>OZ012717.1:10190568-11489739 GCA_963942605.1 Poecilus cupreus
ACAACTCGAAAATTTCTGTAAGTCGAAGTTTACTGTTAATAATTGCCATGTATCTTCCTAAAACAAATTTCCGTAACTCTAAAAAATCTATAATTCCAAGCCTATAACACGTCCTCATAACACAGTATTGCATTCTCTGTAAGTCTAATTTTCACAGTCAAAATTAATTCTTTATTAATAATTAGATTGTTGGTATCAAAATATTATCAGAAAGCTGTAAACTTTTTTGATATAGTATATATCTAGTATGAAGAAACCAAGTTTATCCGATTTACTAACTAGAGTTTCGGCCGCCATGATTAAAAAAAATCGATTTTTTTCAGTTTATAGCATATTTTTTTTGCTTTAACTGGGAATTTCCATAACTGAAATGAATTTTGCGGTCCCTCTAAATTGGAGTTATAAAGGTTCGACTGTACATTGTTTTTGTCATTACTATGACCGATGAATATAGAAAAGTGTGCAATGTTGTACTGAATTTTAATGGATATTAGAAAATGTAACATGTTTTCTTTGCTTCAACATTTCTTACAAGCCTGACACTGAATCTATAGTAGCACTTGGATTCGGACATTAATAGTAAAACATGAATTGAAATAATATACTTGTTAAACTTAAACTCACAACGTTACAATATTTGCAACATTATTTTCCAAGTCAGCAAAAAACAAGGAAAATACACAATGGCTCCGAAGATAAAATAGCATAAAGATTGGCTCGTTGAAAGACGTATAGGAATTTTAATGTTATACGCGTATGAAGGAAAATTGTGAATTATGGTATCATAAAGTGCAGAATATTTTTCTATAAAAAAGAGATATTTTCTATTAACTGTTATGCAGAGAAATAATTAGTCAATATTTGAAATATTTTAAAATTAACACTGAAATTCCTGTGGAATATAATATCATCCTGTACATTGAATTATCAATCAAATTAGATCTAAAATAAAATATGGAACTTAAAAATTCCGTAAGTTTGCATTTCACATACATTACAGAAAGGTTTCTATTTTCTTATACATAGTATAATTATATAGATTACTTTTCAAATTATTTCCCTATTTATAAATGCGTATAATTATATGGTAAAATGTTATTTTTATTTAAATTGAAATGTGTAATTGCAAGACATTGTAAATATAAAAATTTGTGTACACGTCTGTTATTTTGAGAAGTTGCTATCTACAACACCACGACCCTTTAGTTTAAAAAAATACGAAATTCGCGTGCTAATTAAAAAGAAATAAATGAAAGAAGGACATACAAGAATCACATTTTTTTGTAAATTTAATAAGAATGATGCATTTTCCTTTGGAATTATTCTAATAAATCATACTACATATATAACTAAAAAAATATCTAAGATGCAAGATACATGAAGATGAATATTATATTTGTTATTGTACTTTTAAAATCAGGCAATGGTTGAAACAGTACATTTTGTTGTCAATCTTTTGTTTGTGCTGCTTGTATTGAGAAACCAATGGAATGACAACTATATGTATATTAAGTATATTGTATATCCTTAATAATAACTGAAATTATACAATTTTCATCTCAAAGCAAGTTTTCAGCTATGTAAATTTGAGAAATATAATAAATAATTATAACTAATAACATTTTTGTAGACAATGGAATAGGAGACGTATGCGAAGATGACTGGGATGTGGATGGTGTAAAGAATTCAGTGGATATCTGTCCTAATAATTCGCTTGTTCATTCCACAGACTTCAGGTAAATTATATTATTATTTATTTATTTGATTTTGTAGAGAGCTTGGCGCAACACTGTTTTAAAATAAATGTTTGTGCAACCGGACGCGAAATAAGCATTTCGTAGCCGCAATACATACAGCGAAAATAAATTTCGCGGCTGTTGTTATGGTAAAGGCGACGAAATCCAAAATAATTTTATTTACACTATTTCGCCGTAGTTAATAGAGTACAAAACAATCATTTCGACACTTGAGAATTGACATTATTTCAAAAAAAATTGTTTTGTTTATCAAATGTCAATCTATAGCCACTTTCTATTTACAATAAAAACTATTTAATATTTGTAATTACATATTTTTTACGGTTGCACAAAAAATAGTGTGTACACTTTTTCCGCGATATCTTTTATCGTCCTCGAAATTGTCCTACCTCGACGACAATTTTTCTCTCCATACGCTTAAGAGTGATTTCACAGCCTTGGTATACAAATATTATGTGCAACCGAAATATGCATTTTTCAATCGCGACACAGACTGCGAAATAGTGTTTCGCGGCTGTTGTTATAGCAACGGCCGCGAATCCAAAAAGGTTGTTTTTTTACCCTATTTCACGGTCGCTACCATAACAAAAATAAATCATTTTGACTCTTTGAAATCCAAATTTTTATTTACAATAAAATTGTTTAAGATCATTTTGAACTCAAAATCATGGAAATAATATTTGGCGCACGCTACTGACATCCGGAAACATTCTATTCGTGCACTTGTGCAGTAAACTATACAAATTGTATATTTAATTGTCTTACAATCAATTTCCTTGGCAACCGATGGTTGCTATGGCTTTGTTGCGTTGAATTTGTATAGATTTACGAGTGTTTTGGTAAAATATTAATTTAAAATAATCACTCGTGCGCTATTTTGACACTCGTTTATCTGTTACTATGCAATAACTATTCGGAAATTTTACTAATACATTTATAGCTCTCATTACATAACTATTAAAAGAATAACTTTATATGTAAAATTTATAATGACATACTAAATTAGATAGCAAGAAATTATAAAAATGCTACAATAATTAGCAATTTGCTGTTAGATGTTTTATATTTTGTTTAGTATTAAAACCAATGAAGACCAAAATAAAATAACTAAGTAACAATTTTTTTTAATTATGATAAATAATTCCAGTATTTTGATATTTTAACAGTTTTGGCGGTCATTGCTAATTACGGCAATCTTTGAACCATTTTTACACGATCACTATTCAAAATGACATTATTATATGATCGCTACTGAAAATTACACTTTCTCCACACTAAACAAAGATTGAGAAAATTGTATATTTCGCACAGTCGTGTGGATGTGGAATACCGTCCGCTATTATTCCACACGCAACCCCGCAAATATAACCAACTTACTAATAATATAATACTGTATAATATTTTAACATGTCAAGTAGATTAATATAAATAGATATCATAAAATAAGAATTTCAGTTTATATAAATATTTGTTTTTAATATTGAGATTACAAAGAAACTATAATATCAATTTTTTAATCAAATATGTATTTTTTAGTTTTTATATTACAATGTACAGATTTATAGTTAGTGACACTGCGCACATCTGCGCTTGCACCATGCTTCATGCATTGTAATCATAAACGTCAAATAGTTTGAGACGCCATTTCTTGTTTTGCAGAGTAAAAATTATTATTAATTGAATCTTATAACATTGAAAAATCTTAAAATGTCCTACTAATCTTAATTTTACTTAGATATTTTGTACTTTAGATATATCAAATATTTTCATTATTTTCTTTATGTTCCAGTAAATTCGAAACAATTGTGTTGGATCCAGAAAGCCGATCAGGACCAGACCCCCAATGGAATTTCTATAATAGTGAGGCTAAAATCACTCAAACATTGAATAGTGGTCCTGGAATTGCTGTTGGTTCCCACGCCTTCAGTGGAGTTGATTATGAAGGGACTGTCTACGTAGATACCAATCAGTACGCAGCTATAGACTACATTGGATTCGTTTTTAGGTAATAATTAGAGAGCGGATTATATACAAAGTGCATACATTTTAATTTTTGCATGTCTTTAAATAAAATCAATTTTCTGGAGGAATTACATTGATTAGAGTTCATTACGCTAATTACTTAATGCATTTATTGCATATTTAGGTATTCTTGTGCTTATTTTTACAAAAGTTGCATTTAATTGCATATTTCAATATTTTTAAGACCTTGTTTAGTGATAAACATTCTGAAATTTCTGGTAATACACATTGATAATTCCCAAATATTGGACGAGGCAACAATAAATATAAGAATGCAACGGAAAAAGCAATAAACAATACAGTAAGCAAATACACAACAAACAAACTCTAATATTTCTAAGGAAATCCCTGTAACGGTAACGGTAGGTATTCATTGTAGACACGAATGCTGGTAAAAGTGGGTACAATGAATATAAGACCGAAAATTCTCAGCTGGATTTAGTTTATATGAATATTAGTAGTATATTTGTTAATTATGAATTAGGATTAGGACTGTATTGTGCAATAAAATTCATAATACATTCATTTATACTTTTTATCTAATAATTTAAGATATTTTGCATATTTTGCTGCATTCCCAAATAAACTGTGCACATATATGTAATACATAGTATATAGATGTATAATAATAATAATTATTATATTATATTATATAAATATTATTATTATTATTATAAAGCTATTACATCGCTTATACCCTTTCGGGTATCAAGGAGATACTAATAATAATTATCGAGATTAGATCATATTAGGCTTGTGTAAATACATGTTAGCAAAGGATGGGTGTACAGCGAAATAAGAGATATGTAACAAACAATGATTTTATTGTATACACTAGGAATACGAGAAAACGACTGATACAGAACAGAAATACGCGGCAAAAAGCGTACGTTAAAGACTGTCGGAGTTATTTAACAAAAATCTGCACGTAGTACGCAATAACATCAAAATAAGAGTTAGATATGCGTGGGACTCTAATGACTATCCGCGTAGGTTGAATCGTAATTTTCTCTTGGTAATATAACAGAATTAATGCTACATACAGGGGGTCTATCTGGGAAAACGGACCCACCTCTTAACTTTTTATTATAAGGAATAGAAAAATTTTCTTAGGCGTTTTATTATATTAAATATACTATTTGATGACAGGTACAGAATTTTTTTATAAAGTCAGGTCTACATGATACGACTATCAACTTTTATTTTTAAAACGGAAACCTAAAATTGTTTTACTAAAATAAAAACCGCCATTTTGTCTCTTTTCAACGATGTATTACTTGTCATAAATTAATATGAAAAAATCGATATAAATAAGATAATTGAGAAATATCGGAAATTATTTTTATTCAAATGTTATAGGTTGCTATGCGAAATTAAACAAAATGGAACAAGCTACGCCCGCTTAGCCCCTAAACTAGAGATGTGTCGTTCGCGAAATATTCGTTCTAAATTAACGAATCATATTGGCATTCAAATGAATCGATTCAGTATTTTGCCAAAGATTCGTTCAGTGTTGAGTTAAACAAAATCAGCAGTGAACGAGTGATTTGAAAAAACCTTTGAACGAATTATAAGAGTATAAACTTAAACTCAAATCTTTATAATGTGTAAATTAGGAATTCAATAAAATATAGGGTATCTTGCTTTTTAATGAAATATAAATTTATATAAATATTTATGAGTTGTATACAATGCATATAATTATGAAACAAAATAATAACATAGATTCCAAATAATCAGGTCATCACTCATTTGTAAAATCACAAAATAAAGAGGAATTCTTCATGTAAATTATATAAATAAATATATTTATTTCATATTGAAATTTAGAAACAATAATTTAGATACTTTATTGGCGCTCAGTCTAGATCTCTTCTTAGTAATGATCTGTCCTCCTTTTGATAATACCCTTTCGCAAGGGACGGAAGTTGCAACAACGCAAAGTCGTTTTTTATTACCTGAAACAATCTTGGATATATTGTTTTCGATTATTCCACCATGATAATTTATTTCCGTCCTCTTCAAGGAAATAGTACAGAAAGAGCGATGATCGACTGTGATGATAAATAAGATTAAATAATTCTTCGGAATGCAGTCTATATTTATTTATGTTAAAAATCCAACATTTCGATGACCTTAATCAGGAAAATACTCGTATTTATCGTTTGAAAATTTACAGCTAACATGGAAATTAAAGCTGTAATAGGCATACACAATGTTTACATCGGGTTTTCACTGATCGTTATGTATTCTAATTAAGTTTCACACAAAATAATTTAAAAGTTATTTAAGGACCCATTATAACTGATTCAAAAGGATCGTGTAAAAATATTCGGATTTCCCAACCCCACTATAAACCTTCAATTACTTTATTGTTACATTAATTTCTTTAAATAACAATTAGAAAAATGCAATTAGTATATATTACTCTGGTAGCATGCCACCAAACTCCATTTCTCTGATATTAATTTTAAAAATTGAAGTAAGCTTTGTTTTGTTTTATTTGATTTCTTTCCATGGCTGTCTGATTTTTAATGAAATCTACAGCTAAACGTATCACACTTAATACAGTATATCTAACTTTTTAAATTTGTAGTTCTATATAATTAAAATAACATTAAAAGTAATTTTCAATCTATTCAAATGTAATTTACGAAATGATTACTTACATCTAAGATTCCCCTAAATTCACAATTGCTCAATTGCTAGAATCTCCCTACATTTATTCCAACCTGCACCTTGAGAACTTTCTAACGTCCTCAATATTTGACTACAGAGTGAGAATTATTACATTTGTCCTAATTGCGTAGCCTTACAGGACGTCCATGTGCATATGGATGATCTTTTAATTTACATATATACATAACCTCATACTCAGTGATGTATGACGAACCTTGAAACACAATCAACCGACAATCGATATCTTCTATACATTCCTATCCTCGCACACTACTGTCGCCTTGTCCACATTGATAGTACGATTCATAAATACTCGTCTATTCGTTCACCCGCATATGTTAGTTTTATCAACCTTTCCTTCGACATTTGCTTAAGATGGCTCAAGCGCAGATCCACGGGGAAGAGGGTGTACATGACCCCTCTTCTCCCTCAGATTACAAATATATTCACAGTTATTGTAATCAACGAAATTTCTTGTCTTTGCCATTTTTTGTGATAACTTTGAACCTACAGACACCCACTTTTCAATTCCGTTAAGTCCGAGTGGGTAGTTAACTCGGGTGGGGGTCCCTCCTCTCTTCCCCCACCCTCTCTATCTCCCATCGAAAATGTATACGAAGGGTAAAAACAAAACCGATTATTTTCTAATTGTCATATTTATCATTAAATGGTCATCATATTGTTATTAGATTTATTTGTCTTCACATTTATTTTATGTAACTTTAGTTGAGCTCATGTATGCAATGCAAAAACAGTGCTGTGCTTTGCATTTTTTTTATATGAACTTATTTAAAAATTTTTCCAAATCGAGTTAGTCGGTCATGTCGCTATAACCATATAAAATCGCAATACTGTTGAGTCGATCTTGCTACATTGTTGATCGCATATACGTTTTGAGTCGACACAACACAGCGTGTTCGTAAAAGTTGTGATAAGCTTCGAGTACAAACAAGGTACAAAAATTAAGTTCGATTTGTAAAAGCTTAACTGTGTTCTCAAAACATTTCAAGATAAAATTACTAAATCAATTAAGTTCAACCGCGTATAAAAATGAACCCTTGCTAAATTATATAATTAATAACAAACTTTGAAATTGTTTTTGTTGGACTCACATTTGTTGTACGCTATTGACAACCAGTAACTTTCAATTATCTCATTCGTGCGGTATACAAAACCGCTGGATTATCCCAAGCATTTTTAATGCAAAACCATATAAAAAATTCTGATGTGCCCAGCACATATCTTCCCGCTATATGCTGTTTTAGCAAACAATATTTTTTAAAAGTAAACTGGTATAATCATAGGTAATATAACAAGTGATATGATTATTATCGTTGATATTTTCGAGTGGAACCGACGCTGCAGATTTCACAAGTCCGCAGGACGAATGAAATGTTCTGCTTCGGTTTCACAAGCAATTTATTACGGGTGACGTGATCCACGCATTTGCGAAAATGAGAGAAGAGTGTCTCTCGCACTTGGTATAAGTATAAATAACTAATGAAATGTTCCAATTTTAAATGTTTAGTTACCAAAATGACCGGAGATTCTACACAGTAATGTGGAAGCCAGTCCCTGCACCCTACTGGATATACACTCCCTTCCAAGCTGTGGCTGAAGGAAACATTCAACTCAAACTCGTTAACTCGGAAACCGGTCCTAGTCAGATTTTGGGTAGTGCTCTTTGGCACACCGGAAACACTAATAACCAAGTCAATTTATTGTGGAAAGATTCCAGAAATGTAGGATGGAATCATAGGACTGCTTACAGATGGTTCTTGCTGCATAGACCAATTATTGGACTCATTAGAATAAAGATCTTCGATGGAAAAAATTTAGTAGCAGATTCAGGGAATATTTTCGATACTACACTTACAGGAGGAAGACTTGGGTTGTTCTGTTTCAGTCAAGAAATGATAATTTGGACTGATCTCAAATACAGATGTAATGGTATGTCTCTAATTTTTAAAATTTATATACTTAATATAGGTGTTCTAATATTTCGGGAAAAATTTCCAAATAATATATTTTATATTAATCATCAATTAAAAAGGACATATTTCCTAAAATTCGATTAATTTATTAAACAATATTATTTACAGTCGTATTTTGTTTTTCGTTTTCTACATCACATTAATTGTATCACTATATTTCTGATGACGTATGCAAAAGTAACCAGTCAAAGTATTTAAAACAACTTTACACTGATAAAGAATTTACTACTATTAAGCAATAAAAAAAACAGTTGTGAGCAGTTAATTATAGATTAATTATTTGTTTCAAAAATGTAATTTTCATGGTATGGGAATTAAAATAATAATCGAAAGAAATGGGGTAAATAGCTCCGTGGTAACGTATCAGACTGTGGATCGTGAGATCTTCAGTTCATTCGAACTACCGACAGTTGCCAATTTAAATTTACCCCTGTGGTTCCCCCTCCACTAACTTTGGAAGCTGTGAGTTGACGGCCGGTAACCGCATATCATACGCAAAAATATATCACCTACCGAGATCTGCGTAAGCAGAATGCCACAACCTTAATGTGTAAAAGGCGTGATGATATATTTATTTTATTTATTTAAGAAATTTTCTCAGCGAATATCCTTCGACCATAAATTACTCATATTTATCATCATCATCATATATCATCACGCATTTTATCCATAATACTCATATTTCTATCACAAATACCTCAAGAATGTTGCTCTGGCGTCGGGCGGTTACCAAATTACGTTCTTTCGGTAACTCAAAATTATTTCGTCTTTATTAATGTCTTTGGGATGCTGATAATTATCACTACTACTAAAAAAATGGTACTGCAAGTGAAAATGATTGAAATTGGGAATAGAAACAAAACTCTGTTTTGTAGTCTATATCTTGGTAAAATTTACATTATTTTCAATTTGATTACTATATTTTACGCTTATTATACAGTTGCTTTCAACGATACTACATATGTAAATAAAACTAATTTAGAAGCGTTATAGAATATTGCAATTGTGAAGCTTATAATATATCTATAGTATATCTATAAGCCGGTGTGGTGGCTCAGTGTGTTAACGCTGTTCACTGCAAGCTGTGACGTTTGAATCTGAGGTTCTCAAGTTCAAGTCTACCGGCCGGCAAGTGTGACTGTCGTAAAATGGTAAAAACGCTATGACCTTGAATCACACTCGGATGCTAGAGACCAACCACCTCTACATCTTAAAAGTAATCTTGGTTGCCTATGTTTCTCTCTGATGCCGCTCTGCTTACAATGTAAACAGAGGCTGTCGCACAGATTGAGATTCAGATGGCGCTAAGATGAGTGGTTACGAGATAAATACCGTGGCACTTGAGGCCTTGGCCCGCTTAGGGCTGTCAAGCCATTGATGATGATAGTATACTCGTATCTACTTAGAACCTTATAATTGTTATTATAGGTTTCTAAATTATATTCTATTCTAAAACAGATATCAGTTTACATTTCAGGCCATATGCAGATACTCGTAGTTTAATCATATTAAAAATTTTGTCATATATTAGAGATTCAATGCTGTCTGTATATGGACTTTAATACTCCTAAAATTATAAAACTGCATTTATAACGATAATTTATTAATGTACTGTTTTATTTATTAATTTAGACTATGCTTCTAACTTTGACTGAATGCAATCCCCATAAAACAATATATTATGCTGGATTTAATGTATAAATTTTGATTTAGAAATTTAGATTTTAAATTTATGAGTTACCTTCACGGTATATACTGAATTCATTAAATTTAAAATCTACTAATCAGGATTAGGCTTCAAATTTTTGACATATATTAGTGACGCGAGCTAGGTTTTTCCATCCTTTTTTTACTTCCCAACATTGCATTGACTTGGATACGACATTACTCGTCTATAGATTAGACGTCATCATTTAACACTCTTTGCATCCATATTACAGTATATTATAATCATAAATAAATCAGTTACCCAGTCAAACTATGATAAGATAGATTTATAGTATGAAATATGGTGATAAGTATTTTAAATGTAAATTTATAATATTTCAATTTGTTAAATAAAAATAAAATAAAATAAATATATCATAACACCTTTTACCCATTTTGGGTGTGGCACTCTGCTTACGCAGATCTCGGTAAATGATATAATTTTTTCGTATGAAATGCGGTTACCAGATATTAGTGGAGGAGGAACCACAGGTGTAAATTAAAATTGGCAACTGTCAGCTGTGGGATTCGGACTGAGGATCTCACGATCCACAGTCTGACACGATACCACGGAGCTATTTATCCAATTTGTTAAACCGTCAAACTATGATTGGATAGATTTATGAAATATGAAATATGGTGATATGTATTTTAAATGTTAAATTTATAATATTTTAATTTGTATAAATCAGTAATTATTCGTATTTTATATACAGGTGTTTCCTGAATTTTCTCACTTGATTAGCTCCTTTATTATTGAAAATTTGAAGAAATGGTAAGGAGAGAATTTTTTGAATAGAGATTGTATACTGAGATAATTTTTTTTTTTTTGGATAGTCTACATTATTATAATCAATTAATTTCAAATAATGTTTGGCGATATTATTTAAAATGACGGAGTTATTAATTTTTTTCGAAAATTGATGTTATATTATTTTTATGTCAAAAACAATAATTTCTGTAAGCTATGATAACAAATGAATAATATTATTATAAAATATGAAAATAAATTAAAATTAATTACATAATTTAAAAATTTATATTTTTATTTTTAACTTTTTCAGGTATTATACAGTTAACGTAGTTTATTGAAATTACTGTGTTGGTGACATTAATATAATAAAATACTAATTTTCGAAAAACAATAATAAATAATATCGCTAAACATTATTTGAAATTAATTCATTATAATAATGCAGACTATCAAAAAAAAAAAAATAATAATAATAATAATCGCAATGTACTTCAAAATTTTCAACTAGTTTTGTAAAACTTCTCAGCCGCTACAATTTTTCTCCTTACCATTTACTCAAATGTTCAATAATAACGGAACTAATCGAGTGAGAAAAATTCAGGAAACACCCTGTATTTATAAATAAATTTGTAAATTAAATGTAATATAACCCACCTCTTATTTTTTTAACTATGAAATACGCATTTTTATCAGAATTTTATTTATCTTTTCCAGACTATGTTCCTGAATCAGTATGGAAAGAGCTGTCAGAAGACCTACGCAATAAAGTTCAAATAGATTACTTAAAACGATCTTCAGCATTCGAAGGATAACATATTTTATTTGTAAAATTTTTCTAATATTATAACAGTTTACTCGGATATTGTATTTTATTATTTATTTATATAACGACATTTTATATATGTATAATCGTTATTGTAATATTGATGTATAGTTGGCATTACTGAATTTTAATTAAATAATAAACAAATGCTGAATCAAATTTACTAGTAAGTAGTAGTTTGAATATTGGGTTTGTAGTTGTTTAAACGAGAAATAAAACAAGTAGTAATTTCAATAAATAGTTTTGTATTATTAACTCCTAAATAGGCTATTATACGATTTTTTTTCGTCAAGTACATAAAAATATAAGATTACATGTTAAAGTCCTAGTTAAAAATTCCTCTAGATGTAAGGCCTGAATTTTAAATTACATTGATGACGTAGATAGTGTATTATACCAGAATTAAACAAACGATGGTTTAGAGACTTTCGAAAAAAATGTTGAGAAAATTACAGAATAATATATTGTAAAGGGCCAGTTCGGCCCTGGACAGACAGCACAGACGACGATTCATCGTTCTAGCGAGTTCTCGAACTGTGCTATTACCGAAGCAACGAGAAAAATCTACACCACAGATATAAAGATGTGCTAGCCTAACCGGCGATTCATTCTACTCCGATACGTTGTTCAGGAAGTATCGAATATAGTGAAAATAAATAAAACGTTTGCATAGTGAATATAAATAGTGTAAATAAATATTTCTTGTGTAATATTCTAAGTTTATTAATCATTTCTTGTTATTTTGTGTTTATTAATAATAATAATAATGTTAATAAGCATTGGTGAGGTGTTAACGTGAGTTTAGAGCGGCTCCAATAATTCAACCCAAATAAGGGAAATATTGAGTCAATTTAGACAAATTTAACACAGTGCATAATACGCGGTGAGATCTCACAGTGGAAGTAAAGATTTCATAGTGCTCGCAAATAAATAATAAAAACTGTGGTTAAAACAATTTACAATAAGTGTGAAACGTTAATTAACAGCTGTGACGCGCCCAAGGCTAAACGTTCGCACTTTGCAAGCGCACAGCAGCACTGTACAGAGCGCGCTGCTAGCGCGCTGCCTGGCAAATCTAACAGGGGCGTATCAAAGGAGAGTGTAGAGAAGCAATAAATGAGTGATAATTTCAGAGGGAGATCCAATTCTGAACCCAAAAGAAGAAGGGAAGCTGAGGAACTAGATGAAATTTATAAAAGAAGTAAATTAACTCCAAGATCACCAACAAATAGTAATAAAAAGGAAGAAAAAACGAACTCAGAGTTTAACATGGAAGAAATCCAAGCTATGCTAAATAAAATGTCTAACAAAATAATGCAGGAAATAAAAGATAATAAAGAAGAGTTAAAACAGCATATTACCGAAACTAACAACTTAGTATTAAAACTACAACAAGAGATTCAGGAAAAAGAGGAAAAATGGGAGAAGGAAAAGAAGCATTTAAAGGAGCGGTTAGCAAAGGTAGAAGAAGTACTGGAAACTGTAAATAAAAAAGAGAGGAAAAATAATATTGTAATCAAAGGATTACAGCTGAAGAACCGAAATGAAGAGAACCTGAAGGAGATTAAAACTTTCCTAAAGAATGAACTGAACCAAGAACCGGACATAAAAGAAGCGTATGCTATCAAAACTACTAGTAAACTTACAATGGCAGTGGTGAAATTAAATAACTGGCAGGACAAAACAATGATAATGAAAAACAAAAACAAACTTGGACAAAAAAGATATACATAGAAGATGATCTAACCAAGGAGGAACAGCAGATACAAGCAGAATTACGTAAAAAGGCTAGAGAAGAAAAAGAGAAAGGAAATAGAGTGAAAATTAGCTTTATGAAAATATTTATTAACGAAGAACGCTACGATTGGAACAAGGCCACGAACAGCCTAAATGAAAAGCCAAGCACAAAGGCTTCAAAAAACGATTAAATAAAGACGAGAAGGGAAGGACGGACGCGCAAAAAATACATATGCAAGGAAAAGGGACACGAACTGGAGAACTAGTAAATATTGGAAACTGGAACATAAGAGGGTTAAAAGGTAAAGAAAAAGAATTAATCAAGGAATTTGAAAAGGCTAAGTTGGATATGCTAATAATAACCGAAACAAAAATGAAAGGAAAAGGAATAATTAACATAGGGCCAAATCACATATTAATATATAGTGGAGTAGAAGAAAAAGACAGAGCAAAAGGAGGAGTTGGATGTATTCTAAAAAATAAATATGGGAGTCAATTAACAAAGTGGCAAGGGCATACACACAGAATATTGTCACTAAATATAAACAGTGCGCACAAAGAAAAGATGAATATAATTGCAACGTACGGACCGAGTGAAGATGCAACGGCAGAAGAGAAGGATAGTTACTGGGAGCAGCTACAGACTATAGCAGACAGCTACAATGACCCCATATTTATAATAGGAGATATAAATGCGAGAGTAGGCAATAAAAACAAAGGTATAGAAGAGGTTATGGGGAAAAATGGAGAAGAACACATAAATAACAACGGAAGGAGGTTCATTGATTTCTGCATAAATTACATGCATAAAGACATCCACAAGATTACAAGACAGGAACCAGCAAGACAGGAAAAATCGGTGATCGATTATTTCGTAACAAACTCAACAAACAGAAGTAAGATATTAGACGTCAAAGTAAGCAGAGGTTTCGAAATTGGTAGCGATCATTTCCTGGTTAGAATGAGACTTAAAATGAAGAATGGAGAAGCAAAAAACCCGATTCTAGGCCAAAAACAAATCAAAGAGAAGATAAAACTATATAAACTAATAAAACCGGAGATAAAGGAAAAATACCAAAGAATACTGGAAGAGGAATTTTCAAAAATAAACAAGCCCAATACACATAACCCAGAACAAATATGGGCAACATTTAAAAGGATAATTATGGAAGCAGCTAAGAAATCATGCGGAATATATAGAGAGAATACAAACTTTAAACAAACAGCATGGTGGAGTAAAGAAATTAGCAAGGCAATAAAAAAGAAAAAAGAAAAATGGAAGATATACCTCAGCACGAAAAGTCAAGCAGATTACGGAAATTATAAAGAAGCAAGGAAGATAGCCAAAGAAATGGTTAAGAAAGAAAAACAGGTAACATGGGAAGAGTTCGGGAAGAAAATGGAAACAAATAGAAAAGAAAACCAAAAATTGTTTTACAAGGTTTATTAAAAATCAAAGAGTGGAAAAAATAGCCTACATGCTACAAATCAAGAATAAAGAAGGAAAGATACTAACAGATCCACAGGAAATTATGGAAAGATGGAAAATGTACTTTGAGGAACTACTAGAAGCACAAACAGAAAATATAGCATATGCCGAGGAGACGCAACAAATAGAAGATGACGGAAACGAAAAAGAAGAGGAAGAGATAATAGAAGAAGAAATACAAACAGCGATGAATAGATTAAAGATCGGAAAAGCGGCAGGGCATGACGGAATTAAAGCGGAACAATTAAAATGTATGGGAGAGTCTGGAGAAATAATGCTAAAAATATTGCTAAATAGCGTATGGAAAACTGGAATCATCCCAAAAGACTGGAAAATTGCCATCATCATGCCAATACACAAAAAAGGTGATAAGAGAGAATGTTCCAACTATAGAGGCATATCGCTGTTAAGCGCGGTAGAAAAACTCTATAAAATGATCCTGGAAAACCCGTTACGGCAAAAAATAGAAAAAGACATGGAAACATCACAGAGTGGCTTCAGGAAAGGACATTCTACGAACGATCATATCTTTACAATCCAGCAGCTCATTGAAAGAATGAACAAAATAAATAAAGAGATATATCTAGGTTTTGTAGACTTGAAGAAGGCGTTCGATATGGTGGCGAGGAGCTATATCTGGAAAGTACTGGAAGAAAGGAAAATAGGGAATAAACTACTACAGGCGATACAAAATATATATAAAGAAACTATAAATTATGTAAGAACACGGAGAGGAAAATCAAAAGAATTTATAACTGTTAATGGACTAAGACAAGGAGGCTGCCTGAGCCCATTTCTGTTTGTAACTGTGCTAGATGAAGTACTGAATAAGATAAAACCTAACCTAAAGAAACTACATGTTGGATATAATAATTTAAAACCGATATACATAACAGAATGTAGCTTTGCGGATGATCTTGTGATCTTCGGAAAAACAGAAAGTGATTTACAGTATAACCTGACAGTATGGAATAATGAGCTAAAAGAAGCGAACTTAGAGATAAATATTTCAAAAACAAAAATCATGATCACGACGAGAAATGACAAACACTGTAATATTAAAATAGACGGCATAAAAATAGAGCAGGTTAAAGAATACAAATATCTAGGAGTTATCATAACGCAAGAAGGTAAAATAGAGGAAGAGTTGAATAACAGATTGAGAGCAGCGAACAAAACCCTACATGCAGTCAACAAAGTTATACTACAAAACAAAATGCTAAAGCAAGAAACGCGGATGACAGTGTATAAGACAATATATTTACAAACCCTAATATATGGGAGCGAAATGTGGGTGTTAAACAAAAGACAAAAGCAAAAAATCCAAACAGCATAAATGAAATATTTAAGGAGAGCTAAGGGGATAACCAAATTGGATAAAATAAGAAATGAACAAATAAGAACAGAATTGAATGCAAAAGAAGCAAACAAGACCATAGAGGAAAGAAAGCTTAATTGGTACGGACATTTAATCAGAATGGATAATAAGAAACAAGTGAAGACAATCTGGCAATCAAGGATACAAGGAAAACAGAAAGTAGGGAGACCACAAACGACATGGGACCAGTCGATAGCAAAATATTGCAGAGTAAAGAAATCACAAAAAAAGAAGCGGACAAGAAAGCTGTGAACAGAGAAGAATGGAAAAAAATTACTGTAGGCTAGCGAGCCTGCATATCCTACACCAGAAATGGTAGAAAGGATGAAGATAATATATATATATATATATATATATATATATATATATATATATATATATATATATAATAATAACCTTTATTGATCATTGTCAATGGCGGGGTTCCGCCAAAGGCGGCTCTTCCATCCAACCAGTACAAAATATATACATAATATTTAATATAATAATAACATTACTGTAAACATAATTACAGGTGATTATACATACCTACATCAATATATAATTTACATTTTACACAAGATTTTTTATGTGAGTTTTAAACGAAGCTACTGATAGAGATTTTGATTCAGCATTTATTTAGATTCAGATAATGTATTATATAGCATAGGAGCCAAATATGAGAAGCAACTTTTGAATTTTGTTTTGTGAAAAGTAGGTACAATATATAAGTCCTTAACTAGTAAACCATAGTTGTATTTTTTTAGGTACTAGTTTATTATTCAAGTAGATAGGAATACCGGACATTTTTATGTTATGCGTGAGCATTAAGATTGATTTCCTAGTACGTACATCTATATTATCAATTTGAGCCATATGTCTGAAATTAGAAATATGATCGTATTTAGAAATACCATACACATACCTTAGGCAGGAGTTTTCGAATAATGATATTCTTTTTTTGTCTGCTTGTGTTAAATTAGGTATATATACAGAAGAACAGTAGTCAAAGAGTGGCAGATTTTATTAATTTTAACTTAACACTACTTGACAATATATTGCGAAATTGATATAGATATCTAAGCTTAATCATACCTGCTTTGCTTTTAATTTGTTTTGCAAATGCAGTCGGAAATTTAAATTTTCATCTAGATGCATCCCTAAACTCTTACAAGAATCACTTCTTTTTAAAGTTATGCCACTTAACATTATTGGAGGACACGTTTGTGCTCCAAAAACAAGTAAGGATGATTTATTCGAATTAATTTTAAGTCCATGGTTTTTACCCAAAGCGTTAATGATGCAAGATCCTTATTAATTAAGTTACATGAATTGTCTATACCGTCATAGTTTGACGTACCTAAGATTTGTGTTTCATTAGCGTACGAATGAATTTCACAAAAGGTTAAAGTTTGAGGTAAATTAGCTATATAAATTAAGAAAAATAATTACCCGAGAATTGAGCCTTGGGCCACACCACGTGATAGAGAAAATTCAACTGAAATTATTGATGTAGAATCTTGTACCATATTGACAATGAAACTTCTATTACAGAAATAGTTAATACACCAGCGTAGAGCACTGTCAGAAAATTTATAATACCGCAATTTGGCAATGAGTAAACTATGATCAACCATATCAAATGTATAAAAAAGGTAATTTTGAATAAGAAATGAAATTTGAGAGTTATCATAGTTGTTTATTAAGTTATCTACTATATTAAGAAGACTAGTATTTGTACTATGAAATTTTCTAAAACCTGACTGATTTATAGGTATATATCAGATACAAATTTTGTAACTTGATCAGCACAAATTCTTTCGAAAATCTTAGATAAAGTTGGTAAAATGCTAATTGGTCTAAGATTATCAAAAGTTAAGGGGTTTGTGTTTTTGGGTAACGGTTTGACTATAGCTGACTTCCATATGTCCGGAAAAACTCGTTCTAGTATACATGTATTGATTATATGTGTAATGATGTTGCTTATAACAGGAAAGATAATTAAAATCATATTTCTGGATATCCCATCCAGACCTATGGCATCTGATTTCAAATTTTTTAATATATTCTCAATTTCGTTTTCGTCCACATAACTAAAAGTAAAATATTCGGCATTATTTCCTTGAATTTTCTTTGTATTGTAAAAATGTAAGGTGTCTGGATTAATCCGAGTTGCCTCAATTAAGTTTATGAGATGTTGTCCATATTGTTGTGATTTATATAAATTTTCATTAAAAGGATTAGCAACAGTTTTACTAACTCCTATGCGATTAAGATTGCGCCACAGAGAACCAGAATTGTGGAAATTGTTATTAATGCTACAATCTAAAAATGCTGTTTTTTCTCTTCTAATTGTTGCAGTTGTCAAGTTTCTTAATTGTTTATAATACTCCCATTTTGTCTCCGGTTTACTTTTCTTATATTGTAATAATGCCTTATCTCGCTTACGTTGCATAATTTTTATAACTGGAGTTATCCAGGGCGTATATTGTTTAGTAGTGGAGATAGTTTTAATGGGAGCATGAGTGTTGAAAAGTTTAATAATTTCGTCATTAAGAAATGCAATTTTTTCATTAATATTGTGAATGCTAATAATATGATTCCAGTCCACTGTTTCGCAATCTTCTAAAAAGTTACTGTAGTTAAAATTAGAAATATCTCTATAAGTAAAAGTTTTCATTGGAGAACACAATAAATGCTATCATGATCAAAGATCTTACTGCAATCAATGTTTCCAGAAGTTAAGCAAATATTTTTATCAGACGTAATAATGACATCTACTAAAGAATTGGAAACAAGTCTTGTGCGTTTTTCAATTAGTTGATACATATTATTAGCAGATAATATATTTTTTACAAACGCTGATTTATAGTCACATGCTAATAAATTTACATTGATATCACCTGCACAAATAAGATAATCACATTGAGAGAAAAATTCTGTAAATAACGAATCGAAAATTGTAAGATCTCTGTAGAAAGCGGCATGTGGATTATATACTACACCAACGCATAATTTAATACGATTAATAGTACATAAAACCCATAAATGTTCCACATTGTTACCAGGGACAAAATCAGTGTTCATAATATTAAATTATATTCCGTTACGTAGATACAGTGCTACCCCGCCACCACGTTTATTAAGGTTTACCATCGTGTAACTAACAATTTGAAATAAATTAGAAGGGGCGGTTTCACTGATCCAAGTCTCCGTAACAGCCACAATATCAAAATTATATCTTTGAATTCTAGAAAACTTGAATTAAGTGAACGTACATTGATATGACAAATTGTAAACTTTGAGTTGTAAAGGTCAATGTTCTGAATATCAAAATCAGCTGGATTTAACATATTACAAATAGAAATAAATTTAAAATCAAGGTAACAAAATAATTCGTCACTACTTGGATGCAAAACCCAATCGAGTTCATTGACTTTAGCGCGTTCAGATATTATTAATTAAGAATGAAGAGAGTGATTCAGTTAAAAACATGACAAAAAAGAAAGAAAAAATTATATGATATGAATTCAAATTATAAATTATCAATATCTATAATACTATTAATATAAACTTTTTGAAATCTACCTGTCTTTTGTAAATTTACAATTACACGCCCATCAGATGTCCAGGCGTTTTTGAATGTTACTTTATCCGCGGCAGCTTTGAGTAGAGTCAATCTAGATTTAGTCAAGTCTTCTCTGATGGTGATTCTTGAGCCCTTGAGTGATTTCTTCGCTGCATAAACTAGATGATGGCTGGTAAATTTGACGATTACTGGCCTGGTAGACTTATTGTTCGTTTTTTTTTTTGCCTAGTCTATGACACCTGTCGATTTCACTGGGGGTGATATTTACATATAACTTTTCCTTAAACAGGTTTATCACCACATCATCGATGTTTTCACTGTTGGATTCCGGAAGTCCGAAAATTCGAATATTATTGCGGCGTGTATATTGTTCTAAATCATCGGCTTTTTTAGCGCAACTATTAGTTGATTCTTTTAGTTTACCATTTTTAACTTTCAACGATTAAATTTCGTGCTGAAGATCCTTAATTTTGTTATTGAAAACTCCTTGCATTGCACTGGTAACAAGTTCCACTATTACGCGAATAAAATTTTCATTTTCTCCGAGTGTGGATAGTGAAGCACTAATAATTTTAGTAATAGTAACTTTATCCTCGCTTGATAACATTTTTATTATTATTAGAAAAAATTAATTTAGAATCACTTCTGTATTTTAAAATCAAAGTTTTAACTACTGCGCCTGAACACGTAAACACGTGTTACTACGATGACAGATCATTTGCGAATAAATGTGTAAACAAATAAGTACCTAGTTCAAATAAATATAAGTGTTAGTAAATAAAATCTTTCTGATTTTTAATTGTTGTTTTAATTATCGATTATTAAATTTCATCGAACCCATGAGTTACAAACGGAACAAATATATTTGAATTATAATATTATATTTAATTATTAGAGAAATAAAATAAATTAGTGCCCTTAATTTATTTCACTTCTTTCTCATTTCACGATCCACAGTCCGATACGTTACCATGGAGCTATTTACTCCATTTGTTATATTTGCGACATAAAATTCATATATAAATCTTGACTTCACATATTTATAAAATCTTATGTTTTTTTTTTTATAAAATTTAGAGGTTCACATTAAGGCCGCCAGATGCTGTTAAAACAGTGTAGAAATGTGGATTGAACCTCAAAGTCACTTTATTGAAAAATGAGTATAAAATTTTCATATTTTAATCATAAATGCGGAACAAAAAAATTTCTTGTCAAGAAATCAAGATTTATTGATTCTTGATGATACTTTCTTGTCTTGTCTTGCTAAATATAAAATACTTCTTGTCTTGGTCTTGTCTTGGTCTTGTCTTGGTCTTGTCTTGGTCTTGTCTTGGTCTTGTCTTGGTCTTGTCTTGGTCTTGTCTTGGTCTTGTCTTGGTCTTGTCTTGGTCTTGTCTTGGTCTTGTCTTGGTCTTGTCTTGGTCTTGTCTTGGTCTTGTCTTGGTCTTGTCTTGGTCTTGTCTTGGTCTTGTCTTGGTCTTGTCTTGGTCTTGTCTTGGTCTTGTCTTGGTCTTGTCTTGGTCTTGTCTTGGTCTTGTCTTGATCTTGTCTTGATTTCAAGACAAGATCAAGAGTCTTGTGAAACACTAACAGAGAGTAACAGCCTATATTTGTGTTGCACGGCCAAATTATTGTCCGCGCTGGTACAAACCATAGGCGGCGTTACAAAAATTTTATAAGAAAAATACAGTCAATATAGTCTTAAAATATAGCTATGAATCGCTACTCGGTACAATGATTAACCTTTCAAAGGGTAAACTAGGTTCGCACCATAGTACTAACAAGGGTTCCACAGCACTTAGTTACTAGTTATCTCTGTGTAATTAAAACAGTACTTAGCTGTGCGATGTTGGGGAAGCTCCGGTGTGTCGTGGATGTGCATATTTTAATTAAATTTATAACACGGCAACAGTTCTGACTGCTCACGCTGTCTAGCGACAAACAATAATAATAAACTACAAAACGGTAAACGATCTCTAAATAACCGACAAAAAAGATGTCGCAAAGGTAGTAGGAAAGGGTTAAGGGTAACAGGAAAAATAAACCGTTACCCTGTGTATTAAAATCGAAAAATTTGTTTTTTTTTATTATATATCGGTCACGATCATATAATTTTCGCAGTCGGATCGGATCACAAATAAAGAAGTCAGTGTGCTTGAAAATTCGCCGTAAATCTGTACATCGCTTTATTCAACCATTTCAATTGTTGCTCAGTGTGATTGAACCAAACAAGTAATGCCGCGAAGAAACTCGAAGCTTAACAAGCAAGAAGCCTTCGTAAAAACAAAGCTATACCAATAAGCCTTCGCTTTAATCAACAATCAACCTAAACAGTGTTTGCACCAGAGGTCTATCATACAAACCATCAGAGGTCTATTCATACGACCCATCGAATCCAACAGGCCAAGCAGCTCGCAGCATAAGGTATCCGACAACTGAACGTCATCAGCCCAATAGCAACAAAGAAGATATCAACAATACAGATAATCACAATAAGTCTGTAAGTCTCATTGTTTTTTTCTAACTTATAAATCACATATCAGATAACGAACCACAGTCATCTGATACAAATCACGAATTTGAAATACTAAATAACTTATTAAATAATATTACTTTACAATCAAATAGATTGAATAATTCAGAAATGACTACTTACGCAGATATTAAAAATCTAGCTAATGTCATCCCCGAATACAACGGTGATGTAAATAGATTACCAAACTTTATAATTCAAGTAGATTTGTTCTACGAAATTGTGCAATCAACAACAATTAATGCATTGCAAGCAAAATATGCTTTTTCATTAGTTTTAAGTAAATTAACAGATAAAGCAGTAAACTTGATTAACGAAAATACTTTTCAAAACTGGAGAGGGCGAAAAATATATATATATCTGAAAATTTCGAAGAAAAATTAACTAAAGAAACTATTTTACTAAAAATTTTAAACATCAGAAATACAAATAAAATACACGAAACTTTAATTCAATTTAAAAATGACTTTGCAAAATATATATCAAAAGTTCATTTATTAAATTATAATACAGCTCAGAAAAACATTAATAAATGAAATACCTACAAGAATTAGTCGTAAAACATTTCATTACATTACTACCAATTCATGTTCGAGGATCTTTTATTACAAATAACCCCACTACATTAGAAATGTGTGAAAATTTATTAACAAATGATTATAATTATGCACTCCAAACTTTCAAAAGTCCATTATTGAGATCAGATAACCCTCAACAATCGCAAAAAACATTTCACAATAATATACCTCCACAAAGATTCCCAGGGCAACAATTCCCTTTAAAACCTATAAATGTTCAACAGAGTTCTGGTAAACAAAGCATGCCTTTTGCTTCTAAACAAAATGCGTATAATGCCGTCAGAACTATACAACAATTTAAACCTCAACCTCTGTCAGGAATAACAAAAAGTACAATCCCAATGAGTACACAAACAATAAAACAAAATTATTTAAAAACAAATATCGAATACGAACCCGAAAATCTGGAAACATATTTCCAAGAAAATCAAAATTTTGACGAAAACCCAGATTTTGAAAATGATAATAGAGCCTCCAAACCAAGAAACATAGTTATGACTTCAGTCACAAACAAAATTCCTGTTATTAAATTATAAAGTATTAATAGATTCAGGATTAGTGAAAATATGGCAAAATTGTATAAATCAAAAATTGTAAGTGAGAATTTGACCTTTAAAACAGCTAACTCAAAAGAACATTGCAAAAATTCTATAACTTTAAAAAATTTTAATCAACCTCAAAAATTTTTTATTCATACTTTTCATAAAGATTGCGATTTTACTATTTGGTATAAATATATTAAAAGACTTGAAATGTTAAATAAATTTTGCCAATGAAAAAATTAAAATGAATAATATAGAATTTTCATTTATTTTATTATTTTGACTAAAGATAATACTCCTATATATACGAAAAACTATAGACTTCCACAGACATTTGAGAATGACATTGAAGACCACGTACAAAATTTATTAAAAACCGGTGTAATTAGAAAATCAAACAGCCCTTGTAATTCTCCTATTTGGATTGTCCCCAAAAAAACAGACGCATCAGGAAAACGAAAAACACGTCTCGTAATAGATTATAGAAAATTAAATGCAAATACTAGAGAAGATAAATATCCCCTCCCTAATATTGATACACTGTTAGATAAAATTGGTAAACCAAAATTTTTTACTACTCTTGATCTACATTCGGGATTTCATCAAATTTCGGTAGAAAAGGATGATATAGAAAAAACTGCTTTTAGCACCCCATCAGGTCATCACGAATTTGTCAGAATGCCTTTCGGACTTATTAATGCACCAGCGACATTCCAACGAATGATGAACGAAATTCTAGGAGATTTAATTAACAAAATTTGTCTTGTTTATATGGACGATATTATAATTCTTAGTAAAACGGAAGAAGAACATTTACAAAATTTAAAACTTGTTCTCGAAAAATTAAAAAATGCAAACTTACAAATACAAATTGATAAGAGTGAATTCATGAAAACAGAAATAGAATATTTAGGATTTGTTATATCAGAACAAGGTCTTAAACCTAATCTCAAAAAAATAGAAGCCATTGATAAGATTACAATTCCGAAAACACAAAAAGATATTAAATAATTCCTCGGAAAATTACCTTGGTATAGACGCTTCATACCTAATTTTTCAAAATTAACGAAACCTTTTACAGCATGTTTGAAGAAAAATGAAACAATTGATAAAACTAATAAAGATTATCAAGAAGCATTTCAAAAATCTAAAGAATTAATTAGTAACCCCCCTATATTATGCTTCCCTGATTTTTCTAAATCATTTATCTTAACAACTGACGCATCAAATTACGCCATGGGTTCAGTACTCTCACAAGTACAAGATAACGTAGAAAACCCTTTAGCGTACGCGTCAAAAACTTTTAATAATCACGAACCAAATTACTCTACAGCAGAAAAAGAATCTATCATTTGGTCGGTACAAAATTTTAGATCTTACCTATACGGCAGAAAATGTATTATTCGAACGGATCACAGACCTTTAACTTGGTTATTTAATATGAAAAATGGAAACAAAAAATTAATGAGATGGAAAATTGAATTTAGTGAATATAATTTTGAAATTGAGTATTTACCAGGTAAGACAAACGAAATTGCTGATTATTTATCATGAATATAAAAACCTTTTATAATTAATTATATAACCAGAGACGTTACTGAAACAGAAATATTTTGTCATTGTGTTTCTAAAGACAATTATTTTGGTAAAGGATTAGCTTCACAAATGGACGAACAATTTACTAGTAAAAAATACTGTGAGTACAACTACAAAAATTAAAATATAAAAATTCAAAATTTTGAAAATAAAACAATTCTACATCTGTATACAAAAGACACGTATAAAGAAAATGTAAACGTGAAACAATTAACATCTTGTCTTATTAGTCTAAGAGACTATTTAATTAAAAATGACTTATTAGAAATTAATATGCCATATCTATCATGTGGATTAGATAAATTTAAAAAAGTAAAATTAATTCAATTATTAAATAATATTTTTCAAGATACAAATATACAAATTAATATTTATGAACTACCTTAAAATTACGTAAACTCACAAGAAATTTATAATTTCCTAAAAAAAACCATTCAAATGAATCGGTAGACAGTTTATTAAATAATGCCGAAGATATAGAGAGAGAATTAGAAACTTTAACAATTGACACTGTTCATTACTCACCAGAAGAACCTATAAACGGTTTTAAATTTTTGGAAAATCGAATTAATGTAGCTGATAATCAAATAATAATACAAGAAGGTGAAGAAAATAACGTATAAATAAAAAGATTATTTAATTGCAACAAATTAAAAATTATACTTTCATTAAAACCAGAAAATAAAGAAACTCAATTGTTTGAATTTATTCTAAATTATATAGTACCTAAAATACGATATTATTGTATTTGCACTGATGAAATTGCTAATACTTTAAATAAATTAATACAGAGTAAATTTGAATTCGGATCAGTAAACTTAATAAGAGTTTATCAACAAGTTGAAGAAGTAGAAAACGAGAATGAACAGGATGAAATAATATTTAATTATCATCACGGAAAGACAAACCACCGCGGCATATTAGAGACCTACAATAAATTAAAAACAAAATATTATTGGCCAAAAATGTTAGAAACCATAAATGCATTCATAAATAAATGTGAAACTTGTAACAAATGTAAATATGACAGACAACCCCCAAAATTAGAAGATCAAATTACACCAACCCCCCAACGACCTTTGAAATTATAAATTTAGATATATTAACCCTGGATTCAAAATATTATTTAACAATATTTGATCAATTTTCAAAATATGCTCAAATATATTTTATAAAAAATAAAACCTGCAATAATATTATAAATATAGTTTCAAATTTTATTAGAGAAAGACTACAACCACAAACAATCATTTGCGACTCAGGAAAAGAATTTGATAATTTAGCGTTTAAAACTTTCTGTCATAATAATCTAATAAATTTACACATTATACTATTTTCATTTTAAACTGGAGGGATCGGCATAAAACGATTAAACGTCCCTGTCCCATATAACTACAATGAAAGCCATAAGTGCGGTTACCGCAAATCGCTTCACGATGGTCACAACAGGTAAAATTTCAAGGGTCGTATTCAGCTTAAATGTACTCTTACTTTGATTATAAATTTAAAAATTACTAATCCGGATGAAATTAAACAATTAGCAGTTATGCTACTTATTGTTCAATAACAAGATTAAATATCGATATAACATATTTTTCCCATATATAAGGGGCCGATCATTATATACAGCTATTTGTACTTCTACTCCCGTGATAGTAAGGACAAATATATTTAAAAAAAATCATGTGGCAGCCGTGGATATGTGAGAATGAAGTTGCTGGTACGAGTAACAACAATATTCGTGAATTGGATGAAATGAAAGTTCAATTCCGAAGAAGATACTACGGGTCAAAATCAAAAAGAAAGTGAAATAAATCTAAAATTAATGTACTTGAACAAGCACAACAAATAGTGATCAACGTGTACAGAAAGTGCGTCAGTTAGTACGGCGAATTTCAAGCCATAAAAAATAGCCGAATTTTGTAAATTTGAAGAGGGTCAAGCCCTAAACGGCACAAAAATTATTGTATATTGTTGTAAATATTTTATGTACCTATATAACGAAAATGTGAATAAAACCTTTTTTAACTTGAATTTGACATTTATCGTATGAATAAGGAAATATATTTATTTAAAGATTGTAGTTTTCTTTGTTTCTGTATTTATTATACACGTACCGGCGAATAGGGCCGTACAACCCTGTGCGAACCTTGTGAAATCAGTTATAGGGGGTCATATTTTGAGTTCCTTTGTAAACGTAATTGCGGTGCATTTAATCGTTTTATGCCGATCCCTCCAGTTTAAAATGAAAATACATCCGTGAGCAATCCAAAATCAAACGCAACTACATTCCATCTTAATAGAACATTTGCGAATTTTATTCCAAAAGTTTCCAAATAAAAATTTAGATGAAATACTGACGATAACTATACTAGCTTACAATGACACCATACATTCCATCACGAAATTATCACCGAATGAAGTACTATACGGTAGAGATTACTCACACATCCGACCAAGAATGACCTTAACAGACGAACAGCAAATAGAAATATTTATAAAAAATAAACAAAATGAACATGATAAATTACGAAATAAAATGTGAACGAAAAATTAATACGCCATAAACCAAATAAAATTTATACAAAATTTTAAAATGCCTCTCAAGCTTTTCTTAAACAAAATCCTAGACTGATAACAAAATTTAAAAAAACCATTGTTTGAAAAGGTAAAAATTGATAATTATAATGATAAGAATCATAGAATTGAAGTAAAAGGAAAAGTTCATAAAAGAAATGTAAAAATTAATAAATTAAATTTATGATTTGTTACAGATTAATATCCTTACCTCACGGTCAATTCCTTCACGATATTTCTGATAACAACAGATACAAATTACTAGAATTAGGTAAAACCTATATTAATGAATATGATATTTACGCTTATTTTAATTATGACTTACAACCCCTATTTTCAAATTTCCAAACTATTACTAACATAATAAAACTTTTAACAATAATTCTAAACCATTGCAAAAACTAAACCTTGACACATTTATTGTAATGAATATGGCATGAAAATACAGAAAATTTAATCAATAAATTAAAGGTTCATAATGGAAACAAACGAGGATTAATAAATGGATTAGGCACAGTTATAAAATCAATTTCTGGAAATTTAGATCAAAATGACGCAAAACATTATGAACAACTATTTAAACAAATTAAAGATAATGAACAAAATTTAGGAGAAATAAAAAATAAGATTTTACTGAACATTTTAATGAACAAATTAATTAAGTAAATATTAATGAAAAGGAACTTTTTGAACAAATTCAAGTATTAAAAGGACAAATTAATAAACGAGATAATAAAGACGCATTATGTTTATTTAATTCAAAATTACAGGTAATAATCTCCTTGTTAAATCATATTCAAATGATTATTTCTCAAATAAACGAAAGTATAAATTTTTGTTCCTTGCACACCTTCGATGTAAGTTTAATATCTTTTGAAAATCTACAACAAATGTTACGTATGTATGATATAGTTGAAATTTCAAAATTATTAACAGTTAATTGTAATCATGATAAAAATAAAATATATTTTATAATAACTATCCCTATTATGTCAGAGAAGACTTACGATCTGTATCAAATGACAATGATTTCCTTTAAGCAAAATAACATGTATTATTTATATGATCAAGAGACAACAATGTATATTGACAACAACGTTAAGGTTGATGATTGCCTAATTAATAATAAGCATTATTATTGTAAAATTAATAACGTAAAAATAAGTGAATGTACTAACCTATTGTTCTACAGCAATAATAGTAAATGTGAAATTAAACAAATAACATCTCATAATAATATAATTCGTATACCAAATTCTAATGAATTAATTATATTTAGCCCTGATAAATAGGATATCGAAATTGATAGTAAAAATGTTAAAGAAATAAAAAGTAAACAAGGAATATTCCAGATTTCTAGTACAAACCAATGCAAAATTAATAAATATGTCTTTAAACCTTTTGCAAATGAATATAAAGAAATTTAACTTCAGTCTCCACAATCAATCATATCGGAAATACAATTAAATAAAAATGAAATATCGCAAAATTTAGAAGAATTTACAGAAACTATTCCCACCATTAAACCATTGAAAGAGTTAAATATTAACCATGAAACACACTTTACTATTTTGTATGTACTGTTAATTATTATAATTTTAATCTTTATATGTTATAAATTAATAATTAAATATAAGAGTAAAATATGTGAAGGAAAGACATCTGATGGAATAAAAACTCAATCATCACTTTTAAGCAATGAAGCAGAATATCAGATTTCTTTTCCATCCATTATTTCTTAGCCATCATCTAGAAGGGGAGGTATTATGTAGCCCTATTAGATGCTGACGTAACAAATATGGGATGAATCTTTGAGAGAATATCTTACGTTGTAATAAGAACCTTTTATGATAAGAAATAGTATAAATAAGCGTTAGAGAATGAAATGTTATCCTTTTTGCTGTATATCATCTAAATATAAACTGCTAAATAAAGCTTGTGTATTAAAATCGAAAAATTCGTTTTTTATATTATATATCGGTCACGATCACATAATTTACATGTTCCAGGTCATCAAAAACAAAATATGCCGTATTTATTAAAGGGAGTAATTTATAATAAAAAAATATGGAATTTTCCGCCTCCTTTAACTCTTATCTTTTTTACTATTTTTGATTATGGTGGAATAGCATAGTCTATTACACAGTTTATAAATCCTAAAAAACATAACTGTTATAAATTAAGTCATTATTTAACTTTCGAGAATAAATTTAACCCTACCCGCTCTAACACGTCTCACCGTTAAACAAGAATAGAAAAAAAGTCTTATATTTCTTGAAATTTTCTTGTAACTCTCTATTAAAAAAATTAACAAGGGTCCTGTCCTACAAGCCAAGAGTGCAAACGTTGGTAAAGTTAGGTTTATACGGACTTCTTCTATTTCTTTATTAAGGACCATAAAATAATATAAAATAATTTATTAATTTTGAATTTATGGGGTAAATAGCTCCGTGGTAACGCATCGAACTGTGGATTGTGAGATCCTCAGTTTGAATCCCACAGCTGATAGTTGCCAATTTAAATTTACCCCTGTGGTTCCCCCTCCACTAACAACTTTGGGGGCTATGATTTGACGACTGGTAACCGCACACCCATAATAGGTGAAAGGCGTGATGATATTTTTTTTTTTAATTTTGAATTATGTTTATCTAAACCTGGTAACGTGTTTTCGAAAGAAGGGTTTGTAGCCCTGAATCGAATTATTTAATTAAATCAAAAATAAGGTTAATTGATATACTTGATTTATTAATATAATAAAATACTGTTCTTCAAATAAATAAACTGTTGTGGACACCACTATACCTCCCACCACAGATTTCTTCTCAAACACTGAATGTTGACGACGCAGACTCAAATTCAAATAAAATAAAATTGTAAAGTTGGCGTCCGTCGCGAAGGAAAAAATATGAAGATAATAAAAAGTAATTTGTCAAAACGTGAAGAAGTAAATTAATATAAATATATAAAATAAATATAAAGATTAGACCAATTGTAGAGAAAATAATCATTTTATGTGAAATTGTTGTACACTAATATTAGTATTATTCATATTTATGGATATTTGTAGCAGATCAAGAATTTCTACTAAATAAAATAAAAGGAATAAACAAAGCGCTTACATTTATTTGGGCTAGGCAAAAATATTAAAACATTCCTCAATACTACAAATATAATTGAATATACAAGATGAGCTCAAAACGATCAGGCAATAAAACTTCGCACAAATCAAATTGTCTACTATGTAATCAGACAGGCAATTTGGATATGGTACAATGCGATAATTGCGATGCCTGGTTTCACTTCATATGTGTAGGCGTTACATCTGATGTACAAGATCAAGACTGGAAATGTAGTAAATGTGAAGAAAAATCAAATAAGAATTTTGAAAAATGTCATCTATGTTCCTCTCCAATTACTGGCGAAATAATTATTCAGTGCATTAGCTGTAAATTATATTTTCATTTCTCGTGTTTTGGTGCTTCTGTAGACAATTTAAGCGCTAAAAGAAAATGAAACGAATGTGAAATGACTTCTTCATCAGGAAAGAGAGAAAACCATAACACAGCATCTGTAATATCAAGAAAATCAAGTTGCAGAAGAATGAAATTGGAGCTGGAACGCCTAGAACAACGAAGTATTCAAGAGAAACGCCCCGAAGTTCAAGAAGAATACTTAGCAAAAAAATATGAAATTTTGATGGATTTAAGCGAAAACGAAAGCGAAGCTAGTATCATTGATAATGAAAATCACTCGCCGTCAGAAATATATCGCCAAGAAAATACTCAAAAGTGGGTTAACAATTCTATCACATTTAACCAACCTGAATCTTTAAAAATAAAAAGTCCCTCAAAATATGATAAGAGTTGCGTCTGAACACTCACAGTGAACAGACGTGTTTTTGAGCGCTCACAGCGATTAAATAACAATAACCAACCGACCAATTAATTTAAACAATTAATAATAATAAATTAGTTGCACAACTGCTTAAAGCAAGTGACTAATAATAAAATACAACGAAATAATAAACAAACAGCAAAAGAAAGTGAAACAATCCAGCGCTAGGCCCTTGGCCTTAGCGAAAAAGTAAATATGGATGAAATATCCATACAAAACAGTGAAAATAACCCCTGGCAAAGAGTTACACCCCTGAAGAGGAAAGTTAGAAACGAAGAAGATGCAGCAAGTCAACGACACACCAGACAAAGACTAATCAACCTCAACAAACAGGTAACCCCCATACAAAACAGGTTCCAGCCATTAAGCAACACCAATAGTTATAACAATATCAACAACACCCCACCTGAAAATAATAATCCTGCTAAACCACCCCCAATATTCGTCCCCAATGTTATCGATGTCAATCCGCTGCTCAATATAATCGACACAGTTGCTAAAGACAACTACTTTATAAAAACAACAGCTGGAAATCAAATCAAATTACAAATAGCTAATGTTGATAAATATAGGCAAACAGTTAACCTCCTCGCAGAAAAGGATATAAAATATCATACCTATCAGCTAAAGCAAGATCGTTCATACCGAGTAGTTATCAAAAACCTTCACCCAAGCACAGACAAAAATGAAATTAAACAAGAACTAGAACAAAAAGGGCATAAAGTTACAAACATCTATAACATACAACATAGAACAAGTAAACAACCATTACCTATATTTTTCATCGAACTAGAACCTAAACCAAACAACAAAACCATTTACGAATTGCAACACCTACAATATACCAAAGTAACAATAGAACCCCCGAAACCAAAGAGGGAAGTAGTCCAATGCATAAGATGCCAACGCTATGGGCACACCAAAACGTATTGCCACCGTCAACCAAGGTGCGTAAAATGTGGAGATGATCACTTGACAAAAGATTGTGCAAAAAATGATACTCCAGTCAAATGCGCTCTGTGTGAGGGTAACCACCCTGCTAGCTACAAAGGATGCTCCGTTTATAAGGAAATCCAAAAAAGAAAATTTCCTCCATTAAGAGAAAGGACCCCGCGAGATGCAAATATAATTTACACAAACAAAACTAACCCAAATATATCATACTCCCAAATTACAAGTAATAAAAAACCTGATGAGGAGCTAACTAGTACCCCAACCAACACAACACAAGAAACAAACAAACTAGAAACTATGATGATGAACCTAATGAGGAGAATGGATACCATACTGAACCTCCTCACTACACTCTTAACTAAAATGACATAATGCCTCAATTCCATAAAATATCAGTATGGAATGCTAATGGCTTGGCTCAACGTAGCCAAGAGATAAAACTCTTTGTAATAGAAAATGAAATAGACATAATGCTTATCTCCGAAACACATTTTACAGACAGATCATATTTTAAAATACCGCAGTACACTGTATACGATTCAAAACACCCAAGTGGCGACGCACATGGCGGCACCGCAATTATTATTAAGAACAATATAAAACATTACATACTACCCGAAGTTACAATGAACCATTTACAAGCGACATCAATAATAGTAGAAAGCAGGACAGGACCTTTGGCTTTATCAGCCGTGTACTGCCCCCCTAGACCCACTATAAAAAAAGAACTTTTTGAGGCCTTCTTTGACACCCTAGGAAATAAATTCATAGCAGGAGGAGATTTTAATGCAAAGCACACAGAGTGGGGCTCAAGACTGATCACAACACGGGGGCGAGAGCTACTTAAAGCTGTACAGAGCAAACAACTACAATATGAATCATCAGGCGAGCCTACATACTGGCCTACCGATATTAACAAGGTTCCAGACCTACTGGACTTTTGCATAACCAAAAACATCTCCCATAATTACATAAAAACAGAAGCAAACTTCGATCTAACTTCAGATCACACTCCTATTATCATAACGCTCAATACACAAATAATAAAAACACCGAAACCACACACACTAACCAATAAATACACTGATTGGGAGAGCTTCAGAGAATTATTGGAACAAGAAACCAACCTCAAGATTCCATTAAAAACTAAAGAAAATATTGAACAGGGTATAGAACACCTTATACAAATCATCCAAAATGCAGCATGGAAATCAACACCCACCATACCAGAGACTGGTAATGAATTTACATACCCCAAAGAAATAAAGCAAGCTATAGTCGAAAAAAGACGCTTGCGTAGATTGTGGCAAAGCTACAGAAATCCACTAGATAAAACTCACCTAAATAGAGCCGAGCGTAACCTAAAAACAATGTTGAGCGACTGGAAAAACAATAAAACAGAAGAATATCTGAAAAGCCTCACACCTACACATACAACAGACTACTCCCTGTGGAAGGCAACCAAATACCTAAAACGAACTAACAAAAAAATACCCCCAATAAGAAAAAGTGATGGAACCTGGGCCAGAACAGAAAAAGAAAAATGCGCACAATTCGCCAAACACCTAACCGAAACTTTTCAACATTTTACGATAAGAAATAATGAAGTAGAAGAAGCCGAAATACTATCCTACCTCGAGACACCAAACCAGCTCTGCCCACCTGTCAAAAACATCAGCGTAAGTGAAGTACGACGCGAAATAAATCTTACCAATCCCAAAAAAACACCAGGATACGACCTTATAACTGGAAAAATTTTAAAAGAAATTCCAGAAAAAACAACTAAACTTATAACATTTATCTTCAATGCCATCCTGCGAATTTGTTACTACCCACCTCAGTGGAAAGTTGCCCAAATAATTTTGATACACAAACCTGGAAAACCGGAAGAAGAAGCCAACTCATATAGACCCATCAGTCTCCTACCAATATTGTCCAAAATCTTCGAAAGAATATTCCTAAAAAGACTAAAGCCAATCCTGGTAGACAATGAAGCTATACCAGATCATCAATTCGGTTTTAGAGAGAAACATGCAACCACAGAACAAATTCACCGGATCACCAATGAAATCAGTAGAGCATTAGAAGGGAAAGAATATTGTTCAGCAGCCTTTCTAGACGTATCACAGGCCTTTGATAAAGTTTGGCACGCAGGCCTACTTTATAAAATCAAGAGTACTCTACCGCATAACATATATCAATTCATAGAGTCATACCTAACAGAAAGAAGCTTCCAAATTAAACTACAAAGTGAATACTCCAATTTACATCCAATCCATTCCGGCGTTCCCCAAGGCAGCGTATTAGGCCCTATCTTATACCTTATATACACAGCAGACTTCCCCTTATCTCCACAAACGACAGTAGCTACATTTGCAGATGATACGGCAGTATTGTCCACTAACGAAGATCCAGAAATGGCTTCCAGGAAACTCCAGGAACACTTGCAAGAAATTGAACTATGGTTAAAAAAGTGGAAAATTAAAGCCAATGAAACCAAATCAATCCACGTTACATTCACAACACGACGGCATACATGCCCACACGTTGTTCTAAATAATCAACCACTACCGCAAGAGGACAAAGTTCGATACCTCGGCATGCACCTAGAACGAAAATCAAATTGGACCACCCACATAAAAACAAAACGAAAACAATTAGGAATAAAATTAAAAAATATGTATTGGTTGCTTAACAAAAACTCTAAACTATCAAATGAAAACAAAATCTTACTTTACAAAGTAATACTGAAACCAATCTGGACCTACGGAATCGAGCTATGGGGAACAGCTAGTGACTCCAACATTGACACAATACAACGATTCCAATCAAAAACATTAAGAACCATACTAAACGCTCCATGGTATGTAAAAAACAGCTCCATCCACAGTGACCTAAAAATAAATACAATAAAAGAAGAAATTAAAAAGTGCAGTGCAAATTACCAAACAAGACTCGAAGTGCATCCTAATCATAGTGCAGTGAATTTACTGGACAACAGTAAGGCCATTTATAGACTAAAAAGACACAAACCATTAGAGCTACCCTTTAGATTTAATACATAAACTATATGTAAAACAAATTGTACAGAGTGTGAATGTCACTGGTCATTCTCACTACACGATATTATACTCTATTATAACATTTACTTATTGTCAAAATTGACAGATTGTAAATAAACTTGGGGAATTAATAAAAAAAAAAAAAAAATATGATAAGCTTGACGAATTAAAGCCTACTTTGAACAGAAATGTACAACAAGAGCAGATTTTCGAGGCTCTAGCTGAAAATAGGATATTAAATAATCAACAAATTGCAGCCCGGCAAGCAATTCCAAAAGAGTTACCAATTTTCAATGGTAACCCTGAAATTTGGCCGCTTTTTATTAGTAATTTTGAAAAATCAATTGCAACGTGTGGATTTACCAATGATGAAAACATAATTCGTTTACAAAAATGCCTTCGCGGTAAAGCACTTGAACTACTTACACCAGAAAATGTTCCAAAAATAATCTTCAACCTTAAAACGCTATTTGGACATCCAGAATTCATTATAGAAAATCTGATAAGGAAGATTCGTTCTGAACCATCTATTAAATCAGAAAAATTAGAAACACTTGTCACATTCGCCTTATTAGTACAAAATGTATGTGCTACTATAGGAGCATCTGGTATGCATAAACACATGTGTAATCCATCACTCCTACGAGAATTAATCAATCGCTTACCCACACAATTAAAATTGGATTGGGCATTGTATAAACAAAAACTTCAACAAACTGGAACAATTAAAATATTCGGCACATGGTTATTTGAAATAGCACAGGCAGCAAATGAAGTAACCGGAATTTACACGGAATCATATGAAAGAGAAATAAAGAACCAGAAAAGATGGACCAGAAAAGGAGAAGTTCACACTCATTCACATACTGAAAACAAAAATCCAACAAACATTCAACAATTTAAAAGCTATGTACATGAAGAAAAGAAGAGGAGTTACTGGATTTGTAAAGATACGTGTCCGTCTATTCAAACCTGTAAAATGTTCATTGGTTTATCACGAAGCGAAAAATGGAATGCAATAAAACAATTTAATCTCTGTCGAACATGTTTGGGTTATCACGGTAATCGGCGATGTATGACAAGAAATGTATGTGGTGTTGATGGATGCACTGCTAAATATCACAAATTACTCCACAATCAAAGAAGAAATGAACAAACAAATAATGAAAACAAGATCTTATATGGAACAAGGAATGGAAATAGTTGTCACGTCCATCAAATCGCAAGTAGATCCATTTTATTTAGAATACTACCTGTTACCGTCTACTCAGAAAATAAGAAAATAAATACATTCGCATTTTTGACGAGGGCTCATCTTTAACATTAATGGAGAATAGTCTTGCCGAACAACTAAACTTAAAAAGTGAAGGGGAACTGTTATTATAGAATAGAAAATAGAAAAATTCAATGAAAGTATCGTTTAAAATTTCTAGTGTTCAAAATGAAAATAATCAGTATAGAATTTTAAATGTTCTCACAATAAAAACCCTCGATTTACCAACACAAACTGTAATTTCACAAGAGTTACAGGCAAAGTATGCAAACCTGAACGGTCTCCCAATTCACACCTGCAAGAATGCAAAACCTCAAATTTTAATTGGATTGAAAACATAAAATTATCATTACCACTCAAGTATCATGAAGGTGCACAAAATGAACCGGTAGCAGCTAAAACTCGTTTGGGTTGGACAGTTTATGGAAAAAATAAATTTGATGAATCGACGTCAGAATGTCTACAGCTCGGTCTACAGTATCATAACTTTCATATTTGTGAATGTAAAAAAGATGAAAATGTACTACAGCAGTTACTCAAACAATTCTACATATTAGATTTTCAACTGGGTGACCACAATAAGAAAATAGAAGCAGAGGATGACCGACGAGCACGAATTTTAATGGAAAGTACATTAAATAAATTAGAAAGAAGATAGGAAATTGGGCTTCTATGGAAATACGATTCATTCAAAATACCCGACAGCTATTATATGGCAAAAAATCGGCTACTATGTCTGGAGAGAAAATTAACACGGAATCCAGAGTTGACAGAAAACATGAAGAAACAAATTCAAGAATACGTTAAAAAGGGTATGCCCGTAAATTAGATCCGCAAGAAGTATTTGAAAATTATCCACGTGTTTGGTACTTACCAATATTTACTGTCACGAATCCTAACAAACCCGGAAAAGTAAGAATTGTTTGGGATGCAGCAGCCAAATCCGAGGGAATTTCTTTAAACAATTTGCTACTTAAAGGACCCGACTTGCTTACGTCATTAACTTCTGTGCTATATCGATTTCGTGAAAGAGCAATCGCTATAGTAGGTGACATAAAGGAAATGTTCCACCAAGTTAAAATTCGCGAACAAGACCAACATGCCCAACGTTTTTTATGGCGAGATTGCGACTTTAAAAGAGCCAGATATTTATGCCATGTGTGTAATGACATTTGGAGCTTCCTGTTCACCAAGTTGCGCTCAATTTGTAAAAAATGAAAACGCAAAAAAGTATATGGAAGAATATCCTCATGCTAGTGATTCAATTTTGAAAAGTCATTACGTTGATGACCTTTTAGATAGCGTTGATACAGAAGAAGACGCAATCCGATTAGCAAATGAAATTAAATTTGTTCATTTACAAGCTGAATTTGAAATGAATAATTGGGCATCGAATTCCAAAAGAGTCTTGGAAACACTAGAAACAGATACGAGTAATTTAAATAAAAATATGGACCTTGGAATAGAATCCAAATGGGAAAAAGTTTTAGGAATGTTTTGGTGTACATCTTCAGATTGTTTTATTTACTCTTTACGATTCAACAAGTCGAATAAAGATATTCTATCAGGGAATCGGAGACCTACGAAACGTGAAGTACTTCGCACACAAATGTCAATATATGATCCATTAGGATTAATTTCATATTTCTTGATATACATTAAAATTTTAATGCAAGATATTTGGAAATCGCCAATTTCATAGGACGAAAAGATCAACGATAATCAATTCGAAAAGTGGTTGGAGGGGCTTAAACAATTGCCACATATAGAATCAATACGAATTCCAAGATGCTACGTACCAAATAATAGAATAGAAGAATATGAAACCCAATTACATATTTTTGTTGATGCAAGTGAAGAAGCATTTGCGGTAGTGGCATATTTAAGATCTGGTAAAGGATCAGACATCCAATGCGCACTTATAGGATCAAAAACGCGTCTTGTCAATACCAAGGTTGGAACTTGAAGCTGCAGTCCTGGGTGCTAGATTAGCTGAAAGTGTTGCAGAGAGACATTCAATTAAATTTTCCAAGAGATTCTTTTGGACGGATTCAAACACGGTAATATATTTGCTAAATTCGGATCATCGAAAATATCGTCAATTTGTAGCTTGCCGCATTGGGGAGATTTTATAAAAAACCAAAATTCGAGAATGGAGAAAAATTCCAACTGACTTGAACATTGCAGACAAGGCAACAAAGTGGAAAATTTTATCAATGTGGAAAGAGTCAAATGCATGATTTCATGGCCCTACTTTCTTATTTGAAATGGAAGATCAATGGCCCAAGAATGTACATAAAGAAGTATCCATAAACGAAGAATTGAGACCACATTTAACACACCAAGTTATAAAATTTCCACAAGTTTTAGATCCAATACGATTTTCTAAATGGGAAAGAATGTTACGAGCTCAAATATACGTCATGAGGTTCTGTTATAATCTTTTATCCCTCATTAAAGGAAAACCAAAATTATATAAATTAATAGAGTCAGAAGAATTTCAATTTTCTGTATCGTCAAGCACAATGGAACGCATTCCCAGATGAAATGACAACTTTAGAGAACAAAAGAAATTCATCCTGTAATGAAAATTACAATATCGAGAAGTCGAGCTCAATCTTCAAACTGTCACCATATATTGATGAAAGAGGAGTTTTACGCATTAAAGGGCGAATAGATGCAGCCAAAAATATATGTAATGACATGAAAAGACCAATAATTATGCCTAAAGATAATCGAATAACGGAACTGATAGAAGCTTTCTATCATCGCCAATATCATCACCAAAACTCGGAAACTGTGGTAAATGAATTAAGACAGAAATTTTATATACCAAAATTACGAGTACTAGTAAAACGAATCGGAAAAGAATGTCAGTTGTGTAAAAATAACAAAACAAAACCAAACATATCAGAAATGGCTCCACTACCATCAGCAAGATTAGCTACTTTCACCAGACCATTTACTTATGTAGATATAGACTATTTTGGACCAATTACAGTATTGTTGGAAGAAGACACGAAAAGCGATGGGGTGTGCTTTTTACCTGCCTAACAATTAGGGCAATTCACATTGAAATTGCATACACGCTAAATACGGACTCCTGCATAATGTGTATAAGAAATTTTATAGCAAGAAGAGGAACTCCACGAGAGATTTACACAGATAATGGTACAAATTTTCATGCCGCAGAACAAAATCACAGCAACATTTGTTAACGCAGATTATAAATGGTGTTTTATACCTCCCGCGGCTCCTCCTATGGGGGGAAGTTGGGAACGTCTCGTTCGAGCAATAAAATGTACTTTATATTCCATAAATCCGATAAAGAACCCGTCAGATGAACTACTGAGGAATATGTTAATTGAAGTGGAAAAAGTGGTAAATTCACGACCATTAACATATGTACCATTAGAGGAAGAAAATGAAGAGGCTCTTACTCCAAACCATTTCTTATTGGGAACATCAAATGGTAAAAATCCTTTCGGAGAAATACCGATTGAAGATGTAACAAATTTAAGAAAAAACTGAATGATTTCGCAACAATATGCAAACCAGTTTTGGAAACGTTTCATTAAGGAGTATTTACCTATTATTAAACACCGAATCGTTAGTTGAAGGTGATATTGTTGTTGTAGTTGATGAAACTAATCCAAGAAACTTATGGCTAAAGGGAAAAATCATCATACTAATGCACAGTAGCGATGGCAAAATTCGAAGAGTAACCGTTCAAACAAAAAGTGGAATACTCGAGAGTCCAGTAGCTAAAATTGTCAAGCTTGATGTAAAGAAAAATTGTGGTAATTTTAAACCTAAAGATTCAAAACTACCAGAAGGGAGTGTTGACGACGCCGACTCAAATTCAAATAAAATAAAATTGTAAAGTTGGCGTCCGTCGCGAAGGAAAAAATATGAAGATAATAAAAAATAATTTTTCAAAACGTGAAGAAGTAAATTAATATAAATATATAAAATAAATATAAAGATTAGACCAATTGTAGGGAAAATAATCAATTTATGTGAAATTGTTGTACACTAATATTAGTATTATTCATATTTATCGATATTTGTAGCAGATCAAGAATTCTTACTAAATAAAATAAAAGGAATAAACAAAGCGCTTACATTTATTTGGTCTAGACAAAAATATTAAAACATTCCTCAATACTGAAAGAACACGGACCACGACTATCAAGAAACGTTCATCCCTTCAAAAAAATTAATATTTAATTATTACATATATGTAAGCGTTTTTTTTTTCCAGAAACAGGTTAACAGATTAAAACGAAAATGTTAATTAAACCTTAATATATGGAGTTATTTCAAAATAACTCCATTGGGCTTCAAGTAAACTACCGCTTCCGGTTATTTGATTATCACAAAAAAAACTAATCAGCTTTTCACAAGGGCATATGCAAAATATCAAAATTTTCTCTTTATAGTTTCTGAGAAACATAATTCCAGAGATCCACGCAAACAAACCGACAGATAGACACATATAAACATCATCGCGAAACTATAACAATGTATAAAACTTACTAACGAATTTTCAACATGATTCCTGTACCTCCCTTATTGGTACATGACGGAAAGTAAAAATAAATGTTATAAATATTAAAAATTTATACCATAACTTCATTAATTTAAATCAATAAGATACTATCTCGTAAATAAAGATGAATGTTATTAAAATCAAAGGTTTATACAAAATTGTATCTACAGTTATATTAAACTCTCCAAAACATAAGATAAAATATATAATATAAAAAAAAATTAATTTACTTGTTTCAAAACACAAGTACATTGGATAATTAATAACCCAAGGACTTGACGTCTTGAGAGATTGCAGCTGTGGTAATTCTGGGATCTTCAGACACTGCCCTCTATGAGGTACTGCCGAGTAACTAATTTTTGATGAAATAGTAATTTAGTACTGATTGTCTCTCTAATGGGAAAAGGGATATATCGTATATCTCTCGTGGTACAAACACATACGCACTAATCGGGGTAGTGCGTTATGTCGCCCCCTTTTTTGTGTGAGAATGCATGCTCTCAATCGTCATCAATACGTACAAAAATATAAAATGTGAATTGGTTGACCAAGTTGAACAAAATCAACATGAATTTGATTTTGAAAACAACAATTCTTGACACCGAAAACATTTTGCACAAGAGATTAACACTTGAAATACTACATACGAAAGTAAATAGTAACAACATAAATTCACAGACAGACATTAAAACCTCAGCTCTATTTACAACAATTTAATATTATAAAGATAAAACTTGACAAGTTGATTACTACGCTGATTAGATATGAAGAGCGAGTTGTAACAAAAAATATATATAATTTATAATTTAATATAATTTACTCGGGCGCCTGCGAAATTATTTTGAAAAAATGGTGAAAGTTTTAGATTTGCTCGGATTTGATGGACCAGTCCCTGAAATGTGAAGATTCTTATGGAAATAAAACACAGGTTGATAAGTTTAAGTACTTTCGCTTTATTTTTAAAATACAACCAATAAAACAAAATTGATTTTACAATTGGTGATTCAGACCAAAAAGACCGTTACTAAGACTAATTATGAAATAACAATAAAATTACAAGGATTCAAGATCAAGAGATCTTATCGATCGTATCATGGTGGTTGATATAGGAGTGTAAGTGTGTTGAACAAGATCGGTTGTACTCCTTTCTGAGCAGCACTTAATTCAGTGTGAGTGTGTGTTGAACAAGAACGCTTGTACCCCTTTCGGAGCAGCACTTAATTCGGGGTGAGTGGTGTTGAAAAAGATCGCTTGTACCCCTTTCTGAGCAGCACTTAATTCAGTGAGAGTGTGTATTCAACAAGGTCGCTTGTACCCCTTTCAGAACAGCACTTAATTCGGGGTGAGTGTGTATTGAACACAAAATACCTTGCTGATCCCCAAAACTGAGGCAAACATACTTAAAAAAGAATATGGCACTAATTTTGTATTTAAAAAACAAGCGTAAAACCTCCTGTTCTCTTGAACTATTACGGTTCTCGACAGTGGTGTCGACCAAGTTATGGCTGTGGGTTTCCACCCTGGTCTCCACCCAGTTATAGGTTTCGACAGTGAGGCTTGCCTCTGCACCTGCAGGGCTATTTAAATAATTTCACAATAGTATATGTACATGAGAAGTATGAAATAACCCCTAGCACCATATATGAGCGGTAGTGTGAGCTAGTTCTGATTATTTATTTAATTACCAGTACACGTTTTAACAGTCCAATAGCCTAATAACAGTGCAGGACAAGAATACAATATTAAAATTTGATTATGGTTATTATTGTAAATAAAAGAAAAATAATGTAATTAATAATCTAGTTAGTTTGATGAAAAAAACAAGAGAAGTGAATTGTTATAAAAACTGTCATACATATATAAATAAAACTCATATTTTAAAAGGCGTTTCTCATTAAATATTAGAATTATAACAGGTTATGGGCCCAGATCACGTGAAAAATAAGTTAAATACATATTAATGAGAACAAGAATTTCCCTAGAAGAAAATGTCTGTCAGCAGTGATTATAAAGTAAATGTTGACAAACTTGAAGGACCAGATGACTGGGCTAAATGGAAATGGCATGTCTGTATGGTGTTGCGGTCATATGGACTAGAAGATCTTATTGACGGCAAGCGTGAACGTGTTGAGTTACCCGATAAACCGTCAAATGAAAAAAAGGCAGCATACGCGGAATGGCAAAAAGACGATACAAAAGCTGCAAGTGTGATTGCAAGTGCGTTGAGCAAACCAGTTGCTGAGCTCGTGTTGACATGTAATAACGCGAAAGAAATCTGGGATAAATTACGTGCGCGATTTGAACGCAGCAGTACGCAACGATTGAATATGTTAATCGAAGCCTTTTTTCGAGTTAAACGTGACGAAAAAGAAGATATCAGTACACACGTCGCCAAATTACAAAAGTTGTTTGTGGATTTAAATGATGAATTAAAGAAACACGAAGAAAACACCTTGTCTGAGAGAATATTAAACGGACGAATTTTATCTACATTGGGGAAAGAATTTGATAACTTTAAAGATTTGTGGGACACGATTCCAGTAGAAAATCAAAGTTTGAATTTGCTGATCGAAAAAACTATGTACGATAGAACTGCGGGATCAAAGCAAACCAGAAACCACTGCATTCGTCGCTTCTGGTCAGAACAGAAAGAAGCAATATTATGAAAAAACAAAAACCTCAATGGAACGGGCAAAGCAAAAATTTCCTTGCAACAAATGCAAGCAATTGGGTCATTGGGCAGCTGAATGTCCACAGAAAAAGGCAGGTGGCAACATCAACATTAATAAGCAGCATAAACAACAAAATGGAAATACTGTATTCATTTCATATGTCATGGGAGCTTCAATTGGAAGTTACATTGATGCAAACAAATGGTACTGTGACAGTGGAGCAACCAAGCACATCACTCCGAGCAAACAATATTTTATGTCATACAATGAATTTACCGTTCCTGAAGTGATCTCACTTGGAAAACAAGATGTGAGTATGTATGCATATGGTCAAGGAACAATAAGTATTAAAGTTCGACAAAACAATGTTTGGCATAATGCTGAAATGAAAAATGTTTTATATGTTCCTGATGCAAGTGCGCATTTGTTCTCCGTCAAAGCAGCAGCGTTGAATGGCTACAGCACGACGATCGATGACAGAAGTGTTAAAATTTGTGACAAAATAAATAAGAAAATTGTAATGACTGGTTACATGAAAAATGGTCTGTACGTACTTAATATGCGTATTGTAAAACCAGAAAAAACGGTTCACGTGAATTTAGTGACACCGTCTGACACACTGCAGGTATACCATGAAAGATTTGGTCACCAAAACAAACAGCATGTAAAAAACATTTTGAAGCAAATGAACATCAACGTGGAAGGTTGCAACAAAGAATTCTGCGATGGCTGTGCATTGGGAAAAATGCATAGACTACCATTCAAGCAACGATTGATTCGTCCAACAGTTACTGGCGAATTGATCCACGCCGATGTGAATGGGCCAATGACGACAGAATCTTTTGGAAGAGCTCGTTATTACGTTTGTTTCAAAGATGATTTTAGCAAATTTCGTAGAATTTTCTTTTTGAAACAGAAAAATGAAGTATGTGATGTCCTTGAACAATTTTTAAATGAAGCCAAAACAAATGGACACGTTATCAAGCAATTCAGGTGTGATGGAGGAAAGGAGTTCGACAACAAGAGAGTTACTGAACTGCTTGCAAGCAGAGGAATAGAACAATTGATTCCACCGCCTTATACACCAGAACAAAACGGCGTAGCAGAACGCGAAAATCGAACTATTGTAGAAACAGCGCGCTCTATGTTGAATCCTACAAAATTACCAAAAGGATTGTGGGCAGAAGCCTGTAACACTGCAGTATATATTTTGAATCGTACTGGAAAATCTTCAATTCAGAACAAAGCTCCATACGAACTGTGGTACGGCCGATCGGTAGGAAGACTCGATCATCTGAGAATTTTTGGCACTGGGTGCTATGTTCATGTAAACAAGAATTTTCGCTCCAAGTTTGACAACAAGGCTGTTTTTGGACAACTTGTTGGATATGTTAATGATAAGGATGGTTTCAGAATCTGGATTCCTTCGCAAAGAAAAGTAGTAATGAGTCACGATGTAAAATTCAAGCCGGAAGTCGTCTGCAATTTGCGCAGCGATGCTGTAGAGTTTGATGTTCATCAAGAGGAGATTTCGAATCCAAATCGATCTAATTTATCATCTGAAGGAAAAGAAGATTCGGAAGTTAGATGCCACGACAAAGAAAATCAAACTCAGAACCAAACTGAAGAGTTTGTTACGATGTCCACTTCTGAAGGAAGACAAGATTTGGTCGGAACCGAAGAATTTTTGAAGCAAAACAGTGACACAGAGAAAAGAAAAAGCGAAAGACAACGAAGAAAACCAACTTGGATAGAAAGCGATGAATTTGTAATGATGTCTGGAGTTGCTGATGAATACAAAGAGCCTAATTCATTTTCCGAAGTATTGCAGTCGAATGAGAAAAAACAATGGATGCAAGCTATTAACGAAGAGATGGAATCTCTCAAGCAAAATAACACTTGGGTATTAGTTGAACGACCGAAAGATGTACAAGTATTACAAAATCGCTGGGTTCTGCGTCAAAAGACTAAATGTGATGGAAGTACTCGTTTCAAAGCTCGATTGGTAGCGAAAGGCTATGTCCAAAGACAAGGAATAGATTATGAAGAAACATTCAGTCCTGTTGCGCGACATGACACTATACGAACCCTGCTAGCTATAACTGCTGCAAAGAAAATGCAATTGGAGCAGTTCGATGTAAAAACAGCATTCTTAAATGGCATTCTTGAAGAGGTTGTATATATACAACAACCGGAAGGTTTCGATGACGGTACTGGTCGAGTATGTCTATTAAAAAAAAGTCTGTATGGGCTCAAACAGGCACCACGCTGCTGGAACAAACGATTTATAGAATTCATGAAGAAAGCAGGTTTTCAAAACAGTGTTGCAGATCCTTGTCTCTTTTATCGAAATCGTAACAAAAATCGACTCTATGTTGCAATTTATGTGGATGATGGTTTGGTTGTCGGCAGTGACAAGAAAGATATAGCTGAATTTTTGAGAATCTTGCATCAAGAGTTCAATACGACGGCTGGTTCTCTCGACAATTTTCTTGGCATGAAAATAGAACAACGTAATGATGGATCAATTGTGGTGAGCCAAGAAAATTATATAAGAAAAATACTGGAAAGATTTCAAATGGCGGAATCAAACGCAGTCTCAACTCCTATTGGCGCTGAAGAAAGTGATCTCGGCGAAGCAGTCTCTTCTGATGTACCATATCGTGAGGCAGTAGGCTGTTTAATGTATCTTACAACAGTATCTCGTCCAGATATCGCCTTTGCAGTGAACAAAGCTGCTCGAGTTATGGAAAAGCCAACTATTCAAAATTGGAATCAAGTCAAACGAATATTTCGGTACCTAAGAGGTACTGTGAACCACGACTTAATTTATAATAAAGAAGAAGAACTACAAGTATATAGCGATGCTGACTTCGCCGGTGACAAGAAGACAAGACGTTCTACAACTGGAATCGTCGCGAAGTTGTCTGGTGGAGCCATATCGTGGACTAGTCAACTACAAAAGATAGTAGCAACCTCTACAACTGAAGCGGAAATTATCTCAGCGAGTGAAGGAGCGAAGGAATTAATCTGGTTACAACGTTTATTATCAGAATTGATTGAAATTCCTAAATTGCCTCCAACGCTATTCATTGATGTGCCATAAAATTAGCAAAGAATCCTGAGTTTCACCGTAGGTCTAAACACATTGAGGTTCGACACTTTTATGTAAGGGAAAGATTCTTAAATGGTGAACTTAGGTTGCAGCACATAGAAGGAAAGAATCAGTTAGCAGATTTACTAACAAAACCTCTTGAACGTACACGATTTGAATTGCTACGTGGAAAGATTGGTGTACATAAGAACGTAGCTGTATAATAAAAGAAAACAGATTTATCATTTTTGCACATTTTTCTTTTGAAGGAAGTATTGTAAATAAAAGAAAAATAATGTAATTAATAATCTAGTTAGTTTGATGAAAAAAACAAGAGAAGTGAATTGTTATAAAAACTGTCATACATATATAAATAAAACTCATATTTTAAAAGGCGTTTCTCATTAAATATTAGAATTATAACAGTTATAATAAACTATGTTCTGAGGGGTTTAAAGTTGAAAATCATGGAAATATCTAGAAATATCCGATGAGAATTCTGGGAACTTGTCATATTTTCGAAATTTTACAGTTTGTTGGAAACTTTTGCAGGTACGAAGAAAAGTGGGAACGATTTATTTGTGACTGAAAATTTTACTTTATCACAATGTTTAGCCCTTACTTTTGTTTTTCCTTTAGTTTAGCTCCAGATTTTTTTCAGAAAGTATCTATTTATTTATCCATATTTATCATATTATTTTAACGACTTATTTTAGTATACTTTTAACATCTGACTGAAAAATTTGCTACGTGTTTTTAAATTGTTTTATGTATCCATGTATAGTAGTTTTTTCGTCCTGTAACTTGTATTTTTATTATGGTTTTATATTTCATATGTTTGTTCACCATGTTAAATTTGGAGAGCCTTGATGATGGCAGTTGTAACTGCCCAAACGTCGGTGTAATTTTTTTATTAAATATTTTGACTGCGAGTGCTTTTATTTTTCTTCTCAATTTCTACTTATATTTCACTTAAATTTCTATTATTTTCTATTGCTGCAATCGCAATTAGTTTCCTTTCTTGCATTTCTTCGTTTTCTTAAATTTATTTTGCACACGTACAAGGTTTACAAACATTTCCTGTTTCGTTAAATTTATTAAATACCAGAAGGAGATTTTACGAAGAATACCAATTTCCCGGAATAATAGGACTTATAGATTGCACGCATGTAGCAATATTTCCTCCAAAAATCGAAGACCAACAATACCCGGAACATGTTTATGTCAACAGAAAAGGATACCATTCTATTAATGTTCAACTGATATGTGATGCAGACATGAAGATTATTAATGTCAATGTGCGTTTTCCTGGAAGCACACATGATTTGTACATTTGGAATAATTTCAACGTACAATTAGCTCTCCGAAATTTGCACAGAATAGGACAAACTGATTTTTTTTATTAGGTGATTCTGGATATCCTTTGCGGACATTTCTGTTGACGCCAATCATTCCAGAACCTATAGAAAATATTCCGAAACATAGGTACAACACACTGCACAAACATGTCCGAAGTTTAATAGAACGTTGTAATGGAGTTCTAAACGGAAGATTTAGATGTTTATTGAAGCACCGTGTTCTGCATTATAAACCCGAAACTGCGTGTAAATTATAAATGCATGTGTAATATTACACAACTTGTGCATTCAGTACAATTATGAAAAAATACATGATGACGAAGATTTTCATATACCAAATAACGATGATAATGACGACAATGACATAGAAGAAAATGTTACATTAGCAATTAATCCGGAACTTGAAGAAGGAAAACGTGCGCGTAGAATAATAATACATCAAATAGCTAGAAATTAATTTAAATATTTTCTATTTCTTACTTTAGAATTAAAATAAAATAAGTAATTCATTATAAACAAGACTTTATATTTCTAATAACCAAAAACAGAAAATATTTAATAACTATTAATACATACATATATTGAAAATACAGAAATTCAAGGTTAAAGATACTAGAATTTGGATAGATTGTCGAATTTTTTTAAATTCCTTAATCATTTGCTCTCCATTTTCTTTTAGTATTTTATTTTGTTCTTCTAATAATTTTATTTTAGCGTTATAATATTTTTCTTTTATATCTAACTTTCTTTTTAATGTTAGTTCATATGAAGCTACAGCTTTTTGTGTGCTCTTAAATTTATTTGATGGTTTGATTGGCCTCTTTGTTGTTGAGTCTCTTATTTTTGTAGTTTCATTTTCTGTTGTTGTTGCCTCTAAATCTATGCATGGTACATCATTTTGTGCATGTTGCAAATTTTCTAAATCCATTTCCACAACAGATTCTTCAACTTCCTGATGTCCACTTTAGCAGACTGGCTTTATTATAGTCATAATGTCGTTATCTGTTGTGGACATTGTATCTTTTATTTGAGGTCCCCCTCCTGTGGCGCTCATACTATTACGAATCTTTGAAAATTTTGTTTTCGTCCTGCTACGTAGATCTTGCCATGTCTTTAATTTTAAATAAATTTAGTTATTATAAATATACTTCAAGTAAAGTTTTAATTAATATATAATATATATATATATATATATATATATATATACCACTATGAACTTACTTTTCTCCAATTTTTCCAGTCCTTTGTTGCTCCGCCTGGAATACCATTTAAAATTGCGGATATTTCTTTCCATTTCTCCTCTGCATGTTTGAATGTAAAAGAACTTGTAAATTTACCGCTAACTAATGCTTCTTCATGTTTTAAATATTCTATTAAAGTGTTTCTTTGTTTCTCGGTTATTTTCATTTTGAATATCTAAACGAAACATTAAATGTCAAAATAAGTTATTATTCTTTGTAGATATCTATGATTTTGAAAAACAAAATATACGATGTAGCCACTAACATCATTCGCTTGACACGATTGATATTGCGAAGGGTTGTCAAGAATATCATTTTTCTGTACTATTCGCAATCATACCCTTCGTGTTCATTCGTATACGTCCGATTACGAGCGATGTCAAGAATAGCACCCTTAGGCAAGACGAGTCCCTCATACCCACTCGCAATGAACACGATTGATAAACACGAATACGTTTCCTAGCGAATGATCAAGAATACAATTTTTCGAATTTCATTCGATATGACTCACATTACGAGTAACCTGGACAATTACGAAGGCTCAAGAATAGCACCACAGTAAATCTTGACTGAATTGTTAGAATGGGATTTTGTTTTATTTGTTTTTTATTTTCATGGCTATCTAAATTTGAACAAAAAGGTCACATTTTTTTTTAATATCTAGTACTACAGACATGCTAGTGCAACAAATTTAAACTTTTTAACGTAGAATTTAATTTTTGAACAAATTTTTATTCCTGTACTTTTGTTCTAAAATGTACAGGAGAGCCAATTTCTGAACATATTTAAAATCCGATGTTAAACTCATATGTTCCACCTTTCTGTGCATACCCTGAATAAATGAGTTAAGTTAAAAAGTTGTAGATTTTTATTTGAATTCTTTTTTTACATACTGTACCCTTTAAAAATTAAAATTAATCACATAAACGAAACAAACAACATCAATTAAAATTTTTATAATTATATTTATAATAAATTGAATGTAAAAAAAAATTGAATTTCAAATAACACTGGCCAAAGTTATTTGAAAAAAAGGAGGAGTCCACGTTCATTTCTGACGGGGACAGAACGAAGAACATTACATTAAAGAATTTTTAACGACGTCATCGACCATCTTCGTAGGTAGTCCGCTCTCAGGAACCTCGTAGTTGACGGGTAAGTATTTCTGTTTGGCTCGAACCTTCTCTATGAGCTCCGGCGACGCCGTCTTGAGGTCATAGGCCTGGCCGATCCACGCGAAGGCCTCGATGACGTGTGCGCCGAACTGGAAAAGCTGGCCACACTCGCCGATGCGGTAGTCCCACGGGAACGTGTGGTGGAAGTTGTGCCAACCTTCGCCACCGGCGATTTGTGCCACAAACACGTTCTGGGACGCTCTGATGTTCCTGTTGCAATAGTTTTTTTTTTTTTTTCAAATATATGTTACAAAACTTCTATATTTTATTATACCGGGTGGTCCATAGATTTGTATTTTGTATTTCAAATTTTACAGTAAATTTTTTATTATGAATCGAGTAAATAAATAAAGTAAAATAGTGGACAAGAACTTTTTTAGAAATTTGTCATGAGAGCTACTAGTCCCCGGAATTGAAGTTGAAAAGAGGCATTGCTTTGTAAAAGGTCAAGTAGTTCCAATTTTTTAATATGTTATATAGGTCGGTCCCTTGGTTATGAATCCAAGTTCTTAACCCTAACCTAACCCTTGTGCGTTCAACGTGGCGCCCCCTTTTCTGATAAAATTTCTATTTTTTGCTTTTCGTCGATTTTCTCTTAATTGGTTAATATTACCTATAAAACCGTTATATACGAAACTGTAGGCCATAAAATTATCCATAGAAAAGGTTTTTTTTATTGATTTTTATGTAAGTGTTACAAATTTCAAGAAAATTGTGAAAATATATATATTAAATTTTCAACTCCTTTTTATTAAAAAATTTGTTGATGATATAATATGTGCTGTGCCAGAAGAGAATGTTGACGAAATTTTGGAGGTTTTTAACAATTTTAATTCGAACATCCAATTTACAATAGAAATTGAAAAAGATATGAGCATTCCCTTTTTGACACGTTAGTGAGACGTGATAATAACGGTGTCATAGTACTTGATTGGTATATTAAACCTATTTCTTCCGGACGTTATATTCATTTTCTCTCTGATCAACCTAAGAAAATGAAGATTAATACAATTTTGGGCCTTAAACGGAGAATATTGCCAATTTCTCATCCAACACTGCATCATAAAAACTTGTGCAAGCTTAGAGAAGTTCTTCTAACTAATGCGTATCCAAAAAAGTTGATTAACAGTCTCCTGTTTAATACAAATTCACGTACTATCAACGTAGATGGTAATATTCCTGAGATTGATTCTTCCGAAAGGATTAAATACTGCTCCCTACCATATATTTCTGGTTTAACACCATCTTTAGCTAGTGCTTTGAAAGACGAAAGTGTAAAAATAGCTAATAGGAATTATTTTACAACAAGATCGTTATTCACTAATTTAAAAGATAGGACGCCCGTTTTACTTAAATCTAATGTTGTGTATAGGATTCCATGTAAAGATTGTAACTTTGTTTACATAGGCCAAACTAACCGACATCTTAAAAGCAGGATAATTTCACATAAAAGTGACTTTAAACTAAGACCTAATGCTTGTGCCCTGACAGAACATCAATTTAAGAATTTGCATGGTATTAACTATGAAGAAGTTACAGTTCTAGAAACTGAAAAAAACCTTCATAAAAGATTGTTTTTAGAGATATATTAATAATGAGTCTAACACGATGAACAAGAAAACAGATGTCGATAGTTTGAGTTCTATTTATTCATATTTATTAACTAAATCCAGATCACATACTTAAACATTTTGAAACTGCTTTTCTTTTTTAACCGTTATTACTCATTTCATAATATTTATACTTCATACATCACTTTGACAGATTATTTTTTGACATTTAGTTTATTTTTCATGTACGTAGTTGATTTTTTAAAAATATTTTTGAACTGTCAATATTTTATTTCATATTTATATTTCATGTTATACTTTTATTTCAAGACAGTTATATATTTTTACTATTCTGCTGTTAAGTCCACTTATTAAGTATTTCTATTACATTGATGTTATTTTATATTTAATCTCAACTAAATGTAAGTCTTATTGTTATCTTTGTGTGTCTTTTAATTTCTATTTTGTATTTATTGTATTATAGTGTCCTGAAGAAGGAATAAATAATTCCGAAAGCTTGACTATTTAAAAAGAGTGTTTTAATTTTTGCCCAAACGACTGCTATACCTGCTATAAAAAAAATTCCTATATATATATATATATATATATATATATATATATATATATATATATATATATATATATATATATATATATAAATTGAAACAATTTACTTATAATTTTGCTATTTTATATTTAAAAATTAATTTATGTCGAAACGGCGTTCCATACTATATATATATATATATATATATATATATATATATATATATATATATATTGATAAAGGGTACGTTGTCGCCTCCAAAGTAGATACTGAAGAAACGTTGTCACCTCATATATGACGCTGTCACCTCCGATTTCGGAGGCGACAACGTTTTTCCATATTCTCGTCGGTTTTGGCCTTAGTACGCCATCTAAAGCCCTAAAATAAAAAATAGGTCGGAGGCGACAATGTAGCTTCCATACTCACAAAAAAATTTTTTAGTTCCGATATATACCGCTGGCGCTAGTGTTGCACAAAATATATAAGGAGGGCACGTTGTCGCCTCCGATTATATAAATCTCAATTTTGTATTACCTATGCTACTTTGCCGCCTCCGCTAAATGGCAACGCCGTAGAAGAGGTGATACGGGTGTTTTCATATGATTTCATTTCATATTTGCAGCTCGCGAAAAAAAGTCGTGCAGTGATAGTATAATCTGGTTATGATGTCATTAAGGACTAACTTGCTCTTCGCTCGGTCCGTGCGCACCATAATTTAGGAACGCTTTAGGCAATCATGATAAAATTTTGTACGCAGCTTCTGAAAAAAATTCGTAGATCTAGGTTTGTGAATGGGCCAAATTGGTTCAAGATATAGATAAGGCCCTTTGTCATTACTTAGTAATTTATTAACCGATCGAAACCTTTTTACCTCCCGCCTACCTCTAGGTAAGGGAGGTATTGTTTTTGGTCAAAAAATTGGGTAGTGAGTTTTCAATGAATAAGCACGTTTTAGGGTGTATGTATGTATGTATGTGTGTGTGTGTGTGTGTGTGTGTAGTCTGTGGCAATTTTTTCGTCTCGCATAACTCAAATACTATAATACCAAAAAATACAATTTTGTGAATTATTGCTTCTTATATTTAAATGAAGAGCTGATTAGATTTTGGATAAAATTGGTAAATCGGAAGTAGCAGTTTACTTGAAGCCCTTAACAGTTTTTCGTGAAAAACACGGTTAAATTTCCTTTTTCAACAATTTATGTTATTTTGAAAGTTGAAGAATATTTAATTTTACATGTGTTTTGATTACACTAATTTTATTAATTTTCATTAGATTTAGAGATAATAAAATATAAAGAAATTAGATTTTACAAATTTTGCATTCCTAGTACAACATGAAAACATTTAAAAATTTTCAATTTTTTACGAAATATGACACATGTCATTGTGATTGTGAAGCTGTTTTCTTAGTGAAATATATGTCATAAAATTAAATAAATATACAAAAGAAAATAAAAATTCTCAAATATAAAAATAATAAACAAATAAGAAGGTATGTTTCTGTAACATTAAATACTATTTTGTACCGTTTAAGAGTAGTATTGGGTGGGAGGTTATGTGCTGGCCACATCAGATTTTTTAAAATGTACTTATTGTGACTTATTTCCTGTAAAAACATGCTCGAATACCAAATTTGACAACTATATTTTAATTACAAAAAGTTTTTTGGTTGTTTTTAAAATTAAAAATTCTTATGTGGCAGCACATAACCTCCCGCCCAATACTACTCTTAAACGATACAAAATACTATTTGATGATACTGTAATATACCTTCTTATTTATTTATTTTCTATTTATATTTGAGAAATTTAATTTTATTTCGTATTTTTTTTTAATTTTTTGACTAAGAAAACAGCTTTACCAACAAAATGACATATGTCACATTTCCTAAAAAAATTAAAATTTTTTAAATGTTTCCATGGTGTACGAGTACAAGTAATGCAAGATTTGTGAAATGTAATTGCTTTATATTTTATTATTTATAAATCTAATGAAAATTAATAAAATTAGTGTAATCAAAACACAAGTAAAATTAAATATTCTTGAACTTTTCAAATAACATAAACTGTTGAAAATGGAAATTTAACCGTGTTTTTCACGAAAAACTGTTAAGGGCTTCAAGTAAACTGCTACTTCCGATTTACCAATTTTATCCAAAATCTAATCAGCTCTTCATTTAAATATAAGAATAATAATAATTAGCAATAATTCACAAAATTGTTCACACATACACAGTAAAACCCTAAAACGTGCTTATTCATTGATAACTCACTACCCAATTTTTTGACCCAAAAATAATACCTCCCAGTTAATTATAAACCGATTGTGACCAATTTCGCAGCATGTTTATTCAATGTGAAACCATGGCCGTAAAACAATTTCAATAGCAATATCATCATTAGAAAGTGTTCTTTCAGCATTTTTCAAAAAGCTGCAATTTCTTGAAAACCCCTTCCTTAGACTATTGCCACAAACTTTTATTGGCACATTCTAATTTAATTATGGATTACCATTCAAATGATATATTAAAGGAGATGAAAGAAAAAATTTTAGAAGTACGAAAATATGACACAAATTATTTCGGTAAGGTAATTGAAAACAATAATATTGACATAACACAAAAGTATGAAGAAGAAAAAAAAAGCGATGATGATCCAAGTAACTTAGTTAAGGTAAATGATATAAAATATTCAAAAAAATTACGCAATTTTCAGAAATGGGTCGGATTTAGTGACTTCACACTTTTTCAAATTCCAATGATCCCAATGATAATGACGAGTCAAACTCAGATGAAAAAGAATATGAGTAGCTTTTGCTTTTGTAAGATCATGTTATTCAAACACCTAAGATATGTAATATAAGTGAAGCATCTAATTCATTCTGCATAGAAGTCTGTAATGCTGAAATTGGATCAAATTCTTCTAAGCGGTCAAGAGAAAAAAATGTACGTTAATCATGTAATTTGTTCAAAAATTTGGTACACTGCCAGCAGCTATATAAAGGAGCTATGTCTTATAACTTAAGGAATTTACTTAGCTAGGTTTATTTTACATACATACTTTCTTACTACTTTTGCTACAAAAACACTGATACTGTCAGTGACACTCACTTGGGGAGGGATCGCATAAATAATTTGATCTTCTATGAATTTAAATTTGTTTAGTTACGCATTACAAATTTTAGTGGCTACTTTTTTATGGCCAGCAATATGCATAACATAAATAAGTGTGAATTAAAATGCAGGCCCTTCCATTACTAATATACAGCCTTTTCAGTCTAATCAACTTCCAATTGCAAAAAGCAGTATGGACTTTTACGAACAATAGTTTTATTTCGTGAAGACATTTCCTTGCAAAAGGTCGGTGAAAGTTTATACTTGGCAATTTTGTTTATTTTGGGGCCCTAATGAAATCCTGAAATTTGTAATCCCAAAAGGTTGCCGCTGGCGCCGCCATCTTGGATAATGTCGGCCAAAATTGGTTTTTTCAGAAATATTTCGTTTCCGCTGCATTTTACTGTAAAAATTGTTATATACAAAGTTGTAGAGAATAAAATTCCCTATAACTTCTGAATAAAACAATTTTTTCTCAGGTCAACGGTCTACAAGTTATGGCAGAAAAATAGTCCAAGAAATCTACGATTTTACACAAAGAAATTGCAATAAAAGTTTTTTTTACGGAATCCTGTTCAGAAAAATGCGCTGAACAACTTAGCAAAAGTTTCCGGATATCGGACCATGGGAACCTCCCGCAAATTGTTAAAAATGGCGGAATTTTTATGTCTTGCGGGTTTTTGGCCATTTACTCGAAAACAAGTATACAAAATTAAAGCTTAATATTTTTTACACAAAAAAAGATTCTTACACTTTTTACCTAGGACGAACTGTTAAAGAGATAAGTTAAAAAATATTTAACCAAAATAACAATGTATGAAAGAAATTAAAATTACTCATAAATATACAATATTACGAATTTAATACCTGGTCTAACAGGTTTCACTATTTAAAACAGATTTCATTCATCGTGCCATCAAAAGAAGGAAATTATGTATGTGTTTTTATATTTAAACTCCAGAACGCATATAAAGAGGTGTCTATGTGACCTCCGATAACGTGGCAACATTGTTGGAGGCAACAACGACTACAAGGTATACGCATATATACAATTTTCGGAGGTCACATCGTACATTCTGTGCTCCCCATATATGACCCCATAAAAACTTTAAAATCTTTACCCCTCTCAAGGAATTCGGATTGATTATCATTTCAACACCCCATATATACATTTTTTGTCGATGTAGCTCAATGGGAAGACCCGGAGGCCAGGTCGCCTTTTCCATATACCGGAGGCGACAAGATACCGTGCATCAATATATATATATATATATATATATATATATATATATATATATATATATATATATATATATATATATATATATATATATATAGGTGACGGGCTAGACTTGGAAGAGATGACTCTCTGTAAATATGATTATAGAGTGGATAAATGACGATCTATTCATACTTCTGGGATAGATACCCTACTGTTGTCTATAAAACAATTTAAGCATTTCAAATGCAATGAAAAGTTAATGCTCGATGATTTACGATAGTCTCAGAGGAAACGACTTACTTGTTGTATGGTCTATCACCCCAGTAGTGCGCCAAGCTGTTCACGGTCCATATCAAGTTCAACACATACATGTATCTGAAGAAAAAGTTGATGACGATAGCGTTCTTCAAGGTCTCTCCAAAGACATAGTAGGCAGCAGCTGACGGGAAAATAATGTGAACCGCAATTATCAGCGGGATGAAATATCTAAACAGAAACACAGCAGTCACGCTAGGTAGAATGCATGTGCGCGGCGCTTAATTTACTTCTGATGGAAGCGGATAACGGGATCCTGCCACATATCGGTCATATCGATGACCTTGCCCTTTTTCAGGAGCTCAGGGTGACGCTTCATCATGAGCCAGCCCACGTGGGAGTAGAACAGCCCGCGAGCCGCGTTGTGTGGATCCGCGTCCGTGTCTGTGTACTTGTGGTGCGTTCGGTGGTCTCGCGTCCATTGCACCATTGAGTACTGTGCATATGAACATAATTTGTTCTTTAAAAGGCCTTCCTTTATAACAACCTATATTCTAACTGGCAAGGCTTTTATTGATTTGTAAATGTTTCATCATTCAACAGACATACAAGTGAAACAAATAAAGGAGATTTTAAGGTGAGTTATAGTTATTTATATAGATTGCCAAAAGAGAAAGTTTACTCCTGACAAACAAATTTGAAGCTCAACGCGAAACGAAGAACTTTTATTCGTTCAAGTGAATTAGGATATACGTCGTTATCTAGATTATGATGAAAGAAATGTTAATAAACACAAAGGACGGTACCATAGGTTCTGTTTTTGGATGTTTTAAGAGAAGTGTAAACTAATTTTAAAACATTGTACAACGCTAAAACCGAGCCTAAAACTCTTCTCTTTAAAAACTGCTCGTGGTACCGACCATTGAGTTTCTTTTATTGTATGTTAATATCTGATTTGATGTTATTTATATGTGTAAGTGATTGGAAAACAGTTTGTTTTCAATTTCGATAAAAATATTTATTTGATTTAAATTATAAGTTTAAGGATTCGGCGTTACGGTACATAGTGACAATAGGTGACCGATGTAGAAAATCAGACCCAGCTGATGTAAAATGGAAGGATCTTGGGTAACTAGATGCCTGACGAGGTACGAATTGTATTCGAGATAATAGGAACGGTGCATTTACTGCATCACGCAATAGAAGCCAAAGAAACTTTGCGCTTCTTGATTCCCTACGGCGGGCTAGAGATGGCGCTGAAAAAGGGAATCGTGGTCTGTTCCTCTTTCGGAATACCTATTATCTATTTAAAAGATAAAACTTTTAAAATACGAACGTGTACGCGATCAAAAGTCAGTTTCTGATATGTGTAAAATGGGTACCAAATTAAACTAGCATATTCTAACTTACTTAGTCCATAAGAAAAGTACAATGATTTAAAAACATTGATATTGGTAAATAAGTTAGTAATACGAAGATTGAAGCTAAGTATTTATTTGCATTGTGAAGAACATTATTAATGTGATCTGCAAAAATGAAATTAGAATAGAAAGTGACTCCTAAATCTTGCACAGAAGTTAGTCTATTCAATATTGAACCACGCATTTCATACGGATAATTAATAATATCAGTTTTACGTGTAAACGATATAACGCAAAATTTCTGGATATTTAAGTATAATTTATTCTTTTCACACCATTTAATCATATTAATATTAGATTGGAATAAATTTGTATCAATAAATGAATTAACAAAAATACATAATTTTATATCGTCAGCATACGCAAGCGAATAGCAACTGAACAGTCCTAGAAGATCATTGATGTATATTACGAAAAAGAGTGGGCCTAAGTTGGAAACTTGAGGAACACCAGATGAAGCTATAAATGTTTTAGAAAAGCATCCATTAAAATAAACATAAAATCTAATAGTCAGATAAGACTTCAATAATTTAATTAAACCTGGCGATGCTCCGTACGTGCTAACTTTAGAAAGTAGTAACCCATGGTCTATAGAGTCAAATACACGACAATATTCAGTATAAATGACATCAATTTGCTCACGTTGGTCGATAGTTTCTGCAACGTATTGGGAGAAGCAAGCTAGATTGGTAATTGTTGATCAACCTCTTATAAAATCATGCTGATTAACTGAGATGATGGAACTAGTTTGAGCATATATTGTATTATGGACGATTATTTCGAATATTTTTGCGAAATTATTTATTAGTGAAATTGGACGATAGTTGCCAATATGAAACTTGTCTCCTTTCTTGACTTTTTCGGGAAATATACATGAACTAATAGCTAGGTTGACTATAAAAGCAAGAGCTTCTGAAAGAATGCAGTGAGCATCTTTATTAAGAACCTGGGAATCTGATCTTCGCCGGCTGTAAATTTGTTAGAAAAGGATGATAAGATTGAAATAATGTCTTCTTCCGTTGTTGGTTTTAAAGTAAATGAAAAGACTAAGCGAGAAGTGTTGAGAAAAAAATGAAGCAAAGACATAAACAATTTCTTGAGGACCATCGAATTCCTGAACATCATTATGAAGTATTCCGGGTATTCTAGTTGTTCCACGTATTAGTTTTACATACTTCCAGAAATCCGAGGGGTTAGATTGAACACAGTACTAATATGATTTTTGTAAGCATAATTAATCTGTAATAAATAATCAATTTGTTTTTTAGAACGATCTCTTGAATAGACAGATTATGCCATCTATTACTAGATTTAAATTTATTTATATTTCGAAATATTTTACTGACATCTGCAGGAGAAGATAATTGTATCTTAAGGGGACGGGGTCGAGAGGATGTTGGATCAAAACGGTCTAGACGATATGAATATACGACTAAATTATCAATTTCCAATTACGACAGAATATCTTTAGCTAACGAAATATCAAAAGTATTTTGTTCCTGTTTCGAGGACTTGATTTCGGTGGAACAAAAAATAATGAAATTATGTGAACGCTTTTAACGTTCGCTTATTTTAAAAATGATTTCTTTTGTTACACTCAAAGCAGAAAAATCAACCTTATAAGAGGAATTTTTCAGTTCTGTAACATCATTTTGTAATGCAAGAATTGGAGATTTATAGTTATCATCACTCATCTGTGCACAATTGTCAAAATTCCATTTTGTTAAAATATTTATTATTATTATTTTCAGTATTTTTATATTTTAATTAAGTATTATTCTATTACATGTTTTGTTTAACCATTGAAGAAATTTGATTTTGTCTCAAATAAATGTAAATATACTATACAAATTTTGTAAGAATTACTTTATTTTAAATATTTTGTAGTATAATATCCTAATGTAGGATTAAATAAATATAAAAAATTGGCAAATTTAAAGGAAGTTTTTTATTTACCTGTCCAGAGAGTGTGTAAATCAACATCGCAATTATCCTCATTGGCATTTTTGCCTTATAAGTCTTGTGCGTCCATAGCCTATGCACCCCCACAGAGACCCCTATAACACTACAGGATCCACAGGCGATAGCTGTAAGTGAAATAGAATTGAAAGGAAAATGCATTATGTCCGAACCTAATTTGTTTGAAACAAAATATTGTTATAACGAAAAAATTTACTATGTAATGTATTCTACATAAATATTGTTGCCATAGAATTAAAGTTTAATATTTAATAGCAAATACATTTTCATATCTATTACTAATTTTCAGGTAAAAAAAAAAACACTAATTTTTATAGCTAATAACATTATTCGTTTTTTTTTTATTTTAACAAAATTTACCTGTAATCAATTATTTACTAAAATATGTCCAATGACATGATATGTTTTCAAGTTAACTACCACTGATGGTTTTAGGATTACTACCAAATTCCAATCAGATCGTAACTTAATCCTTCAAATTCTAAATAAGTGAGTTGTGAAATAGTGAAATCGTATTCTAGGGTCCTTACATAAAGTGGGTTTAAACTTACCCCATGTTATTGAAGCAATTTTAGCAGTTGGAAACAACATAACTCCGTAAATCCCTAGAAGATGAATCGTCAATATCACAAACACATTCCACCAAATCACCGGGGTCCTGAGCTCCAAGTAACGCTCAATACTGGTTAGTATGGAAATCATTCTGACAATTCTAAAATAAATAACATATATACAGGGTGTTTCCTGAATTCTTCTCTTTCGATTAGCTTTTTTATTATTGAAAATTTGAAGAAATGACATAGAGAGAAATTGTTGCGACTGAAAAGTTGGTTGAAAAGTTTTAAGCTACATTTGTTTTAAAATGGCGAAAAAGCGATACCAAATTTTTTTGAATAGGGAATGTATATTGAGATAATATTTTTTTAGTAGTCTAGGTTATGATAATCAATTAATTTCAAATAATGTACAGCGATATTATTTAAACTGACGAAGTTATGATTTTTTTTTCGAAAATTATTGTCCTATTATTTTAATGACAAAAACATAAAAAGTAAAAACAAAAATTTTAGAATAATGTAATTTATTTTAACTTATTTTCCAGTTGTTATTATTGTATTATTCAGTTGTTATCATTGAAATTATTGTTTTTGACATTAAAATAATATATCATTAATTTTCGAAAAAAAAAAACATCATTACTCCTTCATTTTAAATGATATGGCTAAAAATTATTTGAAGTTAATTACAATAATGTAGACTATCAAAAAAAAATATATTTTTTTTTCTCAATGTACATTGCCTATTTTAAAAATTTTGAAACCGCTTTTTCGACATTTTAAAACAAAAGAAGCTTAAAACTTTTGGGCCATATTTGGGCCAAAAACAAACTGTAGACAAATTGGAGAAGTTTTGTAAATTTGTAAATTGTTTAGAATATAATAAGCAAACGTGTTTATTATTTGGTAAATTTTTAAAATATTAATTTAAAAAAATTAAAATAATGTCTAATAATTTTTTACACGATTTTTAGTAAAATAAAGTAAAACCGCGAAATTTGAAGCTAATGTAGAATAAAAATTTTTATTTATTATTATTCAATATAATTTTAAATTGACAAGATGACAAAAGAAATGTCAGGTAGACAGAAGTCTGTATTACATTTATTCAATAAAATTTTCAACTTGATTCATTTGGTGCAACATAACCAAAAAATAAAAATAAATTCGATTTTACTATTACACTCCAATATATAAAAATTATACCAAATATTCTAAAACCAGAAGTACATACTGATGTTTCATTGATTAATCAACCAGATACGAATAAAATCTCTGGCATTAGCCGATATTGTTGTGATTATGGTAATGGCAGGTGCACTTTCGGGTACTGCTCGCACATTATAGCTATTATATATTATCATAGACCAAACTCATTATATTAACACTGAATAATTATTTTCAGTAATATGAAAAAAATATATGAGATTAAAAAAAATTTTTTTACCAGAAAATAGTGAAAAGGTACCATTCGAAAAAAAATATGAAAAAATCGATTTTGGAATTAATTATTCAATGTTAATATAATCTAAAAATATTTCCAATTTTATAAGTTATATTAAGATATTAATATGGCTCAATAAAAGTTCTTATCAATTTTTCTTTAATGAGATGAAAATAACTAATTACAATAAGAGAAACTCTATAATAAGATTGTTTTAAATATCGGCAGTTTATCCTCGTCCACTGTCTTCATTCACTACTGCGATAACTTTTTCATCTGTAAACCAAACGACTTGATATCTCGGCAGGTCTTATTATTTTAGCCAAATATCGCGCGTAAAAAAGATAATATAAAATAGCTACAATTTAAGAGCAGTTCACGACAGTGCTCCTACCGTTACCACAATCACAACAATATCGGTTAATGCCAGAGATTTTATTTGTTCATTCATTCATTCATTTAACGACGCTATAGCCCACTGTGGGTTTTCCTCTTTTCAGTAATTTTCTTCCATTCGGTCCTGTTTCTACTCAAATTCTTCCAGCCTTTAATTTCCATTGTTTTTAGGTCGCACTCTACTTCATTAATCCATCTTTTCCTCGGTCTTCCTCTGTTTCTTCTACCCACTGATTTCCACTCAAGGATTTTTCTTGGTATTCTGTTTTCATCCATCCTCATTACATGCCCAGCCCAAGACAGTCTTCGGCTTTTAATGAATTTTACAATGTCTGCGCTCTCTATCAAGTTGTCTAGTTCAATATTCATTCTGATCGCCATGTTCCATCTTCGTTTTGCACTGGTCCAAAAATTTTCCTCAATATTTTCTGTTCGAAAGTTCTCAATAGCAGCTCATCTTTCGTGGTTAAGGTTCACGATTCACATCCATATGTTACAACAGGCCTGATGATACTTTTATATATTTTTAATTTTTATTTATAACAGACTGGTACCCGTTGCAGAGGAGCTGTTAGGAGAGTACCAATGTGGGTTCCGCCCAAATCGCTCGACCATTGATCAAATCTTCTCCGTTAGACAGGTCCAAGAGAAAGCTTACGAGCACAACATACATCTATACAATCTGTACATAGACTTCAAACAAGCCTTTGATAGTGTTAATCGAAATAAAATGCTCAACGATCTTTTAATACTAGGCATCCCTAAAAAGCTGGTCCAACTCGTGAATATGACCATGACCGGTTCCAAGGCAATAGTAAGAGTCGACAATGAATACACAGACGGCTTTAGCATCACTTCGGGAGTAAGGCAAGGCGACGCACTATCTTCCATACTATTTGATCTAGTCTTAGAAGCAGTTATTAGGAAATTAGAAGTGACTGGATACATCGGCACGAAGAGCCTGCAAATATTCGCATATGCGGATGATATAGCAATAAGGACGAACTTGAGAAGACTGTTGCCAAACTAAAAGATGAAGCAATTCCAAAAGGTCTCCGAATAAATGAAGGAAAGACAAAATACATGGAAGTAACGAAAAGAGCAATTAATAGACAAAATTTTAAATGTCAAATCTATGAATTCGAGCACGTAGAAAAATTCTCGTATTTGGGGTCCCAAATGAATCAATCGAACTCTATCAATAGCGAAATTCAGGCAAGAGTTATCAGTGGAAACCGTTGCTATTTCGCCTACAGAGAGCTAATGACATCAAGAGCTTTAAACAGAAAGTCTAAATTAAAAATATATAAAAGAGATTTTATTCGTATCTGGTTCATTAATCAATGAAACAACGGTATGTTTTTGAGTTAATGTAGTAGTAGTAATGTACTTGTACTTTTAGAATATTTGGTATGATTTTTATATATTGGTGTGTAATAGTAAAATCGATTTTATTTTTTTTGTTTTTGGCTATGTTGCACCAAATGGATAAAGTTGAAAATTTTATTGAGTAAAGAAGAGTAAGAAAGGAGTATTCAGTGAAAAAATTGTGAGTGACACCCTGAAGGAACATATTTTAAATAAAGATAAAAACTTTAAAATTTTTTTTAAAAAAAAGTAATGGTTAAAACTTACAAAAAAAATTACGTGTTAACGTCCCTTTTTACTAAAAAAATTCTTGTTAAAAATATTCAGTGGAATAGTTCCAATAAAATAAAAACTGAAAAAACGTATTCTTTAATTATGACGTAACTCTTTGGATTTAAAAGCTGAAATTTTCAAGAAAATTTTTATTTTTAATTAGAAATCGATCAGCCGTATGGATTTTTAAAAATCACTGGGGGCAGATTTTGTATGCTTATCCGGCTATACCCTTTAAGCATTAAGTAACTTGCAATGGTTTAAGAGTAATTTGTGCGTTAACTTGACAAAAGGTAACTTTTAAATTACCAGAATTAATGTCACTAATAATTTATTTATAATTTGGGCTTCTTGTGACCTTGGATTGGATGTTAAAAATACCAAGTTTAAGCAAATTGCAGCAGTGTATGTTTATATTTTTGAGCGTAAACTTAGCGGAAAAACATTTTTACAGAGATATTGTTAATTACAGAAATTCAATTTTCATTGTATATATAATTGGTAGAATTAAAATGTAAGATGTAAGATATCTCTCTTTGGCCTGGCGCGCACTGGCGATTTAAAAGTGATTAAATAGATTAAAAAATCACGTACTTTAAAAGTTGCCTGCATCTAAATGCTGTCGCGCACTGGTTAAAAATAGTTTATCAATTTTACATATTTTCAATATGGACTTTATAGAGTCGGCATGTGTTGGTGCAATCTACTATGTAAATGGAGAAAGATAAGAAAAAACGATTGTGGGTGCATCCACATATCTCGGCACGTTTATTAAACGGCCAATTTTATAAACTGTATAACAATTGAAGGGAATATGAAAATAATTTTTTTTTTCTTTTCTTCAGATGATAATTTATCCCACCTATCTATAAATATTTCGCACAACTCCGTCCATCTTCTAGAATATGTTTTTAATTTTTTATTGTATAATTCAGGCCTTTTTTCAACTTCACTTATAAAATTTTCTGTATCAAAACTCATATTGATGATATGTGAAATATTTAAATACATACTCGTACTTCATGTAAAAATAATAAAATATATGAAAACTCCTGCCCTATCAATACGGCAGCAGTCTGAGATATGCGAGCAAATACTACTCCAGACGCACTCCAGCGAATAAATATTTGTTGCTAGTGCGCTCGGTCACATTGAATTACATGCGGTTTATTTTTTCAGGCGATAGTTTCATCGCCTGAAAAATAGAGCCGGTCGTAATTTTTTAGTTGCTGTGATTAAATAGTTGCCAGTGCGTTCGCGCTCATTTGAATCAATGAGATCCATTTTTGCAACTTAATAGTTGCTCAACAAAAATCGCCAGTGCGCGCCAGGCCTTAGTAATAGATAAAATTCAAAATACGTCAATTTGTAATAAAATAAATAATATACAGTGTGTTCCATTTAAGGTACGAATGCATTGGGATCTCGAGAACCGTAAGAGATACGAAGTTGGTTAAATTAGACGAAAGTTTTTTTACAAATTGCCGCAATTTGCATTTTTGGTGTTATCTACTAATTGTGATATCTTACTATTTACATTTTAATTTTATAAAATTATAAATACTATGAAAATTGAATTTCTAAAATTAACAGCATCTTTTTAAAATATATACACACTGCTGTAATTTGCTTAAACTTAGTATTTTTTACATCAAATTTAAAGCCACAAGAAGCCAAAATTATAGATAAATTATTAGTGATATTAAGTTCGGTAATTTAAAAATTACCTTTTGCCAAGTTAACGCACAAATTACTCTTATATCATTGCAATATACTTAATATTTATATTCAATATTGCAACCTGAGGTACATATAAGACTAAATTAAGCCTAAATTATTAGCGCAAAAAATTTCACAATTTTTATTTTTTTCTGCTGTTGAGAAGTTGGCGCAATGAGGATTAAAATGTTAATAACTTTTTAACTATTAACATTTAGGAAATGTTAATAAGGGCACAAATTGGCCCAAATTAGGCACAAATTATTGGTAAAATAATATTTGACCTATTCAATTTTTTTTCTGCTGGTGAGAAGTTGGCACAATAACCTATTAAACGTTAATATCTTCTAAACTATTAATATTTAGGAAATGTTAATAAGGGCACAAATTAGCCCAAATTAAGCACAAATTATTAGTATATGTTTCTAATCACATATCACTAATATTCTAAGTTCTGTCACCACAAAACCGAAATGGCTGTGCCAAATGCCAATTTCTATTAAAATTCCAAATTTGCACAACAATAGGAGAACACAACTGATAGCACGAGGCTCAAATCTTTAACAACCGAGCAAAAAAAGATCGCTAAAACTCTATAGTTACAGGTAATGTCATGAAGTTAGTTAATTCAATTAAGTGGCTGTACCGGGGCCTTGCTAGTGACTACCTACCGTGACATCCGAAGAAGATACACTTACGCTGAAAGGGTTGCCTGTTCAGACGAAAATAGGGAGAAATACAACAGGAAGAATGAAATATTGGGAAAATTGCAGTGAAACCGTAACAACTTTACAAAATAAAATGTAATACCAGCAGTTAGTAAAATATCACCAATCTAATAAAAATAATAATCAATGCTGCATTTGTGATAGAACGTACCGAAACGGAGTTCCAGCACCATTTTTAAAAAATTTACTATGAACATTTGCATTTAATAGAATCGAGCACTATGTACACTGGATAAGATGTTTAAAATACTTAGTGCTAGGTGGTGTCGCCTCATTCGAAATCGTAAATAGTACTATCACAGACAAATTTTACTTCCTCGTTAGAGTTACTGGTGGTGACTCTCCAAACATATTGTCTTCTTGGTAATTGCGCTGAGGATTGTTTTTTTTTTTTTATTTCAAGAGAATAAAATATTTCAACTCAGAGGTCATTAATGCTTTTGTGTACATTTGTTATAAATATTACATTGGTTATGCGCTCATAATTATATTACATTATATATTGTTATAAAGTGAAATTTCTTTTAAATAATTTATGATGTTGGTTTCGGTATCAGGGTTGTTCTGCAGGGCTTCTTTGATATTTCTGGGGATGTTTTCTTCTTTGTTCGTTGTGGTTTCTGCACTGTGTAATTACGTGTTCGACTGTAAGAGGGATACTACAACGTGTGCATTTGGGTGGGTTTGATCTTTCCATAAGGTAACTGTGTGTTAGTGCAGTGTTTCCGATTCTCAACCTTGTTAAAATCACTTGTTCTTTTCTATTTTTATTTGTTTTCCATCTATCTGTGTCATTTTTTATGTTTCTTAATTTGTTATTTGTTATTTGTGTCCAGTATTATTTATATTTTTGTTTGATTCTAGTTTTTATTATGGATTTGATTTCTTCTACTGGTTGTTTTATTTGTTCTTTGTTTCTGTCTACTGCTTCTTTTGCTGCTTGGTCGGCCGCTTCATTGCCCTCTATACCCATGTGGGATGGTATCCAAAACAAGATAATGTTTTTTCCGTTTTGTATGGCTTTGTGGAAGTTTTCTTGAATTTTTGATATTGTTTTATCTGTTGTATATTTGTTCTTTATATTTTGTATAGTATTTTTAGAGTCTGTACAGATTGCGTTGTATTTATTTGGTGTGGTTAATATTATTTCGCTTGCCTTTTTTATTGCAAATTTTTCAGCAGTATATATTGATGTGTCTGTTGGTAGGTGAAAAGCAAATTTTTCGTTTTTAGTAACAACTGCTGCTGTTGTCTTGTTGTTTCGTTTTGAACCATCTGTATAGTAGAGTTTAAAGTTTGTGTTTCTTTGTAAAAACTCTTTGAACAGTTGTTGGTATCGTTCCTTTGGTATATCTTGTTTAGAATATTTGCAGAGGGATGTATCTATGGTTGGGGTAAGGAGTTCCCATGGTGGAATGTTGTAGTGTATTTCTTCTATTTGGGGAAGTTTGATGTTAAGGTTTTGTAGGATGGTTATTATTTTGTTTTGAAGGGATGTTATATTCCGGAGTTTAGGTCTTTGCCTTGGATCGTGGAATATATATTGGTATGTGGAATTTGAAGGGTTTTTTTGCAATGCGGAGGATATAGGATAAAGTAAGTTGATTTATTCTTTGGTCTATTGGTAGTCCTCCGGCTTCGTTAAGAATACTTGTTGTTGGGCTGGATCTAAATGCTTCGGATGTGATGCGAATTGCAGTGTGTTGAATTGATTTGAGGGGTTTGAGGTAGCTACACTTTGTCGTGAAGTACACTATACTTACGTATTCTATTTTTGACCGTATCAAAGATTGGTATATTTTTAGAAGTATTTCTCTGTTTGCTCCCCATTTATAGTTTGCCACTGGTTTTAGAATATTCATCCTATTTTGGCAGTCTTTTCTTACATGGTTAATGTGATGTATCCATCTTAGATTTTTGTCTATTATTAGTCCAAGAAATTTTATTTCTTCTACATACTCGATACGTTTTGTGCAGAGTATTAGTTCGGGATTGATTTTTCTGGAAGTGTATGGCTTTTGTTTTCTCGGTTGAGAATTAAAATCCAGTTTCTTTCGCCCATTTTTCTAAATTTAGGAGGACGGTTTGTAATTGTTCTTTCAGAGATTCAATATTTTTACTTTTATAGTAAATAACCAGGTCGTCTGCAAATAATGATGTTTTTATATGGTTTTCTAGCTTTGATGTAACATCGTTGAAAGCAATGAGGAACAGGGTAACGCTAATTGTTTCTCCTTGGGGGATTCCATTGTGTTGTGTTTTTTCTTGTGATACACATTCGTGTGTTTTGACTTGGAACTTTCTGTCTTCTAGGAAGTTTTTTTACATAGTTTAATATGTTTCCGTGTAATCCGTAAGCTATCATATTATTTATTACTTTTTGTCTCCCCGTTGTATCGTATGCTTTTGTTATATCTAGAAATAGTGCGATCAGGTGTTGTTTTCGTTTAAAGGCGTACTGTACTTCTGTGTCCAATGCTACAAGGTTGTCTGTAGTAGATCTGTTTTTCTAAAGCCACTCTGATTAGGACTGAGGCATTTGTTTTTTCCAAGCTCCAAAGTAGTCGATTATTTATTATTCTTTGAAGAACTTTGCTCATTGTATTTGAGAGGGTTATAGGATGGTAATTATTGGGTTCGGTTTTTGGTTTTCCTGGTTTTGGTATCGGTACAATAAAAGTTTTTTTCCATTGGGATGGAAAGACGTTTTTTTCCCATATATTGTTGTATATTTCCAGTAAGTAGTTTAAGGTTTCTTCTGGTAGATGTTTGAGGAATTCTACAGGGATTCCATCAGGACCAGGGCAAGTGTTGTCTTTTTGTGTTTTTATGGCGTCCATAAGTTCTTCCATTGTTAGTTTGTTATTAATTGTTAAGTGTTGTGTTTTGTCGACTGCATTATTTTTGCATTGGTTTTCTGCTTGATTTTTGTATTTCTTGAATTCTTTTGTGTATTGCTCGTTGCTTGAATTTCTGCAGAATGTATCTGCCAGTGGCTATTGCTTGGGGTTTGTGTACAGTACCGAAAGTAGTTTTCAGTATGTTTGTTTCTGGTCTTGATTTCTGGCCTTTAATTCTTCCTATTTTGTTCCAGATTTCCTTTACTGGTGTTTCCGGAGTTAGAGCGGTAACGTAGTTTTCCCATGATTCTTTTTTACTTTCCAGTATAGTTCTTCTGGCTTTCGCTTTTAATCTTTTCAACTGTATCAGATTTTCTGTGGTTTCCTCTGTTTATTTTTTGTTGTTCCACAAGTTTGCAGTGCTGCTTTATTTAAAGTAGATGTTAAGTGTGCTACTTTGGTGTCGATGTTACTTGATTGTGATTTTTCTTCTGGTGTGACTCGTGCCAGGTGTTGGAAGAGATTCCAGTCTGTATTTTTCAGAATTCATCTGTCGTAGGATTTGTGATAGTTCAGTTGGGATTTTGATGGAAATCGTATTATGATGGGGATATGACCGTTAGTGTATAAGTTTGAAAGGGATTCCCATTGAAGGATTGGGGCGATAGATGGGCTGCAAAGTATTAGATCAATTGTGGAGAAACTTCCTGATCTTGAGCAGAAGTGTGTTGGTTCTTCTTCGTTAAGTAGTATTATATTGTTTTTCAGGATATCTTCCATTATTTTTCCAGTTCTGTTTGTGTACGTTCCTTCCCAATCAGGCCTATGTGCGTTGAAATCCCCCGTGATTATGAAGGGTTGTGGTAGTTGTTGAATTATGTTGTTTAGATCGTTAGATGTTATGTGTTGGTTAGGTGGGATATATACGTTGCAAATTGTTTTTTTTGTCTTCGTATGGGTGTGTTTAAATTGCAACTGCTTCCAGGTCCGTGATTAGGTTTATTTCTTCCGCGTGTATATTGTTTTTAACAAGAATCATTACTCCTCCGCTAGCATTTCTATTGTTTATTCTGTCTTTTCTGAAAGATGTGTAGTTAGTTAGTTTTACTATTTGATTTTCTCGTAGTCTGGATTCTTGTATGCATATGTAATTTGGACTAGTTTCTTGTATTATGATTTGTAGTTCGGGTAGGTGGGCAAAGAAGCCGTTAATATTCCATTGGATTATAGTCATATTGAGCGTCTAGAGAATCGTTGTTGTCAGAATTTTTTGAGTCTATTTCTGTTTCCTCGTCGAGGTACTGTTCTTCTATTTTTGTCATTAGTCGTGTGATTCTCTGTTTTAGGTTCTTTTTATAAACAGTGTAGTGTATTATTTTTAGCATTTCTAGGACTTTCGGGATATTTGTTGTGTAGCCCTTGACTATGTCTAAGGGGTTGCTGGATCTTAAGGCGTTTTCTAATATTTCTTTGGTTTGGTTAAATGTTAAGAAGTATTTACTTTTGTCTTTTAACATTTCCTGTTTCACATGTTCTGTAATTTCTTGGATGTTAGCGTTTAGGTTTGGGCTTAGGGTTCGATTTCTCTTTTGTTTTTGTGTTGTTTCATTGGTTTAAGTTTGGTTTTTAGATGTTTGATTTTGGGTTTGATGTTCATGTGAGGAGTGTGTAGGTTTATTGTAATCTTGTGGCTTTGTGGTTGAGTTAGAAGGATTTTACGATGAAGGTGGTGGTATGTTTTTTGTTGTCCTAGAGGGCTCTTGTGGTGGAGATTGTATTGGTTTTGTTGGTGGTTGTTTATTACATTGTACAGTTGTGTGTCCGTTTCTTTTGCCAAATATTGCAGTAAATGTTACCATTTTCTAAGAATATTAGATGTTCTGTGTTCTCGTGTTTTACGAGCATGGTATCGGGTACTTTTTCTAATTGGTCTTCGTGAATATAAACCTGTCGCCGAAAGCTTAGTATATGTGCGTATTCGGCTTGTAATCCTGCTCGTAGGAAGATAATTTGCGATAAGGTTTTTATATTGTGTTTAGAAATTTCTTGTTCTATTATATGATTTGGTATCGATGGACATATGTTTGAGATAACTATTCTTACTGTAGGGGTGATTAGTCTTCTTATTTCCAGTCTAATGTTTTCAATTGTGATATATTTGTGATTGTTTATGAGATTATCGGTAATTGTTTTGTTTTGTAAGTATATGCATATTCTGTTGTTGGAAATGCGTGATGCAAATGTAATATTTTTGGGGTCAACTATTTTTCCAATCTCGACAATGTATTCTCGTATTGGTATGTCTTTGTTAGAGTTGATAATAATTGCTTGATCTTTGTTCGGGTTTGTTATTGTTGGCGGTATTTGTTTTTGTTTTAATTTCTCAGCGAAAGTTGGTATTTTAGGTGTTGTTGTTTGGTTGGTTTCCATGGTACTAGTCATTCAGCTATCCACTACCAGGTGATAAAAATGGCATGCTTCTAAGCCTTTAGCTACTTAGTGACAGATGTCGCTAGTGATGATTGGAATTTGGGCAGTGGTGAAGAAATTGGGTTAGTGGAGAAAAGTTGTGGTTTTTTGTGGAAAGGTGAATTTTGTTAGGATGGAGATGATTTTGGTTATATTGGTTAATAATTTATAACTAATTTAGTGTTGTTTTCTACCTGATATTTGTCTTGATAAACTGTACTCACTAATTGGCAGCTGTGCTCAAGGTGGTATCATAATAGACTCCGTGGATTGTTTTGTTATTATACCAGAACATAATTTATTCTTGACTACGATAGGTTAAACGGTGTTTTCTTTCTTTAATCCGTAAGATATATGCAGATTGTCCACGCGTCTTAATTTCCAACTCATTGTGTTTGTCGACATCTATACACAACGTTATTAATAATTTGGTTGTTGCATACAAATTCTGCATACTCATATCCTATTTCTGACACTTGGTACCATAATCATCATTTGTAACTTTGACCGAAGTTTTTTTTTCTTCATACATCTCTCCTAGATGATGCTTGAAATCGTCGAAGTCTTCCATGGCGTCACTTAACTACATCTTTGATATATTTGCCTGAACTTATATCCTGATTGGCTTTCCACACTTTGTAAATCCACTGGAGTCCATATTGATACTGAAGTCCAGCACTATTACACGTGACATTATAGGAATATCTGCTGCCATAGAATACCTTTATGCCAGCATTTTTTATTTTTACTAAATGCATATATTTCTCCGCACTATTCGTTGATTGATTACGAAATAAAGAACATGAATTCCTTACCAGCAGGTTTATTATTTACTTCAATTCAATTTTCATATCGCTAGTATAATTGTGATATGTGCTGTTCTATTCTATGAGGGCTGTATTGGAACACACTTCGCTCCGATAGTTATCATGATTTCCAAACTAATTTGGTATAATCTGTAGCAATTAGCAAATCAAAACACAATAAATTTTGTGACGGTTCAACATCATTACAATTACTTGTAAATAGGTACTTTGTTCGCATATATGTTATTTTAACATTTGTTAGTATGCGTTTGTTTGTTACCTTTTCGTACAGAATATTCCTACAGCTGTTTCTTCACTCTTTCACTAAATGATTAGTACATTTAATTTTCTTTATTTAAGCACTGTGTGTAAAGCCTCCAACAAACGTTTATTTACAAAAGAATCATCATCACCTATAAACTTTATTCAGCGTAAATTATAAAATCTTTCACTTTATTTAAATCCCTCCTAAACGATCGAATTAGCTTCTGTTGCTGGCAATAATCGTATTTGCATGAATTTTCATGCCTAATGCTGCAATTGCAAATATTGGTGCATTATTCTTACAAAAAATCTCAACCGAAAAAACAAAGCGAAATATTGAAGAATTAATATACACATAAGAACATTTAAGTAGCTTACAATAAGTTATTAAGAACTTTCTTAAATTCATTATCATCTGAAGAAAAATCAAGAGAGTTACAAAATAAATTATAACAATGACACATTTTGTTAATAGCTGCGTTAAAATGGTAACGAATTGCAATAAAAAGTGTCCGTACTTCTGGTATTACAAATATTTACGTAAAAATTTAGTATACTGAGCAAATCACTATCATCTATATGACTATTAACAATTTTATATAAGAATAATATTAAATGTGTTGTACGTCGTGATTTCAGTGAGTCTAAATTAAATATAGAAAGTTATGTCTCATAACTGAGATTTTGCCACAATTTAAATATTCTAAAATATACAATCATTCATCGCCCAACCACTGTAGTGGACGGACGTGGTTACAGTGACTCTCCATGGTGATTAAATTCAGTGATAATTATTATCTAATAGCGACAATTAAACGTAAATAAAAGTGCTTTGTGCTATTACCTAACGCAAAATATATTAATTTGTGAACAACAACATCAAGAACCAAAGAAATAGAATAAACTTAAAAAAAAAATTATTTACGAGTGGGTGCCTCTCCTAGAGAGCACCCAACTCTAAATAAAATGAATTCCGCACACTTCAACAACGATCAAGACTCCCGGAAACAACCAGCAGATGAACAAATTGCATCCACTGTCAAAAGGTACCAATATTCCATACCTACCAAAAATCGATATGATTTACTTCAAACACAGGAGGATAAAATTGACAATATCAGCACCCCTAAAAATAAAAAGAATCCCACCGATATTCCTATCAACAAACAAAGAAAACTGCAATTACATGGAAATTGTAAAAGACCTAAAAACCTTAATAGGAGATAGTGATTTCACAACCAGGCAGATTGGCCCGGATACAATTAAAATTAACACAACATCCATTGAAAACTACAGAAAATTAACAACCTACTACGACCAAAATCAGCTCAACTACTACTCCTTTAAACTACCTGATAACAAAACATTTCAAATTGTAATAAAAAATGTACCAATATCTATCACTGAAGAAGAAATCTACAACGAACTTAAAGACAAATATCCAGTAACAAAAGTCATTAGGTTGCTAAATAAATTCAAAGATCCGATACCAGTATGTGTACTAGACCTAAACAAGAACGAAGAAGCAAATGCAATATTTAATTTAAAACATATCTTTAACTGTATAATTATAGTAGAACTTAGACATAAAACCAAGGGTATCCCTCAATGCACAAACTGCCAAAATTATGGTCATACAAAAAATTATTGTAAAATGTCACCAAGATGCCACAAATGCGCACAAAACCACCATTTCACACAATGCCAAAAACCAAAGAACGAACCAGCAAAATGTATACATTGTGGGGAACACCACCCCGCAAACTACAAGGGATGTAACTACTACAAAAAATTATCAGAAAAAAGCCCAAAATACACCACACAACCGCCACCAAAAAATGTGCCACTAAAACCAAACATTCAACCAACCACTTCGCGAACATACGCCTCAGTAACAAGCAACACTCCTCTCCCACCTCTTTCCGCAACAGAAAATTCCACATCTATTGTTACTCAAATCATAAACTATGTATTAGAACTCATCAAACCACACATTGAAATAATAAAATCCTTTATATCCTCCTTACTAACCACTTTTCTCAAATAAAATGACTAATACAATACAAATAAAAAATCTCAAATTCCTCAATTGGAATGCAGACGGCATAAAAGCTAAGCGCCCAACATTCATCGATTTCTTAAATAGAAACAATATTGATGTAGCATGTGTATCGGAAACACACTTAATCCCTGAAGAAACGTTCAACATTCCTAAATATAAAATATACAGGTATGACAGAAATGCACATTGGGCATCGGGCGGAGCTGCAATAATAATAAGGAAAACAATCAAACATCATGAAATTATATTACCAAGCTTGACAAAACTTGAAGCAATAGGAATCATAATAGAACTTAGAAACAATGAAAAGCTGAAAATTATCTCAGCTTACCAGCAACCAAAAAATAGATTAGATGAAAACGACATCGCGTCATTATTTGAAGAAAATATACAGACGCTACTATTAGGTGATTTAAATAGCAAAAATGTAAACTGGGGCTGCGGGAAAACCAATCCAAAAGGTATTCAACTAGAAGAAATTATAAGAAATCATTCGATACAATTGATCGCACCAGGCGAACCAACACACTTTCCATACAGAACAGATCATCAGCCAGATATCTTAGATATTATACTCCAAAAAAACATCAACCAAACAATCAATCAACAGGTAATACTAGAATTAGACTCCGATCATGTTCCAGTAATAGCAACATTCCAAGTACTTCCCTAATACTCAGCCAGTATAAATAATACAGGAAAAATCAACTGGGAAATATTCCAAAAAGAATTACAGAACACATTAAAACCACCAAATACACTTACATCAAAAGAAGAAATTGACAATGCAATCCATAACTTTACAGAAACAATAATTAATGCATCCAAATCTGCTACTAAAACCAGGAAAAGGACCATAACTACTTACCACATACCAGAAAATATCTTAAAACTGATAAATCAAAAAAATAAGGCGCGCAGGCTATGGCAGTCAACACATAATAGAATGTATAAGCAGGATCTAAATAGATTAACACATCAAGTCCACAACGAACTGCATAATTACCGAATCAGCTATTATCAAAACTATCTCTCAGATATTGCTCCAGGAGACCACCAAATGTGGAAAGCCAATAAAAGAATATTGCAAAAACCAACAATAATACCTTCTCTTAAAATAAATAATATCAATTATGAGACTGATGAGGAAAAATCTAACATTTTCGCAAATTACTATGAAGAAACGTTCACTCCAGATCACCCAGATGAAGAAGTACCTGACGTTGTCCATACCGAACCAATTCTAACACAATTAGAGTTAAAAACAACTACTCCTGCAGAAATTAAAAAGGAAATTCACAAACTAACTAACAGAAAAGCTCCAGGACACGACAATATTTCCAATATCATACTAAAAAATTTACCAAAAAAATCGTTAAGCTATCTGGCATTTATATTCAACGCATGCTTAAGCAAAGGTTACTTTCCACTCTCATGGAAACGCGCTCATATCATCGTATTTCACAAGCCAAATAAAAGCAAATCCGACCCTGTAAGCTATAGACCCATAAGCCTCTTGTCAACACTGTCTAAATTGTTTGAGAAAATAATCAAATCCCGCTTAGAGACTCACCTAACAATAAAACAGACAATAACAAATCACCAATTTGGCTTTAGAAAGCACCATTCAACAAACCACCAGCTGTTAAGAATAGTCGAATACATCTCCAAGGGATTCGAAGAAAAAAAGTACACAGTAGCGACTTTCTTAGATTTAGCACAGGCTTTCGACAAAGTCTGGCACACAGGGCTCCTGATAAAACTCACAAAACAAAAACTGCCATCCTACTTATACCATATACTTAAATCATTCTTACAAAACAGATCATTCCAGATCAAGATCAACGGAACGCTTTCACAAAAAAAAACAAATCAACGGAGGCCCGATACTATTTAACATCTATGTACACGATATACCAACTGTCAGAAAAACGGATCTAGCAATGTTTGCAGACGACACAGCCATATTATCACAGCACGAAGACTTAGAAACATCTATAAATCAAGCCCAAGCAGCAGTCAATAAAATTACAACATGGCTAAAAAAATGGAAACTTACCCTCAACGAAAGAAAATGTGAAACAAAAATATTCACCCTCAGAAGAATCCACGAACCGAGCAAAATACAACACATCATTAGAATGGAATGACAAGAAAAGAGGCGTAAAGTATCTGGGCGTATACCTGGACACAAGACTTACATGGAGCATTCACATATCCAATAAAATTAAGGAAGCAAACAAAAGACTGGGTATGCTCTACCCTATAATAAATAAGAAATCACACCAAAAACCTGCCTGCACTAAACTAATATATACCGCAATAATCAGACCATTAGTAACATATGCATGTCCGATATGGGGAACTTCTTCAAAAATCCAGATACAAAAAATACAAAAAATTCTAAACATAATTTTACGCATAGCGCTGAACGCTCCCTGGTATGTAAGAAATACCCAAATTCATAGAGAACTAAACATTATTCCTATACACGAATATATAAAGAAAACCACCAGAAAATTCCTTGAGAATATTTCTTTATGCTCCAGCGCGGAATACTACAACCTTGGAAGACGATCTATATGCACAAGACTAAAGCGAAAACTACCCCAGGATGTGCACCTGTCAGAAACTGAAGAAGAAGAAATATAGTAGTATTATAAACAAACATAAAACATGAACATAATTTACTTAGTGCCAAGGAGGAGCTACAGCTCTGAGCCTACTCTGTGATGTAAACGAACAATGCTATGTATAACAGATGTCATTTGTTGGTCTAGCAATACTCAATAAAAAAAAAAAAAAATATACAAATTTGCTAAAAAAATTTTTTATGTTCTCTAGTGAATTTATTAAATATTGTTGAGTAGGGTTCCATATAATATCACCATATTCAATTTTACTCAGAACAAGTGCAAAGAACAAAATTATGAGACATAAAAAATTTTGAAACTCGGACGTACATCTTAAAATGAAACCTTAGGTTCTCAAGACTTTGTTAACAATATATTCAACATGAAATATGAAATTTAATTTAGCATCAAGTAAAATACCTAAATCTTCTATTAAATAGACTCTTGCAACATTTACATTATTCATTAAATAATCAAAAGAAATGTACACAGCTTTTTTAATTTTTTTTTAATTTTATTTATTTCATTATGAGGGAAACCAACAGTCCGAGAACCAATAATAGGTTTCCACGTATACATAAAATTAACAAAATAGTGGAATGATTATAGTATAGTACAGAATTACAAAAATAATACATTATGCAGGTACATGTTGTAATTCACCGATCAGTAGAGTGCGAGTTCTGTCAAGAGTTAAGTTAAATATATCAAGGTGATCAAACATAGTGCTGTAAAAATACATCGCTCTATTGATCGCAGAGTTTTTAAAACAATTAGTTTTAAAATAAGGTACATGAAACAATATCCGAGTTCTTGTGAACCTCGCTGGAATATTGAAATTAAATAAATGTAAGTAAAGTTGGCTATCAATAATAACATTAATTGATTTATACAGGAAAATAATTTCATTTATAATTTTTCTATTTTCAAGTGAACTCATATTGAGATTCTGAAGGGCCGTATTATAATCAACATATTCTAAGTGAAATTTCTTATGGAGAATGAACACAAATTTCTTCTGAATGGATTCGACAAGTCTAATATTTTTGTCATAAAATAGATTCCAAATGCAAGTTAAATATTCAAGTTGTGAACGCACTATAGCAATATATAGTAATATATAAGATTCAGGATTATTAAAAGTTGAAGCAGTTCGCAATATAAAGCCTAATAGTTTATATGCATTAGAAACAATGAAAGTAACATGATCATTAAAAAGAAGTTTGGAATCGTATATAATTCCAAGATCTCTGGTTTTAGTTTTACGTTCAATTGAAGAGCCATTTATAGTATAGTTAAAATGAAAAACTTGAGAATTTCTTGTGAAGCAAACATTGTTACATTTATTTATATTCAAGGTCATTTGATTAATGCTACTCCATTTATATAAATTATCCAAATCTGATTGTAAGAGGCTGCAGTCGTAAATATTTGTTATACGTCTATAAAATTTTAAATCATCAGCAAACATTAGGAAATGACTATTTTTAAAAATACTGTGTACATCATTAATATAGATATTAAACAATATAGGCCCTAAATGAGACCCTTGAGGTACACCAGATGTTACATCAATAAATCGAGATTTGTAATTATTGGAGACAACTAATTGAGATCTATTTTGTAAGTATGACTGCAGCCATCTTAGAAGAGAGCCATGAATACCCATATGACTTAGTTTAAACAGTAAGATATCGTGATTAACCCGATCGAACGCTTTACTGAAGTCCGTATAGATAACATCCACTTGCATACGGATGTCAAGATTTTTAGTTAAAAATTCAGTAAAGGGAATAAGATTGGTTAATACTGATCTTTTTTGACAGAAACCGTGTTGTTCCGGAATTATGTAATTGTTAAAAAAATTTTTGAGGTTATCAGTAACAATTGCCTCAAAAATTTTTCCAAAACTTGACATAATTGATATTGGTCTATAGTTGAGTACGTCTTTTGAATTAGCAGATTTAAAAACAGGTATTATATGGGAAACTTTCCAAACATCAGGAAAAGTACCTTTTTTTAAAGACTGGTTGTAAATTATGAACAACGGAAGAGTAAGATAATGTGCGCATATTCTTATAAACTTAGGTGGAATTCCATCAGGACCAGAACCCTTTGATACATCTAAATTTACAATCTTAAATAAAATTTCATCAATTGTCATGGAAAGCGTACCAACATTTACATCTATATTACTATCTAAGTAATTAGCAATTAAGTCTAATTGAAATATGTTATTAGATGTATATACAGACTCAAAATGCTCTGCGAAAAGATTACATATATCTTTACCATTTGTGGCTTCCTTATTATTAAATGATATTGTGTTAGGAATGCAGTTACTTTTCTTAAGTGTTTTAGTGTAATTCCAAAATGCTTTAGTATTAGTTTCTAGAAAAAGTTATTATAAAACATTATCTATATTGAATTGCAAGTAATTATTTAATGACCATAAGTAAATGGCATTTAAGTCTTCATGCAAGTGATAACAATAAGAAATATATATTGTGTTAAATATTTTAAAGTCATCAGCATACAAAAGATACTTCGAAAACTTCACTACACTTGTTATGTCATTAACAAAAAGAACGAATAATAAAGGGCACAGTACGGACCCTTGAGGAACACCCGAGTGAGCTATAAAATTTGTAGATTTAAAGCCATTAAACGGAATATATTGCATTCTCCCAGTTAAATACGTTTGACATAAGTTAAGTAAAGCAGGGGAGGAACCTAGATGTTCCACTTTATGAAGTAAAACGCTATGGACAACAGAATCAAAAGCTTTCTTGAAATCTGTGTAAATCGCATCTACTTGATCTTTATTTTCAAAATTATCATAAATATATTGCACAAAATTTGCAAGTTTGGTCCCTGGTTAAACAAATAATTATTGTTATAGAATTGTTTATTATTAAAGGAGAAACTCTTGAATGTTAAATCATCCTGGTTGAAGTGTAATGCATTAACTAAAATTAAAGGTTTTATAAATATTCTTGAATTAAATAACTAAATAATAAAATATAAAAAAAAAACAAAATAGTTATAGAAATTTCAAAGAACAAAAAAACCTGCCACATCATTTTACCACCATCTGTTTAATTTTCATGAATTTTTTCAGTGATTGCACAATACAATGACAGCTGAAGTACATTTCATAGACTAAAAACAAATATTTGCATTAGGCTAGCTTCACTCCCATGAATTTGGTTTTACAAATTCAAATTTGAATAAATTATTTTTTATAATTATTCTTATCGAAAAGCAAAACGATTATTATAGTGAGGTCTTTAAGCATTCTAGAATTTATATATGTGGATGAAAAGGATATCTATAACTTTAAACTATAAAAAAATATTAGTTGAAGTCTAGTTGGTCAAAAATACAGAACTTTAATAATGTGTTTCTCATTCACTCATTCCCATGAACCACTACAGTAATGCAAATTATTTCAATGTTTAAGAACATGGTTATCCATAGCATACTAAGTTTATTTTCCATTTGAACTTTTTTTGAGAAACAAATAAAAATATACCAAAAACACACTTTTTATTTTTTTCTCTAAAACTGTAATTTCAAATAGAAAATAATTTTTGTATAGTAGACGATCATATTTATAAATATACGAATTATAACCCTTATTATAGTCATTCTTGGGAATGTGTAACATAAATTTTACTACTTTGAAAATTATGTTCATGTATAATTTGCAAAAAAAAAATTACCTTTTCGAATTTATTAGAAAACTTTAGACTTTTATCTACAATTGTAGGTATAAAACATTATGTTTCAATTATTATAATAATGATATATTGTTTAAAAAAGTCATGTTTATATTGAGCTATCTTCAGCACATATGGTTTTTCTACGACCGAGCAGAAAATATACATTTCCAACTGTCAGTTGAAAGTAGAAAATTGACGTTTGCCGCTTGGCAAGCGGCAAAGTAAATTTCTCTAGTATAATAGAAAAATGGACAGTTTTTATGGAAAATTTTAATTTTCAAAGAAAACAGTTCATATAATAGTAGGTAATATTTAACAAAAGTATCTTATTATAACAGCAAGTTTACTTTTAATGAAAAATTTGTTTGAACAAGGCATATTCCTTCTCATACCTATTCTTGGACTTTTCAGGTAATAGATTTAATATTTCATTCTTCGCAGCTTCTTTGATGTGTGGTGGAGTACATTCCATTTCATATTCGTTACTATCTATCATTTTATGATGTTTCACAAAATTTTAACATCATAATAAAATTGACAATTTAATATCTGTCATACGATACAAACAAATAACAGAAGAAACAGTATCCATCACCTTGGAAACGGTTTAACATGGCTAACTGTAAAATGGATCGAAATGAAAGTTCAAATATAAAATGGCAAATATAATATTTTCATCCAGTTATTTTATCATTATTGAATCGGTCGTATATAAAACAGTGTGTGTTTCTCGAGCAGAAAGTGTTCTTGCCGCTTATGCATGGTTGCTGGTCTCGGCTGCGCCTCGACCATTAATGTCAATGCGCAAGCGGCAATAGACTACTTTCTGCTCTAGATACACAAATAACTATTACCTTAGGACATTTAATATCTTATATAGACTTTTAAACTTCAACTTCTGTAGTATTATTAGTTATGCTGCTACTATTTAATGAGAATGTTGTATCTATATGATATTTATTTATCCATACATTTCCATACATGAAAATATGTATGTTTCATCATTTTAACTTGTTATTTTATAATTTTAACCTGTTGTTATGTTGCTTTCGTCCATAAGCACTGATGAAGGGATAATAGATCTCGAAATGTATGCATATGAGAATTGGAGTTTTATTCGCTTTATCATCCAACATCCAATCTCCGATTTTTTTATGTTTATCAATCAAAAAGAGAAATTGGTTGAATGTTAATGAACTTACGGTTATTTATAATTATATTCAACTATGATATTATTAATAAACTGAAATTCGTGCATCAGAATTATTCTTCCCATTAGATATGTTTTAAATTCTAAGCGTTCTCGTAATTATAGTTAATAAAAATGTTTTTAAATTAATAAAATAACCCTAAATTTTATACTTGACATTTATGACCTTAGCCACCTGCCTGTTATGTGTACCCATGCGTTCATTTTCATTTATTTTGTTGCATGAATACGCACAATTTAAAGGCAATGAATGCTACCGAAGCTATAAATCTGTGTTTGGTACCGAGTTGAACACATAATTTTTTTTTACAGATTTGAAATTAATATTAATTTAGTGATTATTTTAAACACATATTTTGAAGGCTATTGCTGCCAAATTACGTTACCAAGCGTTTGTTGAACGTTTGCTATGCATTTGTTGGCAGTTAGAGTGCGTACTCATGCGAATAAAAATATAAATGAGAGTGAAAATTAAATTAAATTAAAAATAAATTGTGAATATAAATGGCTGCATAAATCCTCCTTAAAGTTCATTTCCTAAATTATGAACTTTAAAAGAATGAGAAATTTTAAGTTTTTAATTTATCTTTTCGACATTGGAGCAGCAACGATTTTCTTGTAATACTCAAACTTAATTGCTTAAACGTGCTACAAATGAATTTTAAATTTAGTTTTATTCAAAAATTCATTACGGCATTGTAGCAGAAACGACTTTCTTACAATGTACAAATTTTTCTCTCTAAATATACTGGCTAAGATTACACTTCAGCTTATGACTTATGTACTACAAATGACTGTGTTATCAAATATTTATTAAATCATTATTGCAGCAACGATTTTCTTATAATTCTCGTTTTTATTGGGTACACATAACACATAATAATTTACAGTTCATTTCAAGACATAAACTCCAAATGAATAAGGGTATGTGATATTCTAATGATTTTTGGACGCGTGTATCTCGCCTGACATCCGCACAAATACCAGCTACATGCTCTTTTATAAACAATTTAAAGGTACTGAGATACCCAAAGCATCAACTATGATGTACCATGAATGACATATTTTAAACGTGTAGGGGTATGTGATACCCCACCACACAGTCGCAGGATTAACTGTCAAAATTAGGGAAAACCAAAATAATTAACTCTGAAAGTAAATTAGTGGATTGTACTCCACTCAAACTATGGCAAGTGACGAACAGAAAATTTGCTTCCCCAGAAAAGCCTACATTATTTACAATGAATTTGTAATCAAATATACACTGATTCGAAATGTTGGAAACAGGCAACTTACCGACCGAATAGAACGTGAAAGGTAGGAGTAATTGACTCCATCTGTTAAATTTTCATTGATTTTTACAGTAACTGCACAATACGATGACAAGTGAAGTACATTTCATAGACTAAAAACAAATATTTGCGTTAGGCTAGCTTCACTCCCATGAATTTTGTTTTGCAAATTCAAATTTGAATAAATTATTTATTACAATTATTCTTATCGAAAAACAAAATTTGAAAGGTAAGAATAATTGACTTTTAAACTTTTCATATATCCGATTGAATGACTTTCGCTAGGCTCAAAGGAACGCCTGTTTTCAAATATGATTTTAGAGTGAATAGATGGTGCCCTACCTTTAGTTCTGAGAAAAAAAGATCTGGCACTTTCTTTAAAACAATTCAAACACTCAAACAGACTACACGGAGTAAAAACCAGGCACTGGATTATATAAGTGAGCTAAGAGTAAGTGACTGCCTTCATACATGAATTTTTAAAAACGTGTGTACTAATTAATTATTAATGCTTTAGAGATACAATTGAATTTACATGCTCATTAATTTATATTTGCATTAAATTGTCGGCATATTAACACGTGTTCTGTTCACACGCAACATTGACTTTAATATTTATTTATTTATTATTTTTTTTGACTCTTCCTGAATTATTGGAAGATGTTCCATTAAATATTTGCAAAACCTTGTTACATCAACATGACGGAACGCCATCATATTACGCTCGAATTGTTCAGACCTATATAAATAATGAATGGAGGGAACGATGGATAGGATGAGGTAGACATATTTCATGGCCAGCAAGGTCTCCTGATCTGACTCGCAATGGATTTCTTTCTCTGGGGGTATGTAAAAGATATTGTTTACCAGGGAGAACCTACACCTATATATATATATATATATATATATATATATATATATATATATATATATATATGCAAGTCATGGTTTGAGTTATCGAAGTTCAATATATATATATATATATATATATATATATATATATATATATATATATATATATATATATATCGAACTTCGATAACTCAAACCATGACTTGCAACAAAAAAAGTTCGAGTTATCAAGACTTCGAGTTATTAAATAAAATGCATATGTTTAAATATTATTTATGTATGTAAGTATTTATTCGAATAAAAATCATTTATGATATATACAGATTGATATATGTATACAGATCAAAGTTATTATAAACATTATTTTAGTGTAACAAAGTCAGTTATTTGTAACTGACGAGAGAATTTTTTATTTTGATTTTCAATAAAAAAAGCTTCAATTTTATTTAAACCATTATACAGGCAATCGGTTGTATGATCATTGGTTTTTAAATACGAACGCAAAATGCTCAACGAATTTTCAACCAAATCGTTTGAAGGTGGTTGCTGCAAAACATCCTCCATCATATCAATTTCGCTGTCATCTGTATTGTCGAGCTCTACAGATTGGGATTCAGATTTGTATAGCTCGACAATATCTTCATCTGTGGGAAACTCCGAAGTAACAATATCATCATCCACATGTATAAAATCATGTAAGGTGATACCTTCTGGTATAATTTTGACATTTTTCCAAGCTTCATATTCCAATTGCAATTGAATTTCATCCTCACGTTTTTCATTCATACGTTCACTTATGAAAATCAAAGGAATTTCATCATCTTCGTCCCACTCAGAATACTGACCAAAGCCGGCTTTTTTAAAGCAAATAGAAATTGTCTCAGGCTTAACGTCGATATTCCATGTTTTGGTTATATCATCAACACAGTCCATTAATGTAATGTTAGTTTGTTTGTTTTCTTCAAAACATTTGATAGGTTTTTTCAAAATTCTGCATCGATAATGACATTTTACCCTTTGTATGACACCTTGATCAAGTGGTTGCAATTTAGATGTCATATTAAGGGGAAAAAAAGCAAGTTTGATAAATTTTAATTTTTGTTGGATGTCTTTAGGATGGGCCGGGCAGTTGTCAATGAAAAGAATAATTTTTCGTCCGATGTTTCCAAATTCTTTATCTAATTTTAACAGCCATTCTTCAAAAAGTGTTCCTGTCATCCACGCCTTTGAATTTGCTTTATAGTCAAAGGGCAACCACTTAACACCTCGAAAGCTGCGAGGTTGCTTACTTTTACCTATCAAAAGCAATTTCAATTTTTCTGATCCATCCATGTTTGCGCCAAGCATCAATGCAACTCTCTGTTTGCTGTGCTTTCCTCCGTGGCACTTCTGGTTTTTAAAAGTTAAAGTGCTATCCATTTAGTACAATCTTCGTCACTCACATCACTGCGTTCTCCACATGCCTTTTTATGACATATGCCACATCTTAAACATAAAAAAGTAAACTTTAAAACCTAATTACACACTTTTTGTTATATGTATGTACATACCTTCTTTTCCAATTATCTAGCCAACCAGTGCTTGCCTTAAAGTTTGGTTGTCCCAGTTTTTGACTAAATTCCTACGCTTTTTCTTTAATTAACCCTCCGGATATAGGAAAATTCTGCTTTGTCGCCGATTTAAACCATTCTAATACAGCTTTGTCTACATTTTCATACGTTGGTTTTTTTATCCTCTTAGAACTTCCACTTGCACCACCACTTTCAATTGCAGTGATAATAGATTGCTTATTTTTTAAATAGTAGACACTGTACTTGCCGGAACATCATATTTCAGAGCTACATCTTTCTTTCGTGAACCACTTTCCACTTCTTTGATCAGTCTAAATTTTTCATCAATAGATAAAGTTTTCAAAGTACGTTTTAATGGCATATCAGCAACGAAAATGTCTTAAACGTGATAAATCAAGTAGGCACAGTATTTTTTTTCACTTAATAATAAGTAACAAACATACGTTTTAACTTCAGTAGTGCAGAAACCGAAGTGCCTCCATCATTATGTTATAAAAACATCTGCTACAAAATGACGTAATTAGGGGATTCCCCCAGAATTCGACTTATTGAAGTTGGCGCCAACTATTCTGTTCCAATTATAAAGATATTCGAGTAATCGAAGTTCGAGTTATCAAGTAAAAATTACCCATAATTCTCACTCTTGGCGCTATTGCCAACCATTTTGATTCGAGTTATCAAAAATTCGAGTTATCGAAGTTCGACTTACCGAAGTTCGACTGTATACAGAGTGTTCGATTTAAGTGTGCCACCATTGCTATCTCGAGAACTATAAGAGCTACGAGGTCGGTCAAATTGGTAAACAATTTCTATATTATAAGACAATTAAAATGAGAGAAACAAGAATTTTTTTAGACCAGTGGTTCTCAAAATGCGGTGTGCAACTTTCTTATTTTAAATGGCAACTTATATTTTTTATTTGCTTAATCGATTCAGTATTTTTTCTGAATTCAATGATATTCACATGTAATGACCAAATAATACAAAATATTTGAGAAAAATGCAAAATTAGAAATGTATCATTTTTATTTAAATATGCCCATACAAAGTTTGCCATGGAAAAAAACAAATAAATCAAACAATGTTAATATTAGTTTTTGTGTGTGTACTACTGTATTGTAACAACAAAATGAATAATTATTCTCATAATTACTGTTGCAATTATTTCTGCATTTGATTAATTGGTTTTCTTCCATGGCAAGCTTTGTATGGGCATAATTAAATAAAAATGATACATTTCTAATTTAGCATTTTTCTCAAATATTTTGTATTATTTGGTCATTACATGTGAATATCATTGAATTCAGAAAAAAATACTCAATCGAATAAGCAAATAAAAAATATAGGTTGCCATTTAAAATAAGAAAGTTGCACCCCATATTTTGAGAACTACTGGTTAAAAAAATATTTTTTAAGCTCATTAAAATAGTCTTGTAAAATAGAAATTGTTTGCTAATTTAACCAAACTTGTAGCTCTTATAGTTCTCGAGATAGCAATGGTGGCACACTTAAATTGAACACCCTGTATATATATATATATATATATATATATATATATATATATATATATATATACAGGGTGTTCATTTTTAAGTGGCTACCATTGCGATCTCGAGAACTAGAAGAGATACGAAGTTGGTTAAATTAGCAAAGAATCTCTATTTCACATAGGTATTTCAATGATAAACTGAAGAAAGAAATTCAACCAGTGGTTCTCAAAATATGGATACCAACTTTTCTATTTTAAATAGAAACATATATTTTTTATTTGCTCCTTCAATAGAGCTCGTTATTCTGAATCCAACGATATAAAATTTTCATACCCTTACATAACAAAATTTTCGAAAAAAAAATTAATATTTTGAATTAATTTTTTCTAAATATTATATTAATTAGAGTGCCATGAATGAAAAAAGTGAATATTTTGTTTATTGCTACTTCTGTTAAATGAGAAATTGTTCTTCATATCATTTTTAATACCTAAAAATGGATTAATTCACTTTTTTCATTCATGGCACTCTAATTAATATCATATTTAGGAAAAATTAGTTCAAAATTTTATTAATTTTTTTTCGAAAATTTTGTTATGTAAGGGTATGAAAATTTTATATCGTTGGATTCAGAATAACGAACTCTATTGAATGCACAAATAAAAAATATATGTTTCTATTTAAAATAGAAAAGTTGGTATCCATATTTTGAGAACCACTGGTTGAATTTCTTTTTTCAGTTTATCATTGAAATACCTATGTGAAATAGAGATTCTTTGCTAATTTAACCAACTTCGTATCTCTTCTAGTTCTCGAGATCGCAATGGTAGCCACTTAAAAATGAACACCCTGTATATGTGTATATATATATATATATATAAATTATGAAATATAATTATCTTAAAAAAGCTGATTCAGTTATAAACATTTCACGAGGTTATATGTATAAGCCCTGTAGAATGCACTGATAACTCAGTCTTCACATGTTGGACAAGCTTGTAACGTTGTTCCCGCTTCAAATAAACGTTGTAAAAATAAATTCAGCGATTTGAATTATATAATTGGAGCAGTCTTGGTAGGACAGCCAACAATAGTTTGTAACAGTGTGTAGCACGACGGGCTTTTACTGAACTTAGGGTTTACAAAATAAACACACCACACTTTTAAAATGATAAAAAAATACTATTTAATGAAATGGTAAAACGGTGAATTTAACAATTTTAGAAAACAAATACAAATATTACAGCGGCGACAACGTATGAATATGCTTAAAAGTTACAATTACCAAAACATATTTAATGATGAATTTTGTAAACTTCTACATGTTGTAGCGTACTGCAGACGTCAGAAGACGTCTGCTCAGTTCAACAACCAAAAACTAACTCTCTGTCTTGTGCTAGCCAAACTACTCATCTACCCCACAAGCGGGTACGCGGGGCAGGGAAGGAAACGTTTCTCACAGAACTAGCACAAGCATTCCTTAAAAACTAAAACCTAATCTAGGGTTACCAGGATCTGTAAATCTGTCAACCCCAGATGGCATCTCAAGCCGATATTTCAGAATATTTGCCGCGATAATCTCAAATGACTATTTATGATAACAAAATTCGAACTCACATGTGTGGTAATAAATTAACTCAAGAAAGCACTCCTGTCAAGGCGATTTTCGATGCGTTCAAGTCCAAACGCAGTTTGAAACTTGATATTTTAAAATCGCTTTGATAGTAAAAACAATAAATCGTATTCTGAATGTTCGCCTTGTTACACCATCCGCGCCCTAAATACAATTATATCTTTGGATATAATTTATAATTAACTTAGCCTAAAACAAGGTGACATGCAATAATTACTTTAATAATTCTGCAGTACCAGCAAAAATAACCAAATTACTAAACAATGAAATATACTTTTAAATCAACTATAACAACAATATAGCCCGAATTAAAAATACCACAAACCAATAACCAAAGGAATTGGTCACAATTCCTACCAAACCAAAATCTATAAAATAACTTTTAAACACATATTTAAACATATAGTTACACACATAGCAAAATAAACATAATAAAAAAAATACTTTTGCAAATTATTATCTAACGTAGAAAAAATACAACTTAATTTCTAACATGCACATAAACGTAAAACAAATAAAAACACAAAAAATAGAAATAACATTGTCTGAAGGCAAGGTACGTGTCCGCGCGGGGTAGGGACACACAGCTGGAGGGCATAATGACCACTACACACCACTGTCACTGTCACATCACTGGAGGGTAAGGGGGTACAAGGGGGTGGTTCCTCACAAAACAAGGGTCGAAGACACTACGATCAGCTGACTCTGGTAAAACCAAAGACAAAAGAACCAGCTGATCCCTCGCTGCTGAAATGACGTCAACACCTTGCCGGGCCGGAACAGAAGTCGGCCTCTCACCTGGCGTACCCTGGTGGAGACGGACTGCTGCTGGTTGTTTCCTCCGACAGAAACCACGTTCACCGGGTGTGAACCCTGTTCACTAGATGTGAACAGCTCTTCAGGTAGCTGGATGGTCTCTACCTGCTCCGTGATGCTGGTATCAATGCACGGTTCCGATTGTTCTCCTCTGCTACCTTCCTGGGTATTCTCTTCTGCTTCCTTCGCTGCCATGTCGTTTATCCGTATTTCGGCTGTCTCCGTTTTCCCAGGAACAACAGCAACCTCGCGCTCAGCACGTAGCAACGCCTCAAAATCAGCCGCGCTGATTCGTGCTACCTCCGGCTGAGCTGGGATTCGATGGTGGAGGTTATACCCATAACTGTGTGGTGGTACCCGATAAACTGTGGAACCACCCACACCAACTCCACCGCGCGTCGAATCCCCTGTGACCGACATCGACATCGGTCTAGGTTGCTGCTGTTGTTACCCAAACGAACTCCACAACATCGGAGCTGGCGATGGACAGCCGTTCCACCAAAAACGACATGGCGCACAACCCAATGGAAAGGGCAAATACCTGTCGTACCCAGGCAAGGTATGATCCAACTCGTAACCGAGGTTTGGAAACATGGTTACGAGCGGATGTGGCGGCACAACAACACTCGGACTCCCGTACATTTTTACTAACACACTGAACTATGCACTGAACTAAATATTTTTGGTAACTGAACCAACATATTCACTACGTTGCGTCGCTGAACACGGAAAAAAACCGAAAATACAAACCGAACAAAACAAAATTATTTAAACGCAAAACGAATCAAAACTAAATGACTGAACAAAATATAAAGTGACTTAAACACAAAATTACTAAAAACAAAATGACTTAAACAAAATGACTGCGCCAGTAATCACGATTGATTACACTAAACACTTATCATCGCGAATAAAAACATTTTACACGAACGAGAACGTATGAACTTTTTATACCGCGCGAATTTTAAACCGAATTTAAAACTCTTTAACGCAGTATCCTACCGACTGCGCCAATGTAGCACGACGGGCTTTTACTGAACTTAGGGTTTATATAATAAACACATACACACTTTTAAAATGATAAAAAAATAATATTTAATGAAATGGTAAAACGGTGAATTTAACAATTTTAGAAAACAAATACAAATATTACAGCGGCGACAACGTATGAATATGCTTAAAAGTTACAATTACCAAAACATATTTAATGATGAATTTTTGTAAACTTCTACATGTTGTAGCGTACTGCAGACGTCAGAAGACGTCTGCTCAGTTCAACAACCAAAAACTAACTCTCTGTCTTGTGCTAGCCAAACTACCCATCTACCCCACAAGCGGGTACGCGGGGCAGGGAAGGAAACGTTTCTCACAGAACTAGCACAAGCATTCCTTAAAAACTAAAACCTAATCTAGGGTTACCAGGATCTGTAAATCTGTCAACCCCAGATGGCATCTCAAGCCGATATTTCAGAATATTTGCCGCGATAATCTCAAATGACTATTTATGATAACAAAATTCGAACTCACATGTGTGGTAATAAATTAACTCAAGAAAGCACTCCTGTCAAGGCGATTTTCGATGCGTTCAAGTCCAAACGCAGTTTGAAACTTGATATTTTAAAATCGCTTTGATAGTAAAAACAATAAATCGTATTCTGAATGTTCGCCTTGTTACAAGTGAAAAACACAAAGTTACTCATCTAATTGTCGTATTTCCATATGTAAAGTGGCTATTCGAAACTATTTCAAAGTGTGCAACACAAATCACACATAAGGCTATATCAATAAGACCTTATTAATCAACTTCAACCATCTGAGAAAAGGTTACCCATCTCACGGCTAAACAGTGCCCATCAGGGACTCTTCAAACGTCCCATCAGACCGGACCACAACCGTCTCTTGCTGTTCCAACCGATCACGAGAATCCAGACGACAAGCTTCAAGAACTTCACATCTCGTCTAATTCGTTCTACGAGAAACAGTTCGAAAACAACACCAGAAGACTCCTTACAATGAAAATCTTAGTCATAAGTTAATTATTGTAAGTACAACTATTTTGTATTAATACACAGGGTACTCTCTATCTAGCACTAGTAATAAAGAGTACGAGCCCCGGCACAAGGCAATCACACATATTTATGACAGATTCTGATAGTGACGAATTCATAAATACTGTTCAAAACGATATTAATAGAATCTTAGTAATATCAAATAATATGGCGTCTTTGCAATATATCAAATGTTACGTTGATATGATCCCAACATACGAAGTGGACATAACAACACTTAATAAATTTATTCAAACTGTAGATGAGGCATATGCCATCCTAAATACTTTACAATTGACAGCAGCACAAAAATGCTTTCAATTTAGTTAAGAATAGATTAATTAACAATTCAAAAAAGATTGTTTCACAAAATAAATTTGCAAACTGGGATGATTTAAAAAGATATTTAACTACAAATTTTTCAGACAAAACAACGTCCGAGACATTGTAAAGAGAATTGTTTGAAATTAAATTTAAACAAAATACAGATACTACATTTAAAATAATGTTAGATAAATTAGAACTGTATAAGTCAAAAATACAGTTTAGATCAGAAAAATGCTATTATTCAAAAAAATCAAAAAGCAATTGTAAATAAATTCATCTCATTATTACCACCCTTAATAAAAAGATCTTTCATTGTGAAACAACCTTCAACATTAGAACGATGTGACTTATTATTAAAAAATGAATTTAGCTTCGCTAATTCCTTACACAACAGTCCATTGACACGAAATGATAATAAACAAAATGCAAACACATCAAATAACCCAAACTTTACATTTAATCCTCCACCAAAAAAATTCCCTGGTCAATACTTCCCCTCAAAACCCGTTAATGTTCATGCCCAACCTACTCCAGGACCAAATAGAGTTAAAAGACAAAATCTAGTAAACAGTTTTGAGACACGTAAATTCCAGCCACAACCAATGTCACTGCAGACACGTAGTACACAACCTATGTCAGCATCAACAATCAAGCAAAACTACAATACTGAAAATCTAGACGATAATACTGATAATGACGAACAGAATTTTGAAGAATGCGGAACAGAAAATGATAACAATACCGATTCTTTTTTAGAGGAAGGCCTAGACACGATAGAACAAAATACGTAATGACATCAAAATTAAAATCTATTCCCTTAATAAAATATAATGATTACCTTATACTAATCGATTCAGGCTCTGATATAAATTTAATATCTCCAAATATTGTTAAACAAAGAAAGTTAAATATTATTAATAAACCAATTACCTTTAAAACAGCTCAAGGAAAAGTAAAATGTAAAAAATGTGTTGAAATTAAAATTCAAAATAAAAATTTTGAGTTCTTTATACATGATTTTCACAAAGAAAGTAACATGTTGTTCGACGTAAAAATATTAGAACACTGTAATGCATTAATGGATTTTATCTACGATAGTGTGTAAAATTGATGTTTAACTGTTAATTTCAAGTTTGTAAAACGATTGTTTAGTAACACGATCCCATTAGTCACGGGCAGTCACGGGTTGCCAAGCAACGAGTGATTAATAGTTATTTACTTTACAAGTGGGCTAAGTAAGGAATTACCCACGAGAGAAATTTTAGAACACGAAGCCGAAGGCTGAGTGTAATAATTTTATCGAGTGGATAATTCCTCTTTGCCAACGTGTGAAGTAAAACGTTTTATCCAACACCTCTTAATAAATGAAAAATTTATTAAAGAAATATTATTTGACAGTGACATATGCTTTAAATTTTTTAATTAAAATGTCAATCAAAGTAGTTACCAAGGTGTTATGTGTTATTATTATTGTTATAAATAAAAAAATTCCCACTAGTGGCTTTCTTCAAAATTATACCCACTAGTGGGTAATCTGTTACTTTGCTTGTTTAAAATCGCCATAGTTATAGAGCATTTAGTGAGAGGTGTTGGATAAAATTTTTAAACACGCCAAATTTGCAAAAAATTGTTATCATGGCAAACTTCTCATTTAATATTATGATCCTACTTCATAAATAAAAATATTTTTAAAATATTTTTTGGGGTTTTTCATTATATCGTAGATAAAATTTTGTACGATACACATACGTAAATAACTATTAAAAATAAAGTTATAACACTTGGAAATAAAAAGTTTAATTTATTATCATCAGAAACATTAAATAATTCTTTTGTTCAATTTAGACACGAACATCTCACGTACGGTCAAAAGGAAAAAACACAAAATTTGATAGAAAAATATTTAAAAAAATTATAGACTCCCTTAAATTTACGAAAAAAAAATAGAGGAACATGTTCAAAATTTATTAAAATCAGGCGTGATTCAAAATTCAAAAAGTCCATATAATTCACTCACATGAATTGTTCCATAAAAAAAGGACGCGTCGAGAAAACGCAAGACAAGATTAGTAATCGATTTTAGAAAATTAAACTCGAAAACAGTTGAAGATAAATTCCCTCTACCAAATATTGACACATCATTAGATCATATTGGAAATCCAAAGTTTTTTACAACTTTAGATTTGCATTCTGGCTTTCATCAAATATTAATTGAAGAAAAAGATAGACCGAAAACAGAGGTCAGTATTACTTCATCCAAATCTAAAAAAAAAAATGGCAAAATTTTGTGCTAATTATGTGCTAATTTTGTACCAATATTACGAATTTTGTGCTACAACGGAAACCACGAAAACGGATATGAGTTTAGGGGGGGTGCCAGCTTGACGTATATCTGGCAGCCGACCTACGCCAAATTGTGACAATTTAAAATAACTACTAGTCTATAATTTTGTGCTAATTATGTGCTCTTAAAAATCAATAAAACGAACCGGAAGTGAACGAGATTTCTAAAAGATTTTAACCATATTCTCTATTCGACAAGTCTACCATACAGACGAAATCCAGTGATTTGTGAAAAATAATAATATTTAATCAATAATTACTGCTTTATAATTCTTTTCTAATCGTGTGCTCTTAATACATACTAAAAAAACGGATGTTGGTAATATTTCTGGAAATTTTTCAACATTTATCACTTTTAACGACTCATGAATGAAACGATTTATTAAAATTTCATGAATTTCTTTAGGTTCTATAATTTTGTGATAATTATTTCCCAACTTGAATAATTTTGTGCTCCACTAGGGACTTAGTAGACGATGATTCCTTTATCGGGGGTGCCAGCTAGATATATTCTTGCCACCTAAACTATGCTAAACTGTTGCAAAAATAATTATTGACCACAGTACAATATTTTGCTAATTATGTACTAATCATTTGCCAACTTAATTAATTTTTTGCTCCACTAGGGACTTAGTAAACGATGATGCATTTACCGGGGGTAGCAGTTAGCCGTATACTTGACACAAACTATATTAATCTGCCGAAAAATTAAATATTGACCACAGTATAATTTTGTGCTAATTATGTGCTAATCATTTCGCAACTTGAAAAATTTTGTGCTCCACTAGAGACTTCGTAAACGATGATGTATTTATTGGACGCAAGTGTTATATTCGCGACGATCAGACCGAATCGTAATCGGTTGATAAATGCTGACGACAATAAGTAGTTTACGCAAGATGTAAAAATCGACCGCGTAACAATGATAACACGTAAGTATCGATGATATAGATAACAAATCAACTTTTAGCATAACATAAATATAACCCTAAATAATAATAATATATTATTTGTTTAGCTTATGGCCAGGGGGTTGCGGGGTTCCTTCCTCACTGCTGGGCAATGTGGCTATCTCTCGTCCGAGATGGAACGGCGCAGGCGTAGCGTGACGCGTTGGATCGCAATCACGCCAAACCCAGTGGCGGCGACTTTCCGTTTCGCTGCGGCAATGTCTCTCCCCAGGGCTATCGGTCTCGCAAGATGAGGTGGCGAGTGCCGACGCACAGCAAGCCAAGGTGGAAGTGGATGGTGGTACTCCACGATGCTCCGTGTTCCCAAGTCAACCGACTTGAAAACGGTTCCAGGTTCCAAAAATACGGAGTACGGTACTCCCGTAAATGTTTCCAATAATAACGAAACAGCGGACTAAATAAGTCCCAGCAATACCAATCCCAATAGTAAAATCCAATAGTAAAAACAACAAGCCTAAAAAGGACTTGTTTGTGATCAGATTCATAGCAAGGTACGTACGCCACTGACTATTTATTCAACTACGTGGCAATATGGTATACTTTAATAAAAACAGAACAAATGAAATTAACTATTGACTCTAATTTATGTGACTGACTCTACGTTAAACTAATTGACTTTATTTGAACTAGAAAACTGCAAAATTAGGTTATCACGTGGATATAGTTACCTGAGATGTAAGACGGCTTAAAAGTATGAGAATTTCGAGATCTAAAAATCCGGCTAACGGCCGCAGAATATAACAATTCTAAAAATGCTTTAAATTACCAAATAATCCAGATACTAATCTGATACAATTTAACACTGAATTTCTACACGAAAAAGGTAACACAACCAGATCTCTTTCAAACCCAATAACGTCCCTTCTAACGTGAAAAATCCTTTTTACAGGTCAAAGCAAGGAAAAATTAAACTAACTGCAACAAGTACCTTAGCGATGCGCACCTGCCAGTAAGCCGAAATCACAGCTTCCGACGACCAGAGCTACACCGTCGCATAAAAAAACAAAATAAATAGAAAATAAACCGTAACATAATAAATTGATTGAAAAAGATCAAACAAAAAGAGTAAAAGAAAATGAATTAAACTGCCAGATAAAGTTTATGTTAAATAAAATAATAGATTAATGCATAAATATAAAAAACCCATATTAAACGAGTTGCAGCAGAAAATTATAACCCTATATTAGGAACAGTAGAAATAAAAAATAAAAGACATATTCCAAAATTCAAACTCGATTTATAAAGAATATTCAAAATTAAAAAATATTACAATTAATCTTATAAAACAAATTCAAAATAATCCTCATTTCGAAGAACAGAATAAAGCATTGTCTTACTTTCTTGATGACTTGACGCAACAAATTCAAAAACTCTTTAATAGAAGTAAAAGAACTAAACGCGGCCTGATAAATTGATTAGAAAATATAATTAAGTCAATTACAGGCAACTTAAACCAGAAAAATACGATAATTTAATAAATCAATTAAAAGACAACCAAAAAATTCTTCAAAACCAAAACCAACAAATAATAAAGAATGAAAAATACTTGACAAATAATTTAATTCAAAATTAGAACAAATAAAGTTAAATGAAAATAAAATATCAAAAACCCTCGATAGTATAATTCACATTTTTGATGAAGAACAAAACTGGGTAAGCCTAATGGAGGCAGTAGTAAAAATTAATCAATTATTGATTATTATTCAAAATTTAAAAGAATTCTGTAAACACATAGAATTGACATTAATAATTTGTTCATTAAATAAATTAGATACCACTATCATAGGCCACGACGACTTAATTCGAATCACAGGTAAAACTGATATTTGGTCACAAATAAACGAAATAACTGCATACTGCCGTCACGAAAACGAACAAATCCACATACTGCTAATTGAGCCAGAACTCCCACAGAATTCTTACCTTTACATCAACTCTATCCAATCCCTTTTATCCACCATAATAAACTACACGAATTTATAGAACCGCCTACATATTTTATAAATAGAAGAAATAAAAATTTATTGATAGAAAGATTCAATAAAGAATCTAATAATGTAAACTTTTGTCAAACAAAAGGAATAGAAGTTAGTAATTGTATTAATAATATAGTATTAAGTGAAAATAATGATGACTGTGAAATAGCTGAAAAATCTAATAAAATCAGTGTAGTGTAAATTCCAAACACTAATAATATAATAATTGTTTCTCCAATTAAGGAAGAATTAATAATAAGTTGCACAAATAAATTTATAAAGATAAACTTTCAAGGAATTTTTAAACTTATTAATTATGGAGATTGTAAAATTAATCAATGGTCATTTAACGAATTATCTAAAGTTTATAAGAAACTAGAATTTGATAATGTGCAACTTCAAAAATTTGATATAAAAATAAATAAGATTAATTTGAAACCATTACAAGAATTAAATATATCATTTTCACAATTAGAAAAAATAAAAGAAATTCGAAACCCTGAAGTAACACTCAGCATTATTATACAGGGTGTTGACCGCGACCCCGGAACATACGACTTTAAATGTAAAATCATACTTTCGTAATTTCCTGCTTAACAAATTATATTAGACAAAAAAGGTTCAAATAAAGTTGAGAGATCATCAAATTCTACATCAAAATCAATAAACGGAATTAAATTTACATGCCCTATAACGTTAGAAATTAAATATGAAAATATTACAAATTAGCTAAAAAATCGGGTTAGCCTTGGAAATGAAACAGAATTGTAAAGAAAATAGTCAATTATGCAATTTATTATAATAATAATTAATAATAAATACAATTTTCATTTCCAATTGTTTACAATTTTGTTTCATATCCAAGGCTAACCCGATTTTTGAGCTAATTTTTAATATTTTCATATTTAATTTTTAGCGTTATAGGGCATGTAAATTTAATTCTGTTTATTGATTCTGATGTAGAATTTTATGATCTCTCAACTTTATTTGAACCTTTTTTCTCTAATATAATTTGTTAAGCAGGAAATTACGGAAGTATAATTTTACATGTTAAAGTCGTATGTTCCGGGGTCGCGGTCAACACCCTGTATAATAAATGTTATACTTGCTGTAATAATATTTGTAATAATTGTAAGAATTGTTTTTAAATAGCTGAAGATTTGTAAATCTTGTGCAAAGTTTAAACTTGCTGGGGAGGAATTATGAAATGTAATTATCTTAAAAAAGCTGATTCAGTTATAAACTTTTCACAAGGTAATATAAGCCCTGTAGAATGCACTGATAACTCAGTCTTCACATGTTAGACAAGCTTGCAACGTTGTTCCCGCTTCAAATAAACGTTTTAAAAATAAATTCAGCGATTTGAATTATATAATTTATATTATATATTATCCATAATTATTTTAATTATTCTCTTTTTACTGTTTTCTTCTTTTTGTTATAAATTCATATTACTAAAAAATTTTCTAGTTGCTCTAGCATTTATATTTTAGATATTTAAATCAAATTTTCCAAAAAATATTATTTATATTATTTGTCAATTTTTAATTTATTTTGGCATTTTATTAAAATAATTATTTTAATTATTTTGAGTACATTTTATGTTTAATTTAATGTTCAATTATTTATATTATTGCTACGGGCTACGATGTTGATCCCTGGAAAAGGTGAACCGCGACGAGCTACAGTGGAGTCGGTGTGGGTTGCTCGAACAGAATCAAATGCAAGGGGCGCCAGCTAATCGAGCCTAAAATGGTTCAACCTGTGGGGGTTGATTAGCAAACCAAGGAAAGGACCGCGTAAGCAAAAAAAATAGAGGTCGCATAAAGTTTGGTTTTATTTAAATATAAGTGTAAAATTAATTTATAAATTACAATGTTCTTATACGTAATAACGATATAAAAGTAAAGCAAAAGTATAACAAAAATGATCGCGTAGATCGCATTCAGAATCTGATCACACCGAGGTGTGCGCGGGGAAGGTGGTAATAAGATCGCGTAGCGAGTAGTTCACGACGGAGCAACTAGGGCTAATAGAGTGTGTTGTAGTGAAGTGCAGCGCACAACGGAGACGCGGGTACCGAATGGTCGACCAGACGAATATCGCGTCGCGCTGATATATAAAAAAAGATGATTAGGCAAGGTAGCCCTACGAGCGATGGCCTGGAACACACCGGCCACGGATTTTAGTAGTGACAGTGCAACAACAAAAAGAGAGAGCGCGGCAGGGTCAGATCTTCACAACGGACTACCGTCAACATACAATAACAAATTAATTAACCTCAACGATAAACAAATACGCAGTGTCAAAACTCACACTGGTAAGTAAGGCGTAACTGGTAAATAGTTAACAAAATCAGAGCAAAAGATAAATATAAATTGCTTAGCTGTCAGCCGTCGCTCAACTCGTCAGCTGTCGATTAGTGGCGTCCACTCCACAAGCGGTTGGCGGGGTCGGCGGCGAGGTGTTTGGCGATGGACGACGATCGGAGCCGAAGCGCTTGGCGGTTTGGAAGATGGCGACCGGAAATGCTCGACTCGGAGCGATCGACACAGCTCACGACTCTCCAAACTGATGAGCGATTGCCTCAGCCAATATGCGGCAATTTGAGCTCGCAATAAATATTCAACAAATAAAACAAGCCTGTAGATGTTGGGCGGCTTAAAGTGGTTAAGAAATGTGTGGATCTTAAAATCCGGCAGGTGCCGATGAACAATAAATTCAGGTGTTGTGTCTCCTCTGATCCAATTGACTAATTTTTCCCAAAAATTGGTTTAAACTCAATAAACTCAAAATCACACCAAATTTGGAGTACACAACAGATCTCGCACTGATTCTTAAGAAAAACTGGCTGGAAGTGACCAAAAAAACCGTTAAAAGATTCTAATTGGTTTCGAGTAAGATCATGAGATTGAATCTTTACAAACTGAATAGTTAATTAACGACCGTACCTTGACCCCTAACATAGATAATTGACTTACCGTGTCATCCGAAGACATTCTACTCTGCAGCTGAAAGGGTTGTCTGCCAAGAGGCGTAGAGAGTTTCAAAAAAAAAAAAACAGCAAGAACCAAAGAATGAGGAATATGAGGGATAAGAATAAAGAACTTAGTAAAAGAGGAATTTAAATTGTAACATTATTATTGACCATTGGAGAAATTTCTATAGATTGTCTCAACTAAATGTAAGTTTACTTTACAAATTTTGTAAAAAATATTTATATTTTTATAATTTTTGTTACACAGTGCCCTGATGAAGGTTAAAATATATCTGAAAGCTTGGCAAATTTAAAAGAAGTTTTTATTTAGCCCACAACTTACTGCCTTCCCACGACACTCTAATTTATAATTAATTGCAGTCGCGAAACGAGACATTATTGCCTAGGATGGGATTTTACCAGATGCTTCAACAGAAATATGGCTTACAAGCAATGAGACTGTTTAAGCAATGGGCTAATATTAACATCAGAATTTCTTCAATGGTAAATCGTCAAATTTTCTTACTAAAGTGCAGGCAACATGGTGTTCTTCCAAAACATATAACGAACAACTCTCACAGTTATCCAATGATTATCGAATCGAATAACAGCAGGGATTTGGAAGAACTGGAATCGTTTTACAAGAAGTTAAGAAAACAGATTTTAAATTTAGAAATTAAGACAACTATAAGACAGTTACATGAATTAAAATCCTCTCTAATAGATATTGAGAATGAAATTCTGAAATTAACTCCTTCACATATTTTAATAACTTTTCTAAAAGACAAAAAGTATCTTATAATAGAAACTTTCATAAAGCAAAATCATCTAATTTAAATAAATAAAAAAATCTTATTGAAACAGAACGTGGTAAATTACGAACTCAGAATAAATGGTTTCATAATCTTAGCAGTACTGTTATTCCAGCTGAAGTTAAAACTTGTCGCAGTTTGGGCCCAAAATTTTGTATAACACCTATGAGAAATTAAATATGTGTCCGTAAATTACTTAGTGATGTTGAATTTATTATTTCAAATTTATGTGAATCATCAAAAGATGTATGTAGAGCTCAGATCACTAACATCATTATTAATTACTTACATTCTAGTAATATTAAAAATAATGATATAAATGTCATTTATAACGTAACTAAAAAATATTTAAATGAGAATTCTGATCTAATTGTTGTACAATCTGATAAATGTTATTTGTATCATGAATAAATTTACGTATAATGATAAAGTTCTTGAAATTTTTCTGATACAAGCGCGTATAAACTACTTAATAGTGATCCAACTAGCACTTTTCAACAAAAAGCAAATAGAATTGTCAGTGAATTAAAAACAACATAAGAAAATTGATCAAGAAACTGTAAAAATTTTAACTATTTATAATGCGGTAGCTCCAAAATTTTATGGTCTACCCAAAATTCATAAACCAATATTGAGTCTTCGTCCTATAATTGCATCTATTGATGCACCTAATTCTATACTTTCGCAATTTGTTACCGACATACTCACAATTGCTTATGATAAAAATAATATTTATTATACTAAAGATTCCTTCATGTTTGTAGAATTTATAAATGAGATTAAAATTCCTGACAATTATATTCTTATTAGTTTGGGTGTTGTTTCATTATTTAGTAATATTTCTTTTGATTTAGCTATTTCATGCATTGTTGCTAAATGGAATATAATTGGAAATTATACAACACTGAATCTAACTAAAAAGTTAATTAATTTTGTTTTTGAAAGTAGTTACTGTTTATATAATGATCGTTTCTATAAACAATTACTTGGAAGTCCAATGGGAGCTATTCTTAGTCCAATAATTTCTCAATATATTATGGATGCACTTTTAAATGAATGTATCCCAAAACTTTCTTTCAAACTACCATTTATTAAAAAGTTTGTTGATGACATTGTGTGTGTGCAGTACCAGCTGATAGAACAAATGAGATTCTTGATATATTCAACAAATACAATAATCACATTCAATTTACGCTTGAACAGGAACTGAATATGTCCATAGCTTTCCTTGATACTCTAATAATAAGAGATGTTAATGGAAATTTAAAAACTGACTGATATGGTGTGACAAACCAGATTTATCACCTTTCTTTTCTTCCTACAAGAATAAACATTTGTATAGGTTATAAACATTTTACATTTAAGCAACTAACTTACCTCAAAGTAACTGTATTGTAAATGTTCACTTTTATTATTGATGTTCATATTCAATTCCTATTGCCTCAACTCATGTAAATATGTTGTTACTTAGGTTAATTAATTAAGAAAAGAATCTGAAATTTAAATTGTCACATAAACACATTCACTTAACCATACTTTATTTTTACACGTCAAATCTGACAGTTACTTTATTGCGAAAGAAAGGTCGAACTTCCAAAATGCGGCCGTTTCCCAACAGATGGCTCGCACCGTCTTTAATTACCTCTTGTAGTGTTGACCTAAAGTAAGAGCTCGACTTGTCTGTCAGTTTTTATAATCATTTTTATTCTCCAAACCAGTATTAGTCCAGACTTGCACTGTCGGACGAATTGTGAAAGTTTTTACCCAAAGAAACAAATCAAGTCACCAACACCTATTTGCGATTCATCTAGACTTGCACTGTCAGGTGAATCTCCTCCACATATCCAAGGTATTTCTTTACATCCTCACCATATTTCAGATTCACTGCAAAATGTTCAAATAAATTTAAGCTAACCTTAAAATTGTAACTTACCTTTTTGAACAATAATAATTAATTTTATTTACCATTATTAAAACAAATGTCTTTATTTCTCATTCACTCATTCACGGAGAGACCGGACCTAGTCAGGATAGTTGATTTTACATTCACTCAGATTAGTTACAAATGGCGCCCGAAGAATCTACATAATCAGCTGTCAGTGAAGTTTAGTTTTGTTCTATCACTGAGAAATCATCCGTTGGCAAATTCAAACCTCCCTAGACATAATTTTTGTCGGCGGGAATTTTAAATCTGCAAAAATTTAAAATACTTACCTGCTGCTTTTCTCTCATGTCACATTTTTGCCATATTACAATGTTAAACCTATGGCTTCACAGCGTTATATTGATTTTCTATCTTGCCAACCTAAGAAATTGAAAATAAATTTCTAATTGGGATTTAAAAAAAGAATTCTTCGAATCTCAGACTCAACATTCCATCATAAAAACCTTAATAGACTCAGAGATGTACTTTTGTACAATGGCTACCCACGAAATATGAATAATAAATTACATTTTTGCAACAGTGTTAATGAATTAAATTCTCTTAACATTTTAAATAATAATAACTTACTGCCTAATGAAAACATAAAATATTCTTCTCTACCCTTCATACCTAATCTTTCACCAAAAATTAAAAATGTAGTAAAACATGACTCCCTTAAACTAACTTACAGAAATTGTACAACAATTGGTGGAATTTTTACTAAATTATAAGACAAAACCCCTACACTTCAACAATCTAATGTTATGTATTGTATTCCATGTCATGAATGTGACCTTGTTTATATAGGGCATACTTCTAGAAATTTAACTGGTAGACTTACATCTGATAAAAGTGATGCCCGGCTTAAACCTAACTCTAGTGCTTTGGCTGAACATTTTAATAAAAACCATAGAATAAATTATGCAGGCGTTAAAATATTGATAATGTACGAAATTTGTCAAAAAGGTCATTTCTTGAGATGGTTCATATTTACAACATTAGCAATACGATGAATAAAACGACTGATTTAGATGGTCTGAGCAATATATATATATTGTTATTTATTAAAAATGTCTATTATAAAAACTTGTAATGCTCAAAATAATCCATAATTATTTTAATTATTCTCTTTTTTACTGTTTTCTTCTTTTTGTTATAAATTCATATTACTAAAAATTTTTCTAGTTGCTCTAGCATTTATATTTTAGATATTTAAATCAAGTTTTCCAAAAAATATTAATAATATTATTCAATTTTTAATTTATTTTGACATTTTATTAAAATAATTATTTTAATTATTTTGAGTACATTTTATGTTTAATTTAGTGTTCAATTATTTATATTAGTATTGACCACTGGAGAAATTTCTATAGATTGTCTCAACTAAATGTAAGTTTACTTTACAAATTTTGTAAAAAATATTTATATTTTAATAATTTTTGTTACACAGTGTCCCGATGAAGGATAAAATATATCTGAAAGCTTGGCAAATTTAAAAGAAATTTTTATTTAGCCCACAATTGACTGCCTTCCCACGACACTCTAATTTATATATATATATATATATATATATATATATATATATATATATATATATATATATATATATATGTATGTATGAAACCCTCAAACTTATAATGTAATGTCTTTCCATTAAAACTTTTCTATTGTCAGTGTTTTTTTTCCATTTTCCAATTTAAATTTTAGTCATCTTAAAATAATTAAAGGGATATATACTATTTACCTAAATCCAATCTTTATTAATAATCTACGAAATGTAGAGCGGCTTGCACTGAAGTCGAGGAGCCTCGTCTTCTACGACACTTTCAAAAACTATTTTACTATTCATGATTGATGGATGGGAGAGGATAGGAGGCCGGTTGTTGTACTGTACGCTTATGGGTAGAACATAAATTTACATTATAATATTATTGTTACAACATACTAAAAATATGACTTATATGAATTATGTTATTTACTCTAAGATATCTATAAGTTTTCGAATTTTTTATGTGGGGTAGAAGACAAATAATTAACCAATCTGATTTGCATCTTCTGCCTTGTTTCTTTGTTTGTTGGCATAATTTAAGGCACTGCATTATTAATAATTTTTGAATTGATGGCGTGTTTAATTCATTTAATTTATTATTCAAAACAATTTCATTTATTTAACTGATTTTTCAATTTTGTTGCAAGTGCATACTTTTTTTACGTAGTCGAGTGATATTCTTTTGATGATTTTGTAATTTGTTTTTACCACTTGGAGTTTTCAACTGTTTCTTTTGCTTAAATTCTAATTTAAATATTTACAAAATCTGCATATATTTTCTGTACCATTGGCTGTTATAGTGCATTTTATTTGTGACGTAAAGTATCCAAAACTATTTTCCAAACTTTACTATGCAATTAAATGCTTTATTTCAAGATTTAGATATTTCGTTACAAATATCCAGTTTATCAATAGTATATATTAAATGTCTCGAAACAGGTAATATTATTAGCATTATTTTTATATAATTGATTAGAAATAAAATTTTTATTATTTATATTTTTATCAATAACAATTTATTTTTCGATAAAAAATTATAATTTAACGAAAGATAAGTATGTATGTATTTTCTTCGAATTGTTATTTTGTCCTTTAATTATTAGGTAATTGAGTATTTGTCCAAGATAAATTAAAAATAACGTCTGATAAACTTTTATATGGTACAGGTTCATATCTATTTTGACCTGGTCACAAAATAAAAATAATCAAATTAAAATGCTTGAATATCTTATTTAGTTATTTACATACCACTGTCCAAATATAATAATTATTTATTTAATAATAGGTTTTTCCTTACCTGCAATGTCACATTTAATATTTTTTTTATTTTTATTTGTTTTCATATCTAAATAAATGGAGCAATTTGGGAAAACAGTCGGAAGTGCAATGGTACCTACAAATGTATGCAAACTTTATTATAAAATAAAATATATTAATATATTACTCTTGTGGCTCCGTAGGTCCGTTCCTTAATAACATCGTCCACCTTAAAATGTTTTTCACATATAAAATCTAAACTGAGTACTCTGTCTTTTCTGGGAATTGTTATCCGCTACAAATTTAAGTCTATTTCGTCCTTAAGTGCACTAAATATTGTAATTTTCTTTATTTGACGCATAACCGCTTGTACAATCTTTCACAAAGCACATTTTGTTCTTTTTAAATTAAATTTAATGTAAATAAACAAAAAAAGTTCAAAACACAAACACTTCTCTGTACAAATCAAACGTAAACCAGAGCACAGCGATGGCCTCCTATCCCCTCCACAAGCTCAACAACCGAAGTAAATTTTGGCACCGCTATCGGTACCGTTATCTCCTTTCTATATTATACTTCGTGCCTCGAACATCCTCATTCTGCAAGATATTGGACTTTTACCTTCATTCTCCTACACTTACCCAGACTTATATACGCACACAAGTAATGATCATTCGTTCCCAACTCCGTCCCATATCTTTTCACACCTGTATCTACAACCAAACTCCTTATTATACAAAACAAAATCAATCGCACTGCGTTTATCGCACTTACATTCTCCCACGTATATACCGTGTGTCTGTCTTAAAAGTGTACATAGAAAATGAACATGGGAAATCAGTTTTTTCGTGTTGTTACTCGGTGTTCTACCGGACAGCAATGATTGTAGTACCAAACGGAATATATCATTTTCCTAAATCAAACGATGTAACATAAATTAAAATTTAGTAGTAATTGGGCTCAGTAAATTAATTTTAAAGTTTTCAAAATTCTCAGATTAATTCAATTTTTATCGAGGGTAATATCACAAGGCCTTCTGATTTTATCAATAAATGTTTATTTTTGCACAAATTTTTTTTGCTTAGCAACAATCACGAAAGCAAACTGCATGGTAAATCCCGACTCCGAAGGAGGAGGGGTTTTACTAAATGTCAGTTTGCTTGAGTGGTTTTGCCTAAAAGCACAAAAAATGAATGCTTAAAAATAAAAATTTATCTGAGAAAATCAGAGAGGTCGCGTGGTATTTGATAAGATAGATTCCAAATACAAAGTAAAATGTAACTTGAAATATTAATTAACTGTCACACTGACAGTGATTGACAGTAACAATTATTTGTTTCCTTGGTAGCGGGAATTTTAATCAGTGTAACCAGGGCAACGGGGTTTTATCAGTATATAACTGTTCCTATTGGTTGAATTTTCAAGTGTTTTGCATTATGATTGGTTAAAAACTAGTGGGAATTTATCGACAATAAATATAGTCATCTACGACTGCTTTATTTTGATTTCTTTCGAGCTATGTATTCGACGTTTAAAAATTAATTTACGGAACCAAATTACAACTAAATTGTAATGTATTTTACATCGTTTCTTTCAGAAAAATTATATCTTTTGATCTCGATTATCCGATAGAACATGAACAACAGCACGCAAAAAACTGATTTCTTATGTTAATATCCTATATACACCTTTAAGACAGACCCACGGTCAATGAACTAACTTAAGCTTGAAAATAGAATTGGAAATAAAGAGGTTCCGGTCCATACAAAAAGAGATTATTTTCCTACCATTATCATTCAATCTTGAATTTCCTTTACGTAACAAGCTATCAGACACACTATTCTTTACTCCCAACCAACCGTTCAAATCACCATAAACAATTACTTTCTCATCAAGATCACATGCATCAAGATCACTTTCAGATTCAGTGGACCACAAACGGATATAACAAAGATTCTACGAAAACCTACCTTTAATGTGCACCATAAACTTCCCTCCGAAATACAACCATAATTTATAATACATGCCTTTATTTGTTCACTTACAATCAAATCCACTCCAAGTTTCGCTCTACCATTCGCACACACATCCGACCATAAACAAAACATTCCATTCACCTCTTTCTCGCCACAACCTTTCTTCATCGATTCACTCACCCATAAAACATCCACATTATACGTACGCATAACAGTAATCAATTCATTTTTCTTTCCGTTTATACCTCTGACATTCCACGTAGAAAACTTACATTCACCAAATTTCGCCCATTTATTCTTCATTTTCACAAATAAAGATTAAAAGTAAAAAGAAACGGTTTCTCTCGGTACAAGAGTAGAATGACTGGCAAAATTATGGAGGAGGTGTTCAATGTCAAATCACAATACTTGAACATCTAGAAGTGTTTTTTAGTCAACTTAATCTATAAATACATAAATATATACATAACTGCAACAAAAGTAAGGGATAGCAGATTAATTTGTCATTTAAAAGGGGGTTAATGGTGCTACAAAAGCGGCAAATGTCGCAAAAAAGCGATTTTTAAATTGATATTTATAAAGAATTCAATAATAACGTTTTTTTTGTGGTTTGTTTTTCGAATTGGCAACGCTTTTTTACCGATAACCGATTTGACAACTGAAAGCTGTATTGTGTTCAGTTTGGTTTGCCATTTCGCCCTGAAGCCAGAACCAAGGATCATTTTATTCAATACTGCGCCAGCAAATTATGCTTTATTTCAAAAAGTTTATTCAGCGATGAGGCTCATTTTTTGTAAAATGGCTGCGTCAACAAGCAAAATTGTCATTTTTGGGATGAAGAAAATCCACAGGCAATTTGTAACGTTTAATTTTGATTTTCCTTTATATTTCCCAAATTTTGATTCTTTCTCCTTCACCTTTTTTGTTTTCCAGACCTCGATCCTAAAAATTCATATTATTGTAGATAGTAGTCATTTTAGTTCTTACAGATCAATTTGCGTTTAAGTAGTACTATTTCTCTAATCATTGGGAGGTTACCATTTTTATTTTGTTGACATGTGATAATTAATATTTAGTAGTTGTTAAACGCGCCTCAGTAGCGCCACAACCGTTTGCATGAAGGTTATGTTTTGGAATAGTTCTTTGACATTCAGAGTAGGTCGCTTCAAATAAAAATCGTTTCTCTGTTGTTATAAAATATAACTAATTTTATTATAGTACAATTTTAACAACTGATCAGAATGTGCCTTTAGTTTAGTTCTTTTTAAATATTGAATTTGAGCGCAAAATCGTATTTCTCTCTTTTCTTCTTATGGGTTTGAGTATTCTTCCTTCTTTGTTTTGAGTGTTTTCCCACCAAAAGATAGTGGAATACGAAGGCCGTGAAAAAAAGAGGAAGTGAGTTAACGGCCGTTACTTAAGCCAGTTAAGTTATTTCGCATTGTTGCGAACCCTTTGTTGGGGAGTTTTTTTTAGCGAAATTTTATTTCTGTTCTCACGAAATCGTTTCGATTAACGTTTTAGATGTTTTTTTGTCCGTGAAACACCGTTTTTGGGGAGTGAATTTATCGCTATACTCAGTCCGCCATTTCGTCACCATCGACGATCTTACGGCCAGTAATCACCCAGCTGTTCTTGGTTCCCGGTGAAGTGTTCCTGAAGTGCTTTCATTCCTGAATAACCTGCCATTCCCGCTAGGTCATCACGCCATCAGCCCGGAAGCTACCAGTGAACACCTGAGCGTCTGCAACTAAGTCGAAACTTATGAACTTTTATTGTTGTACATCTTATCGTTGTACCGTTTCTGATAGTTTTACAACATATCATCGATTTTGCAGCATCAAGCTTAGTTCTTGGTGTAGCTGTTATTCTTATTGTTTACTGATTTTCATGTCTCATGTAAAATTGCGAACAGCTTTAGTAACTGTCATTTTATTGTATTTTCTTGTAGTTTTGTGTTCAATTTTTATGCGAATCGTTCTGTTTTTCTCCTCCGCTGTAATTTCGTTTTCGCGACTTTCGCGCATGCGCTCGACAATGTGAACCACGTTGATCAATGCGGGCGTATTTTAATTCTTTTGAATTTTGAGTGTATGTTTCTCATCTCGTCGAGTAGCACCGAAGCCGTAACGCGAGTTTACAGTATGTTTTTAAATAATTATTTGTTGAGAATTCTTTAATCACGAACATCCTCATAAAAAGTGTGGTGTACAGAACTAAAGATTTTTGATTTAATCTTATTCAATTATCATTTTGTTTTATATTACTAAAATCATTTTTGTTCATTAAAGCCAATTCAAAATTACGGTTTGGTCTTTAATTAATTAGGAAAAATTATATTCAAAATTTCAGATTATAATATATTAGTGTGAGTGCTTTTTTATCTATGGTAAGTTTATATTGTTTGAGATAAATTTATTGCTGCAAGCCTCCGTCGGCCTTGTCCTTGAAAGTCCTTCTCGCCCTTTGTTGCCTTGTTATTTTTGTTTCAGGTACCTTCGTGGTTGGGTACACGCTGGCAATAAATTTTAACTACGTGGCGCCCTTTTTTGATTCTATTTACAACGAACATCCCCGTCTTCGACTGAGCCAGCGGCCTCCAACTCTGCAGCTCGTAACAGCCATAAATTTGGTGCTGCACATAATTGACATGAAGTTACATAAACAAAAAGTCACTGTATAGCGTGCTTTACAGGCTGTTGGAGTCATTGGTTTATATTTATTCAAAAATGATCCCGGCCACAACTTTACAGTCAATGGAGACCGCTATAGAGCCATGATTACTAGCTTTTGCGTTCCCCAATTGAATGTCGCAAATATGGAAGAGCGGTGGTTTCAACATTATGTCACACAACGTGCGCCTCAATCGATTTATTGAAAAACACATTTGATAACAGTATAGTATTGCGCAATGAACCTGTGGATTAGCCTAAAAAATCATGAGATTTGACACCTTTGGATCATTTTCTGCGAGAATATTTAAAGTCGCTAGTCTACGACGATAAACCGTTGATTTTGACGGGTACTACCGAGCGCAACCGACCGAACCTACGGACTGTAGTGGTGGGACTTCAGCGAAGATCGCTTTTGGAATTGAACAGCTAAGATTGACAGTTAATTTTTTTGACCGTTTGTTATTAATTTACAATTATTATTTTTACGCTGTTTATGTTAAATCTGATAAGCGTTAGAGCTTTATTTAGTTTGTTTTTATTGTTAATGCTTTTGAGCTTAATTGCATGTAGGGTGTAGTCACCGCCGAATTTCTAGAACTCGTTTTGAATTTAGTTTTTAAGCGCATGCATTATTCCTACGTTGGTACCATCGCGGCCGTCGTGCATTTGTTTCGCGCTACTGTTTTCCATTCGCTTGTACTGTATTGTTCAGAAGTTATGCCCCATAACCCCTCCACAGGTACCAAAACTGAACTAAAATGCGACAAATGTTCTCGCTAGTCGAATGAGAAAGATAAACGATACGAAATGAAGGAGAGATATATAATCCATTGTTTACCTGAGCCAGGTAAAAACCTCGTAAAAATTATAAAATTTAACACTTCAGATATTACAATATTTGGCAAAATGCAAGTGAATATTGGATGCTGTACACAAGTTCGATGAGGCATCCAAACTTCTTGAAATCTAATAATAATAATAACATAATGTAACTAACATCAAATATGTATGACTTATAATAAAACATTTATCAATATAAATACAAATAAGAGCCAATATTTCCATTTACGAATAAAGTATCGAATAAATTAATCGCCGAATAAATAAAAAGTGTCGCATCGAAATTATAGCTCCAATGATACTTATTGTTCTAGCTGTCATTTTGTTTTCTGAATATATTGTTAATACCATAATGTTACATGGAAACAAACATTTAAGGCTCTGTTTAATACTCAATGTTGAAAGATCTAAAAGAATTAGTTAACTCCTCGCTATATTATACATTTTAAAATCATTTGACGGCATTATTTTGCGATCACTAATTCTTTTGAGCGCAGCGAACAAAGAAATTTAATGTATTTTAAAATACCAAAATATTAACACCATTTTAAGAAGATTAGTGTAACCAATATTCAATAGTCATGTGTTGGCATTAACTTTAAAGTGGTCGAAGCAACCGCTGTTGTTTGGAAAGTGTGGAATTTCCAAACTGATGCTAATGACATTTACTTACCCCACTTTGTTTTTAAGTACGCGAACTAGGTATAAATATGTTACATTACATGTAATTTCCATTCATTGTTCAGTTCTTGAGCAATTAGAATATTTTGTAATGGCAAAAATTTCAATGGAGAAGAGAGGAAGAATAATTGCTCTATGGCAAGCAGGGTGGAGTATCGGCGACATTGCAGAAAATTTTTAGATTGATGTAAGTATTTTTTACATTTATAAAATTTGTCCTTATTTAAAAATTTAAACCAGTAAATAATCATTCAAATTATTCCAAATATCATTTGTCAAACTCATATAATACGACTGTTTATATGTTTTGTTTCCCATGGAACTCTGGAAATAGTTAGAAATTATGTATTTTATTTTACGTCTATCTCATGACAGAAATAGGTATATCACATCCATAAATTTAGGCTCGGTTCACGAAGCTTTCTAATTTTACCTAATTACACTATTGCTCTAAAATTAATAAATAATAAATTAGAGCAAAATTAAAATATTTTGTAATTATATTTCCTATAGCTCAAAAAAAAAAAAATTGACACCCGGTATTTGCGAGAGGTGAAAATTCTTTACATTTAATCTAATATAAATATTTTATATTTCAAAGAAAATCCGTTTGGCGTTGGATTCAGCGATACAGAATTGGTGGCCCGTTTCACCTACAATATCGTCAACGAAGCGGGGCGCCACGCAAACTGAATGTCGTTGCTGTCCAAAATTTGCAACAGGCCGTCAGCGAGACTCCCTTTTGCTCTTCTGCAGAGCTAAAGCAGAGACTCGGAGTTAATGCTTCTGCTTTAACCATCAGGAGACGGCTTCAAGAAGTAGGGATCCATTGTAGGAAGGCTGCGACTAAAGTCGAGCTTATGCCAAATCATTTGCGAGCGAGGCTGAATTTTTGTGATATAAATAGAGATTTCAATTGGAATTCTGTTATTTTTTCTGACGAAAAGGTATTTTCATCAGACGAAGACGTCAAGAAGCCGCTGTGGCGGCCAAACAACTCGCGTCTTCACCCACAACACGTCGTTCCAATCAGAAAGAATGGGAGAAAAAGCGTCGGGTTTTGGGGATGGATGGCGTCTTGAGGCCCTGCTGAGTTAGTGGAAATATCCGCAAAAATGAATGCGGCCTACTACTTAGAAATCTTGGAGGAAGTCATGTTGCCATCAGTAAGGATGTTAATTCCTGATCGCAACTTTTTTTTTGTACAGGATAATTCTGCGGTTCATACCGCAAGAATTGTAAAATCCTGGTTTAACGATCACCAGGAAATCACTTTACTCCAGTGGCCTGCTAAGTCACCAGATTTGATCCCCATCGAAAACGTGTGGGCGACAATGGTCCAGAGGGGGACAGGAAATGTTCGAACGAAGGCTGCACTTCAACAAAATGTTCTCCGCGTGTGGGAGGATCTGAGAGGAAGCGAGTACTGCCAGAATTTAATTAATTCGATGCCGCGGCGAGTAGAAGCTGTTATTGAAAATAATGGCTATTGGTGTAAATATTAGGTTTTTTATTTAATTGTATATATTGACGAACTTTTTGTGATATATTTGTTGTATATATTGACGACACTTTTTGTGATATTTATTTTTGCACTTGTATGATATTAATATATTTGCTGTATAAATTGACGACACTTTTTGTAATATTTATTTTTGAACTTGTGTGATATATTTGTTGTATATATTGACGACACTTTTTGTGATATTTATTTTTGAACTTGTATGATTGATATATTTGTTGTATACAGGCTGTCCCAGATTTAAATGGCCTAAACTAAAATTAAGATTAAACACCTAAAAATAGGGTGACAAGTTCATTTGATTTTTTAAAGTAGCGCTACTCAATAAGAAAAACAAGAATATCTCTGGAATAAAGCATTTACGGACATTTGCTCAAATGAACTTGTCACCTTATTTTTAGGTGTTTAATCTATGAATTAAGTTAGGCCGTTTAAATCTGGGACATCTTGTATATCGAAGAACAAATTGTGATATTTATTTTTGAACTTGTACGATATATTTGTTGTATATATTGACGACACTTTTTTGTGATATTTATTTTTGCACTTGTACTATATTAATATATTTGTTGTATAAATTGACGACACTTTTGAACTCCTGTGATATATTTGTTGTATACCGCGTGTAGAATTTAAATGTAGAATAGAGGGATCTCAATGATATTTTTTTGAATTTGCTATCAATTTTTACCTACTTACTATACAGCAAAGAAGAAAATACAAAGGTGTTTAGAATTTCAAAATGCATGCAATAGTTACTTAAATGGTAATATTTCACTATATATCAATTAAATTAAAATTAGTATTTATTAAAAAAATTATACTACGGCTATAGAACACTAAACAAAAACAAAACAAAAATATACATTTCAGAGAACAAATTTATAATTATTTATTACAGTGTTGAATTATTATTTTTAGAAATTTCATAGAAGATTGAAATGATAATGGCGAATTTCAGTGTTCATTTCTTTCCATTTCTTTTTAGTAAATAAATAAATATTTCATTTCTGTTCAATTTTCCATGGCTGTGTTACAATTTTTTTTAATAAATATTAATTTTAATTTGATATTTAATACCATAAAAGGTATAAATGAAGAAACAAAACAGATAAAAATAAGAGAAGAGAAGATACGGGTAAAAGAAGAGAGACAAATAGGAGAAAAACTAAAAAGACTAGAATATAGACGAACAGAAAGAAAAAGAAGCAAATAAGAATAAGTTTATAATAACAGGCGTGAAAACAGAAGAAAACTAAAGGAAGAAGTTGGAAAATTCAATAATCAACTCCATATCAATGTAAAGATTATTTTTTATTATTATTATTATTTATAGCAATATCAAAAATATAACACTGAAATCCCTGTATGCTACATTTTAGTTATCAGATAATTTGAATTTAATATGTAGTTGAATGTTTTTGTTTTATTTTCTGATGAAAATGTAATTAATTTTCAACAGGGGTCGCAAAGTTCAAGAAGTTTAGATGCGTCATCGAACTTGTATACCGCAGCCAATATTCACTTGCATTTTGCAAAATATTGTAGGATCATAAGTGAGAAATTGTATAATCTCTACAAGGTGTTTACCTGGTTCAGGTAAACAATGGATTATATATCTGTCCTTCATTTCGTATCGTTTATCTTTCTCATTTGACTAGCGAGAACGTTTGTCGGATTTTAGTTCAGTTTTGGTACCTGTGGAGGGGTTATGGGGCATAACTTCTGAACCGTCGTGTATCGCCACCCCCTACACTTATTTCAATTTTATACAGATCATTTTATTTACCTTTTTGTAGCGCTAGTGGTCAGGTTATTGCGAACGCATATTGTTTGTAAATAAATTGTTTATTACGAGTAATTTACTTTGTTTGTCAACTAAACGTAACTCCAGTTACTTATATTTATACAAAATTATATTCATCGTTGTACTGTCTTATTATTACTATAATTAGTTAGTTTTACTGAGTTCTTGTCTGGTATTTATTATTTTGTTTGTTGCGCCCTTATCCCGTAGGTTTGTTTACCAACCATTACGTTGAACTTTAGGCCCAGATGATCATCTGGCGCCCACTCCAATAATTCTTTGTCTGTTTTTGGGATATTTTAATCCACTCCGATCTCCACTGTTAGCTGGCCGGGATTCAACCATTTCTTGCGTAGAATTGCCCTTCGTGGGCGTAGCATCATTTGGAAATGATCTTTTTTGCGACTTGCTTTTAATTATTTAAATTACCGATAACTCGGAACTTCATGAATTTGATTTAAATTCACTCGCAATAAGACCAAATGCGGATATGTTTCTCTGTTTAAAATAGTAAACAATAAAATTGATAATCCAGCAGTTATGACAAAAAATAATAACTTATTAAACATTCATAAATTTAATTCCAATATTTTAAAAAATTCTCTCACAATCAGAATGATGTTATAAAACAATAATAACTTTCAGCAATTAGACCTCTTTTTTCTTTTAATCAGTTTAAAATTGCATTAGGCCAGATGTACAGTCACTTAAAAGTGACGACATAACTTGTTGTTTGTTTTCTATTTTATTTTGTAACATTATTTTTGTATGTTGTTTTTTGTTCCTATTTTGATAATTATAAATCGTGAAATCCTGTTATTGGCTTCTTCTGTGGGCTTCCATAATACCCTAAATAATTAAATAAATTTATTAATTAATAAATTGGTAAATTATTATGACAAGTTCATTGGACATTAACATTTCTATGTTGCATTTTATTTTGATCAGTTATCACTACTACGCACAAATTAGAAACTTATAGTTGGTATCCATAATAATTACATACATTAATAACAGATATGTAAATATTGCATCATGGGTGAAACTTATGTACTGTTTAAAATTATCACTTAATGAAAACGACACCTATTTGAATATTTAATTATACAGCATTAAATAAAGTAGTATTATTAGAATCTATAAAATAAATTTCAATTCATGCAATAAATTAATATTCGATACGTAGGTAACACGTTGTTTATTGGATTACCATAACTTTTTCTTGCAATTACAATTATACCTAAGGGAAACTTTGTACGGTAGAAACAGGGTACGGTTGAAACAATGTTAATAAATCTCTATGTATTAAAGGTAGGAATGGGGTACAAAGAAAAAAAAGCGGCTTAAATGTCTGAACTTGCTTATCAGTATCGCAAAGTCAACAACAAGCATATGTTGGGCAGAAAAGCCCTTAATATGTTCTGGCCACCAAAAGTAACTCTTTGTTCGAAGTTTTTTTTTTGTAATTATTCAATTACCATTAACAATAATATTTTGTACGTTTCCGTACATGTAAATTAAACCTTAGAGTTTACAAAACAAATATTTATATAGTCGTAGTATATTTGAACTTGTCAAGTTCGACCAAATGGTGCGGGTACGGTTGAAGCATTTTTCAGGTGTACGATTGAAACATGGTGTTAACCATATCTCATTAATGAGATACGTGAAAAAAAAAAAGAGATGTAAGTGAAGATAAGCATGGTGAAAATATCCGAATGGGGTACCTGGTTCACAATAGAGTTTTAATGAAATTCAAGGACGTATACTCTCGAAATATCTGATTTTTTTTTTTATTTTAAGAAATCATCTGTATGTTACCTATAGTTTCTATAATTTATGACTGATCTTTAAAAATAGTAGTACTGTAATTTTTACGTAATAAAACTGTGTTAAAACTTTATTTTATTTTTTTATTTTTTTTTATATTTCAATCAACCTTTGCTTTAACCGTCCTCGGACGCTCGGACCCTTGTACTGGAGTCAGGGTAAACAAAAACAGGGTTTTGTTTGAATTGGTATTGAAGGGTAACTATTGTACCTGTCACAGAATACTTACAAAAGCCGCACATCACAAACAAGAAAATACTTTAAATTGAAAACAAAATGTTAAAAAATCTTTCGAAAAAAGCAGTTGTACAATTAACCTACATTATCAATGCACCAATTTGCACTTATTATTGTCCCAGCGCGTGGAAGCAGGCAATAACCATTTCCATACCAAAACCTAAAAAAAAAAAATACACACTACTCCAATAAACTATAGACCCATCAGTTTACTCAAAACTTTGTCAAAATTAACACAAAAAGTTATTCACACACGACTATCACACTTCATCACAGATAATAGAATACTCCCAGATCACCTATTCGGCTTCACATCCCATTGCAGGCAGCACAACTCATCAATTTACACGAATTATAAACATTACTATATACAATTTTGGATTAATGGATTTTTGTATAAATTAACTAAAATGAATTTAACACCTACTCTTATAAAATAGAATAGATAGGATAGATAGGAATGTAACAGTTTCCTATCTAACAAACAGACTCTTCGCAGTCAAAATTAACAACTCACGCTCTAACAAATCAAAAGTTCACGCTGGGGTATACGTGACATGCCTACATTTGAAAAGACAAATACTGCACAATTTACATGTGACACAGCCATTTATGCACACAGTAGCAATGCTGAGGGCAAATACAGAAACACTTGAATCTCATACTCATACCCATACGCTTGGAAGATCAAACTAAAGTAACCAAAACAGAGGCCATAATCTTCTCTTTAAAATTCACGAATACCAAGATACACACTTCTCTAAAATTTAAATCATACAAAATCATAGCTACAACCTCAGTAAAATACCTCTGTGTGCATCTTGATAGCAGATTATATTTTCACGCACGTAAGCAATGCAAAAGCATACTCTACCATAAAACAAGTTTACTCATTACTCTGCAGAAATAGTACACTCCTGTCAGACACCAAGAAACTAATGTATAACACACTAATTAAACCAGTCATTACATATGCAGCCCCAATATTAACACACTTATCAACTTCAACAATTAAGCCTTTGCAAGTATTACAAACCAAAATTTTTCGATTTGTCACAGCTCAATATCGCTATACTCGCATCACAGATTTACACGACCAAACAAATATTATACTTACACAAGACTACATCAACAAGATCTCATCCAAATTATACACAAAAACGTTGCTCATCCCTGCTGATGACAGTGAAATAATAAACAATCTGCCTCAGATCCGTTATGAAAACGTTTCTGTACGACATACTCACAAATTGACTTATCAGACAAAACCAATATTTAATGAAAGCTTTCAGGAATACCCCCACTAAAAATCTAATTTATAATTTAAATTTATTTGTTTATACTATCTGTAAGTCAATTCCTAGTTGTAATTCCTAGTTTGTAAGTTTTCATATACTTGAAATGTAAATAATATTATATTATTTACATTATGTTACTGTTAGATTTATAATTGCAATCACATTACATAAAACATACCAATTTTTAAAAAATCTTACAACAAACACAATGTGATAATAAATTTTTTTAAATAGGAGCACACATTCACCGCACTCTCATAAATTTAAGTTTATCTTTGTATTAATATCAGAATTGAATAAATTAAATTGTTAAAAAAAAAATTATCCATTCCAATTAAAGATCAATAAATACCCTTTGATTCGATGTGTGTTTTTTTCAAAAATCCACCATATATTAAAGACGCTAAGGTCTAAAAAAGCAACACTGTTTCAACCGTATCTACTCTCCCTTACTTCTAAATTATATGTGGGCGCCATGGTAGCTGAAACTGAATCACCTACAATGAGTTACAGCTGATTTAAATACGCTTACCTATTCTGATACGTGTGTATTCACTTTTAGTTTGCTCATCAAAATACCCAATTTTTGAAAATGAATTTATAAAATGAAAGAACGTAGTGTGCACGAATATTAAACACATTGAACTTAGTTTCCGATTATGAACTGAACACGAAGTCTAGAATTTCATGATTAGTGTAAAACCAACTATTTCACGCTTATATGTACAATAATTATTAATGTGAATTATAACATATGGCTTTCACGTACACATGATAATTCTCAAATCACTTATATACATAAATCAATTGGTTTAAGCGTAATAAAATGTAATGAAATTTTTATGCTATTATACCGTTTATAAATTGTACTGATTAATATGTGTGATACCAATACGGTAAATTTTATTCATATGTAGAAGCCTGGCGGTATTTTCCCACATTTCAAATGTATTGTAGTTGATTTTTTGTGAACTCGTCAAATATTAAAACAGAATAATCACATCTTATAACTAGGTCAATTACTTTTTTTTTATTCGGCCAAGTTAATAAATAGCCCAATTCTTGTACAATATACGAAAAATTCCATTTTTACGTCTGAAATAAATATGGGAGAAGAAAATAAGGTACTAAAAAGTGAAATAGATTACTTAATATAATGACAATCAGTTATCATCATCAGTAGAAGCAAGAAGGATAAAATCAAGATTGTACAAGTTGTAAACGAAGTCAGTGATTAATCAGTGGATTACAAATGCACTCCTCTATCGAATATTTGTTTGCCTAAATAATTTATATAATTTTTTATGTTAATTTAAATAAAATTTCAAGAAACGCAGGCTACCCCAATTTGATTTTATTCTATATTTTAGAAACAAAAGCATATTTACAGCAATATTTAGGTAAATATTAATAACTTTCTGTATAATCATGTGTTTAGTTAACACCGAAAGAGCTGACAATGAATCTTATAGAGTGGATGAGTATTGGCGGTTGTAGTCCGTTTGAAAAAAATTCTAAGCGACGTTTCATTGGCTACATATGTGTATGGACAACTGTAGTTTTGGTGATTCTCACCTTAATTCAATTTATTGTATCAAAAAATCATAGTATTAACAGTTTCGTTGATACTTTTGTAATGATATTTGGATTTACACAGGTGAGCGTATATAAAATCTTATAGGTGAAAGAAGAAAACAGCTGGAGTCCAGTCAAAAATATTTAATTTAACTCATCTCTACCGGTTTCTAGCCCCACTTGGGTCATCTTCAGGAGGTGAGTAGTCAAAGATTTAAAAGTATAAATAACAAAGATAATATAAGATAAAACAAAGTTTTTTTTGTAATTATTTTATTAATTAATTCTTATATTTACAACTTGCTACAAAAGCTAACCAGCAAATTTGATCTAATATAATAAATAATACATCATATGTGTGAGATTGCCATCCAGTGATGGTTCCTCTTAAAAATAAATTGTTTTATATTAATTTATAGTTCTAGCGGTTTTTTTCTGTCGAGTCTTCTTACTTCTCCTGAGTTCTTTAGAAGGTTGATGGCCAGGTTGTTTGGGTGGTTGTTGAGTCTCTTTTCGTATTTTTCCGTATAGGTTTTTATTTGTTCTTGGACAGTCTTTACCTTTAGGTCTTTGTGTAGGGTGTCGTTTCTAACGAACCAGGGGGCGTTAGCAACAGTTCGTAATGCTTTATTTTGGAATCGTTGTATTTTGTTAATGTTACTTTTCTTTGCGCAGCCCCATAGCTGTATGCCATAGGTCCATACAGGTACTAACATTGTTTTGTAGATTAAGATTTTGTTTGTCAGACTTAGCTTTGATCTACGACCAATTAGCCAGTTTAACTTTTTATTTTAATATCGGCTTGTTTTCTTTTTGCTTGAATGTGTTTGTTCCATGTAAGTCTTCTTTCCAGGTACATACCCAGATATTTGACATTGTTCTTTTCTGGGAGAACTTTGTCGTTCAGTTTGACTTCGGGACAAGAATCTCTTTTCAGGGTGAACGTTAAGTGAGCAGACTTGTTTTCATTAATTTTTATGTGCTACCTATTAGCCCATTCTTGGATTGTATCTAGAGATTTTTGTAGTTGTCTGGAGGCTTCGTTAGGGTTTTCGTCAGACGCCATGATTGCAGTGTCGTCTGCGTAGGTTGCTGTGGTTACTTTATCATGATGTGGTAAGTCTGCGGTGAATATAAGGTATAATTCGGGGCCCAAGACACTACCTTGCGGTACCCCAGCTTCTATGGGGTATATTTTGGACAGGCTATTTTCGATTGGCACTTGATAATGCCTATCTATTAAAGCGGTACGACAATTTATATTAATATTTTAATTGTATTAATATTGTTTTCTATGGCCATAGTAATGTTTTGTTTTGGTATCAATGCTGTTTTCTTTTGTGTGTATGTTTTTTGTGGTTTATGCTATTTTCGGAAGGCTCCGAGGGCCGAGCGCACGTGTCCACTACGTCATGAGATGACATCAGCGCGTTCGAAGTAAACAACTTGACCGATGCGAGCGGGCTCGTTCTGAGGTCTGCGACGTACTAGCGCAGCTGCACTACAGGCGTCAGGCAGGTGAAGAGGTAACTGACTGCGCGTGTCACCCTGGGTTTTTCTGAGGGAACGAGAGGGAAATTTTTGTATAAATACTGTAAAATCTGCTTCAGTCGGGGAGACCATGCGTGGTCTCCACTCTGACTTCATGTAAGCGTGAGTCTAGGAGTTCTCACCTTCCTTTTACCCATCTAGTTGCTTTGGTACTCGAGGCACTGATGTTTCCTTTACCCATCTAGTTGCTTTGGTACTCGAGGCACTGATGTTTCCTTTACCCATCTAGTTGCTTTGGTACTCGAGGCACTAATGTTTCCTTTACCCATCTAGTTGCTTTGGTACTCGAGGCACTGATGTTTCCTTTACCCATCTAGTTGCTTTGGTACTCGAGGCACTGATGTTTCCTTTTACCCATCTAGTTGCTTTGGTACTTGAGGCACTGATGTTTCCTTTACCCATCTAGTTGCTTTGGTACTCGAGGCACTGATGTTTCCTTTTACCCATCTTGTTGCTTTGGTACTCGAGGCACTGATGTTCCTTTTACTCATCCTGTTACCTTTGGCCAAGATACGGATGAGATCCTTAACTACCGCTCTAGTTGCTTTGGCTGGCCAATGGCACGGAGTTTCCTTTTACCCATCATAATCTTTGGTTTGTGGAACTCTCGACTTAATGACATGATTCAGTTTTAAGAATGGTTATTTTTCACAAAAGTAACAATTCATTTTGGGGCAAGATTAGTTTGCGATACTGACAACGGCCACAATGATATAATTATTGAGTTTTGAATATTTCTTTGATCAAGTGTTTTCTGTTTATTATGTGCATTTTTGCACCAACGATTATGTGCATGCATGCACCAACGTTAACAAACTTCTCCATGTGGAGACACCCTGTGCGTTGCACAGACTACGAATTTCTCTGTAAAGAGACAACTGTACCTGTTTTTACACTTGTGCAGTATAAACTACGATAACAGAAAACACTGATTCACCGATTTAACAGTAATTAATCTGAGTGTTGAATACACTATGAAATTGTTGTGGTTCGTCTGGAAGTGTCGATGTTGTTCAATTTATGAGATATTTAAATCTGATAAACATCATATTAATTCGCTGTAATTCAACAATATTTATTATTATTTATTATTTGGTTCTCTCTGCTTGAGGTTTTTGTCGTGGTTTCCCTCTTGCGATTAAAGGCGAATGCCGGAGAGTTATTTATTTTGTTTTTCCACGACAGAACTTTGTGTTCAAATCACTCTGTTCGTTCTAAATTATTATAATATTAATATGATGATTTATTTTATTCTGGATTTTTATTGGTTTCAATAAATGCACAAGGTGTGACTTCACAGTCATGTCTTTTGGAAGGAATTTTAACTCTTTCATTTCAAATGAACCTATCCCGATTCCTCTACCATTAATAGCTACTTCGTATTACGGACACTTTTGGGATTACATTTATTTTATTTCAAACACAACGTAGGCGACGATTGATAGATATTTTTTATACTAGACGATTGTACTGTTACACTATTAAATAGGATTTTATTAACAGATAATACTGGTGTAGCAGGTTTTGTTTTAGTTTGTAAAGTAACCCCGTGTGCCATACTCTGTCAAATGCTTGACTTATGTCTAAAAATGCAGCGGAGCAGTATTTTTGTTCCTCAAGGCACTTCTTTATTTCTTTGGTGATTCTGTGTATTTGTCCTGTCGTAGAATGGTGATTCCGGAACCTAAATTGGTGTTCCGGTATCACATTGCCGTCTTCCATTTCGTACTTTAATCTTTTTAAGATGAGTTATTCTAATAATTTGGATAAACAGGGAAGCAGAGATATCGGTCTATATGATGTGGGATCGTGACTGGGTTTGTTAGGTTTTAGTATTAGGATTATTCTGGACATTTTCACATGGCGGGGTAGTATTGTGTCCTTATTATTGCGTTGAATATATATGTAATGATGGTAAGCGCTTTCTCTTGTAGTTTCTTTACTATGTTTGAAGTTATTAAATCATGTCCGGGTGCTTTTTTAATATTGAGAAATTTAATTTCTTCCTGGATTTCTTCAGTTTTGAACTTTTTAATTGAGGCAGATATCTGTAGTGGGGAGTCTAGGTACTTGATTATATTGTTTTCTTCTTCGTCGGTGGTATTTGTTGTATTGGGTTTAAATGTGTTTGATAGATGCTCAGCAAATAGTTCTGTTTTATCTTCGTTTGTCCTAGTCCATGTATTGTCTAGTTTTCGGATAGGTGGTATAGCTTGTTTGGGTCTTTTCAGATTTTTTGTAGCTTTTCACAGGGTGTAGTCGTCGTGTACTTCTGCTGACAGACTGTTGATATACATTTGTAAGGACTCGTTTTTTAATTCCCAGATCATTGCTTTTAGTTCTTTGTTCAATTTATTTAAAAGGTTCTTATCGCTGGGTCGTCTGTATAGTTGCCACTGTTTTCTAGTCCTTCTCTTTTCTTCTACTTTTACTTTTATGTATTGTGGATAGTTTATTACTGTTTCGTTAAAATTTTTTTTGTTTCGGCGTAGATATCCGCCCTGCTTCTTGTATTTGTTTAGTTAGAGTGTAAACTGCATTATCGATATCACCTGCTGTTTTTAGTAGTATATTTATATTTATTATTTCATTAAGATGTGCTTGGAATTGATTCCAGTCTGTTTTTTTCTTTGTCAGAGTGGGTTTACTTTATTTTCTTATAATTGTTGTACATAATTTGGCTATAATAGCCGAATGATCTAAAGAGAGGTCGAAACTCTCATCAATTTTTATATAATTTGGGGATATTTTATTTATAATGAAAAAAACCAAGGGCATCTAGTATCTTCGCAGGATCCGATGGCCAGTAGGTTGGCTTTCCTGTGCTTGCTAGGTCGTATGTTTTGTTGAGCATTGCGGCTTACAGTTGTCTGCCTTTTGTGTTTATTAGTCGCGATAGCATTAAAATCCCCGTCTGCTATGAACCGGCTGCCTAGCATTTCAAAGGCTTTTTCAAATTCATCTTGTTTGATTGCGTGCTTGGGTGGGCAATAGATAGCAGATATTGTTAAGTCGCCGTTTTTGTCCTTGATTTTAATATTTGTTCCTTGCATATAGTCCATTTTTATTTTTTCCATCTCGTAATGCGAGATTTTTTCTTTAATGATGACAGCTGTACCACCATGAGCCGTATGATCAGGATGATTGGTGCAGTATACTTTATAATTTTTTATATAAAAGGAATCTCTTTCTGTTAGATGTGTTTCGGATATCATTAGGATGTCTATATTTTGTTCGTGTAAGAATAATTCAATTTCTTGTTTGTGTTGCTTTATGCCGTTGGCATTCCATAGAGCTATTCTTATAAAGCTAGCAATTGTTGAATTTGTTTATTAGCGTGGCGAGTAAATTAATGATCATTCCGTTTTGATTCATTAATTGGCTGAAAAGTGTTTCGAGTTTGTTGAGGAAGTTTTCGAGTGGTACTTTATTAGAGTTGTTATTCTGTGTTGCTAGTGAGTAGCTTGGGCGGCTGTTTGTGGTTTGGTCGATGGGTGAGTTTTGGTTTTGTTTCAAGCTAGGAAACTCAGTATTTCTAGTTATGAATTCTCGATTCTCTGATTTGTTGTTTCTGGAGACGTAGTTGGGGTTTCCTTTGAATTTTTGTAGTTCCTTGTAAACGATGCAGCCTTTATAATTGGCGGAGGGGGTCCATTGCATAACACACATTTTGGTGCTGTAGTTTTTTGTTGACGACAGTTTGTAGTTGGGTGGTTCCCTGCACACTTCACACAATTAAAAGGTTTTGCGCAGTACGACTTAGTATGTCCGTATTCTTGGCATCTTGTGCCCTGGGGTATTTCTTTTTTTTTCTTAGGTTTCTCTACAGTAATTTTTGTTCCTAGGAGTTTTAACTTCGTAAATTTTTTTGTTGTTTTCATTTGGCTCTTGGTCAACATAGAATATTGGCAAAGATTTTTTTGTTTGCCAGCTTTGTATGTTGACGATGTTACGAATTAGGAATCCCACATTTTCTAATTCATCTTTTATTTCCTCAGGTGTAATTGAATGATGCAGGTTTTTTATTACCACCCTATAGGATCTTTCCTGTCTAGGTTGGTACGTGTGGAAAGCTATGTTGTGTGTTTTTAGTAGCCGGACGGTATTTCTGTAACTTGTTGATTTTGTTGTGTTTATTTTGACTACGTTGTTAGACAGAGTTTTACATGTAAATTCATTACTACTTATATTACTTTTTATACTTGATATAAGGGGTAAATAGCTCCGTGGTAACGTGTCGGACTGTGGATCGTGAGATCCTCAGTTCGAATCCCACTGCCGACTGTTACAAATTTAAATTTACCCCTGTGGTTCCACCTCCACTAACATCCTTGGGGGCTATGATTTGACGGCTGGTAACCGCACTTCATACGAAAAAATATATCACCTACCGAGATCTGCGTAAGCAGAGTGCCACACCCGTAATGGGTAAAAGGCGTGATGATATATTTATTTATTTACTTGATATCATTGCTGAGTAGTCCACTACATCTTGGATGTATATTGGTGGTGGTTTAAAATCGTTCTTTGAGTTTTTATTCTGCTTTTCTGTTTCTTGGCTTATCTGGTTTGTTGTATTTTGACTTTTAGAAGTAGTTGCCTCGTCCTTCAATGAGGAGTATCTATTGTATGTTTGTATTTCTAGTGCTTGTACGTTTGATGAAGATATGTTGCTTCTTTTCTTTACAGGGAAGCTCGATTTCTCGTCGCTTGTTCTTTTCCTTTGAATTTTTTGCCACGAAATATCTTTCGTTTGCGTATTTGTTATTTGCATAGGTGTTTCCTGTATGAACGTTACAGGAGTGTTAGGTACATAGTAGCCATTCTAGTATGGTGATTGTGTAGGTGAGTTGTCAGTAGGTCTTGCAGATTGCGGAGTAATACCAGTTGTCAGGGTATCACTATTCGGTGAGAGTGAGAATGCACTTTGTATTGGAATAACTATTGGCGAAATGTAGGTATTCGTTGTGGTTGTTGTAGTTGTGGAAATACATGTTGTAGTTATAGCAGTAGTAACTGTAGTAGGTTCTTTGATAGTACCGCCACTGTTTTCTGACATTTTCCCTTATTCTTTGTTCGTTTTAAGGAAGTTAGGTTGTACAATCCGGGTTACACGGATAAATATCACAAGTATTTATTATCAAGTTGCACAAGGCACGACTAATTAAGTTTTTAAGTATTAGGTAATTGCACTTCACAGCACTGGCTCTCGTCGCACGTCCGATCACCTCGACTGCTAATGCACAACTAAAACAAAGTTAAAATAAAATTATGCATTGTCATAGATAGTCGTCTCATGCTATGTTCAAACTTGGTTTTATCTTATATTATCTGTTATTTATATTTTTAAATCCTTGACTACTCACTTCCTGAAGATGACCCAGGAGGGGTGTGAAACCAGTAGAGGTTGAACTAAATTAAATAGTGCTGACTTAACTTTAGCAGTTTTCTTCTTTTACCTAAAATTTTGCCAGTCAAAAAGTTTTTCATCAAAAAATCTTATATACATAAATAAGTTGTCATAGGCATTTAAATATTTTAAAACAGTTTCTTGTGAACTGAAATTGTGCCGTTAACAATGAAGCCACTATATTGCACAGGACATTACTAGATCTGCCTCTATATCTTTATTTATTAGGGATTATTTATTTAAGCACAATTGAACAAAATTTACAAAAAAATTATTTGTCTCAAGTAAAAACGGAAATTGACTGATCTCAATTGGTCAGAGTAATAAACCAAAAAAACAAATATACTTGGTTCGATTTCGATTGTAGTAATTTCGTTTTTTATATTTTAGCTTAGTTTAAATAAAAACTGATATCATTTTACAGTTTTTTGTCGTAAAATAATTTACGCTTTCTATCAATTACTGATATAGACTTAAAATATGTCGTAGGCCTTCAAGTTAACAACCTGTTGATGGATTGCTACTAATCTAATTATTTTTCAGTAATTTGAACATTTTGTCCAAATATGACATTTTTAAATAATATTTTTATTAAAATCTAATAGGTCCATTCTCAACTTTTTGAAAATTTAAATTTTTAAACGGTGCAAAATATTGAAAAAAGTTGTAGCTAAAATTACAATACATTTTCCTGAATACAATAAATTATAGACTAATTCTCTTTCTTACTGAGATATATAGTCTGTTATAAAAGTTATTGTGCTAAAGGAAACATGATCATAATAATGAAAATAAAAAGTATCATGGAAATATTATAATAATTATACTTCTAATAAAAATAAAACACTTTTAAATTTTATAATCACAAATTATTTCCAATTTCTATCTAAAAAAAACTATTAACAGCCGTAGTTTGTAACTACTGCCTAATAATTGATAAAAGAAAAATATAAATAAATATAATAACACGTTTTTTACCTATTAGGAGTGCTGCACTCTGCTTATGCAGATTTTAGTAAGTGATATATTTTTGCGTATGAAATGCGGTTACCAGCAGTCAAGTCATAGCCGTAAAGTTGTTAGTGGACGTCCATCGTTCATCTTTGACGTCTGTTCTTCCTCTCTTAAATTCGGCAACCCATTTTTTTTTACGGTGGCATATGAAGGGCAATGATCCTTCAAATGTATCCAACATATCCTCATAAATTTCCTTAGCCGACAATCCTTTAAAAAACAAGAATTTGTTCAACGATCGATACTCATTTTTATCAAAATTTTAATTTTTATCGGACATGGCATATTTAAAAATTCACACTGGAAATTGGTTAAACGTTTTATCTTCAAAATTTAAGAACCAGTCCGAGAAACCACATACTTGTTGTCATGGTAACAGCTTTTGGTTTTGCTTATGGGAAAATTCCAAGGCTCACTGTTTAACAATATACCCTCGTAATTATTTTTAAAAATCTAGTTTCAATGGACTAAATAGTTCAAATACATTTATTTAAACAATAGATACTTCTTAATAGTGTTATACAAAATACTCCTGGCATCGTTGTGAATGACAGGAGTAAACAGAACAAAACACATCTTAGATTAAATAAAACATGAGGGCTATTTGATATAATATTCACTAGTAAGAAAGACACTGTTGTTAGCCATACAGTTTTTATTCATAAAAGAGCTGATTACGTGTGTTACTCTATAAATATTTAAATATTTTATAGCGAATTTCTTTTCAGATTGGAGCGAAATATCTTACAACAATTCAGAAAGCAAAATTTCTAGCTAACATGTTGGAGACAGTTTGGAAAGACTTTTGGTCTCTTGATGTATTTGACGAGAAATTTAAGAAAAATGCCTTAATATTGTATAACAGGACAAATTTTCTTGGAAACGTATACAGTTTAGTTACTATGCTTACTTGCCTTTTATTAATTGTACAAGCAGGTCTTAACCGAGCATTAGTGGTAGAAATTTGGTTTCCTTATCCAGAAGTACTGAAATTATTTCCCTACTATGAAATAATGTTTGTATTTCAAGGTTTCTTTCTGTTCAGTTCAGTGTGGTTTGCTATGATTCAGCTTGACAGAATGTTTATTTTGTTAACATGTTTTATTTGTACACAAAAAAAGATGATTCGATTTAAGCTTTCTGCAATAAGTAGAGCTAATTCTAAACTGAGTAATTCGGATATTGTACGGGATTGTGTTGTTCATCACAATATTTTGTTCAGGTATTTAAAAGGAGTTTAATTTTATACTTGCATAAATTCCCTGTTATATTTTTAGGTTCCTTCAGAATTTTGAAATAGTATATTCTAGACTATTGTTGCCAACTGTAGGCACAAATTTCATTTTGGTTTCATTAGCAATGTATGGTGCATTAACAGAAGCTTCACTGTGAGTCTCAGACCGTAGAAATTATGTTAAATATTTGTTTAATGAGGAATATTTCCAGAAATCGTCAACTTACGTTAATTTTTGTTTATCTCACATGCATAGGACAATTGTTTGCATATTGCTTTGCCGGACATCTGATAAAAGAAGAGGTAATTATGGGTTTAAAAGTTTTATTAACTATTTCGTGAAGCGGATTCGACATAGTTTAAGCTATTAATGCATGAACTTATGTTTTTTGTTTGAAGCAGTAATACTCCGAAAAAAATTATAATATTTAGATTAGATTTTGAAAACATAAATATATTGTACTCGTAGGTATAACAAGTGATAGCAGTCCATTTAAAGAGAATCTGATCTCAATGTACCTAGATAACAGACATCTTGCGATACGATCCTTTGAAACTAGTTCATAAATTGTTTTTCCTCCTGTGAAGAAATAATCGGTTTCGTTATGTGCGCAATTTTCGTACATAATTTGTAAATATGCTATTGTACTTAATATATGTTGTTTTAAAAAATATTGTAATAATTTATTACTATTATGATATCATTTTTCGGTAAGTGTTTTTCGATTTCAAGCTAGTGTTTGTTTGTCTGACTTAAGTTCGTTACAGAACCCCGATGAACGACCAAATTTAGGTCATAAATATAGATTTTTAAGAAATAAAGTTGTCAAAGGACTATTTTCTGGTTTTTGACTTAACCCTGGACAGTCAAACTACTTTCACAATTACACGACCGTCACACTGGTGTCTGGGAAACCCAAGAAAAAACTGCTTTCCCATAATCAGATGTAATTTTTTATGGATTTTTCTCTCTCTCTCTCTCTCTCTCTCTCTCTCTCCACCGCTCATGTTTACCTCACCGCACTTCATTAAAAATGAAGTATTTAAGTTTGCACTTTGCAATTTTCACCTGATTTGGCTACACAGGGTCAGAAATTTAAATTCTCGTTCTATTATTGGGGACACTGGATAGTCTTGCACAATCTCAGCTGCTCTTAATCTTCAGTATCCGTAGTGTGAACCTGGATTATCACTAACACATTATACTAAAGTATTAAACTGCTTTATATTTATTGGTATGATTCCCAGTTCGCACTACACTGTTTCTCGGTTTACCGACACTCAATATGTAAGGAGATTACTCTCAAGTGTTCAAAAAAAATTTATAATTAATGTAAACTAAGATGTCGTCCAAATGCATGGTGGAATGAAAAAGTGAAAGATACGATAAGGGAGAAAATGAGGATGTATCGGAATTTTTTTTTATTGTGAAGGATGTACCAGACACTTTTCCTAATGGAATATGTGTTACGAGAGTCATAAAAAAAGTACGGCACGTTTTATTGAATTAATGAGTAATGAATGATTTTAGTATGAGTAAGAGGATATTTTGGAAGAGTATAGGATAAGTGAAAGCAGTTAAGTGTATGTTGAGATGTTGTGTAGTTGGACAAATGTAATTAATATTTAGAAGTGTGAGCGAAATGTGCTTACCTACAGATAAAGTCCACATAAACGTAACTTGTACATCATTATAAATGTTTTTTCAGCGATATTAAAACAATAATGTACAAGTTATGTTGATGTGAAATTACCGTAGGTAAGCTTGCTTCGCTCGTATTTTTCTAAGTCATTCGAGTCCGACTACAGCAAATAAAGTGACCCATTAAATTCTTATTTCAAGATCATCCGCGTCCGACCGGAACTTGTTATTATTGTAAAGTTCGTGGGTTTTAAAATTTTTTATTAAACAAAAATAAATATTATTAATATAAAATAATTAATAATTTTTATAATAAAGAGTAAAAGTTAATTAACATTATATTTAAAGACTAAAATAACTAATACAAAATATTTTACACTAACACTTATCAGTACTGTAAACAAACACTATTATTTATATAAACTAGCCGAGCGGTATTTATTTATGACGACATATTTATGTCCATCTGTTCTTTATAGTAGCTTTGGAGTCAACTGACTACATTCTGAAGATTCGCCATTTTATATAGCGCTTTTCTTGTATTTAGGATCTTCGGGAGTCGGCGCTGTGTCTATTCAAACTTGTTTATCTATTCGGCGGCGTAAGCCGACATGTTCAAACTTGTCGTTGCCGGGTCCGCTACGCTGCCTCCAACTTTGCTCTCTTTCGTCCCGAAACTTTCCTGCTGCTTTTTTGGATTGTGGAGATATCTGCAGTTTGCCCCCTTATCACATATAGACGTAAAAACGAAATGACAATCTACTGTTTTCGAGGGTTGTAACTGCATATTAGAATATGGATGCCTGTATACCGGAAGATCACCTTTAGCATGCTTCGTAAGACTCCCCAGTTGAGTCTGTCAAGACAACAGCCTATCTTTGGCGTAGCTAGTTTCTTTACGTCCTGCCAAAGCAACTCACCTCGAAGGCAATTTCACAAAACTTTATAAAAAAGCTTGTAATATGAAGCATTCTTTGTCACCAAGTAGTTAATGAGACGCCCTTAGTGATGGAACTGCAAAACTTTTTCCACAGCTGGTTGTTGTTTTCGAAGCTATTTACTCAAATAATCCTTAGCAACCAGGATTTGCGTATTCTTGTCTATTAAAGGAAATGACCCTGTCAGGTCGATAGTGATTCTTTCAAAAGAACTTCCTATATTGTATTGACGCATAGGAGCCTTTCTTCTTCTATGAGATCTATTACTTATGTCGGCACATATTGTGCATTTTCAACATCATTCTTTTACATCTTCTTTGCATTTCACCCAATAAAACCTTTCGCGCACTTTCTCTTCTAGGTGTCCACTAGATACATCGTCGTGCAGCTTATTCAATACCTCGACTACTATTTTCTGAGAAACAATAATTGTAACCTCTGTTGGAAGTCATCTTCATTTTCTAATACCCGCTACAAGAGGCCATCACCCATCTTCGTAGAGTTCCACTGTGCCCAATATATACACTGGGTGACTGTGATGATACTTCTTCCCAACTTGGTCTGTATTCCCGTTTCATCCATTGAATTACGTTGCTTAATTCAGGATCTTAATTTTGATCATCTTCAATCTCTTTCAAGTGCCATTGGTCACTAGTAGCAGATGTTCGTAAAAGTCCAGATTTATCTTCTAATCGACTGCAGTGAGTGCATTCTAACGTGCAAGGTCTTCTTGACAGCGCATCTGTATTACGATGACTAGTTCCAGCTCAGTGTTCAATTTCAAAATCGTATTCCTGTAGTCTTTCGATCCATCTGGCCACCTGTGCTTCTGGATTCTTAAATTATAGAAGCAATTTCAGTGCGTTCTTATCAGGAACCGCCGGCCATATAGATAATTGTATTAATGTTCAATGGCTTTGACTACTCTCTTCTAGTCACGCATGAATTCCGTTCAGGTTTTGACAACACCTTGCTGAAATAGTCGATAACCTTTTCTTGACTTTCTTGTACTTGGGACAGCACTCCTCCAATGCATTGCTAGCGTTTGTATCCAGGATGAACTTCTCGTCTGGCGGTGGATAACTCAGGATAGGAGCACTTACTAATATCTGTCTTAATAATAATAACACAGCTCTGCAGGCCTTAAAGGCCCATGGCTTTTTTTACATATTTCTTTCCATTCTTCTCTATTTACAGCCTTTATTTCCCAGTTTTTTTCTTATATCTGGTCTATCCAAGTCTTCAGATACGGAGTCACACCACTTTCCTTTTGGATGGCGTATTTTCTTCTTTATTCCTACCCTTCCCTTGAGAATTTTTTTCACTGTTCTGTCCTGTGGCAGCCGCATTATATGACCCAACCATCTTAGTCTTTGAGCTTTAATTTTCCCGGTTATTGCACTGTCACCGTATAAACGCAACACTTCCGCATTTGTCCGTCTTCTCACCAACTCTTCTTCTTTTTTCCCACCGAATATTTTCCTTAAAGTTTTCCTTTCCCACAACTCTAGCTTTAAAATGTCACTTTGTTTTAATACCCACAGTTCACACCCATACGTTACTGTCGGTCTTATCACTGTTTTGTAAACCCTCACTTTTGTTGCCCACGATATGTGTTTTGATTTTAACACACCATATAACATCGCTATGCATTTACTTCCTTTAGTTAGCTTAGTGCCAATTTCCACACTCTCTTCGCAATTGTTAGTTAAAGTCACACCTAAAAAAATGAAGCTCTTCACCTCTTCAAACTCATAAGTCTTTCCCTTTTCACTTTTAAATACTAAAGCTCCTAAGCCACTGTTGTGTTTTGTTTATTCTCATATATTTTGTCTTATCTTCGTTCATTTTTAAACCCACTTCCCCCGCTGCTCTTTCTAATCGTTTAACCACTTCCTGTAGCTCTGGTCTTGACCTTGCTAATATCGCTATATCGTCTGCGTAGGCTAATATTTGATGCTTTTTCCCGTACACGCTTCCTGAGGTATGAATCTCTGCTTTCCTAACAACCCATTCCAAAACCACATTATAGAGCATTGGCGACAAAGGGTCTCCCTGTCTCAATCCTTTCCGAACTCGAAAGCTTTTGGACGTTACGCCATTCACTGTTACTTTATACTTATTGCCTTTTTGTGTTAGCTGTATGATTCGTACTAGTTTCTCAGGTATTTGGAGTTCTCTCAATATTTCGTATGATTTGTTCATCTTGATTGAGTCGTAGGCCTGTTTAAAATCCACAAGCAACATCATTAGAGGGAGATTATGTTCTTGACTGTCGTGCATTATTTGTTTTAAGGTAAAAACTTGGTCCATGGTCGATATATTTTTCCTGAAACCTACTTGATATTCTCCCAACAGATAATCCACTGTTTCTTGCATTCTATTTCAAATGCAGGTTGTGAAAACCTTATAGATCACATCTAATAAGGCAATTCCCCTGTAGTTTTCACATGTGGTTTGGTCTCCTTTCTTGTGTAAGGGTAAGATTACAGCTTCTTTCCACCGGTCTGGCATTTTCTCGGTTCTCCACACCTCTTGAATCTGTTGGCATATTTCTTCCTGCAGTTTATTTCCCCCGTTCTTATATATTTCTGCGGATATTCCATTCTCCCCTGGGCTTTTGTTATTTTTTTGATTTCGCAAAATTTTTATAATTTCCTCTTTTTCTGGTGGTAGTTTGTTCTGTCCGTCATTTCTTACTTGTTCTCTTATTGCTACATCCTTCGTTTAACAATTCGTCAAAATATTCCGTCCATCTATTTAGCTTGTTTTCTCCTGTAACCAAGTGTCCTTCTTTATTTTTGCAGTAGATTTCTTTTTGCTGATACCCCAATTTTTGTTTTCTTACGTCTTGATAGAAATTTCTTATAGAATTATCTTTATAGTTCTCTTCTATTTGAGCAAATTTTTTTCCATCTCTTCTATCTTTCTTCTTCTGCAAATTTTCTTGTATGTGTATCTTTCTTCTGCGTATCTTTTTTACTTTCTTCATTTTCCTTTTGCAAAGCAATCATTCTGGCATGATTTGTTCTGATCAGTGCTTGTTTGCATTCATTATTGTACCAATCTTTATTCTTTTTCTGCTTCGGCCGTTTTAGAAGTTTCTCAGAAATCGCAATTACTGCTTCTTCCAATTTTCCCAGTTTTCATTTACATTCTCCTCATTATTTCCATTTTTTAAATTTTAGTTCATCTTTTGAATGAACCTGTCCAGTATTTTCTCATTTTGTAGTAAGCACCCATAGTATTTTTGCATTCCCTTCTTTTTATTCCTCTTGTTTTCTGGAATCTTCTGTTTTAAATGACTACAACTAGGAAGTGATCTGTGTTTCCCTCTCCTCTTCTTCTACTTTTAACATTTGTAATTGTTCTTGCGTGTTTCCTATCTGTGTTTTTATCATGACATGATCAATTTGATTGCAGTATTCTCCATTGGTGATTTCCACGTGCCCTTATGAATTTCTTTTCTTTGAAATAATGTACTGCTTATTTTCATATTCATTTCAAGTGCAAATTCAATCATCCTTAGCCCATTTTCATTTGTTATTTCATGGTAGCTATGTTCTCCTGCACTTTCTCTAAAACATTCTTCTTTTCCAATTTGTGCGTTCATGTCTCCAAGTATTATTTTGATGTCGTACTTTGGTATGTCATTGAAAGCTTGCATTAGTTCATCATAAAATGCATCCTTCATCTCCTCTGTTTTTTTATTAGTTGGTGCATGCACATTTATTATGCTAATTTTTCTCCCTTTTCCTCTTATTCTAATTTTACATATTCTCTCTGACAGTGGTGAAAATTCAATGACTGAATATTTTATTTTTTTGCTAACCATAAAATCCATCCCAAAGTAAATCGTGTCATGTCCACTGTTGAATATTATGTAGTTTTCCATTTCAAAAATATTATTATTCTTTTGCTTTGTCTCTTGTATCGCTGCAATATCTACTCCATATGTTTTGAAGACTTCTTCTAAATTTTTGTTCCTGGGCTATTTGTTCCCCGTACATTCCATGTTGCTAAAACTAATTTTATTTCCTTGTCTTTACATCTATTCGTGTGCCTTCTCCGTAGCCTAGTTTCAGTTATTGTATTTTTTGTACCGGTGTTTGACATTAGTTTTTTGAGATGTTAGCTTCATCCGAGGCGTGCCTTGTACTTATATCTGCTTCTACTAATTCTTCTATTTGTTTGTTCCATATATATTGTTTGCTGTCTACTTGTATTTTATTGTAGTAAATTTTTGGGTTTTTATTATTCTTTCTTTCCTCTTCTGCTTTTTTCCTGATTACATAGTACATTTTTCTGTCTTCCTTTGTCCAGTCATTGTCTATGAAAATTCTCTTTTTTCCCAGTTTGTGTTTGTTTTTCCTTACCTTTATTTTATCTTCATGATCTTCTAATTCTACTACTATTATTGGAGGTGCATTCTTCATTTTTAATGCTATGGCTGATTTAATTTCACATTTAATTTGTAAGTCATTTTCCAGTAGTTCTTTTACCTTATCTTTTGGCTTTTTTTCCTCTGTATTCAGTCCTTTAATAACAATATTATTCGCTCTACTTTTCTGATCATGTTTCTCTAATCGTTCTTTTAAGGTCCCTATTTCTTTTTTCATATCTTCCTTTTCTTTGGCCCATTTTTCTTCTTTTCTTTTGAACTCTTCCTTTAATTTCTCTATAGACGACGAATTATTTTTTATTTCCTTTTTTAAAATTCGATGATTGTTATTCAATTCTTCTCTCATTCCTTTCATATTTTCTGACATATCTAACATTATCTGTTTCAGTTCTTCCATGTCTATTCTATCTTTACTACCTGTTTGTTGCACTGGTGACCTTTGTAGTATTCTACTTCTTTTGAATGCTATATCTTTTTCTGTTTCTTTATCCGTTTTATTTTCCTGCCTTTTTCTTTTATCTGACGAATTACTACGACTTCTATATTCCGTATTCATCTGACTCCCCTTTTTCTACTTAATACGCTCCTGCCTATCTTCCTATTGCGCTTGCGCGTCGCGCGTTTCACTTGTCTGTCGCTCCTCGCTCAGTCAGGCTGTCAAAGTCTTCAAAGATTTGAGAAAATTTTAAAGTCTTATTCTCCTACCTGTAGAGCTGCGACACCACTGCTTTTTCTAAGAATTCTTACTTGCTCAGCACTAAACTTTGGTTTTACACACTTTTGTTTTAAAACGGCACGATAATTTCCTTATTTTTTAGGATTTATCATCGGTGCAGATCAAAACACACTTTACTCAAACCAACCAGGACCGTAAAAATGTCTGTCTTAAATGTTAAAAAACATTCTTGCAATCTTGATTCCATTCTAACTTTCGACCCTCTTCTGTTAGTTGAGTTAATGGTTTTGCAATGTTTGCAAAACCCATGTCGCATCTTCTGTAGTACGTACATAGACCAAGGAAACATCTGGTGTCATGTTTATCCTTGGACATTGGCCAATCTACAACAGCTATTACTTTCTCTTGATCTACAGCTTCTGAAGCTCTGAAATACTTCTTCTAAATTCTTCACATAGTCTTCAAATGTTTTTCCGACCACAATTATATCATCAAGATATATCAGACAAGTTTTTCAGTGCGGATTCTATCAGACGTTCAAATGGAGCAGGAGCATTACAAAGGCCAAACGGCATTACAGTAAACTACTAAACTCCAGATCCAACAGTAAATGTTGTTTTCTCACAATCCTTTTGCTCCATTCCTACTTGCAAATAAGTACTTTTCAAATGGAAATTTGGAAAGATTTTGGATCCCGCAAGCGTGCCCAACGTATCGACAATTCGGGGTAGAGAGTAACTGCCCTTTTTCGTGACTTCGTTCAATTGTCGATAATCGACACAGAAACGAGTAGAATCGTCCTTCTTCTTCACCAATAGCACAAGTGAAGCCCATGGACTATCTGATTCCGTCCAGTTTCATTTTATTGATAATTGAATCGGCTTCTTGACGTTTGGCCAGAGGTAGTCTTCTGGGTACCTCATGAATGGGTCTTGAATCCTTCCCTTAGTACCATTTTTTAACTCGAAGACGTCTGAATATCGTTTTATTAGCTCTTCTACATTCGTCTTCTGCTTAGATGTTAATCTCTGACTCGCGGTGGCAATTAAGCTTTCAAGTTATTCTGTTGCAGGTTGATTCTTCACATTTTCTGTTGGTCTTTCATTCGATGTGATTGTTGAACAGTAGCTCAGAACTGTACATTCCTTCAGTACTACAGGGTAATGGTTGATGCTCATCAGTTGCACTGGTATTCTAGTGTTTGTTAGAATAACGCTTTTCGCAACCAACACACATCGTCCTATTTCTGTGTCACTGAATTCTAGTTCTAAAACTGCCACTTGTTTATTACACGTAGGTATCCTCCAAGGTTAATAGATGTAGAAGGTTGCCTCATTCAACGTACCGGACGTACGCTGGCGTATGACGTAGGCGCAAGACCTGTCATCTAGCTCAGAATAGTATTTTACTCTAATAAAACCAAATATTCGTAAGAGAAATGTACCTACGCATGAAATGATAATATTTTTTTTAAAGAAATATTATAATAGTATAATAATAACAATAAAATTGCGTTTACTTAAATATTGTAATTTATTTAAAATAAAATATCAGTAAATTAAGAAGACAAGAAAAAAAAATAAAAATACATTCTATATTCTACATTTGATAGTCAAAGAAAAAAAAACGACATTGCAACGACATAATGTATAAATTTTGCTAACTGAACTAAATGCAAATTCGTTTAATCTTTTTAGCAGTTTTTGTCGCCTCGTCCGCTTGTACGTTGCTTTACTCTTTACTTCTTCATTGTATTTATTATTAATAATGCCAAATTCATTCTTAATCGATCTGGGTCTATGTTAATTTGTAAATATTCTATAATTTTGGAAGTTTTCAATTAATCCGCCATTTGATAGATGCCATATCCCACTCGGTAGAGAATAATAATTATTAGCAGAAAGTAAATACGTGTGGGTTCACAGACCGGGATATGTATCTTATATGTAACTTATGTTGTATGTGTACAAATTTATTGTTTATGAGCTTAATTAAATCGATTTATTTTGATTTTTTTATATTTTCTCTGTTATTTATTTGAAATTTGTTTTTGCTATGAGAAAGCCACAATTGGTTGCCGAAACGTAGGTTTTAGACCAAATAAAAACTTTGTAACAAAAAATTGAACCGACGAAAAACTGAAAAGCGCAAAATAAAATAAACTAACGTAACTAATTTTGTTTGGCGCCGACTCGAAATTAGTTTCTTATATTAGTTTAGGTGTTTAGTTTAGTTTATTTTTGTTTTACACTATTTGGTCGGTTCAATTTTTTGTTAAAACATTTTTATTTTAGAATTTTTTATGGCTGTGGATATTTTTTAATCGGCAAACCCAGTACAAAATTATACGTGGTAGAATCGGTTCACAGGTAAAAATTTAGTGGGTGTCAATCAATTATCCTCCATTTTCCTAACCTTAGGGGAGTGGGGGTGGGGGAATTTAAATGGGACCAACTTCGGAGTCCAATAAAATAAGCATTGACTGCGATTCTTAGTAGCAGTTATTTGACTTATTAAATCATAATAATCATATTAATTATGTAGTATAATAGTATATTCTACAACAAGTAATGGAATGGCACATATTCCACGCGAGCAAAAAGTTTGTAGCCCGAGCCAAACGCGAGGTTTTAGACTATACTTTCTTTAAAAAGGTTTTGGAAATTATACAAAAATACAATTATAAAACTGTTGAAAACGTCAAACTCAAATAAATCAAATTAAAACAAACCGACGTAACCATAGTAACTGAATCAAGATACTTCATATGTCGCGCTAATAAGCGGTTCTGATTCGTCGAAAATATTCCATACGGAATGTTAGTGATTCCATAACAATTTTTTGTTTTGGAATGCCCAGTTTCCAAAACAGTGTTATAGAAAATAAATTTTCCAATTACCTGAAATAATTTTATTAAATATCAATAAGTAATGAACACTAATAAAATTGTAAATGGTAAAATTTAACAAAACGCAAAAGCGAGAATCTGTGAGATTTAAAACTACTCATAAAGGCTGTCACAACCCTTGACTTCGGTCTGACGTTGACGTCACATATCCTTACTACTTCTTCTACCAAAGAATACATTGCGCTTATGCAATTGAGGCAACCTTCTATATCTACAAACCTTGTGTATCCTCTTCTGTTCTTCTGGCAGGATTACCCGAGTCCGCATGTCGTCCTTATGTTGAAGAATAATTTCTTCATTGCCGGTTTTTAGTATTCCGGCTTGCAAATCTAGTTTAAATCCGTGTTTCTTTATGATATCCATGCCGAGATTCACTTCTTCTTCTATATTTTTCACCAGAATTTGATGATTGAAAGTGGAATTTCCAATGGTGAGTTTGGCATTTATCTCTTCGTGTACATTTGTTCAAGCGCCGGTGGCAGTGCGGAGTCCCCACTTCATAGGTACTAAGTCTATGTTTAATTGGGACTGATTTTTTACTGTTTCTAATTTGTATTGCGTTTCTTAAAATAAATAAAAAAATAAATATATCATCACGCCTTTTACCCATTATGGGTGTAGCACTCTGCAAACGCAGATCTCGGTAAGTGATATATTTTTGCGTATGAAATGCGGTTACCAGCCGTCAAGTCATAGCCCCCAAAATTTTTAGTGGAGGGGGAACCACAAGGGTAAATTTAAATTGGCAACTGTCGGCAGTGGGATTCGAACTGAGGATCTCACGATCCACAGTCCGACACGTTACCGCGGAGCTATTTATTTAATTATAATTTTACGCTCCGATGTGCTGTTCTTATCTGCCTTTTTTGCTTCAAAGTATTTAACTGTGTTTTGATTGCTGAAATTATTTGCCTTGCATTTTTTAAGTAGTTGTCTGATAGTTTGCTTCAAGTCAATAGAAGGTTTATCATGCCATGGGTTTTTATTTTGCACAAATTTTTTATTTGCTTTGTAATGCCTATTGAGTTACTTTTCAATTTTCGATTTTAAGTGTTTATAATTTTCTTCTGGGTTCTTTTGTTGATTTATTTCCTCAGACATGTCTTCTAGTTTCTTTTAATAAAATTTTGTTTTCAGGTTGCCCCAAACAGTTTTATCGAATGATAATTTAAGCTTCATCGTGTATTTAGGTTCAGGGTTTAGTATGTTAATCATTCAATGATTTGAAGGTCTGTTATTATATGAACTGAGTATATATCTATCCAGATAAGATCATTCTCATTTGTTCCTAGGTAAGTGAAGTTTGCAACCATATGTTCTCCCGTTGAGTAACAGTAAGTTGAATGCTTCCATAAATTTGACTAAATTTTTTACCTTCTCATTTATAATAGCATCCCTTGTTGGATACAAGTTAGAGTTCACTAGGAGAATGTCTTCCGCTGTGTTTAATATACCTACTTTAGCATATGGTGTGATTTATATATGTGTTGGTATTGGTATTCAGCAAAACATATTAAGAACAGTTGTCTAATTGTATGAGTGCAAAAAGTATGTTATTCCTATGGTGGTATTGCAAGAAGGGCTTTTGATGATTAGAAATATCCAGTGAGATGCACTTTAGCCAATTTTAACTGCATCTAAAGAGACTTTAAAGATTATAAGCCCGCCTACTGCCCGATCTAGACTTGCCGCTTTTGAAACTAATTGTTCGTATCTGTAAAAGTGCTTTAAAAAAGTGGATTGTCTAATAGATAATAGTTGAACCATGTTTCAAAGATGCAGATTATTTTATGTTGAATTAATATGTTTTGGTAGTCATTGTTGAGTTTGTAGATGTTTTTGAAGCCTTGTATATTCCAAAATATGATTTTATTCTGTTCTCTACTACTTCTTGTTTTCTGAGATTTTTAGGGTAAGTTGTTAGCACGATCTTGTTTTGATGTCGAAATGATATTTTCATTTATTTTATGCATTTGGAGGATCTGTAGCTGTGTTCTCTTCATATGTAATTTTATTGACTATGTCTGAATGGAAATGTGAGGATTCTTCTCTGGTGCATTTTGGGGGTTTGTAATTTCTTTGGTGTTTGCATCTTCTTCTTCATCTCTGAACAGTTGAGCTAGTGAATGCAAATTCAAAAGTGATACGGATTTTCTTCGATTTATAGTCGAGGTTTCAGGATGATTTAGACGTTTGTTAGAGTTTTATTGGTCTAGGTACATTAGTTCCATGCAGTGTGTATTGCTGTCCATTAATTAATAGTTTGTCAGATCTCATAAACGCACAATGCCCTTCGTTTCTTGCTTTAATCATAAATGGTTTTAGCATTTTACGCTCTGAGATAACAGCTTAGGAAAATCTTCTTCAATATATATCTGAATACCTGTCAACAAGCGGGCGTTGGGTAGCATATGTTCTTTACGTATATGATCTAATTTGATATTTGATTTTAAAAGCTGAACTATGACATCTGTATTTTCCTTATTCTCCTCTTTAACCCCGAAAATCACCAGGTTTATATCCCTTAATCGCACTTCTAAGCTTTTGATTATTTAATCTGTCCTTTCTAGTTATTCTTCCAAGTTATTGATCTATTTGGTATTATTGATAGTTATGTGGTTTATATTTTTCACTGATTTTTTTAAAAATTTCAAAATTTCGTCTATTTGCTGTTGAATTGGTTGCAGTAGTACCTTAATTTGTAGCCATGGTGTTTAGTTTTTAATGCAATATAGTTGTGAACACTCCTTGATTTTAAATTAAGCCAGATAGTTCCCGCGTGTTAGCGGCTCCCGATCTTCTGGAGTTGTCTTAAACATTGACCTTCGGCACTTGATTAGTTAATTTTAATTATTTACTGTCGTGTTTCACCAAAATTTATATTTCACTGTAATATTCTACTATTTGTCTTTATTTTGAATTATTATTCTTGTAATTTAAACTATATATATTTAAAAAACTAAAATTTTAAATTTTAGAGTTGCAAAATACACTTTTTATCACAGCAAATGATGTTGACAAGCTAGGGTCCCTACAATAAAATTAAAATACGGGTATATTATCATTAAAAAAAAAAAAAAAAAAAATTCCACACATTTCATCAGTAACAAACTTTATCCAACACAACACCTCTGAATGAATGATCTATAATTATGTCAATTTTAAACATGGAAAATAACTGATTACCCACTAGTGGGTATAATTTTGAGGAAGTCACTAGTGAGTAATTTTATATTTATGAAAATAGTAATAACACATAACACCTTTGTAACCACTTCGATTGTCATATCAATTTAAAAAAATTAAAGCATATGCCACTGTCAAGGTGTCAAAAAATATTTCTTTAATAAATTTCGCATTTATTAAGAGATTTTTGGATAAAACGTTTATACTTTACACGTGTGAAAAGTACCCACTTATAAAGTAAATAACTATTACTAGTAAATTTAGGTATATACAAGTATACATTTTAGGGAATGAGAATTGGAGAAGCTGCATACAATACCGATTGGTATAATTTGGACAATCGCAGCGTCAAAATGAGTCTATTTTTGATAATTGTACGATCCCAACGCAAAATAGAACTTACCGTAGGTGGTCTCTTAATACTATCTCTTGAAAATTTTGCTGCCGTACGTTACCCTTACTAACATAATTATTGTTACAATTCCTAAGATTCTTTTATTTTCAGGTTGTACGAGCATCCTTTTCGTTTCTGACATTTATGATCAACGCCCGAAAATAACTATATTGAAATTATATCTGAAATGCATGGTATTCACGGTGCAAAAAATTTTTAGTCATTGATTTAGTACAGAATGTAAATATATACTATGAAATAATTGTAGTCCGAGAATATATTAATCAATATTTTAAAAATAGTATTATAGAAATTACAAATAAAGTACACTAGAGCGACAGTTAATCTAAATTCACCGAGTACTTGTAACTGAATGACATAATAAATTAAATCAAAATAAATTGTCATTATTTAGCATTAGAAAGATTTCATGCCGACTACCAAATCGTATACTGAAGCAGGTAGTTTTACGGATTCTTTTCTGTTCACAAACAATTCCTTCTACATATTGAATGTCAACAAGAACTTCCTGAATAATCCTCGGCTCTCTCAGCAACATATGTTGATTAACTCGTTAGCAAAATAAACGTAATCAATTATGAGATACAAATATAATAAATACATTGAAAAACACACACCCATAAGAGACGCGAATTATTGAATAAATAGATTAAAAAAATAATAAACATTGGTTGCAATGTGTATGTGCGTGTCTGTGTGTATGTGTGTGTGTGTGTGTGTGCGCGCGTTTAGTTTGTATGGATGATATAATAATATTCGGGAATACTTTAGAAGAACTTATATAAAACAGAAAAAATACTTTCAAAATTACATGATGCAAACCTTAGAATTCAAATAGATAAATCGGTATTTTTAATAACCGAAACAGAGTACTTAGGTTTTATAATATCAAAAGAAGGACTTAAATATATTAAGAAAAAAATCGATGCAATCGAAAAAATAATAATTCCAAAATCAGTAAAGGAAATAAAATCCTTTTTAACTAAATAGCGAAAAATAAAATAAACCCTTTTAGTCTTAATAACTAAGCTCCTAAACTAATTTAAGTAATTAATTCTTCTTTTTAGTTTCTTTTTCTTCGGTAATTTTTTGTTCAAAAGTTTCAATTTTGTAGCTATCTAGTTAATCAATTGGTCAATCATTCCCTATTTTCATACTCTTTAGTGGAACCTTTTTTTACAAACTTTAATGGAACCAAATTCAAGGTATACACTCTATCCAATAGAAAAAACCAAACTATTCTGTAAAAAGATTTGCGTGGTCATGTATAAAAAAATTTGCGCGTCGATTTGAGAGCCTCTTCCTTTTTTTCGTCGGTTAAAAATATTATCAATCAGTGTTTTTATTGAAGATCAGGTTTCCTGAATTTCGAAAAATTGTTTTACCGGGAACCGCAGAACAAAATGTGGGAAGTATTAAAAGAAAGGCAGATCAACCAACATCTAATACAAGCAATAAAAAGTATATACTGCGTGTTCAAAAAATTCTGGGACCGGTGAAATATCTCAAGAAATACACTTCGAATAAAAAATACATAGTTATTTACGCTTCGGCCGCAATCTGAGCTCAACACATAAAGACTTACTTCACCTCCTTATAACATAATATACTACACTTTGAAATCTTAAATGGAAACTTCTAGGTTTTATTGTACATTCGGATAGTATGGCTAAAACTAAGTAGTTTTATGTGAAATTTTTTCCGATTCGCGATAGATGGCGCTGTAATAAAGAAAATTATTATTGTCATGGTTCCCATTTAAGATTTCGGAGTGGCCCCTCGCCCTACCCACAATACTCTCATTTGTATCATTAAATTGAAATAATAACAATTATTATTTGCATTTTTCTGAACATTTTTAAAATGTAGGACTTATAAGTGTGTTATATCGTTGTATTCAAAAAAAAAAAATTCTAATTAGAATAAGGTAATAAAAAGGTAGGTTCTAATATAAAACAAAAAAGTTGGGTCAGATATTTTGAGAACCACTGGTTAATAAAAATTTTGTTTTGTTCATTTTACGAGTCATATAATTTAGAAATTGTTTTTTGCTAATTTAACGAACTTCGTATCTCTTATACTTCTCAAGATAGTAATAGTGTAGCACTTAAATGGAATGTATAATAAAACATAAAACTATAAAAGAACAAAAAATGTAGTGTCAAATGAATTTAGTACCACACCGGGTCTAAGGCAAGAAGGAACATTAAACCCATTGTTATTTCCTAGAAAATATTACGAAGAACTTAAAAGATATAACATTCAAAAATTGGAAATAGGTCACCACAATTTAAATAGAGTATCGATTACAGAATGTGCGTTTGCGGATAATTTTGCAATAATGGCAAAAAATTAAGAGTCCACAAAACAATTTAACTTGTGAAACTAGGAACTGAATAAACAAAATATGAAAATAAATGCAGGTAAAACAAAAATAATGGTGATATCGGAAGAAGAAGAAACAACGAATATACAATTAAATGCAGTAGAAATCGAAAAGGTAGAAACATTTATACCGGGTGTCTGTCTTAAAGGTGTACATAGGAGATGAACATGGGAAATCAGTTTTTTGCGTACTGTTGCTCGGTGTTCTATCAGACAACAATGATTGTAGTACCAATCGAAAGATATCATTTTTCTGAATTAAATGATGTAAAATACATTACAATTTAGTAGTAATTTGGTTCCGTAAATTAATTTTTAAATTTTGAAAATCCTCCGATTTATTCAGTTTTTATCGAAAATAAATATAGTTACCTATGACTGTTTTGTTTTGATTTCTGTCAAGCTATTTATTTGATGTTTCTGTCAATTTGTAAAATATGGTTATATTCAGTAATGACAAGCGTACTTTTATAATTTTTGCGTAAAGATTTTATTAAATAAATTAAAGTCTAAAAACCAGTTTTCTTTAAATAATATTAATTTATTAAGAGTTAAGTTTTTTTTTTAAATCGATGACAAAAAATTTCATTTTTATTAGCTCTGTTTTGTATATCTTCACAAAATATTCTTCCACTTTCTTCGTCAAATGGAAAAAAATCTTGATTGCCGTGCATTTTGTAGGAATAAAAAGGACTTTTTTTAAAATAATATGAACGATGTACACCCAATTCATTTCCAAAAAATCTAGTGCTATACGAAGGATCTATTTATCATTCCTAAAACCCTTTCTTCCAATAAAGCACGTTCTTCTGCTCTTGCCAAATTGCAATTACTAAGCTCACGTGTATTTTTCATGGATACTGGAATTTGTGGTTGCACTTGGATTCGGTCGATTCATAAACTTAATAGAAAATAGATCTCGCACTCTGAGCTAACTGTTTCCTCCAAAAAATAGTTTTACTATAAAAATACGCTCTTCAGTAGTATAACTAGCCATATTTTTACAAATTGTCTTAAACAAGTCCAAAAGTCAGAAACGTCAAATAAATAGCTTGACAGAAATCAAAACAAAACAGTCATGGATGACTATATTTATTTACGATAAAAATTGAATAAACCGAAGAATTCTCAAAATTAAAAAATTAATTTACGGAACCAAATTACCACTAAATAGTAGTGTATTTTACATCGTTTGATTCAGAAAAATGATATCTTTCGATTGGTACCACAATGATTGTTGTCCGATAGAACACCGAGCAACAGCACGCAAAAAACTGATTTCCCATGTTAATCTCCGGTATATTTATCACACAAATTGAATAACAGAGGAAGCTCATAACACTAAATAAATTAGAGAAACTTGTCTGCAAATAAAAGTTACCACCAAATAAACAAAATCATCGTAAACTACAAACAAATAAACATAAAACCAAAATGACGTTTGTGACGTACTTTCGTAGATCGCAAGGGGTTTGGCGTAAGTTGTTCGGGCGCCAAACCGACGGTCGGTTATACCGGTATATACTCGGGGAGGCTTTCCTCAGCCTCTCTAAGGTCTAGTCAGGAGTTTTCAGGAAAACGACGTCTGGCGTCGATCACTCGTCGGTTGGTTGTCGGTGGTCCGGAGTCGTTATCTGAAGTCCCCGAAGTGTCACTGGCGATTTTAGCGTGAATTGGCGTCTTCGACGGCGCAAGCACCCGGTATTGGCCGTCGGAGTTGTGAAAACTAAATTAGCTCTCAACTCAAAATCGACGCCCGTCGATACCAGTCGAGGCGACGACCGGCGTCGGAAACTTCTGACAGTCGTTGGTATCTGTACCAGGTGCTAACTCAACTTCAACGCCAGGCGTCGCAACGGCACCGCCGTATGAGTATTTTCAGTGGGAAACCACCTTGATGATGTGCGGGGGAACCGTTTTTACGGAGGTCGTATTGGTACAGCGTAACGCGGTCAAATACGGAAATGACGTCGCACGGGCTGATGTCACGGTATAATAATTTGAATTTTATTTAAGTTAAAATAAGAACAGCTGACGACACTTAATTAAATTAGTTAAAAGTACTGGTTTAAGGTGGTTTTATATTGCAGGTTAAGAAATGTTTTAAGTTACATGTATTAAAATAGGTCAGAAAGTGGTAAAAAAGTTGATGAATTACAAATGAGCACAAGTTCCACAAACAATAAAAAATTTAAAGCAATCAACAGAAAAGATGAACAGTTTGATGTATGGCACAAAAATTAACAATCACTGTCACAGCGTTGAATAATAAATCACAAATCAAAACAATCCACGACTTTACGAATTTACTACTTTATTTACTTTTATTATTAATATTTTACTTACTTATTCTATTATTTTAATTTATAATTCAAAATAGTACTATAGATAAGATAGATATATACGAGTACAATATAATAATAATTTAAACATTATGGGCGTCTAACCAGATTCCTCCTTTTGTTGACAAAATAAAATTAATAGGATCCATAACAACAGGATCTGGTGTCTTCTTATTTAAAGTGAATCTATAATTTTTCAATAATACTGATAATCCTACTTTCGTTTGCATCATACCGAATCTTAAACCTAAAAGAAATTATTATTTTCATAAACAAATATCATTATAAGTAAATTTTTACTTATTTACCTATACAAATCCTAGGACCTTCTCCGAAAGGCACAAAAGTAAATGGATGTCTTTTAGACTTTTCTTCTTCATTAAATCTTTCAGGATCGAATTTTTCTGGATCCGGATAGTACTCTGAATCTCTTTGAAGGCCTAATACAGATATGCGTACCATATCTCCTTTACGAATGGTATAATTTGATTTTGGCAGTTTAAAATCTTTGGTACATTGTCGATTTAGGAAACCTAAGGGAGGATACTTACGTAGTGTTTCTGTAAAATAAATGTATATTTATAAATTTAAATATGAGGATGTTTTGTTAAAACTACACACCATTTACTATTTTTTCCATATATACCATTTCCATAATAGCATCATATGTTAACTTGCCATCATGTTTGTTTAATACAGTGTTAATTTCTTCTCTAACTTTTTTTTGAATATCGGGATTCTTGGCAAGTTCGTACAAGCAGAAAGTCATGGTAGTGGAAGATGTCTCAAATCCTGCTAGGAAGAAAAGAAAACACTGGGCAGCTATTTCTTCAACTGTTATACCTTTACTTGTTGCATTGTTGATTATAGTTTCTGCATCGATATCCGACAAAACCTAGAATAGAAATAATTAACTATTAGTAAAAAAATTTTAAGCAAATAATCTCTGTAAAAATAAATTAGATTTGAGTCTTATAACGTGAAATTAGTTAAGTTTTGTATAATATCAAAAACAATATCTTCACCAAAGATGTGTGCGAAAGGACGTTTCATAATAAAACACCTTTTGTATTGAACAAAATTATTTTTAATGGAATTAAAATTACGTTAAACTACTAATAAATTTACAAATTCTACAGCAGCAAAATTATAGCAATCATCAGTTGCCAAAAAATTTGGGGATATGACAGTCTATAAACAAATTTTGTACTTATATTAGTTATTTAATTAGGCACCAAAATACCAGTTTCGGCATCATTCAATGTGTAGGCTTTGCCTCGTCAATGAAACGTTAGCATCTGCTGTATTTGGTGTCATGTTAAACAAATGATTTTTTGCCGATTTCAAATTAATAATAATTTACCAAAATTTCTCTCGTGGGTAATTCCTTACTTTGCCCACTTGTAGAGTAAATAACTTAAATAAACAAGCAAATATGGTAAATATTGAAGAAAAAAATGTTTTTAGCTAAAGTTACTCTTGAGACAACTTTGTTTCTTGAACTGTTCGGTAAGTATTAGTTCGGGGAGAAAGCCAGTGTTTCTGATTATCAATAGCTTGCGTCAAATATTGTTTTTAAGGTTGTGAGCATAAAAAATTGTAAAATATTGTATATTTATTAAAATAGATTTATCTTGAATTATTTTCAAATTCTCTAGTGAACATGAATGGACTACAGTAATTTCGCAGATCTGATATATGAAATTTGCATCTATCTTTACTCTTTGTTAATTTTTAATTAATATAGCAATCATCTTTGTATTTTAAATAGTATTTTTCCAGTAGACTAAAAATAATACATTGATTTTAAAAAGAACGCATTTTTTTCGTGTTATCGTGGTATATCCAAATTCAGTGTAATATAAATTAAGCGACAAGCCGTAGGCGGGGTCTACAATACGACAAGCGAAATAATACACTTTTCTCCTGCGGTGCATACATTATTTTTTTCACGACCTCAATATTTATTTTGGTTTTCATGTACCTATTTCAAAATTAGTTGAATAGCAATGTAATTTTTGTTTAATTTTGTTCATTTTTCACATTATTTGAGCACTTTCCCTCACGACGAGAGAGAAAGTTCACAAATATCCCGTATATATGAAATTGCTGTGTCTGTCATGATATTGGTATCATAGAAACCGAGTTTCTTTCCCGGTCGTGAAAAATATTTTTAATGAAATTAAAATTTAATGGGCGGTAATATCATAAGATCTTCAGATTTTATCGATAAATTTTTATTTGGCACAAATTATTTCTTTTTTTTTGCTTAGCAACAAACACGAAAGCAGTTTGCTTAAATGATTATGCTTAAATTTAAAAAAATGAGTGCATAAAATAAAAATTTATCTGAGAAACTCAGAGAGGTTGTGTGGTATTTGATGAGATAAATTCCAAAGACAACGCTAAATGACTGACCCACTGACAGTTGTTGACAGTAACAACTGATGTTTGTTTACTTGGTAGCAGGAATTTATCGGAGTAACTAACGGGGTTTTATCAGAGTAACAGTATTTTAACGGTATAATAATGTTCCCGTTGTTTGAATTTTCTGTGTTTTGCATCAGGATTGGTTAAAAACTAGTCGTAAAAATTTATCACAATAACCGTAAATTTATAAATTCATAGCAACAAAGTCATAGCATTCACCGGTTGTCAGTTTAAAAAAATGTAGACGTTATTTTTTTAATTATTTGCAGTTTGGTACCCGAAAATCTTAATTAACGCTATTGTGATTGTGTACGTGAAATGGAATACAGTGCTAGTGAACTGAAATTGGATATAATATGAGCGTACATATAATCACACAAATTCAGTATTTAAATTTGCTAATGCTAAAATAGTCACAAAATATATTTACCTTTCCTTGGTTCTTCAATTGTATTAAAAGTTGCATAAAATCTTTTCTAGTTATGTTATTTTCTTCTCTATATTTCACAGTTTCTCTTACCATTCCCAAAAAGAAATCTGTTACAGTTTTATTTAGAGCGCGGATTTTAAAAATTTTATAGATCTTGGGAAGTAAAAATGAAACTAAAAATCGGAATTTATCTAATCCTTCAGGTTCAAAACTCAGCTGTCCATATTTTCGGAACTCTGTATTCTCATTCTTCAAACAATTACAATCGATTCCAAAAGCACACCTTCCTATGACATCAGTGGTAAATCTCGCTAAAATTTCTTTTATATCCAGTGGTTCTGATTTCGAAGAACTGTTCTTCAGAATATTATTCAGCTCATTTGAGCACTCTACTAGAGTATTGAACATCATTCTCATTTTTCCAGATGTAAAAGTTGGCGTGAGTTTAGCTCGCAATTGTTTCCACTTTTGTCCCTCAAGGCTGAATAAGTGCGCTGACAGCGGATCATTTTCTTCATCGCTAAATGTACCACGATCAGTGAAATGTTGGAAATCTTTTACCATTATTCGTTTAATGATGTCCGGGTCCAACACTAGCAGTTCAGGTTTTAAGGTTAAGTAATAACCACCAAATGGAACATTTAGTTGCTTAAATTTGTTATAAATGTTTTGGAAAGTGATACTTATAGATTCCTGTTTCAACATAAGTGCCTTAGTATTGCCAAATGGGAAGGATGGTGTGAGTTGAACAATATTATTTCGTGCCCAGTGTTGGTATACATATTTCGAGTAAAGAAGGATTGTGCTGATTATGATGATAAATACAGTAAAGAAATCGGTGAGCAGCGAATCAAAGTATATACCCATTTTGTTTATATGCTAATAATTTTCTGGTTTTTTATTCTGAAATAAAATATATACTTTTAACTGGGAATTTTATTTCGTACGATATATATTTATCGAGTTATTTCGATTGGTCAAATTAAATGTTACACAATATATAATTGTCAATAATCCTTCTACCGTAAGGTGCAGGGTGTAAAAAAAAATAATAGAAAATAAAGAAAGATATTGCAATTGCAAAAATATAGCGCGGTAGCAAATTGCCAAAGTATTTAATTCGCAAAATCAAAAAGGGAATAGAACTGCTAAGCAACTTCATGCGTCGCTCTTTAAAAACTGGCACTCTTTGCACGGCCCCCAGAATGTCAACTAGTTCCTCATCTGATGATGAACTAGAACTCATGAATTCTTTATTTTCTAATAAATTCGATAAATACGTAGATAAACCATATAAGCACAAAAATTTTAAAAGTATGCTTGAAGATATGGAAATTAAAGTAGAATAAATTACAATAAACTGAAGTTCCAAGAAGAACTGATTTTGTTAAAAACAGCTTTTCACTACCATCAACAATACAATTATCGACGCTAACGCAAATGAAACAGACCATGTGCATACGAAACTGACATTGACATAATATTATACACGCACATTGTCAATTATTATATTAATTTTTTTTTCAATTAACTAAGCATTCGCAATTTTAACTGACCAATTTGCTCCGTTAACTTAACGTGGCAATTAAATACCAATTTAACGTTTCAGAAACCTATTTGCAAGTTTACCAAAGAGTTTAATTAACTGGTCCAATAAATCTGTTTCTCTTAATCGTGCACATGTTTATATCGTATTTCAATCATTATAGTTGCTATGAGAACAAAAGAATAACTGAAATATATATTCTATATTTCTTAGTTTCGAGTTATCTATAATCTTTAATTTTTAAATATTCATTTCTCATAATTCCTATAAGAACAAACAAATAGCTGAAACATTTATTTTATTTTAAAATAAATTTCAAGTATAATTTTTAAACAACAAACATGGTTTTGAATTAAAAACAATTTACTTTGAACTTTCATTTTCCTTTATTGCAAAAACACACAAAAATATAAATTCACAACGTTTTGATAGCGGTAATCAGCTGTCGTCATCAGGCGAACTGATACTACTTTACCAGTAGTATCAGAATGTCTACTCACACGCTTTCTCTATTTTTTTATGTGTTCATTACCATATCTCGTAAATACAGTAAATGGTTTATGAGAATATTCTAAAATTTAAGCATAATTTATTTTACCAATGAATGATTAAAAAGTGTATTAGCACTTCAACGAGACAGTGCTTACATAAAGACTATTTTTTAAAGAGTGTGGACACAGAAATGCTCTGGTACTAAAAATAGCGCACACTGTAAAATGTATATAATATGGCATATTTTACGGTGAAACACGAAATTATTGTATTTTATATTAACTGATAAAAACTAATATTCTTACCTATTCTACTTATCATTAATATAATAATCAGTCACTAACGCAAAAATAAACAAATGAAGTGTCACTCGCAGTTGCATTAGAAATGAAAGTATGCAGCAAGTTCATTTAATTTATAAATTCTTGCTAAAATTATCTTAAATAAATATAATTTTTTTTATTTTGTAATCATTAAAAATTGAATATTATCTAATCACAATGAAATGTAAAATCGCTGAAGCAAATAGTGCAATGAGATATGTGAGAAAAATATTTCAATTAAATTATTTATAAAACTCTTATCATTAATTGAAACTTGTTGTTAATATTTAAAATTAGAAATGCAATAAAGAATTAAATAAGTAAATTGTGGTAATATTTTAAATAAAAAATTTTTTAAAACATATAATTTTAAATAGTATTTTTACCGCATGTAGGTATGAAAGGTGACATACAGGGATTTCAATGTTTTTTTTTACAGCAATTTTTTACCCATTTTCTTACAGTAAGGCCCAATTGGTTATCTAAATATGATTATATCATGACATATCAGTCAAATTAAAATTAATATGTATTAGATAAATTGTAACACTGTCACAAAAATTAAAAAAAAAAACGAAAAACATTTGACATTTAATAAAACAGTTTCAGATTTATTTATTTAACAGAAAGAAATTTACTATCAAATTCGCTACTATATCATTACAAGATTCTACGAAACTTTTAAAGAAAATAATACAACACTATAAACTTAATTAATAAACTTAATTTAAAATGTCTTCCCGCACCTAGTATGTAAATAACTATTGTTACACACACATGGTACTTTACGTTTGCGGCAAACAACTACTTTCATCGCTAAAAACTAAATAAATAAATATATCATCATCCCTTTTACCCATTAAATGTATGAGACTCTGCTTACGCAGGCATCGGTAAATGATATATTTTACTCATGCAGTGTGGTTACCAGGCGTAAAGTCATTTCCGACAAATATGTTAGTGGAGGGGGAACCAAAGGGGTAAATTTTAAATGGCAACTGTCAGCCGTGGGATTCAAACTGAGGATCCTACATTCCACAGTCGGATGCGTTATCACGGAGCTATTTACCCCATGTATAACATACAGAAAGTACCATAAATAAGCACACAAAATATAACCAGTGAAAGAACTCGTCGAGAATAAAAATATTGCTTAATATTTTTTTTCTAAATCCCATATTTTTTTGCATTTTTACCAACCAATTTTTCAGGTATTTTCTTAATTTGATTCAGTAGCAATGTCCAGGGCAATAGTAATGAATTTATTGATGTTTACAAGTGTAACATGTCAACTGTTTCAAAATTTTTTATAATATCAAATAAACAAATTAATAATTATTATTATTATAAAATTAATAATATGTGAAAGTACCTAATACCGTCTGACGCTATATAAACAGATAAAATGAGAGTAGAGTAGTTGGAAACCGGGTACCACAGAACAACAGAAACATTTATGTTTCTCTTAGTGCATATACTATTGCGGCAACAGATTCCAACACCACATCTATTTGTGAAGATCTTGTTTAAAAATGTAAAAATGAAGCAAAGGAGTCACTATTTCTATTATATCTGCCTCATTATCTGAAAACAAGATCTTAATGACGTTACCTTCGGAATACATTTTATAAAATACATATTTATGATCTAGTATCTGAATCGAAATGATAGATCTAATAGTATTTTTTAAAGTTACAAAGGTAAGCTTTTAAATTATTAATTTAAAATAATAATTTAGTTTTTGTTATAATTGTGATAAATATTTAAAGAAAAGAAAGAACTACTTTATTATTTACAAGTCACCATGACTCGTAAAATGATTCATGAAATAAAAATAAAATTATTATCGTGTTGCAGAATTTATACACAATGTAATTATTTTCTATGGGTTATTAAAAACCTATTTGTCATTTGTATTTTATTATAAAAAATTTCATGTATTTACGGAAATTGATGTCAAGTGAAATATATAATTGCTTTTTAGCGATATGGAGTAAAATTTTAGGTTGTTGCCTACACAATTATAAACAAAGGGTATGTTCTGTCTATAGAGCAAATGTTTAATTTTTGTGTGAGTATTTATTGTTATTGATATGTTACCTACTTGTAGGGAATTGATCCAATCCTTGCACGGAATGCTTCTAAAAACACTTGAATTTTCTCAGAAGCATTCTGCTTGCTAGAGAGTAAGGAGTATAATTTTTATATTCATTTTACTTGTTTTAACAATACACTAAAAATAGGTAAACCTAATAAAAGTGTAGGTATAAAATATACATACAGGGTGAGTCATCGAAATGCCCGTCTTCGATATCTCCCTTGTCGTTAGAAATACGGCATATATTTATAAAGAAAATTTATTCGACTACTAAAGGAGCATAACGTAAAATTATTTTCACATATACAGGATGAAACGTAACGGCTTGGCGTGAATTGTTTGTCTTTTTTTAAATAGAACACCCTATATATTTTTATATATTTTGAATTGTATTTTATTCACCTATACGGACATATGAATTTTGTTTTAGTTATCAGCGGCGTTGTCAAGTTTTTCGTTTTTTCTCTAAAAAAGGCCGAATACACGCATTGCTTTGTGAAGGCGTACTGCAGTTATTTTAATAGTAAAATTTAAGAATTTTTTTTTCTGCGCAACTGTAACTATACTCTATGTTTTAACATACTTTTTTTTAAAATGTAATTATACAGGGTGTTCAATAAAGCGAATCAAACTTACTCCACTTCAAATGATTATAACTCGCCATTTTCAAATGGAACATCCTATATTTTATTATTTTGTTGTATGCCATTTTGTATTACCTTTAATTATTTTTAAGGGTATCCTATGCCTAAAACCAATAATTTACAATATAACCGCAATTCTTACGGAAACATATTTGCAGACGGTTTATAAATGAGTAATTTACTCTTCGCTTGCGTCGATAATTCCAAATCAGTTACGAATTTGCATCATACTTTTTTGATAATAATATTAACGGACAAAATTATTGTTAATTTTTACAAACTGATCTAAACGATTTAAAAAATTTACCTCTCAATATTATCCGGAGATTGTGTTTCCAACACGATGGTGCACCAGCTCACAACAGTCTTCAGGTTAGGCATTATTTAAATGAAGAATTTCTTAATAGATGGATTAGACAAGGTGGTCCAAGTAATTGGCCCGCAAGATTTTCGGATCTTACAAACTTACATTATTTCTTGTTTATCGGTTTATCAGACAGCACCAACTACACGAGAAGATATCATGGAGCGAATTCGTAACTCTTTTGAAACCGTCAACGCAAATATACTGCGAAGAGTAAATTACTCATTTAAAAACTGCTAATATGTTTGCATAAGAATGGCAAAAATATTGGAAATATTTTCTAATTAAAACAAAATAATTTCCATGGTATACTAGATTTAATTTTTAATTCAATAAATTAATTTAGTGAAAAATGGCAAAAAACTCCGAAATTATTGGTTTTAGACATAGGATACCCTTAATAACAAATGAAGGTAATACAAAATGGCATACAACAGAATAATAAAATATAGGCTGTTCCATTTGAAAATGACGAGTTATAGTCATTTGAAGAGGAGTAAGTTTGATTCGCTTTATTGAACACCCTGTATAATTACATTTAAAAAAAGTATGTTAAAACATAGAGTATAGTTACAGTTGCGCAGAAAAAAAAATTCTTAAATTTTACTATTAAAATAACTGCAGTACGCCTTCACAAAGCAATGCGTGTATTCGGCCTTTTTTTAGAGAAAAAACGGAAAAACTTGACAACGCCGCGGATAACTAAAACAAAATTCATATGTCCGTATAGGTGAATAAAATACAATTCAAAATATATAAAAATATATAGGGTGTTCTATTTAAAAAAAGACAAACAATTCTCGCCAAGCCGTTACGTTTCATCCTGTATATATGAAAATAATTTTAAGTTATGCTCCTTTAGTAGTCGAATAAATTTTGTTTATAAATATATGCCGTATTTCTAACGACAAGGGAGATATCGAAGACGGGCATTTCGATGACTCACCCTGTATAATAGAAATTCATTAATTGACTATTTAAAATTTATAACATTTTTGTATAAACAATTGTATAGATCGTAAGTGTGTGTCGCTCTTTTTAAATTTGAGGAATTGATGAAGAAAATTAGAGGAATGATAGTATAGAGTGGCGGGAATATGTAACAACAATGAGAAAGGTAATAAGTTCTAATTACTTATTTATTAATAAAATATACAATATGTAATTTAATATAAGCTATGCTAAATAAAGATTAAAGTTGAGTTTTATATTTTATTTTATATTACATATAATGGAACAATACAAAATTAATAATGACGATAGCAACAAAGCTAGAGAAAATGGAATCTAAAACTAACAATGATTTTATATTAAAAATATCTGAACTTGATCCATACGCTACAAAATGCAACAAGTTAAAAGCATTTCTTTTGTAACAAGATTAAATATTTGTTTTCTCATTTTTATTCTATTAAATTATTTTCCATTTATATCATTATCAAAGTTTTTTCGTTAAGTCCTTTTTTTGTCCTTTTCCCTCCCGAGTCATCTTTGATCGTCTCTCTTCGAACCTGTTCGCACTTAATGTTTTAATTGCATCATATTTGTATTTACATAAACAATATTTTGAAGATAATAAGATGTTTTAAATTATGTATATATCACAACTTATTTGATATGAAATAAAAGCGTAGTTTATTCAAGGCCGGATTTGGAAGTATGCACTTAAAGATACGTGCCAAGAAGCGATATATTGTAATACGAGTAGTTACTCCCTTACCAGTCAATATTGATTTTAAAAGTTCTATTAAATTGCATTTTCCGTAATTAGCCATTTACATTTAAAATAATTAAATTTGAAATATCCGCTGTGATTACCACACAACTTTTGTACATAGTAGTTATAATCTAAATTTGATTGTTAAATAATTACACTTGATACACGTTTGAATTATAAAATTCCAACTATTTGTTATCATAACCACTGTGATTATTAATACATATTATTTATATTTAAGTTTTTCTTAAAATTAAATGTAGATAAAAGAAAATAAATTTTACACTCTAAATATTATTGCTAAACTTTTTTCACTACTCATTCTACAGGGTGTACCATTTTAATTTATCACCTGGGATATCTCGATAAATATGCATCCAGCGGTCACTTTAAACTTTTAAATAAGAACCCATTGTTTCTTATTGCAGATTCGGAAAAATGCGTCAAAAACCATTTACATTTTACCTAAAAATCTTAAGTCTTGGTAAATTTTTAATTTTATTTCTCGTGATTCATAATTATTACAATTCACACTTGTTTTTTTTTTTTGCCGCCCGCTTCCAACCTATTGATGTAAGAGATGGGAAAGGGATGAAATTTTGATGGTGTTGAGTATTTTATGGATATAACAAAAAATTGTCTCAATCAATTCTCAAGTAAGACACTGCTTTTGTGACTGGTAATTTTATTGTTTGCCGCGCCATAAATCAGGATAAAAATAGGAGTTATCATTTAAGATGTTCAGAGACCACTCTCCACTCCTTAAGGGTAAGTGGGTTAAATTTTTTTACTGGATCAGATATCCCCTTGAAGTCGTTAAACTTTTAGTCGGAACAATTTTTCATTCGGTGCTATTTCACAAGATATTTTAGGTAATAAATTAAAATAGGTATCACCGGTAAGGAATTTGACAATATAACAATAAAAAAACAATTTATGAACATATTTTTCTTTAAATTATTGATAATTATCAATGGCTTTTAGAAAATCGGTGGAACATTCCAAGATCTAAATTTTGTTATTTTTAAGATGATGTTGCTGTGGAATGTTCCAGGAAAAGCAGTGTTTTTTTTTTGTGTTTCACCGTACGAATGTGCGAATTGAAAGTTTCTGGTTAATAATACAACGTGCGACAAATGTTGTTTCCACAGTTGTGAGTACAAGAACGTCCTATGAAACAGTCACTACCTGGTACTTACTAAACGAGCAGAATTTTGCTTAGTACAAAATGTAAAAAATATATTGTTCAGAATTTAGTCCTTTTAAGCACATGTACACTTAAATCCGGCTCTGGATATAGGTAATACCCATAATACTGTTTTGACGTATTACAGTAGTTATGTAACCATATTATTTATCGAAGTAAAGAAACTGCGCTTCATTAAAATAGTAATAATGAAATTAAATAATTTCTTTAAATTGTTATTATAATCTTATGCATTTAATATATATAGTGTTTTACATGTGGTCTTTTATCTTGACGTTGTCACTTAATTGACAAAATACGCAGCGAATTTTTTTTATAGGTCAATGTTAAACAAGATAAAAGTAGTTATTTATAAATAAATAATAAATAAAAAAAGTAAATATTTATGTTAGGTATAAAATATTTTTTTCACTACCTGTTTAAATGTTCACAAAGTAAATACATTACGATAAAGATATTAAAAGAGTGTAATAAGAATACGCCACGCGAACAATCTGAAATCAACAGAAATGAGTTATTTTAATAGAATGTAAGTATTATGAAATTTATCATGTTACCATTGTAAATGTATTCATATCAAGAGCAAAGAATCTACCAGCTTTTATCAGCAGTGTTTGCTGAGAAATTTGCATTACTAAAATAATGCTTTTACGAATACGAGGACTTCTACATGGGGTCAAATACCAAGTAGAATTGTATATTGTACTATAAATTGAATCGTACTGCAACAAAATTCAGTTTGATATTTCATAAATCAATTGTATATTCTTTCTGTTTCTATATAATTCTCGAACACGGACATAAAAATATTTAAAATTGCCAGTGTATGGTGTATGTATAATATGACAATTGATCCAAGAATAAGCTTCTGTATAATTTTTTTACTACCCCATTTTGATTTACCTGTAGAAAGCTGTATCGAAAATATTTCAGATTGCTGATTAAATAAATATTAGAAATATTGATAATCGACTATTATTATCAATATTTAAATAAAATACTTGCTTCATTGAAATTAAATAGTTATATACAGGAAAAACAAAACATCATAACATATGGGGTAAATAGCTCCGTGGTAACGCATCGAACGCATCGAACTGTAGCCTCACAAACGACAAATTTTCGAAAATTGTCACCACATAAAATTACCCGTTCATCACTGCCATCCTTAGAGGCCATGATTTGGCGGCTGGTAACTGCTCTTCACACGTAAAAATATATCACAATACCGAGATCTGCGTTGCGCAGAGAGCCATACTGAGACATGGGTGAACGATATATTATTACTATTATTATAATTATTATTTATAACTTATGGAAAAGATTGAAGGGAGGCCCAAAATAATGCTTTTTCCTTTAAACTGAATAACCAAAAAGTTACAACAAATTAAAGTTCTATTAAATTAATAGCCACCTATTGAATACTACTAAAACTAATTGGGAAGAATCATTATTTACTTGTTTCCTCAAAAATTATAATAATAGTATTTATTGTCCAACAAGTAATCCAATTACAGGACTAACATTAAGGAAATATTCAATAACGAATAAATACAAACTTAAGTCATAAATTACTTAAAAATAAGAAAAACAAGTTACATAAATATATCATCATACAAAGATTCGGCATTTCTGCACAAGACAAAAATTGATGATTTCTTCAAAATATCAGTTTTAGGTGTTGGCAGATTGAATATATATCTTTATTGCGTAATAAAATATATTTTTAATAATTTTCTTATCAATAAAAGAAAATAAATTAAATATACACAAATTATAAAACTTACATAAAAATATAGTTTATATGCCAGTTCTGCGGGCTTTTTGATTAGCAAAATCCTTGATTAAAGTTTTAAATTTAAATTTCGTGATGCAATATGTTCTATTGCCAATAAATAAAGATGATTTATTCTCTCCTGCCTCATATTGTTTCTCAGATAGAACTTTATCAATTTCAATTTGTAAAGCAATCGTTCTGCGGAAATTATTTTCTAGTAGTAGTTACTAATTCACATGGCAGTTGGATCGTCCTCATGGCCCCCCATGTTTATTATTTATATTAATTTCATTTCATTTGAAATAATTGATAAATAGACGCCCGAACGCGCCTTCACACCATTTTGTTCCCACATTTTTGTAGCTTTTACTGCAATCGCATTATCGTCCATACTTCGGGTTTTACGCTTGCACCATACATGTTTCTATTTATCATTTTTATACTAGCAATGCTTCCATTAACATTTTTCATATATCATAATTCTCATTATTTAATACCTCGAATCACTTGAGCCATATCTATTTCTTTTGTTCATTTATATTCGCTCGCGTTAAATTCTTTCAACATTTTCTTCAAACAGTAATTTCGCTAATCAAAGAAAAATTTCAAAAATCGCTCTGAGCCCATAACCAGTTGAGATTGCGGGGTAAAGTATTTCGTAATTAATGAGCGTATATAAGTGAAGAGATTAGATTAGATATAGTCAACTGTCTCTATTGAAAAATGTTGTAACGGACGCGGCAACGACAGTCGGCCGCCGTTTGAATAGACGCAGCGATAACTTGTTTGAACCAGTCCGTTCGCGTTACAATAGAGAATATTCCTGAAGCTTCTCGAAACAAGAAAAGAAATATAAAAGAGCGAATCACCGGGAGCCGGCAGTCAGTCAGTTGACTCCGAAGCTACTATACACTTAGCAAAACAAAAAAATACATCTATCGGTCCTGACAACATTTCATATTGCATGTTAAAACATCTACCTTCTGAGATCAAATCCCATATTTTAAATTTTTTCATCCTTCTCTGGCGTAGCGGTATGTAGTCGGATACCTGGCGAGAAGCCACCATCGTTCCTATTTTGAAACCGGGCAAGGATGCCACACATCTTACTAGTTGCAGGTCTATATTTATAACATGTCATCTAGGTAAAATTTACGAACGTATTGTAACGCACGCAGCAACGACAAGTTGAAGCTTGTCGTCTTACGCTGCCGAGTAAATGACGTAACGCCGGATTGTTCGAATTAGTCCGCTCGCTCCACAATAAAGTATATTCCAGAAACTTCTAGAAACTAGGGACGTGATATATAAAAGAGCGAATCACCGGGAGCAGTCAGTCAGTTTGACTCAGTTAGTTAGTTGACTCAGAGTCAGTCAGTTCGTTGACTCAGACTCAGTCAGTCAGTTGACTCAGTTGACTCGCAAGCTACTATGAAGAACTTGTGAGTCAGTCAGTCAGTTAGTTGACTCAAGAGCTTGTGAACATAAATATATCACGCGGTCTGAAAATAAATATATCGTCTTAAATAAATATCGCTCGGCTAGTTTATATAAATAATAGTGTTTGCTTCAGTAGTGATAAGTGTTAGTGTAAGTTTTTTATTCGTTATTTTAGTGTTATAAGTATATAGTGTTAATTAGCTTTTACTCTGTATTATAATTATTATTCATTATTTGTTATTAATAATATTTTGTTCAAATAAAAAATGTTTAAAAACTTCGAACGTTACAGTATTAAACAAAATTTAAAATAAAAAATCGATTACTGTCGAAATGATCTATTATGTGTGCTTTATTCTTGCGCATGAAGTGCGGTTACCAGCCGTTAAGTCATAGACCCCGAAGGTGTTAGTGGAGGGAAAACAACAAGGATAAATATAAAATTATCATCTGTGGGTTTCGAACTGTGAATCATAACGATCGACAATCCAGTGCGTTACCACGGATCAAAGAGAATAATTGAATATGCGCCAAAGAAAAAATAAATAAATACTAGACAAGATACAATGATAACAGACAATGCAGAATATGTGAGAGAGACTTTAAGAAAAATACAGAAGGCCTAAGATATGACAAATCTACACAAAAGATACTACACAACGACAACTGATAGGATGAATAAATTATATTTCCAGTAAAAGAAAAATAACTACCCCCAGATATTGATAAGGGGGCATCCTGAAATCTTATCCAGAAATCTCGTTTTTAATTTTTTTTATAAAAAATCTGATGTGGCCAGCACATAACCTCCCGCCCAATACTACTCTTAAACGGTACAAAATAGTATTTGATGATACAGAAACATACCTTCTTATTTGTTTATTTTCTATTTATATTTGAGAATTTTAATTTTCTTTCGTATATTTATTTAATTTTTTGACATATATTTCACTAAGAAAACAGCTTCACAATCACAATGACATGTGTCACATTTCGTAAAAAATTCAAAATTTTCCATGGTGTACTAGGAATGCAAGATTTGTGAAATCTAATTTCTTTATATTTTATTATCTCTAAATCTAATGAAAATTATTAAAATTAGTGTAATCAAAACAAATGTAGAATTAAATATTCTTCAACTTTCAAAATAACATAAATTGTTGAAAAAGGAAATTTAACCGTGTTTTTCACGAAAAACTGTTAAGGGCATCAAGTAAACTGCTACTTCCGGTCGACCAATTTTATCCAAAATCTAATCAGCTCTTCATTTAAATATAAGAAGCAATAATTCAAAAAATTGTATTTTTTGGTATTATAGTATTTGAGTTATGCGAGACGAAAAAATTGCCACAGACTACACACACACACACACATACATACATACATACATACATACATACATACATACATACAGACATCATCGCGAAAATAGTAAAATCGTACTGTAGGGACCCTAAAACGTGCTTATTCATTGAAAACTCACTACCCAATTTTCTGACCAAAAACAATACCTCCCTTACCTAGAGGTAGGCGGGAGGTAAAAATATGGTATGACAATTGAAAGTTGTCAATATGGCTGAAAAATTTCAAAGATTTCAATACGGGACCTTTGTTTGTATATTATAATAGTTATTTGTATATCATGGCAATAAAGTATAATTTTTTATTACGAATATGGATTTTGTTATCCGAGACTAAATTATTCGAAGTTACTGTAGTACATGTCACCTCCAATCATGTTATGGGGTTGATAGACTGCTAGGGGCATGGCTTATTGGCAAGAAACTATTAAGAGCTAAAAATATTTTTCCTATTCTTTTTTTTTTTCATATTTAAAAACGAAAAATTAGGCAATAATCCATAAAACTTTCCGTCATCATCAACTTCTATCTTATAACGTTTTTTGTCTCAACTACAGTCTTACTAATTTTAGGTTGCTTTAAATTGACACTTCATTGTGACAAGCTGTTCGTCGCTATTTTACCCTCTAACGACACCAGCTCACCGTACGGATAAGTAAATAACTAACGACCCAAGAAATCCCCATATTGAAGAGTCGACACCCCTCTCTTCTTACACCGGGGTTGAAGTTGCTCTTGCTCTTTAGTCTTCGTAGGAGTACGTCCCGGTTCGAAGAGCCCAGTTGCGATGACTAGTATATTAAGTGCTGCACAGTAGTATAATCCCTGATAACCCGTTTAGTTGAGCTCTTTGATAAAATGGTGCAATTTTGAGTCCGCTGTAAATAATCTGAAGCGTACTTTGGATTTTTTTACATTTGTATTTAATTGGATTGCATGGATTATTTACAAGATAAATTAGAAATAATGTAAATAAATATATCATCATGCCATTTGCCATTTTGGGTGTGACAGTCTGCTCAAGTAGATCTCGGTATTATGATATATTTTTGCACTGGAAGTGCGGATACCAGTTATCAAATTACGGCCTCCAAAAATGGTAGTGTTGGAAGAGCAACAGGGATAATTTTGTGTGGTGAAAATTGTCGAAATGTAATTTCCAAAATTTGTCGGTAGTGAGGCTCGAACCGAGGAATATATAATGCAGAACGGGGAAGGGCGAATGGCCGATAGCCCCACCCCCTCCCCCCGAGACTGTACCATGGAGCTATTTACCCCATCTATAATACATAATCTGCTATTTTAAATATTTACATGGCCGGTGTCTTATTAATGATTCTTTTGTCGTACTATATGGGTAAGCCATATCCTACCTGAAATGTAACAAATGTACTGCATAGACAGTAAAGGAAAACAGTGACAGAATATAAGAAAATTGCCGTTATGCATTTAGTAATAACAACACCTTTACCTCTGAAAATAGTAAAAAAATTATAAATATTATTACAAACTAAAATAAAACGGGTGTTAAAATAGTTCTAGAAATGTTTGTATTATATTTTGATTTTTTAATTCCTACATACCCGTATCAGTATGATAAATGTACATCAACATTACATATTAGCCTAAGAAAATTAGGTCCAAAATCGTCGATCAGCCGAAATAATTCGTGTAGTTTTGAAAATTGGTACACCTGTTTCTTAAGGTGTCCTGATAAACTTACAAGAAGGCCCCGCGGGGGGTGAGCCGGCGTAAGGGGAGGGGGTAAAAGATCCCTTTTTATTGTTTTTAGCTCATATCTCGAAAGCTGTTAAGAATATCATTACAGTTGCTTCTACATAAATTAACTTTATTAAATTTTCTATAAATTATGTTGTATACATTTTTACTGTAGGATCAATACTTTACGAGCTACATGGTGTCAAATATGACAAAGTTGATAAGACGCACCAAAATCAACATGAATTGTCAATTGTCAGTAGGTACGCATTCTATTGTGTTTGCCTTACCCACCAGTGATGCCAACTTTTTTATTTAAAAAATCTCTTAGTCTCATCTTAAAAATCCATCTTTTCCGAGAAAAATCCCGTGTTAATTTATTTTCAAAAATTGACCGATTATAACTTTCATCCCGTTCGTCTGGCAACTGGGCTTCCTTAACATTCTGGACATTTATTCAATTATTTTAAAGTTATAATATTATGCTCCATTGGAACTGATTGTCCGAAGCAAAAATAAATATATCTGCACCTCATTTATCCATTTTAGATGTGTGGCACTATACTTTTACAATTGTCGGTAAGTTAGCAAATATTAAAGATTTACGTAAAACATTTTTTCTACGACCGAGCAGAAAATATACATTTCCAACTGTCAGTTGAAAGCAGAAAATTGACGTTTGCCGCTTGCCAAGCGGCAAAAAAATTTTTGCCGCAAAAATTTCAGGGGACCTCAAAAACGTGTCTATGGGTCTCAAAAAATATATCATATACCATGGTTTTCTGTAAGCAACGCGCAGGGTGTAAATTTGGGAAAATGACTTGATAATACATTGTTTCATGCTTCAGAAAGCTTTGAAACGTCGAAAGTCTAATCAATAGTTATTGAATGTCATTTTAAACCATGTAATTAGTTTTTATCTTAACCAAATATTTTTACTAACATTTTTTATTTTATTTTCGAAATAATTAATTTTTTTCTTTGGTATATCAAATAAACTTCTATGTCCGGTTTTGCAATTATGACCAAAATCAATCCAGGTTTTCGTACTGTGATAAGACTTATAATTATGAAGTTTAGTTTCTTTTATCTCGTCCGTGAATTATTAATTATACGGACACATATCCTTTCCATCCTAACATACATATGCAATTGAGAAACTAGTCAAATCAGATTCATCGGATTTCAAAACACATATCCGTGAAAATCTTGCAATCTATTTTTTTTATTATTATTATTATTATTATTGCCATGTTTTCTTATACTACGTATTAGATAGAAAAAGTATTTAAACTTCATTAATCTACACAAATATTCCTAGAACTTTTAAAACCCAATATAATAAACAAATTTGATCTTACCCTGACATCGCCATTATGTATAGCTGCATGCAAATGTTTATAAAACACACTGCAATATCTGATAATAATGAATTTGAAAACACGATTTGTATATTTTTCATAAATCTACAATAAATTAATAAAACAGGTTTATTCATTTTACTTTTTATAATTGCTACTTTTGAACTTACTTAAGTAATCGGTTATGTAAAACGACAACTTCTGTTATGTTTCGGAATACATTTTTTTCGTCCAGGTCTGTTACAATCGTTTGCTTTAAACTTGTATTCACTACGCATTTTAGCATCATTATCTGGCAATACATAAATGCAAGACTAGATAAGAAGAGACAGTTGTATCCAACAGCTAAAGTTGTTAAAATTAAAGAAGAAACCACTTGCCATGCGTATAAAAACTCATACACAGGGGACTGGAATATATCCACAAATGCGTATAGTTCATTGGGATATTGTCTTTCACTATTCAATAAAAGTGGGAAAAGAAAGACAGTAACTACACTGAAAATATCAATGACAGTTATGCCTTTGGCTATTTTGATTAGCAAATTATAAATTTTCATCTGATTATATTTTAATTTATTTCCGCAATATTTCATGGACCAAAAACCTTTATAAGAGAATAATTCATTCATTTCTTGAATGTTCATTTGCATCGTAATCAATTTTGTAATACCCTAAAATACATATCAAGAATTAGAATATCTACAAATTTTATTCTTATATTTAATAAACTTTACTTGATTGGACTTAATGTAGGGAATAAATAAAAAAATATGCAGAATGCTGTTCTGTATTCAAATAAATTAATAAATTTAATTGCTATCTTATACAAAGAATATGATTTGACTCTGTTTAGAGGCATAAGATAATAAGATCAATAAAAATACAAAAAATGTTCTAGATCGTAAAGTAAAAGATTGATTAAATAATTCATGAAGTAATACTTACACTATAAATTCTTTTATCGTATCATCGACTGTTATAACCTTGTAATATTAAACATTTATTGATAATTATAAATAACATAATACGTTAGTTACATTTACTTATATAAATTAGTTACTTATACACTCGTTACGAATTTAATACATTAGATACAACAATAATACAGTAAGTACATTATTACTAAAAATTTTACGTTATTGTTTCTGAATGACGGACAAAATTGTTGATTTGTTTTTGAATCGCCATCCTCGATGATACAATAAAGCTTTGAATATAACTCGAATATTATGAATCGCATAATATTCTTGTTATATTAACAGCTATAATAAATTTTAAAAGTACGTAATCTTTATTTCTGTTACGAGTATCGTGCCATGCTTTTTATACAATATACTACCAGAAATTTTGTGTAAACAGAAACGAAGACTAAGAACTAGTTTTAAAAAGTACCTATTCCTTATTTGGTATTTAAAAGTATCGTTTTTAATAGAATATCGTATGACAGGAAATTCGATAAAATGATACTGACTGAAGGTATCAGTAAATAAAAATATGTATATATTTTTCTCACCATTAAATTCCCACCAATTATATCGAATGATTTTATAAAGTGTTCAATTCCATGATAATTAATTATTTGTTGCAGTGCGGATAAAGTTAATAACCCGCCAAAGATTATGAAATTGATAGTTGTGAAAGCATAATTACGCCATGAGTTTTTGTGCACATCAATACCAATATATTGCAAAATTCTAGCTCCATATTCTGAAGCTGGATTCATTGTTTTATAATGACAATAATTATAATATCAGTTGTTTTATAAATTTATTCAAAGTTATAAATATTTATGTTATAATTTACGGAATCATTAGCCGGTACCTAAGTTAAAAGTTTATTTGTAAATAATATTACGTATTTATTAATTAGGAAAATTAAATGTTTATTTACGGTATGACCTATGTAATGTTTTTATAATTAACTTACAGATAATGAGATATATTCTCAAACGAACTTTTAGTTTACCATTAATATAATATACTGGCTTGAAATATCAGCGAGTTAATTACCATGTTAGCCTAACGAAATATTCCAGTATCATTAAAAAGAAGGTACATACCTGTTTCATAATGAAACTGATCTTATAGTAATTAAATTTATAAGCAATATACGTACTATAAATAAAAAATGACTAACACGTTGCAGCAAAAGTAGAATAAGGAATACATTCATTACTATGGCATTGAAATTCTTAGGTATAAAGTATAATAATAATTAAACAGGACGACTGATCTAGAATGAGAACATACGAATTAACGAAGATGAGTGTATAAAGGCGCTGGGATCATGGAAAGACATATAAGTATTTAGGTTTAGAAGAGGGAGACGGAATAGATCACAATAGGATGAAGGATAGAGTAAAAAATTAATATCTCACTAGAGTAAGGAAAATACTGAAAACAGAACTTACATGTAAATATAAATTCCAGGTAATTATTACACTGGCGTTACCAGTTATTAGATACAGTTTGGGTATCATTCACTGAACTTTAGAGGATATGAAGAAACTGGACACAAAGACACGAAAGTTACTAACTCTGATTGGTCAACTTCACCCGAGGGAGGACACAGGACGTCTGTATGTCTCAAGAAAAACGAGAGGAAGGGGTCTACAACAACTTGAGTACGCCTTCTACAGCACAATATTTAATACAAGCTACTATATACAAAAGAAAGCAGCACAAGACCCAATCCTTAACAACATCAAACTATATGATAATAGCTTGCCAGAGAACAAATCCATTCAAAAGAAAGCTTGGAAAATAGAAATAAAAATATACTCATATATACATCACATTGAAGACGACAATGGATTCATGGAAATTGATGACAAGCTAGAACAAAGAAGAGAAGTTAGAACACCACACAACTTGAAAGTACAAATTAGAAAAAGAATGTATGAGACCTGCAGAAATAAGTCAATGCATGGCCAGGAAATAAGAGATATGGAGATGTTAACTTTTGACCCAATCCAATCTTATAAGTGGTTAACTACGGGTAGAACTAAAGGGGAAATGGAAAGATTGATAGTGGCAGCACAAGAACAAGCTATAACAACCCGATTTACAGCTGCAAAATTACACGGAAAGGCAATAAACACCAAATTCCGAATGTGTAAGAACACGGATGAGACGATTCACCACATAATATCAGGCTGCGAAGAACTGGTTAAAAATGAGTATATAAATAGATACAAAAAGGTTTACACTCAAATCCATTTTAATATCTGCGGGCATTTTAAATGTCAAATATCAAACGACGTATGGTATAATCACAAACAAGAAAAAACCAATGAAGATAAAGCAACAACGATCTCATACGATACCTCAGTTCAGACTGGAGATGGACGCTCGGCGTGAAATCAAATGGGTCACACTGGGTCACGGCGTGACCCACCATGAACGTGACCCAAGTTTTGAATTTAGGACGTAAGTGGACGTAACGTGAAAGTTATTTTTATGTTAGGAGTGCAAATAAAAAGAATTACTCACGCAAATTAAAAATTATACTTTCAAAACAAAAAATCATTAGTTAATTAACAAGTTTTTTTTATTCATAAGTAATAATATCGAATAAACAGAACAGCGAATAGGGCTCTTGTAGTTTGCAGTTACGAAAACGCAATGAGAACACCCTAACCAGATTGAAGGGCAAATGTCTGCCACTCAGTCACATAGCTCATAAAACCGCCGTAAAATAATATAAAATAATTTATAGATAACATTTCCAAACCTAACAGTTACAGAAAAGAAAACAATAACAAATATTTAGGTACTATTTGCTTTATAAAATCAACTTGGTAAAATAACCGTAACCCACCTTGACCCAACGTGCGTGAACGTGAAAATTTTTATACTTCTCGTTCGTGAATATGCATGAAAAATATTTTTGATTCCGGGAGTGGAAGTTACCGTGATCCAAAAATCACTCACCCGCCCATCTCTAGTTGAGACTGACCGGTCAATAATAGTAAGTAGACCCGATAAAATACTGAAAACAAGGGTAAAGACTTACCTCACTGAAATATAAATACCAGCAAATGAGAATATTATAACGAGGATGCGAATAAACAACTAAAATACAAGGACATCAGTATTGAGATTAATCGCATGTGGAAGACCAAGACAGAAATCATACCCATAATTATGGGAGCGACGGGGTATGGAAATATGGAATATAAAACAAATGTAAGAAAATTACCTGGAAATCACGATCTCTCCGAACTGCTTTATACGGAACAGCACACATCATCCCTGAGACTCTTGAACCTGAAAGAATGAATATTTCTGAAAGTGAAAAGAAGAAATAATAATAAAATACCATGAATACAAAACAAATAAAGATAAGTTACCCAGACAGCATATTTACTACGAACTACAAAGAACTTAGATAATCATTACTTACCCTCGGTTTTGAGCGATATGATTTGTTGCTGGAACGAGTTGAGCTGCCTGGAAGAAATGAAAATGTCGGAAAGTGAAAAAAAAGGATAATAATAACATAATAATTTAATATCTCTAAATAAAAGTTTAGTGAAGATGCATATATACAATATACATACATACATACATATATATATATATATATATATATATATATATATATATATATATATATATATATAAGTATATGGGTTTCTTTTTATTTATATGAAATAGACAGTGTTTGGAAGTATTAGAGCACTGTGTGTTGTATACATAGTTTAAATAGTGTATATGAACATTGTTAATTATTATAAGTAGCAAAATGAAAATGATTCGTATATCTTATGCACTGACAGTTTATAAAAGATTATTCCTACCGTTCATCTAGCAGGCCCTTTACATACTTCAATATTATGTTTCCAGAACACTCTGGAATTTACGGGAATCTACAAGAAACGGTACTGCGTTGCGATTGGACATAATGAAATAAAAAAACAAATTATAGTTTACACTTCATTGTTATTATCAAAAACATAATCAGTTGTTCTTTGAACTGAAAAAACTATCTCAAAGGTAACATATGACTGTTTATTACGATTACATTCTTTATACTGATTTTCATCTGGATTAATTTGATATGAGTTATTATTTTTACGTGATTTTATAATTTAAAATATCACATATCATTGACAAATTCCATATGTATATTTTTATTACAGTGGTAGAAAGTGAGAACCACATTGGATATTTCAACATTTGGATTGAAATAAATAGATATTAGAAAATAAAATAAAAATTCACAACAAAACAAAACACTTTGTTGAGTTCATAAACTTTTTTTGTACTTTTATGCCTCCCGCTGCTCCCAGGCGAGTTAGTTTAGCGCCTATTCGTTAAATATTGTGCGTTTGTGATTGAGCGCCATTCATTGCTACCTGACTAATTTTTATAAACATTTCGGCAATGACATTTTGTTCAAAATATTTTACTCACTTATATTTTTTGTGCTCTAAAGTATGGTGTTCTTTTGCAATTTTGTGGATTGTTGATATTGGATTGATTCTTATTTTGTGCATCAAGTTTTGGATTTTTGCACTATACTTGAAGTAGGATTACGGTGTTCGTAATTTCTGATACAATTTATTTTGGATGTGTTTGAGAAATCCCTTCACGCCGCACAATATCTTAGGTATTTAAAATTTAAACAATTATTAGTTTCATTGCTTTTATGGCTGCTATTATAAATTTTATTTACTATCAATTTTCAATTTTGATATTAGTAATTATGCGTAAATTCTTTTACTGACCATTGGCCAGTGGCGTACACATTGAAATTTCTTCGTACTCAAGCACAATTGCGTTTCAGGCTTGCTTTTTACGCTGAACATTTTAGGTTTTGCGTCTTACGTTAGGAAAAGCGTACAAAAACCTGAGGTTGTCCAATTTTCCGAATTATTGAGTAAGATTTTCCATCATTACGAATTTTGATGTGGGAAGATGGTTCCGCCATTTTGATGAGCCACTGACTCAAATTTACGAGACACAGCCCGTGGTGTATAAGGGACTTTCCTCATTCTCCGGAAACACGTCAAGGAGTACAGATAAGACTTTGATTTTATGTTGAATTTTTTTTTTCTGAAGATATACACTTTTGTTCTAGTTTTCACTAGGGCTAGGCCCTTTTAGTATTATTTATTAACTTAATATTTTTCATTTTTGAAGTTTACAATATTTTATGTAATTTTCCCACCCACCCCTGTCTCCACTGTAACTGCCGAGTGTTCAACCGAACTGGTAAGGGATAAAATCCACCTATGTTCAAATAATATGTAGTATGTAGTTTACATTTAAAATTACCTATAGTTTTACAATGTTTTAAACCATTAAAAATATGAAAACCTTTAACATGAGGTTTATTGAATGCTACAGTATTTTCCATGGCAGAATTAATTTTCTTCATGACGCGTGTTTTTTTCATGTAGATCTTAAGATAAAGATATTAAAAGAGTGTAATAAGAATATGCCATGCGAACAATCTGAAAATAACAGAAATAAGCCATATTAATTGAATTTCATATTTTAAATTTTGTTACCGTTGTAAATGTATTCATATCAAGAGAAAAAAAAATTCCAGCTTTTATATGTAGTGTTTGCTGAGACATTTGTATTACTAAAATAATGCTTTTACGAATACGAGGACTTTTACTTGCAGTCAAGTACCAAGTAGAATTATATATTGCATTGTAAATGGAACCATACTGCAACAAAATTCAGTGTAATATGTCACTTTTTAATGTTCATTCTGTTTTTATATAACTCTCAAATACGTCCGAAAGTAATAGCTTGTGTATAGACTTTTTTATAACATCATTTAACAAATAAACATCGTTAAAGGAGCCGTCGAATTGGGCTTAAAAAACTAACCCGTTATGCATCGCTATAATCGCAAACTCTTACCGGAGAACAATATGTTAGATGAAAGTTACAGGCGCAACACCTCTTATCTAGCTCAGAATAGTATTTTAATGCAATAAAAATAAATATTCTTAGAAAATACTTTTATTTAAAAAAATATTATGAATTAAATAATAAATAAAATATTATAATTTTATAATAATAACAATAAAATTGCATATATATATATATATATATATATATATATATATTCTAAAACCACTATTAATATTCTACATTTAAAAGCCAAACAAAAGAAAAATAAAATACGAATTAATATCATTTTAATTACACGACAAAGTATAAAAATTGACAAACTGAATAAAGTGCAAATATTTTTATCTTTTTAGAAGTTTTTGTCACCTCGCCCGTTCTTCTTTTTTTAAATATTTTATCCTAATAACTGTACGTTATTTTATAAAACTCTTTACAAAATCATAAGTCATTCTCACATCGTTAAGATTTTGTAAATATATTGCTTATGCCGGGTTTTCATTGGTGTAGTAACTAAGCTTAGCCTACTGTCTCTAACATAAGACCGACTCTTAAAAAGTATTAATGTCCATTTGTTCTAATAAAGCTTTGTACAAAACAGAAACTTACTGACACTAGCTTGCAGATGCACTAGCGAGCAAATGTATCCATTTGTTTAATAGATATGTCGCAGGGATATGATAAAAACGGAGATTTGATCAAATCCCTTAACTGTTTTAGTGAAAAGATGAAGTAAAATTGTTTAGATATTTAAAGTATTTATTTAGTAAACCATGCATTATTAAATGCAGAGTAGGTAATATAAGTCACTGAAACACAAATTATTTATTTTAACTAATTAACAAAAGAAATAGGTACTTAAGCTGATAATTGTAAAAACAAAAAGGATATTTTTGGTGAAATTTTAAACATTTTTTAGTGAATGTAATTAATAAATAATAATGTTCATTCATTTTTATTAAAACACGTTGTTGATTTGTGGTATCTCGAGTTACGAAGTACGTTACTTTTTTTACAGGCACATCTTTCTGTTTTACATTGTATTTTGGATTGTTCACAGGAACACTTCTTAAATCCTTGACCTCCAAATAAGGATAATTTTCTTGCAATCTCACGCAGTCTGAGGTTAGTCCGTGGAACTGTTTCGGCAAATGTTGTAGTAGCTATTTGAAGAGTGTTTCTAGGTAGCCAATCTTTTATAATTCCAACTGAGGTGCCAATTTGGTATTATTTTTCATATCTAATACGATCCCCACAATGTTATTTGCATCTAATAGGCCTCTATCTACTAAAACTGTGGAATTCACTAACATGTCTTTAAATTTCTTCAAAGAAACTTCTTTCATTTTTTCAGCTGATCTTTTCAGGTGTTTTGCTGCATTTTTCCTTTGTACTTTAATGTTCTGTTCTTTTTGGCATAAATAGCATAGAATTTTCGATCCATATCCTCTTCACTAAAACAGTTAAGGGATTTGATCAAATCACTTACTTTCTTCAGGTAAATCACCCCACAGAGTTGTAATTTTAACTTCTTCCGTGAATTGATCATCTACCTTAGAGATTTGGTCAAATCTCCGTTTTCATCATTTCCCTGCGACAGATACATAAGGCGTTAGCTAGTGCCAAATACGCTGGTGGGGGAAGGATATCAAAGAGCGAGTGTTAAGTAGATAGCCCGGGAAGCGTATATAACGTGCAGTGACCGTCAGCTGATCTACGCGCTATGATTGTTGCAAACTAGAATTATTTGGATATATCTCAGTAAACAATTGCGTTACAGTAAATTATTTTATGTTAAAAAAAGATGTAGAATAGTATTGGCTACATATCTTATTTGAAACTTTTTTAAATATTTTGAACCGTTTGGAAATGAAAATTGAAATGACAATATAATTTCCAAATTATATAGACGTCAAAATTAAAAGCTGATTAGATTTTAATGATTGGCCATCAACCGGGAGTGGTAGGTTATATTTTAATGAGAATCTGATATGATGCCACATAATTTCCAGAAAATTTAATTTCTAAACTGTATAAAATATAGAAAAAAGTTTCAAATAAAAATTGTAGCCAGTACTATTCTACATCTTTTTTCATATAACATTATTTACTGTAACTCAATTATTTACTGAGATATCAAATAATTCTTGTTTGCAACAATCATCGCACCGTAGCGTTCGATTCTCATCTATTGGACCAGCATTTTGTACTGTTGTTTACTACACGTCTCCGACTATATAAACAGGGGAACACTAGTAAACAATGATACAAAATACATCATAATACCTACCGTTTATGACGTTAGGTAGCTACTGGCCATTGATTACAATTATGTTTCAGTTTCAGATGTTAAAAAATATATTAGAACTTAATAACAAATATCAATTAGTACAAATTGGTTTTATAATCGAATGGTAGAGAGTTATATAAAAACAGAACGTTTTTGCTCGTACTATATTGACGTCACTTTGAACTATGTTACCTGCGAAATAAGAAATGTACTGCAAAGACAGTAAAGAAATACAGTTAAAGAATATAGGAATATGGTAATAATACATTTAATAATTATAGCGATTTTATCCCTGAAAATGTTATATTAATTATTACAAACTAAAATACGGTGAACGCCCAAAATGTTCTAGAAATATCCGGTTGAAAATAAAATATCCCTTATACTAAAAGGCTTGAGTATTTTACTATATTTTAGCCAATCTAGCAACCAAATTTGTACGCAGACCTACAGCCTAGACCGTTTGAAGGATTCGAGTCTTACCTTCACTGGCACTTAGAGTTTTATTGGGAATACGTGCTTTTTACGAATTCACATTTTTCTTATACATGATGTGCGAGATATTAAATAAATAAAGCGGAAATCAGAGTATGCGAGCGTTGCTATGAATGTGAAATTTGTTGATTTTAAATGAATAACTGTATTGTAGTCGTAACTTTTCACAAATTTGTGTTATCTTGTCATTTTTGACAGATCTCTATGAAAAATTAAATAAAAAACGATTGTCAATTGTTGTTTTATAATTTTTTTTTTTAATCTTACCGTGTTTGGTATCAAATTAAAGGTTTCTTGGAATAAATTTGAAATCAAGTGCCAAAGAGTTATTTTGAACGATCATCAATTGTTTGGAGATTTAAACTCAACTGTTAGAAAGTTATTTAGGATGATCGTCAATTTTTTTTTTATATAAATGTCATATAAATCCTACTGTATTTGATATTAAATTAAAGGTCTGACGCAGGAGATTTGAACCCAAGTGCCAAAAAATGGTTTGGGATGATTGTCAATTGTTTTTTATTATAAATGTTTTAAATCCTACCGTGTTTGGTATCAAATTAAAGGTCTTCCGAGGGAGATTTGAACTCAAGTGTCAATAAGTTATTTTGCACGACTGTCAATTGTTTTTTATAAATGTTATTTAAAACATACCGTGTTTGATTTTAAATTAAAGGTCTCAGGCGTGAGATTTAAACTCAAATGTTGTTTCGGAAGATCGTCAGTTGTTTTTTTTTATAAATGTTATTTAAATTCTAACACGTTTTTGGTATTAAATGAAAGGTCTCAAGGAGGAGATTTACACTCTAATGTCAAAAAGTGCTAGCATGGAAGCGAGGAACGAAGTGACGAGCTTACTTCGCCGATGTACTGACATGGATGCGAGGAACGAAGTGACGAGCATTCTTCGTCAAAGTACTTACTTGGAAGCGAGGAACGAAAAGACTACTCAATTTATTACTCCATATTTTTAGATGTAATCTACTTCAGGGTCGCGGAGCCTAGGGGTCAGACCTGCGAAGCAGGTCGGACCGCTAGTCCTTTTTACTAAAAGGCTTAATTCCGGATCTATAGCTTCATCTGCTTATGACCCATTTGTACACAGACCTAGAGCCTACACGGTTTGACGGATTCGAGTGAAACCTTCAAAGGCACTTAAAAATCCTTTGGGAACACGTGCTTTTTATGAATTTATATTTTTATTACATATGATGTGCGAGATATTAAATAAATTAGGCGGGCATTTTTAAATCAAGAATGGGTGTGTAGCTTTTGTTGAATCAAACGCGTAGTTACCACTGTGAAATTTTTGTTGATTTCAATTGAATTGACAGTTCACTTTGAACAACTTGTCATTTTTGACAGTTCAATTTGAAATTTTTATTATACATTACTTTAATTGTAGACAAGGTAGATAAGTTTGGTAAATTTATTTGTGTTTAGAATAATTGAGTGAACATGTTTAGTATTTTGTAAATTTTTTAAATGTGAATTTTTTTATATACGTATTTATTATATTTCACATTTCACATCATACATGATTTCTTTTTCCATCTCAAAAACAAAAAAAAAACAGATACCCTTGTTCGACAATTTCGTTGCTTTTAAGCATGTTAGGCGGTAAAATTTAAATAATTTAATTACTTATCTAATATGAAATGGTTAAAAATTATTTCAGAATTTTCTTCTTAATCTAAAATTTAAAAAAAAGTATTTTTGAACGATCATCAATTGTTTTTTTATAAATGTTATTTAAACCCTATCGTGTTTGGTATCAAATTAAAGGTTTCACGGATTAGATTTAAACTCAAGTGTCAAAAAGTTATTTCGGACGATGGTCAATTGTTTTTTTATAAATTTTATTTAAATCCTACCTTGTTTGGTATCAAATTAAAGGTCTTGCGGAGGAAATTGAAACTAAAGTATCAAAAAGTTATTTTGGACGAGTGTCAATTGTATTTTTTATAAATTTAACTTAACGTAACTTTTAATTATGTAACTGACGTTCAACAAATATATTTTGTAATGTAAATTTAGACCAGAAGATGGCTGTAACCATAGCCGAAACGTCGTCAACGACGAAACAAATTTAAATAAATTTACCTAAAGCCAAGCAATCCAATATAACTAGTGATTTATTTACTATTTTCCTTAACATTTTTCGGCTTAATAAACTTTTCCAAACGTCTATTGTTTTTCATAAATACTATATAAATCCTACCCTGTTTGGTATCAAATTAAAGGTCTCATGGAGGAGATTTACACCCTAAGGTCAAGAAGTACTAACATGGAAGCGAGGAACGAAGTGACGAGCTTGCTTCGCCGATGTACTGACATGGATGCGAGGAACGAAGTGACGAGCATTGTTCGCCAATATTCTGACATGGAAACGAGGAACGAAGAAACTAACTTAAGTTATTTTTCTGTATTTTTAGTTGTAATCTTTTTCAGTGTCGCGGAGCCTAGGGGTTAGACATGCAAAGCATGTCGAACCGCCAGTCTAAATACTATTTGGCATATTGGGGTTTCTATACATAAATGCATTACGCAACTTTGCCAATTTATAGTGATGGATATGAGTGAATTCTTCACAGATATTTAGAATTTAAGGCTACGTGCTCTGTATAAATTCACATTTTTATGATGTGCGCGAAAAATTCATGCTATCAAAAAAGTTAAATTCACGGCTGGTTCCATCGATTTTCACTGCCGGTTTTAACGATTTATGTTGGTATTATACGATCAAATTTAATAAAATATTAAGTAAAACCGCGAAAATTGTCGCCAGTGTAGAAATAAAATTATTATTAACTATTCTATAAAAATGACAAGAAATATCAGTTTGACGCAATTCGGCATTACATGAGCAAATATTTTATATTTAAATTTCTTTTAAAATTGCCTTATTTAGTGACAAAAGTAAGGTCTCGAAGAGACGAGAGAAATAATTATTTTATAGGGAAACCGGAGCCTAGGGCAATCCGTTTCGCAATTATCACTTAAAGAATTCTGCCAGTAGTAAATAAACTTTATTTGCCTCTCGGCTTAATAATATAGATTTCAATCCCTTAAATAAATAATAAATATGTACATGTTATATCATTTCATGTTAAAGTTTGAGTGTTTTCTCTCTTTCTTCTATTTCATTCATCCATCCTAACTCTATTCCCGAATCTTCTATGATTTCTTCTCTGTTTCTTCTCTCTTCTTTAAGTTCACCGCATTCCTGTAACAGGTTGTTTCCCATCCCTCGCCACATAGTATACATCTTCTCTCTTCGTCTGGTTTCCAGTAATCGTTGACTTTCTCTTCATTTCCACTTCTGTACCTTGCTAGCTTCCTGCTTTTTTCGATTTCTTCCCATTTCAAATATTTAGGTATGCCGAGAGTTCTTATGTTTTTATGTTTTGAGTTATGTCTTGAGGATTCAACGTTACTTAATCTTCCCTGGTTCTGGATGACCATGCTTCTTTGTTTTATTCTTCCTTTTATATCCTGTCCTTTTTCTGTCGCATTGTCTATTTCTTTCGGTGCGTATTCTTTATTTTCAAAGAATTTTCTTATCTTGCTCATCCCTCCTCTTTCTTCATCTCTTTTTCTGATTTATTTGTAACATTCTTCCATTATCCGTCATTTTTGTCCTATCAAAATTTTTTCTTCAAATTTCATTGCTCTATCCCTTGCCTCAATTTCCAGATTGTCCCTTTTAATCTCCTCTAAGGTTATATAATTTGGTGTTGTTTTGTCTAGTCCTAATAACCATCTTAAGTATGTGGTTTGGATCACTTCTAATTTCTCTTGTCTCTCCCATTCCCATACTACTGCTCCGTATATCATGGTGCTCTTAACTAATGCATCAAACAGTATTTATCTAGTTTTTATATTGCCTTTGAATTTTCGCTTTCCTATACTCCTTGTTTCCTTGGCTATTATCATTGCTTTCTTTCTGAGCTCTCTTATATGTGCTTCTCGACCATCTGTACTCTCAAATTAATACCCCAGGTATTTGAATTCTTTTACTTTTTATATTTCCTGCTTTTACCATGTCCAGTTTACCTGATTTTCTCCTCCTCCACCTTTTTTAAATTTTATAATTTTGGTCTTCTTTGCGTTCAATTCTAATTCTCTTCTCTCAAGATATTTTTCCAATCCTTTAATTATTCTTTTCATTTCTACTTCTGTTTTCGCCAGTAGTACTATATCGTCTGCATATGCTAATGTCAAAATATTTTTGTTTACCATGACTATTCCTCCATCTTTATTTTCTATTAGCCTTCTTATAATTCTGCTATATAGATCGAAAATATTCCTGGGCTTAAAGGGCATCCCTGTCTCAGCCCTCGAGTCGTCCAGAATTCCTCTGTCTTATTTTCTCCTATTCTTACGTAATTCCTCGTTTCTGCGTAGATTTTCTTTATTTCTTCCGTTAGATCCGTACTTATTTCTCTTTTCTCCATTGCTCTAATTAATTTTGTTCTCTCTACTTTTTCAAAAGCAGCTTTTAAATTGATGAACAATGCGTACAATTTTCCTTCTTTTTGCCTAACACCCTGTCTACTGGGTGTGAGAGAACGTACACATTGTCCATTGTCCGTCTAAATTTTCTAAATCCTGCCTGATTGTCTGGCAATGTTTGTATCTCGTCTATTTATTTTTGCAGTTTGTCCTGTATTATCATCGCATAGATCTTATACATCGTGTTAGTATTATTATTTCTCTGTAATTTTTTTGTCTGTTCCCTTTTCCCTCCTTTAAATATTGGCACAATCACCCCTGTCTTCCATTTTTCTGGGTATTCTTTTCCCTTCCATATTTAATTTATTATTTTAGTTTGTCTGGGCTATTTATCCATACTTCATTTTCTACTTCATTGTCACCTGCCGCCTTTCGTTTTTTAAACTGTTTCTTTGTTTTCTTACTTGGTCTTCCGATATGTCTTCATTTACGTTTGTCTTCCTTATGCTTGTTTCTATTCCTACTTCGGGGTTCTCTGTTTCTCCTTCTAATAAATTTATAAATTATTTTTGCCATTCTTTGTTTTCTATTCTTTCGTCTATTTTTACTTTTATGTTCCTGTCCCTATTTATACATTTCCATACTTCTTGTTCTCTGGTTACTAGTTCCTCTTCTTTTTTTACTTGTTTATAAATGTCGTTACGTAAATTGTCGTTTAACATTTTTTAGGTCAGCCATTGTAATAAAGCTCTTTCAATTCTTTTAATACAGGATCTTAATCAGTTTCAGATCTAAATTCTATTTAACGTTTTTAAGATATTTGTAAATTAATTTTATTTCTACTAATAGAATGAACTATTTCAGTAAGTTCTTCATCGCTAACCTCATTTGGACTTATTTTTGAAATATAATTTTTTGACAAATGATCAGAAACATAGATTTTTTTACCCGGCACATGTTTTAGTTTTAAACATATTTTATTAACTTTAATGACATTCTTTGTAGTCTGTTCGAGCTGATTTGCGCCATTTTCTTTTTTAATAACGAGACCAGTGTTCTAACATTTATCTCTTTATCATAAGTAAACAAATGAAATTTCTGAGTTGCGTGAACCAACGCTAACAATTCTTTTTCAATCTAAGAATAACGTTTTTCTGCATCAGATAAAGCTCTAGACGCATATGCTACTGGTTGTTCATTTTGCATCAGACCACAACCTAAAGCATTTTGTGAAGCATCACATTCAATTGTTACTTCTTTACTCGAATCATAATTAGCCAACACAGATTAAGTTGTTACTATTTCTTTCAAATTATCTAAAATTTTTAAATGTTTTGGACGCCAAAACCACTCAACATTATTTTTAGTAACTCTCTTAAAGGAGCTGTAATTTCTGCACAATTTGGAATATATGATCTTAAATAATTTATTGTTCCAAGAATTTGTTGTAATTCTTTTTTACATTTGGATTCCCTAAGTACATGTATTGCGTCAACACGCTATTGATCAACTGTTAAACCATTTTTACTAAAAATTAACCCTAAATACTTAACTTCTGTCTGTATAAACTGTGTTTTTTGTTCATTAAACTTTATATTTAATTTTCTCGCTCTGTTCAAAACTAATTCAAGCGTTTCATTATGTTCTTTCTGGTCTTTTCCTGCTATGAGTAAATCATCAAAATAAATAATTACATTTTTAATATCGCAAAAATTTGTAAAATTAACTATCTGAAATACTTCTGGTGCATTTGCTATGCCAAATAGTAATCTTAAAAACTTATACACACCAAGCGGCATTGAAAAAGCACACAACTCTGAGGATTCATCATCAAGCAATATGTTATAAAATCACTCTTTAATATCAAGTACTGTACAAAATTATTTCACTAACAGTTGGAATTATTTTTATTTACTTTTTCTAGTGAAGCTCGTTATTCTTTTAACTTCCCTTTAATTACTAATGGAACACGTCTTGGTGGTTCCATTAGAGGTTTTATTTTTTTATTAATATTAATATGATATTTATAATTGTTTATAAGTCCTATTCCAATAGGCACATATTTATTTGCAACAATAAATTCAGCTTATTAATATTTTAAACTCTTTCAATAAATCCCAACTCTAAGCAAACTTTTAACCTCAAAAGAGGTTTAATATTACTAGAAAAATCCATTATTAAAAAATCTAAATTTTTAGTATTTTTATTTGTACTAATTGAACATTTTAATTTAATCTAATTTAAACTGAACAAGATTATCATTATTTATATAAACGCTTTGATTCCACTCTTTTAGTTCATTAACATTACAAACCTCTTCGATGAGTAACGATTTACTACTCTTTTTTTTTGTATAATATCTAGTCTTACAACCAACTGCAAAATGATTTGGTATATTACATATTTTACAAAATTTTCCGTAAACAGGATCATTTCTTTAATAAACTCTTTTACTTTCTCTACTTTTATATCTGATTCCATCAAGATTCTTTCTTGAAGCGATTCATTTTGCATGTGAAGAACTAGCTGGTCTCTAATTAAGTGTTCTTCTTATAAACCATATTCACAATTCATAGCAAGGATTTTCAATTGTGTTATATAACTGTCAATTGTTTGCACATCAGCTCTTCTACATTTAAAAAAAAATAACTTTCATAGACATAATTCTTTTTTCTTTTACAATATTCGTTGAATTTGCCTACAACTATTTCAAAATTATTTTTCTCATATTCTTTCTTGTATTTAAACGTATTGTAAACTTCGACTGCTTCATCACCAATAAGATTGAGTAAAATTGTTGTTTTTACTTCTGTATCTTTACTAATCTTCTCCGACGCTACTAAATAATTATATAGTTTTTGACACCATTTCTTCCAGTTTTCTACCAGATTACCAGTAAACTTTAATTCTTCTGGTGGCTTAAATTCCATTCTTTCAATGTCGTAGTTGAAAGCTTTTTATATTTTTGGTTTTGCAATAATGCACTAATTAATACCTGGCACCATGTTGTATATTCTTGTATTAATAAGAAGATATATATTTTTAACAAGTTTATTTCATTCAACTGTACAAATTATTATATTTTACCTTTGACCATCTTGTTTATTTTTAATTTTTATGTATTTATTTTTTATATATGACAACAGTCATCATGACAACTGTTGCCACTATATAATACAGGTACTTCTTTTCTTTCTTCATTTCACCCTCGTCGTTCTTACTAAAAGTCCCTAGATATTGATAAAAGTAGATCTTGATAAACGTACCTAGATCTTGATAAAAGTCCCTAGATGAATGACGCCAAATTCGAATAACTCTCACTCGCTCTAACATCCCACCGCCCGTGAAGTATCTTCAATTAGAAGAGAACACAGCTTGGTTATTTATCGCTGAAACCCAATTTCCTTTGAGGTCTTGATCGTCACTACACGAACCTTGCCATCGTGCCATGGATGTACCCTTTTGACTCTAGCAAGCGCCCATTGTAACGGACGAAGGTTGTCTTCTTTGACGAGCACTAAAATACCTTCGGTAGTAATAGCAGTTTCCTTCTGCCATTTGTTGCACTTTGTAAATGAGTAGTCATCTTTATAGTCTGTTTTCTTTAGTGTATAAGCAATGTGGTAGTGGAATTTTAGTCAAATCATCTCCGGTAGGGAAATGGCATGGAATTAATGTTTCGTAACTTTGAGGAACATACACATTTTAAATTATTTTTATTCATTATTATTATTTGATCAATTTTATTCATACGTAACAAGGTAAATAGTCAGAATACGATTTATTGTTTTACTGTCGAAAAGTATTTAAAATATGAAATTTTTAAACTGTGATTGTACTTAAATATATCTAAAGTCGACTTGACAGGGGTTCTTGAGTTAAATTTATTGCCCCACATGTGCGAGGAACTTTGTTAGATTTTTAGTTTTCCTTTTTATAAATAGTAATTTAAGATGAATGCGACAAATATACAGAAATATCGTCTTGGGATATCATCCACGTAGAGATAGTTTAAGTGGTTTTTTTTTTCTTTTTATGCAATCTTTGGATTGGGCCTGGAAGAGGTTTTCTGTTCCGCCCCTATCTGAGTATGGGGTAGTTGAGTGTGTTTGGCCAACTCAAAACAAGGAGTATTGATTTAGATTTGCAACATATTCATACGTTCGCAATTGTGTATTTGTTAAATTTGTAATTCGTCATTGAATTAGTTTTGTCATTTTTGTTGTGCACATTTAAAAATTATTTTTTTATCATCGTATAAAGTGTTTTATTTATTCAACATACATTTTTAGATTTTCAGCTTGGCCAACCATGTTACACCTGATTCCCAGATGGCACCATGATGTGGAGAGTTTTATGGAATAAATTTCCATGAAATAAACATAAATAAGTAGCATTAAGTATTTGTAAAACATCATCTAACTGTTATGACCGGGATGGCTGTGATAAGTAGAGTACTGTCAGTGTCAAATTTTGTAATAGTTTTTATGATTATTTTTTATATATTCTTAGATGTATTCTGCATGTAATCTGAATTGAATCCGAAAAATTATTATCAAAGGTAAATAATAAATAAATTCACCAATAGTATTATAAAATAATTTGTTTGTTATTTTAGGTTTGTAATTAAAGTTAGACATAAGAGTCTTTAAAGATTTTGGCTAACTTTGCGTAGTAATATCGTGTACTTTAGTATCGATTTATGAAAAATAATATTATTCTATAATAAAAATATTTTAAAAAATCTATTTGTCATGCAAACATGAATCTGGTGTAACCATATTATTTTATATTTAATTTTGGTTTTCAGTAAATCCATTAATAAAGTTGAACAAACGATTTGTCCACTTAGTCGGGCTCCTGTGTACTTGATCCGACCAAACATAATTTTTAAAATGATTGTCAACCATCAAAATTTGTAATTAAACAATCGTAAACAAACGATAAACAATACTATTCTCTAATAAAAATATTTAAAAAATTAATTGGTCGGGCAAACGTGCAACCATATTGTTTTACAATTAATTCGAGCTCGGTAGCCAAACAAACGTTTGAAAGTAGTAAACATATTTAAACAAACATTGTAGTTAGTAGTTAGTAAAGTGAAACAAACGACTTGGCAATTTGGTCAAGCTAGTGTGAACCTGACCCGACCAAACAGTTTTTTTTTTTCAAATGGATAATATAATTGTAAACAAACAAAATTTATGATTGAACAAACGTAAAGAAACGTTAAACAATACTATTTTGAAGTGAAAATATAAAAAAATGCAGTGCCCGTTTTTAAGAAACTTTAAAGATTAATAAAATTTAATTTCTTTATATTTTATTATCTCCAAAACAAATAAAAATTAATAAAATTAGTATAATGAAAACCGATGTAAAATTAAATATTCTACAACTTTTAAAATAACATAAATTTTGGAAAAATTTAATTTAACCGTGCTTTTTCACGGAAAACACACACACACACACACGCACACACACACACACACACACACACACACACACACACACACACACACACACACACACACACAATGAACTCAGAATTGGAATAAATCTTTTTAAAACGACTAGTAATAAAGAAGTTGAAATGATAAAATCAAAAATTAATACTTATTGCAGCGAAGAACTAGACGGCAGTGCAGTTACTTTACAAGATCCAAAATTAATTATATACAACATACCTGAAGAAGCAAATGTGGAGAATGTGGAAGAAATTATTATTAAACAAAATCCGGAATTACAGCTTACTGGAGATATTGTTCCCAAATTTATATTTAAAAATAAAAAGAACGTGACGAATATTGTAGTTGAAGTTAAATCGCATACACGTCAGAAACTTAGAGATGACAAATTTAAATTTGGTTGGAATGTTTGTAAAAATCAGGATTATATAACAGTAAATGTTGTAAACTTAACCATAAACGAAAAATTGTAATGGTACTCTTACATGCTCAATTTGCTCACAAGACCACAAACTGCAGGACTGTAGAGCAAATCAAGATCAATACAAACGTGTTAATTGTTTTAATTATAATGAATATAATAAAAATTAAAAAAATGATGATAACCACCCAGCTTTAGACAAAAATTGCCCTTGTTATTTAAATGCCCTGAAGAGAACAATACAAAATATAAATTACTAAATTCACAATTGATAATCTGAACATTTATGACAGACAACTACAGTGGGATAATAATCAAAGAACATTTAGTACTGAAAGGAAAGAAATTAAAATTATGCAACTTTATCTGCAACACTCAAGAGCAGCTACAATGAATTTAATAAAAAATCATGGAAGATCAAGATGCAAATTTAGCTTTTATTCAAGAACCTTACACTACAGAAAATATATTACGTTGTATTCCAAACCGTATTAAAATATATGTTCAAGGAAGAGGCATTAAAATAGCGGCAATATTAGTACAGAATAGGAACATGGACATAATAACACTCAGTCAATTTACGAATGAAGATATAAGTGTTGTAGAAATCAACTACAAATGCAGACGATTATATGCTGTTTCTGCCTAATTTGATTGATTTGAACACAAGATAAATTCGGCAACAAGCTGGCCTACGCCGTGCATGTGGTGGATCATGGCTCCGTCGCGCGGAAATGTGCATTTAAAATGGAGGAAATAACTTCGAACAGTTGCTATGATACTAATATACAGCAGCATTGTTAATAATTTTTTTATTAATATATTGTTACTCTTATCAGGTGAATTAATTTCAAACTTTATCTCCGTAACAAAAAAACTTGTACTAATTTTTTTTTCATTACCTATCATGAACTATCATTCCTCACATTTATGCACATAGTTTAAGAAATACCCTGTATATCTTTTGCATTACTACACTCTCTAATCGCTAAATTATTGACATCCATACTTGTTTTGAATTAATAACGAATACACATTACTTGTTTAATTTTCACCTTATATTGACGTTTGAGAGTTTTTTTTTTTGTAAATAAATAAAAAGCAATAAAAAAAAACAACTTACATCGCAAGAGATTCAGTAATTTCTTAGAACAGTTTATTACAAAATTAGAGTCTAACATACAATGCGTAATAAATGTTCGCAGAGAAAAAATCTTGGGTGATAAGTGTGAAGAATGTGTTTAAGGCATACGTTTTTCACACTAGTATCATAATTAGCTATTTTTGCTAATTGTATAAGGTACACTTTTGAAATACCTAATCCGTAAATAGTAAAATTATATAGGTATGCATATTCAGTACAATGAATGGATCTCATTAATATTTTTTTTTTATTTACAACTTTGAACAATCATGATTCATTCTGATAAATCAAGGAAGGATTTTTCTAGAACATTTTGAACCATTTTTATTAAAGTAATTTAGTCGTACCCTGATAACGCCATTATGTATAGCTGCATACAAATATTAATAAAACACACTGCAATATCTGATATTAAAGAATTTGAGAATACTACTTGTATGCTACTTATAAATCTGAAAATAACAATATACATTTTCGTTATAATAAGCTCATTAATTAAAAAAGAACTGACTTAAGTAATCGGTTATGCAAATCAACAATATTCTTAATTTCTTCAAATATTTGTTCTTCGTCCTTGTTTGTTTCAATAGTACGCTTCAAGCTTCTGTTAACTATATATTTTAACATCATTATCTGACAATACATAAATGCAAGACTAGACATGTAGAGACAGTTGTATCCGACTGTTAAAATTGCTAAAATACTAGAAGAAATAACTTGCCATGTGTACAGTAGCTCATACACCGGTGACAGGAAAATATCGACAAATGCGTATATTTCATTAGGATATTGTCTCACAGGACTTAATATTAATGGAATAAGAAAAACTGTAGTTAAGCTGAAAATATCAAACAGTGCTGTGATTTTGAATACTTTGATTACCAAACTATAAACTTTCATCTGTTTATCTTCTAATTCAAATCCACAATGTTTCATTGGCCAAAAACCTTTATAAGAAAATAATCCAGTTATTTCTTGCATTTTCATTTGCATTGTAATCAATTTTGTAAGACCCTAAAATTCATGTAAAAAATTAGTATTGGTGTCATTTATTTATTATGTTCTGTTACTATTAGTTACTATCTGTTACTATTAATAATGTGTTACAAAAAGTATTTATGGATTTATGCGTTTATCATAGAATATTAAAGATTCCACAGGTAGTGATGCACCGTCAAAACATTCCCGGTGGGAAATTGTTTTCCCGGGAAAATTCTCGAAAATTCCTTCAGCCACGATTTTCCGGAAAATAATTGTTGTTTTTCACGGATATTTATTGGAAAATTCCCAGGAATATTATATAGAAATTTTCCGGGAAATTCTAAAAGATATTCGGTGTATCATAAGTTATGCCTACAGACGTCTAAAGTAGTTTAGGGCGTTTTGGATCATTATTTAAAGAGTATTATAAAAACAATTTTAACAATGGGTGGAAAGAAAAGAATTTAATTCCCAATTCCGGGGAATTTCCAGGGAATTTCCTGTATCTTTTAATTTTCGGTATTAACCCATCTCTATCCACAGATAATACTAATTTAGAGAATAATGTTTTCAAATAAAAGTTTTATAGATGTGTTCTGTATTCAAGGAAATAAATTTTTTTATTATGCAAACAGAAAATATTAGTTTATGGCATGGCACAAGCGAATAGACGTTGACCTGTTAGACCAACAAAAATGCAATAAAATGCTAAAACGTCTAAAAGCATAATAGAATCATTATTTCCCTGTTTCTGGCTCAGTGGCTGCAGTGAGTTTTGGGGGAAGGGGAGCTGTAGATATATTTAAAAAATAATAATTTAAAGAATATAGCTAGTAATATTGAATACAATTGTTTTAGTAAATTTATATAATAGAAATATATAAATATTAAGTATTGCAAAATTTCTAAGGGATGCGCCGCATCCAACGCATCCATGGACCGCACGCCACTGTTCTGGCTATAGAATGACATATTTCCGCATGTTTATTGATGTTAAAATTATTAAATGATTTTTGCTGACAGTGTTCTCCCGTATTGATAACTGCAATAAATTTAAATACTCTAGGCACCGGACAAAATAAATTACAAATAGCAGTCACCATTTGAAGTATTGTGGAAAAATTTCCCTTAATTAAAATTGCTAATTATTTTTATGAAGAAATAATGCATTTGAAAGCCGAAACAGTGAAAATAGTATAAAACACTCGTACAGAAGTCTATTCAAAAACTTGTTCGTTCATCCAACTATGCTAGTATAGGTTCCCTTCGTTAATTTGTGTTTGACTACTTGTAGAATTCTAATGTAGAATTGTATACACACGGTGAAAAAAAAAAAACCGGCACTTATAATTTTTTACAAAAGTCCCATTAATTTGATATTTTACAACTAAATAGTAAACGGAGCTGATTATTTTTAGTTATCAATGCTTTTTTATGTTATTTCAATCTAAAATTAGTGCGGAATGTATAATTTAGCTAAGATAAAAATTTATTTGTATTCATTTACACATAAAACGTGTGGTTCTTTTTGGAACTAAAGTTTTATTCCCACAAGATATTTTTCAAACAAAAATATTACTTATGTTAAAGTAACAGTAAAATTATATTACTATACAGAACATGTAGAGGGAGGTACAGTATTATTCAGAAGTTATGCCCCGTAACCCATCCACAGGTACCAAAACCGACGGAAAAATCGACATACGTTCTTGTTCGTTAAATGAGAAAGATAAACGATACGAAATGGAAGGACAGGTATATTATCCATTTTTTACTGGAGATAGGTAAACACCTAGTAGAGATTATAAAATTTCTTACTTCTGATCTTACAGTATTTTGGAAAATTCAAGTAAATATTAGATGCTGTACACAAACTCGATAACGCATCAAAACTTCTTGAACTGTGCAACCCCTTTTGAAAATTATGCCGTCTTATTGAAACCAACGCACTTCCACATTGGGGAACGAAAAGGGAGTAATCATGGATCTATAGTGGTCTTCATTGACTATAACATTCTGACCGATATCAATTATGAACGAATATGGGCTAATTATTCCAGCAGCCAGTAAAGCACATCATACAGTGACTTCTTGTTTATGTAATACCTTGTGGCTTCTGGATTTTCATCATGCTAAAGGCTGAAATTTTGCTTGTTCACGTAGCCATTTAAACCAAAATGAGCCTCATTGCTTTATAGAATTTTTAAAATAAATTTGCACATACATTTGATTCTAACATAAATCTATATATGGTAAAATGGCAAACCAAACTGAGCACAAAACAGCTTTTTCAGAAAACCGTGATTTTTTTAAGCTTAAAATGGAGCACCGGGTATTCTAATTAGTATATAAAATCTTTTTCTTTCGCTTTCTTTAAGCACTATTTGATGTATTTAATACGAATTAATATCACAATGAGTCTAAAATTCTTAATTTTTCAATAAAATCTCCCTAAACCTGCAAGGTGCTCTATAATCGCTTAAAAATCAGACATACTTAAAAGTATCAACTTTATGCAATTTCATTGTAGTTTTCTGACATTTTTCTTGGGTTTCCATCAAAACTAAACAGTCTACAAAGTTTTAGCCAAATCGGAAAAGTCGCGTGTAATGCTCGAGCGATTTGGCATGAAATATCCCATACGTATTTCGACAACTAAGTTGTCATCATCAGAAGTAGAACAAAAGCGATACAACCAAGATTATACAACTTGTAAAACAAGCCAGTAGTCAAGTTGGATTCGATTTTGACCAATGGCTTAAAATTTATTTTTAGACAATTTCAAGAGGTTTAGTTAAACGAAGTTTGAATTTAGCATCCTAAAGTATTAGTAACTAAAATGTGTCAGCTCGGTTCCATATTTAGTTGTAAAATATCCTTTTATGGATTTATGGAGAACTTTATAAATATTTCAAAGTAATCCGTTTCCATGCTGGTCGGTGTACAAATTATCTAGGCAACGGACAAATCGCTATCGCGAACTGTACTTACTATTCTATAAAAAAAATATTAATTTGATGATAAAAATAATCGTTCCTATGTATTATATAATATTTTTAAAACTTGATTTTAAATTCAGCAATCAGTCAAAGAGAAGTGGTAGTTTACTTGAACGCCTACATAAGCTTTCACAATTTATTAATTTATTTTAGCGAATAATTGATTTATGTTAAAATTTATTATAGTAAGAAAGATGTAAAATGATATTAATTATAATTTTTTTTTATGTTCATCTATTTTGTGCCGTTTAAAAATTGTGGAAGGTTGTGAGTTTTTTCTTTTCTTGTATTAGTTAAATTAATGCAGCAAATAACATAATAGTTTCTTACCATTATATTGCTCCCAATAAGATCAAATGATCTTATAAATTGTTCAATACCTTGATAATTAATTATTTGTTGCAAGGCAGATAAAATTAATAACCCACCGAAGATAGTCAAATTGATAGTTGTGAAAACATAATTTCGCCAGGAGTTCTTGTACACATCAATACCAATATATTTTAGAACTCTTGCTCCATATTCTGAGGCTGGATTCATGGTGTTTTGAAATGTCAACAAATGTAATTTCAGTTGTTTTATAAAATAATTCAAAGTTATAAATATTTATACTATAATACGCTCAACCATTGAAAAGATATTAAAGTTAAAACTTCTCTAAATAGTATTACATATTTATAGATTATAAATATTTTATACGAGTAATTATCGTGCAGCCTAAGTACTGTTTTGTAACTAACGCTGCTGATGGCAGCGACAGCAACGTTTTATCGGTTAAAAAATGTATACATACCTGCGGTCCGCCGCTAATGCGTTGGTAGGCTGGATCACTTATTGTTGCACTAATATTTAAATAAATAATTTGGTTACTATGAATTAATAGACGACGTTAATTAAAATTAGATTTTATTAAACAGAAATATTTAACTACCTCTTATTTCTGTGGTGATTACATTATATAAGTTAACCTAAAATAAACAAACAAACTATATTATACGTTTTCTTCTTTCTAAAATTTTTTCCAACCAGTCTTTTCATGTTCCTTGGTCATGTAATAAGTAAATTTCAGCTCTTCTTTTTCTTTCCGTCTCTCTGCAATACGGTCTTAAATGTTCTAAAGATTCCTCTTCTCTACCACATAATCTACATCTCTTTTCTTCTGTTGACAACCAGTACATGTTACTTCTTTCCTCATTGCCGCATCTAAATCGTGCTATTGTAGTGACATTTCTAACTTTTAATATATATCTTGGAATATGTAGTGTCTGTATATTCCTTCTGCATCTTTTGCTACCACTGCTACGTCATCAGCATATGCCCGTGGCCAGATTTTCTACTTCCCTATGACTATGCCACCTGTTTGTTAAATATTCCTCCATGTCTGCTATATACAAAGCAAACAGCGTGGGGCTTAAAGGGCAGCCTTGACGTAACCCTTTATCCGTCCAGAATTCTTCCGAATTTTCATTGTTCACTTTAACGATGAAGATTGTTTCCCTATACATACTTTCTATATTTGTTAACAACTGCTTATCTATGTTCATTTTCCTTAAAACTTGATATAATTGCTTACGATCTACATTATCGAACGCTGCTTTTAAATCAACAAACAATGTGAACAGTTTCCCTCTTTCTTTTAGTAATTCGTTTTCAATTTATTAATTCCGGATATAAATATTATCTATTGTTCTTCTTCCTTTTTGGAATCCTGCTTGGTTTTCAGGTATCAATTTCTTAGCCATATCCTGAATCAATGTAAGTGTAAAACTGGCAAATAGGCTGGGTTTCATTCCATAAGAATAAAATTGCCTATGACTGCCGTACTATCATATCTTGTGATTTTGAGTAAAGTTATTACAGCGCTTTAAATTGAAATTAAAAAATCATAAATAAATAATATATTTAAATGTTCGAATTTTTATCCTTCAACATCAATACAACAAACTAATGAAATATAATAACAAAAAGTTGATAAACCAAGTGAAAGGAGCAAATAATAATTATTGAAAATCTGACAGCAACCAATCTAATTTTATTTAAACATTCACACATAATTCATGACATACTTTCTGTCTGTGATTATTTATTAAGAAAACAAACAGTTTCTGAACTGGAGGCAAAAGTGAATAAGAACTTTTAAAACTATACAATATCAGATATCTCATTAAAAAATATAAAGTTACATAGCATTGCTTGAAAATTAACACCCGGCAGAAAAACTTACACTGCATGTTAGTTTAAAATAAACATTGGTTGAAAATTTAATCGATAATATCAAATATAATCTAGTAAAATAAAAAAACACTGACCGATGGACCACTCGGTATAAACTTTTATGTGAATTATAGAAAAATTCATTTATCGTAAAGTAAAAGTAAGTAATGAATATGTATATTTTATAGTATCAATTACAAATGCCTCTATTACTTTCTCATTTATGAGTAGATGAAACAATTACGTCACATTAAATATGTATGAAATAAGTACTCCATATTTTACGTTCTATTCTGAATAAATTACAGAATAATGTATATATTTATATTAAATTCAAAGTTTAGTTTTACCGTAGGTATATCTATGATATTATCATGTTTTATTACTAAATATAATCATAACCTGAAAAGCTCAACTTTTCTTAAATAATGTATTATAGCAGGATACTGGCTTCCGTAATGCATTGCCTCCATTCTATTCTATTTCTTGCTACTATCCTCCAGTTCTTTAATCGCAATGGTTTTAACATCTTTCATCACAATATCTTTCCCTCTGTCTCTCTCTCTTGATCGTCCAGGTGAACTTTTCCTAGAGAACTGTAGTTCAAACATCCTCTTTGTGAGCCTAGTTGTGTTCCTTCTTTCCAGATGACCTAGCCATCCTAGTCTGTTAATATTTAGCCATCTAAGTACTAACCCAATACGCCATTCATCCACATCAATATTTAGCTTCAGCCTTTAGCGACGCCTCGTTATTTCCAATATTTAATTTTGTCTATATTTATTTCAAAGCTAACATTCACCGCTACTTTATTAAAATTTGATGTGGCTTCTATGAGATTATTAATATTCCTGCTCATTATTATTATGTCATCCGCATATGCTAACATTAAATGGGTTTTGCTGAACACAGTTCCATCTGTGTTCATGTCAGATTCACGGACCACTTTTTCAAGTGCTAGGTTAAACATGGTTGGAGCTAATGAGTCTCCTTGATATAATCCTTATCCTGCGTTGGTTGAGAAAGGCTGCGAGCGTTCATTTTGAAGTCGTACCATGTTGTTCTGGTTATCCGTTGCCATTTTAATAAGTCTAACTCAGCTGGTATTCCAAGCTCCTCCAGCGCTTTCCATAGCCTGCATCTTAAAATTGCATCGTAGGCGGTTGTGAAGTCGATGAAGAAATATTTTTATTGTGTCAAATACCACTAAACATAAAAACCGAAAACTCATTGCTTTATTTTTAAATCTCAGTGTTGCATTTATATGGTATATCCAGCAATATAGGATATTGATGCTGCAAGGAGCACATAGGGAAATTATATAAATAATTAAATACAGCGTTTTAACTATAAATCTAAAACATTTTATCATACCAATTCTATTCCAAATTCTTGGGACTTGCAAACCTTTTATATACATGTGTATTTATACCAAGGATTTGTCGAGTAATTGAAATTTTTGAAAGATAACTTTTGTATTTACTTCGTGTTTGATTAAATTAGAAACGTATAAAAATTGTCATTAAGAATGAATGTCCCAATATGTACATGTATCCAGTTTTAAAGTTGGATGAAAATATTAACACTTACATTTGAGTTGATAAATGGTCTTGGCTGGTACCGTACTTCAAAGAAACTAGCGGCTTTAAGGCGTCCCCTATTGAGTTGATTTCCTTCCCAGAACTGCCTCAGTTTCGTCTGTTTATCTACTGCGAAAAAAAAAAGAATCATTAAGTTAGTCGTTTTATCAATGTAATCACTTATCAGTTTGACAAAGCGAAATGCAGCTTTCTGAGATAGAATATTTGATACTTTCTAAGAGTCCGTTTGACATGTTTTTGCTGCTGAGCAAGCAGTTGAGTAGCTCGTACAATATAGATGTGAAATAAAGATAAAAGTGAATAAATAAAAGTATAAATTTCAAGAAGCTGGAAAAGAAATAAAAAAAGGTCTAAAAGAAAGTAGAGTTTTATTACAAAAGCAATCGTATTTACAATAGTGCACAAAATACCAAAGAATGTAGCACTAACCTCAATTACCAGTAAGAGCGCACAAAACAGCATAAGCCAAGGAACATATAAACTTCAATGCTTAAACGAGGCAAATGTATCCTTTTGATGATAATATAAATAGATATAAGACATAAATACCAAAATATTTACTCGATACAAACCATGATAGAGTGAGAGCCAGCACCTGTCAGACATTCATCAAAGTATATAGGCTGAATGTTTTCAAAAATCGAAAACAATCTATGAAACATTTATATTAAAAATATAAAGACAATAAAAATTGCCGACTGTTTCATAAAATACAGTCTCAGAATAATAACAAAGTTATTAATTCACAGAGACTGGCCAAGCCAATCAATCGCTAACTACAGACGCGTTTCGCTCTTATTGGAGCTCATCAGTGTAGTGTAACCCGTTAACTGCTGTGAAGCAGTGACACCGATTGACTGGCTCAGCGAGATCTACGATCCCAACAGATTGGTAAATGGATTATTTACTTAAGTAATTATTTACTTCTCAGATCCATTTTTTCTCACTCCAACGTGCCATTTTTATATACATGAACTCTCCAGTGACTGCCAGCGCGCCAGCAAAATAAAAATATTTGTTCTGCTGGCGCTGTCAGCTACTGGCACGCCAGTGGCATGTTGGCTTCTCCAGTGATTGAAATGAAGCGTTTACATGGTACTAGTTGCTGGCACCCAGTGACTGGCAACCTCAACTGGCACTCTGACCGGCAGCGAGTAAATCGAAAAGCAAATATATCAGTGGCACATAAGTAGTGTAACGTGGCGGTCAAGTAGTTAAATAAATTCATTATATATATATATATATATATATATATATATATATATATATATATATATATATATATATATACAATTGTTAACATTATTTTTTTGAATTGTAATTGTTTCTGTATTGTAACAACATATTGAATAATTATTCTCATAATGAGAAAGAAAACATGTATGAAACATACATTTTATGTAGAAACAGGGTTAAACGAGTACTTCTGCTTACGCACAAATACATTAGATCATGGATATGTCTCGTGTACTTAAAATGTATCCGCTATATTGAATAATGTCATTTTTAGTTTTACAATTTTCAAATTCGTGTTAAACGACCCCAAAAATCCTATTATACACTTTTATGGCTGAATTTAGTGAACTTTTCCAAAATTTGTCTGCCGTATTGGATCTGTCATTTTGAATTTTACAATTTTGACAACAAATTCGTAATCAGCAACCCCAAATATACGATATCTCATCCCGCTCGCACTTCCGTTACGTGCGTTTCCATGGTTACTATCCGTGCGCACTGCAGTTACATACATTTTAGTTACACTGTAACATGATACATATTCTTCCCACAGGCCAGCGTTAACATTTTATTTCCATATGCCAGCGATAAGACATATCCAAAGAATTCGAATACAGCTGTAAACATGTACAGTGAGTTGTATCCTGAGCAACAAATGCGGCTCATAATTTCTTTCAGAGGTTGGAAATTCGTTCACGTTCCAATACCTCTTATTAATCGAATTAAATTATTGAAATAAATGTGTTAGCACCTTAGATTTTTATTTATGGGGATATTAAGAAAATATAATAAATGGTTTATTAAAAAGATTGGAACTTTGTATTCAAGTCAATAGTTGCAATTTTTTAAATTATTTTTCTTCATAGTATCTTTTTATTAACTAATAATTATTTACAAATTAAAAAAAATTATTACATTTTGTAATTATTTCTATATTTGATTTATTTGTTTTCTTTCATAGCACTCTTTAAATAGGAATATTTAAATAAAAATTATAAATTTTTTATTTTTCTCAAATATTTTGTAATATTAGAGTATTACAGTGCATATCGTTAAATTCAGAAAAAAAGAAAATACTTAATCGAATATGCAAATAAAAACGATAGGTTGACATTTAAAATAAGAAAATTGAACCCCGTATTTTGGGGACCATTGGTCTAAAAAAATTATTGTGTCCTTCATTTTAATAACCTTATAAAGTGGAAATTGTATACTAATTTAATCGATCTCCTAGCTCTTACAGTTCTCGAAATAGCAGTAGTGTACCAATTAAAATGAACAACCTGAATATAAAAAATTTTTCCTTGGATTCCCAGTACAATAAACCAGTCAATAAAAAAATATTCCTCTTATATTTATTTCCAATTTATCCAAATTGATACATCAATAAATAAGTAATAGATGTCATTAAGATATTTTAAGAGGTTTGGAAATCAAAGAGACACGTGATCCCATTTAACATACATATAAAAGGACACTCAATACATTCTTATAAATATTGTGTTTGCTTTAACTTCAAGAGACATGTATAAAACTCTTGTGTATATCGCGTGCATTATGTTTTTGCACACCAAATTATTACATTCATATTCGCTGAATATACCTGCAACAAATAATTTGGACAAAATGATGGAATGTATTAGAAAAATACAAACAGAATATTTTGATGACCATATTGTAATAATTTCTACAGTTGAACTTGAAAATAATGAAAATATGCCTTTTAATTTTAATTTCAATGGAAGTATATCGTTATATATGAACAGAAATATTAATGATTTTCATTTTCAAGAACAGTGGGAATACAATTATTTCGTTTTTATCATAGACAACACACTGTATATGAAAAAAATTCTACAATTACTATTCAAAACTCAACTATGGAACTCAAGAGGCAAATACTTAATAGGTTATATTGGACAAGAAAATGATATAAATCAGATATTTAATTCATCGTGGCAATATTTCATTTACAACATTAATGTTATCATTTTAAACACTACAAATATCAATATTTATACTTATTATCCGTATGAAAACAGTTGTGGACAATACACAAGACACCATTATATTTCATCATGCAATATTGATAACATCACAAATTTATATCCGAACAAAATTCCCAATGATTTAAAAGGATGTACATTACGAATAATGGCATATCCAATGACTCCATATGTTTTAAATATAAGTGAGCCTCATGAAAGTCCATCTCAAGCAGGATTAGAATTAACAATTATGTATGTCCTCAGTCAAAGAATGAATTTAAAAACACGATATATACCGCACAATCACACATATTGGGGATATTTCGATTTGGACGGCAAGTACCATTTCATGTTTGGCGACCTTTACAATAACAAATGCGATTTAGTCCTCGGGATGCAATTCGGAAACGTTTCTCATCGAATAGACTTCGATGGTGGTTTTGTACATTTGCTTGACTATGCTGCATGGTGGGTACCAACAGCGCAACCTATCGCTCAATGGAAGAACTTAACCACAATTTTTAGCGGCGTGGTTTGGCTAGCTATATTCATTTCGTTTTTGCTGAATGGTTTTGTTTGGTGGGTAACAGGTCGACAACGTGAAGAATCAGAGGATTACAACGATTTAGTGTTGGCAATGTTGAGTTCGTGGTATTCACTTTTACAAGGTTCTGTCACTTCTCCCAATACTATGATTGTGAGGTTATGTTTTTTAACTTGGTTATTATCGTGTTTACTTATTTTTACTGCACATCAAAGTCAGCTAATTAGTATATTAACATCGCCGGTGTATGATCATCAAATAACTACTTTAGCAGAAGTAGTTACTTCTTCTATGAAGTATGGAATGTTTGCTGGTATACGATCAACTTTTACTGATGCAAACAATTGGATTCATGACATAATTCAAAAGAAATTTTACCCTTGTCCACTGTCTAATTATTGTTTGAATCGAACGGCTTTTGAAAGGAATTTCGCAGCGTTTAGAAATTACCGAAATGCTAGATATCATATTGCTAGGTTATACACAGGCCCGAATGGAAAAAAGATGATTTTTCCACTAGAATACGACCGAAATACAATATTTGTTTTGTTCTACATGACTAAAGGTCTACCACTTTTAGACAGATTAAATCATTTGTTAATGTTAATGGAATCAAATGGTTTAATAGCAAAATGGGACGTAGATAACGCTCATTTTAATTTGAAGGTTGAAAGCTCACCTGATCACGAACCACTGAATCTAAACCATCTTCAAGGAGCTTTTTATATTTTAATAATGGGCACACTGATTTCAACGTTTATATTTTTTTGTGAAAAATTGTGCAATCATATTAAGAACATTAAAAATAAAATAACCTAAACAATAGTTATTTACGATTGCCGAGTATTAGTAATTTTTAGATCTAGAAAACATATTTTGACGAATCATACTCTATGAAATTGGCAACAGTAATAAACATAATTTCGTTGAAACTAAATAAATACATTCAAATTGTTAAGTAGAATGGTTCAAAAGTTGTTAATAGATGTGTTATGTTGAAAATCATTTGTTCGTTTTGACAGTACATATATACAAAGAAAATGTCACGCTAAATCCCACTCACTGGGGTAAGACGAACCCGGAAACACAATCAAGCAACAATCAATCACCTTCCAACATTTTTATCTTGATACACTACTTTCGCCTCGTCCACATTCATACATGCTCCTTCACACTCGAAATCATTCGTTTACGTAACAAACCATCAGTCATACCTAACCACTTATTCTCCGAACGCCCACGCACATTTATTAGTTTCACCAACCTTTTGAGATAGCCAAACCACCTCAACTGACTCACTCCCACTTTCTTAACAACATTCTTCTCTATCTCATACTTACCATTCAAACACTTAATCGAGCATCTAAATACATTCACATTTCGAGCAAATGTACCCAGAGCACCTAATTCTTTGCACCCTGCAGACACCCACCTTTTAATTTTCCGGTCAATACGTCCATCACTCGAAAACATACTACCCAAATATATTAATTCATTAACCAAATCATTATTCTCAAATACCAACACTTTACGAACCTGCACCGTCTTAACACTGTTAATAGAATATAAGATATTGTATTATAAATTCTATTAAATATAATTAGTGAGACACAAATGAGTTCTTATATATTACCTCTTTATAACTACACAAAATCGACGATGAAATAACATTTTGTCTAAAAAAAAATGGAGGAGGTAAGATAAGCACATTTTTGGGTTCCTATTTGCTAGAAAACGATTTCACTATTTTCACAATGACATCTAGGGGAAACAGTGGTAATGGCGATCACGGGGTAATGCCGCTCACACTTATAACTTGAGAACTTTGGTCGCGAGAAAATTGGGCCGCGGGGTGAAGCGTGGGGTATGTGAAGTGTAAGCAGGTAGCGACATGATTTGTTAGTCTGCCCACAGCAAGAAAATATGAAGTGCGCGTGTTCGTATGCGGTCTTTGGCTTATTATTTTTATCGGTAAGTTTGAAATTTGCATACTTTTTGTTGTTACTATTATTACTAAGGTAACTAACTATTGTATTTAGCGATAGCACAAAGACTCGTGATAAATTTAATCGTATGATATGAAATTTTAACCTGAAAACAAAATGGTCGCTTGGGGTTATGCCGCCCACAGTGAGCACCATTACCCCTAAGTTATGTTTTGTGTTTATTTTTCAAATACCCCCAGATATCGGCCAAGGACCACCGCTAAAGCTGCTTGGAGATAAACAATAACAAAGATATACTCCTTTAGCATTTTCTAATATAGCTTGGATCGCAACTACAACACCATCCTTTAAACCAGGTTAAAGTAAAAGTAAATCAACTTTATTGACAGCAACTCCATTAAAAAGTGTGTTTGAAGAGAAAGAGAATAAAAGGAAGGCAAAGAAAAATAAGGCATAACCAAACAAAATAAAAACTAAGGAAGCAACTAATCAAAAGAATGCTAAGAAAACAACTAATCAAATGAATGCTAAGAAAGGAACTAGTCAAAATAACGTTAAAGCAAAAACTTACAATGGAAAGTTGTACAAGAAAGCTCTTTGCAGACTAAATATGAAGATAATATTTGAAATCAAAAGAACGTTAAAGCAAAACCTTTAAGAGAGTTCTAGGGAGACTGAATGCAAAGATAATATTTGCAAGGACGACATGAGAATGGACGATGAAAATTACAAGTGTATTATTTGTAAAGAATTTGGAAGAGACAATGAGATGTGGTATCCCTGTATTTTATGAGGACATTCATCTAATACCATGTATTCTGGGTGGGATTCAGCAAAAGGATATTAATATGTTCTAAGTTTGGGTGGAAATGATACACAATCGGTTGGATTAAGTAGTGATAATTGGTAATTTATTATTTTTATGACAGTAACAGTATTTTTAGCAAACAGAAAAAAAACTGAATGATCATAATAAAAATGTAATTGAATGGCGTTGTCCTGGATACAATTCTAGACTTTGTTGTCTAGGATACGACACTCCTTCCCTCATAACTCAAAGTCCTTGATCCATGCTAGAGGCCGGCGTGGTCTTTGCGGTCTAGGTGAGAAGTCAACTGGTTCATTATGATGTGATTTAACTTCTTGAGACATTCAGTCAACGGAGGTATTAAATTATCTACAGAGTTGTCAACAACGGATGGTTTTGCTGCAACAGATATATCGTGACATAAATTAGGGTGAGGTTCCTCGATAATAATATCTCGCACGCAATTGATCGACGTGGCAACGCAGCAATTGACCATTAACTGTTTCCACCAAATATGACAACGGACTCGTCACTTCCCCAATAGATGCTACTAGCCATTTTGGCCCAGAGCTAGTATTTTTTGCGTATACTTTATCTGATACATTGAATTGTCTTGGAGATTTTGAAGTGTAATTCTCCTCTTGTTCTACTTGCATTTCTTTACAGAAATCTGGGTGTAAACGATCGAGGCATGTTCGAAGTTTCCGGCCGAATAATAATTCGGCGGGACTGGCCCCAGTTGTTGAAGTTGGAGTAGTACGTTGCGCCAACAAGAATCTCGAGAGACGTAATGACTAGTCCCCTTCATTAAGACGTTTGAGTGCATTTTTAGCGATTTGCACCATTCTCTCGGTCTGTCCGTTCGATGACGGGTGGTACGGTGCTGTTTTGATGAGCCTTATGCCATTAGCTTCCGCAAACCTTTTAAACTCCGCTGAAGTAAATGTAGTACCGTTATCGGAAACAATACTATATGGAAGACCGTGAGTTGCAAATAATTTTCTTAACACCTTTATTTTACCATGTGAATCGGTTTATTTGACTAATAAAATTTCTAGCCACTTTTTCCCAATGGGATATAATTTATATATAGAAAATATTAAAATAGTAAAGTAGGTTTTGAGAAACCGTAACTCCAGAAATCAGTACAGACCGAGACAGACAGACACTGGTGTGGGTATTTAGTGCTATCGCGGTTCACTGTTTTATTTTCCATTTTTGTGGACTGTATTTTTGCGGGCAAGAATCGCTGCGTAGATAAACTTATGCACTAATGGAAGGAACAACGGGAACATACCTTGGTGATGGGCGTAATTCAGATACGGTATAGGCAACGTTTACCTTGGACTTGGACAGCATCCACAGCTTTAAGCACAAGCATCAGCAGCTATCTCTAACAGTATGTAGCACTACACTGAACAACACATCACCTTGATACGGAATTGTATTTGTCCACATACTTAATTGCGCGTGGAACAGTGGTTGGTTTATTTTTGTTACGCTAAGGAAGTACATGCGGTGATTATAAGCGAGGTAGCGAATGCACGCATATAACTAGTGAGTGCACCAAGCGAAAGCGTAAGAAAGTGTCGAGTGTTTGTTCATAGACGTGCCATCTCACAGAACTCACCTTGGCATATTTATGAGGACACGACAAAAGAATTGCATTCAATGAAACTATTTATCTAATTTAAAATTAGGTAAGTTCTAATGTAATTTGTATCATTAAACTCTAATTTTTATAAACTTGTAGAACCTGAAAATGGCTGTAATCATGGCAGAAATGTCGTTATATTGACAATGTAATTTTGCAAATAAATAATTCAAGACAAAATATCCAATAAAACAGAGATTTATTTTTTCTTTTCCTAAAAATTTTATGATATTGTTATTCCAGAAAAATACATGAATCGATAGATGAATAGTATACTCGTATACCGAAATTAACTACGACTGTGATTGTGGTTTTGGTGTGGTACGTGATACGTGCGGTCAAGTAAGGTGTGGTTTTGGTTTGAAATATTCTGGTTAATTTTTGTCGATAATCGACCCAATTCTCTAACGAATTTGTCTCGTAGCAACTTGCTAATAGTGACAAAATCGCATGAAAATTTTATGTTTATTGGGAAATATTTCATTAACTATCGAAAAACGATTCATTTTTGTCACAAAAGCAAGCGTTATGGTAACAACTTTTTTGTAAGGATTTCACAATTTATAGCTTATTTGCAAAAAACAATTTAGATATTAAGCATACATAAATATATTTATACTTCATTATTAAAATCACTTTAGGAGACGCAACCACGAGCTTGAAATTATCGTCTGGTTTCTATATGACATACTTACCCAGAACCTCGATCGTCGGGGCTAAGTTACAGAATATTAATATTGTTGTAACCTGGGTTGATTGGTTACAACAAATACTACTTTAATATTTATCTTTTATTTCGGAGAATGGGTAAGAGCAGGTTCCAAGGGCTAAACCCACTAAAAAAAATTGTGTAGGTTAATTATATAATTTTTATAGTTACTTACAGATGATTACAACTTAGGGCCGATGATTTAGTTTTATAGAATGTGTTAATCGAGTCAATGATGGTAACAGACTCTAGGTCTTAATTAAGTCGCTGATGGCAACAGACTGACTTCTCGATTCACGACTCAGCCTTAGGTAGCTGGGACAATAACAATAACAGTTCTAAGAATATTGAAGGGGATGCGAAAGGTATCAACAGGATATGACATCATTATTAAAAACAAAACAGAAAGTAATACGTGACATTCCATCGACATAAGCAAAATGTACGTCTCATAAATAACTAAAAAATTAATAATTCATATAAATATCTAGGGAGATTACAACAATACGAGTATATGTATTTGGAAATATAAAGTTTGAAAATATTTTCTACTTATAATTTTAATTTAACATATTTTATTACACTTAAATTGTAATGCTAACTTTTATTTTACACTGAGATGGATCATTCAATAATATTTTTAAACTTAAAACATAGTACCATATCATCATCATCAATGGCTCGACAGCCCTAAGCGGGCCAAGGCCTCAAGTACCACGGTACTTGTGTCGTAACCACTCATCTCAGCGCCATCTGAATCTCAACCTGTGCGACAGCCTCTGTTTACATATGTAAACAGAGCGGCATCAGAGAGAAACGTAGGCAACCAAGATTACTTTTAAGATGTAGAGGTGGTTGGTCTCTAGCATCCGAGTGTGATTCAAGGCCATGGTGTTTTTACCTTTTTACGACAATCACACTTGCCGACCGGTAGACTTGAACCTGAGAACCTCAGATTCAAACGTCACAGCTTGCAGTGAACAGCGCGCTAACACACTGAGCCACCACACCGGCTTATAGTACCATATAGCTTTTAATAAATATTGAAGTATAAATAAATAAATAATAATTTATTAAAATACAAATTTTAGAAGGCAACTTATTCTAGCATGAGTAATTTGGACACGGACAGTTTTTCTTGCAAGAATACAAACGAATCACTCTTTCCTCTGTTTACATCGTATCTTGAATAAAACTGCTCGAATAGCTAAATGGTTGGAGACAGTGATTTGTGTTTGTATTTCTGTTGTTTAGATTTTTTGTGTATTATTTTTTTATTTTTTTATTGTTTTCGTTGAAGAGATATTCTTAGTCCATACGAAACTTATTTTAGCACAATAAGCATATTGTAGGAACATGCCATTGTAATGGCAAAAGAGAATACTTGGGGATTACATAACACTCATTGCTGCCTGAATCCAGTTATAATATTCTGACACTTTGGTGAAGACATCTGGATACCCAATTGCACACGGTTTTCCATACGAAATAATTCCAACCAGCATACCATCGTACACCAACGGTCCACCAGAATCGCCAAAGCAAGTTCCCTCGCCATATTTACTAAACGTGCAGATATTTTTCTCAGTTAATACCCCAATAGTTTCTACGTTTGAAAATCGTTCAATGCACTCATCCAGAGATATCGCCTTTACTTCTAAAAATTTCAATTCGTTAGAGGGTTCAAAATCTCCTAAATGTCTATAGCCCCATCCACTGACTGTCATGGTAACATCAACTGGTGGTTCTGATTTATGAAACGGTAAGGGCTGAACTAATTCAGAGAATATAATATTTTCTGATAATTTTATTAGTGAAATATCGTTTGAAATATCCGTGCTATTGTAGTTGCCGTGAGCTATTTTCGTAACATTGTAAATGTTTAATTCTTCGGATTCAGATAATTTATTTGTTCCTGCCACAATGTAAATGTCTCTCGGATGTCTTCTGAAAATTAAAAAATTAACATTAATACACACTAGACTCAAAAAATTATATAATAAAATTACTCTTTTCGCTAACATTTTTTGAATAGGAGGATACAAAATCTAGTGTTGTCACGACACGTCTTTCTTATACATAATAACATAGACTGTATGCTTCAGTTATATTTTTATTTTCCTATGAATATTTAAATATAAATAGATACATGTTGAGAAAAATCAGAGGACCTCAAAAATGTTATGTATTTTTATGTACCTTCAACTTGATATAGTAAACGCGGTACAATTTAACTAACTTATATAAAAAACACTTAACTTCACGATTGTCCAAAATAATTTTTTTACAATTGAGATCAGGCCTCTTGCCTTTAATTTGATGTCAAACTGTCAACTGTTTAATCAATATTATTGCGTTGGTTTTCAAAATGGTTTATTAAATAAATAATTAGTTTTTCCCAAAACCTGAAATACGAGAAAATAGCAAACTACGTTTTATATTCTAAAAAATATTACTAACATTTTTTTTACTGATTTCTATACGAAATAAATTGAATTTATTCTTTTGTGTGTCAAATAAACGTCCACTTCCGGTTTTGTAATTATTAGAGTAAATCCGCCGAATATGAAATAGAACCACAAATGGAATACATTTATTTCTAAGATACAACAGGTGTCACTTGTGATTTAACAGATAAAGCACATGAGTTTAGATATAGTTAGATCATGATTTCAATATTGACTTCTCATAACCTCATAATACAAAAAAAAAGCCTGGCCGGTGAGCGCTGAGATTTATTTAGTAAGGTGCAATAAGTTTTATTTTCAAGTACATAATCTAATAGAACGCTTATGTTCTTTTTACTAATAAAGTAATAATGTCCATAAATACATGAACAAGTCTTTTTTTCTTTAACAGCTCGATTTCTTGGCACGCACTGTAGAGTATGAAATTTCCTAATGTGGAATTGTAGACTAATAAGGGGCAATTGAACATTTTCTGATGATACCTAGGGACAATTATGGGATATGTGCTTACTCTGTAAACTGTGGGCACACGAGGCGTCTGCGGTATCTGAAATAAATAATTATGTGTACGATTTTCGACGTTAGCACACCATTTAACTAAGGGATCTGGTTTGTTTAATTAATTAGTTTGTTTTATTTTTGTAAATATCGTTTTTATATGTATTAAATATTTCTAACTATTTTCTTTTTGCTGTGGGGTTATTTGTTTGATATTTGATTGAGTGAAATGTATTCCACTTTAGCACAAGGCAGTATTCCACACAACCTGGCTATTCCATTTCAACCTACGAATTCTCATTTTGTAGAAGAACGGCAATAATAATATAAAATCACAAATTAAGCAGCATAAACATATAAGCTACTTGTTACTAATACTATACACATCTTGCTTAAAAAAATTGGGGGTTGGTAGGTGATTTTTTTATATTCTTTATTAATTTAATACAAATGTTATTCCAAAATCGGCGCATTTACACTACTGAAATCAACTCAAATTCTCCCATTGTCATGAACCTTTAATTATGATTTTCTATTTGTATTTTCTCAATCATGAATTAAAGATCACACGGACACATATCCTACATGCACGAAAATTATTATAACGGAACCAGGGGTCCTCAAAACATGAATTTTTGTGATAATCTTGCAATTGATTTTTTCATGATTGCTACATTTTCTAAGAAAATAATAATTGATAATTCTTATAATATATTGCAAATCTATAAAAGAAGGTTCCATATAGGTACTCAACGCGTTTTTCATAAATAGTGTAATGAAAGCCTTGAATTTATCCGTAGTACTGACGAATAGTTGTTGCAAAGCAACAGAAAAACGAATGTTAAAATCACAATTATCAATGAGAATTAACAGTTATGGCGTTGCACATTTAAAATTAAGACGTCATTTGTAAGTACTGACTGAAAACTTTCAATTAGCGCGATAGGAATATCATTCCTCTTTTTCGCTTGGTTTTTGAACGTCTAATAGAATAGGTAGAAATTTAACGTACATTTACCAAAATAAGAAATAGTATGATAAGAAAATTCTAAATACAAGTTTACACAACAAATATTACTTTCTTCTTCACTTTATAATAAAATTATTAAAACTGTTTCTGATTTCTAGGGAACGAGCTTCTGTCCGGTGGACCGCAAGGTTTTAAGGGCCGCCGGAGCTGACATAGCGGTTGGATAATTATTTTTATTTAAAAAATGTTGCTGATTTTAATTGCATAGTGATTCATAATCTACGGAACAGATTGAAAGCAATGGGATCTGACATGGGGGCGTGGCCTATCCAAGATGGCGTCAATTAGGGTGAAGATTCGAATGTAACATTAATACTGTTCGCGTATAAAATATACAAAATGAGTCTCACGATTAATAATATTTGCGAATGTGCTACAACAGATTCTGCAAACTACATTTTAAAGAAGCTAAACGCATTTTATATACTTGACAATTGATTACATGCGGGAAAAATTAAATGAAAGTGACAGTGGCTGTGGGTGTAGTGTATGTCAACGTCGAATTTACGTTGTTGTACTGATATAGGTTAGTTGTATGTTTCTTGATCTAAATCAACTAAATAAACAAATCACTAAAAATGAATAAATATAAGGAACATTACCTTTGAATACAGATTTAATTTAATTTATGAACTTAGTTAAATACAAAGTGAAAAGATTTCGGAGCAAATTCGTATTAAAACCTAAAATTTTATTTACCTAGATGTACATAACCGTCTGGTTCATAATATACAGAGCATATTATTTATTGTAAACGCATTCATGTTGTTTACTTTTGTTAGTTTTTTCCAAGGTTTTTTCGCACAAATTAGTTTACTTCATAAATAAAACGTTTCTCCAGCTTCGGAAAATAATGGAATATGACGTCCAGATTTTTAAAGGATTTATTATTACACCGTTTTACTGCATAGTACACTTTTTTTTCGATTTTTCGCGGTGTTTAACTACAATTTCGGACATTTTATATCTCAAAAATCGTTATTCCCATTTGACAAAATGTATTTCTAACGGAATTTTCACCCTACTTTGTGTTCGAAAATAATCCGCTAGATGGCATATCGCTACATGTCAGATCCCAATAGCTAGGAGGTCCCAAAATAATATCTTTTCTTTAATAAACCTTTGACAAAAACTCAGCAATGTTACAGCAAATTAAAGTTGCATCAATTAATGAGCAGTCGTTAGAAACTACAGTAGTTAATTGTGTTTTAAATAGGAATTGGGAATACTTTAAATTTAGTTGAACAATGTATAGTTAGATAAATAATAGTAATGTATTATCATAAAAGTTACAGTTATTTAAAGTTTTACATTGCTTCAACTTCACCAGGGTCCATTTTTTCTTCTACTTTATTAAAGATCTTCCTATTACTTAACTTATCTTTAAAATATTGATAATTTTTTCTTTGTTATCGTTTCTCGGTTGTTACTCCGAATTCTGTAGCCTGTGTTCATTTGATCCGCATTACGCCACTGACTTGACTTACCTACTTCTTCGCGTTTGCACTACACTTAAGCACTTATACGATGTTTTAGAACTAGGTCACTGCGTTTTTAAATATTACTGATTTTAAAAATTTTGGATTAAATGTACTTTTCATTCACTCGCCTAATTATACGATAATGTCCTACATTTTTTATTTAATCTCTGGTGTTACTTAAAATATAACTTGATATTCTACTACATAAGCGTACTGACTCATTATTAATTAATCTCATAAAATGTATCATACTCATACGCTATTTCACTCTTTAAAAAATCCTGATGTTATCGAATATATATATATATATATATATATATATATATATATATATATATATATATACCCCGGCCTCCCTTGGGGGGCTAGGGGGGCCATTTTGTCAAAACCCGATGTCCCCCTCAAAATCTTGACGATTATCATTCGCCATACTTTTCGGTACATTTAGAGATATTCAAGGATATAATGTAAAATGGGACATCCTATATATATATATATATATATATATATATATATATATATATATATATATATATATATATATATATGTAGGGTTTACTTGGATACTTTTTTCAATTTCCAACAGGTGGCGCTGTAATCGTAACCTCCCCGTGGTGCACATTGGGTAACGCTAATGCCGATGGCACGCTAGTGGAGGTGGAACCACAGGGGGAAATTTTAATTGGCAACTGTCACCTGTGGGATTCGAACTGTGGATCTCAGGAGCTATTTACCTCATAGACACTTGATAAAATACAGATATTGTTTGCAAAAGTTTACCATTTATCATCTCTTCTATAAAGGTGAGTAATTGAGTAGCTTTTATTATAACTTACTTTTCCAAGCAGTGTGCAGCAGTAAGTACAAATCTCTCATGGATAATAGTGCCTCCACATATATGGTCATCATATTTATTCCTTATGGATATTTGAAATGGAAATTGACCTGGAGGAGCAGGATATCCCCCAACCATTCTTTTCACAATGTGTTTGGATTCAACACCTACAAATAAACGGACATTATATTAGTAGAGCCTAATTTACTGACAAAAAAGAAACAAAAATTGCTGATTAGGCATACAAATAGCTCCGATTCTAATCTTATTTTGTATATCAAATCTGTAAAATATGACACAATATACCAGCAGCTCAATCTCTCAATTTTCTGCAGTGACTTTGCAGTTATATTTGATAATTGATTTTTTTAAAGAACTATTATAATTTTATATACAAACTCACTATGACGTAGAAGACAATATCCTAGACATTGAACATTTTGCGCATATCCAGAGAAGATCTTTATTTTAGTGATTCTTTACTAATATTTGCTGATCGGGTATTTAAAAGAACTCGATCGTACTGTAACTTTATATTTAACTTACAAGACCGTACCCTAAACACTGAACTTACTTTTTACCCCCAGAGAGGCACTTTGCTTTAGTGTTTTTGTACTATGTAATAATTGATTACCGGGTATTTAAAAGAATTCGACTTTTCTTATAAAAGTATAGTAATTTAATCTTGACCGTGAAACTGTGGATAACTTGCTATTAATATAGATAATTTTTCACCGCGGGGTCCGAGGAGTTCGGAATTGGTGCACATTTCCAATGGTATATGTGGGAATAATTTTCATTTTACACTGGAATACTGGGAATATCCCAAAATACTATAATACTTTGGAATACAAGGGAACTTCTCGTAATATATGGGAATACATTGGAATATATGGGAATCCCCTTTGAAAAATGACATCTGAAACTGATTGTAATATATGTAGATACCGATAATTGAGAAATAGTAAATGAAATAAAGCATTTTGCTATTATCATAGAAAATTAATTAAAATTTGACAAACATGCACAGTACAATAGTAACAAAATTGCTAAAGAAATAAATTATTTGTTGCTCATTAAAAAAATTTTTTTTTGGAGTAATTTGCTAATATTTAATACAATAATTTTGCCGCCTTATAACATTCTCTAGAATACTGTCATAAATAAATACATTAAATTTAACAAGTAAGAAAACTTGTCTATAACAACAATTGAAACTCTTCTTCCTAAATCAAGACATTAGTCTTCGTAAAATTGCCGTCTGTGCGGTAAATTTTCTGGTAGGAAGCACTGCACGTTTTATAAGTGGTAAATAATGGGGTCATACATCTTTCTTCGTTTTTTTTTTCTGTAAGTTTGACTAAAATTATAAATATAGATAGTAATTTTAATATTAGAAGGCATTTAGTTATTAAGATACGATTTTTTTGAATTTGGCATTTGACCTTCTTCATCTTGTAATAAGGTACTAGAATATATTAGTATTCTCATCCGTCATTTTGGGCCCAAGTGTAATAAATAAAACAAAGTATTGGAATCCAGTTACTTTAATCCTTTTCTGTCAAATTTGAAGTTGATATAATAATTGTGATATATCATTCCTTCAATTAATGTATTCCGTATCTATCAGGTAAAGTGTACAGAATATTTAATAATAATATATCACCGTATGATTTGTGTAGTTGGATTTTACAGAATTTTAAGAAATATATTTTCTGGCAGAATATAAAAACTGTACAAAATAAAGATTTGTGCAGACTTTAAAACACTAAAATAATTAAATAAAAAGAAATATAGATGCAACTGAATAAAATGCATTACAAGGAAAAGAAATATTCTATAGTGTGATGTGAATTTGCGGTATGCCAATTATGACAGTAATTAATTTAGTTTTTGCAAAATATAGTATTTGTTGCAGGCTCAAGAAACAATTAACCACCATGTCATGTGTTCATAATAACACAAACATTTAACTACATAACACTGATTTATAAAAATTATACTTCTTAATCCTGTATATCCTAGTTACAGATGTATTATTTAACGTTTCTAAAGTAAACATATGTAGGAGATTTCTAATGGTTCTTTTAAATTATCAGTTTTAAAATTTTAAATTGATGTTTTAATAATAAATTTCCAATATCAGCTTCAAATTTGACAGAAACAAATTTTTTTTCAAAGTAACTGGATTCTAATAACTTGTTTTATTTATGACATCTGGACCCAAAATGGCGGACGAGAATACTAATATATTCTAGTACCTTATTACAAGATGAAGAAGGTCAAATGCCAAATTCAAAAAAATCGTTTCTCAATAACTAAATGCCTTCTAATATTACTGCAAAACACGCTCTGGCGGAAAGCGAGGAACTACATCTACTGTTAGATTGACTGTCAGCTAGCATTGTCAAAAATGGCAAATTATTGATATAAAATAACTTTAAAAAATATTATTAATTATTAAGATATTTGACTTTTAAAAACCTTGATAACGACGTCAAAGTATTATGCCGTATATCTATCCTATTCTAAATTCTGCGTATTTCTCTTATTATTGAGCAGTCAGATCAAGAATCAAAATGTATAGCAACTAATTTGAAGGTGATTTGTTTTACTTTGAATTCGTAAGTACATTTTAAAAACATACAAGTTATATTATGGAACCTTCTATATTTCAAAATGATAAGTAACGTTGCATTATTATTCTCAGCATGAACGCTGAGTACGTCAAGTGTTATATTCACTTCTTATTTAAAGAACATGTGAAAGATAAGATAGTTAGTTATGGTCATATATTCAGCTTAAACATTTGTATTGCACCATATTATTTAAATAAAAAGATTTTTTTAAAAAGGATCAACTTGTCGAGGATACATATACATTTCACCTCCGACTTTGATGAAATGTGGTGAAAAGTTTCCTTTTAGCAACCTAAATATGGAAAAAATAGTAACAATTGGCGATCAAACTTGGTTGACCTTGAAATCAATGTTTATTATTTTTAAGCGCACGCGCACTAACACACACAGACACACTTAGAACTTAACTTACATAATACATTATTTATTTCTAACTAAAAAATATTACTTTAGGTCGACTCAATGAAATTAAAGACTTGTTGAATAACATAGGTTAGCAAAATTTGTCAGTGGTAATCAAACATTTGACTAAAATAATCTTCAGTTCATTTATGTTCCTTACTGAAATAAATAGAATTTACGTATATTTTAATTACTTACCATGAAAATAATTTTCTATACAATAAAACAGAACATTCTAAGACATTAAAAAGTTGGAAATTGTCGAGGACACCATTTATAATTATAAAATCAAGAGGCGGTATATGACCATAGTACTTATTCCGCTTCCCTTCTTCGTAAAAAAAAATAATAACATTTAAAGCTTTTCTATTTTTTTTTTTCTTAGAAATATCGTCACACATTTTTATATTTGTCTTTAGTTTTTCTCATAACAAATATCTACTATTAAATTGTAATTTTGTAAACTTTCAAAACTAAATTCTATTTTAAAAAGCAAGTAACATTAATATTACTTGCTTATTTAAATGTAGAATTTTATGCGCTAAAACATTTATTTGGAAACAATTTCCTCTAAAATAATGGGGGGGGGGGGGGGGTATGTGTACAGAATACCTGTTTTCCCATATTTACCTTCCCATGTGCACAGGAATGCATAATATGCACTCAGTATTTAAAAAGCCTGGATTTATTTTTAAATATTTCGAAATGCCATAATTTGCGAAAAAAATTATCTTTTGTCTGTTTGCAATACTAAGTTTTATACAACATGTATTTTTGTGTAACAATTACAAAATATCCATAAACCTGAATTGTAGCAAATGTATTCATCCTGAATATTGAATTAATTTTCTTTCCTTGCAGTTTATAAAACTAAATGAAAAATATTTGTAAAATTGTTATTGTAAATAAAGCAGATATTAAAGAAGTAAATTTAACGGCATTCATTGCGTATTCTTACGGTGGTCCTTTGAATATCACATCCTCAAGCTAACGTCAATTCACAACACAAATATTCTATATTAATGATAAATATTAGTAGAAAACCACTAGAGCGAAGTGCCTCTCTAAAGATAACCAATAGGTTCAGTGCTTGAGATATGATCTTATACGTCACAGTGAGTATATATATATGAAGTTTTAGTACCTTTTAAAGTGTGTTTGTATATGAAGTTACAGTACAGTCGAGTTCTTTTAAATACCCGGTCAGCACATATTACTACAAAATCAGTAGAGGAAAGTGGAGATGGGTAGGTACTAGTTTCATTGTCTGCTATATGATCTTGTACATACATCATAGTAAGTTTGAATATGAAGTTACTGTCGAGTTCTTTTAAATAACCTGTCTGTAGTTTTTTGTTTGTTAGCAAATTAGAAACAGGTCTGTATACTAATAAATCATAGAAACAAAAAGTTGTACTTACTGAAACATGCTGCTAATGAATAAAATATAAATACTGATAAAATCATTTTAACCAGCATTATGTTTAAAACGGTAAAAGAAATCACACAGTGTAACTATAACATGTTTAGTAACCCATTTAAATATGAATTTATCTTCCAGGAAACTACTGATATTGATAAACTAATTTGTATCTAATACAAAGATTATTAATTTTGATAATAAATTACTAAGATATGATATGAAACATTCATAGAATTAGGTGATGCACTGTACCTATTTATTTGCGGAAGGTACTGGAATTTCTATTGTTCCTTTTTAATTATTTTCTGCGTATTATAGATTCTGAAAAGACTATGATATCTAAAAAGAAATATTTATTTGTTGTTGTGAGCTTTGCTCTACTTAACTTCGAAATATAAATTCACCCGATTTTCTTTCTACAAACAAAACATATTTACAATTCTTTATTTATTTTAGTTTATGTGTAATTTCATATGTGCAGATAGACTTTACTATCTGTATTTTATATTCCGTTTGTACAGTTAATGGAATTTGTTTCGATGAGCATATTTGTTACTATTAATTATTACTTATGACAAATTGCGTTTTATTTTTAGTTTCACTTATATTAAGGCATAATCCTACAAAAAAATGTTTAAATGATAACAGAAATAGTAATAAAATAGGCAAGGTTGAGTGATTAGTAAGAATTAAAAAATTTAAATACTGCTATTGATTAGTAAAATAAAAAATATGATTCATGTTCAAATACAATATTTAAATTACCGAAACTGAAAATTATTTGTTTTATAAAAATATGCGCAAACATATCTTTCAAATAAAATTTATTATTCACATTATTCTGGAATTTTCATTTTGGTGAGTGTAAAACAATTATAATCACAAAACATTTCATGGTTTTCGTGAAGTGAAGAAAAATAAAATATAAAAAACTATATAAATAACTATTAAAATTTATTATACTTAATACTACAGTAGTTTAATAAACACTAAATTATGGAACAAATTATAAAATAAGTAAATAAATAATAATATAACTTAACTTTATAATATTTTTAATTTTAAATTAAATTAACTGACGTGAAGATTAATTAGTAGTGCATAAATTGTAGTATGTGTTTTGTAAGTTCATCCACAAAAATATTTGAGTGGTTACAGTTCCGAGAAACTTTGAAGGATGACAAACATCGTCATCAAGCACACACACATATATATGTATATTTTTAATTCTCTTTTTTAAATTTTTTACCTTGACGCAATTATATCAGTAAATAATATATTATTTATAAATAAGGTATAATACTCGTATAAATATAAACGATTTGATTTTCAAAGTATTTTGTTTGAATTAATTTGTATGGGATAAATAAAGCCCGTATAACACGTTCAATTTTTTATACATTTTTACTCGTATGTCAATTTTCATTATAAAATTTTTCTGCACATTATGAGAAAGGGATTCATTTACAGAAAATAATAATGGTCAAAAAATTCAATCTCGGTTTGTTTTGTTTGCACTTAACCTAAAAGGTAGATGCATAATATTTTATTATACTTATATTTTATCATGGACTACGAAGATATTTTGATTTTGGCTTTAATTAAATTTCTTCAAACCTCAATTTGCACTTTTCAGCTGTTTAACTGACGTTTGAGTTTTACGTCTGTGCCTATTTCTTTGCGCATTTTATGTACAAAAACATTAAAACATTTACATCGTAACGGAACTGGACGCAAAGTATAAATGTTGAGTTAAAAGATGTTGGGGCCTATTCTATATCTTACCTGTTAATTTTTAACCAATAAAAATATATGTGTCAAAAGAAATTTTCAATTTTTATTCAGTGACGCCTGTTATCATTGGTTAAAATTTTTGACAGCCCGTTAAAAATTAACAGTTACAGAATAGGCCCCGTTGAGTCGCAAATTAATTGTTAATTTTATTCAATCCAATATTTCGCAAACAATTTTGTTACTTCATCAGGGAGAAAATTTTTTAACAAGATTCTTTTAAAATTTTAACAAAAGTTGAATTACTCAAACAAAAAAACCATTGAGTGATAAGAATGAACCATATATTAAATACACCCACAATAAAGATTTTTTATTAAGTTGTTTTTTAATGATGAATTAACACGTGGTTACAACATATTTATCATTCAACAATTAGGGGTAACTTCCCTCAAACCTTGAACGAATTTACATGCATGATACATTCAATTTTTAGCTATTAAAAAAATGACAAAAAACTCAGCGTGTCTACGGACTTAACTCCGTGGTGAGGCATTGGATTATGGAAAATGAAATCCTCAGCTGGAGCCACAATGTTATTCTTGTAGTGCTCCTCCATACGGCTGTGACTGAGAAGCCGACAACTGCACTTCACGCGAAAAAATACATCGCTTTCAGAGATCTGCGAAAGCAAAGTGCTATACCTATATGAGTAATCAAGGTGATAATATATAAATTTATTTATTATATTTTAAATAATCAATTAATATAAGTTACAGGTGTTTTGGGTATTTTCGTGCAAACAATAATCTAAATAAATGCACAGTATCTAATCTGACTGATATGTTATCAAATCTAACAAGTTATCAATATCTAATACGTTGCTAAAATTTCATCATTTATCTTATCTTTTCGAGCAAATATATGTACTTATTTCTCGCGTATTTATTTAGTGTATTATTTAAAATTTACGTACAATAATAACGAATTGTGTTGGTGCCTGTACTGTTTTCAGTAATTAGTTAATAATTGCTGCTCTTCGCAAAGTTATTCTACATTGTAAGTAAAATATAGGTTATAAATTTTCAAGTGGAACTGTTAATATTGACTAACTAGATAAAATATTATATTACATTCTTTCACCGGGATAAATTAAGGTTAAATCCGATAAATCATTTACAATAGGCATGCTGTAAGGACCATAATGATATATTTTTGTACATACTACTAGCATAACAACAAAGTATAGCTATCTCACTGTATTGACTTAACTTGTACTTTTTAGTATAATTCAGTTATATCATATGAATTTCGGACAAATGTGAAACACATCTCATGTGCTTTACTCTATTTATATCAAGTGAATTTTCGTTAAATCATACATCGCAAGTATATTCTATTATAAGGTGTATCGCTTGCAAGTAAATGTGAGAATAATAATATACGGTCTTCGTACGGAAAACTTTCATTTGTCATAAATGTACTTTTTCTTCAAACAGATTGTATAATTTAAGAATTGCGGAAACGTTTGCAACTCTTGCTTTATTAAAATTTGTCTACATCATCAGTCGATGCAGTGGCGATTTAAAATTCTGCCGCCTGGGGCTAACGGTAGGTACGCTTTCTTCATATAGGTTTATCAATAACATTGCACAAAATCATTAGGATTATCCTAATTGTACAACAGTTGTTTAAAATAAATGAATAACCAGATCGATATATTACATTGTTTATATAAATACAGAGTGATTTATTGCGTACAGATAAGATTTCAAGTATAGATAGGCGAGTCTAAAATAATACTGTTTCCTTTATAAAATTTTGACAAAAACTCATTAACCAAAAAGTAACAGCAAATTAAAGCTCTTTTAAATTAGCATCCACCTATTGAATACCGCTGAAAATAATTGGGAAGAATTAAGAGCATCATTATTTTTTCGTTTCCATAGAAACGCATTTATTTCAAAGCTGACAATTTCCGGTTTATTTATTTATTTATTATTTTAATTTTAAATTATGCACACAACAAAACACATGTCTAAATATTCCACGTTAGGTACTGAAAGCATTAACCATTTTGCTTTTAATATACTCTGACGTTTAATAAATTGACATTTAAATTAATTTGAACGGCAGCTTGTTTCTAGTGTTTCTGTTTTTAAGTGACTCTCGTGGACAGTAATTCTTAGCAATAAAAGAAAAGTTAAAAGAGCCTTAACTTTCATAATAGTCCGTGAGCCAGCTTTAAAAAATGCTACCCATTTGACCAAAAGTTTCAGTATGTTCTGTAGAATCTACCCGTTTAGATACATCGAAAATCGCACGTCTGCCATTTAGATCTGAGTGGTATTAAAAATGGCTTCCATTAAAAGAGGATAGAAAATGATGGAATTTTGAATAATGTGACCAAAATTTTCTTTTTAATCTCGAAATACTAGATGAAAAGACAAATCAAAGACATCAGTCTTCCATTCGTACGTGGTCAAGTTGTCCCAGCAGACGAATTTCAAAATTTAAAATTTGTTGCTCGAAATTTTACTCCATTGACCAAAATATTATTTTTATTCCATGATACTAGACGAAAATACAAATAAAAAGATACTAGTCTGCCACACGTATGTGCTCGGGTTGTCTCAGTAGATAAATTTCAAAGTTTAAAATTAGTGTTCCGAAATTTGAATGATTTTATTGTTTGCACGAAAATACCCTAAACATCTGTAACTTGTATTAATTGATTAATTTTTTTTTTTAATGAAGATGGGAATCGGACTAACTACTATGGTCATACATATGCCACCTCATGAGTTGATGATTGTGAATTTGTGTAAACATCAAAAACGACCATGCTCTTCAGTGGGATTCGAACCCACGACCTCTGGCGTGCTAGGCTAGTGACATAGCCACTACGCCACCGAGATCGGTAATTGATTATTTAAAATATAATAAATAAATTTATATATTATCACCCTGATTACCCATATAGGTATGGCACTTTGCTTTCGCAGATCTCTGAAAGCGATGTATTTTTTCGCGTGAAGTGCAGTTTTCGGCTGCTCAGTCACAGCCGTATGGAGAGGCACCACAGGAATAACATTGGGACTCCTGCTGTGGATTTTATTTTTCACAATCCGATGCCTCACCACGGAGTTAAGCCCTTAGACACGCTCAAAAGAAAATTTTGGTCACATGAGTCGCAATTCCTTCATTTACTTTCCTTTTTTAATGGACGTCATTTTGAACTCCACCCAGATCTGCATGGCAGACTTGCATTTTTCGATGTACCTAAATGGGTATTCCATAAAACTTACTGAATCTCTTGGTGAAATGAGCTGCTGTTTTTACAGCCGGCTCACGGATTATAACTATACTTAAAGTATTCCCAATTTTTATTTAAAACATTATTAACTGCTGTAGTTTGTAACAATTGCTTATTAGTTGATTCAAATTTAATTTGCTGTAACTTTTTTGTTATTAAGTTTTTTTGTCTGTAGTTTATTAAGGAAAATACATAAGGTATTTATCAAAAAATTTGCCGTCCTAGATTGTAGCCCCTATAGACCTACCCACCCCCTTCCATAAATCCGCCCCTGAATCGATCAATATTTAAAGGATTATTTAAAACTGATTAGATAAATACAGGATATTGAATATTCGCTTAGTTTTACTATCAGTTTATCATTATTTCAATCAAAAATAATTCATATAAATGTAGCAAATATAATTCTGAACCGATGTGAGTATAGCTAATTATGTATTTATGATTTAGATACTTAAAAGGCAATACATTTTTTAAAATTATCAAATGGATAACTTTTTAATTAAGAAAAGTTGTAAATATTTAAATGGAATTTTAATTTACAATTTATTTATAACAAATAATAGAACTTCCAATTCATTATTTATTTTATTTATTTTAAAATAGATAACATTATAGACCTCTGTTTTGTGCTAAACAATAGCCTAATCTACTATTATAGAAATTTCTGTAACATTACGCAAGTGTCTAATATTTATTTTGTATTATTGTTCTTCAACAACATTTCCTTCTTTAATACCATTGCATTTTTTTATAAGCTCAAGACATTAGTGTCCGCATAAAAAGTCATAGTAAATTAGTAAATCTGGCGACGAGGTGGCCAGTTCACTGGCCCTGCTTGTCCTATCCAACTTTCTGAAATCGTTTTGTTCAGATAATTTACAATTGCTCTAGCATTCTCGTAACAATTCCTAATAAGGGTTTGATTTTAGGCGATTAATGAAAACACATTTAATGAATGTTGATAGTGGGTTCCAGATTCAATAATACGAGTACTATGCGGATTTCTCAGAGCTCTGTTTCGAAAATTATTTTTTATCTACGACATTTGTTAAAAGTAGCCGTTTGTATGGTTTCTTGCCAAGTTAAAAGTCTCACTTTCTGACATTAGTTTAAAAAGTAGCATGGCAACGTGTTAAAAGTGAATTTATTGTTACACGTTGCTAATGATTTGAATCAATAAATCAACATTTTTTTTGTATTTACTAATAATACACTAGGAAAAGCGTATATAATTTGTTTCATGATACATGTGGTAATAGTTATATATTTCGTTCGTGGGGTTTTTTCACTAGGCTTCGCCTCGTTTCACTTACTCATAAAATGTCACTTTTCACATTTAAATCATAACTAACTATTACTTGAATCGGTATTCATTGTTAATATACACTCATCTTTTAAATATATTAACTTAACTTCATGTTAGCTGGTCATTTTCAGTAATAAACCTTTTATTTTCAATTAAATCAATCAAAAATTAAAGATAAACTGAACTTTCTTGCCAGTTTTATTAACTGCGTATTTTGAATATAATTGCTCAAATTTTGTACGACTTCTAATAGTTCCATTATCAAATAGCCCTTTTTTTAAATAAATTTGTTTTGAATCAAACAAGTCTTTTATTTGTTGTTTATTCCACGATAACTGTTCCACTTTTCTGCTGTGGTAATTCTCATTGTCTACAATAACGACAATAATTGAAGATTAGGATTCAACGAATTTTCGAACTTATTCTGCAGTAACGTAGAATGCGTTTCTTCGTGTTAGTCGCAAAAATTTCTTTTTAGTTTACTTAGTTCATCATTTTTTTTTTTATAAATCTGTCTTTCGAGCTGAAGCAATACGAATCGCGAACCACGAAGAGTTAGAGTTTTTAATCCTGTGGACAAATCTGATAAAAAAGCATCACGGTGGCCTCGGCAAATAAATTCCATACTTGTAATAAAAAGTTAAACTTCAGTGTCTTGATACATAAATAACCATTATTTGAAAAGGCAGTAAAAAACTCTAAAATCATTATTAAAAGCTCTGAAATGGGTACTAAAATTATATTACGTTTTTGAGCTTAGATCATAGAGCAGAGAACTAGATATAAGGAAGTGCTTGCTTTAAATGCTGTTCGAAGGAACGCTTAGGATAAGGGGAGGAAGAAATATAGTACAACGTAAGTAAAAAAAGGAAAACCCAAGGTAACTATGCAAGCGCTATGAACGATTTCTTTAAAAAGAGGCATACATGAGAAGAATAAATATAATTGAAAGCTATTTCAAACTCATTTTCAAAAACTGTACATCTGTTATAATGCGAATAATTTATTTTTCAAGTTTCAAACTATCAAGTTTGTAGTTGAAGACATGCAACAGAATAATCTGAAATCACAAAATCCATATGTTTCGCGTCAACAACTTCAATGTCCGATGTCGGCAAGACTGGTATTTGACATAACTGACAACTGACAGATATGTAAACTTAACCTATAAAATAATTTTTTTAAAGTTTATTTACAGAAATCAATAAAAAAGAAAATGAAATGAAAAATGCAGGTACCAAGCTTATGTATTAATGCAGTAATGTATTAATTATAGCATGTAGTAATGCAGTGAATAACACTAGTAAAATCAAATTATAAAATTAATTGAAATGCTATGTAAATAAATATCAAGTAATATTGACTGCTTGTATTTACTCAACATATTAGTCACTTTAACTGAATAATTATCATGGCTACTATTTAAAAATACATTGGAGTGGTTCCAAATGTCGTTGACTATGGATATCATTAACCCAACCACACTTATAAAATTTGTACACATCTAGGCTTTTATTTATGCTCACAATTCTTCCTGTGTTTAAGTTCTTTTTACGTATAATAAAATTAAATAATTAGTGATGTCTATGAACGTCACTTTGGGAAAATTTGTAATATCGGTCTACACACTTTTCTTATTTATCAACATTGTCTATGAATGATATCTAGCCGGACATTCTTCTCCAGCGTAAAAAAATAATATATGAAGACAAACATATAAAACTTAGTTTGTTTGTCTAACCCTCGTAAGAGGGTAGAAAATAAAAGGAGTCCTGTCGAGACTGGGAGCAGAAATAAAACTTCGATCCGTGGACTAACTTACATAGTCTTTATTAACCAATAATGAATGATGACCGTACTCTACAATTTACTGTACTCTACTGTACTTACTTACTTCTAACATACATAGTAGCACACACACACACACACACACATATATATATATTTGTACAAATCCTAAGTCAGCAAAATAAGTGTCACAAGTAAACAATATTATTGAAACTATCTGACCTACTTATTTAATCATTGCGTGAACTATAATGTGCTGACTTAAGATTTGTTACATTTGCCTGCCAAACAGCTGCCAGTAGCTATTTTGAGAACGGAGCTGTACGAACCTTATTTTATTTATCTGATATTTCAAATATTATTATAAAATCCAAAGTTGAATTATTAAAACTACCATTAAGACACCATTATCAGTAAATATGTTTTTTATAACCCCCCCCTCTCCTCTGCCCCTCCCCTGTCCAGGTTCATGGCTGGGTATGCCACTGCAGGGAACTTTCGCCAATATGATCTCTCTTTCACCGAAGTTTACATATTTACGGTATAGCAGAGATAGATGTTCTGTTACGTTCTAGGTGAGGATTTCAGTAAATAGGACTGGAACAATTATACGTTGGCCTGAAAATTTGCTCATGTTGCATTAAAGCTAACTTATGATAAACCTTAAGTGGACAATAACTTCATTGTTTATTTAAATTGTTTCCTTTTTTTCAGATTTTGAGAACTGCTGCTTCTTCAGTCAGCGCAAGAGGAAAAATAAATACTACCATCGATTTTCAACATTATATTCGCTACCTATTCTTGTGTATATACTTTGCATTTTGCTTTCTAGAAATTCGTGAATCTCTACCTTACACAAGATAGTATAGGGCATAGGGCATCGACGAAACACTAGTAAAATTAAATTCTGACATTTATAGTAAACCTGAAACCGCTTTTAATCTCTTCGAACTATTGTTTCGAGATTGTTTCTCCAGTTCTTTCATTTTTTGGCGAATTGAAGTAATTTAGACTTACGAACAAGTTATAAAATATAAAATTACTATGACATCAGGAGGTTCGCGATCTTCGAAAAGAATTAAAGTTAATAAGGATGGTATAGTAGCAGTTATTTGTACCGATGGAAATGTCAATATTAAGGGAGATATAATTGTTAATGATTCACCACAACCCGAAATTGTAATTGAAGATTTTGATTTACCACGTCCTATAAAGACCTTTGGAGGCCGGAAAGAAGAAATGCAAACACTTGATTCTATATTTTTCACACAAAAGAAGAATAAAGTTGTAATTTGTGGACTGCCAGGATATGGAAAAACAGAATTGTCGAAACAATATGCTAATCTTTGTGTAAAAAACAAAAATATTGATAGAGTATTTTGGATTACCTCAGGAAACAAAGAATATCTTGAACGTTCTTGGAATTGCCTTAGTAATATCTATAGAAATTTCGGAGAGACAAAATGTTTGTTTATTTTCGACAACGGCTTGTGCAAGCAAGATATTATACAATACGAACCACCAGACAATGACAATTATTTTATGCTGATAACGAGCCAGGAGGCGGACTGGGGGGATGATGTTGAGTCGCTCAAATTGGAACCACTGTCCACCGAATCGGCTATTGAGGTTTTTCACTCAATTCTAAACAGTAAATATAGAGAAGCAGACAAAGACTTATTCATAGAACTTGCTCACGTTGTCGGCAATGTTCCCCTAGGGCTTCAAATAACAGGAGCTTACGTACGATTGCACATCAAAAGTTTAGGCCAAGATTTTCAACTAGATGAATATATTTCAGTACTAAAACAATCACAAAAGGAATTAATCGATGTTAAAATACCTAAATCTGTAGCAAACACCTACGAAAAGACAATGTCGAAATGCTTTCTGGACAACAAAGTGATAAACACTAGTTAACAAGTGAAAATCGAAATATTATCAAGATAAACAATCAATGAGAAGCGGAGGACGCAAGTAAGGTAGAGTTCAAGCAAACTTTAATAAAATCCTCCGCATCCTTTCCCTAAAATCAAGAAAATATAAACCCTGCATGAATTGCTAACTCAACAGCGCCAACTACAGTACGAACGATTTTATTGGCGAATAAAAAAAATGCAATTCGGTACACAATTATTATGTTCCGTTTCGTTAAATATATATAATTTTTCTCAGACGTTGCACTATGTTAAACGTAAAATAGTGATTTTACAACCTTTCATTGCTTAACGCAATACAAAAACTCTCCGAACCCAAGGTTTTAGTAAAATTAGACTCAAACATTCTTATATATTTATTATTTTTTTAACAATTTAATTTATTCAATTCTGATATTAATACAAGGATAAACTTATATCTACGAGTGTACAAATGCGGTGAATGTGTGCTCCAATTATTAAAAATTTATCACCAAATTAGTGAGTGTTTTGTGTAATGTGGTTGTAATTATAAATCTAACAGTAACATATGTAAATAAATTAAAATTACTTACATTTCAAGTAAATGAAAACTTACAAACTAGGAACTACATCTAGGAATTTACTTACAGCTACCATAAACAATAATAATAATAAACAAATAAATTTAAATTATAAATTAGATTTTGTTATTTACTGGGGGCTAGTCCTGTAAGCTTCCATTAAATATTGATAGTGTCTGATAAGTCAATTTGTGAGTATGTCGTGCAGAAACATCATCAGAACGGATCTGAGTCACATTGCCAATTATTTCACTGTCATCAGCGGAGATGAGCAACGTTTTGTGTAGAATTTGGATGCGATCTTTTCAATGTAGTCTTGTATAAGTGGAATATTTGTTTGTTCGTGTAAATCTTTGATGTGAGTATAGCGATCTTGACCCGCGATAATTCGAAGCATTTTGTTCTGTAATACTTACATACATAAATAGATAATATTACGCTATATCCCACGTAGTGGGTGTCTTCCAAACATTCCTATCTTGATACACCACTTTCGCCTCGTTCACATTCATAATGCGATTCATACTTGCTTGTTTATTCTTCACACTCGGATTCATTCGTTCACGCAACCAATTATTCCTCGAATACCCACGCAATCGTTCACCTTCAATCTCACCTACATATGTTAGTTTCACTAACCCTTCATTCGACATTTGCTCAACATGTCCAAGCCACCTCAACTGACTCACTCCCACTTTCCTAACAACATTCTTCTCAATCTCACACTCACCACACACCAATGTACTTGCATTCCTTATACGATCACGTCTTGTATACCCGTTCACGTCGTTCATGCTTCTTCATCCACACCCAAAATTCATTTCCATACATCAATATAGGCACTAACATACCATTATAAACACTCAAGCGAGCATCTCTAGATACATTCACGTTTCCAGCAAATGTATCCAGAGCACCCAATATCTTGTACCCTGCAGACACTCACCTTTCAATTTCCCGGTCAACACGTCCATCCCTCGAGAACATACTACCCAAATATACAAATTCATTCATTTGTTCTCGTCCCACACCATTCACTGAAACATTACAATCATTTTTCTCAAACACCAACACTTTATATTTATCCACATTCAATAGCAGATTTAAACCTTACGCTACTTCATTTATGCTCACAATCATTCTTCTCAATTGCTCCTCAATTTCACCCAACACAACAACATAATCCACATAAGCTAACGCAGGCACTATACGTCCACCAATACGTACACCATCAGTTCCATTCAATGCCTTTTGTAACAACACATCCATATACAAATTAACAACCAAGGAGACATCCCACAACACTGTTTCATACAAACCAATCACTCAATCTACCATCAACTCTCACCGCAGCCTCACTTCATTCATACAACGCTCGAATCGCTCCCAACATATTGCAATCCACACCGTACCCCACAACTACATCCCACATAGTATCTAGAAGAACACTGTCATACGCTTTCTTTAAATCGAGAAAGCCACAGAACACCTTTTTGTTCTTATCAAGTTCTCGACAATCATTCGAAGAGAAAACAATCGATCTACACAACTCTCTCAGGCAAGAAACCTTATGAATTAAGATTTGTCCATACAACTTCCCTACCACACTCAATAAACTTATCGCTCGAAAATTTGTACATTCACTCGAACTGCCTTTGTCTTTAAATAAAGGACAAATAACAGCACGTTTCCAATCATCAGGAGCCACGCACCGATTCAAACAAAATCTGAACAAAGAAATTAACCAACCAAATAGTCTTTCACCATATTTCAACATTTCATTTGTTATACCATCCAAACCGGGAGTCTTACCATTCTTTAGACGCATCAATGCAAAGCTGACATCACCTTCATCTATATCCCATTCAACATTTCTAGCATTTCTTGCATTTCCTCCTCTATTATTCACTCTATTTACACCATCGTACAATATCTTAAAATTCTCACAACATCTGTTTCTAATGTAATGGGTAAACTTGTTTTATGGTAGTGTGCTTTCTGTATTGCTTGGTTAATGTTTGTGTGTGAAAATTTTATATGTGATCAAGATGCACACCGAGGTATTTTACTGATGTTGTGGGTATGATTTTGTGTGATTTAAGATTTAGTGAAGTGTGTATCTTGGTGTTCATGAATTTTCTAGAGAAGAAGTGTCTGTGTATGTCATTATGAGATTCAGGTATTTCTGTGTTTGCCGTGCAGCGTCTTCAGCACTGTGACTGTGTCCATAAATGGCTGTGTCATATGCAAATTGTGCAGTATTTGTCATTTAAAATGTAGGCATGTCATGTATATAAAGTGTGAACAGTATAGGTCCCAAAATAATCCCCTGAAATACCTCTGCCTGAATTTGTGATTTGTTAGAGTGTGAGTTGTTAATTTTGACTGTGAAGTGTCTGTTAGATATGAATGTAAATGTTTTATAAGAGTAGGTGTTAAATTCATTTTAGTTAATATTACAGAAGTCCATCAATATATTTATTTATTTATTTATTTGTTTATTTACTTAACTTTAAACCTTACAGACAACTGTCCAAAAAAAAGTAAAGAAAAACAATGCCTTAAGAAATAAGTAAGAACATTGAATACAATATATATAAAAAAGCATGGATCATGCATAAATGTTTATAAATCTGATCTAAAGTTCATGATAATATACATTACGCAGATTGGCTATTGTACAATTAAATATATCACAAATAATGCTAATTCTATTGTAGTTAGAACACATAATGAAAACTGGAGACTTTTGTAACAAATTAGTATTAGCTTTAGGGTTGTAAAATGTACTAACTTTACGAGACTCAATACGAGGGACTGAAAAATTAAGTTTAGCAACTAAGTAACTGCAGTCAATTTCATTATTTATAAGTTTATTTTACAAATTAGATTATTTAACACATTAATAAAGAAAACGTATTGACATATATTTTGTATGTTATGGCTTAATAATAAACAGCTATTTCAATATAAAAATTACTGGCTAATACCCGGTATTTTCAATTCGAAGAAAGATATATTCTTAAATGTTTTACAATTGATACCTAACAATTATCAAAGCAAGCTTATTGTTTCGGTCCTTGCTTCTATGTCAAATCATTGGCGAAGCAAGAACATCACTTCGTTCCTCGCTTCCATGTCCGTTAATTGGCAAAGCAAGCTTATAACTTCGTACCTTGCTTCCATGTCAGTTCATTGGCGAAGCAAACTCGTCACTTCGTTCCTCGCTTACATGTCAGTACATTGACTAACCAAGCTCGTCACTTCATTCCTCGCTTCCATGTCAGTTCGCTGGCAAGGCAAGTTCATCACTTCGTTCCTCGCTTCCATTCTTTTCACGTATCTAATATGGAATCTGAATATGAGCTAAATCGAAACAAATGTAAAATTATTCTAAATATCTCGAGTCTCGACCCCAACGCCAGTTATATTTTTTCAAATTAGATGCTGTATATTTTTTAGGCCCATTCGATAGAGTATTTTTCTCTGAATACATCCATGTATTCGTTTTATACCCTTACATAATAAAAATATTGGGAAAAATGCGATTGAAATTTAAATAAATTTTATATTTAAAGTTATTTTTCAGTAGTTCTTCATCATTCCTCGACGCCCGCCACCCGGCCGCTCCCCGGAGTTGCAACTGCAGACATAGATCACCAACCCCGCCACCAGATAAAAGAGAATTGAACTCCTTAGCCGCCTCTCCAACGCCGCGCCGCCACTTCCAGCACAAGTTTAATTAAAATTAACAAAATTTATTTATTTATTTCTGCTTATTCATTTAATACACAAAAATTCGAATAATTACACTGATTATTTATTCCTACTGAGTCTTATCAAGTCGAATATTCATTCACACTCATTGACGGATAGACTAGAGTGACTAGACTGTGCACCGTTCGCTCGGTGCCCCCTTGTATATAACTGTGTTGCCGGCTCTCGAACAGTCGAGGCACCGTCGAGAAGTTTCAAGAAAGGGCGCCGTGTATTTATTGGGCGTAACGTCACTTCGGCAGGTTTCAACCGGTCTATATTCAAGGGTAATACCACTAGTGGTGAATATTTTTTGTATTTTTGCAAATTATTACGTCAAAATTTCGCGATTCAAAAATTTCGTTAAGAACACCACGAAACCGAAAGTCGAGTGATATTTGAGAAATTTTTGATGAGCAAAATTTGTAATAATTTAAAAGTCGACGCAAAAAAAATTATTTTTTTTTTTAATATTTACCTCGAGTGGTATTTGGATAGATTTGTTTAACAAGATACACTATTTTCATAAATTTTATTAATGGAACCATATCCAAAACGTAAATTATCACATATTTTGTTAAGAAATGACAGACGTTTAAGTGAAAAGAATTATTTATTTTAAAAATTGTCGCGGTAATGGGATATATTGCTGGACCCGTATATTCGCTGATATATTGCTTTGATTGGACAAAATAGAAGACGTGTAAGACTCTTATTGGCGTATTTACTATAGCGTTGAATAATCGTTATAATATGCTCATAATGACACTCTAAAGATGATGATTTAAATGCAATTTGCAAAAAAAAAATATGTAAATTTGGTAAGGCTTTTATAATAGAAACATAATATTTCTCCTTCAACAAACAAATATTTAAGTAGCCGAAGCTTAAAAGAAAATACTTTTAGGTAGATTAGAAATAAATAGTTCTTTTCCCACCCTTAAACAATACCGTTAATTTTGCTAAAAGTATCTGTCTACTAATAAATTAGTATTCAGTTTATAGTTATGTTCTGTTTTGCATCTTTGAAAATTTGAAATAAAATGTAATGATAATGATTCTACTTCCAAATATGTATGCAGTAGTGACGATGATGTGTAAATTAATTAATCACAATTCTCTTTATTTGTATTTATCTATTTATTGTTCAATATTTTTCGGTAATTTTTAGTATTGCTGACTTGCTGATATATTTATATAGCACAATGTACATAATGATTTATATTATTTAATTATATTGTTATCTACATTTCGTACCTGACATTGCTGTATATTTTTTTACTATGTTTTTTTTACAAAGTATGAGGAAAGATTGGAATCATGAAGAAAATCGCTGACGAGATTTTTGCGCAAATGCTTATTTTGCCGTCCACTATATCCGTTAAGACCAATTTATCAATGATGTCTGTATGTGAGGATGGATGGATAGACGTCCGTGTGCGTAATATCTCATGTACGACACCACAAGTTTAACATCTACATAAGTATATCAAATAATTGTCAAAATAAAGTCATACGCAAGGAACAAATCATATACGTGTCAGTTAATTTTATTTGTATAAGAAAGTAGTATGGTGACCACAGCAGATTTTTGTTACCTGTAATAAATAAAATATTATTATTTCTGTAATTTTTGTACATTTATTAAATTGAATTTTACGAGTTCGTAAGATGTAGCCATTTTCTCGTGTCACGTCTGCACTGTATGCACACTAACAAACATCTTTATCTTATTTTTGTTACCAAACTTTGAAATATTTCGATTCATAAATGAGGTGTGCTGGTTGCATAAAAAAATAGTTTTCAGTCCACAGTTCAGATGGCGCAGAAGATAGTCCCAATAGATATACAGCTTGTCGTCCATCTATAGAGTATATTTGTAATCTGTGCTAACAAAACTGCCAGAGAAACCAAATTAGTCACTGTCACACTTACTGCGTTTACATTCAGTTTTGAAACCGTTTTCAAATCTTTTTAAGTTTTGAAAACTCATGTATACAGTATCAAAACCATTTTGAGATAACTCAAACCAAAACTAAAATTCATGGGTTTGAAAACAACTCATGTAAACACGTAAAATACAGTTTCGAGATTACGCATGTGTACTTTAGAACACCAATATTACACAGACAATAATTAGAATACCATTATTAACGCAGCTTCCGAAAACACATTCTAATAAATATTACATTATTAAAAGATTATTTTAGGTATATATTTTATACACAAGCGATACTGAGAGGTAATGTTTTACATTCCGATCTGTCACTTACATCAACCAAATACTCATGCGTCGAAACTGTTTTCAAATCTATTTTTACACCTGTTTTGGAAACTGCATGTAAACAGTTTCCTATAATTTTGACTTTGAAAACTGAAATCATTTTCAAAACTGCATCTAAACTTAGTAACTGTCTGGTGACGCCGCATGGCGGGATGATTCAGGAGATGTCCCACAATAGCCCTCTGGCGGCGCAATCTGGTACCACAATTACACTATGCGTAGCATTAAAGGTGCGTTTTGAAAGAAACACCCTCAAAGTATAGTGTCAATTTATGGAAGTATGTTCAAATGTACCACTAACGAATTTTAGATGGCAGCACTGTATATGCAGGTTATAGTAGTAAAAATTTAAAAAATATTTATTAGGTATTTACACGTTCTTTTTTTTTATTTGCACTACTAGAATTTGGCAACATGTAAGAACGCGATATTTTGACCATGCTGCACTCCAAACATGGTCCATCGTTCATAGGAGACAGGTGAATATCGAATCCCCTTGCTCCACCAATCATTTGAGAAGCGTCTGCCCAAAAACTAATCCAACCATAGCGCCGAAAATTTATGCGGAAAGAAGCTGAACTATTTCTAAACCTCAAATACACTGTTTATTATTTCCAGTTACATTAAGAAACTATGGTATATTTTTCAACCAAATTTTGTACACGTGAAACATATAATAATATCTAGTACAAGAGTTATTCTTAATGCTCAAATGTATATGATTAAAAAAATTATTAACATTAATGTATTTCAATTAAAAATATAAATTATCTGATGTACGAGATCTTAAAAATATGATTACAAATATGTAAAAAAAATTGTTTACGTATTATTAGTTTACGATTGTAACTGAAACCAAAATTATTTTTTTGCTATGCAACCTGCTATACTGTCGGTTATTTCTGAGTCCCCCTCGTACAGTGAAATTTTATTTTTGTACAACCATAATAAGTGTAGGTAGATACATTTAATTTATACTTAAATAATTGTGAATGCAGATGCATCTTTATCTCGCGCACCGCAACCTTTATTTCATTTATTTGATTTGTGAAGACGGAGATGCTGTCGGTTAAAGATAGCACCTCGTCGACCAGATTCCTCCCTGTAAAATTGACAACAAGGGGAATTTGTTTCCGGAAGCTCTGTGGAGTCGGGTAGGGTTCTTGAAGAATGAAAAAAATAAATCCTGTATGTGTAACAATAATTTATTTATAAATATCTTTTATTATACAGACAATAATTAAATGGATCCAGTGCCTTCGGCCAACGAATCTCAGAACTTTAAATGTTATTTATTAATTACTTTACCTTGAAGTATTTGTTTTTACTTTATAACGGATGATTGGTGACGGACAGAGACACGTCACCTAAATTGCGTTCAGCGGACTCAACACACTGAGAGGTTAGGTTGACCTGTAGCGGACTGATCTCACCACGGGTAGTATATATTTATGATCTGTGCACGGGTCTGTCTCTCCGACGGCTGAGTGCCGCCCAGAGACAAATATCTAAAGAGAGACGCGACAGTCTCAGCAAAATTAAGTGTGATAGAAGTTCTGCGCCATCTATGAATAGAGCACCCGAACTAAGGCGATATTTAAAATGAAAATGCGGGAATTTAATGAAATTCAAATTTCAAAGTACTAAAAATAATAAAATATAAATTAATTCATGTATACAAATTTATTTTTTAATTAATGAATACATATATATCTTTACAAATTTATATAGCTTTTTCTTAAACGCCGTTTGGAAGGACGTATCTTCAAAATGCAAACTACACACTCGCACGTGTGTAAGTGCTGCGTCCGACTTGCCTTCCAGCAGCACCGAAATCCCCAAATTTTGCATCCACACATAAACTTGGGTTTTTTGGTAAGCAGAACAAGGAAATGTCGGGATGACCCACACTATCCGTTCTGCAGCTTGGAACAGTGCCCCTTTTGGTCTTGATGTTCTGAAACAAATTTATTATATCAAAATAACGATCTTTTATTAGATTATATGAACAGCCTATTTTGTTAAATCGGTGAAAATAAATTGTTAAACTGCTTAAAAATATACAAACCAATCGAAAGTTCAAATTTAAATAAAACTTTCAAGGAACATGCAAATGCTCTAACAATATTTTAGATAATAACAAAGAAAGTAATAAATTAAAAATGCTTACCTTTCAAGTAAATTGAATCACTTCACTAACTAATCACAAAACTTTAGATATTTGTCTCTGCATAAAACACAAAGTAACGGTAACGGTTTCAATGTTTCAAACGTCAGTTTCAAATTTCAAATCAACTGTTTGTGCGGCCGCCTACTAGTTGTAGTTATTAACCAAACGCTACAGCATTTCCATCTATGTTTAGAGCACCCGAAGTAATCAAAAACAAAAACTTCTATCACAAGAAATCCTATACTACTGTCAGCCCCCTGGTGCCGCCTTTTATACCCAGAAGCCCAACCCCCACCCTGAATCTAAACCAATCAGTTTATAGAGCAACAACAATACTTCATTGTTTACAAACTGTTTTTGTTTACATTAGAAATACAGTGTTTTGACGTTTATGTGTCATTTGAAAATCTGTCAAACTTATGTCAGTATATACGTGAATTAACTTTGGACAATAGTTAATTTATACTATACAGGTGAGTTTAAACATTTTTACAAAACAACTGTCTTTACCTTTTCATATTGTAGGTTTGGTCAACAAGATAAATGACATATTGAAGATTTAACAAAGATAAGAGTTGAAGCACTGAGCAAAATGTGATGACGTCAAACAAACAAACTAAGAAACCAGGACGGTTCATCACAGATTAGTAATTAATAAATTCAAATTCGTGCAGGAAGTATTATAGATACTAAGTTTAAGTAATAAGGCGCAGAAAATCTGTCAGGTTACAAAATAATACTAATGAAGTAGACCAATTAATCTCTTAAAAATTAAAATTTAGATATAATACATTGTACTTCTTTATAAAATTGGGTAATATAAGTTAACAAATGAAATAATATTTTTATATTTGTGGTTACTATAGAAGATCTATCTTCGAAATTATATATTTTTTCATGAAATATTGTAATTGTAATACACATAGTGAAGGTACTTAACATTTGAAGGTTCATTTATCATTAAAGCTTAGTCATAATAGTATAACGTTTAATTTCGTATCCTTCGTATCCATTTCTATTATTTATACAGGCTACTTTTGAAGTTAATGTCATAAATTTAAGGGTAAGTAGTATAACATGTGTAAAATACGAAACAAAAAGATATTAAAAAATCGCATATATAAAAAGGAAGTTTTCATGAAACTAACATTTTTGTACCTCTGGACCACCGGCAACCTATTTACATTCTTCTGTAAATAAAAACATAACTTTAATACTTGAAAGTAATTTACGTAGTTTGTTGGTAACCAAATCTTCATTATTCAAATTTATTTATTATTTATTATTCACGTTAAAAACGTCCAAAACAATGTTTTGGACTTGATGGACCTCTAAGTATTGATCGATTTGCTTCATATTTTGGGAACCTGCACGAATTTCAACGGGCAACAATATACTGCATGAATAGCGAAAACAAAAAATATCGATTTTATACTTATCCAGGTGGCAGTACAAATGCTCGTACTCTGGGGGTAAAAATGTATTGTGACAAATATTGATAAGTTAAAGTGTTAATACAATAAAAAATGGTTTAATAATTCATTATTTTATTGCAGTGCTATAAACACCGATATGAAGAAAATTAAGAAAAGATGTTTTATTGATATTCTCAAATCATTATTTTAATATGGCTTAAACATGAAACGGACAGGGATATTGTAAATATGAGAAATAAGTATATAAAATTATATATATTTATAAAAATACGCAAAAAGTAAATATAATATGTTACACAAAAATCTAAAATTCCCCCTATATCCCTCCTGGACCAAAATCCTGGAAACGCCATTGATTATGCTGTTTAATAATTGCTGCATAATTCTGTATCTACATTCTGAATTCTTTAACAGTTTCAGAGGGGTTTTGGTTATCATAGACCAAGGATTTTAAATGACCTCACGGATCAAAATTTAAGGGATTGAAGCAAGGTAATCTTTGTGGCCATAGTACAAGACCTCCACGGCCAATCCACATGTTTTCGTAGGTATTATTTAAATGCTGCCGCACATTTTTTGAAAAATGAGAGGGAGCACTATCATGCTGAAAACCATGGCGAACATGTAAGGGAATATCTTCTAATAATGCTGGCAAAATATTTTACTAAAATTCCAAACACCACCATTTAAGCTATAAAAGAGAATGGTATGATGCAAGTAAATTGTTATGTAACTTACACTGTGACTGCATGCTAGACAGTGAGCGCTCTGAGGTATGCCTCTGTCGACTAAATGTGCGAGTACGAGAAAGATAAAAGATGCACCAAGAAATTTGCGAATTAAAAATTATAGGTACTCGCAACACAATCGATCAAAATAAATCAGCAAATATGGCTCAAATTGTCATGTGATACCGCTGAAATCGACAAAAATCTAAATTGAGTTCAAAAACGGTATTATCTCGCGAAAAAATCATTGGATAATAGTAATTTACATACCAAATGCAGGAACGCTTGGTTCCCGGATAAGTGTTTGGCGGCGCGAGTTTGCGAGCGCTGCCCTAGAATGATTCCGGGAACCGAGTTAACGCAAGGGGTTTGTACAATATTTTTTGTACGAAAAGTATAAAACTAATAACAGTCCTTACAAAGAAATGAAGTTCTTCAAGGAGTTATTTTGATAATTGTCAAAGTTGCACTATAAATATAAACACACAAATTAATTTGTCTAATGTATTAGAAAATAATTAAAATATTTATAATATTTACCGTCTTCACTTGTAAAATTATTATTTTTCTTATTTATATTGAGATAACTAACATTACATTTGTTATTTTAAAATTCAATTTCATTCTTATTCTACCATTGTTTATATTAATATTATGTAAAGAGATGTTTGAAATACTATATTTTTTTATTATAAATATAAGTTATTAATAAACGCTTTAGAAATAGGAATGTTTTCGTCGAAATTTCCCGGTTGTCTATCTGGTGGAGACCTGGCAAATGGACATTTCAGACGTTGCTTAGGCAACGTTAAACAACACATTTCAATGAATGAGTACAAACAAAAATACGTGTTCATTAATTTTTAAGAAACTTGTTTTTGGTGAGTCCCTCGCCTCTCACCAAAAAGGAGCTTGTTTATAATAATTATTTCGGAATAAGTGCTTTAAAATGTCGCCGCCCACTTCGATGCACTTATTTATCAGCACTACGTATTTTTCCCATAGAACCCGATTCTGCATATAATAAATGGGAGTTCCTATTTAAGACTTCAGCAATTATATCGCCGAATAGTTTTTTTTTTAATGTTGAACATATTGTTTATTTAAAAGAAGTATATTTACATTGTTTTTCTATTAAATTTTTATTTTATAGAATTTCATTTATTTTCAGAAATTTGTGGTAGACGTTCAACTAAAAAATAATTTTTTACAGTAAATAAAATGTTTTTAACGCCAACACTTGCGCGTGAGCATTTCTCTCACACTTCTTATTTTTCTTTATTAAAGTTCAGGATGTAAATAAAACTAATATTCTTCAAGTTGAAATCAATATTTAATATTTTTAAAACATTTTAGTTGCAAAAAGGCTGCATATGCCCATTCAAAAAACAAAATTCAATAAAAAATATAACAAAAAATTTTATTTTAATATTATAGTAATTTAAAACATTTTTTTTGCTAAAATAACAAAAATAATTAAACGTAGTACCTAGTATAATCTGAAGAATTTTGTTCTGCGTATTGTTGGCTGGCTAATACGACAAATTTCTAACTTCTACTCACTGCTATTATACTAAAAATATTGTCATGTAAATATGACAATTTCATTGATATAAAACATTTACTACACGACAAAATACTAATGTAACAAGCGCGTTTTCCAAATTGTTAATTCAGCATTTTGTAGTTTAATAACCGCGCTTGTACGAATACTGCAAATATCAATTGTAATTATTGCACAAGTAGGCATCCATTGCGTGTGCAAAGAAATTCCTTTGATATTTGCAGACACAGTTGATGATGACACGTACAACTTGATGATAATAGTTTTAAGCTGTTTAAAAGGACAGTTTAGTCAGTCCAAACGAGAGTTATGTTTTGAAATTCGGAAGAGTTTCTACGTGCTCTCACGTCTGTAGAGCACGACAAGATATAGCTTAATTGGGTAATATCATTTGTCAAGTTTTGCTAACTCTAACTATGTAACATGTTTATGCGTTTGCGTCAATCGTAATATTTGTATTTGTTGTTTAGTTTGAATATTTTAATATTATATTAAAGTAACCTTGTTCCTCACCATTAAAGTGTTTTTAGTATATTTTAAACGGCTCGGCCGCGTGTACTGCTACATTGGCGCAGTAGATACGATATCGCGTTAAAGAGTATTAATTTCGGTTCATTTAAAATTCGCGCGGTATAAAAAGTTCTTACGTTCCTGTTCAGTTAAAGAAATTTTGTTCGCGATAAGTGTTTAATGTAATCATTTGTGATTACTGGCGCAGTCATTTTGTTTTGAGTCTATTTGCGTTGATTCGAAATGTCACTGTAAGTTTTGTTATCATTTTGTTTTGAGTCCTTTTGTGTTTTTAAGTTTTGATTCGTTTTATGTTTACGTTATTTTGCTTTGATTCGCTTTGTGTTTAAGTAATTTTATGTGTTGTATTGTATATACAGTGACCAAAAATATTAGGTTCAGTGTTCAGTAGTTCAGTAAGTTTGTAGAAATGTACGCGAGTTCAAGTATTGTTGCGCCGCCGAATCTGCTCGTAATCATGTTTGCACACCTGGGGTACGTGTTGGACAACACCTTGCCTGGGTATGACAGGTATTTGCCATTCCCGTTGGGTGCAGCACCATGTCGGTTTTTGTGAAACGGCTGACCATCGCCAACTCCGACGTCATGGTGTTCGGCTGGGTAATAACAGCAGCAACCAAGACCGATGACGGTCACAGGGAATTCGATGAGCAGTGGAGCAGCGGTGGATGGTACTGCAGTGTACCTGGTACCACCCCACAGTTAGGGGTTTAACCTCCACAACCGAATTCCATCTCAGCCGGAGGTAGCACAAATCAGCGTGGCTAATTATGAGTCGTTGCTACAAGCTGAGCGTGCGGTTGCTGTTATTCCTGAGACAATGGAGAAAGCTCTCACGTCTCTAGAGCGCGACAAGATGTAGCTAAATTAGGTAATATCATTTGTCAAGTTTTGATAACTATAACTATGTAACATATTTTTGCGTTTGCGTCAATCGTAATAATTGTATTTGTTGTTTAGTTTGAATATTTTGATATTATATTAAAGGTCCACACCATTAAAGTGTTTCTAGTATATTTTAAACATCTACAGTTCGGCCGCGTGCACTGCTACACTAATGTATGATATATTGACATTAAAAAAAAAAACCAGAAAAACCCTTCAAATCTGTAACTCGCATATTGAGAGAAACGCTCAATCTGCAAGTGATGGAACACATTCACTCTAGAAATTTCAGGAGACGACTAATTGTTGTCCACGTTACATTTATAAGTAGAAGTTATACATAAACTTAGCTAGAGGGATCATCTATCTTAAACCTATTTTAATAAATTGTAACTTTAGCATAAGTGTGAGAGAAATGCTCATAGCGCGAATGCTCCTGCGTTAAGAAACATTCCCTCAAAGCTTTCGAGCACGAGCCGACACTGCATGTAAGAAACCAGCCCAAACATTTAATGAAAATCTGTGTTGTAAACTACTTCTTACTACAACATGTGGATTTTCCTGAGCCCAGTAATGTGAATTGTGGAAATTATGGACACCGTCACGTGTGAAAATTGCTTCGTCACTAAATATTATAAGCCAAGTAAAATTTAAATTTGCAGCATGTGTTGCTGAATCCACTAGGAAAATATCATTCTAGCTTGGTGATCACCAACACGTTGAAAATGGAATGTTCAAAATAGTCTAATGAGATATTTCTCGTACAACACGAGAAATTCCTCTATTACTAATTGTCGAGTCACCATGCACCAAGTCTAGGACTTCATCTTCAATGTTGTGGTGTAGTCTGCGACCGCTGCCATTGTGTCCATTATTTCTTTTTAAATTCCCTTTATCGCAAAGATGTTCTAATATTCATAGGGAACAAACTATCGCTTAATGAAAATTTTAACATTGTATTTCCTATGCCCTATAAAACAAGTAGACACGTGGTATTTTATTCTCTTTTATAATTTTAATAATGTATATTTTTTACCTTCTATTTGCTGCATTTTCTATCCAATTTTAGATTTATTTCAAATTGTTTACATTAGTAAATATTGTCAAAGTTTTGTAGGATCCGAATAATTGATTAAAGAATTATATGGTGGGCTTAAGGAATCCCAAAAGGTAAAGAAATTACTTCATATGTTTAATTGGACGTTTCGGGAGTGTTCCTCCCATCTTCAGCTAATTTCTATTTTTAATTTATTATTTTATAGAAAAATAACTGAAATAATAACAAATTAACAAAAATCTTTATGTACATGATTCTTATTTTTTAATCTGATGACAACAAAATATTTAAAAAATGTTTCAAATGTTTTTTAAAGTATCAATTTCTTCTAACATTATGATTACGTTCGTCTTTACTTACATAGTGATACATATTGAATCACAAAACCATGTAATTTACTATTCTACGATGTAATCTTGACATGTAATCTAATTAGCTGAATATGGGAGGAACATTCCCGAAACGTCCAAATAATCATATGAGGTAATTTATTCACTTTTTGGAATTTTTTAAGCCTACCATATAATTATTTACTTAGTAATTCTTTGTAGGTAACATGAGAATAATTCTAGACTTTGGCCTAAGCAAAAGAGGCAATTGAGTCGAACTATTTATATACATGTAAAAATTATATTTTGTTTTTACCTAGACGCCCGAAATAAAGACTTTGCCTAGAGCCCAAAAGAGTTTAAATCCGCACCTGAGAATAGGCGGCAAAATATTTCAGCCTACCAGTGGCAAAATCACACTTATTATGGTTGTAGAAAATAAAAATTCACAAAGTTACGTTCCTACATATAATTCTGTATTACATTTACTATTTATTTATTAATTTAATAAATAGATTATATAATATGCAAATAAATGTGTTAGTATATTTAGTTATTTTGAAATATATAGAGTTAAAATTTAAGAAGCGGGTACTTCATACGTTATTATTTAAATTAAACGAAAACCAATCCTGTATATAAATTAAATTTTGTTTACAAAAATATACATAGTTTAAAATATTATAAGCTTATTAAATTTTTCAAATCACTAACTGGCAGATTCATGAAAAGAATTAACGCTAATTCCATTTTTTTCAACCTCTGTAACTTTGTTTCTAAATTAATTAAATTAACAAAATGTGTCAAATTTTATGTTAACCTATCGTAACTACAACCTTAGTTAACATAAATATGTTTTGAGGATGGTAACTGAAGTTACGACTAATAATAAAAATAGGATTAGCGCTAATTCTTTTGATGAATCTGCCTGTAAATGGCTACGTGAAGTTAGTCCTTCCCAAATTATTATGAAAATACATTAGAAACCGAACACGTGCAAAAATTAATATTTGCTTTATAAAATTTTACATAATGTGTACCTACATTATCATTACCTACAGTTTATTTTTTTGACATAAATGTGGGGCTCCGGGAAGTTGGCCTTACATAAATTTGTTTTAATAATTTCAAGAAATTAGAAGATGTACAAATATTAATTTATGTATTACACAAATATATATATATATATATATATATATATATATATATATATATATATATATATATATATATATATGCCGGTGTGGTGGCTCAGTGTGTTAGCGCGCTGTTCACTGCAAGCTGTGACGTTTGAATCTGAGGTTCTCAGGTTCAAGTCTACCGGCCGGCAAGTGTGATTGTCGTAAAAAGGTAAAAACATCATGGCCTTGAATCACACTCGGGTGCTAGAGACCAACCACCTCTACATCTTAAAAGTAATCTTGGTGGCCTACGTTTCTCTCTGATGCCGCTCTGCTTACAATGTAAACAGAGGCTGTCGCACAGGTTGAGATTCAGATGGCGCTAAGATGAGTGGTTACGAGACAAGTCCCGTGGTACTTGAGGCCTTGGCCTGCTTAGGGCTGTCGAGCCATTGATGATGATGATGATGATGATATATATATATATATATATATATATATATATATATATATATATATATATATATATGATGATATATGATATAAAAAAAATGTTTCAAACAATAATTGTAGGTAAAATTATTCTACATCTATTCGATTCCAATATCTCACTTATTTACTAAGATATTTCCAACAAGCCTGATAGGCCTTTAAATAATCTACCACTTACCACAGCTAACACAGGTATACCGCGAGTACATTATATATATATATATATATATATATATATATATATATATATATATATATATATATATATATATATAATCTTCATCCTTTCTACCATTTCTGGTGTAGGATATGCAGGCTCGCTAGCCTACAGTAAATTTTTTCCATTCTTCTCTGTTCACAGCTTTCTTGTCCGCTTCTTTTTTTGTGATTTCTTTACTCTGCAACATTTTGTCTATCGACTGGTCCCATGTCATTTGTGGTCTCCCTACTTTCTGTTTTCCTTGTATCCTTGATTGCCAGATTGTCTTCACTTGTTTCTTATTATCCATTCTGATTAAATGTCCGTACCAATTAAGCTTTCTTTCCTCTATGGTCTTGTTTGCTTCTTTTGCATTCAATTCTGTTCTTATTTGTTCATTTCTTATTTTATCCAATTTGGTTATCCCCTTAGCTCTCCTTAAATATTTCATTTCTGCTGTTTGGATTTTTTGTTTTTGTCTTTTGTTTAACACCCACATTTCGCTCCCATATATTAGGGTCTTATACACTGTCATCCGCGTTTCTTGCTTTACCATTTTGTTTTGTAGTATAACTTTGTTGACTGCATGTAGGGTTTTGTTCGCTGCTCTTAATCTGTTATTCAACTCTTCCTCTATTTTACCTTCTTGCGTTATGATAACTCCTAGATATTTGTATTCTTTAACCTGCTCTATTTTTATGCCGTCTATTTTAATATTACAGTGTTTGTCATTTCTCGTCGTGATCATGATTTTTGTTTTTGAAATATTTATCTTTAAGTTCGCTTCTTTTAGCTCATTATTCCATACTGTCAGGTTATACTGTAAATCACTCTCTGTTTTTCCGAAAATCACAAGATCATCCGCAAAACTACATTCTGTTATATATATCGGTTTTAAATTATTATATCCAACGTAGTTTTTTTAGGTTAGGTTTTATCTTTTTCAGTACTTCATCTAGCACAGTTACAAACAAAAATGGGCTCAGGCAGCCTCCTTGTCTTAGTCCATTAACAGTTATAAATTCTTTTGATTTTCCTCCCCGTGTTCTTACATAATTTATAGTTTCTTTATATATATTTTGTATCGCCTGTAGTAGTTTATTCCCTATTTTCCTTTCTTCCAGTACTTTCCAGATATAGCTCCTCGCCACCATATCGAACGCCTTCTTCAAGTCTACAAAACATAGATACATCTCTTTATTTATTTTGTTCATTCTTTCAATGAGCTGCTGGATTGTAAAGATATGATCGTTCGTAGAATGTCCTTTCCTGAAGCCACTCCGGGATCATTTCATAGAGTTTTTCTACCGCGCTTAACAGCGATATGCCTCTATAGTTGGAACATTCTCTCTTATCACCTTTTTTGTGTATTGGCATGATGATGGCAATTTTCCAGTCTTTTGGGATGATTCCAGTTTTCCATACGCTATTTAGCAATATTTTTAGCATTATTTCTCCAGACTCTCCCATACATTTTAATTGTTCCGCTTTAATTCCATCATGCCCTGCCGCTTTTCCGATCTTTAAGCTATTCATCGCTGTTTGTATTTCTTCTTCTATTATCTCTTCCTCTTCTTTTTCGTTTCCGTCATCTTCTATTTGTTGCGTCTCCTCGGCATATGCTATATTTTCTGTTTGTGCTTCTAGTAGTTCCTCAAAGTACATTTTCCATCTTTCCATAATTTTCTGTGGATCTGTTAGTATCTTTCCTTCTTTATTCTTGATTTGTGGCATGTCGGCTATTTTTTCCACTCTTTGATTTTTAATAACCTTGTAAAACAATTTTTGGTTTTCTTTTCTATTTGTTTCCATTTTCTTCCCGAACTCTTCCCATGTTGCCTGTTTTTCTTTCTTAACCATTTCTTTGGCTATCTTCCCTGCTTCTTTATAATTTCCGTAATCTGCTTGACTTTTCGTGCTGAAGTATTTCTTCCATTTTTCTTTTTTCTTTTTTATTGCCTTGCTAATTTCTTTACTCCACCATGCTGTTTGTTTAAAGTTTGTATTCTCTCTATATATTCCGCATGATTTCTTAGCTGCTTCTATAATTATCCTTTTAAATGTTGCCCATATTTGTTCTGGGTTATGTGTGGCTTGTTTATTTTTTAAAATTCCTCTTCCAGTATTCTTTGGTATTTTTCCTTTTATTAGTTTATATAGTTTTATCTTCTCTTTGATTTGTTTTTGGCCTAGAATCGGGTTTTTTGCTTCTCCATTCTTCATTTTAAGTCTCATTCTAACCAGGAAATGATCGCTACCAATTTCGAAACCTCTGCTTACTTTGACGTCTAATATCTTACTTCTGTTTGTTGAGTTTGTTACGAAATAATCGATCACCGATTTTTCCTGTCTTGCTGGTTCCTGTCTTGTAATCTTGTGGATGTCTTTATGCATGTAATTTGTGTTCAATATTGTGAGGTCATTAATAATGCAGAAATCAATGAACCTCCTTCCGTTGTTATTTATGTGTTCTTCTCCATTTTTCCCCATAACCTCTTCTATACCTTTGTTTTTATTGCCTACTCTCGCATTTATATCTCCTATTATAAATATGGAGTCATTGTAGCTGTCTGCTATAGTCTGTAGCTGCTCCCAGTAACTATCCTTCTCTTCTGCCGTTGCATCTTCACTCGGTCCGTACGTTGCAATTATATTCATCTTTTCTTTGTGCGCACTGTTTATATTTAGTGAGAATATTCTTTGTGTATGCCCTTGCCACTTTGTTAATTGACTCCCATATTTATTTTTTAGAAAACATCCAACTCCTCCTTTTGCTCTGTCTTTTTCTTCTACTCCACTATATATTAATATGTGATTTGGCCCTATGTTAATTATTCCTTTTCCTTTAATTTTTGTTTCGGTTATTATTAGCATATCCAGCTTAGCCTTTTCAAATTCCTTGATTAATTCTTTTTCTTTACCTTTTAACCCTCTTATGTTCCAGTTTCCAATATTTACTAGTTCTCCAGTTCGTGTCCCTTTTTTGCATATGTATTTTTTGCGCGTCCGTCCTTCCCTTCTCGTCTTTATTTAATCGTTTTTTGAAGCCTTTGTGCTTGGCTTTTCATTTAGGCTGTTCGTGGCCTGGTTCCAAACGTAGCGTTCTTCGTTAATAAATACTTTCATAAAGCTAATTTTCACTCTATTTCCTTTCTCTTTTTCTTCTCTAGCCTTTTTACGTAATTCTGCTTGTATCTGCTGTTCCTCCTTGGTTAGATCATCTTCTATGTATATCTTTTTTTGTCCAAGTTTGTTTTTGTTTTTCATTATCATTGTTTTGTCCTGCCAGTTATTTAATTTCACCACTGCCATTGTAAGTTTACTAGTAGTTTTGATAGCATAAGCTTCTTTTATGTCCGGTTCTTGGTTCAGTTTATTCTTTAGGAAAGTTTTAATCTCCTTCAGGTTCTCTTCATTTCCGTTCTTCAGCTGTAATCCTTCGATTACAATATTATTTTTCCTCTCTTTTTTATTTACAGTTTCCAGTACTTCTTCTACCTTTGCTAACCGCTCCTTTAAATGCTTCTTTTCCTTCTCCCATTTTTCCTCTTTTTCCTGAATCTCTTGTTGTAGTTTTAATACTAAGTTGTTAGTTTCGGTAATATGCTGTTTTAACTCTTCTTTATTATCTTTTATTTCCTGCATTATTTTGTTAGACATTTTATTTAGCATAGCTTGGATTTCTTTCATGTTAAACTCTGAGTTCGTTTTTTCTTCCTTTTTATTACTATTTGTTGGTGATCTTGGAGTTAATTTACTTCTTTTAAAAATTTCATCTAGTTCCTCAGCTTCCCTTCTTCTTTTGGGTTCAGAATTGGATCTCCCTCTGAAGTTATCACTCATTTATTGCTTCTCTACACTCTCCTTTGATACGCCCCTGTTAGATTTGCCACGCAGCGCGCTAGCAGCGCGCTCTGTACAGTGCTGCTGTGCGCTTGCAAAGTGCGAACGTTTAGCCTTGGGCGCGTCACAGCTGTTAATTAACGTTTCACACTTATTGAAATCTTTACTTCCACTGTGTATATATACACAAAAATTAATAATATTGGGTTTACACTACATAGAACACAGAGTAAAACGAGGACTTATAGACGGATTAGGGACAATATTTAAAGCTACTACCGGTAATTTAAATGCAGAAGATGGCAAGAGATATGATAAACTTTTAGCACATATACAAATGAATGGGCATCATCTTGAAAATCAACTTAAGCAACAATACTCTATAAATCATGAAATTATTAAAAACTTTAATAATACAGTGTCAGATATCCAACATAATGTTGAAATATTAAAAACAAAAATATTACAACTGTTTGATATCATAAATAACAATCATATTCAAGATATCCTTTTTGCAAAAAATATTTATGATCAATTGATTATTTTATATAATTCCATATTAAATGTATTACAAGATGTTGAAAACTCAGTCACCTTCTGTAAACTGAGAACACTACACCCAAGTATAATTCACCCAGCGGAATTATTAGACGAATTAAAAAGAATCTTCCATCATTAACATGCACAATTACCTTTCGAACCTAGACCAGAAAACATATTAGACTTTGAATCACTTTTAAAGGTTAATTGCAAAATTGAGCCTACTCGATTAATAAATTTTATTTCAATTCTAATTAATTTTGAAAAGAATTTTGAACTTTATTATTTCTATCCCATACCTACAAAATACGATTCGCAGTTTGTGACAATTATACCAAATGCTAAATATTTCCTTAAATCCCAAGATGAAATTATCCCTCTGAGTGACATGTGTTTGCAATCAAAAATATTTCAATGTCCAAACATACTATGCCCACTTCGCGTCAACATGCGAAGAAGAATTACTATTAAAACATAGCGTACATCACTGCCATTACACAAAAATCAATTTACTCGAGAATCACGTGGAAGTTATCCCAGAAATTAACAAATATTTAGTAGTCTTCCCCAAAGAGGAACAAATTACTTTGAAATGTTTAGAAGAAATAAACGTTAAACGTTTATTTGGTATCCATTTGATAAATAATGAAGATAACTATGAAATAACATTCCGATATCAGAAATTAATTTTCTTAAATAAAAAAGTTGGAAAACTACTACTTTTACCTAAATTAAACTTTAAGATCCAAAACCACAAATTTACAAATTTCTCCGTAAATATCAATCCTTTAAAATTGAACGATTTATCCTTTATCCCAATCATTCCCTTGCAAGAAGATTCAAACAACATACACATATGGACGATGATACTCTACCTGTCTGTACTGTTAGTCGCCAGCTGGTTCCTAGTAAAATACATCAGATTCAAATCGGCTAAGGGACAATGGAAGACAAGCTCAGTTCGATATACCAAGGACGAAGAAGATGTACAAATACAACTACCAGGAGGGGCTCCTTTCTGAGGATGGAGGAGTTACATGACACATCAGAAGAAATGCTGAATAGACTATTTTATGGAACGTGACTTTATATTAGTGGAATATTATAAATAGTAGTGTATGTTGAATTTGTAGTTAGATAGATTTACATGTTGTCTATAATCACTCCTTGTAATAAAGAAATAATTCTTTTTTAAAAACTGGTTTCGTTGGACTAAAAAGTTAAGTTAATATATATATATATATATATATATATATATATATATATATATATATATATATATATATATATACTATAATGATAGAATGTAAGATATAAACATGGTGAGTTAAACAATTTGTATAATTTTAACTGGGCCATATGATTCTGGGATCATATACATCTGATAGGGAAACAAATTTGAAAGAAAAACATCTAGGAGATTTACTTTATTAATTCAATGGCCACAATATTAAAAAATGATCAATGGAAAAACTATGGAATGTAAAAAACAGTATAGAAAAAGTGATTCACTACCGTTTATTAATGTACCATTGAAAACTTTGTAATTTGATGAAGGAAACAAAACATAGGGATTTTTCAAGGAAATGTAGTTATGAAGTGGCCTAATTTTGAAAATGATACAAATAATTTACATTTGTTTACACAACACTAATAATTGTTGCTGTATTAATTGTTTACTTTAATTATTTGTTTCTATGTCAATATAAAAAAAATCGTTCTATTTTAATTCGTATTTTTAATTGTAAGTACATTTTGATAAAAGTTTAAAGAATAACTTTTTTTCTCCAAGCGCAGTATTATAATATGCATATTTTACTACTTCTATCTTCATATGACATAAAAGTAATCATTTAGTGACTAGTACAATAATATGTTAGTTATATCATATACCACTGCTGGCAGCACCTACAAGACCAGCTCTGACGAGTGACCGTTGTAATGCCTCGTTCTGTTATATTTCACATTTTATTATTTAAATTGGCAGAAAAATTATATATTTGTATTTTAAAGCTCAAGTTTACTTGGAATGCTTGAAGAAAAAATAGTATTTGTCACTCCGTGTTGAACATTCATTTTGTGCTGTTTTATAATGAACTATTATTTAAAATTTAACATTAACTTTTCGATGCTGTTTCTAATTTTAGATAAAATATAATAGAGAAAAAGTTATTAGCGAAATATATATATATATATATATATATATATATATATATATATATATATAAAAACTATGATGGAAAATAAAATCTTGTAAAAAGTAATTTATTTATTATTTTTTACATGGATGTACTCTTCTTGGTTTAATTCTATTAATTAAAAGGTATATATATGCCAATAAGTTTTATTGGTGCACATTTTTTCATTGAATAGTTGTGGTGAACTTCTGACGAATGAGGATAGTTGATTAGGTAGCAGATCCACACATATGGAGATGATTTTACGTTGTCCATATTGGCACACAGCAACTAACGAACCGTGGATTGCCGAGGCAGAAATATTTCTTATCCTAAACATATAAAAAATATAATATGTAACACCTATATTGTAACACCCCTTTAAACGAGGGTACATTTTAAAAAGGGGTCCTGTCGAGACTGGGAGTCAGCAGAAATAAAACTTTTATCCGTCGACTAACTTACATGATCTTTATTAAACGATAATTAATGATGAACGTACTCTACAACTTACTATACTCTACTGTACTTACTTACTTACTTCCTAAAATACATATTACCCTTTATATATTTATATATTTGTACAAGTCCTAAGTCAGCAAAATAAGTGTCACAAGTAAACACTATCAGACCTACTTAATCATTGCGTGAACTATAATGTGCTGACTTAACCGATTATGAGATTTTCGTGGAAATACAGGTTTTTAGCAACCCTTAATCCGTTTTAAACATTATCCCAATGACGCGTGTATGCACGAATTTGTATTTGTACGAACTAGGAAAAAAAGAATAACAAAATTTCATAATAATAAGTTCCAAAGACAGTGTGATAATCTTACTAGATTAAAAATTTAATTTGTTTTAGACATATTGTAAAACCGGAAATGAAAGTTTAAAAAACAATTTCAATTTATTTCAAATATGGGATCAGTGTTTGCAATAATATTGGAAATAAATAAATATAATTCTCAATTTTATTGTACTTAGAGAATGAAAATATTTGAAAATATCTTGAATATGTGAAAGTAGTAATTATTATAACATTCAAATTTATACATAAGCGTTATAAAATTGCGTGGTAGCCGAATCAAAATTTTATTTCTGTAAAAATTTGCATGTATCAATCTTATGTAGAGTATTGTTCAGAAGTTATGCCCCATAACCACTCCACAGGTACAAAAACTGGACTAAAAACCGACAAACGTTCTCGGTAGCCGAATGAGAAAGATAAACGATACGAAATGAAGGAAATGTATATAATTCATTGTTTACCTGAGCCAGGCAAACATTTCGTAGAGATTATAAAATTTCGCACTTCAGATATTACAATATTTGGCAAAATGCAAGTGAATATTGGTTGCTGTACACAAGTTCGATGAGGCATCCAAACTTCTTGAAATCTAATAATAATAATAATAATAATATAATAAAATATTTACCAATATAAATACAAATAAGGGCCGATATTTCCATTTACGAATAAAGTACCGAATAAATTATTCGCATCGAAATCATAGCTCAAATGATACTTAATGTTCTAGCTGTCATTTTGTTTTCTGAATATATTGTTAATACCACAATGTTACATGGAAACAAACATTTAAGACTCTGTTTAATACTCAATGCTGAAAGATCAAAAGAATTAGTTAACTCCTCGCTATACAATACAATTTAAAATCATTTGACGGTATTATTTGTGGAACATGAATTCTTTTGAGCGCAGCGTACAAAGAAAGTTAATATATTCTAAAATACCAATATATTAACACCATTTTAAGAAAATTAGAGTAACCAATATTCAATAGTTATTTGTTGGCATTACAGTGGTCGAAGGAACCGCTGTTGTTTGGAAAGGGTGGAATTTCCAAACTGATGCTAATGACATTTACTTACCCCACTTTGTTTTTAAGTACGCGAACTAGGTATAAATAGGTTACATTACATGTAATTTTCATTCTTGGTTCAGTTCTTGAGCAATTAGAATATTTTGTGTTGTGATGGCGAAAATTTCATTGGAGAAGAGAGGAAGAATAACCATCAGGAGACGGCTTCATGAAGTAGGGATCCATTGTAGGACGGCTGCGACTAAAATCGAGCTTATGCCAAATCATTTGCGAGTGAGGCTGCATTTTTGTGAAAAAAAATAGAGATTTCAATTGGGGTACTGTTATTTTTTCTGATGAAAATACTTTTTCGTCAGATGAAGACGTCAAAAAGCCGCTGTGGCGGCCATCAACTCGCGTCTTCACCCACAACACGTCTTTCCAATCAGAAAGAGTGGGAAAATAAGCGTCAGGTTTTGGGGATGAATGACGTCTTGGGGCCCTGGTGATAGTGAAGATATCCGGAAAAATGAATGCGGCCTACTACTTAGAAATCTTGGATTAAAACAAGTTGCAGTTCATACCGCAATAATTGTAAAATCCTGGTTTAACGATCACCCGGAAATTACTTTATTTCAGTGGCCTGCAAAGTCACCAGATTTGAACCCCATCGAAAACGTGTGGGCTACAATGGTCCAGAGAGGGAGAGGAAATGTTCAAACGAAGGCTGTACAACAAAATGTTCTCCGCGTGTGGGAGGATCTGCGTGGAAGCGAGTACTGCCAGAATTTAATTAATTCGATGCCGCGGCGAGTAGAAGCTGTTATGGCTATTGGTGTAAATATTAGGTTTTTAATTGAATTGTATGTATTAACGAACTTTTTGTGATATATTTGTTGTAAATATTGACGACACTTTTTGTGATATTTATTTTTGAACTTGTATGATATATTTATTGTATATATTGACGACATTTTTTGTGATATTTCTATTTGAACATATATGATATATTTGTTGTATATTGACGTCACTTTTGTGATATTTATTTATGAACTCGTATTATATATTTGTTGTATAAATTGACGGCACTTTAATTTCAATGATATTGTTATTATTTTGCTATACATTTTCACCTACTTACTTTACAGCAAAGAAGAAAGTACAAAGGAGTTCATAATTTCAAAATTCAGGCACTAGTTACCTAAATGTCAGTATTTCACTATATATCAATTAAATTAAAATTAATATTTATTAAAAATATATATAATATGGCTATTGGGATCTGACATGGAGGCGTGGCCTATCCAAGATGGCGTCAATTAGGGTGAAGATTCGAATGTGACATTAGAACTGTTCGCGTATAAAATATAAAATGTGAGTCTCACGATTAATAATATTTGTGAATGCGCTACAACAGATCCTGCAAATTAAATTTTAAAGAAGCTGAACATATTTTATATACATACTTGACAATTGATTAAAAAAAAAATTAAATGAAAGTGACAGTGGCTGTGGGTGTAGTGGCTTTCTGTACGTCAACGTCGAATTTACGAGGTGATCCCCATCAAATTAATAAGAAAATGGCAGGAGATGAACAATTGATGAGTGTTTGTTCCTGCATGACTGGTTTTGGATGAAAAATGCAAAAACTGCATTGCTACGTTGTACTGTTATAGGTTAGTTGCACATTTCTTGATCTAAATCAACTAAATAAACAAATAACTAAAAATGAACAAATATAGGGAAAATTAACTTTAAATACAGATTTAATTTATGAACTTAGTTAAATACAAAGTGAAAATATTTCGGATAAAATTCGTATTACAACCTAAAATTTTACTTACTTAAATGTATGTACATAACCGTCTGGTGCAAAATATTCAGAGCAAAGTATTTATTGTAAACGCATTCATATTGTTTTTCCAAGGTTTTTGCGCACTCCAAATTGGTTTACTTACTAAATAAAACGTTTGCCCAGCTTCGGAAAATAATGGAATGTAACGTCCAGATTTTTACAGGATTTATTATTACACCTTTTTAGTGCACAGTACACTGTATTTTTCGATTTTTCGCAATGTTTAACTACAATTTCGGAAATTTTTTATCTCAAAAATCGTTATTCCCGTTTGACGTATTGTATTTCTAACGGAATCGTCACCCTACTTTGTGTTCGAAAATAATCCGCTAGATGGTATATCGCTACATGTCAGATCCCAATAGAATTTCAGACATTTCAGAGAACAAATTTAGATTTATTTATTACAGTTTTGTATTATTATCTTTAGAAATTTCATAGAAGATTGTAATGATAATGGCGAATTTCAGTGTTCATTTCTTTCCATTTCTTTTTAGTAAATAAATTAATATTTCATTTCTGTTCAATTTTCCATGGCCGTTTTAAATTTTCTTATTAATAATTAATTTTATTTTGATATTTAATACCATAGAAGGTAAAAATGAAGAAATAAAATAAATAAAAATAAGAGAAGAGAGACGGGTAAAAGAAGAGAAAGAAATAAGAGAAAAACTAAAAAGACTAGAATATAGACGAACAGAGAGAAAAAGCTGCAAATAAGAATAAGTTTATAATAACTGGCATGAAAACAGAAGAAAACTAAAAGACGAAGTTGGAAAATTCAATAACCAACTCGATAGCAATGTAAAGATTATTATATTTATAGCAATATCAAAAATATAACACTGAAATCCCTATATGCTACATTTCAATACTTCATCCGGTATATTGGCGACACAGTTACAAACAATATTTTTGCAGTTGTTTCAAATTTCATCCATTAATATTTTTAGTTATCAGATAATTTGAATTTAATATGTAATAGAATAATATGTACGCTTCTTGACTGTGATTTGTATTGAAATAAAAACAATTTCTGGATTTCAGTCACAAATTAAAAATTTTATTCCAACCTCTACCCAAGTGGGGTAGAAACCGGTAGAGGTTGGAATAAAATTTTTAATTTGTGACTGAAATCCAGAAATTGTTTTTATTTCAATGTAGTAGAATGTTTTTGTTTTTTTTTTTCAGATGAAAATGTAATTAATTTTCAACAGGGGTCGCAAAGTTCAAGAAGTTTGGATGCGTCATCGAACTTGTATACAGCATCCAATATTCACTTGCATTTTGCAAAATATTGTAAGATCAGAAGTGAGAAATTGTATAATCTCTACAAGGTGTAAACAATGGAATATATATATATATATATATATATATATATATATATATATATATATATATATATATATATATGTCCTTCATTTCGTATCGTTTGTCTTTTTCATTCGACTAGCGAGATCGTTTGTCGGTTTTTAGTCCAGTTTTGGTACCTGTGGAGGGGTTATGGGGCATAACTTCTGAACAATACTGTACCTACATGCACGTAGTTATTAAATATATGATACCTAAAATCGGGCACCAATTTGAAAGTAATAGTCACTATCCGTAACGAGTTTGGTATTAAATTAAAAATCTTAAAGAAGAAAATTTTATTAGACAATCGTTAATTGTTTTTCAAAAGTTTAAATCCTACTGAACTTGCCATCAAATTCAAGGACTGACGAAAGAAAGTTAAAATTTTGTTTTGACCATTGTTAATTTTATTTTGTTTGTATGTAATTGAAACCTCTTGATTATGGTATCAAAGTGAACTTGTCGCAGAAGAGATTTGAATTAATATATCAAAAATTATATATATTTTTTCAAAATTTGAAAGATCTTTTGTTTCTCTTTAAAATAGTTCGTATTCATTATAGTCCTAAAATGACACTATTCACGTTTTTATTTATGAACACTCAGAAAGTATGCCATGAAATTTAAAACAATAAATAAATGTATCAAAAATGTTTGAATTGGACATGAATTCAACTAACTAAAGAAAATATAACAAAAAAAAAGTTATTTAACTAAGTGAAAATATTAAATAATAATGATTGAAGACCTGACAGCAACTAATCTGATTGTTTATAGATTCACACACAATTATATGGCATATTTTCTGTGTTATTATTGAATCATATAAACGTGAATAGTACCTGTACTAATCATTTTATTACTATAGTGAATAAGAACTTATTTAAAGAGAAACATTATATATTTAAAATTTTGTAAAAATATATAGACTGTTCCATTTCAAAATACTAAGTTGCATACTATTGCGCGAAAATGCAGTACCCGGTAGAAAAACTAATACTGCGCATACATGGACATTTTAATGTAAAATAAACTTGGTCGGAATAAATTTTCGATAATATTTATAATAATCACATAAAATAAGAAATACAGACCCATGGACCAGCCTGTATATAATAAATTCGTGTTGCGAAAATTTCTTATTTTTATTATGAGATAATAATCATTTATTAATTTTTATCATTTATTACTTTAAATTCTATTATGATAGAGCACAGTGTTAGCTAATGCAACCGAACGATATTCCAATTAATTTATCTTTAGCACTTACTCTGACTAAATTCTTCAACCCTCAAACTGTCCCATCTGCGATTCTGTAAATTCGTCGGTGAGGCACACCGGGTCATCCAGTAACCCTGCTGGCTAAATTTATTTTTCCAAGTAATGAACAATTCCCTTAGCCTGAAGTCGCAAATCCAAGGGTTTTTGTCTATAGATAAACTCTTCAGTGATGTTAAGTGTTGGTAATCTAAGTATCGTAACTTATTTGAATGTAAATTGACGACTAAGTTTGCTGCGTTTGGAAATTCGTTTGATTCGAAAATATGAATTTGATTGTCGGAGAGGTCTAAATGTTGAAGCACTCTTAATGGTTTAAATAAATCCGCCGGTATTATTCTTATTCTGTTTTGATTCAAATGCAGAGTTATCAGTTGTATATTATTTTTAAATGCATCTATCTCTAAACATTCAATTAAATTGTTGCCCAATATTAACCAGGATAATGTTCGTAAAGGAGAAAATAGTTGTTTTGATATTTTTTGTAATTCATTTGAATGAATATCAAGCTGTTGTATACGTATTGAATTTTCAAACGTATCATCGTATAATAAATTAATATTATTGTATGCAATATTCAACGTTTTCAAATTACTCATATGAGTAAATGAATTATTCGATATGATTTCTATATTACATCCACGTAAATCCAAAAATGTTAGTTTACTTGCTTCGCTTCCTCCGAAAGTTTCCTTTGAAATATATTGCATGTCTTCATAAAAATCTCGTTCTTGACTTGAGGCACTTGATCCCATGATAACTAACAGAAATATTATTGCAAACATTTTTAAACACGCGTGCAGTCAGCACTATTGCTGCTGTTCACTTCAATTGTGTTATATATCATTTACACGAGGAAAAAGTGAATGAACTTTTATTTTAATAGGTTAAAGTTCAACAGTTGTTGCGATTTATCGTTATGGTTTTTTTTATCTGAATAAAAGAATAAATATTAAACGGTACGATAGAAAAAAAATTCAAATAACACTGAGATGGTACACCAACTCAGTTGATTTTATTTAATTTTTGCTATCGTGATATTCATTTTGTTTTATTTAATTGTTGTTTTGATGATGTGATATTTATTATACAAATCCCAGTTTGCCTAACAATAAATCACCAGGCTTTATGTGTGCGGAGTTTCTGTCGAGGCTGGTCACCGGGCTAGAAGGAGAGAGCGAGAAGGGCCCTTCACCGTAGAACGGCGGACGGGAGACAAAGATAGAGAAAGGAACTGCAGACCCATGACCGCCCGGCTAGCGGCGAAGCTAGCGACGGTACACAAACCACATGGCCACGCGTAGGGATGCTGGCGCCAAAAACTCCTATGAATATGCACAATAATTAGCAAGGGTGTGAAATGATATTAACCAGATCATAGAAACCAAGCCACGCTATTTTTTTTGTGATGAAGGGTGAGAAGTATGATCAGGAGGGATGAGAGGGACGTAATTTTGAGTATATAAGCTCCGCGATTCTACGCATTCGAGGAGTCCTGCTTGGTCTCCGTCTTCACTTTGACTTCTGCCGAAGTAAGTCTACCTGGCGATACCTGGGCCTCTGGTATGGTTGACATACTGAGTAACCTAAGTATTACCTTTTCAATACCGCAACCAAACACCAATAAGTATTCCGACCACTCCCAATTCCACCTTAAACCTTGGACTGCGAAGCAAGGGCCGTCGGCACGGTTGACGTGTTACGTAACCCTTGCACTGCCAGCAGGGTATTTCGACCACCCCCAAATAAACCAAAACCCATTATGACGCTATGGCTCGGCCAGGCTGTCTTTCCTAACTCACGATGACGCTATGGCTCGGCCAGGCTGTCTTTCCTAACCCACGTGACGCTAAGGCTCAGCCAGGCTGTCTTTCCTAACCCACGGTGACGATATGGCGCAGCCAGGCTGTCTTTCCTAATCCACGTGACGCTATGGCTCAGCCAGGCTGTCTTTTCAAACCCACTATGGCGCTATGGCTCCGCCAGGCTGCCCACCAAATAATATCATGACTCTTTACGTACTTAGACGACAGAACTAAAATTTCGTTTTCTTTTATGTAGGTTTTGACGGGGTTCTAGTCGGTTCGTTCTAAATTATTCTGATATTTTTATGATATTATTAATTTCTTTTCAATAAATGCATAAGATGTGAGTTTCACTTACATTTTTTGGAAGGAATCAAATGCTTTTAATTTCACATACCTTTCCCGATTCCCCCACCATTGTTGGTTTACTTCTTAACGGGTCACATATATTATTTTCAGAACACAACGTAGAGTAAGTAAATTTTATTTTTATTTGGCGATTGCCGCGTTACAACACTTGTAGCTAATATTATTTGCATATTTAAAAATAACTAAAGGTAAATAAATTATTTGGCCGTCAAGTAAATTACTACATGTCGACCTTTTTTGGTCGCGGGTCAAAATTTATCAAAATGTGATTATTAAGAAAACATTTCGGGTCTGTGAAAACAATATTGAAATTAAAACGAAGTTTCAAATTTACACTTGAGTGACATTACTGTTATTGGCAGTAAAAAAATGATGTAGCTCTGACGGAGATCGAAGGTTTGAAATTTGACAATAAATTAAATCTCGAACACTAAACATTTGTCAGGCATAAAGTATGATCTAACTTCTAACATATACAGTTTTACGCATTCATTGCTAAATGTTGGAGGATTACGAGTATTTTTTTATTGCGGAACTCATATGGGTCAATCGAAATTATAATCTGGTAATCTGCGGATCATAGGTTGGCGACGCCTATGCTATAACGTGTTTATCTATTGAAAAGTCACAATCGAAATCTTTGACCGGTCAGAGTATTTGATTAGTTCCATTACTTAAATATATATGACGGATAAAAAAATTAATAATAATACAATTTTTTTGTTATTGTATTTTTTGCACAGAATCACATTGGTAACAATAAGCAATTTTAATTTTTTTCAATATTTTTATAAAAATTGCGAATATTGGATTTTACAAGATTCAATTAATATACAAACACCTGTACCAACGCACAGAATAATTGAAGTTGGTATTTTAATTTATCCCTTATTTGTTTTTCGATGGTTCAGCGAATATATCTAGTTTGAAGGTGGTAGAATTGTTGCATGAGGAAAATTTTACTGACATCGAATTGGACTATATAAAAGGCAACTAAATAGGAAGTAGTAGTTTAACCTTGACTGAACAGCTTTAGGATTAGGGTCATATTTAGGGAGAGATAATTTTGGATAAGAATGCATTTCATTTCATGACTCATAAACTTCAAATGAATGAGAAATTATAAATTTAAAAAAATACATTGCGCCAATGTAGTAGCAACGATTTCCCTATATTTTCATTTATTTATTCCCTTCACATACTATCTAAGATAGCAGTTCATTTCATGACTTCAAACAATGAGGAATTTTTATTTTTATAACAAGTAAAACGATTTTTGAGCATCAAAGATTTTCTTGTAATGTTTCTACTCCTAGAAACAAGTATGTCAAAGTTTTTTATTCGGCGTCTTTATCTACTTTTGAATATCTATAGTGTTTTTTTCCTTGTAATTTTCTTTTAAAGTAGCCAATGATAGCATCGAAAAAGCGAACTAAATTTCAAATACTGTGATATGCAATTTAGCTAAACTTAAGATTATTTAACAAATTAGAAAAATATGGATATAATTAAAATATATAAAGATACTCATATATGTTAGTACTGTTAGTAAATATTTATAATTTACATTAGCAATTGATAATTTCTTTTTTATTATCTTTTATCACATACAATACGATATAATGAACTTTTTAATGTAGAGACAAGTCATAATATCCAGTTTGTTCAACTTATAATTACATACATAATTAAAATATTGTAATTTGCACTATGTATTTATTGATTTATATAGTTTATTGATTTATATAATTTATTACGTGATACATTTTAAAATTAAAAATTAATGGTTAAATGAAAAACAATGGTTAATTTAGTTCGTTTCTTTTTAACATTATGTAATTGTTGAACAAGTTTGGATCGTAGGTCCTGAAGTACAAGAATAGTAGATAACTTTATTTTATTTGTGTTTTCTTCAGTTCATTTAAAGATGTTAATTTGTCGTCATTCATATCCGGCTTTCAATTAATGTATCATCTACATTATGGCTATCAGTAACTTTTTCATTTTGCTCATTTTCAGCGTGAATATCCAAGCCGCAATATCCTTTCTTTCATAAACAAGTTTTTGTATGTACATTTCTACTTACATTCGGATGAATGATCTGTAATACATTTATAACTTCCAATTCTACTCATTATGTGTTATTATATTATATCAGCATTTTTGTATTACTTCTGGTTTTAATCTAATCTACGCTAAGTTCAAGTTTGTAACAGCATCTTGTAGAGTTATTGCTCTTTATGGTGCCGAAATCTTATTTCGACGACACACCAGATATGTAAGTTTTACGATAAAATAGCTCTGTTAGCCTTAAAACATTTTGGTTCATAATCTGTATCAAGGACATAACATTTTTCGGCATGAAATGACTGTAATATATTCGTCAATGCAGTTTAGTTCTTCTAGTGGATAAGTTGGAGTATTTTCTAACCTCTTATTGGTAGACCATGATTTTAAAAAATATATTTACCTGGAAAATAAATGTATCAATTTCGAACTTTTTAATGATTAAGATAATCTTATCCTGGCATAAACTCTTTAATAAACAACGCCTTTCGGTTGTCATTTCTGCTGTTTTTTTATTTCTTATAATTTACAAAAAGATTAAATTTTTTAAATGAAAGAGGCTTTTTAACATTTTCCAATCATCAGTAACTCTATTATTATTTTACTTGTTGCTCACTTGTAAACACCATTTACCCAATCCCTCTATTGCTTTTGAAAATGAATCTTTACAAGTTACTAATTGACAGCTACATTGTAAAAATTTTACAAGTTAGTAAACAAGGTAAACAATGCACGTTGCCACAGTAATGCTTACAAGACTTATGCGAAATCATTTCAAATAATTTTTGACAGAACAGTTGTGTGTAACTGACAGGACTTGGAGATAATTTAAATTTGATTTACAAATGAGTAACAAGTAAAATGTTGTACAATACACGCAAGGTAACTGTTTTACTGCTTCAAGGAGGTGACAGGCTCGCCGGTCATTTCCTCCATTCAGCAGTAAAAACTGTTATACTTTCATTGTAATGTAAATAACTATAATACATTTAAAGAATGTAGCATAAAATCTTCTCAATTGCATCAACTGTATTTATGCAAACAAAAAAATTAATTTAAAGTTTGATAAGTGTCACTCAGCTCTAGACGTTAAATGCCCAGTTTATTGTAAGAAAATTGAAATACAGAAAAATAGAACCAAATATATATAGCAATTAAAGGATAATGTGGGAAATTCAAAGGCCAACATTGTTCACCTTAATGCACAAAGTTTCGTAGCACATAAGAATGAAATATTTCAATTCACTGAAAATGAGAAGCCGTTAACTATATGCCTTTCTGAGACCCGTACAACTGGTGATATTCTGGACAGCGAACTAAGTATTCCAAACTACAATATTATTCGATGCGATTCCGATAGCAGAAGGACAGGAGGTGTTTTAGTTTACATAAGAAAAGGTGTTAAGTTCTGTGTTAAAGAAAATAGTGCTACTGAATCTCATTGGTGGTATGTAACAGTTCAAGTAGAAAAATATTATATATTTGTACTTTATCGATCACCGAATAGCAGCATTGCAGACTTTCTTGAATTTTTTAATGACTGGTGTGAAAATAATAGTGGCATTAAAGATACTTTAATAATAGTAGGTGATTTCAATATTGACTGGTCTGACTGTGGTTATTATCCAACAAAATTGAAACATTTAGTTCAATCTTTCGGCTATAAACAATTAGTGACAGAACACACGCGTATAACTTCTCAGTCTAAATCTTTAATTGACTTAGTTATAACTAACAATTTTTGCGTAAAATGTACTGTGTTAAGATCACCTAAAATTACAGACCACGATATTCTAAAAATCCATCTGCCTCAAACAGTTAAGACAATAAATGAAAATAAAACTTACAAACATATTAATTTCGGATATGTACCTTGATAGAGTGTAGACGTGATTACCTGTGCGTGCTGCTAAGTTATCTCTCTCTTTACATAAAAAGTTCAACGCTGCGATTAAATTAAAATGTCGACCCGCTACCAAATCCAAAAAGACGAAGTGCTCTCCATTGTAAATCAATCTATCTCTGATGCGATTGGTAACGAAGTGTTTATTAAAAAAATCGTGGATGCGGTCAGCATGAAAGTCGAAAAAGTTTTGACAGAAAAATTCAAGGCACTGACCAAAGAAGTACATCTTCTTCATGACCAACTGAGGGAGAAAGACAAAAGGATAGAAGAGTTGTCGATGGAGGTAGAAACGCTCCAGCAATACAGCCGAAGAAACTGTCTCCGTGTATTTGGCGTACCGGAGGCAATCAACGAATCACCGGATGCTGTGCTACAGAAGATATGTGCTGATAAGCTACAAATCACTCTGGACCGCTCATCCATTGATAGGTGCCATCGGCTGGGACGTCCCCAGAAAGATAAGTGCCGTCCTTTAATCATAAAATTTGTGCGATATAATGACCGTGCGCGCGTTTATAGTAGTAAGAGTAAGTTAAAAGGTACTGGTATAGTGATCCGTGAAGATCTAACTCGCTCTAGACTCGAGGTGTTGAATGCGGCTAAAAAGCGCTTCGGTTTGAAATGCACTTGGACTCGTGATGGTCTCATTTATGTCAAAATTCAAGAGACAATTTACAAAGTCAGTACAATGAAAGAGGTCAATGACATTAAATTTTAAAACATATGGTTTTGGTTCAAAATTATTAATGTTTATATTTGTTTAATTAGCTGAATTAAGTTTCTGCATGTTTTTCTTTGTTTTTTTGTGCACGCACTCAATCCGTGTAAAGATTGATAAAAGTCAGGGTAGGCTTTATTATAATTTAAATTTTGCTTATAACCTAATTTGTTAATTTTCTTTTGTGTTTAATATTGGTTATGTTCAGAATAGGGCATCTAAATATTAGATCGTTATGCTGCCATCTATGTGATATAAGGGACTACTTACTGAATGATATGTATGATATTTTCGCTATAAGTGAAACTTGGCTAAACTCAGTGGATAGTAATGATTTAGTAAGTATTCCTGATTACACTATATTTAGAAATGACAGGCAAAGTCGTGGAGGAGGTGTTGCAATTTATATCAGAACTACCTTGTTAAAATATTATGTTTCTTGTGAAGATGATATTAATTGCAACAATAGTAATGTGGAGCAATTGTGGATTACTATGAAAATTAATTCAATGAAAATTGCATTTGGTGTTGTATATAGACCACCTAGTGGTAATATAAATGAGTTTATTGATATACTGGAATCTTCTTTAGGTAGTGTTTTTCCCACTGTTGATCAAATAATTTGCGTCGGTGATATAAATATAAACTTGTTAAATGGTGCAAATAATGCAGTTAGATTATTCGCATCGCTCTGTGATGAATTTGGTTTGTGTCAAATCATATCAGAACCGACTAGGGTCACTCATTATTCTGAGACATTAATTGATGTCATTCTCACATCTGATACTGAATTCTGTAAAAATAGCACTGTAGTAGACATGCATACTATCTCTGATCATAAATTAATATCTTGTAATGTTAATTTGGAGCGGATAACTCCCCAGCCAAAAATTGTGTGTGTGAGAGATTATAAAAATGCAAACTATGATGAATTTTACTCATCTCTTAACAACATCAACTGGCAACACTTTTATCAATGCTCTGACATAAATAGAAAATTAGAATTATTCAATAACTGTGTACTATCTCTGTTTGACTCATTTGTGCCACAGATCCAAATTGTTACCAGGAAGCGTCCTATGCCTTGGATCACTGACGTGATTAAAATTATGATTAAGATACGTAATAGTGCTCTTGCTAGGTTTAGAAGAACGAAATCAATTGCACACTGGAATTATTATAAATCCTTGAGAAATTTAGTTACAAATTCTATTAGAAGTGAGAAGAAGGCATATATAGAATTTAAGCTTAAAAATAATAAAAAATCTAATATGTGGAAAGTTTTACAGGAATTTAATATTAACATGAAATCAAAAAATAATCTACCCAACAATATTTCAGATTTAAATGTAATCAATAATCATTTTGCTAATTTGGCCGCTGCTATTGAACCGGATGATAATACATTACACTTTTATAATAATAACAGTTTTAATAATATTTCTTTTTCCTTAACTACTGTCTCTGAAAGCACGATATTGAATGTCTTTAAACAACTGCAGACCAACTCAATGGGTGCCGATGGAATTAATTTAAAAATGTTGCAGTTAATTTTTGAAGAATTATTACCTCAAATAACTCATATTATAAATTTTTGTATAACTGAGTCAGTTGTACCTGACATTTGGAAAGAAGCTTATATACTGCCTATAGCTAAATGTAAGAACCCTGAGACAGTTAATGATTTGAGACCTATAAGTATTTTACCCACCTTATCAAAAATTTTGGAGAAAGTGGTCCACAGTCAAGTATATAATTATTTGATGGCTAATAATATACTTCCTGAAATCCAGTCTGGTTTTAGGAAAGGATACAGTACATCAACAGCACTCCAACACATAACTGATGACATAATAAATTATGTTGACAACAAACAAATGGTTCTTCTTGTACTTCTAGACTTTAGTAAGGCATTTGATACCCTTAATCATAAATTACTGTTAGCTAAATTAAAGTACATTGGATTCAATCAGAATAGTATTAAATTCTTTTCTAGTTATCTCAGTGATCGTAAGCAAAGTGTACTAGTGGATAACAACACCTCTAGCGCAACAACTGTTCTACGGGGTGTACCGCAGGGTTCTATATGTGGGCCTTTGTTGTTCACCTTATATACTTTTGATCTGCCCGATGTTGTTGCTATGAGTAAAATTCACGTTTATGCAGATGATACTCAACTTTACCTGCCGTTTCGCGAATCTGATCTCAGAAATGCTCTGCTCTCCGTGAATAATGATTTGGCTTCCATCTCTAATTACGCTCGTAAAAACTGCTTAATTATAAATGAAAATAAATCTAATGTAATGTTGTTCGGCAAAAAAACAGTTAGAGAAGATTTCATAGCCAATGACAAAATTAACCTGTATATAAACAATGTTAAATTACCTTTGAGTCAAACATATAAAAACCTAGGACTGTTGATGGATGCTGAACTCCGTTTCACCGAGTATGTTACTGGTTTAATTAGAAGAGCTTACCTTGCATTGAAAAATCTCTTCATGAATAGATTTATTCTTAGCAAGAAACATAAAATGATTTTAGTTGACAGTCTTGTACTTTCTGTATTCAATTACTGCGACACTGTTTACGGTCCTTGCCTGAAAGCTGCTGATATTGGACGAATACAGAAAGTACAAAACTGTAGTGTACGGTTCATACTTGGTCTGAAGCGAAGGGATCACATCACACCTCATTTGGGTGAAATTGGGTGGCTCAATATGCAAGACCGCAGATTTCATCACTTTGCATGTCTAATACATCGCACATTACAAACTGAAACTCCATCATACTTGTTCAAAAAAATCAAATTCAGACATAATCTACACAATATTAGTCTCAGAGATAAATCAAAGTTACATGTTCCTGCTCACAATACCGCACTATTTAACCGCTCATTTAGTTATAATTGCCCCACTATATATAACACAATTCCTCCTAAAATCAAACTATGTAATACCACTACTTTTTCCTGTCAACTTAAAAATTATGTATTAAACAAAATACTGTAAACACTATCCGAAATATTTGTTATCTATATATGTACAAACATCGCTTAATTTTATAGTATCTGTAAATGTTTATTTTCATTTCGTTTGTATTATGTTTTATGTAAAGGTTAAGTGTTAGAACAGCTATAAGCTGAACTTTGCCAATAAAAGAAATTATTATTATTATTATTATTATTATTATGAAATGTTAGAAGATAGTATTATAAAATGTGATTGGAAATATGAGATTACTGATGTTAATACTTGTTTTAACAGTTTTCATGACAATATTTTGAAATCTATAAATGATAGTTCCACAATTAAAACTAAAACGACAAATAATAAAAATAAATGGTACAATGCTAAAGTTACTGATGTGATTAAAAAACGAGACGATTCGTACAAAAGATATATTTTTACTGGATTGATGGATGATTGGAATTTGTACCAATATTATAGAAATCTAACAGTATCAGTTATCAGAAAAGATAAGCAATTGTATTATAATTTCCTAATAGATAACTGTAAGCATGATTCAAATTTAATGTGGAGAACTCTAAAAAAGTTACTTAATTGCGAAAAATTAAGTTATTTCGATGAAATAATATATAACGATAATAAACTTACAGATATCAAAATAATTTCAAATGTTTTTAATAATTATTATGTAAATAGTATTAAGGATATTATTGATTCTATAGACAATAATTACCAGGACTGTATTGTAAATTTCAATAACGAACACATACCGGAATCTAACGTTTTGTTAACTTCGTTTCATCCTATTTCTATTGATGAATTAAAGTCAATAGTTTTTAGTCAAAAAAATAAAGGAAGTACGGACAGCATAGGAATGGATTTTATCAAAAAACTTTTTTATTTAATTGGTTACCCTTTATTAACAATGATTAATAAATCGTTAGAATATGGAATATTTCCAGATAAACTTAAATTGGCAACCATAAAGCCTATACCTAAAGTACATGGTACTAAGCAAGTTGAAGAATTTCGTCCAATAAATATGCTGCCCGCAATTGAAAAATTGCTGGAAATTATTGTCTACAGACAAATAATGAAATATATTGATGATACGAATATTTTAGTAAAAGAACAATCCGGTTTTCGTAAAAATCACTCTTGCGAATCAGCACTAAATTTTGTAATTAATGAGTGGAAATTAAAACTGGACGATAATGATACAATATGTGCAATTTTTTTAGATCTAAAGCGTGCCTTTGAAACTGTTGACCGTACTATTCTCTTAAAAAAACTTTATCATTACGGCTTTAGAAATAGTGTTTATCAATGGTTCGAGAGTTATCTTACAAACAGGCTGCAAATTGTTAAAATTCAAAATACTTTATCACAACCAATTATTAATGATATGGGAGTACCTCAAGGTAGTGTTTTATGCCCCATTTTATTCCTTTTGTATATTAATGATATTGTAAAAAATTTAAACAATTGTAGTATTCATCTTTTTGCAGACGACACTTTAATTTTATATAGTTGTAAAGATACTGATGATTTGTTCAATACAATTAATACAGAATTACACAATGTAGATAATTGGATGAGATCTAATAAATTAAAGCTGAATACTGCTAAATCAAAAGTAATGATTCTTTGTAACGACGCGAAATATGAACACATAAAGCAAAATAACAATTACTGTGTCAAAATAGGTGATACAATACTGGAAATAGTAGATAATACTAAATATCTGGGTGTTATAATAGATAGAAAACTGAAATTTCATTTATATATTCAATATATTTGCAAAAAAATTGCCAAAAAGCTTAATTTCTTTTACAGAATTAGCGATGTTGTATCAATGTGGACAAGAAAATTAATTTATAATTCTATTATTCTCCCACATTTTACTTATTGTAGTACAATACTGTTTTCATGCAATAAAAGAGAGTTAGATAAATTACAAATACTACAAAACAGAGCAATGAGAATCATTTTGCATTGTAATAGATTCACTAGCATTGATAGCATGTTAAAAACACTAGGTTGGTTAAATGTTCAACAGTTATGTGAATACAATACCTTAATTTTTATTTTTAAAATGTCTCAAGGAATATGTCCTAGTTATATGTTAAGTAATTTTCAATTAATGAAAGATATACATAATTACAATACGCGACACAATGAAAAGTTTTTTGTTTCTACCAAGAGAAAAGAATTAACAAATAAGTCACTTTTTCATAATGGTCTAATAAGCTATAATAATTTACCCGCTGATATAAAATATTGTAATTCTGTACAAAACTTTAAGAAAAAAATTAAAGAACTATATTTGTAGTACACCAAGTACATGTATCTTGTAAATTAAATTATACTCTTCATGTATTAGCTTCGCTATTTAAATAAATATATTATTATATTATTTATTATTATTATTTTTGCAAGTAATGAATGAAATTCATTACTTTTCAATTTTTCTCCCGAGAGCTGTTTTTTTCTAATAAGGATAATGTTTTGTCGAGGAAAAGCTTACGATCCACAGTTCGATGCATTACCACTGAGCAATTTACCCCATATTGCCTATATGTAACATTTATTTTTAAAAGTACATAAATTTGATAAAAATATTTTATAATTCTACTTAAAATGATTATGTATCACACGCATAATAATGAATTTGCAGTATTCAAAAAATAAATGTTCTTAATTAGTGCACAATATAAGTAATAGAAATTAATAATAATTAACTGAAATAAAGAAATTAAAACCTCATTTTCCAAATACTGATTCTACTCTTCGGTGTGAAAAGAAAGAAATTTAGAATAACAAATTTAGTGACCAATGTTGGTATATTTCATATGATAACATTTTGTGTGAATAATATTGAACGATGAACTGTGTAACACTGATTCTGTTGACAATAATGTACGTATATTGTGTTTTTGTAAGTATATCTTGGATCTTCCAAAAACAATTTCATTGTAAGGGATGCGGCAAGAGTAGTGCAGAAAGCAACAAAAAAGTGATACCATTTTAATAAGGCCAGTTTGAAATACACATTAAAAAATCGAAATCGTAACATGTAAAAATCGAAAAACTATATTAGCTGTTAGTTTTGATAGTTTTGTTAGTTTAACGGAAAAAAAACTTGCCGATCCGACTTTATTTATAGCATATTTGTATGGATGCCAATATACGGATCGGCAAGTTTTTTTTTCCGTTAAACTAACAAAACTATCAAAACTAACAGCTAATATAGTTTTTCGATTTTTACATGTTACGATTTCGATTTTTTTATGTGTATTTCAAACTTGCCTTATTAAAATGGTATCACTTTTTTTTGTTGCTCTCTGCACTACTCTTGCCGCATCCCTTACAATGAAATTGTTTTTGGAAGATATCAGTTCTTTTTGTTGATTTCGTTTTTGGACTTGGCCTTAAAGCCTCATTCACAAATAGAAATTAGTATTAGTGTTATGTTTTTGTTTTAACAACTTTGCAGATGTGTTATCTTATGCAACCGTTTACAAATCGGGTTTACGTTTTAGTTTTTTCGTAATACCATACTGTTAATATGATTTAACAGAACTAAACACGTAAGTGTTAATGGGTCTATAACAGCCGCCGTCCGTTATTATAACGGACGCTCGAACTATTGCAATGAAGAATCAAGTCCTCGCGAGTTTCTGGTGTTTTTCATAAAAATCGCAGCATCATATGAAATATAAGAATATATCTAATTACTCAATACGCCGCTAGTAGATGAATAAATTGTTTCTAAATATCTAAATTTTATGTTATTACGAAAAATTTTGAACGCCACACGGCCGATATGCAAATAACTGACTCGGCTGATTATAAACCTCGGCTTTCGCCTCGGTTTACAAACTTCAGCCGCGTCTGTTATTTGCTTCATATCGGCCTAATGACGTTAATAACTATAACGCACAAGTTCACAAACTCGTTAGTTCTGTTTAAGTTTTACGTGTTATACTTAAGAATTGATTAATAGAAAGACGCGTAAAATGATGCAGCGATATACAGTTATCTTTTTCTTCCAACTTTCATTCAAAATATGTACATAACCAAATATTTTGTACCATAGAAATAGAAATAAACGCTTCTTTGGCATTAATCTAGAATAATTTATATATTAAAACGTATCTTTTTTTATAATTTTATAATATATTTACCACTAGATAATACACTGCATGCGTTGCAATGCCACTCAAATAAATTTTCTGAAATATCAGGCAATTGGCGAAGCAAGCTCGACACTTCGTTCCTCGCTTCCATGTCAATACATTGACGAAGCAAGCTCGTCACTTCATTCCTCGCTTTCATTCTTTTCAACTAATATGTATTCTAAATAGAACCAAATCTGATCATAAATACAATTATTCGAAATAATCAATCTAATTCAGGAACCTTCGCAGGGGTGCTCACAACAACTCACTGAAGTTTCATTGCAATCGAATGTATGGTATAAGAAAGTATATGGGACAAACAACCAAACTGTAGATCATATCAATAAAATACATACCTAACCTATGAAATTCTCTGACAGTTCAATTTAATATGGCCCATTGCAGATAACTACGTTACCGATCTTCTTGAATTTATTTACTATATTTGTCACATGTCGCTACTCATTAAAATCAACAAGTAAAACGTCATTTGTGAATGTTACTTGCAAATATAATAAAACATAGAACATAAAACTAACACTAGTTTCGCTCAGTAAATGAGGCTTTCGTACTCATGGTCGTGCGTTAGAATTTTTCAAATCTACGGACAATGTGCTGCCATCGTTTGGCAAAAATTTGTAAAGGAATTTTTAAGTTGCTAACTTAACGCGTGAGAAAGAGAGATTTCACATTTCTGTCGTCGGCTAAAATACATAATCGAAAATAAAGAGTTATATGCACATAAATCGTAAAAAAACTAATGAATAAGTTTAAGGTATGTATTATATCGTCCCTGGTGACAGTTTTAATAGAAATTATAATAGCATATTTGAATTAAACAAGTTTGAAAAATTTGGAGGTTAGGTTTTCCTAATAGTTGCCGTAAGTAAGTGTTGTCGGTGAACTTCCTGGTGAGCTGGGACTCTTGCCGGCGTCGTTCTACCGAACGACTTGATTAGATATATAATATATAGAAATATAATTATGTAATATAGTTAACAAATCTCCACACTTATTACCCAAGTGTGGTATTTTACTTTGAGTATATAACGGTATAATAGTATTTTAGATTTAGATCTACGTATTAATCCAGTGGTCCTTAACCTTTTTGAAGTCATTGAATACGAATCGTTAGTCATAAAAACAACATCTGTATCAAAATACAATTTATTAAAAATTATATCTACCGATCTCAGTAGCGTACTGGCTATGTCACCAGTCTAGCACACAAGCGGTTGTGGATTCAAATCTCAGCGAAAAACATTGTATAGGACCAAACGTAGTTAGTCCGCTTGCAATCTTGATAAAGAAAAATTATATACAGATTATTGAATAAAAGGACGCACAATAGCGTTTTCAGAACTATTTTTGAAATGTTCCATTATTGGCTTCCCTAATTATTTAAAACTTCAAACGTTAAATAGTTTGTTGTGGAAGAAAAATTTCTGCACTAATATTTACAATTTTCTGAACCTAAAATCGAAAATTTGAGGAAATGTTTATTGATAATTCCCATAAAATCATCAGTGCTTAATCTAGCTACTATGTCGCTTAGACCTAGTATTTCAGTACTCGGTTAAAATCTTGGTTACATAATCTCGGTTAACTTTTAACCGACATTTTAACTCCGCATCTGTATATCTATATCCTGGTTCCCTAAACCAGGATTTTGTAACCAATAATTTCGTTGTGTTGGTAGTAATTTGGAAGTGTCATTCATGTATGGCATGCTTAAAACCAATTAACCTGGTATACTACCATATTGATTAATTTAGTTTTTTTTATATTATGGACGGTTTCATATCAATCAAGTAAATCTTCATCCGATTCGGATGATGAACAAATTATTAATTTTATTAATCGTTTGGGACGAGTGCGAAAAATTCCCAGCCTGCAAATTCCAAATGATAATTTTAATTATTGAGACGATAGTGAATTTTGTTGCCTTTTTCGGCTATCCAAGGAGTCTGTGAATGGATTGTTGGACGAAATTAATGAAAGCATAAACATCCCACTAATTGGTAAAGTAAAATAAATTTAATTTCGTATCACATGTTATTATTTATTTACATTATATTATTTCGGTCCGTGGCACATGACTGACTTAGAACCCCCCATTTCTTACATTCTATTATTAATTTATTCATTAACCACTTCCACCCACAAATTTATTTCATCGTCATGAAAAATTTTTGATCGAGAATTTTGCATTATAATTACTAATTCACACTCTTATAACTTCATGCTACTTATCAATATCAACAAATATCAAAATAATAAACACTCTCATAACCAAACTTTAAAAACCTTTCTGCGCATGAGTTGACCACGAAATTCTGGGTTAACCCGCCTACATATGCAGGTTTAATTTATCGGTTAAACTAAACTCGTTTAACAACTAACTGGGAACTGAAATACGCCTAACCAATAAAAAAAGTGGTAACCTACTCTTTTTTGTTTAACCTTGTACTGAACTATCGGGCCTTAGAGGAACACCGGTTAAAAACCACTGCATCAGTCGCTGGAAGCGTAGGTGCTCCCAGCGTAAAAATATTTATGCATATTTTGTATACTAATTTTAAATAATTAGAATAATATTAATATAACATCAAGATCTGCTTTAAACAGATTAATTGCGCAATAAAAATTAAGAGTATTTTTTTACAAAATTTTTTCATTATATCGTAGATAAAATTTTGTACGATACACATACGTAAAGCGTCTTTAGTCACTCAGGGGCCTTAAAACACTCGCTACGCTAGTTTTACGTACTTGTATCGTAAATAACTATAATTTACGACAGTTGTTAAAAGTATCCCTTTTAACGGTTGCTTAGCAAGTTAGCAGTATAACTTTCTGACAGTAGTGTTAAAATTAACATAGCGACGTGTTAAAAGTGATTTTATTGTTACTTTTAACACGCTGCTAACGATTGTTATCAATAAATCAACAAATATAACCCTACCACTCAAAATATCGTTTATTTCGTTCGTAGGTTGTTTCACTCGGCTTTTCCTCGTTTCTAAAATTTCCCCACTTTACTTACTCATACAATGTCACTTTCAACACATAAGTAATTATTTTCTTATGTACACAAATTATTTTGTATTTTTGCAAATATTTTAGTTCGGTATAAATTTGTGAAATGGCGATAAATCAACTACTTACTTTTAAAGTAACAACTGATAGATTCCTCTATCAATCGGAAATAGTCTAACTTCCTTAAAATGAGGGATGTGTAGATTAAACAATAAATGCGGATATTTATTTCTAACATGGTTTTATACTGGTTGTATATCATGTTTTTGTTTAAAAAAACAACATTTTTTTAATACTTTCAGGCAGAAAAATCAAAAATCCCTAATATCACTGGGGTAATGGTAGAGTTATCATTCACCAAGGAACAATTACAAAAACTAAATAATTATATTGAACAACTACAAAAATCGCAAAAATTACTTAACGATTCATGAAATATATCAAAAGAATTAGTACAAGACTCGCTTACTGCCAATCAGTTATCTATCGGGGAGATATTTCAGGTAACACGCGAGAAAATAAAGATGGAACTTAGTTTGGCAACTAAAGATGTTGCAGAAAGTTGTATACAAATAGTGAAGATCGGTTTATTGTACTCTATCATCAAGTTGCTGATTCAATGTTGGTATGTACATTCATAAAGGCATGACCTTATAAGTTATAATAAGATTATTCTAGTTATTTAAAATTAGTATTGTAACAAAATTTTTATTTAATAAATGTTACAATTAAATTCAAATATATAAAATGAAATTTGTCGAAAAAAATGTCACTCTTGACTACTCAATAACTGGATGTGACAGCTTAAAGAGAAACGTTCTAGTTGTTTTTTGTACAGCGACAAAACTAAAAAAACTATTTGTTTCTTAAAAGAATATAATTAACATAATATAACAATAAGATGATGGAATGTTACCCACGTGAATGTTTTGAAATGGAACGAGGAGAGGAGAGGAAAATTATCACGTTTTAATTAACACTGGTCCAATATTTTATTTAAAAATCTGATGTGGGAACCACACTACTTTCTTATACAAATAAAACCAACTGAACACGTATGACTTGTTCCTTGCGTTTGACTTCATTTTGACAATAAAGTAAACTTACCCTTCCGGTTTTTCAATTTCATTCAAAATCTACTCTGCTCTTCATTTTTTTCATGATACTTATAGTTTCGTTTACATATCTTGCGCACATGGACATCCATCCATCCATCCATACTAGGTTTTTCGTGAAGTGATGACAAATTTGAAAAGGTCCGTACTTGTTACAATATTAAAGCTGAAATAACGCCAACTGCTTATATGATATAGAGATAGTAAAACATGAAATAAAGTAAAATATTTTAAATTTACACTGAATCCAGTGAAAGTGAAAATTACATTATCATTTATGCCCGTTAGTATTAGTACTGATTCCATTTTACTCATTTCAGAACTGTATGTCATCTAAATCCAGAAATATTATCATTTCACTAGTACAAGCTCAAGATGATGTCCAAGATGGAATAGATCGTGCCAGCGCTATCAATAATAATTTTGTATCGTATCAGAATAACAACATTACCGAACAAGCTGCAAGTCTTCAACTGCAAGTGGCAGCCGCAGACCACGAGGAAGCTGCAGGTGTGCACCTGATCACACAGGCAGATAAGGCAATCACCGCTGCTCAAGCTCTGTCCCCTCGCATAGTGGATTGTTCTGTACATTTAATCCAGTTTGTTCGTACTAAAATGCCGAAAATAGTAGAGGCGGTCAAAGACTGTATACAAGATAAAAAAGTTATTTTAAACCATAAATTTCTGTAAATTCATTGATAGTTTCTCATTTTTTCCCAGGCATCAGAGCAAGAAAACAAAATTTTTTATTGAAATTAGGTAATAAACAATTTAATATTAATTTAATTTACTTATTATTGCACAATTTTATGAGATAATATTGGATATTTCGTTATAAAGTTGATTTTTTAAGGTAGCGCTGCTCAATAAGAAAAACATGAATATCTCTGGAATGAAGCATTTGCGGACATTTGCTCAAATGAACTTGTCACCTTATTTTTAGGTGTTTAATATATGGATTAAGTTAGGCCGTTTAAATCTGGGACAACCTGTATAACGTCCATTTTAAAAAATAAAGCTTTCGAAATAATTTATTCCTTCTTCAGGACACTGCAATAAGTGCAATACAATGAATATAAATTGGGAAATAGATGACACAAAATGGAAAAAATAAGACTTACATTTAGTTGAAATTAATTATAAAATAACATCAATGTAATACTGTAATGCATACTTAATAATAGAGATAATAAATAAAGCAGAAAATTTAAAAAATATTACACTGTCATGAATTAAAAGTTAACATAAAATTTTGAAAGTCCAAAAATATTTAACTTCCACACAAAGAAAGAAAGAGTTTGTGTTTTAATTCTGTTTATTGAAGTGCGAAACAAGCTCGTTACTGAGAAATTAATACTAGTTGAACACAAATAAAATTCGCTATATTTCTGAAAACGACTTTTTATATAACTTAAAATAATAAAATAAATATATCATCACGCCTTTTACCCATTACGGGTGTGGCACTCTGCTTACGCAGATCTCGGTAGGTGATATATTTTTTCGTATGAAGTGCGGTTACCAGCCGTCAAATCATAGCCCCCAAGGATGTTAGTGGAGGGGGAACCGCAGGGGTAAATTTAAATTTGTAACTGTCGGCAGTGGGATTCGAACTGAGGATCTCACGATATGTTTCATTTAATTTTATGCAAAATTTCCTCTAAATTAAATAAGACATTTAATTAGTAATACCAATTTTATTTCGTAATTCAGTAAAACGCCGACGCTCTAGTTGTTTCGTTTAAACCATGTGCCAGTTGATTTGTACTGTCCGCATGTTCCAAATGGATTTTATTTGAAAACAGCAAATCACGGATGTAAAAATACTTTTTGTACTTCAGAGTTCAAATGTCGTAATTTATTTTTTCTTCTCGTGATCTGAAGTGTCACTTTACGCCACTATTACTAAAACCTAACCTCCAAATTATTCAAACTTATTTCATACAAATATGCCATTATAATTTTCATTAAAACTGGCATTGTAGACGATATAATAAATACCTTAAACTTATTCTATAGTTTCTTTTCGATTTATGTGCATATAACTCTATATTTACGATTATGTATTTTAGCCGGCGGCATAAATGTGAAATCTCACATTCTCACGTGAGAAGTTAGCTATTTAAAATGTCCTTTTTCTATTTTTGCTACAAGATGGCAATACATTATCTGTAGATTTGAGATATTCTAACGCACGACCATGATTACGAAAGCCTCATTCACAGATTGAAATTAGTGTTAATTTATGTTCTATGTTTTATTGTATTTGCAGGTAACATTCACAAATGACAAATATAATAAATCAATTTAACTTAATCGGTATCGCAGTTATCTGCAAAAGGCCATATTAAATTGAACTGTCAGAAAATTACATGTATGTTTTATTGATATGAACTACAGTTTGTTTGTCCCGTATACGTTCTTATACCAGAGTAGCCTTTGGCTGAACCCCGCCTTTGACAGTGGTCAATATAGGTTATTATTATTATTAATTTATTTTTTCTTCAGGTGATCTGAAGTGTCACTTTTAATGTCGGAGGGATTAAATTGGCACGTCAACAAGTAAACACAGTAACAAGTAAATTTTTATTAAAATTATTTTATATTAATGACATTTATTATTATTAATCAAGTCATTCGGTAGAACGACGCCGGCAAAAATCTAGCAATAGTGTGCAGAAAGTTCACCGACAACACTTACTTACGCCTACTATTAGGAAAACCTAACCTCCAAATTATTCAAACTTATTTAATACAAATATGCCATTATAATTTTCATTAAAACTGGCATCGTAGACGATATAATAAATACCTTAAACTTATTCTATAGTTTCTTTTCTATTTATGTGCATATAACTCTATATTTACGATTATGTATTTTAGCCGGCGGCAGAAATGTGAAATCTCACATTCTCACGTGAGAAGTTAGATATTTAAAATGTATTTTCCTATTTTTGCTACAAGATGGCAATACATTATCTGTAGATTTGAGACATCCTTACGCACGACCATGATTACGAAAGCCTCATTCAAAGATCGAAACTAGTGTTAATTTATGTTCTATGTTTTATTGTATTTACAGGAAACATTCACAAATGACAAATATAATAAATAAATTCAACTTGATCGGTATCACAGTTATCTGCAATAGGCCATATTAAACTATATATGTATTTTATTGATATGAACTACAGTTTGTCCCGTATACGTTCTTATACCATACATTCGATTGTGATGAAACTTCGGTGAGTTATTGTGAGCGCTCCCGCGAAGTTTCTTGAATTAGTTTGGGCCCTTTTGGTAGCCCTGGGGTCGAGATATTTCGAAAAATTTTATTTATGATCAGATTTGGTTCATTTTCAGAATACATATTACTTATTAGAGAAGAATACAAGCGAGGAATAAAGTGACGAGTTTGCTTCGTTAATGTACTGAAATGAAATCGAGGAACGAAATGAATAGCTTGTTTTAATATACAAATTATTCTAGATGAATGTCTAAGAAGCGTTTATTTCTATAGTATAAAATATTTGGTTATGTACTTTCAATGAAAGTTGAAAGAAAAAGATAACTGTATAACACTGCAATATTTTACGCGCCTTCCTATTGGTCAATTTTTAAGTATAACAGGTAAAAATAAACCAGAACTAAGGAGTTTGCTAACTTGTGCGTTAAAACTAAAATGCCAAGTCCAAAAACGAAATCAACAAAAAAAAACTGATATCTACCAAAAGCAATTTCATTGTAAGAAATGCGGCAAGAGTCGTGCAGAAGGCAACAAAAAAGTTTTGTATAGTTGATAACTACAGAGTGTATTTAAATGTTTTTGCTAAAATTATTTGCTTCGACCATTAGAAATTCCTTGCCTTGTCCTGTATTTTAAGAATTGATCAACTTATGCTAAATTTTTTATGCTTATATCAGCATTATTTCTAACCACCAATATTTCCTTCAACATTGAATATAGCACACCAATGATAAAAGCTTCCACAATTTATGATTATTCATAAAATTACATTAGCAGCACAGTTTTCGTTCCGCGTATTTTTGTATTTTTCTATTGTTACACCACTTGCTGATAGCTTTGAATTATTTTTATATAATTTTCGAGATTTTATCGGCAGTATTTCTATTGTGGATTCTTCTTAAAATTATCTATAATGAAATATTACTCATTCTGTTTTTGATATCCAGGTCTATACAACCAAAGTGATATCGTTCTTATCAATGCCTACCATCTTCAACTTGTGAATTATACGAGTATGTATCTATTTTAAATCCTTTAATCACACTCTGGGGATTATTCGCGAGCCGTAGGATTAAATTATGCATTTCAGTCCCTTGATTGATTTATAAACTACTATTATTGCTAAATGTGAGAGGCAGGATTTATTGCCAGTTATATAGCACTTGCACTGTCACTATAAAGTGTTGTCATGTCTGACGATATCTCAAGCTCCACTAATAGTCTATTGAACCACACAAGCTCACGTGCACCTGTGTTCGCTGCAATCAGCTCTACTTTGGTTGTTGATTGAGCGACGACGTCTTGCAAACGACCTTTTCATGTTACAACTCTTCCAGTTGCGATGGCAACGACTCCTGTCGTTGATCTTCTACTTTAGTTGTCTTCTGCGTAATCTGCATCGGTGTACACATCAAGTCCATCACCATCTTTCTTGTAAAGAATACCATAATTAGCCGTTCCTCGTAGATACTTCATAGACCGGGAGCCAGCAAAAAAAAAACACGTAGGATGAGTCCAAAGCTGAATATTTTTGGGAAGTTAACCAGTGTCATTGTTAACAGGGAAACGCAAGTATTGCGGCCTCTAGGTGTCGTCGTTTTACTGTGAAATTTTCCGAAAAAACTATGCATTTAGGAAATGAGTACAAAGGTAATTCTTGTTTTATATTGTTCATTAAGCCCTTGTCACATGGTCAATCATTACTTCATTTTTGTTTGTCAAACTATGTATGATGACGTCATATCATTCAGTTTGATGCATGATGAAAAGAAGGTGTGTCAGACGGTCATTCTTTTCACTAGAGTGAAGTTTGTCAAACAGAAACTTATATGCATAGAGGGCATCGCTGTCGGTGATGTGATGACAGAAATGACAGTTGTTTGTTGATGAAGTTGATTTTATTTTCATAATACCTAGCGGTGCCAATGAGAACACCAGTATTTGTTTTGTATTTTGTATCCTATAAAACTAATTTATTTTTCATTTCTCATTTCAATAATATTAAATTTTAACATTGCCAACCAGGTTAGATAAAAATATTTTTTGAAACCTATTTATTTAATATATATTCCAATCCAGAATAATTGAAGAATTATTAATATTTGTATAAATAAATTATTATTAAAATACTTACTTTATTCATTACTACTATCAAATGTCACTCGATCTCTCAAAACTACAAAAGTCGAATCAAAATGTATGACAGAATAAGAAACGTTTCTATTTAGAGCATTTGACCAAACTGTATGACGTGACGTCACGTTTCTGTGTTTGTCATTCAAAAGTTTTGTCAAACGGTGGAAACACTGACCGTGTGACAAGGGCTTTAGATAGCCAAAGTATGAAAAATACCGATTCTTCGACTCAAATAGTCCATTATAGTGAATTAAACATGTTATTTTTTTATGCCTTATTGGATTACGAGTCCAAAGCTAATATTTGCACATTGATAGAAAAAAGAATTTTATCACCGATTATGACCATGCCATACTGTTTCGGTGTCTCTGAGTACCCGCCATACTGATTCAAAAGTGTCAATTTTTTTACTCACCGCGTACTTGTACCTATGATGCATGCAATAGTGAAAAATTTAACACTTTTGAATCAGTATGGCGAGTACTCAGAGACACCGAAACAGTATGGCATGTTCATAATCGGAGATAAAATTCTTTTTTCTATGTTGTGCAAAAAATTTACTTTGGACTCGTAATCCAAAAGGGATTAAAAAAATTGCTAGTTTAATTCAATATGAAGGACTGTTTAGGACGCTGCTTCGGTATGGCATACAACTTTTTCTTACTTTTGCTATCTAATGAATAATATAAAACAAGAATTAGCTTTGTACTAGTTTCGAAGAATTCAATAAAATTCAGGCTGTCATATATGACATTGGCTAACTTTTCAATAAAATTCAGCTTTGGACTTATCATACAGTATACGTAAAATCTCATTCTAGATTGTATTCGTAGGCTTTTCCATGTGTCGAGCAATGCGTCCTACCGCAAAAGCAATGTCAGGTCGTGTTCCCACCAATAAATACTTTAGGCGACCAATGACTCTACGATATAGTCTTTTGTCAACTGTATTTTCTGTTCCACTTTCGGTTCGTTGACATGGTGTATGAACTGGATTTGCCTCAAATATTCAAAATTCTTCCAAAATTTTCTTTACGTATGATGTTTGATTTATGAAAATTGAACCAACATTACATTACGTTCTACAATTTGCATTCAATAATTACTACTCACAATATTGTAACAGGCAAGTGCGACCCTGGACAGTCAGCGCGCAACGGTGACTCATCGTTCTAGTAAACTTCCATCATAGAAGCGCCTAGAAACGTCTAGAATACCGCGCATCACATATAAAGCCGCTAGCCTACCCAGTGGGGCATTCGACTCCGAGTAATAAAAAGTTTGCGTAGTGAATATAAAGAGTGTAAATAAATATTTCTTGTGTAATATTCTTAGTTTATTATTGATTTGTCGTTATTTAGTATTTATTAATAAGTGTGTAAAAATAAATAAGTAGTTCAAATACATATGTGTTAGTAAATAAACTCTTTATGACTTTTAATTGTTGTTTTTATTGTTGATTATTGAACTTCACCGAACCCGTCAGTTACAAACGTAACAATATGTTTATTGCCATTTTGACGATAAAATATACAAGGATCAGCAGAACTTATCTTCATTCCTGTCTTTTTCATGAATGCTTGAAAACGAGAGTTCCAGCACATTTAGTCCATGCAAACTACGAAGCAGTTTGCATACACCTCTGGCTTTATTGTAAAAACCTTCTGGTTGCTCCATGCAAGTTTCATTTTTCATCATTTGTCACGTTAAACTATTCATCGACATATTTTTCTTTGCTGCAGTAGCCAATAATATTCGTATAGTTTCAAATCGTGCTACAGGGCTGAAGGTATCTTTGAAATTAATATCCTATTTTTTGTACGCATCTTTTTGCTACCAAATGGGCTTTAAACAATGAATTCCCGTCATTATTTGACTTAAATTTCAGTATCCAACAATTTTGAAGTATTTTGACATTGTTCGGATGATGAGCTAACACCAATGTACCATTTTCATATTGTGATTGCAACTCTTCTTTCATTGCATTCATCCACTGTCTTCTATATGTACATGATGATTCTATTGCTTCTTCAAACGATGCCGGAGTGTCATATGTATAGTGCGTATATACCATACATGCCCACTCATCAATTTTTATCCATTTAGTCCAGTCTTGGTGACGAACAGTACCTTCGTCTCTTCCTCCGGAAATTGACTGTTCCTTGTTTAATACTGACGGTTCTTCATCGATATTGCTACTGTTATTTTCATTCGAAACATATTCTTCATTTGGTTCAACAAATGATTTTTTCTTTAAATAATTTTCGTCAACAGATGTTTCAATTACAGTCACAGATTTTGATTCAAGTTTCTTCGGGTTTAAAGATAACATCATCATGACTCGATGCTTTGAGGGTTCCCAAATATGCCAGCCATCTTTGTTATTTACATATCTAATGACATTGCGAACCAAACTTTTGTCGTCGAACTTCTTTCGCAATTGTTTTGGTACATGGACTTAACATTTCGTACCAAAGTTTCGTAAATGTTTAAGATTTCTTAGTTTAGATTATGCCAAAGTTCGAATGGTGTTTAGTTTTCTACTGGTGTTTTCGACGTACGATTTAACACATATATGGTAGTATTAAATGCTTCTGCCCAAAGTCCCCATAGCTAGTCGCTTGAATTCAACATTGATCTTGCTGCTTCGACAATAGTACGCATTTCTCGTTCGGCAGCATCATTTAGTTCTGGAGTATTCTGTGGAGTTACTTCAAGTGTAATACTATGTTTCATTACAATTTTCTTCACCACATTGTTTACAATTCCCCACCACCATCGCAACGAAGAAAATTTACCGTGTGACTAGCTGTCTTCGTTTTGTTCAGGAACGTATCCAAATATGTTTATATGTTACAGTAGGATGTACCAAGTCATATTGAATTGGAATATGAATTTTCGAGCTAAACGGTCTACCCCGAGTACCCAGTCAACAAACTTTTATATAAAATCTCTAGAGTAGAGTGCCTCTCTGTAAAAGGTGTTAGGTGATACTGTCCGCAGACGATGTTAAAATCTTTACGGAAATTGAACACGTTCACGATTCTAATAAATTTCAAAATAATATAGATACGTTATCAGAGTGGCACAACGCTAATAAATTAGCCCTTAATATCGATAAATGTTAGGTGATTATGTACACTAAAAAAGTCTCCCATACTAGGAATTTATTTCGACCCTGATCTTGTTGAAGTATATTACAAACACAAGAAAACACAGAACAGTTTAATTATATATTGAGAACACTTGTGATGATTGCAAATACAAAGATGACATATCATAAAACTTGTCTGTCAATAATCTTTATTGAATTACTCTAAATTGTTTTCTTGTCACAGGTAACAATCTTATATTTTTAAGTCGTCAATTACCAACACTTCCCCTCGAAGAAACGGATTTTGTAGTAGACAAATTATGTAGTCCCATATTATCTAAACAACACCAATGTTTAGGAGCAGACAGTCCTTTAGTCAAAACATCGGCCGTCATATTCTCCGAAAATTTCTCATTCAGAGCATTTCTAATAAAGTGATGTCGAAGGTCAATATGCTTGGTTCTTGCGTAGAATTTATTATTTTCGATCATTTGTAGAGCAACCCGATTATCGTTATACAAGGTTATTTCAGCTAGATGGATGAGTTCAGACAGTAAATTCCGTATAGAAATTACTTCTTTCGCTGCTTCTCCGAGGGCCATGTACTCAGCTTCATTTGTAGACAAAGCCACAGTTCGCTGTTTTCTCGAATTCCAGTTGATTGGTCCTCTATTCCAAATTATACAATAACCTATAAATGACCGTCGGTCGTCCAGGCTGCCGCCCCAATCTGCATCTACGGAAGCTGTAACAGATTTTTGATTTGATTCATACGTTAACCCTATGTCTGTAGTTCCTTTGAGATAACGTAGAACTAGTTTAGCTGCTAACCAATGCCATCTGATGTAGCAATTATTGAATTGGGCTAATTTACTTATAGCATGACTTATATCTGGTCGAGTTGTAACAGCTAGATAAGTAAGAGCACCTATTAGCTCACGATATGGTACTTCCATTTCTTCTTTGCAAATTGGCTTCTCTGGTTTTATTATCTTGACATTCGGATCCAAATGAGTTTTAACTGTATTTGCATCTTCCATTCCAAATCTTTCTAGAATATCTGCAATATAGTTAGATTGCTTCATCGTAAATTTTCATCCCTTCTGGAAAACTAAATTCCTAAACAATAACCAATTTCTCCGAGGTCTTTCATTTCAAAAACTTCAGATAATCTTCTGTTTACTGTATTTATCATCTTTTCGTCTGAAGAAGCAACAATAATGTGTCTGCGAGAATCCCTGCGCAACTAATCTCGCTTTTCTTCGCAGTATATTTATTGCGCAATATCTTTCGACAACCAATGACATCGTGTTTTTGCGGTCGGCTGACAACATTCAATGTATCATTTTTAATTATTGATACCATTTCTGACATCATGGCGTCAACCATTCTTCTTTATCCGGTCCGGACATGACATTCTTCATGGATATTTCAGATAGGAATAAGTTTTCTTCAACATCCGTTGCAGAACTTACTAGATCAATTACCAAATTATTTTTTTCTCGGACTTCCCAGTTGACCTATTCTTATAATTCTTGGTCTACCTCTTCCTCGTCTGAATGCTTCTTCCTCTTGTAGACATTCCTCATTGTCTGCCTGATTTTCGTCATCTTCAATGTTAATATTTTCCACAATTTGTTCATTTGATGACATTTCAACTTCAATAAATTGTAGATCGTTTTTCGATGATAGTATCTTGACTTTCTTGTGAATCATTGATCTTGACTTCAAAAGAATTATTCTTCAATTTAGGATATTTAACATCTCTTGAAAGCACCCCGCACAAAAGTAGGGTAAAAGTGGGCCCGGTCGATTTGGCTGAACATTTGTTAAAAAATTCATTAAACCTTTCTGATTAAAGGCCAAGGATTCCCAAGGAGATTCTTTGACCCAATTTTTTGTTATAAGCGACTAAATATTATGAAACATGGGTAAAAGACCCGAATTCGCTATTGTCAATTTTTCCATTTTTACAACTTTGGGTAAGAATGTTTTAGCAAATTTTCAGCCAAATCGACCGGGCCCACTTTTACTCTACTTTTGTGCGGGGTCCTTTCTATTTTCCTTTTCGCTGTCAACCAAATTCGGTATACCTTCGTTACATCGGAATAACCCAGAAAAATCTCTTTGTTACCTCCTTGTTCGAATTTTCCTTTATTAGGTGTTTTATCTAAGCAAATTACCTTCGTTCCGAACTCACGTAAATGTTTCAAGTTTGAAATCATATTATTCCAAATTTCGTAGGGTGTTTTGCCATCCAGTGGTTTAGTAGGACATCTGTTCCTTATATAACAGGCAGTATTGATAGTTTCTGCCCAGAAAGATTCACTCAGGTTTGCCTGAATTAATAAGCATCTTGCAGTTTCTTGAAGTGACCGAATTTTGCGTTCAGAAACACCATTCTGTTCTGGAGTATAAGCAACTGATAATCGCCTAACAATTTCACGTTCTTTGAGAAATTTTTTAAAGGCGTTGCTTGTATATTCACCTTCATTATCACTCTGCAGGCATTTAACTTTCTTCCCCTTCTGATTTTCTACTTTATTTACAAAATCTTTGAAGCATTCCAGGACTTCATTCTTGGATCGAATAAATCTAATTTCTGTCCATCTCGATGCGTCGTCAGTGAATGTGTCGAAATATCTTGCCTTGCCTAGAGATTCAGTGCATATGGGGCCGCACACATCTGAATGAATAATATCCAGGAGCTAGCTTCTTCTCTCGGATTTCTTAGGGAATGTAGTTTCAGTTATCTTTGCCTTTGAACACACAGTGCAATCAAAGATATCATTAATATTATTTAAATCAAAACCCTGAATGTGGCCGTTTTTGTAGGCTTCAGTGAGATCTCTAACGTTGAGATGTCCGAGTTTTCGATGCCTTTCTAGTTGACTTGTTCTTTGATCATGACTAGAATCGTTTGATATTATTTGAGCTGAATGTATACTTGAATTCACATAATATAAGTCATTATGTCTTTCTGCAACAAGTTTTACATTACCGGCACCATCAAGTACTAGAGCATTGTCTTTCTTAAAAACAATTTCATGTCCTTTATCTGTTATTTTTGCAATCGACAGTAAGTTTGTACGTATATCGGGTACATGAAGAGTATTTTTCAAGTGTATCACTTTTTCTTCACCAGAAACTTTCGTTTTAAATTGTATTGTTCCTTTCAACCGAATAGTTAGTCGCTAAATTCAATTTATATCGCGCATGTTTCTTAATATCAGCAAAGTCGCTTAAATTTTTATATACATGAGAAGTAGCGCCACTATCGAGACACCATTGATTGTCAGTATTCGAGCCGACACTAAAAACGTTTTGTTCTTCTGTTAATTTCTCGGATTCTTTACTTCTGTCGGTTCTACAGTATTTCGCCCTGTGTCCAACCTTTTTGCATTTGAAATATCGAAATAATGGTTTTTCTTCATTTGTGGATCTAGAAGTATTATTTATTTTCTTTTTATATTTCGAAAACTGCTTACTAATGACCATAGCTTTAGATTCTTCACTGTTATCACGCGTTTCATTGTTCCGCGCATCGCTCTCTTCAATTATCTTTATACGTAGTGTATTTGGATCAGGTAAATTATCCCTCGATTCTATCGCACAACGAAAATTTTCATAAGCATGCGCTAAACTGTTTAATAACATGATTGCTACTAGATCATTGTTAATGATTACTTCCATGTCCGACAGTTCATCTACCGCGTCGAAGAATTTTTGCATGTGCTCCCGAATGTCACCGTTTTCCGGTATCCTTAGAAGAATCAATTGTTTCAATAGAGTTGCCTTTCGAGCTAGTCCATTGAATTGGTAGACTTCATGTAGCTTGGTCCAAGTTTCATGTGACGTTGCACATCTTTTAATTATTTTTAATTCACTTGGACTTATCGATAAGATCAAATCCGATCTTGCTTTAGCGTCTGCTTTCTTCCAAACATTAACCGCCTCCGAATTATCATCTTTCGTTAGATCTGGACATGTGCATTCACCATTCACGTATTGCCGAGAATTATTCTTTATTAATAATGCTTCCATTTGGATTTTCCACGTATCGAAATTTTCTTTATTTAAACTTTCGATTCGCAAAACTTTTGTGAACTCATTTTTAGTTACTAAATTAAACCTGGTCTACGAACGAATGAAAAAATTTCAATGATCTTGATTTTATTTTTCCAATCAATACTTTTTCAACCTTTCCCTGGCCCATAACCTGTTGAAGTATATTGCAGAGACAAGAAAATGCAGGACAGTTTAATTATATATTGATAACACTTGTGATGATTACAAATACAAAGATCTTATATTGTTGTCGTCAATTACCAACAAATCTAGTCTAAACAGTCTTATAACGTCAGCAATTAAAAATCAAATGGTTTTAAATTAAATTACATTACAGCCAAAATGACGACCTTTAGATTAGCCTCCCAGGACAAACGTCAGCACTGTGGCCCCTTAGGACGGGCCCTGCTGGAAGCGAAAGAAAAACAACTGATACTGCACATTCCGACGACGAGAGCCCCATAAACGGTTTAACATATCTTGACAAACCGATAAACACTTGTAAAAATCAGATAGTAACCAAAGAAACAATTTAATAAAACGAAGTTAAATTAATAAAAGTTTTTTTAACAAAATACAACGCATTTATTTTTATCTAAAGTTTATATTAAAATGCACAAAAGAAACTCGGGAAAAGATAGAAAAACCAAAATTCAAAATTTTAGACTTAAAAACTTTACAACACCAAAAGGACAAATCGTAGACGAAAAGCATAAAATATCAAATCTCGAAACACCTCGATTTTTACAGATTAATTCCTTTCGAAATTTCACAAATTATAGACAACAACGACAATCCTCTACTCGCTACTCTACTCTCCTGATAACTATACCGGCTTTACCTTACAATAATAGTAGTAAATCCAGAATCTAGCTCTCAAAACACTTATAATGACAAAACTGAAGAACCATTCAAAATTGTGGAAAGAAAAAGACGCATTACCAATAAAAGTAAAGTTATTTATGCCACTGGATCGGATGGTTTAAATAATTCTAATTTACAAGTGGTACAAAAAACTGAGCATGCGTTCGTTTCCCGTTTCGCTCCCGAAGTTAAACCGGATCAAATTATAAATCACTTAAAATCACTAAATTTAACTAACGTTGAATGCTGCAGCTTAAAAACCAAATATAATACTTACTCCTCATTCAAAATAAGTTTTCCTCGTGATTCTGTAGACGTCGTAATGAATGCGAACAACTGGCCTACTGGTGTTTTTATCAATAAATTCTTCATTACCAGAAGTCCACGAACTGACTCTTTTTTACGAGATCGCGCGTTAAACAATGTAACAACGTAGACAAGTCAACTCCATCAGAAATAAATAACTCCTTTAAGATTATGAACCTAAACATCCAGAGTTTACGCAACAAGAGTACAGATCTTGAAGTTTTTCTCCAAGGCCAGAAATTAAGCATTATGTGTTTAACTGAACATTGGTTGTACGAAAATGAAATCCAAAACTGTCAATTTGATAACTTCACTCTGTCATCCTACTATTGCCGCCAGAATCTTAGAGGTGGTGGTACTGCAATTTATGCTTCTAATAATTTTAGTACGAAAAATGTTACTTTAAATTCAGTCACTATTGAACAGATTTTTGAATACTGCTGTATCCAGTGTGATCTTGTAAACTTAAAATTTATAATTGTATGTTTATACAGAGCCCCCTCAGGCGACGTACAAGTTTTTTTTGAGAAACTGTCTGAATTATTGTATGATATTTGTTACAACAACCTTGTTTTTATATGCGGGGACTTTAATTTTAATTCTACACCATCAAACCCAAACTCAGATATGTTGCATAACATCTTTGCTTCCTACGGCTTGAATTCTTGTGTCACAGGCTTTAGTAGAATATGTGGCTCGTCTAAAACACAATTAGATTACATATTCTCTAACTTGAATCCTAAAATCTTAGTAGGTGAGACTATTCAATCTAGTCTCTCTGACCACTTCACCCAGATCTTAACGGTTCTTCATGAAAAATGTCACCATAATACTTCAATTTTCAGAAGATCTTTCACTGAAAATAATAACAAGTACTTCTCTCATCTTCTCAATGGAAAAAGCTGGTCAGCAGTTTTTAGTGAACATGATGTGAACTCTAAATTTAATGTATTCCATGATTACTTTCTCCACTACTTTAATATGGCCTATCCCATACAGAAAATTAAATCAAACAACAGGACTCATTCATGGATCAACGAATATATTAAATTGGAGTCCAGAAAATTATATGATCTGCGCAAACTTTCAAGCCAATTTGATGATCCAATTATCACAAAATTTTACAAATTTAAAAAGGACCAATATCACACTCTATTAATAAATTCAAAAAAACGACATAACGACAACCTTATTCTAAATTCTCAAAATAAGTCTAAAGCTGCGTGGACTATTATAAAACAAAATTCTCAATCTCAGCATATGAAGTCCTCTTCAAATATCACTTTAATAGACCCATCTAAAAACATCACTACTAATCCACATGATATTGCCAACATGTTTAATGTAAATTTTAACAAAATCAGTGGTACTAGCACTCAACTAAAGTATAGTTATGACAATATTCCTCTTAATCATACCTTGTTTCTGGAACCTACCGACAATTTTGAAATACTTTCGATCATTAATATGATAAGTGCAAAATCTTCTGCCGGTTCTGATGAAATACCATGTGCATTACTTCGTACCGTAGCCCCATATATCTCTCCAGTGCTGAGTCATATAATAAACTTATCATTGGAAACGGGCATCTTCCCCGACAGACTAAAGGTTGCTAAAGTGATTCCAGTTTACAAAAAAGGATCACAACAAGACATTGATAATTATCGACCCATATCGCTACTCTCTGCCTTTGATAAAATATTTGAGAAAATCGTTCACTCTCGTATCATGTCTTCTCTCAAAAAGTTTAACATTATATCAGATACTCAGTTCGGATTTATGCCCAAGAAAAGCACAACAGATGCTGTATATCACACCCTTAACTTTGTCATTGAACATATTGAGAAAAGGAAAACTGTCGGCGCTATTTTCTTTGACCTTAGTAAGGCGTTCGACACTATAAATCATGACCTACTCTTAGACAAACTTGACAGTATAGGCATTAGGGGTGCGGCTAATAACTGGTTCTCATCCTACTTGTCGGGAAGAGAGCAGTTTGTCTCTTTACAATTTTTTAACAATGGTTCTAAACACTACATCAACTCTGATATTTCCCAAAACTTACGGGGGATCCCACAAGGATCAATTTTAGGCCCTTTATTATTTGTAGTGTATGTCAATGACCTCCATAATAACATCAAGTGCGATAAACTATGTCAATTTGCCGATGATACATCTTGCATCGTAACTGCTGAGTCCATGAGTGACTTCTCGACTCTTGCAACTAATTGTATTAATTCTATGTCTGATTGGTGTAAACGTAATGATCTAATCTTAAATTCTACTAAAACTTGTTTTTTCACCTTCAATTTACGCAACCCCACCGAAAGCCCCTTAATACGTTTGAACAACAAATCAGTTCCTTCCGCCCTAGGTACGAAATTTTTAGGCATGCTTGTAGAACCGAATCTGAAATGGAATTGTCACGTTGTTAATTTACACAGCAAATTATGCTCTGAATTTTTTGTTATTTATAAATTAAGAAATATTGTAAGTGTTGCGACACTAAAAACTTATTACTTTGCTAACATGCAAAGCAGAATTAAATACGGTATCATTTTCTGGGGAAACACTAGCCATGCAATGAAAATTTTTACTATCCAGAAAAGAATAATTAGGTGTATTGCCGGTGTTTCTACCAGAACACACTGTAAACAAATATTTGCTGAGCTGGAAATACTTACTGTGTCATCTTTGTATATCTACGAACTTGCTGTTTTTGTAAAAATTAACATGAATTTGTTCAGGCTCAACAAGGATTTGTACTCTAATATGGAAACAAGAAACCAGGATAATTTAAATGTACCAATTCACAGATCTACTTCTTTTGAAAATGGACCGTACTATAGTGCAATAAAATATTATAATGCTCTGCCAGCAAATATCAAGTGTATTACTAATATAAACAGCTTTAAACATTCTCTGAAATTATTTTTAATAGATAAATGTTACTATCATTTAAGTGAATTTATATTGTAATTCCTATTGTTTTTTTGGACTGCGTCTTGTATATTTTCTTTGTACTTATAGACGACAATAAATTATTATTATTATTAGTAGACGTAGACCACAAGTAATAACATAGCAAATTTAAATATTATAAATTAAATTGAATGTTTTAAACATTGCGAATGAATGTTATGACCAAAATCTACAAATAACAAGGTAGGAAAAGATTATTCATCAAATTATGGAAGACGACAATATATTGATGATGTTGTTAATATTAAATTAAAACATGGCAAACTAAAATTGGAGGAAATTGTAAAAAATGTATTAATAATTATTTAGAAAGGCAATTTTTTCTTATTCCGAACTACCAGTGCAATTTTTTATACAAAATTTTAGATAAAATATACTATAAAAGGCCATCTGACACGTTGCATAATTCTGTTCACAATCATGTACATTTTTCTGTTAAAGAATTATGATCAAAAAAATCAACCATATTATACAGTAAAATAACCCTCAGAAAAAGTTCTATATTTTCACAGAATTTTTCTCAGAAAATGCTCAGAAATGATGCGCACTGGTTTTTAACCTATTGACAGCAAAGAACATTTAGAACTAAATTAATTTGATATTTAACAATGACTAGCAAGAGCAAAAGATACTGTTCAGTTTCACAGTGTTTTAATTATAAAACAGACAGTATCATAATATTCTTCTTCCCTGAAGATCCATTAAAATATTAGCAATTGCTCTCGGCATTGTGTAGGTAATACAGTGTAGTGTAGAGAATATAAATTTGTTTGCTCCAATCAATTTCTGGTTACTGATTTTCATCTAGATTTGTTTGATATGTCATTATTTTCACATGAATTAATAAAGAACATTGATTTCAGTTCGCAATTTAAAACGAAGAAATATTTGAAAACTGGGGTTGGAATATTTTCATATTAGAACGGCTAATTAACAGTTGTGGAAGCGATGTGGAAGTAGTATTTACGCATGCGTATCCACAGAATAATGAACAAAACTTTGTAATAATAGCATACAGAATTCTGAGCAGAAAAATGTGCATTTTTCTGTATCAGGATTTTGAACAAAATTCTGAACATAATTTTGTACAGAAAAATTCAACGTGTCAGAAGGCCTTAATGAATTTCATAAAAAATGTACAGGAGGCGAAGAAGAACAAATTAATGCAGTAAAACAGTTAATGGTCACTTTTAGATGGTTCGGAAATGGAATATAATATCACTCATTTCTACATTTACTAACTTAATTTCTTTTCATTTCTCTGTGTTTACTTTAATCTAACCCACAAATAGCAATATTAGTGGTACGACAACTTGACAACTTCAGCAGAAATTATTACCCTCATTCTGCAAAATTCACTTGAAACAGTTGCGTCAGTGACGTGAACGTGTTGCAACGCTAAAATGACTTGCAGCAGATTATACCGCCGTTAAACTATTATAACGCCAAAAAGTTCTCATAACAAAATGTGAAACCGAGTCCACCTGTTGACGAATCGCTAAATCATTTCCGTTTTACAGTTGGTAAAAGAATATAGCATAGCTTTGAACCTCAATTCGCTTTGAAAACTGCCGCACATTTGTCTATCCGTTGGTAGATGGCAGAGATATTCAGAATATCATAAAATAGCTTAAATAGAAAGATAATTTGTCAGATGCATTTGGGACAGAAAATATTTTCGAACTTGTTGCACATTATTATAAATAATATAAAGATATTATTAAATATAAGTAATACCATATATGAAGACAAAAATTAATCGAATTCCAAGTAAATTTCATAATAAATATTATAATTGGTTCATGAGTAGAGCATAAATAGATCCTATTTTCCACACAAAGAAATAAGTTTCAGTGTACAAGTGTGAAACAAGTTTCAACGTACCAGTAGAACTATACGATGTTGGTTAAATAAGCAAACAATTTATATTTTAAAAGATTTTTATAATGAGTGAAAAAGAATATTTTCTACCAATTTTTTTTTTTTTTTGTTATTTTTATTAATACAGACATTCTGATTATAGAACCAGTCACTATTGCTTGATGTCATAGTTAAAGAGTTACTTAAATCTTAGCTCTATATTATTACAGAACAGGGGTCCTGCTTTTTTATTCATTTATTCGATTCAATATTTCTTTATTTATATGTATATATCATATTCTAGTACAAATGAGTGAATAACTGATAAAAATGGATCTTAAATTTCTTTTTACAAAGAAGTGAAAATTTTCAATGTTTATTGTTTTAACATTACACAACTGACTATGACTCGTGAAACTTTAAATGCAAATAACTTGAAATCAAGAAATAGTAACTTAACTGGTTGACATGACTTGTGAAACTTTAAACGGAAATAACCTAAAATCATGAAATAGTGATTTAACTGGTTTCCTTAAAAACCACAGAAATAATTGAATATGAATCAGGTTTCATAAATGCTGCTGACACTTTTGGCCGAAAAAATCGCACATTAAAATTTAATTAATTTTGGTCTTTGTTCTATTTAGTTATTTATTTCATTGTTGCATTATATTATCTTACATCATATTAGTATTATATTTAGTTTTTATTGAAAAATCATATACAGTGTGTCCCCAAAAAAAGAAAATTGCCAAATTTACATTTTAGCCAATATCTAAAGATCTATGCATTCAATTGAAAAAAAAATACATGTTCAGACTACCCTACTACTTTGGTCTAATTTAACCAACTTCGTATCTCTTACGATTCTCGAGATCCCAATGCATTCGTACCTTAAATGAGACACACTGTATATAGGGTGTAGAATTGAAATGTAGAGTATAGAGACTTCAATGTTATTTTCTGATATTGCTATAAATTTTTACTTATTCACTTTAGAGTAAAAGTGTAGATAAAAAAGAAATGAAATCTAGATTTTTGATAGATTTAAGATCGATATAATGCAGGAAAGTATGAGGCTATTTTAGTTTTAATTTTCTTCTTGTGCTTTTGTTAAGTATAAGGTCACAAAATCTGTAACAATATGTTTTTTCAATATGTTATTTATTTTTCTTGTTTTTGTTTAGTTTTGAAGCTGTAAGTCTCTTGTTTTGGTTTTGTTAAATGGATGTTTTGAGGTATTGTCATGTTCGGGAATAATTTCACTTGTTTTTAAATTTGGAATCTCCATCATTTTTATGTACTTTAATTTTGTATCAAATTTCGACATTGATAACATATCTACCATATTATTTTCTACTTCGTTATTATCAAAACAAATATTTAATATTTGTTAAATTGTACTAACTCGTTTTCACTTTCCGCGGTGGAAGTCGATAAATTCGAGGAGTCTGTCATACAAAGGAAACCAACTTGTATTACTAATGCAGGGATCTGCAACTCAGGCAGATTTTCTGCGATGGAATTCTAGGATAAGTCATTGAGGCTGGTGGGTTGATTTACAATGAGCAACATTCGGCTCTTAGTTGGTTCCTTCTTATTGGAGGTGGAAGGAACGTTTATAGAGCTAATTTTATAAATCATTATTTTGTCAGAAATATTTCGGCAACATTCAAATAGCACTTCTAAACACAAAATGGGCACAATTTTATAAAACAACTGCGTTTTTAGGAAATTTTATGACGCCTGTAACGACTATAACCGAATAGTTACATAATAGTCCAGTCATTTTAGATCAAAAAAGACTTCTGCTTGGAAAGTTTTGGAGGAGTTTTTCTCTTCTTTACATTATGTTTTTGGAGTTGCTGAACACGAATTTCAAGTTTGCCACCTCGTAACTTTTTTGCTCAAAAAGTTATAAACGAAAAACAGTGAAAAAATCGATTTTTTGGTTCATCACATAAAAGCGGTTAACATTATTAAAAAGTAAAAATATCGACTTCCAGTTTTAAGTATTCGATTTCACATTCATTTTTCTATTAAAAATAGTTTTAAAAATTTTTTAGGCACTGTTTAAGCCATAATAATTTGAACATAGATAATTCAGAAAATTAAGTATGTTTAAGCAACTGAATTTTCTAAAGGGTTTAAAATAGTCAACTTAGGATTCTGTCTGGAAAATTGTGGAGAAGTTTGTTCTTTTTTCTTTTGTTTTTTTAGGATTGCTGAACACGAATTTCAAGTGTGCCATCTCTTTCCTGCTTTAAATGTTATAACGATGAAAAAATAAATTATTTTGGCACAGGTACCAGTAAAATGTTTCATTTAGATAATATAAAAAATTGTTGACAGTTGTTATGGGTGTGATGCCTTTTTTGGTTTTCAGAGGTCTTAAAAGTAGATTTTATGTAGCACCTGTCCCTCAGGATATTTAGGTGTTTTTCCGCTGAATCCATACAAGTGTACCAGAAACAGCAGTCCCGCTTTAATGATGTCGTCGGCAACGGCATCTGGGTGTTTAAATTCATCGACCACACGTTGCAAATCCGCACTTTTCTTCAAAATTTTAAGCTATTTTGTTTTCTCTTGACTGTATAATGTAAATGTGGTATCACATCCATTCATGGCATGTAGACAAAGGATTTGTTTGGAAACTAGTCAGTCAACTACACTCAATGGCGAATAGATCTTCTGGGGAGTTTTGCATTTTCCTAGTTCAAGAAATAAACATTGGAAAAATTGCAACCCTCAATTAGAATTACTAGAAGATCTACATCTTCCCCAACGACTTTGTCGTGGTTAGGTGCTTCATTAAAAGCAGTGTAGATAATGATCTCTTCTTTTGTCTACTTACAAACCATATTTTCAGCGTCAAATTATTATGCCAAAACCATTCATCTTAAAAAATAAAATTTTATATGAAAAATGTAAGAAAATCTCTCTAGTTTAATTTAGTGTAATAAGTTTACAATAAAAAAAGAATCCTCTAGAATACAAATAAAAATTAAGAAACCCAATATCATAGTTTGGTTTAAATTATCTATCTAAATATGTTTTCTCGATTTTATCGAAATTGATACTACTTACGTCATGAATTAGAATTTTTCTCGTAGAAAATTTTATTCTCTATAATTTCATAATTTTACCGTTATAGCAACCGTTCACGAGAAAATAGTAAAAAACCGAAAAACCACGATTATTTCGTTGTTTTTCGGTTAACTTTTTAAGCAGGAAAGTTACAAGGTGACAAACTTGAAATTCATGTTCATCAACCTATGAAATATAAAGTAAGAAAGAGAAAAATACTCCTCCAAAACTTTACAGGCAAAATCCTAATTTGACAGGAATATAAATATTTACAACAAAGATCCTAGAGGAATATTATACAATCAGCATAAACTAGTTTCAGGCCTGACTGCAACAACTACATAACTTATTATATTTCAGTTTTCAAACTACAACAAAGCTGATGATATTTTTATAATCGTTGTTTCGTTATTTACATTACAGAATTTTTGTACAGTACAACAACATAAACATAAAAGTATTTGCGGAAAGTAATCAGTTCTGCTAGTTTTCTTAAGAGTTATGTAACAGTTGTATGTAAGAGTAAAATATATCTGTATAATAATTAAGATTATATATATATATATATATATATATATATATATATATATATATATATATATACAGGCTGTTCATTTTAAGTGGTACACTATTGCTATTTCGAGAACTATAAGAGCTACGAGGTCGGTTAAATTAGCAAACAATTTCTATATTATGAGAAAATTAAAATGAGCGAAACAATATTTTTTTAGACCAGTGGTTCTCAAAATGCGGGGTGCAACTTTCTTATTTTAAATGGCAACCTATTTTTTTTTTATTTGCTTATTCGATTCAGTATTTTTTTCTGAATTCAATGATATGTACATGTAATGATCAAATATTACAAAATATTTGAGAAAAATGCAAAATTATAAATGTATCATTTTTATTTAAATATGCATATACAAAGTTTGCTATGGAAGAAAACAAATAAAACAAATGCAGAAATAGTTGAAAAAACTGTAATTATGAGAATAATTATTAATTTAGTTGTTACAATACAGAAATACAGAGGTACACTCAAAAAAACTAATATTAAAAATTGTTTGATTTATTTGTTTTCTTCCATGGCGAACTTTGTATATGCATATTTAAATAAAAATGATACATTTTTAATTATGCATTTTTCTCAAATATTTTGTAATATTTGGTCATTACATGTGAATATCATTGAATTCAAAAAAAATACTGAATCGAATAAGGAAATAAAAAAAGTAGGTTGCCATTTAAAATAAGAAAGTTGCATCCCGCATTTTGAGAACCACTGATCTAAAAAAATTCTTGTTTCGCTCATTTTAATTGTCTTATAATATAGAAATTGTTTGCTAATTTAACCGACGTCGTAGCTCTTATAGTTCTCGAAATAGCAATAGTGTACCACTTAAAATTAACAACCTGTATATATATATATATATATATATATATATATATATATATATATATATATATATATATATATATATATATATATATATAAAAGGTAAAAATCGTGGGAAATTCGGTCTATTAAAAGGTTAAATAAAATTAAAAAGACATTTTTATTTCAAAAACCAATATATTTCGAACCTCATTTCGGTCCTTCATCAGGGTTCTAAAAATATAAAAACATATGGTAAATACAAAACTGAAACACAACTTATATAAACGTTACTAATAATGTCTAAGAATATAAAATATAATACAAATGTATGGCGGAATAATAGATATAAATCAAACTTGATTTCAACGAACCTGTCAAAACATGTAAAGACAAAATATTTTGAAAAAACAGTAGTGTTACTATGATTATAATTTAAATCTTTTAATTAAAGAATTGTAGGTGCTGCTGAGATTTTTAATATCTGTTTTACTGTTCAACAGGTTATTAGAATTTGATATATGCATCATTTCCAGAAGTTTTCTTTTATGTTTATTTAATTCATTGTCTATAATTGTCACATCTTTAAAATTGAAATTATGTTTTAGTTGCCTACAATGTTCAGCCATTGCACAACATTTACTCGGGATTTTAATGTCACTTTTATGTTGTGTTAGCCTGGATTTTAATGTTTGACAAGTTTCTCCAATATATTGTTTATTACAATTCGCACACTGAATTTTGTAAATCACATTGCTTCTCTGTAGTGGTTGTATTTTTTCTTTAGTTCTGGTGAAGAAAGGCCTGAGTGTATTATCAAATTTAGTTGCTATTTTAATATTTTCGGCTTGAAAAACATGTTGAATTCTATTCGATAGCCCTTTCTTATACGTAATAGAACTATATTTTGCCTGTGTTGATGTTTGTTCTTCGGCTACAGTTTGTTGATTCGGTGGCCTGTTTTCAGTGCTGAAGAGTAATTTATTTATTAAAGCAGATGGATATGAATTTTGGAGTAGCGTGTTTTTTAGATCCCTGAAGTTCTTTTCATGGTAAGTTGGATGTGAAATTTTTTGTATTCTTCGTTTTAGGCTGGTGATGAAATTTGTCTTTATACGAAGTGGTTGTTCACTGTGAAAGTTCATTAATCTACCTGAATTAGTTGGTTTTTTGTAATAATCTAATGTAATTTTGTTATTTGTTGATCTAATTAACAAAGTGTCTAGAAATGGGACACTGTTGTTGGTTTCTTTCTCTACTGTGAATTGAATATGATTATTAAAGCTGTTAAATATTTCAAGCGTGTATTCTATCTTATTTTCAGGTACTGCCAGAATTATGTCATCCACAAATCGCTTTAGGAAAGGTAGTTCAAAATCCAATTTCTGTATACAAGCTTTCACAACTTTGTCCATCACCCTGTTGGCTAGTATTGGTCTCAGAGATGAACCCATACTGAGTCCAAATACTTGTTTGTAAAATTTACCATTGAAGACACAGTAATTACATTTGAAAATAAGTTGCACAGATTCTACAAAACTTGTTTTGTTAATTGTGCAATGTTGTTCTATGTTTTCCCAGTCATCGTTTATGTCTTCAATAACCAGTTCTAGAGGTACATTGGTAAACAGTGATACCACATCCAGGCTGATTAGTACATAGCCTTCCGGTAATTGAAAATTGTTCATAAATTCTGCGAATTGAAAAGAATCTTTAACAATAAATTCATTTTCAGGATCCATTGAAGTTGTGAGGATTGTAGTTAAAAATTTTGACAATTTTTCCACTGGTGATCCAATTCCACAGACGATCGGGCGTATTGGTTTGTCTGGCTTGTGTGTTTTCAATACTCCGTAAAATGCAGGTGGTGTTGCATTGTATATCATCAAACTTTTTGCTGTTTGTTCATCAATTTGTTTCTGTTTTTTAATTTTTTAATTAACGCATTATTCTTCAATTGAAACGATTGTGTTGGATCTTGTTTCATTTGTTGGAATGCCTGTGGATCTTCTAGGATATTTAAGCATTTCTGTATGTAGTCCTCTTTTTTTATGAATACTGTGCAATTACTTTTGTCAGCTTGTATTATGTAGATATCTGGATTCTGTTTAATAAATTCCTTACATTGTTTAACTTGTGTATTTTGTGTAGTTTTAGTACACTGATTTTTTAGTTTATTCACTTAGTTGGTTATGATATTTGTACACATTGCTCTGTAGTTGTCTTGTTTAGTATTATTACATAAATTAATAGTGTATTCCACGTCCGTAAGTAATATATACATATATTGCGGAGGAAAACTATGAATATTGAACTGTATGATTTTCCAGTTACTGGGGTCGATTTTCACTGCGGCTTTTTTACAGTGAAATGTATGATAATAGAATATGAATATTTCATGGGCCACCTAATTTATTAATATTTCTAATAATGCCAAACAATAAAACGATAACTAAAACTTTTATTTTGTACCAAATTGCCAATTTTGTTGTTATATCTTACCAGAAATATTTAAATCCGTAAATTTTGTGCTTAAATTAGTAATTTAAAAAGATTTCGGTATTTTGCATATGTTTTATTTTGTTTTCTCAAAATGTCTATGACTAAAATACCGTTATATAGAACATTTTCATCTTGCGAAAAACAATTACACGAAAACTTAATTTTGTAAGTGATTTCTATATAATAACCACAAAGTATGAGGTTATTAATTGTTTCACAGGTGTATTTAAAAATTTTAGATCGCATATTACATATTTCTCCACCGTTATTATTTGTCAAACTGAGTCATTAAGTGTTACGCACATCACCGTTTAACTTAAAAATATATATATTTTTATTAAGCCTATTTATTCGATCTACAATTTTTTATAGAATTTTTGTCAGTACTCGTATATTATAGACAAAATGTTTACAACTTTTTAATAAGAGTAAACCGCCCAGATTCACATTAATATTCTTCGTATTTTACGCATTAGATCCAAAAATCGTTTTAAACTAAATTCCAAACCGTGATGCCAATATCATTTTCAACTTTGCTAAGCATAACTGATAAGTTTTTGAAAGAGTTTTGTAATCTTGAGGCAGAGGTTGTGAAACACGTTAATTTGAATAATGCTTTTCATGCCAAATGCCAAATAATTTAATATCCTTTCGTAAATCTGGATTTCTTTGCAGCTCAGATATAACATAGTGATCTTCTTCATCGACATCTAACTCTAAAAGCCATTCGTCTCTCCAAATTGTGTCCTCATTCGACTCATTTGCTGCTTCTTAAATATATGTAGTAGAAGTGCTTATTGCAGTGTCAGTGTCATTTTGCACAGACCACTAACTCTTGACGATGAAGTAATAAATCACCATCACTTGATTTTTTTTTGTGCTAATATCTAAATTTGTGTTACCGCGCAGAATGTTTTGAAAATGGTTCTGAATTTTTCTTCAAAACTCACTACTACATTTTTGCTTTTTCCATTTGCTTATTTGTAGAACATATTTACACATTTGTACTCACAAAAACGAAGTAAACGCAAATCTCAAAACAATAGCGCATAGCAGTTTTTTAAATTTGTTTTATAATGATGCCTGCAAGGATGATTCAGTGTTTAATGTAATTTTTAGTTCTATATCAGTCTTGTTAATGATTTATATAGTAAATGGTTTTTTACCAATTTTCAATTACAAATCAGTTTTATTAGTGTTCAGAAAGGAATCGAAAAAGTTACAAAAAAGCTTCTATAACTCAATTTGTCTGTTTAAGCTAAATAGTTGCATGAAAATGATTATATAAACGTTTATAAAATAATTTAGTATTTTTTCTATAAGGTGTTTTATAATTTTGCTCTGAAAACCTTTTTATTGCTAGCTTATATCACAATTTAGTTCAAAAAACAAAATACTAATTTTCCGAGTAGTAATACAGCAATTAAGTTTATAAAAAAACAACAATACTATACTTATAGAAATGAAATGCTTGTTAACATAAAAATTATAAAGCTTCTTTGTTAGTTGTGCGGTCATAAAAACATGAACAATATATAGTAAATTTCAAATAAATTGTGATTATGTAAGGAACATTTACCTTTTATGTGTGGTTCACCTTGAAACATGGACTTAGAGCTACGATATCCACTGGAAATACCCTCGCAGCAACAGACTTATCCTTAGATCTAGAGCCTCAGCAATATCTTAATTTAAAAAATATGGAATTTAGAATTTGTAGGTAAAAGTGAAAAATTATATAAATATGTATTTGATATTAGTTGGTACGAACATATTTTTTTTTTATTATTATTATTATTAAAGCGGTCTTATATGCTAAGGTTATATGCCGCCTCGGTTCCTCATTTTCGAAGGTGTGACAACGGCGCGAAGTGTACGTTGGTATGGGTTTTTGCAAAGCGGTCATCCATCCAACTACTAACCGCGGGCAGTATTGCTTAACTTGCGTTACCAAGTGAACCGGAAACAACGCACCCTGCCAAACCGATGCAACTTTTTTTTTATTTTGCTCATTATTGTAAGTATTAAATTTACTAATGGCCCAGCGAGTGGTTGATCCACAATGAAATTTCTTAGCTTCTTTACAAAACCTAAAATTTAAGTAATCTAATATAATTAATTATTTAACATATTGATAATTCTAAAAAATGTAGGAAGTATACAAAATCTAAAAATACAATATTTTTATTTATTCATATCAATAAATATATTGTATTTACAAAATGTCGTATATCACAAACTAACGATTTACGAGAGTATCTCTAGAGGGTATTATTTAATCTGAGACCCTAAATTTATATTTGAAATAGGTCAATTTCACACTAAAGTACCTCTTAGAATAATGTGCAATGTTATAACTTACTTAATTTTCATAAGCCGTGTCAAATAAATTAAAATACCTAAAGAGTTTCAAGTTTACACCTCTGATTTAATACGCAATTATAAAAACAAGGATAACCAACACGATCTCAGCTTATTACAGGCTCACATGGCGACCTGAGCAATCAGCGAGCTTCCATTATAGCATGCATTATTAGCTAGCTGTACAGCATTTCACATCCTTCTCACGACATAACAGGTTCCCTAAGGAATGCACTTAATGTCACAGTTCATTTGCTGTTTGTAATATAACGGAAGCTGTATCCTTTGTCACATAACACAAGTGTGCGTGTACTTAATTATATACAATCTAATTATGTCTACAGTCATAAACCAGCAAAAGACACATTATATATTCCAAATATCTTTCAACTTTTCTAAAGAGTTCCACTTTCTAAATTGTTCTCTACTTTGTAGAGAAAATTTAAAACTTTAATTTTCTGTCTACTTACAATTACAACTTCAACTCATTTATCTCTGTACATACATAAAACGTAAGTATCTATACTAGATCTATGTACAAATCCACATCGTTTGCCATGAAATAATGTTTACCCATATTAAAAACAATTTTACTTGATTTAGCTAAAAGTGCGTTGTTTTTATATAAAAGTAGATAAAAATAACATTATTCACAGACAGAAATTGCAAATTTCAGCACTATTAACAATAATTAAATTAAAATGATTATTCTGAACAAATAGATTATTACGCATATTAGATACGAAGAACAAATTGCCTACATAAAGGAGATTGATGTGTCTACATGAAGAATCATTACATATGATCATCTCATATTTTCAACTCTAACTTGTAAGTTACAACATTTGTAAACTTTTTATTATTAAGTTCATTATGTCAGATTTACAGAGCCCTGATGATGACAGCCGAATCTGTCGAAACGTCGGCATAATTTTTAAAATTCATAATTGACTGCAAGTCCGCTTTCTCTTCTTCTTGAATATGCGATAGTTTAGTTTAAAAAGAAAAATTCTACGAAAATTAGTTTCCTGTCTTAGATTTTTCGGAAAAACAAAAACTTCATTAAATTGGATTACCTACTAGCTTGGCAACTTTTATCTAATTTAACCGAAGTTATAGCTCTTATAGTTCTCGAGAGCCCAATGGTGAGAGTTGGTGAGATCCCAAATTGATACCTTCCGTGCATATACAACCTTACATCTGAATATTTTGGTTACAAAATGTGCAAAGTAGAATGTGATTACTGATTTAGACGCAGAACTTAAATATGCACAACATTATTATTTAAAGAATTAATGTCTGAAATTAATTGTACATCGTAAAGAAAAACTGATTTGCCATGGTATACATCTATGATCAATTTTTCATATTACATCCGATTCGTATCCATGGATATTGTTAAAATTTATCTGCTTAAAAATTCTATCCAATTGTTAGTAAATATATCGTTAAAGTTTGGCTAAAAGTTGTAAGTTTGTAACATTTTAAAATAATGCGCTATGAAATAAACTTGTTTGTGGATTAAAAAATACTTCAATGCAACGTAAACTCCTGTCCGGAGCTGAGATGTCGTTCGAGAAACGTTTGAGACCGCCCTGGGCATGGAGCCCGTTCACGAGAAGTCAAAATGCCTTCATCCAGTCACGGCGAGTGCCATATATCCGAAGTCATCGGGGAAGAAGAAATCAGCACCGTCTTCTGATCTATCACACAACTGTTCAAAATCATTGAAAATAAAATAAATATATAATCACGCCTTTTACCCATTATGGGTGTGGCACTCTGCTTACGCAGATCTCGGTAAGTGATATATTTTTTCATATGAAGTGCGGTTACCAGCTGTCAAAATCTTTGACCAGTAATAAACCTGTTCATGTTTCAGCTCGAAAGTATTGTCCTTGTTGTGGTAGTTGGCATGATCCAAATACCTGCCCCGCCAAAAACTGAGATTGTTTCGAATATCGCCGCAAAAATGTGCCAAGAAGGGAAACGGTAGTAGGTCAACAACAGGGTTGCAGAGAAAGTGGAAGAAGAGTCAAGTCAGTACGAGGATGCGGTCTACAATCTTAGTTACATTGGTTTAGTCACTGATAAATTGTATCTTTTTGAAATATGTCTAAAAATTTATAATACTAATATCAAAATGAAGATCGATACCGGAGCTTGTGTCTCAGTAATATCCGAATCGTTGTACAAAAATGTGTTTCCAAATATAATTTCATCTTAAAAACAGTGAGAGGCACAACGGTCCAGGCGCTGAGAAGGTTTAAGGTTAAAGTTAAGTTTAATGATGAAATATGTGTATGATTTAGATTTGATTGTTGTTAAGTCAGACTCAAACTTTACACCATTACTTGATCGTACTTGTTAGATGTTTTGTTACCGAATTGGAAAACCAATATTTTGTTAAACAATTTTAAAATCAGTTATGAAAGTGTCCAAATCTGAAAAAGATGTGTTATTGTTCAATTTAAAAACTGCATTTGCTAATGTTTTTCATAGAAATGGGTCTTGTATAAAGAAATGTAAAGCTGATTTGAAAGTTAAAGATAATTGTACTATAATTTTTCATAAGACATACCCGATACCGCTTGCTTTATTGGAAAAAGTAGTGAAAGAATTGATGAATATGAAACAAATAGTATCATTGTCCCTGTCAAAAATAGGACAATAATGATATTATAATTTGTGTGTATTTTGAAGTCATTGTGAATAGAGTATTAGAGCATGATCATTATCCATTACCCAGTCTGGAAGAAATTTTTGCTACTTTGTCAAAGAAACAGGTTTTATGAGTGCTAGATTTGTCAGGTGCTTATTAACAACTTGAAGTTAATAAATATTGGCAAAAATATTTAACAACTAACACTCATTTAGGTCTGTTTCAATATAAAAGATTAATGTAAGGTATTTCTGCAGGTCCAATGATTTTTCAATCAATCATAGATCAAATTCTAAGAGTGCTCAGAGGCCTTTGTTGCTATTTGGATTATATCTTAATAGCTGATGAAAATTTTTCGGATTTTTATAAAAATGTAAAAATAGTCTTTGAATGATTAAAAGAGTATAATGTAAAAATTAATGTCGAAGTGTAATTTTTTGGAATCCAATCTTGAATATCTTGGTCCTGAAATTAGTAAATATGAAATTAGTACGACCGAAGTAAAAGCTATATTAAAATTACTAACACCAGTTAATATCATACAATTACGGTCTTATATTGGGTTATTAAATTTTATAAAAAATTTTTACCTATGTTGTCAAACGATTTGCAACCTTTATATAGAATACAACAAAAAGCAGTCATAATTGAATGGTCGAGCGACTATGGAGCAGCCTTCAATTATAGCAAATAATGAATTATTTTTAATAATTAATTATTTGCTATAATTGAAGGCTGCTCCACAGTTTAATTAAAATTTGTGGGAGAGAATTCGTGTTAGTAACCGATCACTTCACCATTACAAATGATTTTCAATCCCAAGCGGGAGATACCGGCCGCAAGATTGCAAGGCCTTGATTCTAAAAGTATATAATTATAGAGTTGTATACAGAAAGGGTATAAATAATGTTATTGCAGATGCTCTGTTTCGCTTACCTTTATTTGAAGAAACAGTAAATGATGACCCCCCAAAAATTATTTATAAATTTTTTTAACATGTATGATACTTTTCGAATATCTTTTAAGGAAATAAGTTCTGATTAGGTATGATATATTGTTAGCAAAAGTAATTGACATGAGGGTAAGTGAATGGCCTCAACATATCGAAGATAGTAATTTAAAACCATATTTTTACAAGCGATATGAACTGTCACATATTGAATTTTAAAAATTTGAAGGGAAAACCTTACTTTTTATATTTGTAATGAATAATATAAATGCTTGAAAAAATTATATTTACATTTTCTAGTTTTGGTTTACAAAGGTTTTTAGTGTTAGAAAATGGATCGCATTTCAATTCAAGTGAATTACAAAAATTTTGTCAACCAAATGGCATAATAGCTGTTAAAAGCCCGTCATATCATCCATCTTCAAATATTTCTGCTGAACGAGCAAAAATATTCTGAAAGAGCAATTGTTAGATTTCAAAATTAAAAATTTTCAAATGTCAAGTCAACAAGGATTAAATCACATCCTGTTCACATATAGAAATACATTTTGTAGTGCAACTGGAATTTCTTAATCTTAATGTAAGCAACTGTGCTAGATTTACTGAAACCGCCATCTAATCTATTTTAAAAAAAGGTGGAAGTTAGTACTCCAAAACAATTGTATCCTGTTGGAGATAAAATACTTGTAAAATTTAATTTACATAAAACTGTAAAATGGTTACCAGAAATAATTTTTTTAAATGTTAACTTTTAATACTTATCTCGTAATTCTAAGAAACGTTGAAAAATTTGTACATTTAGATTACATAAGATTTTCGCACTTGTCAAATATCATCCAGGACAGGAAATTATTGTACCATGTGTCCTATGCCTATGGCACACTGGTCGATGAGCATCGATGCTCATTAATGAAACAACAGAACGAACCCGTCATCGACGAAAAATAGAGACTCCTCTATTTTTCATTGATGATCATCGAGGGAACAAACGGGTCTTATTTCACACGTATCTTTGTGTCTCATTTCATGTTAACATTTTTTGTCACAGAGAAATTCCATGTATTCGTCATTGATGACATTAAAAATCTTGAAAGGTGAGTTCGTTCTGTTGTTTCATCAATGAGTTCATTGATGCTCATCAACGCTCATCGACCAGTGTATTATAGGCATTAAAAAATAAGAATCTTAAATGTAACATAAGAAATGAAGTAACAAATATTCCATGTACTCCGACATCAGTTTCTGAGACAATTGAAAGTAATCCTGAGGTAATATTACGCAGATCTACTTGAATAAAACGTCCGCCTACACATTTGTCATGTACCTACTTAACTAAGGCATTTTGTTAATTTTGTAAATTTGTAATTCTGTATTATATTAAATTGTAATAAGTTTAGAAATAAGATTGGGGAAATGATACATATTTTTGTAAACCTATAGTTCGTAACATTGTGAATGCGATATATGTATTCCTTGTTTATTTAATAAAACATAGTACGTTCGTTACTTACAAATATAATACATTAGTTACGAACCCAATGCGTTAGATACAATCATAATACACTAAGCAAGTACACTATTATAAAATTTCACAGAGAAAATTTGCTTCAAAATACGATATACTTTTGTAATATATTTTTGACTTGTCTGGCAACAAATCTAATCTTACATTATTTGCGGGAATGTCGAAATCTTCCATCCGAGTTGTGTAATCACACAAGTATATTAACAATGCATTCACACACAATATTTTATCTTCGCACGCCCAAGGTTAAAAAATTAAAATAATTCGAATTTATTTTTTTGACAAGTATAAAATTAATCTAAGGAGTCACTGTAAAATTTGTTTATCCATGAGGACCTTAATTTGACATTAAATAATTATTCAATTGTTTTCCATAAAATTTTGAAGCATTTCGTGAAAATGAGTGATTTTGCCGGATATAGAAGAACAAGCTTCAAAAATTATTAATTAATTTAAAGAATTGTAAAGATTGTACTATTACATTTATAATAAATAGTACGTTAATGAAAACGAGTGCGGGAATGATCCTCTTAACTCACGCAAAATGAGTGGCATGCAAATGACAATTAACTCACAGACAAAATTTTTATTTGTTTTTGAATCGCCATAAATCGTATAATACGAGGGGCACTGCCAAAGTTCGCGGAAAATGTAAAACAAAACACAAATTACGTTATGTAAATCGCTTTATTGCTTCTCAAAATATTCTCCTTTAAAATCTATACACTTTTGCATCCGACGAAACCAATCTTCAAAACAATTTTGCCACTCTGAGCGAGGTACCTTCAAAATAAGTGATTTAAATGATTCAACGGCCTCTTCAGGCGATGAAAAACGCTCGCCACGCATTTTATTTTTGATATGTCGAAATAGGAAGAAATCATTGGGCGATAAATCAGGCGAATATGGGCAATGAGTCATTAATTGGATGTTGTTACTGGTCAAAAACTCTGCAGTTCGCCGTGCTGTGTGAGCGCTTGCATTGTCATGATGAACAATGATTCGCCGGTTTATGTTGTTCCTTCTGATTTCAGCGATAACTTCCGGCAAACAAATTGAAGTATACCAGTCAGCATTAACTGTCCTTCGATCCTCTAATGCAACAGTTGCAACATGACCGGTTTTTCCGAAGAAACAAGCAATCATTCTTTTCGAAACGCTTCGTGAACGCACCACTTTTGTGGGTTTAGGTTCATTTTGGAACACCCATACAGTCGATTGCTGTTTAGTTTCAGGCTCATATGAATAAATCAAAGATTCGTCGCCTGTTACGATGTAATATACCGAATTTGAACGACCCCCTTCGAATTTCTTTAGCATTTCCTTGCACCACTTGACACGTGCCTGTTTTTGTTCTTCTTTCAAATTGTGTGGGATCCAACGACTGCAAAGCTTCCTGACATGCAAATGATCGTGCAAAATCGTATGTATTTGTTTCGCTGCAATGCCTAAGGATGCCTCTATCTCACTATAGGTCACATGCCGATCTGACAAAATCATTTCACGAACAGCATCAATATTTTTCGCAACAACAGAGGTGCATGGACGACCTTCGCGAAGATCGTCATCAAACGTTGGTCTTCCACGCTTGAATTCTGCGAACCATTTGTAAACCATAGTTTTGGATGGTGCTTCATCCCCAAATAACGAATTAAGTTTTTCCACACATTTCTGCGGTGTTAAACCGTATCGAAAATCATCACTCGGAAGTCACGATTTGAAATTTCCATATTTCACACAATTATTACTCCCGTTAAATTTTTTTGAAACGAAACCGAGCAGTTTGAAATCGAACTGTCAACTGAATTATAGGTTAAAAACGTCAAATTTTACGAATATGACAATCGCAGAACGCAGGAAATGCAGAGACTACTTGATTCCGCGAACTTTAGCAGTGCCCCTCGTATTCTTGTTATATTAATAGCTATAATTGAGAAAATTTCATGCATTTCTTTTCAATTGTGCAATTTTAATAAAATGCCACAATCGATGTTACACGTTACAAAATGTGTAAAATAATTTTTTGTTACAAATACGGCTTTATTTATTTATAACTTCCATTAAGGTATTTTTGTCTAGAATTTATTGGACATATTTATATCAGGAACTTATGCAGTGATAAGTTAAAAAATTTAATACGTAAAAAGAATTTGTAAATCACAAACGTCAACTTTTAATATAATTTAATTAGTTCTAGTTAATGAACTTATATAAAATCGGTATTTGAAACACAGTACTACTTTTTACTATATGTTTGTATGTACTTCTTGTTTAGAATTTGCAACAAGAAAAAGGAAAACGGAACTGGAAAGTGGATGGTAAGTCAACAAACAGTTGGCGGCAGACGGATGAAACGGGTTATTTACCGTGTTTATGTGCTACTCCCCACCTCCGATGCCGAACGGCGCTTCAGATATTGTGCTGCATTACTGGGGTAATTAAATTCATTGCGGATTCGTGGTTAAATTAATGTTGCATGAACGTAGAGTGGGCATGCAGAGTATTCCTCGACCCTCAGACCCGCTTATAATCATATCCTGGCTGCGCAGCTCTGATCGCAGCGTACCAGCATGCCGTATTGTCCTAATGGACAGTGTGACCGCTAGCCAAGCCTAACTGCTATTTAAAATTACATTTTCGTCGAAAACTGACGCGTTAAAGCTTGACAAATGAAGGCCACTTTTCTAGGTTAACGTTGCAGAAACTTTAATAGCCGATCTTTGTTGGCGGGCACTTTTCTCTGGAATTTATTGTGTTACCCCTTATCACCGAAAATGGACCACAAAGAGTGGTGGTTTTTATTTTTTTTATATAAGGTCTCTTAAACAGACATTAATATGATATTTGTTTTTATGTGATTAATATTATTCTTTATTAACAATCACTATAGTAATATCTTAATTCCAAACATTTTAGAAGTTGGGAAATACTAATACCATAACTTCTTTTGTGGGAAGTGACAGATTTATCCCATGGGTGGGAAGTGTTAATATAGAATTGCCTTGCAACACAGCCATAAATATCTGAAAGTCAGTTGAACAGTGCTGTCAAACATATTGATAAAACCTTATAATTACAATAAAACATCAATAATTACAATATTAATATTAATATTGAACAAAAGCATTTTTATTATAAAGTAATATAAAATTGTAATGTAATGTTTTTTTATTAGGAGTTTCCTGAACTGTTGACACATGTCAAATTATTGAAATAAATTTAAACATTTGTTTTTATAGCCTACCATAAATCACCTTTGTTTGTTGAATATATATATATACGAGCAGAATGAGAAGTGAATTTGGATAATTAAGAATGATTGTAAATAAAATAGTATACATAGTTCAGTAGGAGTTTCATTACAGCCTTGCGCTATATCTGAGCCTCTCGGTTATATAATAAATCCTCGGCTGGAATGAAATATTTCTCAACTCACATGTAATATACTATTACATTTCTGTCGAGAACTTTTTCCAAATTAACAGCTGTATAACGGCATTATTGAGGTAAACATCTATTACACAGGAGAACAGTGATTCTGCGGCGTGGAATGTAGAAGTCGATTTTGGGTAATTCTGGTCTCCTGAATACGAAAAATATATCAGATTTGGCAAATTGACTCTAGTTTTTGATATAAAGGCAAACCCCTTATATTGAGAGTAAAATGAAATAAAAATATTGAGTGCATTCAATAACCTCTATTTAGAATGGCAATAGCATCAAAATTTATCAAGAAAAAGTTTTGTATATTATCCCTGTGTAAGGTCCAGCAGTAGTCCGCCATCATATGAGTGCCCCACCGAAATTAATATCTTTCCTCCATTATGTTCATATCCTTGTGAAACCGTTACCCTTGTTCTTCGCTGTAATCATTTAGGTTGTCAGGGAATTTATCCAAATAGCTACGCAAAAAATGTTTATTGATATTCATTGTTACAATTTACTAATAAATTTGCGTGCGTTGATGTGAGCAAAATATTAATAATTATGGTATATGTATATAATTTGAGTATATGTATGTAGCACAATTTATTAAAAATTACTCTTTCTCTCTAATTTAAATTTATAAAAAAATTATATATATATTTTTTAATTCATCCCACTTGTAACGGATGTTTCCTTTAGGATTTCCATTTCGAATTGGCAGCACTTTTTCCAGCGACAGCCAATTTGACAGCTGTTTTGTACTCAGTTTGGTTTGCCATTTTACCATAAATAGACTTAAGCAAGACCTAAGTTTCTAAATTGTGCAAATTTATTTCGAATATTTTACACAGCGATGAGGCTCATATTTGATTAATTGGCTACATCCACAAGCAAAATTCCCGCCTTTGAGCTGAACAAAATTTACAAGCCATTATTAAGACGGTATACCATAAACAAAAAGTAACTGTTTGGTATGCTTTATGGGAAAATGTGTGTGTGTGTGTGTGTGTGTGTGTGTGTGTGTGTGTGTGTGTGTGTGTGTGTGTGTGTGTGTGTGTGACGATTTTTCCTCAACTATAATAAAAAAATTAGAATTGGGATTATTCAATTAATTAGACATATCACCTTTAAGTTATAGTAATTGGTTTCAAAATGAAGGAACGGTTTTCTTCATTTGCAACATTTTTTAACATTATAATTTTTTAATTATTAAATACGTCGGCTAGATTTAATTTTTGCTAATACCGAGTGATCTACGAGAATTTTTGGGAAAATTATGGTCCCTAGAAAATGCACCAAGAGTCGAGACGCAAAGTCGTAAGCCCCTGTACATTAACACATCGAAAGGGACAACCTCTTTAATAAAACGATAAGGGAATTTAGATAATTGTTTTGTTATAATAGTACAAATTTTAACTTAGTCTTATTAGTTTAAATGGTCACCTTTCACTGAATTCAAGTTATTTAAGGGGAGCAATTTGATACAATCTTAATGGAAAGGGTTCATGTGGAAGCCAATAGAAAATTAAGACTTATAACCAGTAAATTGTCCGTACAAATCCTTGTCAGCCACACTTAAATGAAGAAGAATAAGACGGGACGTCACAAGGAAGATAAAGAGCGAAACATGCGGAACAGAGAAATCTGCGCGTTGCTCTCGTAAACCCCAGAACGTCGCTCGCTCATTGTTACACGACGCTGCCACCGAACAGCATCACTCCCCGAGCCGAGCTGGGAGCTAGATGGCTAGATCCAAATTTCTTTCATTCGGACGACAACTGCTGACGTGAGCAATATCATTAATGAACATAACATAAAACAAGATAATTATGGGTATCATGCTCACATAAATAGGGGCAGATATTTAACAAAAGATAATTTATTATTGAACAAGGCCCGGTATTACAAACCAACATTTTATTTGTTTACCTACTAATTAGTAAATCGAATCTCCCTTACCAAATCATGTTAAAATGGTTGATAAGTTAGAATCCCTATCAGAAGTATATAAATATTCCGTGTAAATGTGGGCAATGAAATTTATTATTTAACAATTAAAACTTAAATAAAACATGATGAAATTGAGTAAATGGAACACTTTGAAATAAATGAGTCGATGATTGTGAATTTATGTGAACACCACAAACGACCATGCTATTCAGTGGGATTCAAAACCACTACCTCTGGCGTGCTAGGCTAGTTACATAGCCACTAATCCACCAAAATCGGCTTATATTATTATTATTATTGTCGCAGTGGCGACATTTGTCTAAAAATATCGAGCATATATTGGTGTGGCGAAAGGTACCTTATAATGCCAACACAATCACTTTTCACCGTCATTTTACACAGATGCGACACCTACTGTACACTCTACCCTCTAGGTTTCGCTCCAGGTGATTATTACTTTATCCCGAAAATTAAATCACCTGTGATTTCCTGATTTTGCAAAGATACATTGCCATGTGACTGCTTCTTAAACTAATACTAAAAAAATACGACTAAATTTTTAAGGTAATATGTTTTGAGGTTCGTCCAATTCGTTTCAACCAATATCTCAATGACATCTGTGTGAATGAATGGATGTTGGGCCGTATGCTCAAATAATTAAAGATAGAGAACTCTAACGATTCCTAATTGAAAACTCAAGTGAAAGTTAATTGGTCATATAAATCAATAAATTTAATTTATTTTATATAAGGAACAATTACGATCAAAGTTTCTAACGAAAAATAAATAAATATACAGAATGGTCCATCGGTCTGTATTTTTTTTTATTTTATGCTATGATTTTAAATATTACCGAAAAAAATTTCAGACAGAACTTATTTTACAATAAAATTCCAATCTATTTGCAGCATATGTTTTCCTACCGGGTGTAACATTTTCGCGCAATAAGATATAACTTTATATTTTTAAAAAGAACATTCTACACATTTTTAAAAAATTTTAAAGAACACTTGTTTCTCTTTAAAACAGTTCTTATTCATTATGGCTCTAAAACGATCAGTACAGGAACTATTCATGTTTATTTAAATGCTGAATCACACACGGAAAGTGTACCATATGAAGATAAAACAATAAATACATTAGGTTTGTTCCAAGTGATCATTTCTGACAAGTTTGTGACATATTTGTGACAATTTCACTGCGCCTGCGAAAAATGTAAACAAGTTAATTTTGAAACATAAGCTTCATTTCTTTTTTGTGGTGAAAAATGTATGAATTTCTTTATTTATATTTATATTTAAGGTTAGCTGCTAAAACAAAAAATGAGCATGCAAAACTTGTTTACATTTTTCGCAGGCGCACTGAAATCATCAAAAACTTGTCAGAAATATCCACTTGGAACAAACCTATTTATAAAAAATATTCGAATTGACCATCAATTCAACAAACTAAATAAATATAACAAAAAAGCTGATAAACTAGGTGAAAAGGCAAATAATAATTATTAAAAATCTGACAGCAATTAATCTGATTAAACACATTCCTGGCATTCTTTTTGTGTACGATTCTTTAATAATAAGAACGTGAATAGTTTCTGAACTGATCATTTTTGGACTTTAATGAATAAGAACTACTTTAAATAGAAATAAAGAAAAATCTGGTGTGGGCACCACACTACTATCTTATACAAATAAAACCAACTGAACACGTATGACTTGTTCCTTGCGTATGATTTTATTTTGACAATTATTTGATATATAGGTAGATATTAAACCTGTTGAATTTTTTGTTCTCATTGCCACTATGAATTTATTTTAAAATTTAACTAATAATTTAAATATTACTTTTATAATATTTCACACGACACATATTTTTGACACTTCACAATTATTTGACACGTTTGACACAGTTATAAAAAATGTTTTAGTTTTTGTTCCCATTGTAACTAAGATTATAGAAATATATTCTTAAATATATAATTTAGGTTTTCTCAAAATTAGAAGCATATACAAGTAAACTGTAAATAACATTTTATGTTCCAAATATTTTTGCTAACATCTTTCATTTGAAACTTTTTCTCACAGCTGAATCTATTTTCGAAATAAATGGAATTTATTGTTTTGTGTGTCGAGTAAACTTCCTCTTCCGGTTTTTCAATTTCATTCAAAATCAACTCAGCTCTTCATTTTTTTATGAAACTTGAAAATTCCAAGTTTCGTTTACATATCTTGTCTCGTTCATGAGATATTGCGCACATGGACATCCATCCATCCTCACACACCGACATCATTGAGAAATTGGCCTTTACGGATTCAGTGGACGTCAAAATATGTATTTTCGCAAAAATCTCGTCAGCGATTTTTTCGTGTTTTCAATACTTCCTTGTACGTTGTATAAGAAAGTAAAAATAGAGAAACTTTAAAATTTTGCAAAAATATATTGGATGTTCTATTTAAAAATATAAAGTTGCATATCATTGTGCGAAAATAGAACACCCGATAGAAAAACTTATGCTACAGATACGTTGACATTTTAATGTTAGATAAACTTTGTTTGAAATTTGTTTCGGTAATATTTAAAATAATCGCAAAAAATTAAAAATACAGACCGATGGACCAGTATGTATCATCACGCCTTTTATCCATTATGGACGTGAGAAGATGATAGTGGGTGCTTTTGCTTTGTAGATGGATCTGTATGAGGGGGTAGAGGGTGTTTGTAATGGTTTTTTTGTCGATGTTAATGGGGTGTTTGTGATTTGGATTAGAGATTATATTGCGACAGTGTTTTTTATGGGTTTTTTTATGTTTAGTACGTGATTAGAGTATTTGGGTGTTTAATTTGTACTTGAGTATAGGATGTTGTTTTTGTTTGAATATTTTTATGGTTGTTTCATGTGTTTGCTTATAATAGGTGTTTTAGGGTGTCTGCGTTAGCACGTGCCTAGTGTTATGATGTTGATGTGATTTGTGCCGTTAAGGTGTCTTTTGTAGATGCTAATGGTTTGTTCGAGATTTGGAATAGCGATTGTGGAGGGTTGAGGTGTCTAGTACGTGATTAGAATATTGTTGTTTTTTGTTTGAATATTTTCATGCTAGTACGTGATTGGAGTATAGGGTTCAGAGTATGATTTCGAGTATAGTTCTTATTTGTTTAGTATTATTTGTATGATTCTTTAGTGTGTATTTGTGTACGGTTAACCGGTGTTTTGACTGTTCTGTATGCCCGAGAATTTTTGTTCAACCGGTGTTTAAAAAGAACAGTGTATGATGAGAATATCTTATTCCGATATCGTGTGTGTACAACGCTACATTTAAGTAAAATGGCGGCCAATAACTGTAGTGAAATTAATAATCTACGAGCTATACAAAATATATGTGACAGTATACAGATGGAAGAAGATGATGAAGAAATGAGTAAAATGACAGATAATAATTGTAGTGAAATTAATAATCTACGAGCGATACAGAATATATGTGATAGTATAATACAGAGGGAAGAAGAAGACGACGGCGAAGAAAGACCCCTGCAAGCAGAAGTCAATGTTACTGAACAGAATGATTATAAAAAATATTTTTCCGTTATTTCTATCACAGAAAATCATGTACGAAGGTTTAATCTCACTGGCATACGGACAACGTTTCGTTTCGTTGATCCTCCAGCAAGTTCGGATCCTGTAAAATGGTTTAAAAATAGTTTGAAGAACCTGGTGAAATATATTACTAAATCAATTCCAGGATCTGATTTCGTGGGTATGATTTTACAGACTCCTCGTCTTGAAAATGGACCAATATGGTTTTCTTTTCGTCGTGCTGATCAACTCCACATTGACGTTGTATGGGCCACAATTAGCAACATTTTACAGAGCAATGCAAATATGTTTATTGATGGAGAGTTTGAGATAGAATTAACAAGAGTGGCTGTACCTGTCGGAAGAGGTAGAAATTTAAATGGCAAAGGATTATGTTATGCAGAGCTATGCAAACGGAAACATGGGATAATTGAAATAACAAATCATGATAACCTATGTTTACCAAGAGCGTTGGTTGTTGCTGAGTCTTGGATTAAAAAAGAAACAGAATTTAATGATATTAAAAAAAATTACCGAAATTTGCAGACAGCAAAAGCACATGCACTACTTTTAAAGACTGGTATAAATATACCTTCCCACGGATCTGGTTTACAGGAACTCAAGGAATTTCAACGTTATTTTTCAAATTATAATATTGTTGTGTACGCGTATGGGAGTGATTGTGACGTTATTTTCGAGGGATCTAAAGACTTAAATTTACCTCGACTTAATTTGTTATACTATGATAATCATTATAATGTAATTAAAAGTTTGACTGCGGCTTTTTCGTCCTCATACTTTTGTAAACCCTGCCATAAACCGTATAACATTCGCGGCAGACACCGTTGCGCAAACATATGTGCATACTGTCACCATGCTCCCAGCTGTTCGCCTGTTAACGAATCGCTTTTATGTAATAAGTGTCACCGACGATTCCGCGGTCAGAAATGTTTCGACAATCATAAAGGATTAGTATGTAATAATTTGAAGCAATGCACGACCTGTTTCAAACTGTACAATAGTGCTCAACAAAGACAGCATATGTGTGGAGAAATATTCTGTAAACTATGTTCAGATTATAAACCCGCAGGACACACGTGCTACATAGCTGTAGACAGAAAACCTAAAAAAGATAAAAAAACATTATTTATTTATTACGATTTTGAGACACGACAGGAGAAAATTAAGGACAATAATAAGATACACGAAGTGAATTTATGCGTAGCGCAACAATCATGCTCACATTGTGAGGGCATTTCCGATTTAAACTCACCATGTGCTTTATGCGGTACCCGACAGCATGTTTTCAAATTAAATCCTGTAGCATCTTTTGTACAATACGTATGTAACCCGCGACCGATGTTTGATAAAATCACATGTATTGCACACAACTCAAGAAGTTTCGACGCTCAATTTATTCTTAAATATTTAGTCGAGACTCTAATGTTAAAACCAAAATTAATTTTAAATGGTACAAAAATAATGTTACTGGAAATTAATTACAAAATTCGATTTATTGACTCAATTAACTATCTACCTATGTCTCTAGCTACATTACCTAAAGCAATGGATTTACCGAATTCTTTTAAAAAAGGATATTTCCCGCATTTATTCAATAGATACGAACACGAATTTTACGTGGGACCTCTACCAGCCATCGAATACTACGGTATCGAGAGTATGAGTGTAAGTACCCGTAAAGAATTTCTCGAATGGTATGCTAATCAGACTCGTAATAATGTAATTTTTCGGATGGAACAGGAGATAGTTGATTACTGTATTTCTGATGTTGATATTTTACGACATGCGTGTGAAAAATTTAGAAAAACATTTATTCAAAATTGTAATGTATGTCCTTTTACAGAAGCAGTGACAATTGCTTCAGCGTGTAACCGTGTATTTCGAAGAAAATTTTTACAGCCAAACACAATAGGTATAATTCCTATTCGCGGCTATAGACTTACCGATAACCAATCGAAAATTGCATTACAATGGCTTATCAGAGAGGAGACTTTACGAAAAATACATATTGAACACGCTGGACATGGAAAAGAAATTATTTTATCAAATAATTTAAAAGTTGATGGATATTATGCTCCGGAACGGCTAGTGTTTGAATTTATGGGGTGTTTTTATCATGGATGTACATTATGTTACAGAACAGACCGTAATAATGAAAAAATTTATAATGATTCTAATGAAAGCTTAAATGCACGTTTTCAAAGAACGGAAAAAAAGTTGCAGAAATTACGAGAGTTACGCTATAATGTTATAGTAATGTGGGAATGTGAGTTTAGAAAACAATTAAAGGTTCTGGATAAAGAGACGCGTTCAAATTTAGAAAATCACCCAATGATAAATTATCTGCCTCTTAAGCCGCGAGATGCACTTTTCGGTGGAAGAACAGGAAACGTATCTCTTTATCGAAAAGTTCAAGACGGTGAAAAAATTAAATATGTTGATGTATGTAGCCTGTATCCGTATGTATGTAAATACGGGAAATATCCACTGGGGCATCCGGTAATATTTGTTGGCGACGAGTGTCAGAAAATATTAGGTCCGGGTAATGATATTACTAAAGTGGAGGGGATAATTAAATGTAAAGTATTACCCCCTGACAACTTATTTCATCCCGTATTACCCAGAAAAGTGCATGGTAAATTGATGTTTTCATTATGCCGTACATGCTGTGACGAACTTAATCAGAATGATTGTGTACATACGGTCGAAGAAAGACAGTTTGTCGGTACATGGGTGGTAGATGAAGTGCAGCGAGCGATAAAACTTGGTTATAAAATTTTACATGTATACGAAATATGGCAATATGATGTAACAGTCTACAATAGAGACAGTAAATCAGGAGGGCTATTTGTGAAATATATTGACAACTTCTTAAAAATTAAACAGGAAGCCACAGGATATCCTATAGAGTGTGTTGACGATATAAGTAAAGAACGTTATATTGAGGAGTATCTACAGAAGGAGGGCGTTTCATTGAATCCACAAAACATTGAAAAAAATGCTGGAAAAAGATCACTGGCCAAGCTAATGTTGAATTCATTCTGGGGTAATTATTATAAGAATTTATCAATATTGTTTATAGATAACTAATTTTAATTTGAAACAGGTAAATTCGCTCAATCCGAGAATAGACCGCGTTCCACAATCGTATCATCACCACAAGAATTGTATGATCTACTAGCTAACCCATCAATCACCGTGAACAGGATTATTCCGGCCGGTGAGCATATGATGTATGTCAACTGGGAGCGCGAAGAAGATTCTACTGAACAGTTACGCACAGTTAATTGCGTTATTGCAGCATACACCACAGCGCAAGCCCGGTTACGGCTGCATGATTTCCTTCATCAGTTGGGTTCTCAGGTTCTATATTACGATACGGATTCGATAATTTATTATCACAGAGCAGGCATGTACGAACCGTCTGTAGGTAATTTTCTGGGAGATTTGACAGATGAATTAAGCAGTTATGGACCGGATAGCTATATCACGGAGTTCGTCTGTGGAGGTCCTAAAACTTACGCATATAAAGTGTTTAGCCCCGGTAATAATGAAATTAAACAAGTGTGCAAAGTCAAGGGGTTCACCCTAAATTATAAAAACTCACAAATATTAAATTTTCAATGTTTAAAAAATATTATTCTTAAAGAAGAAGAAGAAGATAGTTTTCCTCCTGCCATTATTGAATCTGATAATATAAGAAATACACTTGATCATACTGTAATTACGCGTGCAGAGAGAAAAATATTTAATGTTAATTTTATGAAACGACGTCTTTTAGAAAATAATTTTTCTGTACCCTATGGATTTAAGAAATCTAGGTTAGATTCTAATTAAAAATTATATTTATATGTAAGACCTGTGTAATGTATTTCTGTTAAGATTATAAATAAGATACCAAACATATTACTAGCCATTTGTATAATTTATTTGAAGCTGTAATGTCTGATCCCGTTAAATTCAAACATCCCTTTAGTGCGGTTGTGGCTGGCCCCTCAGGCAGCGGTAAATCTTATTTTGTTGTTAACTTCCTGAAAAACATGAGCCGTATGTGCGATACAGTTTTTACCAAAGTCACTTGGTATTATGGTACGTGGCAGAGTTTATATAATACAATACCGAACGTGCATTTTCAACAAGGTTTACCCGACATGGATAATTTTGACGGTCACGAGCCACACTTAATTATAATAGACGATCTTATGCGTGAAGCCGACACGCGTGTAGTAGATATTTTTACGAAGGGTAGTCATCATAAAAATCTATCCGTTTATTTCATTACTCAGAATATATTTAATCAGGGTAAAGGACAGCGCGATATATCGCTTAACGCCCATTATATAATTTATTTCAAAAATCCGCGAGATAAAGCACAGATTTTACATTTATCACGTCAGGTCTGCCCTGAAAATACAAAATTTATTCAAGATGCGTACAATGACGCAACATCAGAACCATACAATTATCTTATTTTCGATTTAAAACAATCTACGCCCGAATGGAGTCGTTTTAGAACCATCCGAAACGGGCAAATTTACATATATGTACCCCGGAAAAAGTATAAATACGGTAATTTGAACATGCCTGAAGTTATTATGTAATCATGTCTAAAACTGTCATCAACAATACTAGCTTTCTCCGTGCATTACAGTCACTGAAACCTGTTCAACGTAGAGTTCTATTAAAAAACGCTGACAGTAATAACGTTCGCAGTATCTGTGAATGTGTACATAATATTCTACGCGGCAAGGTCCCATTAAATAAAAAGCAGCGTGGTAGCCTAGGACAGCATAAAAAAGTGTTACGTAAACTTGTAAAACAGGGAGATAATTGGAAGAAGAAAAAACAAATTCTGGTTCAGTCAGGAGGAGCATTCTTGCCTCTTCTATTAGCACCGCTTATTTCAGGAGTTTTAAGTAGTATATTCAATAAAAGTTAAAAATGGAGCACGCTAAAAAATATGTTTTATTGACACCTGAAACGTTGCAAAGGTTTCGTGAAAATACCGTGAACGACGATAGTATAACTTCACAGCTTGATAAAGTTATGAAACGAGTATTAGATTCAGAAATGTCTGATCATGAAAAATGGGCTCTATATCAAGAAACCTTGCAAAGATATTTACATTTTCAAAAACAGTTGCGCGAACCTGTAAATATTCCTCTTATTAGTAGCGCAAACAATAACATAGATGATAAGCATGATGAAAAAAACATTCAATTAACGAATGATGAAATTTTAAATACTTTACCAAAAACGTTTCAAAGAAAGGCGGATATCTTATTAAAAAAACTTAAACTGAACAAAAATATCACATGGGATCGAAACGGTTTAGTCCAAATCAACAATAAGATAATAGAGGGATCGAACATTATTGATTTAGTTGGAGATCTCATGAGACCTCGCAAACGTACTAATCCTGCAGGATGGCAAGAATTTTCAAAAGAATTGAAAAAAGCTAACATTCCTAACGAGCTCATTGGAAACCCACGTAGAAGAAGAGAATTTATGGGTTCTCCACCAGCGCCATTGCATAGTAGTAAACAGGATACAAGCAAAGCAGCAAGTGTAGAGTTCCGAGGAGCTCCATATTCTTGGGATTCGTTTCATTTTTGAAAATGAATCGCGCATTAACAGGTATTTATTTCGATCCATCGCATGATGCTGGTTTCGCTGGTTTAACAAATCTCAAAAATGCCGTGAAGGGTAGATACAGGATTAAAGATGTCAAAAATTGGTTAAGCAGACAGGAAGCGTATACTTTACATAAACCAGTGCGAAAAAGATTTCCCCGAAATAAATACTCAGTTTACAATATTGACGATTTATATCAAGCTGATTTAAACGATATGAGAAGTCTTAGTAAATTCAATGATGGTTTTAAATATATATTAACAGTAATTGATGTGTTTAGTAGGTTTGCATGGGCGATACCTCTAACAGATAAGAAACCAGTTAACGTTATTAATGCGTTTAAAAAAATATTTACTGATACTAATCGTAAACCTACATATTTACAAACAGACAAAGGTTCTGAATTCATCGCAGGTACTGTACGAAAATTTTTACGCGAGAACGATATCCAATACTATGTTGCACAAAATCCTGATGTAAAAGCATGTTTCGTAGAAAGATTAAATAGAACTATTAAAACAAGAATGTATCGTTATTTTACTCGTAATAATACATACCGATATATTGATATACTTTCTCAGCTTTTAAAGGCGTATAATGGTACAGTACATTCATCTATCAAAATAGCACCAAAAGATGTAAATGATAGAAATATACTACAGGTATGGCGCAATCAGTATGGAAATTATAAAAAAATAAAACGAACTCCGCCAAAACTTAAGGTCGGTGACACTGTACGTATATCTAGAGAAAAACATTTTTTTGAAAAAGGTTATACGAGCAATTGGTCTGAGGAATTATTTAAGATTAAAACGGTAATTAAAAGATATCCGTCTGTTTATCGTCTGACTGATTTAAATAAAGAAATTATTGAAGGAGTATTTTATGAACCTGAACTGCAGAAAGTAAATATAAATCCCGATGACACTTTTAAAATAGATAAAATAATTGAAACGAAAGGTAGGGGTAGCAGAAAGAAGTTGCTAGTCAAGTGGAGAGGATACAGCGCTAAGTTTAATTCCTGGATACCAGCTAAAAATATACAATATCTTAGTAACGATGCCTAAAAATGAGTTTTATATGACATTGCCTAGTAACAGCTCAATGCAGTATTTTCCTGATAATAAAACGACACTATTTACTACACAATTATCACAGAATGTACAGCTTAACGGAGAATGGGAGGTTGCATTAGCCGAAATTCAGTATCCATGTACATTTTACACTGTATGTGCACACGAAAATTATATTAATTATCATCTGAAAACATTAGGAAAAGATGGAAAACCAAAAATCCATAAAAAGGAAGTACGTATAACCGCTGGATATTATAGTAGTATAGACGATATAGTTACTGAGATAAACCAACAGCCTAAACTAAGTGCCCATATTAATATGGAAATTGAAAGAGACATCAACCGAATAAAAATACATTTTATAAACAATACAAATATGTGTTTCCTAAAATTATCGCCAAAACTTTCACAACAGCTAGGATATGAGCCCGAAACTGATCTGTTTACACAGAGAGTAACATATTATAAACCAGCTAATCTTTATCATGGTATACAGCCAGAAATGTTTGTGTATTGTGATATAGTTGAACAGCAATTTGTTGGGGATGTCCTTGCGCCTCTCTTGAGAGTTGTACATGTAGATATATTAAACTATATTCATGGTACTAGTAAAATGACAACATTCTCTCCGTATCATTATATCCCCGTACTCAGGCGAGATTTCCAGAATATAGAAATTGATATAAGATGCGTCAAGGGGGAACCTATACCATTTCAATTTGGAACTTTAAGTGTTAAGTTACACTTCAGACGCTGTACAAAATGAAAACGTGTCCTTATCAAACGTATTATAATCTTCAAGCAGGTAGCGGGATCGGCTCGGTCGTTTTTCGAGGAGCGCCTTATCAGAGGGGACACGGTCTTGGCAGCTTCTTTAGTGGCTTGTTTAGAACTATTTTACCAATTATAAAAAAAGGTGTTGGCGCTGTTGGAAAAGAAGCTCTTAGAACAGGTATAAGTTTCTTGGGTGACTTGAGCGAAAACCGTCCTGCAAAAGAATCATTTAAACAAAGACTTAATGAAGCGGGACAAAATTTAAAACGAAAAACTGAATCAAAAATTGACACACTGATGACAGGTTCAGGTTATAAAAAGAAGAGAACATCTATCAAACGTAATCATTCACGATCGCAAGCTAGACGCGAGAAGAACAGAGTTAAAAGAGTTCTGGATATATTTGACAAATAATAATAAAACAATACCATGGCGTTTCTACATACGCAGTCCTGTGAATGTGTTAAAACAGAGTTAGATTTATTTTCGTTGCCGCCTACGCAGACAAGTATAGAAGGCGGTCAATGGATAAACTATAAGCCTTTATCATCTATAACTGATGACGGACCTGTAGAATTTGCTGTTCCCGGACACGGTGATGAATATTTTGATTTGTCACAAACTATGATACACTTAAAAGCGAAAATAATAAAGCCTGATAATACTTCGTTAATAGAGGCAGACACTTCAGTGGGCCCCGTAAACAATTGGCTTCATTCTCTCTTCAGTCAGGTAGATGTTTATCTAAACCAGAAGCTTGTTTCCCCACCGAATAATACTTATGCATATCGTTCATATATTGAAACGTTATTAAATTATGGCGAAGATGCTAAGAAGTCTCATCTCACATCATCGTTATGGTATACGGATGACGCGGGGAAAATGAATAATCTGGGTGCTGAAAATAGTGGATTTGTCAAGCGTAAAAAATATACCGCTTTAAGTAAAGAAGTCGATCTAATAGGACATCTTCATGTTGATATTTTTAATCAAGAAAAATTTCTTATCAACGGTGTTGAAATGCGAATGAGGCTTGTTCGATCCAGGGACAGTTTTAATCTTATATCTGGTGCAAATGGTATGAAAACTCAAATAACGGAAGCTACACTCCTTGTACGAAGAGTTAAATTAAATCCAAGCGTGTTACTTGCACATAATAAAGCATTACAAATAACGACTGCTAAATATCCTTTGACTCGTGCCGAATGTAAGTCAGTGACTATAGCTTCCGGTGTATCAGGAAAATCTTTAGATAATATATTCTTGGGTCAGCTGCCTAAAAGATGTATTATAGGATTTGTATCCAATAAGGCCTTTAACGGGACTTATGATACAAACCCCTTCAATTTTGATAACTTTAAAATTAATTTCTTATCATTATATGTAAATGGTCAGCAATTACCGTCAAAACCACTGCAAACAAATTTTTCAAACACTAATTCTTACATTCAGATGTATAATACATTATATTCGGGCACAGGAATTCATTTTTCAAATACCGGTAATTGCATTGACAGAGATACCTTTCCAGACGGCTACTGTTTAGCTGCCTTTGACCTAACTCCAGACATGTCCTCTAATTCAATGTCTCATTGGAATCTAACTCGTCACGGATCATTACGTGTCGAGGTGGGTTTTGAAGAAGCGTTAGCAGAAACTGTAAATTGTGTTATTTATGCTGAATTTGATAATATTATAGAAATAGATAAAGACAGAAATGTTATTATAGATTATGGTAGTTAGATATTTTGTATACATTCATTGTCAATAAATATGCAATCTCTGATATATATGGTTAGTTTTATTTCAATCTTCGAGAGGAATGGGTTTCATTATTGATGTCCAATACTTAAATGGTCGTAATAACGAATTAATTGTAAAAGAACTTGCTGTCACATCTCTTGATGGTAGCATATTTCAACATTTTATATTTAAACCACCGTACTCAAAACATCAATTGTCTGCGAAACAAATTTCTCAAGCTAACTGGTTGAAAAAACACTATAACGGTCTAGACTGGAACGATGGTTTTGTTGAATATGATAGCCTAGCGTCTATCTTGAAAAGTATAATTGACTCTGATGAAAAGAACGTATTTGTTAAGGGATTGGAGAAAAAAAGACTACTTGAAAAACTATTAGAACGCGATGATTTACATGATTTAACAGATTTAGGCTGCCCAAGTATTAAAAATTTACGCAGGCTAAAATATATAACTCCAACGACGACTACTAAATGCTGTATTCCGTACTCGCACGACGGTATGATATGTGCGACAGAAAATATACTGTATCTATATAGCTGGTATAACACTAACTGCCGTGATGAATGCGGTTTTCATAGAAACAGTTTTTCGTCGCTATTTCAAGAATGCGTATCATTATGGCGTCTATGCTGCTAATCGTATGCCAATGAGGGTTAATTATCCTTGTGCGATCGTTGTTAATTCCGACGATGATTCTAAACCAGGAAGTCACTGGATCGCTATTTTTATCGATAGAAATGGCCGAGGTGAATTCTTTGATAGTTATGGAAGACCGCCAGAAATTTATCATCACTTACAATTTTTGAAACGAAATACTACAATCTGGACTTATAACAATCTAAATCTGCAAGATTACTTTACATCTGTGTGTGGTCATTACTGTTTAATCTATCTTTATTTTAGAATTAATGGATACTCACTTAACTGTTTTCAAAAATTATTTAACAAACGTAACCCCTTACAGAATGATATTTATATTAAAAGATTATTTCATTATTATTTTGGAACAATGTAACTAATATTAATAATAAATTTCTTGTAAACTTTATGTGAAATAAATAGATAGTATTTAAAATTATTTTTATTTATTATTAAACCTGTGTACCTGAAACTCCCCACCCATCACAAATAAGTTAAAATACAAAACATATTTTAAATAATTATTTATTTAAAATTAAAACACATACATCTATATTATTTTTGATGAGACATTTTTGTTTTTTTTAGCCGGGCCATGCGCTCCCTCTGTTCTGCGTAAAATTTTCTTTTCTGGGTTGGGGTCATTTTATACCCTGACAAAGGTATGAGAACTGCATTATTATGCAGATACTCCGAAGGGTTATATGACGACTCCCTGCAATCGTCCCAGCATTCTGCCGCATGTACTTCATAAATAGGCCATTCGGAGTCTGTGAAAAAGCATGGTTGTACTTTATATGACTTAATGAAACAGTAAAATTTAAATCTTTTTTATTCACACCTGTTTTCGGCGTCTCGGTACTGCTGGACACCGTGGTGTTGACTTCGTCATCCCAGTTCTCTGCACATTCCACGAAATAGGGCTGAATTTCTCGAGGGTCTATAAATACCGAATCGTTAAATTTTATGTTATTCATGCTCATACAAATTATTCTTTATAGGTGGAACATTTAGTGAACTGACTTTAATTTATTATTATTATTATTCATACCTGTTTCGGACGGATTGATTGCTGGTTCAGTGTTAGCGGTATTCATGATGCTGCCTTCCGTGTCCCAGTTCTCGGAACACTCTACGTAGTATTTGTGCACTTCCCTAGTGTCACTATTGTTAAACTCACTCATTTTAGACTAATTGTTAATTCACTGGAAAAGTAAATAACTAAAAACTCTCAGATTTAACGCAGTTTATATTAGAAGACACTACACCCCCACCTGCCAACCCTAGGCACGAGCCCCCAATCAGAAAACTTTTAAAATGTTACGTCACACCTGAGGGAGGTACGATATTTCTACACTGTAAAATTAAAACACAAAACATATTTCAAATAGTTATTTATTAATTTGTTATATGGGGTACATGTACATATCTATAGTATAATAAAAATAATAATAATGATAATGATAATAATAATAATGATAATAATAATAATAATAATAATAAGAATAGTTGTCAAGGTATAGTGATATATTTTTTTTCACGTTCCATGTAACAATACACATATTCTGCATCTTTTTCAATTTTCACACTATAATATGTGGACAGTTCCCACAAAACCTCACTTAACACAGGAATCATGTTGTTTCCTGTAGATAATACTTTATACAGCATTTTACCTAAATCTACACACCCATCAAGGAGTTTTAACAGAGATGTTTTCTGTAGGAAATGTAAATAACATTTATAAATATCTACATTGAGAATTCTTGTTTTCAAATAGTTAATTTTCATTAGTAGCAAATTTTCTATATTAATTAAATTTTTAATTTCATCTCTGTTTAATATTATAATATTTCTTTTGTATACAAGTTTAATTTTTTTCAGGGGCAATTTAGAAACATTAATTCCATCCACGTAAACACCTCTGTTACATCCAGATGTTTTACTAACAAGCTTATCAATTATATTTGTGCCTAGATAGTTACAAAGTTTTTCCACGTTGTAAATGTCTATTTGTTGGTTTGAGCGTACGTCAATTAGTCTAATTGTCACCCTAAATTTATTGTGAGGATTTAACCCTATACATATAAATTTTTTACGTGCTAGTTCATCTATGTATACGAAATTACCTAATAATAATCGGTTGTTATGGTCATACTTGCTAATGTTCATAGACAGGGTGAAATTCGTAGAAATGGGGGCCGTTTCTGTCAAGAATTCTAAATTAATATTATCAAAAACCTCTGAATCCTCAAACCAATTTTGTGCGTACTGTAACGCCCAGTCCGGAGTCTCTTGAGATTTACCTGAGATCGGCTGAACTTCCCCTTCAGGTGCACTGTTCGAAGATGAGTTTTGCAGTTGCGGGGCTTGGGGGTCCTCTGTTTGGATGTCGTCCGCAAATAGGATATCTGGTGTTACGGCCCTCTCCGGTGTACATATCGGAGACGCACCCCACATCTGCAGGGGTTGAGGTTCTTCTTCACGGTTATCGCGCACAAACACGATATCTGGTGTTACAGGCCTCTCAGGTGTGCAGATCGGAGATGTGTACCATGGCTGCTGGGCTTTAGATTCTTCCACTTTAACATAGCCCGCAGATAGTATAGCGGGCGTTGCTAGTTGCTCAGATGTGCAAATCGAAGGTTCCACTGATGATGATGATTCCGATGCCACACAGTTTTTCTTTACCTTCTTCTTATCTCGCGCCGATTGAACTTTAACATCACTGATAATGTTAATCTTTTTTTTCTTCGGCTTTGGAGGTGCTACTTCATGGACGACTTCTTCGAAGAGCTCATTACACACTTTTTCGTCAGTAACACAATCTTCTCCGAAGAGCTCGCGACACAGTATTTCGTAGGCGTTCATGACTTATTAGAATGTTGAGATCGAGTTTGTTTAACTATTCTGTCAGAGACTAGAACTAAAAACTCTCAGATTTTAACACAATTTATATGAAAAGCTCTATACCCCCTCTTTGCAACCCCATGCATTCGTCCAATGAGAAGTTTTTTAAACATGGGGTTTGAGTTCCTGTTCTTAATTTGGTAACACTAGCTACTTAAAATAACCCTATCAACAATGAAATTAAAAGCTTTGAGGAATTCAATAATAAAGTAATTATATAGGTTTAAGTACGTATGCTTTATTAAACATATTTATCGAAATTTTACATAATTATATAATATACGTTACATTTTTACGAACTCTACAAGACATGTTTTTTTTCCCTTTCCATAATCCTGAAAACCTGTTAATTTTAAAGCTATTTTCTCCTGCACGGAACTTCTTAAGCTACGCACTTCTTCGTCGGTTAAATTATCAAATCGTCCCGGTAGATATGAGACAAACTCTTCACATTCCACTAGAATCTTTCTTCCGAAGCCTGTAGAAACAGCCTTTACGTCTATAAGCTTATATTCTATGTTGATCTGTAGATCGGAAATTCTTTTAATAGGCTTTACGTCTGCTAGCAGTCCTAGTTTGTTCAGTTTCGAAAAATCCATTTCTGTAATACATATAAACACTTAATATAAACCACAGATGAAATATATATCCCAGTCTTAAAACTATTCAAGTTTAAAATATGATCCCACAAATAAGCAAATGATTCCTTCTTTATAAATCAAAATAGAATTAAAAACTCACTTTATTTCTTGCGAAGACGACTGTACGACACGATAGTTTAGGGATGAGGCTGTATGAATTACGATGACGATTGCACTAGACTCAGATAATTTGGAATGACCGCTGCTAGAACACTTACCTCATATATACACCGTCAACATATATTTTTCCCTTTTTAATCTTTCTGTCTCCTTTTATTCAAGTTGGATGCAAATATTAATCCGTACAAGTTAATGAAAATAACAAGCACTCATTGAACAATGTTTAAAATTTTACACCCTGAATATACAATTCATGCAGACAATCCTAAAAGAATCATACAAAACAGATACGCAAATACATATAGAAATAAATAAACATATGATAGCATCTGAAGCACGACATCAAAACTACCCCTGTACAGACGGATGTTGCAAATCACAGGCAATTATCGACATCCTGCTCTGAACACTATACTCCAATCACGTACTAGCATGAAAATATTCAAACAAAAACAACAATACTCTAATCACGTACTAGACACCTCAACCCTCCACAATCGCTATTCCAAATCTCGAACAAACCATTAGCATCTACAAAAGACACCTTAACGGCACAAATCACATCAACATCATAACACTAGGCACGTGCTAACGCAGACACCCTAAAACACCTATTATAAGCAAACACATGAAACAACCATAAAAATATTCAAACAAAAACAACATCCTATACTCAAGTACAAATTAAACACCCAAATACTCTAATCACGTACTAAACATAAAAAAACCCATAAAAAACACTGTCGCAATATAATCTCTAATCCAAATCACAAACACCCCATTAACATCGACAAAAAAACCATTACAAACACCCTCTACCCCCTCATACAGATCCATCTACAAAGCAAAAGCACCCACTATCATCTTCTGACGTGGCACGCTGCTTATGCAGATCTCGGTAAGTGATATATTCTGAGTATGAAATGAGGTTACCAGCCGTCAAGTCATAGCCCACGAAGTTGTTAGTGAAAGGGGAATTACAGGGGTAAATTTAAATTGGCTATCTCTGTAGTGTGATTTGAACTGATGATCTCACGACAGTCCGATGCGTTACCACGGAGCTATTTACCCCATCTAATGAAAGATGTTAGCAATAATAAATATTATTTACAAGTATTCTGTGTCTTCCAGTTTTAAGGAAACATATATAACAATATGTATATTTCAGTAATTATAATTGCTATGACAATAAACAAAGAACTGAATTATCTATGTTGCAAACATGTCGCAAATTAATCATTTAAAAGGCAACGGCTTGGCATGTAGCGTTAAAGCCGAATCACTCGATAACGCAAGTTAAGCAATGCTGCCCGCGGTCAATAGTCGGATAGGTGACAGCTGTGTGAAAACCCATACCAGCGAATACTGCGTGCCGTTTTCACACCACCGAAAACGAGGTTCCGTGGTGGCATATAACCTCAACAGTTGAGACCGCTTAATATATAAGATATAAGAAAGTCGTGTGATGCTCAATTGCTCATACAAGCTTTTTTAATTCTATCCGGATACTTTTTGTTGTTTGATCTCAATTTATTCCAAGTCGACATAAAAATTATGTCTGATTTATATTTATCGAAATAGAATAAATTGTATAGTTGACGTATTAATTTATTTAAATTTTAATATGAATGGTCATAAAGGTTATAGCCGGATAAGCAAATAAATTTTGCCCCCAATGATTTTTAAAAGTCCAATGGCCGATCGATTTCTAATTGAAAAGAAATTTTTTTCTGAAAATTTTTGCTTTTTAAATCTAAAGAGTTGCAACATAATTAAAGAAACAAACGTGCTCAGCATTTATTTTATTCGAATGAATATTTTTCAACAAAAGTTTTCTCGGTTAGAATTATCGATAAGAGATGTAAAAAAGTGAGTAAAAGTATGTTTTTAACCACCATGTTTTTTTTTAATTTAAAAGTTTTTGTTGTTATATTTAAATATGTTCCTTTCACTCACGATTTTTTCACAGAAAACCCTTCTTACTTTTCTTTAGTCGGTAAGATATTTAACTTGATCCATTTCGCGCTAAACCCGGTATTGACTTATGTAGAATTAATAATGATTTATTCATGTATATTAATTGATTAGCTTAAGTTCATTCTATCATGTACATTAGTTTTGTATTTTTGTTTCTACTTCCATATTAACTAGTTCAGCGATTTTGTTTTGAAAAACTTAGACTGTACTATTTAAAGAAAAATATTATTTTTATTATCCTCGAGGTGGAAGATTAAGTAAATTTCACAGATTTCTTTGCAGGGGTACTGCTGATTGGACACAAATTCCAACTATAGTGTACTGGATAATTCAAAGTTAGGTCGTTAGTTAGTCATAGAGCGAGCTAACAACCTAAAGTACATTTTACTACAAAATTGCTTGTAATATTAATAATGCACTCGAAAATTACTGCTTGGATGCTACAATCAATCAATTCCAAATATACAGTTTAAACTTGCACAATCAGACGTTTGCGCTATTCGCTATATACTTGGGTGGACCAAGTTAAAGCCCATTCCTGTTAATGGCATATCACGTATCGGTTTGTCGAAGCATATTAACAAAAATTATTGCTTTCTGAGATAAAATTTTTTAACTTCTGCTGTGGTCATTTTACATAAACAAAAATTTACCATAACAATGATTCTGCAAGTTTGAAAGAAATAATATTATAGTACTTAAAGTGAAACTGCTAAAGGCAACTTGTCACGCAGAAGTGACTGGTTGAACTGATGACAGCGGAGCTCGGGGCTAAACATCAGGCGCGGACTATTGTAGCCGCACATTTATCTCGGATGGCTGCGTCCAATTTGTCGTGACGCCTTGCGTAGCCTACAGACACGCGCGTTACGTTACTCTACGTTATGTTGGTCCTGACGTATTCATCGAACCTCTCAAACGCAGCCGTCTCCTGTTTCAGTTTTATCTGTCCCGGGTCCCGTCGCCTGCTCCGTAGAACAGTAAAGATTTATCTTGATATCGGATCTCATTACTTGCTTGGCGTAACGCTTTAATAGGGTTGTCAAAAGTTTAGTGTCAGGACTTCGACTTTGCCGGCTTTCGGCTTCCTCTTCCCACTGCTGCGAACTGTGAACTTTACAGAACGAAAGCATTTGTGCTACTCTATCTAAATGGGCTTCTTGTTATTCCAACTGCGTTACTCAAACTACGTTGATTGCCGTAAATGGATTAATTATTATATAAAACATTTGACGCATCTTCATTATCATTTGCTTGTTCATTATTATTCTCTATGTAAGTAGGTACCCTTATTACTTATACATTTACAAATGAATAAGTACTAATAACATTTGTAATATTATTCTTTCGTTCGGAATTTGAATCGCTAGTTTCCTCACACGTGTAACAAGTGCTTTTTTCCAAATTGTTAATTTAGCATAACCGCGCATGTACCAATATTGCAGATATCAATTGTAATTTAACACAAGTATTGCGTGTTCAGAAAAATTCCATTGAAATTTGCAGCCACAGCCGATGATGACAGATGACACGATAACATGATGACAATAATTTTTAGCTGTTTAAAGGGACAGGCTTTGTGAGTCTAAAAAAAGTTCTGGTTTAAAGTTCGAATAGCTCAGACGTACTCTCACGTCAGTAGAGCGCTACAAGATGAAACTAAATTGTAATATCGTTTTTTAAAAGATTGGTAACTGTAACTATGTAACATATTTGTTCGCGTCAATAGTCAGATTTTTTTATTTTTGAAATTTGTTGGTTAGTTCAAATATTTTAATATTATATTAAATTAACCTTTTCATCACCTTTAAATAATTAAAGAATGCGATGAGCGACTGATGCGGAAAATGAAAAAATCAAAACGGACTAGCAGTCATATATTTATTAAAAACTATACCAACGTTTCGACAGCAACGGCTGTCATTTTCAGGGCTCTGCAAATGTGACTTATGAACTTAGTATTAAAAACATACACATTTAGGACTTTTATTAAAGTACAAAAAATCTGAGTCAAGGTGTTAAAAGATACACACTTACAGTCATATGATAAAATAATAAATAAAATAAAATAAATATATCATCACGCCTTTTACCCATTATAGGTGTGGCACTTTGCTTGCACAGATCTTATAAGTGATATATTTTTGCGTATGAAGTGCGGTTACCTGCCGTCAAACCATAGCCCCAATGATGTTAGTGGAGGGGAAACCACAGGGGTAAATTTTAATTTTCAACTGTCCTCTGTGGGATTCGAACTGATGATCTCACGATACACATTCCGACACGTTACCACGGATAAAATAATAAATAATTATAATTAAAAAGATCCATGTTTCACAAAATCTGGAGCTGAACTGAAGAAAATTATTAACAAGAAGGGCTAAACATTTGAAGTTTCCCGTACCATTTAGTGCTTATGGTGTTATCATTGTTATGAATTATCAGTATGTCAAGAAAAACAATTTGTTGATTATGTTCTCTTTCCATGGTGAATAGAATGTTGGGGTGAAATTTTTTACATGTTTAGCCCTTCTTGTTACTTATTTCCTTATAAATTTCTTGTAAACTAATAATAAATTATCGATTTAATAATAATACATTATTTTCTTGTTTGAAATAAAATATTTTAAAATAACAAAATATGGTCCCGGGTTCCATTGCAAAATAGGAGATGAAAATTTATTTGATACTGATAGCAATAAGAAACCTATAAGAAATTATATGATGGCTGATCAAGCACAAGATTTATATTTTCCGTTTTAAAATTGACAGATAAAAAAATTTGAATAACATGTACGTTATACAGGTACATACAGCATTATAAATTATTATAGAGTCTGAAAATATATCAGAAAGATTTTAGGAATCAAGTTAAAAAGTCTTTTTAAATATAAACTTATATTTCAAATTCAACCCTTAAAGATAGACAATTAATTTTATAATTTTTCGAGTGAACAGGAAAATTGTTAATGACCCCAACTATTGTACAATGTCGGAACAAAATAACTAATTTTATGACAAAATTTCTGCAGGTAAAATTCTGAACCATTGGATGAGATTCCATGTACTTGCCCCGACATTTTATTTCACATTTATTGTATGTGTACTTATGTGAAAAGTAAAATTATAACAATTTATAAAACAAAATTTATATTAAATACATTAGAGTAACTAGTTCAAATGCAGTCTTCAGTAAATGGCTTAGTCATTCAAAAAATACGTACACGCTCCCCGGGGGGCGGATTCAGTTAACATTTTTGAAGTAAAATATTTTTCACAATGTAGCTCAAATCGAGCACAATATTATACAATAAACAAAAAGACTAGCACAAAAAATTGTTGTTGTACTACGAACTTCTAACCCTAAGTGAATTATTTAAATAAATTACATTAAAATTGATGCACAAATTAAAATATTCTAAGCACAAATTAGGCACAATATATTATAATAGCAAAAATACTTCGTTTGTGCTTAAGTGTGGTTACAACTTCATAGACATTTATCCGAAGCTGCCTTCGCTCGCGCTCGTCACCACCTCTCTTCAAGTCATACCTATTCATATTCTAGCGCTAGCCGTAACAAGCATCTTACATTTTTAAATATCAAAATGTCCCAAAACCTCAATTTTGACCATCATGACGGCGTTCAATTGGGGTATCAAGCCCAGCCTAGTAACACAAAGAAATCAGTGAGATACTAGAACACAAATTTTTGTTCTACAATCTCATATTTCATCAATTTATATACACATCAACACAGATTTATAATGTATATTTATTGTTCCATCGAAAAATATTAACATATTGACATAATAAATAACATTAAATAAATAAATATATCATCACGCCTTTTACCCATTATGAGTGTGGCACCCTGAGTTTTAATTGAAATTTATAATTTCAGCACTTGTTATTTTGTTAATATAAATATTAGAAATTAATACTATTTTCAATTTTGTGTGTAATGTTTGTTAGTTTGGTTAGTTTTATGTAAGTTCTACTAAGTATTGTAATAGTTATTTACGTAATCAGTTATGAAAAGAGCGATATTGTTTAATGAGTTGTAAGTTTGCCTAAACGAGCGTAGCGAGTTTTGCATATTACGCGAGTTAAACAATATCGCTTTTCATAACGTATTACGTACAATATTTTATCTAATTCCTCTGCCTTCCAAATTATTCATTGTCAATATTTGTCAAGCAATAAATTATTTTATTTATTATTAAAGTAGGCCTCTGAACGGCATTTGATTTAATTGAATATCAGTTGTTTAATAGTTATTTACATTATACGTGCGGTAAGTTTAGTTTTACAGCAAGAAGTTTTGTATTGAAGCACGACGCGCAGCGGAGTGCTTTAATAAAACTGAGCGATGTATAATAAACTTAACGCACACATAATGTATTACATTTTCTGGCCGACATACCTTTTTACTATATCTATTTATATGTATTTTCCATAAATTGATATTTATAGTAAGCTGTGCATCGAGACGGTTAGAAAAACTGTGAAAAGTGAAAATAATCAACAATTTATGTAAAGTGTCATAATCAAAAGTAGAACAAATCCCTGAAAATATAAATTACGTTACGAGAAAGGCAACAATTTCACTAAAAAACATCCTCTTGGCATATTTCACAGAGCTGGTATAGCAAAATAAAAAAATCTTTGTGGACAATTTATTCAATTATGATTTGCAGAAACACAGGCATTTCGTAATATCCAAAACTACTTGAAAAGAAAAATTTCCAATTAAAACCAAAAAATATGACAATTTAATAATTCCCGCATAGACTACATGAGCGATTCAAGTGTTACCTACCTTTCTCGATATTCTGTATTAAAATTAATTTAATATAATTAAAATAAAATAAATCACCAATTCTCATCAATCCAATCAATCAGTTTTATCTTTTGACATTTTATTAGTTATGTCACATTTGCCAACTGTGAAATATCTATACTTAGTTAGGATAAGTGCTAAGAGATGGCGCTGCTGGCAAATGTCATTTTTATATAAAATTTTTAGTTTTATTTATTTCTATGTTACTTTATTTAACGATTTTTGCGGTAACTAGAGTTTTTTTAATCATTCTTTATTATTACAAAGTTACTTTTTATTTTAATGGCCTCAAAAAGCTAAAAAATATCGGTGCGCGTTCCCACACCGCGGTGTTTCAAAAATCATGAACACTGTAAAATCGTAGTTACCGCAAACGTAAATGATGGTTGTTTGTTATGTTTACAGTTAAGGAGGCCAGAAAATTCTTTACGTAACTCAGTTACGTAAAGATTTTTCTGGCCTCCTGAACTGTAAACATAACAAACAACCATCATTTAGGTTTGCGGTAACTACGATTTTACAGTGTTCATGATTTTTGAAACACCGCGGTGCGGGAACGCGCACCGATATTTTTTAGCTTTTTGATGCCATTAAAATAAAAAGTAACTTTGTAATAATAAAGAATGATTTAAAAAACTCTAGTTACCGCAAAAATCGTTAAATAAAGTAACATAGAAATAAATAAAACTAAAAATTTTATATAAAAATGACATTTGCTAGCAGCGCCATCTCTTAACACTTATCCTAACTAAGTACAGATATTTCACAGTTGGTAAATATGACATAACTAATAAAATGTCAAAAGATAAAACTGATTGATTGGATTGATGAGAATTGGTGATTTATTTTATTTTAATTATATTAAATGAATTGTAATACAGAATATCGAGAAAGGTAGGTAACATTTGAATCGCTCATGTAGTCTATGCGGGAATTATTAAATAGTCATATTTTTAGGTTATAAATAGAAATTTTTCTTTTCATGGAGTAGGTATATCGGCCAGAAAATGTAATACATTATGTGTGCGTTAAGTTTATTATACATCGCTCAGTTTTATTAAAGCACTCCGCTGCGCGTCGTGCTTCAATACAAAACTTCGCGCTGTAAAACTAAACTTACCGCACGTATAATGTAAATAACTATTACACAACTCATTTCATAGCAATTATGTAAAAAGTGACGTTTCATAACGTGATAAGGTTAGGTAAAATTCAACTTAACAAAACGAAATTAGATAAAATACTAGCGGTCCGACCTGCTTCGCAGGTCTGACCCCTAGGCTCCGCGACACTGAAGAAGATAGCAGTCTCTTTGTTCCTCGTTTCCAAGTCTGTAAATTCGCGAAGAAAACACGTGACATCATTTCTCACTATCATGTCAGTACATTGGCGAGGAAATCTCGTCACTTCGTTCCTCGCTTTCATGTCAATACATTAGCGAAAAAAGCTCGTCACTGCGTTCCTCGCTTTCATGTCAGTGTCTCTTAACTTCCCGTCTCTAAAACAGTTCATTTAATACCCCTGAGTTAAGTTTCTAGTAATTTCCACAAAAACAATTGCTGGTCGTTATTATTTATGATAAAGAAGGTTCATCACTACTTTTTCCAACTTTTTTAACCTGAAAGGTTACATTCAATACTTCACAAGCTAGGTTTAGGGGAATTTTCAGAAAAGCAATTGCCAATCGTACTGATTTATAATAAAGATCGGTCATTACTAAGTTCCTCAATATTTCACTTCTGAAACAATTTACTAGATACCCCACAGGTCGCATATATTCATAAATTTTAAGGAAAAATAATTGCCGATCGTAATTGGTTTGCGAAAAAAATTACAACAAACACAATTAATAAATTTTCCGTGGATATTACCAAGACCAAGTGTTTTAATTTTTACCCCGCAATAGATTTCTAGTGACTTAAAAAAATGATTATCTGCGAACTCCTAAAACATTTGATTTCAAACGCCACAAGTTAGATACCTAAAAAAAAATTTAAATTAAACACAATTTGCATTATTATTTGATCATATAATAAAGATTTTTGCCAATCTGACATTTCTATTGTCTTCTTGGGAATAATGTATAATAATTTGCATTCCATATTGTCGACTTTACCTAATCTAACGTCAAAGTATAATAAAATCGTGAAATTTTAACCGAAATTTTTTTCCTTTAAATTTCGCGGTTTTTTAAATTTTTTTAAAATTTGATCGTGTAATATAAACCTTACCCAGTCTTACGTTATCTTGTCAGTTACACTTCAAAGTACAACCGAAGCGAATAAATTTAAACTTGTCTGTTCAAGATTCTCATTTGATACCAAACACTATATTTTTCTGATGTCTTTTATGAAAACAATCGACAGCCGCCATTTTCTATATTATCATTTGTCCCGTCTATTCGACATCTTTCTTTGGATACTCAAAAAGTGATTAAAAAAAATAAATTAAATCAAACATTTAACAACTTAATTAATATTTGATCATGTGATAAAGACTTTTGTCAATCTGATATTTCTATTGGTAATTTAAAAATATTATCAATAATAATGTACAATAATCTGCATTCTCCTTTGTCAACAAATTTGGCGGATTCACTTTATTATTATTAAATTTGATCGTGTAATACCAACTTTACATAATCTAACTATAAAAAAATTAAGTTGGAATTTTTTTTTTAATTTCAAGGTTTTATTTTATTTTTATTAAATTTGTTCATGTTATGGAGACTTCTGTCAATCTGACATTTCTATTATTATCTTGTCAATTTAAAAATACCGTTAATAATAATAAACAATAATTAGAATTCTACATTTTCGACAAATTTGGCGGATATACTTTATTTTTACTTAATTTGATCGTGTAATACCGACTTTTCTTAGTTTAACGTCAAAATAGCATCAAATTGAAAAATGTTATTCGAAATATTTTTTTCCTGTCAAGTTCGCGGTTTTCTTCATTTTTATAAAATTTGGTCGTGTAATACCGTCCTTTTTCAGTTTGACAGTTATACTTTGAATTTAAATTTCCCGGTTTTATTTAATTTTCAGTAAATTTGATCGTATAATACAGATATAGCGTCACAATAACATATAAACTTCAAAATGCAATCAAAAAGAAAAATTTTATTAGCCATTATTTTTAATTATTTTAATTGACTTGTCTAGAATTAATGTAATTTTTAATTAAAATTTCAAACATCTGTCAAAAATAACACGTTGCACAAAAATTTGTGACAATATAAATTTTTGATTACATGTAACAATGCAAATATTTGATTACAATAATGAAAATACTTGATTACAACAATGAAACTCTTTCATTACAATAAATTATTATATAAAACAATAAAAGTATATTATTTTCACACTAGAAATTATTATTCTAATCTCCATACCAATATTTTAAAATTGATCCTGGTCAAAATGTTTCGTTCCGTATAAATAGCTGCCGAAAAATATTTCCTCTTAGAATATTAGCAGGTTGTTGACAGGGTAGAGTAGCATAGTTTTCATCATGAATATGACAACTTTCGTCATCTACTGTTTGAGATTTAAATAACTACGTAAGATAATTTAATTGAATTTAATAAGAAAACTGCTGACATATGTACTGTAATCTTCCTCTTCATGAATTTTTCTTATATTATATAATACAGCTAATGCTATATTGCTTCATTAGTATTTAATAATTTTATGCGTAATTCTATAGTTGATATCTTGCAAATACAACAAAATTTAATTTTATCATTGATGCTTGATTTATTTGTATATGTTTTTCTCTACAACATAAAATAAAAATATATCTTCCTACTATGTATTATATTTAATTTCACTATTTATAAATGAAGAATCAACTTTTTTAACGATTCCCTCACTCGATATACCGTGAAATGTCAAAATTTTTCACAAATTCAGGAATACATTATGTTTACACTTTGATAGCCCTAATACATCGAATAAAATTAGTTTCATTGGTATTTAATCATTTCGTACATAAATGTACATAATTGAATAGTATTTCATAAATTGTTCCGTGAAAATATAACCAAACTTATGGTTGATTTTTTTTTATGGAATTCTTGAAATATGAGTTCTCTGCAATATAATCGGGAAAATGTATATTGTACAAATTAATTATACACACTTACCATAAATTATAATTAATTTTTTGTTGTTTATGTAAAAAACAACATTTTTAATCAATACAAGATACTTCAATCTGTACAAGGATTTTGAATTAAAAAGTTGTATGTTTTCATTTTGACTGCTCCTAATTCATCCAATATAATTTGTTTTATAAGTATTTATTAATTTCTTCCGAAATTCTATAGTATTTTCAAATTTAATTTGTTCTTTGTTCATATAACCTAATTTATATATGACATTTATAATGAAGTTCGTAATGTATTTCCTGCAAAATTATTAGGAGAAATGATATTCTATAATTAAATTATACACTTACCATGAATTTCATTTAATTTCAGTGTATTTGTAATTTAGTACGTGACCAAAACTATTTTTCATAAAATATTGACGTTTACAAATCAATTTGAATTAATTGCAACTGTCAAAATATGTAAATCATTTCTACCACTTTAAAAAATTTACAAAATAGTACTCATGTTCGCTCCTTTATTCTAAACACAAATAAATATAGCAAACTTATCTAACCTGTCTACAATTAAAGTAATGTATAATTAAAATTTTGAACTGAACTGTCAAAAATGACAAGTTATCATTCTTTTTTTAAAAAAATTAAAGATAAAGTGTATTGACAGTTCACTTTGAAATTTTAAAAATAAATTACTTAAATTCTAGACAAGTTAGACAAGTATGGTAAATTTATTTCTGTTTAGAATAAATGGGCGTACATGCTTAATACTTTGTAAAATTTTAAAACATCAATTTAAAAATAAAAAAATGAATTTGAAAGTGAACTGTCAATACCCTTTATCTTTGAATTTTTAACTGGTGTAGCAACGCGTGTTATTTAACAAAAGCTACACGAAACAAAAAATTAGTTTATTTACTTAATATCTCGCACATCATGTGTAATAAAAATGTGAATTCATAAAAAGCACGTATTCCCAATCAAACTGTAGATGCCTGTAAAGGTTTCATTCGAATATATCAAACCGTGTAGGCTCTAGAGCTGCGCACAAATGGTTTCTAGGTAGCAAAAAAGTTAAGCTGAATAGTATATTGGACTAGCGGTCCGACCTGCTTCGCAGGTCCGACCCCTAGGCTCCGCGACCCTGAAGAAGATTACAACTGAAAATATATTGAATACGCTTAAATACTTTTAATTTGAAAATAATTGGCGAAGCAAGTTCATCACTTCGTTCCTCGCTTTCATGTCAATACATCGGCGAAGCAAACTCTTCCTCGCTTCCATGTTACTACTTTGCGACACTTGAGTTCAAATCTCCTCCGCGAGACTTTTAATTTGATACCGAACACGGTAGGATTTAAATGCTATTTATAAAAAACAATTGACAATCGACCGAAACAATTTTTTGCCACTTAAGTTCAAATCTATTCCGCGAGAACTTTAATTTGATACCAAACATGGCAGGGTTTAAATAATATTTAAACAAAACAATTGACAATCATACAACATAACTTTTTGACACTTGAGTTCAAATCTCCTCCGCGAGTCCTTTAATTTGATACCAAACGCTGTAGGATTTAAATTACATTTACAAAAAAACAAGTAACGATCGTCCAAAACAACTTTTTGACACTTGAGTTTAAATCTCATAAGTGAGACCTTTCATTCAATACCAAACACGATGGTATTTAAATTACATTTATAAAAAACAATTAACGATCGTCCAAAATAACTTTTTGACACTTGAGTTTAAATTCTGTAATTGATTATAAATATTTAAAGCGATCTTTTTTATTAGATAAGTAAGTAATTAACTTATTTAAATTTTACCGCCTAAAATACTTAGAAGCATCGAGGTTATCGAGCAGAGACATCTGTTGTATATTTTGAGAAAAAAAAAGCCATATATGAAGTGAAAAATAATTTTCAACTTTTTTGTGTTTTGATAAGAAATTAACTCATTTGAATTTTACCGCCTAAAATCCTTAAAAGAATCCAGGTTGACGAACAAAGACATCTGTCGTATTTGTTTTGAATTTTAAAAATTTGAAAAAAAACTTCACATTTAAAAAAATTACAAAATAGTAATCATGTTTGATCATTTATTCTAAATACAATTAAATTACTAAACTTGTGAAACTACAATTAAAGTAATTTATGTTTAAAATTTCAAGCATATCTGTCAAAAATGACACGTTGCACAAAAATTTGTGAAAAGTAACAGCTATAATATTAAATTTTTTATATTCACTTTTAAAATATTTACAAAATAGTACATATGTTTGCTTACTAATTCTAAACACAGATAAATTTACAAAACATCTTCAAGTTGTCTAAAATAAATGTAATTTATACTTAAAGTATGAAACAGATATGTCAGAAATGACAAATTGAACACAAATTTTTGAAAAGTTACAAATAGAATCAACAAACTCCACTTTCATAGCAACACACATACTTTGATCCGTAAACGCATTTCCGCCTTATTTATTTAATATCTCGCACATCATGTACACTAAAAATGTGAATTCATAAAAAGCACTTATTCTAAAACAATCTCTACAGACCTTTAAAGGTTTCACTGAAATTCGTTAAACCGTCTAGGCTCTAGAGCTGCGCACATATTTGGTTACTAAGCAGATGAATCTATATATAGAATTATACTCTAACCGATTAGTATAAAGGACTAGCGGTCCGACCTGCTTCGCAGGTCTGACTCCTAGGCTCCGCGACCCTGAAGAAGATTACAACTAAAAATATAGAGAAATAAATTGAGTAGTTTCTTCGTTCCTCGATTCCAAGTCAGTACATTGACAAGGCATGCTCGTCACTTCGTTCCTCGCATCCATGTCAGTACATCGGCGAAGCAAGCGAAATCTCCTTCGTGAGACCTTTAATTTCATAACAAACACGGTAGGATTTAAATATCATTCATAAAAAAACAATTGATGAACGTCCAAAATAACTGTTTGATACTTGAGTTTAAATTTGCTCCTCGAGACCTTTAATTTGATTCCAAACACGGTAGGATTTAAATAACATATATAAAAAAACAATTGACGATCGTGTAAAATAACTTTTTGTTATTTGTGTTAAATCCGCTCCATGAGACTTTTAATTTGATACCAAACACGGTAGGATTTAAATAACATTTATACAAAACAATTGACAATCGCCAAAAACAAATTTTTGGCATTTGAGTTGAAACCTCCTCTGCGGCACCTTTAATTTGATTCCAAACATGGTAGGATTTAAATAACATTTATAAAAAACAATTGACGATCGTCCAAAATATCTATTTGATACTTGAGATTAAATCCGCTCCATGAGACTTTTAATTTGATACCAAACACGGTAGGATTTAAATACCTATTATACAAAGCAATTGACAATCACCAAAAACCACTTTTTGACACTTGAGTTCAAACCTCCTCTGCGAGACCTTTAATTTGATTCCAAACACGGTAGGATTTAGATAACATTTATAAAAACAATTGACAATCGTCCAAAATAACTTTTTGATACTAGAGATTAAAATCTCATGGGCGAGATCTTTAATTTAATACCAAACACGGTAGGATTTAAATAACATTTATAAAAAACAATTGACGATCGCTTAAAATTACTTTTTGACAATTGTACGAATTTAGATTAAAAAGAAAATTCTGAAATTGATTATAAATATTTAAAATGTTCTTGAAAATTATTTTCAACCTTTTTGTATTAGATTAGTAATTAACACATTTAAATTTTACCGCCTAAAATTCTTAAAAGCATCGAGGGTGATGTACAATGACATCTGTTATATTTTTGATGAATTATATTGAATTTGAAAAGAACTAGAAAAATAATTACATATAAAATTTTACATTTATTCTAAACACAAATAAATTACAAAACTTGTCTAACTGGACTACAATTAAAGTAATTTTTATTTAAAATTCATACTGTAATGTCAAAAATAATTAATTGCATAAAAATTTGTGAAAAGTGTCAGCTACAAAATAATTTTTTTTAATCGATTTGATAAAATATTTACAAAATAGTACACTTGTTTGTTCATTAATTCTAAACACAGATAAATTTACAAAACATTTTCAAGTTGTCTAGAATAAATGTAATGTATATTTAAAGTTTGAAACAGATCTGTCAAAAATGACAAATTGAACACAAATTTTTGAAAAGTTACAACTACAATCAACAAACTCCACTTTCATAGCAACACACACACTTTGATCCGTAAACGCATTTCCACCTTATTTATTTAATATCTCGCACATCATGTGTACTAAAAATGTGAATTCATAAAAAGCACGTATTCTAAAACAATCTCTATAGGCTTTTAAATGTTTCACTGAAATCCGTTAAACCGTCTAGGCTCTAGAGCTGCGCACATATTTGGTTACTAAGCAGATGAATCTATATATAGAATTATACTCTAACCGATTAGTATAAAGGATTTTGAAAATTTACTTCTGTTGAAGTTTCGGTAGATGGCTCTGGGAGTATTTATTTACTTCTCAGATCCATTTACCAATCTGATGGGATCTTAGATCTCGCCAAGTCATTCATCGGTACCACTGCCTCACAGCAGCTGGTGGGTTCACTACACTGATGAGCTCCAATAAGAGCGAAACGCGTCTGTAGTTCCCGATTGATTGGCTTGGCCGGTCTCAATGAATTAATAACTTAGTTATTATTCTGAGGCTGTTTTTTATGAACAAGTTGACAATTTTATTGTCTTTATATTTTTTAATTTTCTTTACGGTTAACAGTTTTATTAAATTCCTTCTAAAATATTCTTTGTTTGAGAGCCTTCTAATTTATAGTTATTGCGTAAAATCGAAAATCAAGCCATAAGCACTTCAATGAAAATACGTTTGAATTTTTCCTTTTTTTTTAGTTTTCTGTATAACTTTTCTTTCACTCTATTCCTACCAATAATATTAATACATTATACATAGTATATAATAAAAGAACATATTGCCGATCTCGATGGTGTAGTGGCTATGTCGCTAGCCTAGCACGCCAGAGGTCGTGGGTTCGAATCCCACTGAAGAGCATGGTCGTTTGTGTTAATCATACAAATTCACAATCACCCAATCATGAGGCGGCATATAACCGAAGTAGTTGGTCCGCCTCCCATCTTCATAAAAAAAAGAACATATTATGACCAAAGCATAAACAAATGTAGGTTATTATTATCTTTATGTAAAATAACAAACATCAAAATACAAAAAATTAACTTACAGCGACAAAATTGAAATCAAAATACATATCAAATCCAAAGGCAAATCTTTTCCAAAAACTGTAATAATCACTTAAAATAACAACAAAACCAAGTACAACAACTGGCAGGAACACACAGTACACGACATGTGCTTGGCGATGGCGTTGCTAGGAACTTGCTGCGCATTATGGACATTCATTTAATACAACATTTATGTAAAATTACTCTTATGACAACCAATGCAATAATATTATGTATCATTTACATAAAGTATAAATTTTAATGTTATATAACACATGCTCTTTTATTGTTACATGTCTGGTACGTAAATATTTGTTCCAAAAACAAATATTTTCTACATGTTGACCAGTTATGTGTAACATAGTGTTTGCTGGGATACTACGACGTAGTGGCGGCTCGTGGGTAAGGGCTGCGGGGCTGCAGCCCTGAATTAAAAAATGATCTATTTATGTACATGAATAATAATTAATAAATAATCATCAATAACAACATTGTATAATTTATATAAACTATTTTGTTAAATTTGAAAATCTTGCCCTTGTGATATATTCTATTTGTTATACACCGATGCATAGAGTTGCTATACGCAGCATCTTTATCCCCACCACACTAAGAGCTGTTCTCGAAACAGCTCCGTGATATTCCAAAAGTATGTACACAGCGGGGCGTGCAGTGAAGGGAACACTGTGTAGTTTTAGAACGAGCGTGGAGCTGCGAATATCGCAGCGCCATATCCATAATAGATGCAATGAGCGTAGTAAAAGCAAAGTTGTAGATCAAAATACGCATTTACCAAAGGTATATTGTTATTAAATTGTTATATATTAATAAAGTTCTGATATTTTAGATTCAATAAATAACTAATTATTAATATATAAATAAATAGATTATAATTATTATAAAAAATAAGAAAAAATGAATTCAATACAGTCTTTATTGGAAAAACCATTTAATAGAAAAACTTTTTAAATACTCGTGTCATAAAGCATTTCGTTATGCAAAAAGAACGACGAAATGATTTTATTTTTAAAAAATAAATAAAAAATCCACTTAGCTTGAATGACTATGTTTTTACTTAAATAAAATAATATTAAAGGATTGTCAGTTTCTTTTTTTGCATCCCTTACCTACATACAGTCACAAGCCGCCACTGACTAAGAGAATAGTCCCAACCCACCAATTTGTTATTTACCCGTATATTATTTTAGTTAAAGATGTTGAACAAGATAAAATTATTTTCTGAGCCTTAAACCCTCAACTAAAGTATATAGATATTTTAACATTTATATGTTAATATATTAATATTTTTGAATTCCTTTAAGTAAAATTACGTTGAGTTATATAAATGCAATGATATAATAAGTAAACATGTATGTACATAAATTTACATGCTTTTTCCTTTTGCTCTGAAATCTGAACATATAGTACATTACACAATTTGCAATTTCTTGGAGCTAGAACTCATGCAAAAAAATAAACAAATAAGCATTTTGATTTACGTATTTCTACACGGAATACGTTTTCATAAAAGCTAGGGAAACGAATATGTAATTAAATGAAAATTTAATTTCGCTCTGCATCCTACTGCGACCTGTGCTCAATCGGCGTGTTATACTGTGTACGAGCGCACAGCTGGGGCCAAGTATTGTTTTTGTAATGCTAATGTCTTCGTACTCTGAAAAGAAACATTTCAGCAGCAAAACAATGGAAAGCTTCATTATTGTTGCCTTGTGCAAGGTGCATCGTATCGTCTTACTTGAATTCTGCGACGTGTGGGATTTCAAGCAATATTAGCTTACTCATTTCTTGTGTGAATATTCATGACAATATTTTTTATTCTATCTATCAAATATTGGAATTACTTTATTATAAGTGAAAATAAGAGTAACAGAATACTTTTGCATCAAAATATGAACTGAATAGTCAACAATCATGAAAATTATGCTAGGTTTTCTTTTTAAATTATAATTAAAAGAAAAATTAACATAACAAAGAACGAATATCGATAATGGTTAATCAGGATGAAACGTACACAACTGCAATAGAAAGTGAAATTACTTCATAGACAATCCAGTTCAAATTATTTCGAATAAGAAATTAAATGAGAATAAAAAAATTTCACATAAAAATGCGAATGTACTAAGTGTTGACTTCTAAACCACAAGAGATGATTCTACCTGTTATTTTTCTGTAAGCGTGGTCAAAAAAATAACTACAAAAACTCCGACTCAGAAGGAGGAGGGGTTTTACGTAATGTCAGCATGCTTGAATGATTTTGCTTGAAAAGCAAAAAAATGAGTGCTTAAAAATCAAAATTTATCTGAGAATATCAGATAGGTCGCGTGGTATTTAATGAGATAAATTCCAAAGACAAAGCAAAATGTAACTTGAAATATTAATTAACTGTCACACTGACAATAAAAACTGTTAATTTCTTTGGTAGAGGGGAATTTTCAACTATAATATCCCTAGACTATTGATAATTCGAAATAATTTTATCACAGTTACCGAAAGAACGTTGCTTGGTAACCGCCCGACGCCGTAGGCGGAGGGCTGTTACCTTCGAGCAACGTTCTTGAGGTAGTTGTGATAAAATTATGAGTATTTATCAATGGTCGAGGAATATTCGGTGAGAAATTTTTTTCCGATAATTATTATTATTTTCGTTCATATGCCATGAAAATACCATTTTGAAATAAACAAATCTGATATAGAATTAACTGTTACTTAGCAACAAATGATAATTTTCCGGGGAAATTATCAGTAAAAATATAACGAGGGTGAGAATAAATTGAAAATAATTTGACAGATCTTTCGAAAACTTGTTGCCAGGCCTACGGGCTTTCGTGGCTATTGCCAAATGGCGACAAGTTTGAGAAAGACACTGGGGAATTATTTTCTAATTTATCGAACTCTCGAGTTATATTTAATTAGATTATTTTTTGATTTCATAATCAGGTACGTCACTAAATCTATCTTTTTTGCTCATTTTTACTTGTGTTGATGATAACTATCTAACTTCTGACATCTGTCAACAAAAACAAAAAAGCTACAGACAAAATTGCCGGGAATAATCACAAGAGCATTATTCTCAGTATAATAATGACAGGATTGGTTAAAACGCAGACACGTGACATACAATAAAGCATTTCATTGGTTTAAAGAAACGTCAAAAAATAATCAGTGTAATTGTGACCTGATTGGTTAATTTTGCACACGTGATCAGAAATGCAAGGATTCAATTGGATATTTTTAACCAAAAAATTTTAAGTGTAATTGTGACCTGATTGGTTACTTTTGCACAAGTGATCAGAAATACAGGGATTTTTTAACCAAAAAAATTTCAGTATAATACTGTCCCATTTAATTATATGTTTTAAAATGTATTTAGAAAAATAATATTGAATAAATTTTGATTAAACCCCATCAAGTTAAGTACAAAGTTAAAGGTTGGTCAGGCGCCAAACGCATACTCTCCGGGAGCCAATCGGATTCTCACCCCCACCATAATATTACTTAGTGGGGGAGAAATATTTTATACACGATAAGAGTGTTTAGATAGATCTAGCATCATTATCAATAACATTGTCAATCAGTAATTATAATTATCAATTTATCATTATCGGCATTGCTCATCCATCTAACCATACAAATGAAAATAACATAAATACACAGCTAGTTGACAGTAAACATGTTATTACACAAAAAGTAACAACAGTAATTACTAACTTAAAAACTTTACATGATCACTTATTTGTTGATATACATTTATGCACTAAACTAATTCATTCCTCTATAGACTGATACGAGTAAATTTCCATCTACGAATAAAGTACCAACCGAATAAAATATTCGCCGAATAAATGAAAAATGTCGCATCGAAATCATTGCTCAAATGATACTTAATGTTCTAGCTGTTACATTTTGATGCGTATTTTTATTTATTAGACGAATAACTTATTCGGAAGTTTATTCGTAGATGGAAATATCGGCCCTACGAATATTTTAATATGCTTCTTAAAACAATCTAAGTTGGGCATTTTGAAATGATCGGTTACGTTTTTGTACAAATATGGGGCCAAATAAGAAAAATAATTTTTATATTTTGATTTTCTAAAGGATGGAACAATACAGTGCTGGATTATAGCATAAGGTGACTAAGCTATAGCTTAGGGCCCCGACACATTGAAGGCTCCGCGGAAATTGTAAAAAAATTCTGAAAAAAAAAAATAACGAAGTGAATAACTTACTGAAATATATGTTTGCGTATGACTAACTATTGGTCATTTCTATAGGCCGTCAAGAATTAGTTGATTTTTTATTAAAGGCGAAAAATTCGCGCCTTTAACACACTTCATCTTCTAAGTGTACCAAACAATGATACATACTATTATAAATGATTAACAAACGTGATTAATTTATTATATGAATAAAAACTAATTTTCGTGAAACTTGTTGGTGGGGGGGGGGGAGTTTATTGGGGGCCACAAAATCTGTTGTGCTTAGGGCCCCTCATAGTGTTAATCCGGCCCTGGAACAATATATAAATCCATGATTTTCAATTTATTGTATACGTTGGTAGGAATACGAGTTAAATTAATTTTATGTAAAAGACATAATATAAATATCGTAGATGGTTGTCTACAGATGGCATGTTTGATTTAACGCGTTGTGCAGATATGTGATCAAACTTTCGTACGCCGTACACGCATCTTCCACATGAATTCCGAAAAAGCGTTATTCGATATTTATCCGTTTGTGTGAGATTTGGAATGTAGGTACATGCACAATAATCAAACAATAGGAGGATCAAAGTATTTATAAGTTTCAGTTTCACAGCAGGACACAGATCGTGAGTTAAATGATACAACTGTCGCAATTTTAATCTTGCTGCGCACAGTTTTACATTTAAATGATGTCCGAAGATTATGGAACGCTATTTGGGTTTTTGTTTAAACACGTAAACAGATTTTTTATTCACAATGAATTTTAAAATCTTATTTTTAAATACAGAATTAACACTTATCACATACATTAAATTAATTAAAAATATCCCTGTCATATTATAAATGAATTAAAAATATGATAGTCATAAATATGTATACATAATTTTAAATGCGCCATCTATTAGTATTTTGCGTAACGGCAGCGTATGGGCCACTGATAAAAGATGACAGCACTAAAAGTGGAGCAACTGGGAAAACATTACGTTGTTTTATTTAAAACTATTAGAACTAGTGTAGGATTGATTTCAAAAACTTTGATTATTTGTCGCAATAAATAAAAAAATAAATGTTCATTTCATTAATAGATTTATGTACATCTACTTGAATGGAACAGAATAAACGATAGTGAAAAAGAATCTGTATATAAAGATAAAAATCAAAGCAAATTTTTTGGTTAACATTGATATTTTTTTTTTTTTTAGTTGGGCATATTCTACTTTGTGGATATAAAATAAATACCCAGAATAACAGTAAAATATACGATTTATGCTTACAAAATTTTAAAAGTCACACCACATAATATAAATATTTCACTTGAAAAAGATGTGCGTCAGTGGCAAAGGCAATCAGATTTTCGTGATTTTATCACACACATATATTCATACCATGATCGCATTGTAAATTAATTTAGCAATAAATTAAAATATGATTCTTCGGAAAGCAGTCATATATAAACTAAATATCCGACGGTTTATGACCTTCCTCGGGTAAATTTAGCTTTGTCGATTTTTTAGTTTCAATAAATATACCGTGTGTCCCACGTAAAGGTTGGCATAGGCAAATAACATGTAAAATCAGATTTTTGTAAATAAAAAGTGTCCGGCAAAAAATTATGCATCCAAATTTTATATCACAATACTGCCAATATCCCTACACCTTATTTAATACAGATTACTTTATTTTGATACCACAATTTAATGAAATTAATAATAATAATTCCTAATTTTCCGCCTACTCTTTTTATTGCTACTGACGTATAGTGTTTGCAATTTGTTTTAAATATTTTAATCTGTCACTTTCATCAAGAATACATTAAATGTCGAGAACCGTGTAAATATTATTAGAATGTATTATGTGGGGCGCAGTGCAAGACAAATAACTCAGTACTTCACAGGAATGAACGCTGAATGGTTTCCATCGCCAGAAATTGACAGTGACAGATTAAAATATTTAAAACAAATTGCAAGCACTATACGTCAGTAGCAATAAAAAGAGTAGGCGGGATATTAGGAATTATTATTATTAATTTCATTAAATTGCGGTATCAAAATAAAGTAATCTGTATTAAATAAGGTGTAGGGATATTGGCAGTATTGTGATATAAAATTTGGATGCATAATTTTTTGCCGGACACTTTTTATTTACAAAAAACTGATTTTACATGTTAACTGCCTATGCCAACCTTTACGTGGGACACACGGTACCTATGATTGCATTTCGAAGAATAATATTTTAATTTATTTATCATCATATGACTACGTGCTTAAATAAAAAACCAAACGGCGTTCCATAGAATTTTAAGTTTTCGTCAACATGTAACCCTCAGATTTTTGTATGGCCTGTACATTTAAGTACTGATCCATCAAGTATAATATTTAGTAGGTTACCGCAGTCATTAAAAACAAAAAGAGACGATTTGTCGTTATTAATACTAAGACCTTTACTTCAACCCATAAAGCAAGTTTCTTTAGTTCATTAAGCGCATTGTTCGTAAATGGACGGTTGGTCTAGAGTTGCCATAACTCGCGTATCATCTGCATATGAATGAATTAAACAAAATTTAAAATGGATGGCATATCAGCAATAAATATTAAAAAGATTAACGGCCCTAAAATTGAGGAAACAAAACCGAATTCAGGCGTATCTAGGAATCATTCATCGGAGGGGTGGGGGGATGGGTTAACAGTGATTTTATTTTCATATATATATATATATATATATATATATATATATATATATATATATATATATATATATATATATATATATATATCATCATCATCAATGGCTCGACAGCCCTAAACGGGCCAAGGCCTCAAGTACCACGGTACTTGTCTCGTAACCACTCATCTTAGCGCCATCTGAATCTCAACCTGTGCGACAGCCTCTGTTTACGTTGTAAGCAGAGCGGCATCAGAGAGAAACGTAGGCCACCAAGATTACTTTTAAGATGTAGAGGTGGTTGGTCTCTAGCATCCGAGTGTGATTCAAGGCCATGATGTTTTTACCTTTTTACGACAATCACACTTGCCGGCCGGTAGACTTGAACCTGAGAACCTCAGATTCAAACGTCACAGCTTGCAGTGAACAACGCGCTAACACACTGAGCCACCACACCGGTATATATATATATATATATATATATATATATATATATATATATATATATATCTCGTATATATATATATATATATATATATATATATATATATATATATATATATATATATATATATATATATATATATATATATATATATATATATATATATATATATATATATATATATTGAAAATTAACGTACTCATACACATATATTTTAAACTTAAATATACAAACATGTTCAATCTCCAATAACAAAAAAATAAATATAATAGTAATAACAAACTAAAAATAATATTCCCTAAAATAATAAACACATATTATTATAATACTAAATTAATACGTCGTTTCCCTTTTTTCAATTAGTCAAGTATTTCGTCCGTTGAAGGTGTTTCTATGTATACTCGTATTTAGTATAGCCAAACCATTTAAGCGGTTTTCAGACATTGAATTTCGTAAATAAGATTTTAATCGACGCAAAATAGAAAACGAACGTTCACGTGTACAAGATGTTACGGGTAATGTTGCCAAAATAATAAAAAATTGGAAAATATTGGGGGTATATATTTTCATTACATATTTGTAATCCTTCTAAAGCGGTAGACGGTAGTTTTTTCTCCATTTCTAATTTCCAGTACCAGAGTATAAGTTCCCCGTGAAATATATCAATTGTAATTGTTACGTCTTGTAAAACATTGACGTGATATTCATGCAAATTTTTAATATCATTAATTTATCTTGCATTATTTGGTAATAAAAAACTGAAATCTTTTAAAATGTTAGCATGTTCTAAAAATCGACTGTGCAATTGCATAATAAAGTTGTCTAAAAATGAATTAAAAATGGTAACTATAATAATTTTGCGATGAACTAATTTGTACACTAATTTTAATATCAATTTCATATAGTTCTGCATGGCGTTTCACATTTTCATATATAACATTAAAGTAGGATTCAGAATTTTGGGGAATGGCCAATGTTGAGCCCCCTCCCTCCCTAAATACGTCGCTGAGACACACATACTCAGTTGTCATATTTATATCATATGATCTGGTTTTAAGGTAAATGTCACACCATGACACGGCACTATCAGAGAAATTATAATATTTCTGCTTAGACAGTAATAAGCTGATATCAATCATGTCAAATGCTTTTGAAAAGTATATTTGTATTAGTAATGATGTTATTCAGAAAAATATTAATAATATTTAATGTACATGTATACTAGTATTGTAACCTGTTTGAAAACCTAACTGATCAACTGGTAAAATTTGTATTCTTTAACTTAATCTTTGATTTGATTGCAGCAAACTCTTTCAAGAACTTTGAAAGTGTAGTGCTTATTGGTCTTAAATCATCGAAAGCTGTGCATTTATTTTGCTTAACTATCGGCCTAATTGCAGCCACTTGTAGTCCTCAGGTACAACATTTTCATATATGTATGAAATGATAATAGATCCAACATAATTTCTCCGATTTTGTATGTTGCCAGACATTTGACATTTGAAATTAAATTGTTCGGTACAGTGCTTAATTTATCAAAACTATATTAGCCATAATTTTGAGGATTGCAGAGAGACTCAGGAATGATTTTGGATGACTCATTACTTATACCAATTCGTTTTAAGTTTGTCCATAGAGCACTAGAATTTTGAATATTACTATTAATATTGTAACAGTACAATCGTCTAGTATAAAAAATTACCGTCAATCGTCGCCTACGTTGTGTTTGAAATAAAAATAAATGTAACCCCAAAAGTGTCCGTAATACGAAGTAGCTATCAATGGTGGGGGAATCGGGATAGGTTCAGTTGAAATGAAAGAGTTAAAATTCCTTCCAAAAGACATGACTGTAAAGTCACACCTTGTGCATTTATTGAAACCAATAAAAAACCAGAATAAAAGAAAAATCCTCATAATATCATTAAAATAATTTAGAACGAACAGAGTGATTTGAACACAAAGTTCTGTCGTGGAAACACAAAACAATTCTCCGGCATTCGCCTTTAATCGCAAGAGGGAAACCACGACGAAAAACCTCAAGCAGAGAGAACCAAATAAAATTGTCGAAAAAAATCAAATAATCAAAATGATGTTTATCAAATTTAAATATTCCATAAATTGAACAACATTGATACTTCCAAACGAACCACAACAATTTCACAGTGTATTCAACACTCAGATTATTTACTGTTAAATTTACGAATCAGTGTTTTCTGTTATCGTTGGTGCAAACATGCACATTATCGTTGGTGCAAACATGCACATAATCGTTGATGCATTTGTTGCACATAATCGTTGGTGCATTTGTTGCACATAATCGTTGGTGCAAACATGCACATAATCGTTGGTGCAAACATGCACATAATCGTTGGTGCAAACATGCACATAAAAAAAAACAGAAAACACTTGATCAAATATTATTCAAAACTCAATAATTATATCATTGTGGCCGTAGTCAGTATCGCAAACTAATCTTGCCCCAAAGTGAATTGTTATTTTTGTGAGAAATAACCATTCTTTAAACTGAATCATGTCATTGAGTCGAGAGTTCCACAAACAAAGATTATGATGGGTAAAAGGAAACTCCTGCCAAAGCAGCAAGAGCGGTAGTTAAGGATCTCATCCGTACCTTGGCCAAAGGTAACAGGATGAGTAAAAGGTCTGCCTCGAGTACCAAAGCAATGAGATGGGTAAAAGATCTGCCTCGAGTACCAAAGCAATAGGATGGGTAAAAGGAATCTGCCTCGCGTACCAAAGCAATGAGATGGGTAAAAGGAATCTGCCTCGCGTACCAAAGCAATGAGATGGGTAAAAGGAATCTGCCTCGCGTACCAAAGCAATGAGATGGGTAAAAGGAATCTGCCTCGCGTACCAAAGCAATGAGATGGGTAAAAGGAATCTGCCTCGCGTACCAAAGCAATGAGATGGGTAAAAGAAATCTGCCTCGAGTACCAAAGCAATGAGATGGGTAAAAGGAATCTGCCTCGCGTACCAAAGCAATGAGATGGGTAAAAGATCTGCCTCGAGTACCAAAGCAATAGGATGGGTAAAAGGAATCTGCCTCGCGTACCAAAGCAATGAGATGGGTAAAAGGAATCTGCCTCGAGTACCAAAGCAATGAGATGGGTAAAAGGAAGGTGAGAACTCAAACACTCACGCTAACATGATGTCAGAGTGGAGACCACGCATGGTCTCCCCGACTGAAGCAGTTTTTACAGTATATATACAAAAATTTCCCTCTCGTTCCCTCAGAAAAAACCAGGGTGCCACGCGCAGTCAGTCAACCCCTGCACCCCGCTCCGTGGTAGACTGCCTGTCGCCTGTAGTGCAGCTGCGCTACTACGTCGCAGACCTCACAACGAGCCCGCTCGCATCGGTCAAGTTGTTTACATCGAACGCGCTGATGTCATCTCATGACGTAGTGGACACGTGCGCTCGGCTCTCGGAGCCTTCCGAAAAATAGCACAAACCACAAAAAAATGTACACACACAAAAGAAAACAGTATGGATACCAAAACAAAATATTACTATGGCCATAGAAAACAATATTAATACAATTAAAATAAAAATCATATTTCGAAATTGTCGTACCGCTTCAATATTTGTTCCAAAATATGCTTGTAATTCTCTTTTTTTATTTTAATATTAAAATGAATAAAAGTTAGATTTTCACATACATTAATGTTATTTGTTTCATATCGTAAAACATAAAATATATTTTGCTCATAATTTTTATTGTAAATTAATATATAAAAGTTAATAATTTAACTTAAAGCCGATCAATTTGCGTAAATTGCCGAGTTTACACGAAGAGTATGTGACGTCACATTCCTAGTCGTCATGTATGACAGTTAACTCTATAAATACTTGGCGGTATATTTACGTTAAAATAAGCTCTATTTTAACATTTATCGCTGTCTTTATGCCTACGGGATTGGTTAAACATGAAGATATTTTTAGTGGGGAAGAAATTCTTGGTGTTGGAACACAATTGTAATTACAATAATTATATTAACACGTTCCCAACGTAATTCTTTCTTTTAAAAGTGTCAATCAATCTTTAATGCTAAATAGCCATGAAAACATATTAAATCATATCAGTCCTTAGAGGCCTTAAGCGTATTGTAATAAAATCGTATATATAAACTGTTGTATCGGTCATCTGAGACACTATTTCTCGTTCTTTGTAATATATTTTAATGTAGTAATAAACTTCGAGACCTACAATTGTAAATTATGGGTTCCGATGCAAAAATATTCTTTTATGACAACATAAAGGAGATCAAAGTTTTTCTTCACAATAGTTTTAGTAAAGCTCTTGCAATAATTTTAGTTAAGTTCTTTCAATTAAAGAATTAAATTTTTGTTAACAAATATAGTTTTTTGCCGAGTGGCATTAAAGGTGACACTTTACGGACAGCTAACAGTCTGTAATATGTCACTTTTATACCTAGGCTGTAAAAATATTTTACATAGCAACTGCTCAACTAATTCATAATAACCGTCAACAAATAATTAGCAACCGTTAAAAAATACACATAGCAAACTTATTTGATAGCAATAGGTAACCTTCAAAATATGTAAGGTATATAAAATAATCACTTGTAAATCTGGTATTTTGGTGCCTAGTTAAACAAATCAAATAACTATTTTCTTTACTAATAAATAAACTATACTCATGTCCAAAATTGCACTCTGGTACTGTATAGTGTATAGGTTGTCAGAGACTGATGCGCTTCTAATAGTAACATGGTAGAAGATGGAGAATAGAAAAACATCACGCACATGGGCACATGACCTTTTGATTGTTGAGAGATATCGTTTTTATTTCGTCGCATTGCGTTTAACGACAATATTCTACTTTTTAATTGTTTTATTTATTAATCCTGATATATAATATCACTTTCGCATTCAAATATACATTTAAAAACACAGTAAAACAGTACAGTATACAAGCACGTTTTATGTCAAATAGGAATGTGACGTCATGTCAGACAATGACGCACTCCACGATCGTTTTTGTGCGTTTTTTGATACTAGTTTTTAAAATATTAATATTCACCCCGTTAAGAAAAACAAATAAATTTTTAACTATTTTTCTATAGATGCAGGGAGTACTATAAACTATAAAGTTCACTTTAAAATTATATTGGAAAATTATGCGCACCAGTGGTCGTGGGTTCAAATCCCACTGAAAGGCATGGTCGTTTATATTCATAAAATTCGCAATCATTCACTCACGAGGCAACAAATGACCTAAGTAGTTATGCCGCTTCCATCGTAAAAAATGGGAATAAGGAACAAAAACTATAACTTGCAGGAACTTTGTAATTGTTTTATATTATATGTTGAATGGCATATTTATGTAGCTAATCAAAATGACTGCATATATTATGAAAATAAACAAATAACTGAAACATCTATTATAAATGTCAAACATGTATCAAGTCTAAAAATTAAATAATCAAATGTAGAATTATATACATGGAAAGATACAACGAAACGTAACAATTAAGAATTTCCTGACAATGCAAAAAACTGATTAGATTTTCAAAATTGTTAAAGTGGAACTGTGAGTTTACGCTACAAATAAAATAGTAAATTCAATTTATTTCGATATGGAATCAGCTTAAATTAAAATGTCAATAAAAAAAAACGTCATAAAAGTACGTTGTTATGTATTTGTAGTATTCAACAAGCAGAAGTTCAATATTGTCGCCGCCGGCGTAAAAGTGTTTTCTTGGTAACACATTTACTCAGGCGGCGGACAAAGTAAAATATCATGCAAAATAGTAAGGTTGTAATTCAATCATTTGACAGTTAAGAATAAAACAAATAAACGAAAATAACAAAATAACATATTCTGTGGCAACTAGAAATACTGGATACGGTAGAATAATTGTTGAAGTTTTGAGCATTTTTTAATGTTTTAATGTCTATTTTCTACGTTTGAAGAAAAAATAGCATGTGCTTCGCTCGTCGTTCAAACTTACATGCTCAGCACCCAAAGTATCACATTTACTTCTAATAACACAATATACTATTATACTACAAAGTAATAACATAGAAGAGACAAAACTCAATGTATTAAAATCGAATGTTGACAGCAGCACACCATTACTAGGTGGACGAATTATAATGACAAGTAGTGATTTCATTGGTATTTTGTACATTCAAAATTAAAAACATTCATTGAAATAAAAAAATAAGAAGAGATATGTATAATTTATTTAACATATATTTTACATAATAAATATATATCTATTATGTACATAAACAAAAAATAAATTGGAAAATATGAATGAATGCTCACACATATGGGTGGTTCCGGGTGACGATTTTTTAAATAAGATGCCTACATGTGGATGACGTAATGTTTGATTTTAAATTGGCTTTATAGTTCCTAAAAACCATTATATTATATAATAATTAATATTTATAATGTCTCAAAAACTTACTTTTATGTTTAATTTCAGTATATTTAGAGATTTTCCACGGTTTGTGACTTTAAGTTGCTCATCAGCTCGTTTAATTTTATAGTTAATGTCAGTAACACACAGATTGTATTTTTATAAATGACAGATTGAAGTTTGAATTTGACAGGAAAACAAAATGCGTTTTGTTTACTACCTATTACTAGACGTAAACATACAAAACAACGTAGTTTCTGTTTTCCAGGCAGTTGTGGCGGCGCTGCTGCTAACCTACCGAAAATGAACATGAGTATTACCCCCGTGATAGGATAACTTTTATACTATCGTCAATCGTCAACAGTTTTTTATAATAAATAAATGATGTCTGTCAAGTTTGACGACAAATTATAGACCTCGGAGAGGAGAATTTTTATACTTTTTTGGAAATGGGGAAAATATATTAGCACCTATTTTCTTAGTCATATTGTGGTCAAGTGTAATAACTAAACAATCAATTTCATATTTACAAAAAAGTTGTGTGGTGCTTACAGTAGATCTTTTTTTTATAAATAAATTATTTAAATAAATATATTATCATGCCTTTTACCCATTATGAGTGTGGCACTATGCTTACGCAGATCTCGGTGATATATTTTTTTCGTATGAAGTGCGGTTACCAGCCGTAAAATCATAGCCCCAAAGATATATGTTAGGGGAGAGGGTACCACAGGGTTAAATTTAAATTTGTAACTGTCGACAGTGAGATTCGAACTCAGGCTCCCACGATCCACAGTTCGATGCGTTCTGTAATTTTTATTTTAGTGTACTATTTATACTTGAACAAAATGTATAGAAATTATGTATAAAATTTAGTACTTATAAAAACCTTTGTACTTAATCTGCGAGAGAATCGAAGCGAGCAAATATTATCTCTCTAAACTACGTAGAACGTCGGTCGTAGAGTATTTGTCTTTAATGTTGAGGATGGCTGGATGCTTGAATGCGATTAGTAATATTGTTTGTAGAGTTGGTAATGAAGTAATGTTGTTTTATTCTAATAAGGTTGCAAGTCTGCAGTTTTGGTAAGATGGATGGAGATGGGGATCGTCTACTTTGCATGTTGAAATTGACTGTAGCATGAACATGATAGTAAGACGGAACTGTGTAAGCTAGATTGTCGATAATATTACACTAGCTTCTTGGCTGTACTACAACAGTGTGAATACAAGCTCTTTTATTATTTTAGTCATTTACTATTTATATTGTTAGTATTGTAATATTGTAATGCATACTTAATAACTGACATAACAAATAAAGCAGAGAATTAAAAATATTAATAGTATTATAAGCTAAATGTTAAGTTAAAATATCAAATAAAATTTTGACAGTTTCATTTATACACGCCTCCACAAATTATCTATAAAAGAAAGAATTATGTTAATATTTGTAAAATGGAAGTGGAATCATAGTTATTCTATGTTAGGTTTTCTTTTTGGTATAAGTGTGAATTTATGTAAAACATAAATGTTACTAACGTGTTGAAAATTATAGGCAAAGTTTTAAAGAGTGCGATTATATTTCCTTCCAAAAGCGAAATATGTCAAAATATGCCTATCTGCTTCGAAAATTTTAATGATATATCAAGAGATTGCACTGAAATATCTGTTCAAACTCTTAAATGCTTATGTTGTCGAATAAAATTCTATGTACACTATAAATCAAGACAAACTGAAGAATTGGTGACACGAGTTTCACCGGCTGGTTTAATCGCTTGTGTAAGTATACCATATGGAGGACGAGCTTCAGATAAAATAGGTTTTAAAAATAGTGATTTAGTTACTCGCATGAAAGAAAATAGTGCTATTATGGTAAATATTTTTTTTAATCGAAGATCTTTGTCAGATATACGAGATGTTACCCAAAAGTTCCCGGATTGATGCCATATATCCAAATACTTAATTTTAAGCTCCGTGACTGCTATCACCTACAAAGTATATTCCACCAACAAGTACACACTGATCCCAACGTTTTTCCACTATTGGAAACTTTTTGGAAATCCGCTTTTGTAATCGAATCCAGCAAATCCTGCGATTCGTTTGGAATTTCATCGGTTGTATCAAAATCAAAACCTCAATCTTTCAACTTAATTTTCGGTTTGAGGAACAGACCGAAGTCGCAGGGTGCTAAATTCAGCAGATTAGGGGAAAAAATCATTGAATTTTTTGCTAAAAATGATTGGGGAGTGGTACGCCTGTGCATTGTCGTTATGCAGCGCAATTTTGTTTTCTTGCCAAAATTCACTTAATTCAGAACTTTTACGTCTGTTTTCTTCACGAAGCCGCCTCAAAACATCGCAATAGAATAAGTACTAATTATTCATATATCCTCAAAATACGCAACATGACATAAACATCATTTCACTCAAGCACATATGTATCAACGTTTACTGCATCATGCGAGTTGAAACTTTTCACACATATTCATTAGGCATTGGTATCTTATTTTGCTTACGTTATATAGCGACATTCCAAGAACTTTTGTGTAGCACCTCGTACAAAATAAAATTATATAGGCCACCTTTTTTAGACAGAAGAAACAACTTGACAAAAATTAGGCATATTTTAATAAATAGCAGCAGCTCTGGTAAATGTTGAGCGTACGTACCAAAGAATTAAAATCTTTAAGATTTTAGGAGGAAAATTAGAATGGTCATTAGTACAACGTATATGTATATTGTATACGTATATATATTTTCATTATTGCTTGTGCAATAACTAATCTATCTTCTCCTATTTTAGAATGATCATTGATCATTATGTGCAGTAATAGTTTTGTAAATTAAAATCCGCAAAAAATATTTTATTATTTCTTATATTATATGTTGTGTCACTTATAAAAATTTAAGTTTATTAATAAATTTAGGTATATTGGTAGTGTAATGTAATTTATTTAAAAATTGTCATGATAATGGGATATAATGCTGGGACCAGTATATTCGCTGATATATAGCTTTCATTGACAAAAATAGATGACGTGTAAGCCTCTTATTGGGTTATTTACTACGGCGTTGAATAGTCAACAGTTATATCACAGAGTGCTAAGAATTTAATCGATTAAATTTGACATGTCTAGCTTATGCAAAAAAAATTACTTAAAAAGTGTTTGACCGCAGGTCGAGGGATTTTATCTTAAATTACGATAATACTTTTTTAAAATCAAAATTTTATAATTAAGCCAGGCATCAAATTTAATCGATTCAATATATGTCAAGATTATTTATTTCATGAATTCATAGCATAAACTTTAATACTTGCCGAAGAAGTAGTACTACAAGTTGATTTTGACACATTTTATTTAAACCAAATAGATATGAATCTTAAAAGTAATCCTAAATCGTTTTGGTCACATGTTAATAGTACGCGTAAGAATAAATGCTTGGATACTGTATTTTCTTATAAAAACAAGCAAATATTCAGTGATACGGACATTGCTAATGCATTTGCTGAGTATTTTAACTCGGTTTATATACCTGATAGTAATGAGAGAAATAATATCCCACAAAATTGTGATCATTACAATTTAGAGCCATTTATTATTAGTTCTATTACAGAAGAAGATACTTTACGGGCAATTAATTCTATCAATGCTAAAGCTGCGGCTGGTAGTGATCTAATTCTTGGTTTTATATTTAAAGGTGGTTCTGAGTTATTGTGTAATCCATTAACGTTAATATTTAACTCCTCTTTAAAGAATAATAAATTTACAGACAGATTGAAATTGGGGCATATTTGCCCTATTTTCAAATCTGGTAATCCAAGATATGTGGAAAATTACAGGCCAGTAACAATTCTATCGGTGGCGTCAAAAATCTTTGAAAAAAATATGTATAGCAAGTTATATGACCATGTAAAAACAGTTTTAGTGCAAGAGCAACATGGCTTTATTAAAAACAGGTCAACAATTACAAAGTTATGTGTAATATCTAATGAAATAGCAACTGCTATTGATAATTGTAATCAGCTAGACGTAATTTATACTGATCTAAGTAAAGCATTTGATAGTGTTTTACATGAGATGCTAATTTGTAAATTAAAACAATTTTGAGTGGAAAATAATACATTGTTATTCTTTGAGTCGTATTTATGTAACAGAGTTCAATATGTTAATTACAACCAGGTGAAATCCAGAGTCTTTATTCCATGCTTTGGAGTGCCTCAGGGCTCTCTACTGGGCCCTCTATTATTTACTCTATTTATTAATGACTTACCGACAGTATTGCGTTACACTAAATGTTTATTGTACGCTGATGACCTTAAGATATTTAAAGAAATATATGATCCGGTTAACGCAGTTCAATTGCAAACTGACATAAACAGGGTAGAAATATGGTGTAAAAATAATAAATTACATTTTAATATAAAAAAAAAATGTAAAATAATGTCATTTTCTAGAAAAATTGTGGATTATCAACATAATTATTTAATATGTAATGAAAAACTGGACCGTGTTGTTATTTTTAAGGATTTGGGAATTCTATTTCAGTGTAATTTTAAATTTAATCAGCATTACGATATGATTGTACAAAAGGCCTATAGAACGACAAGTACTATTATAAGAATAGGGAGAAACTTTAGTGTATATACTATATTATTTTATTTAATACTCTTGTAAGATCAATACTTGAATATGGCTGTATTATCTGGAGTCCATCAAATTGTACTAGCTCTGATCTAATTGAGAAAGTTCAAAAAAGATTTTTGAGATATGTTTATTATAAGAGTTATAATGTATCACCAATGTATACTTCCTATGTAACACAAGTAAAATTATTTAACATGTGTACTCTACAATATAGACGTGAGATTATCATGGTATCCTTTATTTGGAGTGTAATTCATGTGATTGATGCTTCAGAATTATTATTTATGTTACCATTTCATGTTCCTTGTGTCAGATTAAGGCCTCGGTTTATAGTTTTCAATATTAAAGAATATAGTTCACCAATATATAATTGTATGAAACTAGGTAATCAACTTAGTGCTTTGGATTGCGATATTGTTATCTTCTGTTGTAACAAAAACACGTTAAAACAGCAATTTGTAAATGTGATGTCACTGTAAGCATGTAACTGGGATTTCCTGTATGTTTTCAGTATAAATAAATACTTTATTATTATTATTTTCACATAAATAAATCGGTACACACATTAGAGCTCTAGAAGAATGTAGGTATTCTAGTCCGCCTTTTTGGGTCCAGATGTCATAAATAAAACAAGTTATTCGAATCCAGTTACTTTGAAAGAGAAAAAAAAATATTTTTTATCCATTGAATTTGAACTTGATGTAAATTTATTATTAACACATCTATTTTAAATTTTAAAACTGAGAATTTAGAAGAACCATTAGAAATTTTCTACATAGGTTTATTTTAGAAACGTTCAATAATACATCTTTAACTAGGATATACAGGATTAGTAGTATAATTTTTATAAATCAGTGTTATGTAGTTAAATGTTTGTCTTATTATAAACACCTCGACATGGCGGTTAATTGTTATTAAAATTTTTTCTTGAGCCTGAAACAAATACTCTATATAGCAAAAACTAAATTCATTACTGTCTTAGTTGGCATACCGCAAATTCACATTACTGACATTCTGATATTCGCATTATCTTTGTCCAAAGGATTACCTGAGAAACCATAGAATATTTCTTTTCCTTGTAATGCATTTTATTCAGTTGCATAAATATTTCTTTCCTTTTAGTGTTTTAAAATGTGCGCAAATTTTTATTTTGTACATTTTTTATATTCAGCCAGAAAATACATTTGTTGAAATTCTGTAAAATCCAACTACCCAAACCATACGGTAATATATTATTAGAAAGTATTCTATACACTTACCTGTTAGATATGGAATACAATAATTGAAGGAATGATAAATCACAATTATTAATAAATATCTACTTCAAATTTAACAGAAAAGAATTAAAGTAACTCCATTCCAATAATTTGTTTTATTTATGACACTTGGCCCCAAAATGGCGGATGAGAATACTCCTATATTCTAGTACATTACACACATAAATAAAAAGCACCATAAAATTTTGTTGTTATATTGTAGCTATAACAAATTGTTTGTTTTTCTTTTTACTTGTCAAATAAATGTCAAAAATTTGTACCAATAAAGGTAAAAAACATGTAAGTATCTTATTTCTGCAACTAATTGCCTTCAAAATGTTCAAAATTTGCATATAAAAGCTAGCTTCAATTTAATCGCGATTAAAAAGCATGGTGCTTTGAACAACCAAAGAAAGATATTCATCAAGATGGAGTCTTCGCATTTTCCCATTTCTTTAGAGATGAATTTGTTTTAATGCACTACAATGCCAGCTACTGGTGGTCAAAAGGCCAAGAGCGCTAAGGTTTACATTATGTAATCTGATAGTCGGGGATCGCGCCTCGCACGATATATTTCGAATTATAAAAATAATTATAATTCGTAGCTATTCTAAATGGCAACAGATGGGTCTGTGTAATTCGGAGGTCACAATAAGCCGGCGGTCCCTTTCAGTTGTCTATTGACTTGACCAACTTCGATAATGCAAGTAAAACATTCGGTCAATGAAATCGGTGGAATTCCGGTCCTATGCTCCACAGTAGGAGTAACAGGAACACCTTACAATGCCAGGCCACATGTTTCATGAATCGTAAAATATAAGAATTAGGTTGATATTCATAGATATTACTGTTGTGAAGCAAAAAAAATCTCTATTCAAAAATGTCATGGCTTACTATGATATCCATATCCATATCAGTAACTCGTAAATATAGAAAAAAATTCAATTACTTTTGCAAATTCGCCATTTGAGTGCCTTAAGAAAGTTCAAGCCAGATCTGGAATTATTTCATATAATAAAATTATAAGCGAAAGAATATAATCGGTAAATCTATATTTTATCAAATGTCTCGTGATTCAATTGGAAAAACAAATATATGTTCAAACAATTTCACTTTTTGATATCCCGATGCATTCCTACCACACTGCATATCCGCCGAATTAGACACCAAATTAGTTTTCTCTATAAAGTTGTTAATAATTTAATTGATGATATGTATCTTACAGAATGTAAATTTTTACGTAAAACCATGAAACAAAAAAAAAACATCACCATTTGTAAATTTTCTAGAACAAATACACATTATAATTTACCTATTAATTCAATGCTTTGAATCTGTATCACAGTTTGGGATAATCTTAATTTTTCTGATACGCTATGTGTATCTAAAACCAATTTATATAATTATAATTTGTACTTTATCATACATTAACAATGCAACCAAATTTATTATTATACCTATATATTCATATTATTTCTATATTTTTCTATTTATATAGATTAAACTGTATTTTGTCATTTCTATCTTTATGTAAAATTAGTCTGTAAATATTTCTTTTTCTATAGATTAATAATTATAATAAACATATAAAAAATAAATAAATATCCGATGAAGCAGACTTTCACAAAATATTTCAAAGTGGCCGGTTTTTTTGCGGTCAGTATATATTCTATAATGTAATATTGTATGGTGCTCATAACAGATTTTTTTATTGCTAGATTGAATCATTTAACAAACTGACGTTTAAATCCGTATATAGTAGGAAATAATAGTAAATAAATTAATTGGCATAGAATAACGCTGTTTATTTTATTTCCCAATTAAAATAAGAAGTTGAATTATTCATGTCAAAGCCAAAAATCGAAATTTGCTATTGAATTAAATAATTGCGATGTTCAGCTGACAGATGATTGCCGCAAAGTTGATCAGCTGGTGACGTATATACATTGAGTAATACGCCAAGGATGTAGTTAAGTGTTCATTGTGTAGAACAGAGGTGATATTGGTTCCGTAACGGAGGAGGTTGACACCGCGAGTCCGTCAAGTGTGTCTGCACGAGCCCCGCACGGACACCCATATCGATGTTCAGAATTTCTAACATCTAATATTTTCTGCTAGCAGAACACGCGGTGTGGGATACATAGTGTTCGGGTGTCGCAAAGCTCAATGCCCGCGACTACAGCTCTATGCATCAGGACAGTACATACCATATACGTTTTCAGCTTCAAGGAGAATCTTCTCGTGATTAGTGCTGCAGGCAGTACACTACAGTTTGCTGGTACCGACTGAAAAAGTATATCTATAACAAAAAATTAGTATACTATAGTTTATAATTGAGTAAATAGGTTCAGTAGATGATACTACAACTATAGATCGACATCGATCTCAAATACGTTCAAGTTTGTCACTGGTGACAGTTTATTTATTCTTATATGCGATATTAGCTAATACCTGACATGCGTTGCAGTGCCATTCAAAGAAAGAAATTTTCTTAAATGCCTTGCATTTGATACCAAACTTTTGGCGAAGCAAGCTCGTCACTAAGTTCCTCGCTTCCATGTCAGTACATTGACAAAGCAAGCTCGCCACTTCGTTCCACGCTTCCTTGCCAGTATATTGGCGAAGAAAGCTCGCCACTTCGTTCCTTTCTATATATCACGACCCCGGCGCCACCTATCAGGTCAACTTTTTGCAGAAATTTTTTTTTCACGTAACTAATATGTATTCTGAATATGACCCAAGTCTGATCATAAATATAAATTTTCGAAATATATCACACAAACAAATTGGACTGTCCCAATTTAACCCCTTAGGAATCTTCTCTTAAGGGTTATCCAGTCATTATAGGCATGCACTGTAAAAATTTATGTACTTACGTCCAATGGCTTGGTCTGTGCGTTTTCTGTAAGTCAATCAGGGAACAGTTTTATATACGAGTGTAGAGAAGAGAAGATTAGCTAGCGTACTGTCAAAGTGGGTGTTAATTATATAAATTGACAATTTAATAAATAATATTTTTCTCCTTCCCGGGAAAATTATTATTTGGTTTTAATACCCTAAATCTGTTTCAAAGCCCACTATTTTCTAAAGGGAAGTATATTTTAAGAAAATATTATGTAAAAATATACACAAATGCTTATTTTGAAGAAGAAAATTAGATTTATTTAATTATTTTTGTTATCTTGCGTTTTCTGCTATTTATTTAAACTTTCAATTTAACATTTTCAAACCCCTATTCTACATTTTAAAACAATTTTTTACAGGATCGCTTACGTAAATATTACGTTATTTTCTTAAGTAAATTTGCAATATATTTTGAGCCTCCATTTAATACATAGTTTTAAATCAAACTAATTTTATTGACATTGTTAAAAAAAATGCTTATTTTAAAATGAAAAATAAGTTTAATTTCATTAGTTTTGTAAATTTACGTTTTCTGATATTTATTAGTGCTTTCCATTTGATATTTTCAGCTGTTATTCTAGAATACATTCTAAAAAATAGTTTTTTTTTTTATATAGAATCGCTTATTACATGATTTTTAAAGTAAATTTTCAATATATTTTGGTTTTACGTTTAATACACAGATTTGATTGGATAAATTTTCGCTGAGCATTACATTTGCCTTTAACTATCCTTTTCTTCTCTCGTTACTTTAAAAAGTTCATTCTAAATATTATTTTCAAAATCCTTCTATTTAAAATGACGAGTATGTACACGTACCGGTTTTACATTAAATTTATCGGTTCTCGCACACTTACAGTTCCAAGCATCCCATAATTTTGTATCGTTTGAAAATCTATGAAATCTTATCTTTGCTTCCCTATCTTTTAAATATAATTGTTGCTATTTCAACTAAATATAGCACACATAAACATTTTTAAAATTTCGCTATTATTAAATTATATTTTTGCCTTTTTTACCTTAACAGCCCTCGTCGGGATGTAAAACAGCAGACAAGTGGTGAACTGGACGTTAAATCGTAGGAATGAGATAGATTGAAAAAGATAGCAGAGATGCTCGTGATTATATCTCTTTTACTTATAGTATTATGGGTTGAGTATTATAAATTATGAGGTTTACACTTATTTTGCATATTTAGAATTCGTACAGGTAATATGTAAGGTTTGTCGCCGTGATTTAAAAATTATTTTTGTCTCCAGTTGTCTTTACTACGCAGGAATTATGAGTAATTTTATCTATTAAATTCATAGCTAGATCTATATCTCTATGTTTGATTATTTCACGAATGATATATTAAATATGCAATCCTTTAATATGTTTACAATATCTCCTTCTGTGGTCGTTATATGCATTTTGACTAACCTTGAATGCATTTTGACTACTTTAGGCATAACATCTGTACGTACATATGTATGTACATGTATATATGTATATGTATGTACATGTACATATATACTTACGTATGATCTCATATAACTCAAATCGATTAGCCTTAGAATGTTGATATTTTGTATTTATTGTTGTAACATCTAGTTGTGCACTTTACTTAAAGGGCTTTTTTAATATTTCGCATAACTCAAAAACGGTTAATAGTAGAATATTGAAATTTTGTATATAGGACGGTTACAATATCTAGATGTGTACCTATTTCTCTTATGAATTGAAATCGGTAGTGTGCATAATTCAATAGACGTACCGCGTACGAGGAAATCATGTGGTTTCCACATCAGATTTTTTTTTATATTCACAACAGTTCTTAAAATCTTTATGAACAGAGGTGACCAGGGTGATCCTAATGTGATTATTTAAAATTTTATCGCTCAAAAACTGCCTTCCTCCATATTATGAAGCATTCTAATGGGTCGGTAACGTCTGTGGAATAATCAAGGGTAATACCACTAGAGGTGAAAATTTTTTGATTTTATTTTGTGTCTTTTGCAAATTATTATGTCAAAATTGATGAGCGAAGTTTGTAATAATTTGCAAAAAAAAATCTAAAAAAATATTTATCTCGAATGGTATTTGGATAGACTATTCAACAAGATACACTATTTTCAATAATTTTATTAACGAAACCACTTCCAAAACGTAATTTATCACATATTTTGCATAAAAGTGACACTGACGGTTAAGAGAAGAGAATTATTTATTTCAAAAAATGTCATGGTAACGGAATATACTGCTGGGACCCGTAAATTCGCTGATATACTGCTTCAATTGGTCAAAATAGATGACGTGTGAGCCTCTTATTGAGTTATTTTCTATTGCGTTGATTAATTATTTAAACAGTTAACTAATTATAAATCAAGTGGAAGAGTTGTTTCAATATATGCAATGGTACATATTAAATTAAATAAGCCCAGAAGATCGATAAATAACAGATTTGGATATAAACCGAAAAAAACCGATATGTATTGACGACTAGTTGATCGACACGAAAGATAAACTAAACAATAATTAATCCTTTTGTCCGTGTTTGGTTTTTTGATCTTGTTTGATTTTTGGCTTTCAGTTCTTTGTCTACAGCGGCCCTTGTATTTCGAAATTTTATCGTAGACCAAATATAAATAATATTTTTCTTTAATGCTAGTAGCCAATATATTAATATTTTAATTATAAAAGTTTAGTCAGCCAAGCCAAGTTTACTATATAAAATCAAGAAGGAACTTCCACATCAATACTTCACCCTCATTAAGGCTTATTTAGAAGAACGATTATTTAGAGTAGTCTACGACGATAGTACTTTTAAACTCTACCAAATAGAAGCCGGTGTACCCCAGGGCAGTGTACTTCGCCCAATCCTGTACCAAATCTACACAGCCGATATGCCATGTTCTGCCACTTACGCAGATGACACTGCAATCCTCGTAACGAATGAAGACCCAAATGCAACATTTGAAGTATTACAAAACGCCATTGATAATATCAGAAAATGAGCGGCAAAATGGAGGATAAAAATCAACGAAAATAAAACAACTCATGTTGTTTTCACGAATAGTAATATCCTGTCCTCAAATTACAATCAGCGATAAACAATAGAAACTAAAGTAGAAGTTACGTACCTGGGTGTGAAACTAAAAAAAGACTCGTACGGCAAAAACACGTCAAAGCCAAGTTAAAACAACTAAACACAAAAGTCCAAAAGATGTTCTGGCGACTAGGCCCGAAATCACAACTGTATTTAGAAAACAAAATCCTACTATACAAAACAGAAATCATTCCAATATGGACCTACGGCATCCAATTATACGGGAAGAAATTTACACGAACATAATACAACGAATGCTAAATAAAACTCTCCGAATGATTGATAACGCACCCTGGCACATGAATAACCATACCCTAAACCAAGACCTTAAACTTAAATACGTTTACTATCAAGTAAAATAGTATACTACAAGACCCGAAAAAACCAAGCAATCATCCAAAATGAACTCGCTATTAACCTACTGAACAACGAGGACCATAGCAGGCGATTCAACAGAATGAAACCACTGAATTTATCACATATACTAATATAATACAGATATACTATAAAACAAAAATGAGGAAATATCACTGGATATTTACCTCTCACACATAACATTGTATCAAATTTGCTGGTTGGCAACTACGGCTAGTTGTAAATAAAAATGTATAAAAAAAAGTTTAGTATTACGCAATATCGAATAAAGTATGGGTTCTGTAATAATAATAAGTCAACAAACCAACAAAGTAGTTTCATATTGATATAAGTGCTTAAGAAACTGAATAACTAAGAAGAGCTCTCTTGTTATACTTTCCAAGAAGAAATTTTCCATGAAACTTTATCGTTATATTTCGTGGAAATATTGAATGACATTTTTATGCCAGCAATATTTTTTATACTCAATGTAGCGTAAATATGTAGAAAGGAAACAAAACAATCGATTATGGAGATGCGTCGCTTCACGCCACCATATAATCAGAACAATTGGCATGCGACAAATAGCTTGAATTGCAAATTTTTATGGAATAGCAAATTTTTCAATCTCTAATAAATTAAGCGTTCGATTAATTGAAAACCCCTAATTAAATAAACGCTGATTTAATCATATCGTATTTAATAAAATAAAAAGTTCAACGGCTCGTTTCATATTACGGGAAAATCTTATCCTGATTCAGATATTCCCCGGAAAAATCCTTACTTCGCAAAATCCGAAGGGACACAAAATTAACGATTGCGGGCGGAAAGAGCCGAGCGCGTTGTGCAGTGCGCAAGAGTTGACAATCAGCCAGTGCTCCGCTTCACATTGCAGGTGGTGCTGGTCCGGGTTCAGCAATTGTTCGCAGTCCTGCTGCGGCGGTGGTTATCGCGACGCGTTAGCCGATACCCGCTTGTTTTGGCTCTCGTCGCTTGTTCAGTGCACGGTTTCGAACTATTGTTGAGTTTGTTTTTAATACCTTCTACTAGTGACATTTATCCTTACAACCGCTAAAGCTGAACAGACGCGAGGACAAACCGGTAGTTATGTTGCAGATAGGTCACGTGTTTTATTGGCAGCTATCAGTGTATTAATTTAGTGTTATTGTTTTGGACTTTATAGACAATTTAGGTTGTAATTATGTGTTTCATTAACATTGAGGAGTCTTGTGTCACAAGACCAGTGAATTAGTAAGTAATATTATGTGTTTAATTATTTGTTTACGATCATCCTGCATAGACAGTTGATGATATTTGACTGTTGACCATTTTCATCTCATATTAGAATGAAGCTCTGATTTGATTTTGTACCCTTAATTGATTTCCAGGCATAATCAATAGAATAATAAAGCATTTACGTTGATAATTATAAAATTATATGATGAAGTACGCATTTTGTAAATAAAATTTGGTATAATTGGAGGCATTGATTGATTTCAGGAAAAAATAAGATATTGCAAATAAATTGATACACTTGTGTTTTTCTAACTGCAATGCTTTATATCAATTAAATGGTGATAGACATAATTTTAGGTATAAAACAGAAGTTCGTCAGTTCAAACCATGCTTACTTCATTTTATACTCAAAACATTTATGGCACATTAAATCGGAACCTACTGAAGCTGTATGCTTTGTTTTGAACTGTTAGTGGGTATGAATTACTGTTTTACTTAATTCTTTTCTTAGATATTGACAGTTTGAAAACACGTTTCGCGGCTTAAGTTTCATTGTAAACAGGAAATGCAATTTAATGCAATTTGTATTGTTCGTAAATCTTGTCTGATTCATATGCTATTTATTGCTGCATATATGCTTTTTTTTTGAGATAGATTCATGTATCATGAAATTATAATTTTTTTTAATTTTGGGAATTGTGACGTTTAATAAACTCCCATAATATTTACATTTACAACGCATGTAATTTAGTGAAATTTTCTTCACTCGCCGGTAAAGAGCGTTTCACTCAAATTTTTGTAAAATACTTAACTGTAATTTTATGATTATTGCCTTCAAAGAATTTATTTAATTTGTTTACATTTCTATTTCGGTATTAACTGTACAATAAATTTTAAAAAATTAATATTATTAAGGTAAATTAAAGTTTAATTTTTATTTTATTTCATCACTAATATGTAATAATAATTTTGTCCGATTTTTATATAGAAAAGTATTGTATTTTGAACTATAGGTATTTTTTTTTAATAAACGTTAATCAAGTAGTGCTTCTTCCATCAATACCACGCCAAAATTGAATAAATAAAAATAGTTGTAAGTACTCTGATTATATTTTGTTTGAAAATATAATCGTTCGTACGAGAGTTTACTTGTCAATATCTTGCTACTTGTAGTTATTATATAAAAATATGCATTCTCTGTCAAACCAATTATAAAAAGTTAGTAAAATCTGTAGCAATTAAGAGTGTTCTCAATTCCCAACCGTGATTGCTTAAGTTTGTATGCGATTTGCAGTTAACAATAATTATTAGTCACGGTTTATAAAACTGCTACTGAAGAAAAGCCAGGGGGATAACGTATAAACACAGGCATATTAAGTGTTATATCGAAAGTCTCTGCATCGAAATTTTATTGCTTTTTGTATAGGTATGTAGAATGTGTAATTTGAAAATAATATATTATTAGTGTATTTAAAAAGGTAAATCTACTTATTACACGTTGATTATGTATTAGTTTAGTTTATGTTTTTTTTTTGTATATTTAAAGCGTTTTTCAATATTAAGTTTCGATAGTAAAAATTATTATAATTACTGCGTTAAAATATGAACATTTAGAATTTGTCGTTGGTAGGTTTGCAACTTTTTCTATTTATTTTGTTTTTTTTATATAGTATATTTTAATATCTAGTTTTATTCCCTTGAAAATATTGTTGAGTTGAAATTAACATAAAATTCGTTTGCAATACACTAATTACGTAATATGATGCACAGGGTAAAAGTTAAATGCCGGTTATTTTAAATGTTATTCCATATGGAACACAAGTTAGTAGGCTTTATAGTAATAAAAATATTAGAATCTGTTCATTAAAAAAATGAAACTTAAATATTGTTTTGTTCTTAGATTTTGTTTTTTGTTTACTAAGACTATTGTGTCCGCTTAACTAATAAAAACACTAGTAAAAACAAATACAAAATTATAATTATAAATAAGCCTAACAAATCATTCACTTTACCATGTCGTTTCATTAACTAATTTGTGTGCTTTTGTATATAATATTTAGTCAAAATGACAGAAGTGAATTTAATAACAAATATTTTTTTTATGATCCCATTAAGATTTACAATCTATCTTTGTAGAGATATTCAGTAAATTTTAGTGATGAAAGATTATATGACATGTGGAAGTAACTGCCCATTGGCAGTAAAAAAATAATGATCGGCAAATATAATCTGGGTTTCGAACTCAGGACCCTTCTTTCATAAAGAAGATATTGGACGGGTCGAAAACTTCTGGGTTTTCATTAGATAAGCCCGTTTTAGTTTCTAAAATACAATTGCACTGTTTCCATGATGGTGTATGTATTTGTTTGTGTATATATGACGAATTATTTAGACCACGAAACTCAAAATCAAACGAATAAATCTTTTTCAAAATGTTACTTATGCATTTTTATATTAAGAGTAATTTCTTAGTGAATAATTCAAGTGCATAAATTTTGTCATATTAGAAAAAATATAGAAAATTATTGACTATAGACTATACATAGACTAGATTCCAATTAAAACTATAGTTTTTTTCTATATTTTGTACCGTTTCAAAGTAAAAGTTTATTTGACGTTATTTGCTTCGCACATCAGATTTTTTCATATTATTTTGTTTAACTTAATAGATTTCTTTCTTCTATTTAAAAGAAACTATTAAAAAATATACAGCTCGAACATTCGTGATAAGAGGTTATTTTTTTCCAGTTCTAATAAGTAATTATTTAATTTTAATCTATTTAAACATATTAGATTTTCTTGATAGATCATTATAAAAAGGACTTTTAATTATTCAATATTTGCTTCTTTAAATATCATGAACACTCTACTAATTTCGAATAGGAAAATACGCATGGATGCAGTCAATTGGTAAATTATTTTATTTTGTCAACACCAATTTTCGCTACCGATTGCAGCTTCTTCAGGGTAAGACAAAGTTAACAATGTAAATTATATAAAATACATTACATTGTTAACTTTGTCTTACTCTGAAGAAGCTGCAATCGGTAGCGAAACGTTGGTGTTGACAAAATTAAATAATTTACCAATTGACTGCATCCATGCGTATTTTCCTATTCGTTATCATTTTCCAGTCGCTTAATTATTACCTCACTCTACTAATTTGTTTAAATAAGACTTCTTTTGTAGGATTTATTCTGTATCCGTACGTTAAATAATTTTTCTAAAATCATCGCTCGGCTATGGTTCATCCTAGAAGATCACAAAACGTAAATCAGGAAGGAAGTAATGTAAGGCAGTACGTGCCTATGTATTTGAATTTAGTTGTTTTAGTGATTTAAAAAAATTTTTAAATGGCATTATTTTTTTCTTTATTATGTAGTAATTTATACATTTATATTGTTTTCTATGTATTCTCTATTAATATGTAATTTATGGCTACTTTTATTTTATTATTTTATACGTATACAGGGTGGTGTCTCGGACGACGTAGCAAAGGGATTTCAATGATAATTACTTAGTTTGCTATTATTTGCTCCCCCAATTATTTTAGAGCAAAAGTTTATTTAGATTTTATCAAGAGAAAAAAAAATTCTATATCTATTCATGCCATTGTTCATAAATTTTCATTGTCCGGAAGAGGAGAAACCGAAGAAATTAAATATAACAACAATAAATAAAAAAACAAGCGCTCTAACATTTGCCCTATTACCCCATTTGCCAAATTACATTATTGTAATCAGCTATTGGCTTGTATTAATTTCCGGCTTAAAAACCATTTAATCATTTGTACTTTTTCTTGTATTGAGTACATTTTAACAACGGTATTCAATAATAAGTTTAAACGATTTCTCCTCTCCGGACAATGGAAATATATGAGCAATTGTATCAATAGATGCAGAATTTTTTTCTCTAGATAAAATCTAAATTATCTATTGCTCTGAATTAATTAGAGGAGGAAATAATTGCACACTAAGAATTAACCATTGTAATCCCTATGCTGCGTCGTCCGAAGCACCACCTTTTATGTATTATTCTTATATAGTAATTAAATTGGCAACTCTCAGCTGTGGGATTCGATCTGAGGATCTCACGATCCACAGTCCGACGCCTTACCCCGGAGCTATATACCCCATAATTAAATTTACCACTGTGATTCCCCCTCGACTAACATCTTTGGAGGTAATAATGGGTAAAAAACGTGATGATATATTTATTTTATTATTTTACATGTAATTAACATTAATTTTTTTAAATTGAAGAGTGAGCGAACCCTTTGTTAAAAATTTCACAGCCACCCATGTTAGTAACTACTACTTAGTATCATTGGTTAAAAACATGATTGTGTACACGTGTCCTGTGCAAATACATGCATTAAAAAAATTTGTACTTTCCTGCTAACTACTAGGTGCCGTAGTAATAATACTGGAGCTAACTTCCAGTTAAATATATTTAGGTACGTAGGTTAGTACATGAAACATTCTTGCCAGCCTCATTGTATGTCGGCGGTGGCGGTAAATTACAGATATTGCGAGTAGATTCTGGCTCGCGCGCACGCGACTTCGCTGGCGTCGCGAGACTTGTTATGAGCGCCGCTACCGAGTGCGATAATCTACATTCTCAATCTTTATGCAAATATGAGCGCGGCCGCGCAGGACACGGCGTCTGCGCCTGCGTCCAGATGTATTCGCCATTAATCTGGCGTATTTCACACGTACTTATTTAAATTTCATGCTGCTTGCGTTCTTGTTTTGTATTGTTTTGTTTTGTACTGTTCGTTTGTTTTGGGAGTTAATTTGATAATGACCTTGCAAGCTTGATAAATTAATTCAGATTGAAGAGTAAATGTGGGCTTTTATTTGAAGATATTTCGTTTTGTGAACGAAAAATCAAGTTGATTTATTTTATTGATTAACACATTATTCTATATCCTTGAAACTTTCATTTTCGTATTTGCTAGCTACCTGTAAGGAACAATGGCCTGTGCTCCGAGCTTGGTTTCTAGCTAGACTAAAGCTACCCAATTATCAATTATGATTAGCAACTAGAATTAAACTAACGGTAAACGTTCACACATACAAACTTAAACCGGTGATTGCAAATAAGGGTTGAGAAGCATGCAAACTCCAAAATCGCGAATAACAAAAGAGAAAGTAACAAATTACAGAAAACTAATTGATTTTGGTAACAATTACAACGCGGAAATAAAGGTTTATTTGACATACAGAACAATAAGTTAAATATATCTTGAATATGGAATCAGTTGCGATAAAAGTTCTAAATAGACGATTTAAGAATTTTTATTTGGAATAATGGACCCATAAATCAATTTTTTCAATTTTTTAAATGAAACTTTATTAGACTATATAACGATCAGTGAAAACCTGATGTAAAAATTTCATATATTACCCGAGATATCATTTTTCAAAGTTTGTGTGACATCACTGGTATTGCTCCAGTGGCACTAAAACAACGATTTTTCATGATAGTACATATTATAAGTCTTAATTTACAACAATTAAAATTAATATAAATTAAGATTAAATTCCTTTGACAAATTTATAGTATTTTACTTGATATTTGAGTAAATAACATACAAAAGTTTGAGAACAGTGGCGCTAGTAGTGATGTAACCTAACCTCAACACATAATTTTATTCAATAGATTTTCAACACAGCACAATAAAACAGTGAAATTATGATACAAGTAATGGAAGCCCAACAAATATAATCTTAAATACCAACAAACAAAGTTGAAATGATATTTCGTAGTTCTATTTTAACCCATAATAGGCGTTTGGTGCAACGGCAGACGCGCGACTTGCACGTTTCATATTTCCAGCCAATAGAATCAATGCAAATACCCGTGACGTCAAAATATGATCAATTCGTTATATCGCTTTGCTTCAAAATATTTAAAAGAAAAAATACTTTATTACTAATTATTCCGTGTTACACGATTTTGATATAAATTTGTCGTATTTCGTTTATGGTTTATGCGCCTATTGAACAATTATTTGCAATGTGCTCTTACCTGCTACCAGTTTTGTAAATTACATTTCAAATTACATTTGATGAATATTTTTTATACCCTATTGGATTTGGTATCAAATTAAAGTTTCATGAAAAAGTCTTATACTTAAGTATCAGAAATTAACTTTGGATGAAGTTAATTGAATCTTACCTAATTTGGTATAAAATTAAAGGTCACAGAGAGTGAAATTAAAATTAGAAATTAATGTTTATCAATAGTAATTTTTTACAAGAGTATTTGAATCTTGTTTAGTTAGATGTCAAATTAAAAATATGCAGGGTTGCATTATGGTAATACTTATGATATATACTATCTTAAGGTCCTCCGAATTTTCTCAGTGTCGTTTTTGTATAGATTTATATTTCAATAATCATAGTTGCTATTAGTATAAACATACGAGTATAACAGAAACCTCAATTCTATATTTACGTGTATAAGAAAGCCGTGTGGTAGCCACACCAGATTTAGTATAAATCTATCTTACAATATTGTCTGGCGTTTCTCAACTTTGTTATTTTAGTGTCCCATCAAAATTGATTTAGATTTGTCCATACGCTTCAATATCTGCGATCCAGATGAAATACCCCAGTAAAAACTCGAATTCATTTTGTTTCCAGCTGACGTATAACGGAGACAGTAATTTCTCGCATTTTTATTTTCAGTGAGTTGCATATCGCCCAGCGCGGAATCTCTGCCAGTAAGCTGAGCATTTCACATTTCGGTTTTTGTAGACGCCGTGAGCGTCGCGGCGCAGAACGCACGACGTGTGCGAGAGAACGCGTTTACGGTTTTATGCGTCTTATTTATTCCACTCGCCATTCGCCTGATGTCATACAATTGCTACTGTTTATGGGCCGTAAATCATGACTTTATTTTATTACTATTCGGTTTTCACTAAATATTTTTGAAAAAGGATTTTGTATGAATGAGATGATGGGAAGAGTGAAATGGATTTAATTATGTTTTCTGATGTGAGAATTTTTATAATTATTAAGAAGTTTTTGGGCTTTATACATATATTTATAACGGACAGAAATTATTTAAATAAATTAAATTCATCCACCATATAGCCAAAGATAAAATTTCATGTCGAACCTTTGATTTGAATTTCAATAGTACTCTTGATATTTACAATGTTTTAATTACTTCATCAACCGGTCAAATTCGTAATTAACGTGAGCTAAAACTCATTTGAAATAAAATTACATTTGTATCAAAATTAAATTGTCCCTGCCTCTTTATATTTTAAATAAATATATTAACAAAACAAATGGTTGAAAAAATTATGATTTCTTCTGAAATTATTGGTGCAATTCTAAGCATAATCGTAAGGCTCGTAAGGTGTTCTCGTAAGACTCGTAACAGTTTACGAATCAAAGAGCAATTCTGTGCAAAACTATTGCTAACGATCACTCGTAAATATCTTACGATTTCTCGAAAATTTTACGTTGAGAGGGTAACTGGACGTAACATTACGGTTTTGATTTTTCTCTCTAATCATTGCTCAATTTTGTCAATAAAATGAATGAAAATATAAATATTTGGAATATTGCTCTCCTTTTTGTTGAATATAACAGGTAATGCATACAAAAAATATGTTAATTATACGTCAAGAAAAATTACCTTATTACATATTTTAGAAATTACTTGCGTCTCTTGCGCAGATACAGATATAAAAGATTTGGTAAACCCATTTGACATTACTATTGCAAATTTCAAACAAATGTATAGATTGGATCAGCAATGGACAATAATTTTTATTTGTAATATAGAACCATTTTATAATCCATCAAATTCAAGAATTCCATTGCATATTATAGTATTCCATTTATATTTAAATATATCGGGTGATTAAATAAAAATGGCATCAAATACTGCCAAGACAAATTTTTCGTATGTCATAATTGACAATGACACATGTCACCGATTGTTCATGGATCATTGTAGGCGATGGGGATGTAAATGAAGATCTTGTTTCATAATTCGCAGACAAGACTATTTTTCTTAAAATTTGTAATGAAAACTCATCACATGGTTGTATTTGATAAGTAAATAAATAAAAAAAAACAACTGTCATATTCAATATTCAGACACTGTATTAGCAATGAAGTTAGACACTAACCGTAAAATATGGCGTCAATCGTAAAGCTAAATCTGTAACGTTCGTCGATACAGTTTTCTGCATAGAATTGCATTTATCGTAAATCTGTAACTTGACTTGTTACGATTGTCTCGTACGCTACGGTTTTACGGTTTTACGATTAAATATTGTAAATAATTGTAACGATATAATGTTTAATCTCTCTCTTGTAATAAGCATAGCTTAAAATATATAAATATTATTATATTATTATTAATACTCTGTTATCTCATGTAATTTCGATAGTGTTCTATGAAACGTCCTTAGCTAGGAAAGAGTGTAGATATTTTAAAAGTAAAAGATGTTGCGTAGATAATATTAATTTTTACTTTTAAAGAGTATTTATTTCATTCAATAGAATATCTGTAGTGTAGTGAAATAGTGAAAAAATCAAACAAAATATCAATTGAGATTATAATTGAATCATAGGCTCTTTAAAGACGGTAGAGATCGACACCAGTGCTTGGGGAGATTAAATTTACTAGACATGTAAAATTTTTAATTGTAATTAATATTTGCAAATATACTGGTTATAGAGTTTATATAAATCCCAAATACCGTGAGTTTCAGCTAAAAAGCAATATTTACTTTTCAGTCATTAAAGTAATACTACGGATACCAGTTATACGTATTATTGTTCGTAGTAAAAGGTAACATATGTTGTGGAAGGATTTGGTCTAGGATGTTCACAAAATAAATTAGCAACTATATCAAAAAAATTTCTCGAACTATGACAATAATTCTACCAAAAATTATTATAATTTTTTTTCTGCCTTATATGTTTAGTATTGTGACAAGTTCATTTGACATTGACATTTTATGCTATTTTTTTCTGTTAGAATCTGCATATAGCATCTAAACGAAATTCATCAACATAAAAAATAATATAACATGAAGTTTTTTAAAGTGTTTTATACAATTTTTTTAGGTTACACAACAAATACTACTTTACTTATAATAATATTATTGATATGGTTTCTGATTACTTCAAAAATATTTCAATAGATGTCACTTCCACTAGGTTGTAATAATTAGTGGTGAGCTATGGAATTTTTAACAAAGGGCTCGCTTATAGTTCAATTTAAAAAATGATGTTAATTATATATTACTACAATATATAAATCAATCAAAAATAATTTCATTTTGAGGGGAAACAAGTAGTGAACTTTAAGGAAAATTTGTACGTTTCTTGCGTTGGAAAGTGCAAAGAAATTTTTCATATGGCATTTGCTTCCATTAGAAAAAGTGAGCACAATTGCCTGATCGCCAATAATAATTATTGTGGATGTGCAATATGTGTCTTAAGTTAAGTGTCTCAACTAAGTCAAGTGAGGTCAGTGTGCAATCTGTACTAGAGAAATATCTTAATATTATAAAAAATCAAGAATGTGTTATTTTAAATCTAAACAGTGATATGAACGTACTTAAACTAGAACTAAATAAAATAAATAATAATTTAGAGGCTATGAACACTGCTTTATCGATTAAGCAGAATCAAGTTAATTTAATTAACAATTGTAATCAACCTGAACAAGCCGCGTCTATCTTGCGGGCCAATAGCAAAACTACGGTTAAAAATATAAATTTAGTAGATGTCATTAGTGGCTCTGAATCGAGTGTAAATAGACATGCGAACTTAAATTCCAATATAACATATTCGAATAAATTAAGAAGTAAATCGACGTCATCATCTGACAACAGCTTCTTAACTATTCCAAGTGATAATAGCAAATCAGAGATTTTAAGTGCTGAAAACCCAAGTAATTCAAATGAGCCCTTTATTCGGGTCACAAATAAAAGAACTCGGAAAAATAAAATCATGTATGGCACTGGATCTGGACAAACAAATCTGACGGTAATCCCTAAGGCTCCTATGGATCGTGAATTTGTATCTCGGTTCGCGCCAGATGTTAAAGCAGGTCAAATTGAAGAACACTTGAGATCACTACTCATTAAAGATTTTGTTTGTTACACTTTAAAGCCTAAATACAATACGTATTCGTCATTTAAAATAAGTTTTCCTCGCACATATCGGGAAAAAGTGATGAACGCAAATAATTGGCCAGAGGGAGTTCTTCTAAATAAATTTTTTAACAAGAAATCTTCAATTACAAATTCTAGTAATTTTATAGAAAATCGGTCGAATACATCTCAGACCTCGTAACCACAAGCTCTCTTAAGGAAAATATATCTGTATCTGATTTTTCGCAAAAAATCACCAGCTCAAGATCAATAGCAGTTTCCTCTCAGATCTATTCAAATAATTGTAATCAGGATTATGTACGTTTATACTACCAGATTGTGCGTGGTCTCAATACAAAAATTAGTAAAGTGTTTGAAAGTTCTAATCTAATGTCATGGACGGCGAATTATTTTGTGATCATTACAATATATTTAGAAATGACAGAAATTTAGAAGCTCTACGTAAAAAGACAGGTGGTGGTGTTCTTTTAGAAATAAACAAGAATATTGATATTACCTTAGTGATTATTTTTCTCTCACTAGTAATTGAACTTGTAGCTGTTAGATTGAACATTCATTTCAGTCCTTTATTAATTGTATTATTTTATATACCACTAAATTGTGCTTCGGAAATATATAATGAACTGTACGACATTTTAACAACTATTGTGTTAAATAATACAACTTCCAGAATCGTTTTCATAGGTGATCTAAAGCTACGACTAATTAAAGACTTTTTCCATAATAAGAGTCATCAAGTGAGTTCAGAACGATATTTAAATGATTTTGTAAATTTTTTAGAACTTAATAAATTGCTTCAAAATAACTATTTTTTTAAACAATTACAATGTAATGCTGGATGTTGTTTTGGGCGATGATTATTTTTGTGTGCGTAAGTCATTGTTACCATATGTTGTTAAAGACAATTATCATCCGGCAATTGAGTTTGAATTGGCTGTTCGCTCCAAAATAAAATTTTGTAGCATTAAACAAAATGAAAAATTTAATTTTAAAAAAGCTAACTTTTTAAAATTATGTAAATAATACTGTTAGTACGTTTTATACTCGGTTTTATAGAAAGCTAAATGAAGTATTCAATAAAACCGTACCTAAAAATAAATTGTCACACAAGTATCCATGTTGGTATACTAAAGATATTATAAACAACATCAAAGAAAAAGAAAAATGTTTAAGAAATCCGGGAATTTAGAATTCCATAATAAATTTAAATTTATAAGAAAAGCTCTTTTGAAAACAGCTTACCGGGCTTACATTAGTAATGTTGAAAGTAATATTAATACAGAGCCAAGAAAATTTTGGATATTTTAAAATAGTAAATGGAATAAAGCTAATATACCAAACAAAATGTATTTTAACGGCAATGAGTATAGTACTGGAAACTGGAATAGTTATTTGTGTTTCTAGAGCAGAAAGTAGTCTATTGTCGCTTGCGCATGGACATTGATGGTCGAGGCGCAGCCGAGACCAGCAACCATGCATAAGCGGCAAGGACACTTTCTGCTCGAGAAACACACACTATTTTTTCTACGACCGATTCAATAATGATAAAAAAAACTAGATGGAAATATTATATTTGCCATTTTCTGTTTGAACTTTTATTCCGATCCATTTTACAGTTAGCCATGATAAACCGTTTCCAAGGTGATGGATACTGTTTCTTCTGTTATTTGTTTGAATTGCATGACAGATATTAATTTTTCAATTCAATTATGACGTTAAAATTTTGTTAAACATCATAAAATGATGAATAGTGACGAATGTGAAATGGAATGTACTCCACCACACATCAAAGAAGCTGCGAAAAATGTAATATTAAATCTATTACCTGAAAAGTCGAAGAATAGGTTTAAGAAGGAATATGCCTTGTTCAAACTAACTTGTCATTAAAAGTAAACTTGCTGTTATTATAAGATACTATTGTTAAATATTACCTACTGTTATCATGAACTGTTTTCTTTGAAAATTAAAATTTTCCATAACAACTGACAATTTTTCTATTCTATTCTATCGCTTGGCAAGCGGCAAACGTCAATTAGTTTCAACTGACAGTTGGAAATGTATATTTTCTGCTCGGTCGTAGAAAAATGATATTGTAAATGTTTGCAGTATATTTTCAATCTGTGTATACTATTCCTGATCAGGATCAAGACGATAAGTTTGTGGAACATGTAAATTATTTAAATTTAAGTAACCCTCCAGTTGATATAAATATAATTGAAAGACATGACATCTTAAATGCAATTGAAACGTTAAAGTATAATAAATCTGTAGGACCTGATGGCATTCCAGCGTTTCTTGTCAAATGGTGTTGGGTATTATTAATCTATCCGTTATTTTGCTTAGTTAAATTAGTATTGAAAACTAAAACATATCCTGATAAGTGGAAACTCTCCCGTGTATGTCCAATTTTTAAATCAGGTAGTAAAACAGATACTAGTCATTACAGACCAGTTGCAATACTGGCTGTATTTTCTAAAATATTTGAATTAATATTATGTAAGAAAATATATTCACAAATAAGTTGCTTAATATCACCAAATCAACATGGTTTTATTCCTAAGCGTAGCACGGAAACTAATTTGATTAATTTTTATCAGAATGCTTCCGACTTATTAGACAAAAATAGTCAACTAGATATTATTTACTTAGATTTTTTGAAAGGATTTGATAAAGTAGATTATTATATTTTAATTAAAAAATTGATAACCATAGGGTTTTCTCCAACTTGTGTCATTTTATGTTTTCGTATTTATGTAATATAAATCAATGTGTAACATTAACTGGTTTTGCATCTGTCAATTTCCAATTTGGGGACTTTATTTTTTTTTAAATTATATTTGTTAATGATTTATTAGATTTGCTACCTGAATCAAGCGCCCTAATGTTTGCAGATGACTTGAAACTCTTTATGAAAGTTGACTCTATAGAGCATTGTAATCAAGTAAATAATAATTTAGAAAAAGTTTATACCTGGTCAATTGAAAATAAATTGTTAATAAATAAAGGGAAATGTAATGTGATATCATTTACAAGAAAAAACATGTAATTATTTATAACTATGTACTTAAGAGTGAGTCATTGAAAAGAGTAAGTGTTGTTAAAGACTTACTCAATTTTCGTTAGTTTTTACCAATCCATGTAGCAATAAACAATCATATAAAATTATTGTTTATTGTAATCGATCGATTCGTTATCTCATCTAGTTTAATGCCCGCTTGGAAATTTTGCCAAAATATTGAAAAACAAAAAAGTTATCGCATTTTGAATAGTCACTGCTCAGTAGTGATTTGGGAACTGAAGGCAAAATGAAAGTGGCCTAGAGGCACGGGTTAAAGTTATTTTAAAAATCTCAAAAAAATAATTAGTTACTTTTTTGTGATTTTATAACAGATTTCGAGCGGAGATCGGCAAAATTCGAACTTACCCAAAATAAAGGTCACCCTAACGGTTACTTTAGTCCTTAGTTTCGATTTTCCGGAGCTTAGGTACCAGCTAGACATCTAGTAACGCCCCCACTTTTCGACGTTCATTTTCATTGGTTTCCTTTATAGCACGAAATTTCTAAACTTAGGACGAAATTAGCACGTGATTAGCATGAAAATATAATGCGATTTATTCGCGATTTCTAGCAGGTGAGGGCGCTGACTATATAGAGCCAAAAAAAAAAAATACAGTTAATATTAAAATTAAAATACCCCAAAAAATAGTTATACGGAATAAATAGAAATGTAAGCAATATAAATGTATAAATTACAATAAAATAAAGAAGAAAAATGCCATTTATAAACAAAAAACCAATGCACCTATACATTATTACCTACTTACACGAAAAAAAAAATCAATTTTTACAACAGCAAAAATGTATCTTACATATATTGACAGCAATTTATATATTTACAATAACAATATTTATGAATAAAAACAAGATGTTGGAGAAGCAGTCAATTTAATAAAATCCAATAAATACACCAACGTTTCGACTGCGAATCAGTCTTCATCAGGGTGCTGATACAAACCAAACAAACAATAAATTAAACATACATATCTCATGGTAAGCAGACTTACATAATTGGTTTTTAAAAAATAAAGAATATCATGTAAAAAATTATTTTACAGAAATCTGTCGTCAAAAAATTATAAAATACACACACAAACATGTTACTTAACAGTCATCAACTAACTGACCTATACAAGAAGTTTCTAGTGAAGTAACAGTACAGAGATGCAAGGAACCACTTTTCAGCCAATCAAGGGCTTGCAGGACAAAACACAGGATTAGACAATAACTTAACTAAAATAATATCACAGCTGAAATATCACCAGAATGTTGAAATGTACACAAATAAAATAATGAATTATTGTAACAATAACTGTCCATAATGTTTTGCTATAATCCCAGAATACATGGAGCTGAGATTTTGGATGTCCGTTTGTGCGTTCAATGATTTTTTATTCCTTTGAATGTGTAGCATTTCCATGGTTAACCTCTTATTTAGATTCCTTTCAGTGGCAAGTATTGCAGTATTCCCAAAGTCAAAAGTGTGCTTCTCTACCTGACTGTGTTCTACTAAGGCACACTTCGCGCTCAAATTAGATTTTTCACAGTTCCTTTTGTGTTCATTTAATCTGGTACGCAAGTATCGTTTGGTTTGTCCTATGTAAACTTGGTCGCAATCTTTACATGGAATCTTATAAATGATGTTGGATCTTAGCATTGTGTCAATAGGGGTTTTCGTGTTACTGAACAAATTATTGACTGTTTTATACTGTTTGAAGGTAATGTTGATGTCTAGGTGTCGTGACAAAGTATTTCTGACTTTATGGGATAGGTCAGAAATAAAAGGAATGGTGCAGTAATATTTGTTAGTGTCACTGGATGAAGGGGGTGGTGGTTTAGGGTTGTTTGTGTTAAGGATACGGTTTACAAGGGTTTTAGGGTAGTTATTTATAAGAAGTAGTTGCCTAATCTTCACCTTGACCTCGGTATGGAAGCATTCTGACGTGAGTTTCAGCGCCCGATTTTTTAAATTCACCGCCAAGTTTATCAGTTGATGTCGCGGATGATGTGAATGGTAGTTCAGATATCTTGTTGTAGATGTCGGCTTTTGATACCATTTTGACAAAATGTCACCTTCGTCTTGTCTAATCAGAAGCATGTCAAGAAATGGTATTTTACCTTCATTCTCAACTTCCATCGTGAACTGTAGGTGGTTGTCGTAGCTGTTGAATACTTGTAGAATGGTTTCTTTTTGGTCAGACGGTATAGCAGTGATGATGTCGTCAACGTACTTCTTGATAAATGGAAGGGAAAAAGGAAGGATGGAGACACAATGCTGTACTAAACGATCCATGACTAGATTAGCGATCACAGGACTCAGGCTGGAACCCATAGCAGTACCAAATTGTTGAAGGTAGAAGGTGCCATTGAAGCAGAAGAAGCTGTTGTTGTACCAGAACTCTATTAATTGTAAGAATTCACTTAGTGGTATGTCTGTTTTCTTACTAATTATATCCCATTTCTCTTCTATCACTTGTAGAATGAGGTTGAGGGGCACATTAGTGAACAACGAGACTACATCTAGTGAAATTAATATGTATCCAGGATCTAGTTTAACAGTCGATTTGTAGGTAGCGAACTCAAAGGAACTCTTCACGTGGAAGTCATCATTTTCTAGTCCGCTAAGTAAACCAGCTAGATACTTGGAGATGTTAGATGTAGGGCCATTGATTCCGGAAACGATCGGACGTAGTGGTAGATCAGTTTTATGAACCTTGATGTTTCCGTAAATATATTTATATTACTAATATAAATGCCGAATGATGATTTTTCAAAAAAAGATTTAACGTAAAGATGCCCATTAAATTCTTCCGAAAATTTCTCATTTAAACAGATAACAAACAACAAGGGGCTTGAAAATTATAGAATAATTTAACAAAGTTCTCTACTATACCGGGTGGAACATCATACCTGTGTACATAGGCGATTAACATGAAAAAACTGTTTTTCCGTGCGCATTGCTCTTCAAATTAGTTTAGGCAAAAATGCTTCAAATATATGTTGTAGAGCATAAAATTCTGCATCTAAATCAATAAACAGAATTACTTTTACTTGTTTTGTAACGACAGAAATTAAATATGAAAACATAGAAAATATCAAATAGCAATGGAATTGAAACAAAAATTAATAAATGCTTGTCTTTTTTCTGTCTATTTGATATTTTACCCGTCAAATTAATCATTAATCTGTCAAATGTCAAGCATTTATTTATTTTTGTTTCAATTCCATGGTTATTTGATATTTTCAACGTAATTTTCAATGTTTTCATATTTAATTTCTGTCGTTACAAAGCATGTAAAAGTAATTCTGTTTGTTGAATTAGATGCAGAATTTTATGCTCTACAACATGTATTTGAAGTATTTTAGGAGCAATGCGCACGGAAAAACTATTTTTTCATGTTAATCGCCTATGTACACAGGTATGATGTTCCACCCGGTATATTTAATTTAATTAGAAGAAGTAATTGTAATTGACAATTGAGTCGATCTGAGCGCAGATTTAGTTTCCTAGGTACTAAGTTTTTATCTTGTTGGTTATCCACTTTTACTAGGGAATTACCCATTTGGATTTTTAGATTATGTTTTCACGGTAAATATAGTTTTATTTATTTACGATTTTTTACTTTGTAGCAACAAAGTAGCATTTTGAATAAATAATTGTTTACGGTGTCTTTAATGGGTCATTCCAAGTATGTACTAAATTAAATTCGTTACTGAAGAACAAACGAGTGACAAACAAAGGGGAATTGCTTTTAGCCAGCTTGAACACCGAGCTCGCGCGCTCCGAGGGCGGATCTCGTTTCATTGAGTCTCAAGAGTTCAAACTGAGATTTAAAAGATTTCCGTAAGTTGCTAGAAAAATAAAAGCCTAGCTAACGTTGTGTTAGTTTCTGGTTCTGACGATCCGGAAGCGTTTCCGGTGCGCTGATTCGAACGCTGCTCTCTCGAAGACACCGATGCTTTCTTTAATCAACTCGCCGTGTGCTGTGTACCGTCAGGTTCGCCCAAAACTGATTTAATTTACTGATTGGCTTGTAACATGGCTTCAGTTGTGTATACTGAAGAACCCTTTGTTCACAGTTTCATTCTCTCCAAGGCTAACTGCCCGTTTCCTCCAACTTATTAAAATTTAGACGCGTCGCGTACAATTGCTTCACTAATTCTCTTATTTCGTTTTGCGTTCTCTCGTGTCTCGTTGCTTAGTGGCTTTACAAAGTATGGAAGCTACGTCTATAAATTGTACTCCTGTCCTAATTAATTCCGCTAATTGGTGGTTTACCTGTATCAAAGTGCGAAAATTAACCTAGATGCCGAAGATCGCCCACACAACAAACAATTCGAATTTAGTGTAAATTTCAATTTACGGCGGAATTGTACATATCAAATTTACCTATTTCTCCATTTTATTTCAGATAGCAAAAGCAATTTTCTTCGTTTATGTGGTACGGTCTAATATTAAACCTTGGATTTTAATTGTGTAACCCATACTAGATTCTGATTTCGGTTATCACCCTTTATTGTGAAAAAAAATGGATTTTTAATGAAATAGATTAGCACATTTTGGGGAACCGTTATATGCTTAGACTTAGATCATAGAGCAGGGAACTAGATGTAAAAAGCCGGGAACGCTTAGGATTTAGGAAGACAGAAAATTTGGTAAGACTAAGGCTAGTGCGCAAACTCCAGATTTTCTTGCCAATGGCAGATACAAACGGCGAAACAAATGGTATCAGTATTTAATGTTATTCTCGAAACTCGAAAGCATCTTTGTAACTTTGTGTGAAACCTGTAAAGTTGTGGTTTTATATATATATATATATACACTGCGCAAACGCTAGAAACGAGCATAGAGGTCGGCACAGATTTCTTTAAAATTTCTCGTTTCTAGCGTTTGCGCAGTTACCTTAGGCCGTGTTCGAAGTAGCCTTTTGACATTTAGGATTTAGGAATTATAGAAAAAATTAGGAATTCAGATAAATACAACTTCGAATAGTGCATTACTAACGACATCTTTAGTCTGTAGGTAGAATCGTTTGACAAACAAAGTGTAGATCTTAACCTATGTTTATATAATAAATATAAATAGTTACGGAAGGAGTTATAATAAATAAAAAGCCTCTAAACTTCAAACAAGCACCAAAAATTATTCTTGTTTGTGTGTAACGCGCATGATCGTTAATTTAGTGTTTACGAACTTCAAGGCGTAGTGTGCTCTTGCAATTCCTAAAATCTAATAGCTGAAACCCTAAATTATGACGTCATTTAGGGCATATAAATTTAGGATTTGGTATTTAGGGTAATCAAAGTGACACTTCGAACACGGCCTTAGTCTTACTAAATTGGGTTTTCCTTTTCTTTCTTACGTTGTCCTGTAACTTTCTCACCTTATCCCAAGCGTTCTTTCGAATATCATACAGCATACACTTCCTTGCTCTATAATCTAAGCTTATATGGCAGCTAATTTTCCCACTTTAAGTGTAAATATGCATTTATTGTTTCTTTGTTTTAACTAAAAGTCAGTAACATTCTGTATGTAAGTTTTTATTTTGTGACTTTATTTAATCAAAAAGTTGATTTAAAAATCTTATGTACGCAGCAAACGCGTATAAGCTCCCGCTTTTAAACGTTACAAAAGAGAGAAAATAACTTCCTATGAATATTAGAGCTATTTTTATTTTTTCTACTTTGCGTTTATAACAAAGCTATTACAGCGCCCGAAAAAGTTCGTTAATAACTCATTTGAGTGTAATAAAATTTGTATTTTAAATATTGTTGAAATGTCATAATATCAAAAATTTAAGTTAATTGAAAATGACAGTTACAAATTCATGTAGGGTAAACTGAGGTAAATATGCAACGAAAAACATAACTTTCTGTTAAAAACGCATTAAACAGAAATAAAAATTGCATGCAAAGTATTAGATCGATCCGTTTCAGTTGAATCCTTCGATCTGTGAATACTTCAATTTATTTCACGCGAAATTGAATATGAATATAAAGAAAAATCGCGTTTCACATTTAACCTGATTTTGGGGTAAAACTAAAACATCACTGGGAAAAAGTGAAACATACTTTTAATTCCTATACTATACATGCTAGTTCAAAGATCGAGGTACAAATGAAAAGAACGGAAAAAAGTGCATCGAAAATATGTATCAAATTAATGAATAAGAGTAAGGTTTCTGAATTAAATAATATACAGGGTGTCCCAGATTTAAACGGCCTAACTTAATCCATAGATTAAACACCTAAAAATAAGGTGACAAGTATATTTGAGCAAATGTCCGTAAATGTTTTATTCCAGAGATATTCATGCTTTTTTTTATTGAGTAGCGCTACTTTTAAAATTCAACTTCATAATGAAATATCCAATATTATCGTATTGAGGAGTTACATATTAAATTAATACTAAATTGTTTATTACCTAATCTCAATAAAAAATTTAGTTTACTTGCACTGATGTCTGGAAAAAAGTGAGAAACTATCAATGATTTTAAAGAAATTTATTGTTTAAAATAATAAAGTAATAACATAACTTCAAAAACTATTTTTTTTATAATATTTGTTCAAAATGTTCACCTGCAGCACGTAAACAGGCACAACACTGATTTGCCACTGCATTGGTTGCTGCGTGTCATTGCTCGGGAGATATGGTTTCGCAAACTTGAATAATTTTTCTACGTAGTAAGTCTAAATTATTTATCGGTTCTTCATAGACTTTTTCTATTATGGCACCTTAAAAAAATTTCTTATATTCATTGATAGTTTCTCATTTTTTCCTTGACATTAGTGCAAGCAAACTAAATTTTGTATTAAAATTAGGTAATAACCAATTCATTATTAATTTAATTTAATTATTATGTCTCACCTCAATAAGATAATACTGGATATTTCGTTATGAAGTTGATTTTTTAAAGTAGCGCTACTCAATAAGAAAAACATGAATGGAATAAAGCATTTCCGGACATTTGCTCAAATGAACTTGTCACCTTATTTTTAGGTGTTTAATCTTAATTTTAAGTTAGGCCGTTTAAATCTGAGACATTCTGTATATACTTTACAATAAAGTTGTTATTAATGAACACAAATTGTACGTATTTTATAAACAAACTGAAACATAAACTAAACCAGAAAATGAAAATAACATTAAGATTTCTTTTTTTTTTATAAATTTTTAATAGTTTTTTTTTAACCATTTTTATTTATATAATACCTACATATATTTTAATAGGTACAAAGTGAAACACGTATTATTTTTCTAAAACTGGGATAGGCATATCAAAAACATATTTTATTCTGTCCGTACCAATTGTTACAATTTGAGGCACAGATAATATTGCTCAATATTTTCTATGTCAACTTTTGAAATATCATTTTCTATGAGTTTACATTCTCTTTTATCATTATATATACGTTTTAATCTCATTATTTCTACTTCTGTGTCCAATGTTTTTAGTACTGTATACCCATATTTATAAATATAACAATTTCTCATCCCGCCTTTAAAGTAAGTTAAAATCAAATTTCCTACTTTTATAATCAAGATACTTCTCTTCTTCTCCAGAACATCTTTTACTGTAGAATCTACTCTTTCAAGGGGATAATTTTTATCTGGATATAGAGATTTTAAATAAATAAAACATGTAATGTATTTTTATGCAATATTTATTAATTTTTTTTTGTATTTTCGTGATATTATTCTAAATTTACTGAAGACGATGTCGAATAGAACCGTTCACAATAAGGAACACGAGAAACTACGATGATAGTTCACGTTGTACATAGTATAAAGAAATTCAAACCAAATGAAATGTGATTATTTCGTTGCATTTTTACCCCATAGCCTGTTTCACTTTTACCCAGAATCGCGTTTCAATTTTACCCCGGCTAATTAAATAGAAATAAAACAAAAACTACATAATGAAAATAAAAAACTTGATCGCATAATTAAATTTCATGAATTCCCTATGTAAATTATAATTGATTATTTCAGATTTTTCAATATCACATGAAATACAGAGAAAGTTTTTCAAAGTAAATTGAAATTTGTATAGGCAAATTTTACCAACTAATAATAAAAAGTAAAATTAATATTTTTATATTTTGCATAAAAGACGGTTCGCACTATCTAAAAATAATTTTATATTTTTTGTAATGTAAATAGAAAACAAATGACGTAAGTGTTTCACATTTATCTCAAATTTTTTTAGTTTCATATTTACCCTTGTTGATCCTAATGGAATTTTCAAACATCACATCAATATCACTACCACAAAAATTCTTAAATTAAGAAAACCAGGATTTTTTGTTTAAAAAGACCATGAAAGGCGCAAAGCAGAACAAATTGTGTAATAAACTTATTTCATAAGTCGATTATTTTGTTCGAAGGATTGAATTAAACTTCAGACTCCCTTGCTACAAAATAAAATGAAAATTTTGAAAATTATTCTTTAATATTCTTTTAACAAAATTAAACACGTCAATTTTTTACTGAGATGTATTTGAAAAACATTGTGGGCTTTAAAGTTAAACACCACTCTCGATTGATGGATAGCTACTGAAGCTAATCAGCTTAGATCTTGAACATCCAAAATTCTATTCAAATAAATATTTAAAATTTTTGGTGTTACACCACGACTTTCATATACAGGTTGTTCAATTTAAGTGTGCCACCATTGGTATCTCGAGAACTATAAGAGCAACAAGGTTGGTTAAATTAGCAAACAATTTTTATTTCACAAAACTATTTTAAAGAGCTTAAAAAAAAATAATTTTTTAACCAGTAGTTCTCAAAATATGGGGTGCAACTTTCATATTTTAAAAGGCAACCTACATTTTTTATTTGCTTATTCGATTCAGTATTTTTTTCTGAATTCAATGATATTCACATGTAATGACCAAATAATACAAAATATTTGAGAAAAATGCAAAATTAGAAATGTATCATTTTTATTTAAATATGCCTATACAAAACCAATAAATCAAATGCAGAAATAATTGCAAAAACTGTATTTATGAGAATAATTATTCATTTTGTTGTTACAATAAAGAAATACAGAAGTACACTTCGAAAAACTAATATTAACAATTGTTTGTATTATTTGTTTTCTTCCATGACAAACTTTGTATAGGCATATTTAAATAAAAATGATACATTTTTAATTTTGCATTTTTCTCAAATATTTGGTATTATTTGTTCATTACATGTGAATATCATTGAATTCAGAAAAAAATACTGAATCGAATAAGCAAATAAAAAAAATAGGTTGCCATTTAAAATAAGAAAGTTGCATCCCGCATTTTGAGAACCACTGGTCTAAAAAAATTCTTGTTTCTCTCATTTTAATTGTCTTATAATATAGAAATTGTTTACTAATTTAACCGACCTCGTAGCTCTTATAGTTCTCGAGATAGCAATGGTGGCACACTTAAATTGAACACCCTGTATACTGTATTATGAATATGAAGATTATTATGCCTCCATTTTAGATTTTGTAGTAGTAAATATATATTTGTTACTTTGCGGTGTTCAAATTTATGCATTTTTTGTATTTACATTATCACGTGGTAACTTCATTTATTTACAGTGTTGTGACAGATCATTTTAAAATTGATTTAGATCTATACCAAACTAAAGGTCTTCACATTTAATATGTTCTAGATCAGATCATAAATTAATTTATACGATTGTATCTATTTTTTTTATTAGATCACATCAGAAATAGAAGATCTTTTTTTTAGATCATAAAAGAGATCAGTAATTTTTTCACAAAATTTATCATTCTTATTAAGAAAATTGAACACAAAATTAGGAGTATAAGTTATGTATATAAATAAAGGTAGGTTTACTACAATGTCAATTTTAATAACAAAGAAGAAAATACAAATTATTTTTGTTTTTTCAAAAGTGTTGCCAGAGGTAGCGGTACTCCGCTAAAATTTTATAATTAAGGAAGAAAAATAATATGGTAGCGTCAGGTAGCGTAATTTCAATGTATTTGTGGCGGAATTGTGAAATATACGCTGGCAATATTGGCTGATAATTTGCAGTATGCAGAAAAATGTCTGATCTTTTTTAAGATTATAGATCTTATTTTTTTATCTAGATCAAGATCAAACGATTTAGATCAGATCAAAGATCTTTCGAGTTGATCGAGATCAGTCACAATCACATCACTTTTTACCTCCCGCCTACCTCTAGGTAAGGGAGGTATTGTTTTTGGTCAAAAAATTGGGTAGTGAGTTTTCAATGAATAAGCACGTTTTAGGGTCCCTACAATACGATTTTACTATTTTCGCGATGATGTCTGTATGTATGTATGTATGTATGTTGTATGTGTGTGTGTGTGTAGTCTGTGGCAATTTTTTCGTCTCGCATAACTCAAATACTACAATACCAAAAAATACAATTTTGTGAATTATTGCTTCTTATATTTAAATGAAGAGCTGATTAGATTTTGGATAAAATTGGTCAACCGGAAGTAGCAGTTTGCTTGAAGCCCTTAACAGTTTTTCGTGAAAAACACGGTTAAATTTCCTTTTTCAACAATTTTGAAAGTTGAAGAATATTTAATTTTATATGTTTTTTGATTACACTAATTTTATTAATTTTCATTAGATTTAGAGATAATAAAATATAAAGAAATTAGATTTTACAAATTTTGCATTCCTAGTACACCATGGAAACATTTAAAAATTTTCAATTTTTTACGAAATGTGACACATGTCATTGTGATTGTGAAGCTGTTTTCTTAGTGAAATATATGTCATAAAATTAAATAAATATACAAAAGAAAATTAAAATTCTCAAATATAAAGATAATAAACAAATACGAAGGTATGTTTCTGTATCATCAAATACTATTTTGTACCGTTTAAGAGTAGTATTGGGCGGGAGGTTATGTGCTGGCCACATCAGATTTTTATTTATAATACTAAAAAAAAAAACTATTACTATATACAAATATTTAATACAGGGTGTTAATACTAAGTCGTTACACCTGAAAATGGTAGATAGAACTCATTAAAACGAACAACTTTTTTTAGCTCAAATTTTTTATTTGGAGCCCCATTTCATAGTTATTGGCGATCTCTTGTTTTTCGAAAAATCGTCATAACTCCCTTATTTTAAGGAATATTTAAAAAATACAAAAACTTTAAGCATTTGCTTTCGGTTCTCTAAAACACTTGTATTTACAATTATTTTCTATTTCATCAAATAACAAAATGGCGACCAATCAAAAAATATTTTAGACAAATATTGTAATAGAAAGTTTAGGGATTTTAAAAATGTTTTATTTTCGAAAATCGATGGGGTGGTTTTCAAAATATCTTGTATAGAAATTTTTGATTGGTCGCCATTTTGTTATTTGATGAAATAGAAAATAATAATAATACAAGTGTTTTAGAAAACCGAAAGCAAATGCTTAAAGTTTTTGTATTTTTTAAATATTCCTTAAAATAAGGGAGTTATGACGATTTTTCGAAAAATAAGAGAACGCCAATAACTATGAAAAGGGGCTCCAAATAAAAAATTTGAGCTAAAAAAAGTTGTTTGTTTTAATGAGTTCTATCTACCATTTTCGGGTGTAACGACTTAGTATTAACACCCTGTATATTAAGAAGTACTATCCTGATCCACTCAGTATCTGAGTTTTCATCGTGTAGTACTTGTTGTGTAGATCTAACATTCCTTAGATCTGTACAGACTATACTTAAGTGATTTATATTATTTCAATGTCTCTCGCAAATTCTGCAATTACTGTTAGCATCTCTTGGTGAGTATTTTTTCTTTCTTCGTTGCCTATTCTAAATCTTGCAATTTTTTTTTCATATTTTTCTTTTCTTTTGGCATACATAATAATAATAATCTTTATTGACCACTGTCAATGGCGGGGTAAATGTGTTTTAAACAAAGCTACTGATAGAGTTTTTGATTCTTCAGATAACGAATTATATATGTACTGGGTCTGCTTGTAGACAATAAGAATTTATGTCCCGTATTATAACGGAATCTAAAATTTCGTTTACCATATTCTGACCAATCTTTCTTCGTCTTTCTATATCTATTTCATACTTCTTTTCTTCATATTTCTACCCAATAATCATGTGTAAGACTTTTTCATGGTGTCTTTCTTAGTTTTTCTTTATACTTCATTGCTATCTTACTTGCTTCTGTCTTCATTTTGTTCCCAGACCCGGAGCTTAAAAAAAAAACATGCATCAGCTTGGCAGGTAGCGTTAGAGCCGGATCAAGCAATTTAAGTAATGCTGCTCTCGGTTAGTATTTGGATGGGTGACCGCTTTGCGAAAACCCATACCAGCGAATAGTGCGTGCCGTTGTCACAACAACGAAAACGAGGTTCTAAGCGGCATATAACCTCAGCAGTTGATACCGCTTAATAATAATAAGAAAAAAACAAGGAAACGCAAGTATGACGGCCTGTAGGTGTCGTCGTTGCGCTGCGCAATTTTTTGAATTTGTCAAAAAAACTATTCCTCTTGGGATTGAGTACAAAGCTAATTCTTGTTTTATATTGTTCATGAGATACGAGATACTAAAATTGTATGCCGTACCTATGAGGCGTCCCAAACAGTCCGCCATAAGGATTTAATTTTTTTAATGCTTTCTTGGATTACTAGTCCAATGCTATTTTTTGCACGTTGATAGAAAAACATCTGGTTTCCGATTTAACCGTTTTATTTCTATTGATTTTGTCAAAATAAACTCTATTCTATGCGCATTGTCATAAAACTTACTTATGAAGTCCTTTTACTCCTACGTGTTCACGAGTTATTTCCATCCATCCATGTACGAGAAAATTGGTCTTGTTCATTATAAACGAAGTTTATTATTATAAATGGTAAGTTTCTCATACGCAAAAATATATCACTTACCGAAATCTGCGTAAGCAGAGTGCCACACCCATAATAGGTAAAGGCGTGACGATATATTTTTCTTTAGTTTCTTTATTTTTAAAGTTTTGTCTAATTATTAGCTACGCATATTTCAACCAGCGGAAATGAAATATTTAAGGAGAGCTAAGGAGATAACCAAATTGGATAAAATAAGAAATGAACAAATAAGAACAGAATTGAATGCAAAAGAAGCAAACAAGACCATAGAGGAAAGAAAGCTTAATTGGTACGGACATTTAATCAGAATGGATAATAAGAAACAAGTGAAGACAATCTGGCAATCAAGGATACAAGGAAAACAGAAAGTAGGGAGACCACAAATGACATGGGACCAGTCGATAGATAAAATATTGCAGAGTAAAGAAATCACAAAAAAAGAAGCGGACAAGAAAGCTGTGAACAGAGAAGAATGGAAAAAATTTACTGTAGGCTAGCGAGCCTGCATATCCTACACCAGAAATGGTAGAAAGGATGAAGATAATTATATTATATCTTCTTGGAATTTTTTTATTTCAGTGCTACTAATGGTCATATTTCAATTTCTTTGAGAGAACCATTTTAAAAGACCACGTACAACTACGTAGTTAGTGGGCTTTTTAATCTTCTTCATATGTTCAATTTTTTTCAGTATTTGTTTTCTGCTAAATTGTAGATATTCAATTTGCTTAATTTAATTTCACTACAAATTTCGCTGTTTTGTATCTCGCTAAAGTAGTCTTTTTGCTTTGAATCTTGATTACTAATATTCAAATTCAGATTATCAACAATTTGTATTACACTTTCAACGAATCGCTCTCTACTACTACCTTTATGATGTGTTTCACTTCAGATTTTAATCGGAGAAGATCGTTGTTCTTGTTTTATAAATTCGTTTTAACCCACAATTTTTGATATTCTGTACATAAAATGAAGTATGATTAATCCGAAATGTCGTTATAGACAACTTTGTTAATTAGTGGGAAAAAAAACACTTCTTATGAAACTTAGTTCGTACTTTCAAAATTAATTCGTCTTACCCAGAAGTTCGCCAGTATAGGGTTCATAATAAGCAAACAATACTAATACTGTATATATAGAACTTGTTCATTCTAAATATTAATAAAATTATAAGAATTTACTAACTAGATTGAATATAACAACATTCAATTATTTATTATCATTTATTTTGTGGTGTGTTATGTTATCGTTTATGGAAAATAATAATAACACATAATATATTTTACCTTCCCACGATACCCAATGTTAAAGTAAAATTTGACTTTTAACTTTTTCATTATTTGTAAACAATTACTTGTTCTTATAGAAATTGTTATTTAACCTATTTGTATCAACATATATTTCTAGCAATTTTTGATAATTTCTGTTAATAAATACTATAATTTGGAGCCAGTAGGAAATAATATTTTGTATGTACCCCGTACGAAAAGTGACTTTAATGTCCTCGCAAGTAATTACGACCTCGGCTCGGGCCTAGGCCGTAAAAAACTCGCTAGTACCTTAAAGTTTCACTTTCGTTCTAGATACATAAATAACTATTTTTTCGATCGGACGAAAACTGCCTCCTTTCCGGTGTGTTTTCGAACCGTAAAGTGCATTAATCCGGTATTTTAGTGTCGTTGGTAGGTTACGATAAATAACAGTACGGGAATATCTTTTCCGAAAACTACGTACTCTTGGTGATGCAGGCCTCGCCCACCATCGTCCGGGAATTTTCCTACTAGATACACTATTATCTACGACCGTTGTTAAAAGTGGCTCTTAAAGGTTGCTTAGCAAGTTCAAAGTGTCACTTTCTTACAATAGTCTTAACAATAATATAGCAAGGTGTAAAAAGTGATAATATTATTACTTTTAACACGTAGCTAATGATTTGTATCAATAAATTAACAAATACAACCCTACCTGTTAAAATATCATTATACATTTTTTATTATTTAGTAATACACTAGGAATTCGTAGATAAAATTTTGCGTGATATACGTGTAAAAAGTGATTTATTTCATTCTTGGGGTTGTTTTACTTGGCTTCGCCTCGTCGGAAACTTCCCCACTTACTCATAAATTGTCACTTTTAACACTTATATCATAAATTAAATAATAGACATTAAAGTTAATAGGAAAATTCTTGGAAAACCTGCTCAAATACTACAACAATATTTGTTACCAATTTTGAGAAAAACTAAATGATATATACATATCTATTTTGTAAAGTCATAATAGATCTAGTCTAATAATTTGAAAGCAGTTGTTTACAGAACGAAGTTTGGTTGTTTTTAAAAAGTCGAATAGAACTGCACAATGTATTTATTTGTATTTAAAAAGTTCATTGTGGAACCAGATGATGTATAAACAAACCACCTGGTTATTGGCTTCGAATGAGAACTATTTGGCGTGTCTCGATGAAATACGGGTAGCACGGTTTAAATGATTTCGTTCTGTAAAGTAAATAAAACACATCCAATGCGAGCGAGCTAGTTATCCCTGCAGCGCTGAGCTGCCGCTGCTGTTGACGCCGAATTTCGAGTTGCGGAGTGGAGTTTGGTAGGGTGCGTTGCCGTGACACCGCTGTGTGCACGAAAAATCGCCCAACGAAGCGTGACGTCACTGAATCGGAGCTGAACTTCTGTACACAATGCAATCATCGAATTGATTTTAACCCGGCTTGATTGCAATCATTGTATTTCCGGTGTTCTGGATTTGATAAAACAGAATTATGAATTTTTTGTAGTTTTTATTAGTGGTAGGTCGCATTTCATTTATGCGGAACGAGACTAGAATACAATGATTGGTTTGATCAATTTTATTTTAGCGTGGAGGTAGATATGATATTTAAATTTAATTAAATTGTACATATGGAATACATGGTTTCACATGCAGTCTCAAATTAAATATTAGTTTTCAAAATTAAATTAGATATTTATGTGTTGATAAATTTTGTTCCAATATTTATTTGAATTAGTAGTCAACGGTCAACGGTTGGATTGCACTTATGATGACAATTCTCGCTTTGTTTCGAAATCTCAAAACTAACAAATTTAATGTTAATAAGCATTCAAATCATATTGTCAACATATTTCTAATATTTTTATTTAATTAATTTATGTGTCGCAAAAATTAGATTAGTCCGAATAAAACAAAATCTAATGTGGATATCACAATACCACATCATATATTCTATTAGCAGTAATCGCACTCCCCGATATTTTTGTAAAGCGCCACCTGTTTAAATCATTCCAGTTTCGCTGTCGTAATTTAAATGTTATTTTTTAAATCCGTTTGTTACTAAGCAGCAATTATTCGTACATTTGACCGATACATTCTTGGCTTTCATATTTCTATTGTGAAAATTACAAAGGTTTGAAATTTAAATACTTTTTTATGACAACGGACTTAAGAATTTTCTGATTATATAAATATATACAATTTTATTTTGTTCATTATAATACAATTATTTTGTTTCAAAGAAATTCTGGTCGAAGAAATAAGCATTGCTACTAGCCCAGAATCATATCATTTGGCACGGTTAAGGAAAATTGTTTAAATCACCATATTTATATCTTAAATTCTATCATTTTTACCTTCCGCTCATATATATATATATATATATATATATATATATATATATATATATATATATATATATATATATATATATATATATATTAGGGTGGGGGGTCGAAAAAAATAGATTTCGTTCTCTAGGGTCTAAAATGAAAGAGTTCCATCCAAAAAGTTGTGGAGTTGTGTTGAAACATTTTTCTGATGAATACCCAGGCAGCACCGAGCACCTCAAAACGCCGTTTTTTGCACTTTTTTTAGATTCTGGCCAATAACTTTTTTCAATTTGCTTCAAATTGGCTGAATTTTTTTTCTGGCATTCCCAGATCAATACCGAATAAGTCAATATAACAGACATTGGGGTTTACCCTTTCCTAAAGGCGAAGAAAAAATCCTCAAAGTACCCAAAAATCTGGTTTGCTGCTATTGGTGTCGAACAAATGAAATATAATAGAAAGAAAATTCGACTTTCTTAAATTTTAAATTCAACATATCGAAAATAAAACAATTCCCGTTTAGAAAAATATTATTGTAGATTGGAAATTTATTTCATTTGAACTATTTTAAATCAAATATACGATCCACATTTAGAAATATTTATATCAACATTAAATAGGCAATAAATATTGGATTTAACTAGATGCTGCCATCTATCTTCACATTTAAATGATCTGATACTATTCTTTAGATCATACAATGAATGAATCTGATGTTTTGGATGTACACAGAAACAAAAGTACGGACGGAATAACAAAATACCTGAAAAACCCGATTTTTGGGTACTTTGAGGATTTTTTCTTCGCCTTTCGGAAAGGGTAAACCCCAATGTCGGTTATATTGACTTATTCGGTATTGATCTGGGAATACCAGAAAAAAAATTCAGCCAATTTGAAGCCAATTGAAAAAAGTTATTGGCCAGAATCTAAAAAAAGTGCAAAAAACCTGGTTTTGAGGTGCTCGGTGCTGCCTGGGTATTCATCAGAAAAATGTTTCAGCACATCTCCACAACTTTTAGGATGGAACTCTTTCATTTTAGACCCTAGAGAACGAAATCTATTTTTTTCGACCCACCCTAATATATATATATATATATATATATATATATATATATATATATATATATATATATATATATATATATATATATATTTTTTTTTTTTTGTCATCAGATTTGAAAACGGTGTTTGTAGTACCAGTCAATTCCTTTGGGCCAAATTGTTAATTAGTTATTATTTCAGTCGTTATTTTTCCTTAAAATATTCTTAAAAGGAACAGAAATTATGACACAAATAAATTGAGTACAATAATTTTCATTTTGTTACATCAGAACTATTTTTTAAAGCTATTCTAAAAGACTTAATTGGGTCAAATGTTATGATTAAGGGCTCGTATACTCTATTCCACGTGATTTCTTGTGCTAAACATTATTTGAAAAGCCGAGCGGGTAAAAATATGTATACACTGTTAAATTGTCACACTACACTTCATTGTTTTGAGTTTTATTTAGGTATGACATTGCTCACTGTATTTTTATTTTATCTTGTTGCTTCTAAATTGTGTATATTAGAAATATTTATGCTTAACCCTCCGCGAGAACACACCAATTTTTTCGATTACGGAGAACACTCTGGGTCAATCTGGACCCAATATTTTTTTTTAGCATCTACCATTTAATACCTTGGTCTTGGAGAAATTTGCGCACTTGCACATTATTTTGATTTGCAAATCGCTTGTGCCACACTTGTAAGGGCTCAACTTTCTCAGCCAATAATGACTTTTGATTTTGAGACAAATTAACTTTAATTAACATACCATAAAGTTCACTGTTAAAGAGTTTGCGTCCGATAGCTTTAATTTCATTGTTTGATAAAAGTTGACAGTTATTACCTTTCATATGAAGCTCATACCCCTTTTTAAGTACTGCTCTTGCTGAGAATAGATTTCTCCCAATATTAGGTACATACCAAACATTTTCTATTGTATGATCATGCCAATTTCCATCTTTTCAAAATTGAATTGCAATAATACCTTTACCAAGTCCTTCAATTTGATGAAGATCTCCGACAGAAATCATTTCTGGTTTAGCAAATTCTACATAATTTAAAAAATATGTCTTATTTGCTGTCATGTATACAGAAGCTCCACTGTCAAGAATCCAAGCATCTGTTTCTTCGTTTTCAGCAAATTCGGCTACAAACGCTCCTGCTCTTTTTTCTTTTGACACCTCACGGTTGGACAATTTTTCTTAAAATGTACTAGTTCTCCACAGAAGAAACACTTCAACATTTTACTTGTTTTAAAATTATCTGCTTTCTTATCATATTTATTTTCTGAATTAATATTCTTGTGTTCGAATTTGTTACGATGAGAATGTTTTACTACAAAAGCAGATTTTTCTTTAAGTTCTTTTTCATCACGTTCTGACATTCTTTGTTCGTGACGAGTGAGAAATTCTACCTTTTTTGTTGAAGATTTATCTTAATCTGGCATTGCGTCCCAAACTGCAATTATTTCAAAATATTCATCAGGTAAAAACTCACAGTTTTGATTTATGGCGTTTCTGCAATTCCTCCTGCATTGAATTCCACTCTTGAATCATTTTTGCTGCGTGTTTAGCTACTGAATCCGCAGTATTTTTTTGCCGTTTATTAAAGAAGGCATTAAATAGTCGACCCATTCTGGCACATGAACTTTGTTCATAAATAGCGTGTAAAGCATCCCATGCTTCTTTTGCAGTCTCACAGTCCATTACAAAATCTTTTTGATCTTCCGCAATATTTCTAAAAATCAAGAAACTTGCCTTACCATCTAAAGCTTCGTACGTTTTCTTTCTCTTTTCATATGCCCGAAATTCTTCCTGTTTGGCTTGTGCATCAGGCTCATTTGGCATAGTTTCGTGGCCTAATACCACGTTTAAACTATTATGCATCTTGAAAAGCAATTTCATACCATGCTTCCAAGTTGCCCAATTTTGCTTCCCGTGTAGTGGTGCTATTGCAAAATTATCTGCCTCGGCCATTTTTATAAATATATTTTACCAATTAATTGAAATTAAAAATATATCAGTTATGGCATGAATCGGTCTGGGCCCATAACCTGTTCAAAATGTTATGATGCTGAAAATAGAGATAAAAAGGAACTTCATAAACTGGTCTGTATTTATTTATATCTTGTTTATATCAGTAAAGATAGTAAATTGACAACTTCAATAATAAATAATTATTCTAACAACTGAGAGTATCTTCGATAACTCGATCTTATTTAATGTTTATAAACAAGAGCAACTTTACAATTTTCTAACAAAATCATAGACAAGGATAGTAAATACCTAGGCACAGCTTCCATCATTGTGGTAATGGTTAGCGTTGTGACTATTTGAATACAGCAATACGTCATCAAGACGCTAATTGCGCGCGCTTGCAACGCTCATCAAATCGAAATTTTAATAAAATTAAAGTAACAATCACAATCTGATAATTTGAATGTTATAAATATAATATAAGATAATTTGATGCATAAAAAAAAAACAAATAATAAGTAAAATTATTGCATATAATAATAAATGTATAACGTTTTTTACTTTAAAAGTATTATTTAGTCCTGTATGAAAGCACTTTTAATGAGTAGGTACTCGTTAAGCTGGCAACACTGATTGTATAACGCATTGTTTGTTCTGCGAATTTTGAAGTTGTTTTTGGCGTCGCGTCTAGTGCTCCTATTTGGTTTATCGTGAGTTTTCTGTGATTTTGTTTACATTTGTGTTTTAATGTTGACAAAAAACTTTAGCTATGATTTGTTTTTATGATTTATCTATTAGAAACTGTTGCTTATTTGATACATACCATAGGTAAGTAATATCATATATTTGTGATCACATTTTATAAAGATATAAATGTTATCCGTATTTATTATATTTTTAGAGTGTTTGGAAATGAAAAAGATTGGATGGAGTCGATAAAAGAGAACTTGTAATATTTAAAATTGAAGCCATTTTTCTACTTTAAAACGACTTTTTTTGTGTTCAGAACATGTTAGATTTTTTAAATATCGCGCCACCGATTAGCGTCTTGTTATGGCCGCCTATTTTTCTATTCGTTTCAAGCGTATAACGTTGGTTGCTTGGTCTAGGTATTTTATATATTTGTCTATAATATAAATTAGTGCAAAATTCTGAGCGTATACTACCGAACGCATGTATTTATTTTAACCAATCAGAACTATATTTGTCCTGTTAATGAAGTCTTATGGAATAGACTATATATTGATGTACTTTTAACAACGTTTTGTTATTATAATTATCATATTATCTACATCAGTTATTCTTTGATTTTTTTGATCATAAAAACTATTTAAAATCTACTTATAATTATTGTTTAGAAGCAACAGATTAGAACCATATGTAACAGCGCTTTGAAAATTAATTTGCACTTGATTTATGTAATGACATTCATGGCTTTCGGAACAATAATCAATTAACTATAATGAGTAATATTAGTGCGGACGGTTATACGCAGTGCTGGTGAATAATTCAATGTGGTTTGAAGTGTGTAAATGATCTAGTTATCAGCAAATTTTATTTCCGTATGACATTTTTTTTAATTCTGTCATTTCTGTCTGCAGTGACATTCCTTGCAAATCTGTACTGGTTTTAAAACAGTGGCATTGCCAGACATTAAAAGAGACTGTTGATAATACTCTATACACAAGAATTTTTGAAACTGCAAATATTTTATAATTACTTAATTCTTCATTAAGAAAACAAATTAATAACATTTTTCTGAAACCGTCAGGAAAGTACCCACTTTCCTGACGCATTTGAGTCAGGAAAATAGATCATTACCTGACAACAACAAAATTTCATACTCTTTTTCATATCGGTCTTTTGATTTCCTCGGTAGTAAAATTTCTACTGCTGCAGCTGCCTCATTTAGGATTTCAGGAGGAGTACTTAAATACTCCTCACTCTCATTTTCTTCGCTATTTTCCAACATTTTACACACTGAAATCAATTACTTTTGACACAATAGTTATTTGTGTATCAAGTGCGGATAGAGCATAGTTTGTTGCACGCGGCGAGAAATTGTTGATCGAGGCGAAGCCGAGATCAACAACTCGACAAGTGCACCGAACAAGCTCTATCCGACGAGATACACACAATATTTTTTCTACAATCGTTGAACAATGTCAAGGTGTAGAAAAAAATTAATTTTCAAAATTATCTTTGGTCACGCCTATAACAATTCAGTAAAATTGTAGTTACCCATGTCACCGTAATCATGACAACGTTTATGAACAAAATAAAAATTTTCAAAGAAATCATAATTTGATACTTGGAGTACATTTGACGTATGGAGTACATTTGACATAAAGTCTACAGAGTGAATACGTTTATGGTGATTAAGTTGAAGTGTATGTAAGTATATGCCAACTGAATTTGCAATAGCAAGGTTATTACCAGAAAAATCCAATGCATCATTTACTTCTTTTACCTAATTTATATTTGTTTTGTTTTTGTCGCGCTAGTGCGACAATATGCCACTTTGTCGCCCTAGAGCGACAATTTTGAACATTTCCTAACCAAAAATGGAATAACAATGTCGATATTGTGCAACGATTGTAGAAAAAAATATTTTTCTTATTTGTCGTTGTTTTCAACAGCTTTTGTTGTCACCCTGGATACGTAGTTTATTGCCAATATGATTCTTACCAAAAAATTTAAATATTTTGAATTGTTCATAATTATTTATTATTATTTATTAAATTAAAACGGTTTCAGAAAAAATAGTATACATAATACGTCAGGAAAGTGTCTTTACTTGACTCAGCGTATTAAAATACTCGGCCTAACGGCCTCGTATTTCAAACAGCCGCTTCGTCTAGTAAAGTATCACTTTCCTGACTTATTATGTAATATACTATTACCTTACTTGTACTCTAAATAACTATTACATTTACAATTAAAATTTGAATGTTAATTAAAGATAATTGGGCTACGCCATGAGTGGCTAAAAGCATGCTATGAAAGTCAAAATATCACGGATATAACCATACTTTTGTTTGTTCAAATAATTTTAAAGTGGAAGAATTTATGCAAGGAATTTGGCACGCAAAACTTGTATCGTTATCTTTTTGATACTAACATGTACATCATACATTTTACTTATAGTCATTTTTTTTTTCAAATTTCTTATTAATATTATGTAGCTAAATTACATATCACAGTATCTGAAAGTAAGTGCGCTTTTCTTGAAATGTAGTGCTAAAATCTTGACAAGAATGTCATCGGATGACTGGTGAGGTTTCTTGATGAGTTCAACAAATGTACTGAATACTTCACTTACGAGTATAATATACCAATAATTGACGTAAAACTGGCTTAGATATTTAGACACTGTACAGGTATTTGAATTAATGCAGTTGACAATGGAATGAAGGGATAATTTTTCTTATGACTTATGGTAATCCATAAAATTTTGGTACTTATGGATCACTAGATTTTGTCGTTTGGTGTTTGACAGAATTTAAAGGATTCTTGTTTACTTTGAAACATGCAGAATCAGCTAGTAAATCTTTAAATAATCATCCTTATTTTTTTAAATGTTATTTAGACGTAAATCAAGTAAAGTTTGCAATTTATTGGAAGATAAGTTGTTACTTGGAGGCTTCTTATACTTCTAAATTTTCGCAGTATTCATGCGAACTTAGTGTACTTGTTCGTCTAGAAGTCTCTGTGTGACAATCTCTTCATTTGGAACACATCAAGGCACGATACTAAAATACATGCATTTGGACAACATAGTACCATCACTATCCGAAAGAAAATATCACTTAAATTAACAACTAGTTTATTTTTTTTTACAGTGATCTTGGTAAATATGGGATGTTGTTTTTTGTGGATATAAAATATTTACTCTTTTCACTTTTTTAAACAAGAAATCATGTAGTTTTTCTTTGCAATAAGAATGGTAGTTTGTAGTGACGACCAGTGTTCTATTCCCATACAGTTAATCAGGAATTTATGACAAACATAAAATTGTACAAAGTGTGTCTAAATCTTTCTGTATAAACTTAATAGGTACATTTTTTTAAAGTATGTAGGGTAAATAGCTTCGTGTTAACGCATCGGATTGTGGATTATAAGATTCTCGGTTCGACCCTCACAGCCGACAAATTTTCGAAATTTTTCACCACATAAAATTACCCCTGTGGCTCCTCCACCACTACCAACCTTGGAGGCCGTAATTTTATGGATGGTAGCAACCATTCACGCAAAAAATTTATTTAAAATCAGATTTCCTTAAAACAGTATAAGCTAGTTATGTTTTAAGGGTAGTCTTCATTTTCAGAAAATTATGAACAGTTTTTTTTTTTTAAGAAAAATGTAATTTTATCTGTCTGCATAATGAAGGATTATACCAGAACATATCAGGAGTTTTATGTACTTAGAAGTCAGGGAGGATATCCAGAAATGTAAGAAATATAGTTGTACATTTTAAAAATTCCTGTAATTAATGAAAATTTTCTATTTCATCATTCGATGTAACTTGTTGTTGTTCCCTAACAAAATAAATATGGCAACCTCTCGGAATAACGATAGTAGTTGAGTTTCACAACCCTATTTCCCAAATTGGCAGGAACTCGTAATATAACTTTTGCAATGGTCGAATTTGACAAGCGATAACCACACTTCACGTACATACTGAGATTTTTTTATACAGGGTGATCAAAAATTAGAGGTTACGGATTTAAGGGTGGATAATACATCTCAAAACAATAAAAAAAGTTCGTATAAACAAATAAATAGCGATTTTAATATTTTATTTGTCATATACAACTTCAAAATAACAATAATTAACGACAAATAAGGAAAAACAAAAAAACTATCATCATCTTATGTTATTTTGAAAGTTGTAGAATATTTAATTTTGCATTGTTTTGATACATTAATTTTATTAATTTTCATTAGATTTAGAGATAATAAAATATAAAGAAATTAGATTTCATAAATCTTGCATTCCTTGTACATTATAGAAAAACATAAAAATTTTCAATTTTTTTACGAAATGTGGCATATCATTTTGTTGTGAAGCTGTTTTCTTAGTGAAATAAGTCAAAAAATTCAATAAATATATAAAATTAAATTAAATTTCGCCCACCTCTGTGGCTCAGTGGTTTAGAGTACTAGGCTCTGACCCAGAGGTCCCGGGTTCGATTCCCGGACAGGGCTGGCATTATATCGGTGTTTGTGATTGACTACAACGCAGACACCTCCATACTTATCACCAAATCGGTATCCGTGATTGACTACAACGCAGACACCTCCATCTTCATTACCAATCGGTGTCTGTGATTGACTACAACGCAGACATCTCCATCTTCATCATCAATCGGTGTCTGTGATTGACTACAACGCAGACACCTCCATCTTCGTCACCAAATCGGGGTCTGTGATTGACTACAACGCAGACACCTCCATCTTCATCACCAAAATCGATGTCTGTGATTGACTACAACGCAGACATCTCCATCCTCATATCGCTTATCACCCCGGCTAATAACCAAAGTAGTTGAAGCCGCATCATCATAATTAAAAAAAAAAAAAATTAAATTTCTCAAATAAAAATTGAAAATAAACAAATACGAAGGTATGTTTCTGTATCATTAAATACTATTTTGTATCGTTTAAGAGTAGTATTGGATGGGAGGTTATGTGCTGCCACATCAGATTTTTTTTATTATTTTGAGATGTATTATCCACCCTTAAATCTGTCCACTCTTAGATCCGTGACCTCTATGTTTTGAACACCCTATATAATGTCATTTCCAATAAGGAATAAATGGAATAATGATATATTTACTCTTGTATTTGATTTATTTATTATACTTATGTTTTAATGTAATAAATATTATGGATAATATTTAGTAGGTACCAAAGTTGTAAAGCTTTTCAATTATATTTTCATTTTATCAAAAAAACTGATATTACATTTATCGACAAGCTGTTCCAATCTAATGCCGTGATTCTAAATCTTCGGCGTAATAGATTTTATATTAAATTTTCAGGATCCATGATAATAAATATTGGTTCTTTTCCGATATATTTAACTTCTTTTATTAGGTACTCTGTTTTGTTTTGATTGATTGTCATTCAGCACGAACTAATATTCTTTGTTGCAAAATATTATATATAATATCATATTGAATATATAACTTCCATGAAGACATTCCAAATATATTTTTAACCATTATTTGGTTAAAATTTACTTACAATATGAATAGGCTACTTCTTTTATTGTAATTACTTTAATATAAGTTATTCAACTTTTGTTCACAGTTTTCGAAGTAACTTCCTCGTGCATTTTGTGATCAAGGTTTTGTAATTATATTTTAAAATTAGGACATATCTATAAGTTATAACAATGTTATTGTTTGATTTATTGACGTGATGAATAAAATGTTCAGGGTTTTTTTCTTTGTAAATGTATTACAATGTATTAATATATTATAATATAATACTTACAAAGAGTCATTTCCACTAAATTCCCGTGACATCTTTAACAGAATACTGCGATATAAATTGTTTTCATTAATGTTGCGCCTCAATGCTTAAACGCTAATAGCATGTCACTATGATAATAATTTATTCTAGAAAACAGATAACCATAATGGAACGTAACAGTGTAATTACAATGAGATATTTCGCTGCATAATAATAGAATCCAATGGAACATATTCATATATAGGTAACATTGTATGATATACTCTTTATACTCATAATGGGAATCTTGCTCAATATGATCACATTTCTATTCAGTTATTTATGAACATTGTTAATATTGTAGGTGTGTATTATCGTGTTTATTACGGGATAGGTATTGGATAAAGTATTAATAAAAAAAAAGTTTAGAGCTTCTACGTTTTTGTTGGACGAAAACAAATAAAATATAAGTTTTTAACAAAATAGTAGATGCAACCATGTATTCAACAACTGGTTGTATTTGAGCAATATATGTAAGAGGTAATAATCATACGGATCGTGTGTTTAATTTTATTAGAATTATTGTACTCTTTCTTCCAATCCAATGTATGTTCATTTTTTAATTGTTCTTGTTCTTTTCTTAAACGTGTATTTAGTATAATCACACCAATTTGACTATTTCTTTTAATTATATCTCTAATATTCTTATAATTTTCACGATTTTAATCATCATTATCTCCGAAAGGACAGTCCTAAGACAACCAGGTCCTCAAGTACCATGGTACTTTATTCGCGACCAAATTAATCACTGTGCAGTCAGAGTCTCAATCTGGGCGATGACCTATGGTTCGTAGATTCGAAGTTTAACTGAGCGGGTGTCTTTAGCTGCGTCCACATTATGTCGAAAGATGTTGATCGGCATGGCCCGATCGGCAAAGCCGAATAGCTGGACGTCTCGATCGGCCTTGCTGACGTGCCGAAAGCCGGCCCGAACCGACCCGAATCCAACCGGAATATGATCGGTCCTGATCAAAGAATGCCGAACCAAAGAGTGTAGTGTGGACGTCCCGAATGTGCCGATCGGCCTCTACACGCGGCATCGGTAGTAAATGTGGTTCGGTTTGGCACCTTTTGGGACGTCCACACACGGAAACATTGTGGACGTCATGTCGACCCAGATGTGCCGACCCGAATGTGCCGCCCGGCATAGGCCGATCGGCATCATTCGGCATAATTATAAATTAGCCCTGTAATTGGTTTTCTGTTGGGCAATAAATATATATATATATATATATATATATATATATATATATATATATATATATATATATATATATATATATAATTATTATTATTATTATTATTATTATATGGACGCAGCACGCAGATTTACATCACTCATCACAATATGTATTTGGTAGCGCTTTAACAAGCTCGGCCATCGCTCTGGTTACTTTTAAAATAAAAGTGTATAGTGTAATAATAGTTATTTGTCAAACTAGAGAGGAAAGTGCTTCTTGTTCCCCCTCGAGTTCGAAGTTTGCCTCATGAGCGCAGCGAGTGAGGCATTTCGAACGAGAGTGGAAGAAGAGCTTTCCACTCGTGTTAGACACAACATTTTTTCACGACATGTTTCTAAAAACGATTTGCTCGGACCTAAAATACACTTTGAGAACATAACTGACAGCCTGACACGTTAAAAGTTAGGTTATCAGACACAAGGCGGTGTAGCAGTATTGCCAATGAACCAATATTAAATATCTTTAATAAGTTGTCAAATTGTGATTTAATAAGAAAAAGAAAAATATAGGACATAATTGTATGATAATTTAAAGTATGTGTATCACTAAAATAAGGATTTTCAATAAATTTAGGAATTTATTTATTATTTTATAATAATTTTTTAGTAAATAACATTCATATTGGTAACACTTCTATATTTTCCTCTCTAGAGAGGAACAACACATTTTCCTCACTATTTCTGGAGAAGAACGGTGAGGTTTCCTACCATGTCCTGAAAAAACGGTATTTGCGTTTATTAAGTTTATAGATTGAAAACTACATGAAGAGACTTCAATTAAGTAAATGGTTCATTGTTAGTTCCAGTTCTTTAGTATTTCAGCTCAGTTCACGCCTAATAAGCGGATGTGAGTATGTTGTAAAAAATATTTAACCAGTGTCTTATGCGAGAGCACAGAAAATAAGCAAGCTTGCTTATTTTCTGTGGCAAGAGTAATGCCCAGTTAGGATTATTTTGAGTGCCACTGTCTCATTCCGTAAGTAATAAATTGTCAACCTTGAGCAGTGAACAGCCACTTGCATTTTGGCTTTTCTTGTGAAATGTTCAAAGAATTACTACACAGTTTAAGGGCTCCTCTCGATTGCATGCATAGATTTTGTGGAGTTATCTTGTGAGTTCCTGTAAGTAGATTTGAGTTCTATGTATGAGAAATGTTAATAGCGAATGTTATATCAGTCTCGATTTTTGAAAGTTATTGTAAAAGTTAGTGAGTAAGTGATACTTTGGATTATATAGCGTCGAATTACTTCAGCTCGTAAAAGTATTTGATTTATATAATATTTTGCTTGTTCATTATTAATTATTATATAATTTTGTTATTGTTGAATACGTGTTTGATTCCCAGCTGCGCGCATATTTCCCGCCATTTGATCAAAAGTTATTTTATAAATACTCTTCGGAATCGAATTAAAATATTCCGTGGTGGCCAGCGACTACGCTACCCTTGGTTATACATTTAATCAAGTAAACCAAGTGCGAGGTACCTGTTACAATAGCTATAAAAAAAAGTTTTTATTAATATTCTACAAATTTTTTAAAATATCAAACAACTGACTTTTTAAAGGTTAAACATAGACTTTGCTACCAATTGGTGATAACATATTTAAATCAATTATATTTATGAGGGGTCTCCAAGTGAGTTGAATACTTGTTTCTGTATTATGAAAGCTTTGCTCATTGTTATAATTAGGGAAGGTAATTGCAGAAATTAATGCTAATATCTCATGTGGAGTGAAGTATAAAGTTTATATTTTTGGTATGATGCCATAAGTTATTTTATTATGCTAGCAATAATTTTGTAATAATAGACCATACTCCTTTCTGTGAAACTTTTATTAATCTTGAAAATTCATATCTACACGACGAGAACGAAGAAAAAGAAAAATACGACTGGCAAGTCAAGTCAAAGGAAAAGTATACAAAAGTGCATATGCTACTTCAGCATAATAAATATGCCATTCACGGATTCCACTACATGAAGTTGCACTTCTGAAATAAAGGTGAAAGGTGTTTGAAAACACATTTCAAATAATTGTATGACAGGAAATAAATATTAATTTTAATTTTATTGTACTATGTAACGTTTGTAATATATAAATAAATGTATGCAAATTTTTCGTAATACATTGAGTTTTATTTAGACCTTTATATAGTTAGGCATTTATATTTTAGAATAATATTATTTTATGTTTGCCATTATAGATTCTTAAAGGTAAGGGATGAAAATCAATTTGTTTCATACTTACACAATCCTGTCATGTTTATGTTTCCAAGCTAAAAATATAAATACTTGAAATAAAGCTTCGTTTAAATTGAGAATTATATATACATAATTTCTAAAATATTCATTTTAATCTTGTACTAAATAAAGTGGATAGAATTACTGAAAAACTGAGTGAGTGACTGCAGGTGATCAGCTGACCGCACTCTAAATCAGCCAAAATAAGGTACTTACCACTATAAAACTATTTCTCTTACCAAATACTCCTAGATTATAAATTCATCCTCTCCACCAATTAAAGTTTCCAAAATCCCTTCACCCCTATACGGAAAATTCCAAACCCCAAAACTACCTAATTCATTACTAACGCTGTCAAACTCAAGGTTGAGTAAAACAAACAAATCAAACACCGAACAACTAGTGACATCCAACAAAAAGTACCAATAAACAAAAAGGTACCTTTAAATAGCCAAGAACAAACATGAATAGTATAAACAATGTACCACCAGATGGAGGAGGCAGTAATACAACAAATTCAAATCCAATACAAAAACAAACATATTCACGACTAACTCAACAAAATTCTCAATACAATAAAAACTTGTCAAAAAACTACCCCCAGAAAGATCAAGCAATTATAATATGTGCTATTAACGAAATACCGGTTAGAGAGTATGTCATTGCTGTCGGACAACTAATAAAACCTGAAAACATACTATACGTATCCAGACTGTCAAACCAACGCATATGCATATTCCTCAAAAATAAAACGTTTGTAGATGAAATTGTCAGACAATATAAAACAATTAAAGTACAAAACCACTCAGCCGAAATAAGAAGATACATAATACCACCAACTAGAGTGACTATATCGAATGTGTGCCCATCTATACCGCAAGAAATAATAATGCAATCTCTACATGACTTAAACATACAAACACTATCACAAATTTCAAATCTAAGAGCGGGAATATTTGAACCCGGATACGAACATATTCTCAGCTTCAGGCGACAAATATATATCACTGAAACGGACAAATCAAAAGTTCCAGAATCTATCCTCATTAACTATGAAAATACAGAACACCGAATCTTCTTCACTACAGAAACAATAATATGCAAGAAATGCAATAATCCAGGACACACCGAAAACAAATGCAAGAATATACAAAAAAACACACAAGAACATAACACCACTACACTAAGCAACACAACATCAGAAGCTACCACAAATAACAATAACACAACTACAACCAACACCCCGAATAATCATCCAATTACGATAAACAAAAACGAAAACAATAATTCCAACATAAATAAAACTTATACAACAAACAATATCAACCATACTACAACTAACACTCTAAACGAAAATAATATAAATAAAACAAACGAAACATTCAAAAAACCAATTAATAAAATTGCAGGCACCCCAAACCCTACTCCAACCCAAAACAAAGATCTAAAATCAATACAAAATACCAGTACCCCAATAAAACGTACTGCATCAGAAATACAAACAGGAAATGAAGAAGAAGAAACAGACAGCATGGTCGAATCAGAAATCGAATCATGCTCATCTCAAACATCATGTAATGGAAAACAAAGCACCGAACAGAAAACAAAAAAAAGCAAAACCAAACGAACAAATAACGGAACTAACCATGAATATAATAGATCCCTCGAAATAGCGCAAAAAGAAATAGAAGAAAATATAGAAACATATCCAATGGATTTTGAACAGTTCAAACACTTCATAGAAAATGCTCTTGGACCAAATAATCCACAGGAAATAATAGAAGACTATACAGACGAAATCAAAGAAACTACAGAAATGCTGAAGAGAATACACACAAAAGTAAAAGGACAACTGAAGAACAGAATATCCAGAATAATTAAAAAACTTAAAACTCAAACACTTCGACAAACGAATCCTACTGACTCCAGAGGCCCGCAAGCCCCACAAGTAGAAAATAAGTCCCAACAATAAATAAATGACAACAATCCAGTAGAATTGCACTAGTATAAATACACACCGAGAAGAACTACAACTACTAATTACGGAACAAGATCCAGACTTCATCGCATTACAAGAAACCAGACTACAGGAAGATAAACAATGCAATATTAAAAATTACCACATGTTTAGGAAAGATAGAAAATTAGAAGAACATGCAGCAGGAGGGGTAGCCATTCTAGTGAAAAATTCTATTACAGCAGACGAAATTCAACTACAATCTGAACTAGAAGTTATAGCTATCCAGATACAATACCCCATGCAACTTACAATATGTAATATATACATACCACCTGATACAAACCCACAATCACAAGAAATTACACAAATAATAGACCAACTGCCGAAACCTGTGCTAATAGTCGGAGATTTCAATGCCCATAATACTCTCTGGGGCTCAAAATACACAAATAACAGAGGTAAAACAATAGAAAATACAATGGATGAACTAGTCCTACTAAATGATGAATCCAAAACCTACCTATGTATTAGGACAGGGACACTTTCTACTTTAGACCTATCCTTCTGCGACCCTGCAATAGCTCACAACTTCAACTGGGAAATACTACCACACCAGTACGGACTGGGAGGACACTTCCCCATAAAAATAACAAACATTACAACATGTAAAAGGACGACAACAACACAGCCTAATAAGTTGAAACTAGAACAAGCTAACTGGCAACTTTATGCAGAAGAAATCAACAAAATGTCAACTGAGAATACTGAAAATTGCAATAAATCAATTCAAAACATAATAAATACAATAATAGAGGTAGCAGAAAAAGTAATAGGATACAAGAAGAATAAAGGGAAAAAATGCGTACCATGGTGACATAACCAATGCCAAGAAGCAATACAAAATGTAAAACAAGCACTTCGAGAATTCCGCAAGAATAAATCACAGCATAATCTAATTGAACTTAAAAGAAGAAAAGCAATGTGCAAAAGAATACTAAAATTAAGCAAAAAACCAATCATGGCAACAATACGTCACCACAATAAATCCAAGTACTCCCACTAAAGAAATATGGACCAAAATTAACAAAATTAAAGGCAAGTACACCTCAACTGAAATCAAAACATTAAATCACAATAACAAAATAATAACGGATCCAAAAGAAATCACAGAAACCATAGCTAAAGTGTTCCAAAATAATTCAAGTAATCAACAATACGATGAAGAATTTATAATAAAGAAACAAGCTGCAGAACAAGAAGAACTAATTATAAACGAAGACCAAGAAAACCAAATAAATAAAGAATTTACAAAATTCGAACTAGAAACAGCTATAAAAGAATTAAAAAATAACAAAAGCCCTGGACCCGATAATATAACCTCGGAACTCATAAAACACCTACCAGAAGGTATGCTAAACCATATATTAAATACATATAACCAAATATGGAAATCAAACACCTTCCCAGATCAGTGGAGAGAAGCTATACTAATACCGATTCACAAAAATGGTAAACCAAAAATAAATCCACTCAACTACCGGCCAATCGCACTCACAAACACCCTAGGCAAAATCATGGAGAAAATGGTGAATAATCGACTAATATGGTTCCTAGAAAAAAATAACATACTAGCACAAGAACAATGTGGATTTAGAAGAGGAAGGTCAACTATGGATCACCTAATCAATTTAACAGTTGAAGCAAAGAAAGCCATAAAATATAAGCAACACTTAACAACAGTACTATTTGATATGGAGAAGGCATACGATAGAACATGGCGACACCACATTATTAAAATATTAGCCGAAAGTGGAATACAAGGTAGTATGCTACAGTTTATCAAAAACTTTCTTACAAACAGATCATTCCAAGTTCGATGCAATGGCCACCTATCCCAAAAATACATACTAGACAATGGATTACCCCAGGGAGCAACAATTAGTGTCACGCTTTTCTTAGTTGCAATAAATAACATAGTAAAATCCATGCCAAAACTAGTAAAGATAGCTCTATTCGCAGACGATTTAATAATATACTGTAGGGGAAAAGACACACAAAGTATCGACTCACACCTTCAAAGAGCAATAGACAAAATTCAACATTGGACAAAAAACACTGGTTTTAAATTATCACCAACAAAGACAAAATGCATCCACATCTGCAAACGAAGACATGGAGAACAACATACAAACCTCACCATTGAAAACAAGACCATTAGAAAAGAAAACCAAGTAAAATTCCTAGGTATCATTTTCGACCAAAGGATGACATGGAAACCACACATTACAGAACTGAAAGCAGAATGCTACAGAAGAATAAATCTCATTAAAGCACTAAGACATCATAGTTGGGGAGCAGACAGAGATACTCTACTAAGCATATACAGAGCAACAATAAGATCCAAAATAGAATACGGATGCTTCATATACGGAAATGCAAATAACAACATACTAAAGCTCCTGGATCCAATCCAAAATACTGCAATCAGACTTATAATAGGAGCTTTCCGTACAAGTCCAGCCCCCAGCATACTAACTGAAGCAGGTGAACCAACACTTGAAGATAGAAGAAAACAAATTTTAGCCAACTACATTACACAAATAGCCAGTCAACCAAATCACCCAACCTACAAACAAATCCTTGAAAAAACTAGCTCCATACACCTAAAACAACACCTCCCACTCCTATCACAAATCCAACCACTTTTCAACAAAATAAACGAAACCCTAGTCCAGATAACCCCAAACTACATCCCCTCAACACCACAATGGACAATGCAGCAACCACTATATAATACAGAGCTCCTAAAATATCCAAAGAAACATACATCAAAAGAAACATATAAGAAGAAGATAGAAGAAATTATAAGGAACCATCCCGGAACCCATATATATATATATACAGATGCAGCCAAAAACTCCGAAGGACTAGGTATAGCAGTAGTCATAGATAATGAAATCCAAGAGTACCGACTCCCCTACTCAATAAACATAAAAACAGCTGAAAACTACGCCATACTAAAAGCACTAGAAACAATCCATGACACTCCCAACAAAAGAGAAGAAAAGATTACTATTTTCACAGATTCCGCAGCATCCATAAAAGACATCCTAAACCCAAACCACAAATGTCCCATAATCATCAAAATCCAAGAACATATACACAAATTGCGAATCCTAAAAAAAGAAATCACACTCATATGGATACCATCACACGTCGGAACAGAAGGAAATGAGAAGGCGGACCAACATGCTAAGGAAGCAATGAAGAAAGACGAAATAAGCAACATAAACACCCCCAAGAACGACATAAAAACCATAATACAAGAACAAATTAAAAACAATAGAAAACAGACATGGATGCAAACTAAAAATAACAAACTAAGAGATATAAAAGAACAACTGGAACCTTGGAAAATGGAATCGACAAGACGTAACCAAATAACTTATACAAGATTACGAATAGGACATACAAAAACTACACACAAACACATATTTGAAAAAACAACACAACCAACCTGTGATACCTGCAACACGAAGATAACAGTGAAGCATATAATAACAGAATGCACCAAATACAACCAACAAAGAACAACCCACAACATCCCGAACGACATCAAGGAAGCCCTTAAAAAAAATCAAGACCAAGCGTTGAGCATAATAGAATACATAAAACAAATAAACATGTATGAGCATATATAATAATGCAATACAATATAATGTAAATATAAACAAAATGTAAAAATTTATTGGACCAACGCTATGACCTCGAAGTTAAAGCGTTTTATTAAATAAAAAAAAAAAAAAAAATAAAGTGAAACTGCTATATTAAGTAAACAATCTTAATTTCCAATTTGAATTTCCTCTGACTGTTTCTATGTAAAATATTGACGTAACATTCGTGCAGATTTGCATAGTTCCCTGATGACTGCTATAACTATTGTTTGATTCGGTGTTGTCATATTTACAGTACTTTTAGATTCTACCTCAATGTTATCACCATTTTTATGAACATCCTATATATTATCACGCCATTTACTCTTCTTAGGTGTGGTACTCTGCTTACGAAAATCTCGGTGATTTAGTTTTGCATGTTAAGTACAGTTACCAGCCGTTAAGTCAAGGCCCCCAAAGTTGATAGTGGTGGGGAAACCACAGTGGTAAATTTAAAACTGGCGACTGTGGGATTGAAATGATTAATTTAGAAGATACACACATGTTTTAAAAATTACAGACAAGAAAAAACTCCGTTACATCTTTTCTATAGCTGCCAGGAAGTCTCTTATGGGAGATATCAAATAAGAGAGATTCCGGTTATGAAAGTAATAGAAACCCCTACTACATACAGGGTGCTCATGCTCATTATGTTTGGAATATACTACAGGGTGAGTCATCGAAATGCCCGTCTTCGATATCTCCCTTGTCGTTAGAAATACGGCATATATTTATTAACAAAATTTATTCGACTACTAAAGGAGCATAAAATAAAATTATTTGCACATATACAGGGTGTAACGTAACGGCTAGACGAGAATTGTTTGTCTTTTTTTAAATGGAACACCCTATATATTTTTATATATTTTGAATTGTATTTTATTCACCTATACGGACATATGAATTTTGTTTTAGTTTTCCGCGGCGTTGTCAAGTTTTTTCGTTTTTTCTCCAAAAAAGGCCGAATACACGCATTGCTTTGTGAAGGCGTACTGAAGTTATTTTAATAGTAAAATTTAAGAATTTTTTTTTCTGCGCAACTGTAACTATACTCTATGTTTTGACATACTTTCTTTTAAATGTAATTATACAGGGTGTTCAATAAAGCGAATCAAATTTACTCCACTTCAAATGATTATAACTCGCCATTTTCAAATGGAACACCCTATATTTTATTATTCTTTTGTATGCCATTTTGTATTACCTTCATTTGTTATTAAGGGTATCCTATGTCTAAAACCAATAATTTCGGAGTTTTTTGCTATTTTTCACTAAATTAATTTATTTTATTAAAAATTAAATCTAGTATACCATGGAAATTATTTCCAATATAATTGCCATTCTTATGCAAACATATTTGCAGACAGTTTTTAAATGAGTAATTTACTCTTCGCAGTATATTTGTGTTGACAGTTTCAAAAGAGTTACGAATTCGCTTCATCATATCTTGTCGTGTAGTTGGTGCTGGCTGATAAACCGATAAACAAGAAATAATGAAAGTTTGTAAGATCCGAAAATCTTGCGGGCCAATTACTTGGACCACCTTGTCTAATCCATCTTTTAAGAAATTCTTTATTTAAATAATGCCTAACCTGAATACTGTTGTGAGCTTGTGCACCGTCGTGTTGAAACCACAATCTCCGGATAATATTGAGAGGTAAATTTTCTAAATCGTTTAGAGGATCAGTTTGTAAAAATTAACAATAATTTTGTCCGTTAATACTCGTATTATTATCAAAAAAGTATGATGCAAATTCGTAACTGATTTGGAATTGTCGACGCAAGCGAAGAGTAAATTACTCATTTATAAACCGTCTGCAAATATGTTTCCGTAAGAATTGCGGTTATATTGAAAATATTTTGTAAATTAAAACAAAACAATAAATTAAAAAAACCATACCCATGGTATACTAGATTTAATTTTTAATTGAATAAATTAATTTAGTGAAAAATGGTAAAAATCTCCGAAGTTATTGGTTTTAGGCATAGGATACCCTTAATAATAATTGAAGGTAATACAAAATGACACACAACAGAATAATAAAATATAGGGTGTTCCATTTGAAAATTGCGAGTTATGATCATTTGAAATGGAGTAAGTTTGATTCGCTTTATTGAACACCTTGTATAATTACATTTAAAAGAAAGTATGTCAAAACATAGAGTATAGTTCCAGTTGCACAGAAAAAAAAATTCTTAAATTTTACTATTAAAATAACTTCAGTACGCCTTCACAAAGCAATGCGTGTATTCGGCCTTTTTTAGAGAAAAAACGGAAAAACTTGACAACGCCGCGGAAAACTAAAACAAAATTCATATGTCCGTATAGGTGAATAAAATACAATTCAAAATATATAAAAATATATAGGATGTTCCATTTAAAAAAAGGCAAACAATTCTCGTCTAGCTGTTACGTTACATCCTGTATATGTGAAAATAATTTTACGTTATGCTCCTTTAGTAGTCGAATAAATTTTGTTAATAAATATATGCCGTATTTCTAACGACAAGGGAGATATCGAAGACGGGCATTTCGATGACTCACCCTGTATATATCTCGGTAAATATCAACTTTATAAAAAAGAATTGTATATAAAAGTTGTTTAACATTTTCTTTTCCATAATAAGACAGCATTAATATTTTTGTCTTTCAGAAAACAAATGAGTAATGGATAACACTTTAATTTTTTTTAAATAGCAATATACCCTTTCATTAGGCTCATTTGATAGAGATTTTTTTTCTCTTTTCGATGACATAAAATCTTAGTACCCTTATACCAAGAAAATGTTTGAAAAAATGGATGAACGCTTATAAATTTAATTTCACCAATAACATGAATCTAGTTATCCGTGATCTCTTTTATTTGTCTTAACAATTGAATGTAGGCCATAAATGTGACAGAATCTTGTTTCATTTAGCAGAAACTAAACGCGCCGCCCCACTATCATTCAGCTGTACGCCGATATTTAGATGTGGTATTTACTGCCCGTTGGGTAGGTAGAAGAGGGTCTGTGGAGTGGCCTACCCGATCTCCGGATCTCACACCTTGCGATTTTTTCCTTCCGGATTCAAAATTTGTATATATTTCGGAACTTTCAACCCCGGAAGTCATATTCCTAGGATGGACAGAATCATTGACATCTTTTAAATTTCCTTTCATTTTCACGTTTTGTGTGTGGGTGTTACAACCATCAGCCGGTGTCCGATAACTTTGTGTTTGTTAAGTTAATCGTATCCTAAGTTGGAATGGTGACGAGAGTGAGCGGAAGTGAGTAGGTACCAATCCAACTCAGACCGTGAAAATTTTTCAGACCTGACCTGTGGTACGCATTTTTACAACAGCGCTATTCCGTCGTTTTATTATTTGTAATATAAACTGTTATACAAGTATACGATTTTCAAACTTGAGGGCACGTTAAGAAAATTAGAATTAAACTCTCAAAAATTTGTTTTGGACTATCGTCAATTGTTTTCTATAAATGTATTTTAAATCCTATTGAGTTTGTGATGAAATTTAAGATGAGCGAGAGAATTAAATTAAAACATCAAAAATTTATTTTGAGCGATTGTCAATTATATTGTACATTTTTTATTTTAATCTTATTGAGTTTGGTGTTAAATTAAAAGATTTACAGAGGAGATTTTTTTTATTATAGAATACTTTTGAGCGATCTTCAATTGTTTTTATAATATTTCTTAGAAGTTCATCGAGTTTTGTGTCAAATTGATGATTTCTTATATATTGCGAGTTTTCTACAGCGTGCGCCGTTTCTCGCAGCCTCTTCTCCATGTGTCTCTGTCTTGCGTGTCTTCTTCTACGAGTTGTCTTGTTTTCATTGCATCTAGTACATCTTTTTCCCACGTCCTTCTTGGCCGACCTCGTTTTCTTCTTTCAGCTGGTTGATGATTTCTTAATAGGGAAAAATTCCAAGTGATTATTTCCGACAAGTTTGTGACAACTATATGACACTTCAAACTGTCTGTAACTGGTTTGCGATTGTTTTGGACTGTTTGATAACAGGTAACTATACTCAAAATATTTTAGGAGAAGACGCACATCATCAAAAATATTAATAGATAATGACGTAACTGTGCAACAACGTTTATATGGGATAAAAAATATTGTTGAAATGAAAATGCAATGCGTGTTGCATCACACGTGCCGCCAGTTTTAGACTTGATTTGTTGCAATAAACACAATATATTTATACATACATATTATAAAACACTGGATCACGAGGATCACAAATTTTAATAACACAGTAAAGTCTGCCAGTAAAGTGACAGTTAGATATGAATTTTGTATGTAAACGTGATCATTTACCAATAGCAACAACATAGCGAACAAAAAATGAACTGCAATTACTTTTAATAATTTAAAATTCCATTAAAGGAATAAAATTAACTATAAAATCAGTGCAAATTGCATTAATATATACTTTTCTTAATGCTAGTATTTTTTACGTGTTTTTTTTTTAATGTTAGCATACCTCAATAAACTTTTCAAGTTATTGCCCACTTGGTTTTTTTTTCAAGTTGATGACGTGCGTCTTCTCCTAAAACATTTTGAGAATTGTAGTCACAAACTTTCCAATGGTGTACTTGAAATGATATTTTGTTAGTGAACATGTGCCAGGTTGGAACAAACCTATTATTTTGTGTAGTGATATAATTATGATGATGATGATATAATTAATCAAAGTTGCTATAAGAACAAAAAAACTAAGTAAAACATCTATTTTACTGTATTTAAACGTAAGCTCAACAACAGTATTTTGTAACTTTAAGCATATTATTTACTAATGATTTGTATAACTACTTTTTTTTATGATTATGTATCTTTTTATAATTATATATTATGTACATTTCTTATACTTGTTACCAAAGTAAAATTATTCTGTAATTGGGATTCATCCTGTAGAATAATAATAAATAAATAAATAAATATTCTTTGTGTTAAACTTATGTCAAGTTTAATAATTGAAGAATCAAATTCGGATTTATATAAGGAATTTTTGTGGTGCCACCAATTTTTATTTATGCATCTTCAATACTATAATTGTTTAGCACATGTACATGTAACTGTATAGGCCTTATCCGCATGGCTATTGATGAAAATGATTTGCACTATAAAAAGTGTAATGATTGAAATTATTTCTGATATAAATTAATTTCGATACTAGCCCCACATTTTACGAAACATACAAGATAAAACTGGCACAAAGTATTTATTTTAATCCATAAATGTCCAGTTTTACGTCGTTATTTTCTGATTTAATAAGGATTTTAGCAGACCAGTGTAATAAAACCATGAATATATCATTTTTCTGTATTTGTCTCGATGTTTGTGAAGGATTTGTATGAAATCACAATTTTTATTTAATGGTAATTTATGGTAGTAACATACATCTGTCATGCAGCAGCGTTTGCGGCCCGAGCAGTGTTTTGTCTCGCAACGCAGGCCAGGAGCGTTACATTCCTGCCCCAGGGACTGCCATTAATCCCTAAATTTCACTCATGTGTATTTCGTCAACGCGAAATGTGCTGTCAACCTCCATATAAAATCTGGAACGTAAAATATTAAAATTATGTTTACACGAAAACAGTTTTCAAATTTTATGTGAGCTATATTTTATTTTTGTGGTACATTGTAAATAAAGAATTGGGTGGTTGGAGATGAATGGTTCTTATGTTTACTTCAGACGCTCACATTTTTTATTTACTATATTGAAAACGCAAATGACAATCTGTAAACAAAACATTATTTTATTACACTTTTAAAGTTATTTAATTTAAGTTATAGCTGACACACAGATTTCTTTGTAACACTGGATTGGACATAGGCCATACTCTGCCATCTGAAAGTGTTCCCAATTGAACGGGTGAAACTGACGTTTTGTGACACTTTTGAGCAAAAAATTCAAATTACTTGAATGAAACATTTATAGTATAAGTGCGCAATCTAACGCTCTGCCTCCGCTCTCTCTACGCCGCGCTCGCCATCACCTCTCTTCAGGTCATACCTATCATCAACATTTTTAAATATTAAAACCTCAATTTAGACCAACTGGGGACGCACTGTAGTGGTTTAAGCCCAATCTAGTGTTATATAGTGTAGCTACTATGTTTACACGTGTGAATTAAAATTCAAATACAGGTTAATATTTATGAGTAAGTTTTGTGATGATTTTTTATATGACAATTTGTCAACAATTGTCGATGTAAAGCCATTGTTGACAGGAGTATCAATAAAAAAAAAAACTCGGTTTGATCAACGGCTTACCTGAAGTTATATTTTCTATATTAAAAATGTTAATGTTTCTCTGAACTTTGTGACGTTAATTTTAATTTTGGGTACAGGGACATGTTATATCGTTGAAAAGGGAATACTTCGAGCTATCCATTCCAATAAAAACACCCCCCTATAATTTTATTCTACCAACCGTTCAAATATCCACCACTTTGATGTATAAGCTTCTGCATTAATTTTTTCTCTAAATTTATTAGTTCGCCAACTAAACTGATTGGTTGCTTTAAAAAAACTCACTCTGTATAATATAATTCATATAGAATAGATGTTTCAGTTCTATGTATATTTTCATATTAACTATCTATAATAATGGAAATATAATAAATACACAAGCGACATCATGGTTACCTAAAAATATTTATGTACAAATCTCGAAAAATAATCTGATACAAATTCCCCTTTTAGAAATCGAGAGTTTGTTACATAATGCGAAAAAAATTCCAATATATAATTGACGTTGGCTCAAAAATATTTATTTTAGTACAGTTCTTCTCTGAAAAATTTTTAATATGACACCAAATTCGACAAACAGAAAACAAGTAACAATCGATCAAAATGAATAAATTTTAATTTATCTCTCTTCCCTGAGACTTTTAATGTGGTGCCAAACTCGGTTGAATTCTAATATTACTTTTCATTTTTCAAAATATAATTAATATTCTTAAAACGGGATGCAGAATATACATATAATATGTTATGTTCCAAATAATATACCAACATCTTTTATTCGAAACTTTTTTTGCAGTGAAATTAATTGAATTTATTGTTTTGTGTGTCAAGTAAACTTACGCTATTGGGTTTGCAATTGTTACTAAAATCAACCTAGTTGCCCGCATTGTTATTAATCTTACTTTGTTTCTCTACTATTTCCTGTTTGTGAGAGCAGGCATACGGACACATATCAATCCATTCATGTATCCATACATACATCCAAAAAGGCGTAATTAATAGAATGGTTGAAACATATTTCTCTGAAAATCTTGCAATCGTTTTTTTTTTTTTTTCATGAAAAAATAAAAAAGGAAATGAAATACAATGAGGAAGAAAATAAATAAAACCCAAAATTTATTTATTGGAGCGTATTTCTTTACGTTGTAGTAAAGAATTCAATTAGGCTACCGGTTTTGAATGTTTAAACATTCAGTTTTAGGTCCGGGTACAGAGAATTACAAAATTAAATTATATGTAAACAATCAATTGGTTCATACAAACACAAGTTAACAAACAAATAAATAAATAACTTACACAAAAGTAACAGAAAGCTAAATGAACAACTTTAGAACTATATAGATGATGTGGATCAATTCAATGGAACAAAAAGAAACAGAAACTAACAATTGTCATGTTGACAACTTCGGCGACAGAATGCAAGTGCCATGGACAAGCGCAAAGGAACACAAAATCAGATAATTATGTTAAGCAGTGGTGATATGCTATCAGGTAATTGGTCATTGAGGCAAGTACCTTGCTTGAAAAGTTTTAAAATTTCTATGTTTTGTAAAGTATTATTAGGGTTGAAGCTATGTCCTGTCTCTAAAATATGTTCAGCAAACGTAGAGTGACTTCGATTAATTTTTAAACAGTCCAAATTCTCTTTGAAACGTTGTTTAAAACTTCTACCAGTCTGACCAATCTAGGCGCGTTGATAGCTATCATATGGTACTTTATAAACACCTGAGCGATCTAAAATGTCTGTTGAATCTATTTTTCTACAAAGCGCGCTTTTTTAATTACATAGAGGTTTACAATCAAAATTAAAATGGAATTTATGCTTATGAAAAATGTTATCAATTTTATAATTAATATCACCTAAAATTTATAAATAGTTTCTTATCGTTGGAAATGTTTGAAGAATGATTGAAAGCTAAGTTAGATAAAATTTTATGTTCTTTCTTTTCAATTAATTTATCAATGATCTCAGAACGAAAGTTATTGGTGATGGCAATTTGTTTAATGACTTTAGTTTCTTTGTCTCAAGGTAAAGTTAACATACGGTGTATATATGAATTGCAACAAGTTATTTATGCTGATAACAATGGAATGAGTCAGAATTAATCGAGTCATCCGTTTGAGTTGGTTTGCTAAAAATATCTATATATTAAATTAAAATTTGTTTTGTTGCCGTTTGATATTAATTTCTAAAACATTAATACTGTTATTGTTTTCTAACTCATAACTGATAAAAATGTATCCTTGGAACAAACAGAATTCTCTTAAATGAAAAGAATAATTGATTTGAATAGCGCCAATCTGATTTCGTTTTCATTGAAATCTTTTGTAGGTTTAATAAATATTCTTGTATGAAAATTAATTTAGTTTTGAAGGAACATATCAAAGTATTCAACTGAGACACATTATGAATAGGAAGTTCTTTTTCATTATTCCTAAAAACAAAATTTATAATATATTCATTTTCTTTCAATGCAGTAAAAAGGAGATACATAAAATTTATATTCAAAATTAACTCTTTTTTAATTGAACCTTATCATTATGTACCCTTATAAAAATGTTTTCTTGGAACAAACAGATTCCTCTTAAATGAAGAGAAAAATTGATTTGAATAGGCCAATAAGATTTCGTTTTCATTGAAAACGTTTGTAGGTGTAATAAATATTCTTGTATGAAAATTAATTTAGTTTTGAAGGAACATATCGAAGTATTCAATTGAGACCCATTATAGGGACGAAGTAGTTTTAATTCAAAATGAAATCGTTTTAAATAAAAACATTTTGTTTAAAATTAAAATTTTTTTTTCATTATTTTTAAAAACAAAATTTAAAATATATTCATTTTCTTTCAAAAAAGAAGATAAATAAAATTTATATTCAAAATTACTGTTTGTTTTTAATTGAACGTAATCATTTTGTAAGAAATAAAATTTTCTTCAACGAATGCATACAAAAGAAAAACAGAAAATTTTCTTGCACCAAGAAGTTATTAATATGAGTGTAAGAAATAAGATTTTTTTCAACGAATGCATTCAAAAAGAAAATTGAAAGTTTTGTAGAAACTTGAAGTTATTTTTGTGAGTGTATCGTAAATTTAATGTTAGGGTGTAAATTGTTCAAATTACTATGAAGAATATTTAAATCATCAATGGAACCAGTCCAGAGTAATAGTATATCGTCCACATAGCTAAACCAAAAGCCAATGTTGCTAATATCGATTTGTTTATAAAAGTTGCCATTAAACTTAAAATAATTTTGATTAATAGTTTTATAAAAACTTTGTGATTTTACTACTCCAATTTTATAATTATATAAGATTTTCAAAAAATGAGACTTGTCAAAAACATAATTTGGTGTTTTTATCAGTTGTGTTGATAGCGTTTAACAGATAAACATTTAGTGTTGACTTGTACAGCAACAAATTTTTTTCGTGTTAAGTCCCATCACTTATGCAAATGTTACATTTTTCTTAATGAGATAATTTTATGTATCTGTTAGATATTTTATAAAATACGACGTCAAAAATATGACTTTTTTTTATTAAGTATTCATACCACTACTAGAACATAAAAAGCGCCGCAAATAGTGCGTTTATAGACCTCGTAAACGACGTCTTTTCAGTGCCTTTTTAGCCTTGTTACAGAAAAACAAAACAAAAACTGAAAACTTAGCTATCAAATATATGAGATTATATAAGAAATAGTTCTTAGACTAGGATAGAAGTTTAAGAAATAACAAGAACCTTGAATAGTTTAATGAGTGAGAGAGAATGAAGAAAGGTTGCAATCTGTGACATAATTTTATTGATATTTAAAAATCGAATATTTTAAAAATTATGTATCTTTTATCATTGGTAGTATCTGCCTGTTTTGAAGTGTAATTTTAAAATAAATTTGTTATTGTACTGGAGAACCCCATTTACTCAGTTTGATTTGGAGTGACATCCCTGTTGGAATGAATCCTGAAAAAAGTCCGTTGGCAGGAAAATTAAAAATTGAAAGATAAAAATAGCGCTGGTCGCATTTGTTCCTACGCTGGGTGACGGGCGCTCAGAATGCTACATCGCAGGGGCTGGTCACTTGGAGTGTGAGGGACACTGCCCGCACAGTTCTGCGCGTTCTTGCCGCTTCGGAACGGTTGTGATATAAATGAGTGTATTTTTTGTTTGCGATTCATTACTCACTACCACACACACCTTCGCTGCGAGGTGCAGCAGGGGATGACTGCTGCTCGCCGTGCCTTTCCCACAGGTAAATAGTCGGTCGTAACATTTACACAGCGCCATATCGTTCAAATTTATCGTTTTGCATCCTCGCATTCAATAAAAAATTCAATATTGACGTCATTTGATAAGTCTGGGAAATTAGGAATTAAATTAACTTCCATGTGGAGGGAAATACATCTCTATATTTAACATATTTCAAATTTCAATCTGTATTTAGCTCCATCTCAGCAGAAAGTTTTACAATGCATTATTCTGTTTTCATTCAAGTTTAAATAATTTTTGTACAAAAATGGTATTTCACGAACTATCGTATACTTATTTCTGACGAAAAGTGTTTGGATGATGCTTTATTTGTTTATTAGACCTACTGCAAATTTTGAATTCTTTATAATATTTTCGTAAATTTATGAGTATTTAAATGATCAACATCAATAATAGTTATTTACTTTACTGGATAAAATTATCACACTCAGCATTCTTCGTGTACTAAAATTTCTCTCGTGAGTAATTCCACGTTCCCCACGTGTGAAGTATAGCTAACGTTTTATCCAACACTTCTTAATAAATGAAAAATTTATTAAAGAAATATTATTTGACAGTGACATATGCTTTAAATTTTTAAATTAAAATGTCAATTATTGTTATAAATAAAAAAATACTCACTAGTGACTTTCCTCAAAATTATACCCACTAGTGGGTAATCTGTTACTTTCCTTGTCTAAACTCGTCATATTTATAGAGCATTTATTGAGAGGTGTTGGATAAACTATTTTTATCCAACACCTCTCTGTAACAAGGCGAACATTCAGAATACGATTTATTGTTTTTACTATCAAAGCGATTTTAAAATATCAAGTTTCAAACTGCGTTTGGGACGTGAACGCATCGAAAATCGCTTTGACAGGAGTTCTTGTTTTCTTGAGGTTAATTTATTACCACACATGCGTGTTAGATTTTTGTTATCCTAAATTGTCATTTGAGTTTATCGCGGCAAATATTCTGAAATATCGGCTTGAGATGCCATCTGGGGTTGACAGATTTACAGATCCTGGTCTAACCCTAGATTAAGTTTTAGTTTTTAGGTAATGTCTGTGCTAGATCTGTGGGAAACGTTTCCTTCTCTGCCCCGCGTACCCGCTTATGGGGTAGATGCATATGTTGGCTAGCACAAGACAGAGAGTTAGTTTTTGGTTGTTGAACTGAGCAGACGTCTTCTGACGTCTGCAGTACGCTACAACATGTAGAAGTTTACAAAAATTCATCATTAAATATGTTTTGGTAATTGCAACTTTTAAACATATTCATACGTTGTCGTCGCTGTAATATTTGTTTATATTGTTCAATTCAGCATTTATCATTTCATTAAATACCATTTTTTATCATTTTAAAAGTTTGTGTTTTAATTGGTAAACCTTAAGTTTCAGTTCCCGCCCCGCCGTGCTACATCTCAATAAATGCTATATTACTATGGCGATTTTAAACAAGCAAAGTAACAGATTATCCACTAGTAGGAATAATTTTGAGGAAAGCCACTAGTGAGTATTTTTTTATTTATAACAATAATAATAACACACAACACCTTTGTAACTACTTCCATTGACATTTTAATTTAAAAATTTAAAGCATATGTCACTGTCAAATCATATTTCTTTAATAAATTTTTCATTTATTATGAAGTGTTGGATAAAACGTTATACTTCACACGTGGGCAAAGTGGAATTACCCACTCGATAAAATTATCTCACTCAGCCTTCGGCTTCGTGAGCTAAGATTTGTCTCGTGGGTAATTCCTTACTTTGCCCACTTGTAAAGTAAATAACTATTATTCACATTGTTTGTTATATCAAATTGATATGATTTTGGGCTCGTATGTTAGAGAGGGACAAAAAAATTGATTTTGCCCGCTCAGGACTAAAATTCCAGAAGGGCCTTGGAACGCTTTTACCGATGATTACTCAGGTAGCACCGAGCTGTCAGAAATGCCATTTTTGGCACTTTTTTTAGATTTTCATCAATAACTTTTTTGTATTACTCCAGATTAGCATAAATTTTGATATTTTTCCCCAGTTTAACACCGATTAGTTTAGCATTATCATCATCATGAGTCAACTTATTCCTAGGACGAAAAAAAATCCCCTAAAGTACTCAAAAATCCTCTTTTTTATCTTAATACATATTTTATGGGTCGGAATTGTTACATTTAATGTAGTATTACATTCAGAACGGTAGATTTATCAGTTTTATGATCAAAATCAATATTTGTCATATAAGTATACGGACAGGTGGCAGCACCACCTTCAAATATTCAAATCAATATTGATTTAAAAGTCGTGCTGAAACCTGTCCGTGATAAAAAAAAACTTTAATAATATATATTTGATTGATAAGCTTCTACTCTTTTTTTCTTAATTATGAAGTAATTTCTAACTATAAAATCAGTTGATGAGATAATTTTAACAATTCACAAACTACTTAATTAATAGGACTGGAAAATAATCGATTAAAGGAACACTTAAATATCTTTTTAAATAATTGATTAATCGATTATATGATTAATCTAATAATCGATTAATAGAAATAATCGATTATTTTATATTAACGAATATTGATTATTGAAAACCCTTGTGAAAACCATAATAAAACAGCCCGAGTCACAAGTGTTTGTCATAGTGATTCAATAGAACTGGAAAATATACGGATCGCAATTTATAACATTTAAAAAATTTGTTGGTCTAACCTTACGAATTTAAAATGAATTTCTGTGTTTTCCAATATGACTCTTATAACAAATAAATACACAGTGCCGTTTCAGTAGATTCAATAGAAATAAATAATCGGTTGAAATGAATAATTTTTGTGTACATTAATATAATTATTAGTGTTTTTGTGCGATAAATAAATAAGTGAGAATTAATTAATTAAGTAGTTACATTTAATAATTAAACATGCGTGTTTTCTTTCAACTTCACTGAACCCGAGGAGCAAGTAAAACGTTCCACTATTAATTTAAAAAAATTAAATTCTTTTAATAAAAAGGCTTTTAGATAAAGTTATGTAAAATATTTAATAAATACAACGTTTCGATTTTTCGATCTTCATTTGTTTATAGCCTGTCGAAGATTTACGTGTAGTAAATCGTAATGTTTTATTTATTAAATATTTTACAGAACTTTATCCAAAAGCCTTTTTATTCACTACGAGTTCTAAAAGCTTTCTCAACATTTAAAATTTACCTTAGAAAGTAGGTAATTGTAATATTTATTATATATTGTTCCTTTTTAATACTAATTTTTTTAAACTAATATCTATATTTTAGAAAAATATACTTGATTTTCAAATATAATATCTAAACTCGCATAGAAAATTATGTGTTCATTAAATGATTGGAAAATAGGAGCTATTAATTAATACATTATTGACATTGATGTTCGAATATTATATTATAGTTTCAAATGTATGCAAAAAACTACCACATATATATTTTTTTGTTATCGCTAACATATTATTTATTAAAAAGGGTTTGAAATTTTTTTCTAAAACTTTTGTTATAAATACGTTATATTGCAATGTACCTGGTAAAAGTCGTGCCAGTGCCGACACCCGTATATAACCAGTATGAGAATGGTAAGCTTCAACATATGTAGCTATAAGAAAGAAGTCGAAAGAAAATCAGGGAAACATGGAAAAACTTTTCTGATTTACAAAAATATATTGTCTGCAAATATGTATAACACATCAAAATTCATAAAGCAAGTTGAAACAAATTTTTCATAATAAAGTGACGTATAAATAAATTGGTTGAACCGTGAATTGCCTGACAAATAATACAAAAATTATTCACAAAACAAAAGAGTCATTTGTAAAACTCAGCTCTGAAGTCTTTAATCATAATGGATTAACTTCGAAAGTTAATGGCCACGCTGCTATTATTTATTGCTATACCTGATACTGATATGCCAGCCCTGGATTAATTTGCAACTGAATATAAATATGGTTGAACTATTAGTATTGTACTGTAAAGAAATTAATCCACTATACTTTTAGACTATTATTTTAATTATTGTGGAAAGAACTGCAACATGTACTTTTTTAACATATTATCGGCTCTATCATGTAACACATCGCTAATAATAAGCGACATCGATAAATTTTAGCTATGGGTTGTATTTTTAAAGACTCTTTCTTATTTTGATATCATGTAAACCGTATTGCTAAGGTAGTCGATAATTTATAATTTTTATCGACATCGGTAATATACTAACGTTGCTAGCATTGGCAACATCGCATTTGTTCTGACGTTTGTCATATTTTGAGGTTAATTGGTTTCATGTAAATGTTAAAATCTAATTATAAGAATTTTTATAGTGTTAAAAGCCATTAACAGGACATCCAGAACTACAAGACAACAGTTCGAAATAATGATAGATTTTATTTCTGCGAAGAAAGAAATGGTGACTCAAGATAAAGCAAATCCAAAAGATATCAGTACATATCAAAATAAATAATGCATGAGTATATTATTTGAGCTGTTAAAGGATGATACATTAATGCTCTGGTTTATGTAAGACATCTAAATCGTATTTTTAATAAGCAAATGCATCGTTCTACTGCATTTCTGACAAGGCAGTGATATTCAGTATATCTAGCTCTTGGTGTACTAGCTACTGAATTTTCAACGGGAGTTAATAACCACGGCTCCAACGGATAGCCCGAATCTCCTAAGAGCCATGAATTACTCTCTCCATTTTCATATTTTGTAACTAAATGTTTTCTTATGACTGATGTCGCCCATATTGCAGAATCATGACATGAGCCAGGTAATCTGGCATTTGAAGAATAATTCTCAAATTTGAATCGATCAGGAGTTGAACATTAATACTATAAAAACCTTTTCGTTTAAAGTAAACTGCCTGTGCATAATTTTCATCTGTAACAGGTGGTGCTTTTATTGCTACATGCGTTCCATCGATGCAACCGAAAGTCCCACCGACATTAAATTTTTGTGCAAATCTGTTATTGAAAAATCAAACTAAAGTAACTATTTTTTTTAATTACTGAAGAACAAATTCATGCTTGCTTGACAATAATAATATCTTCATCAGTAATAGGAAATTTTACGTACTCCCCCAGTAAATAATTTACAAATATGTTAGTAGTTTTAGATACACAAGCACTAACTGAAGCTTGGAAGAGACCATTTTTTTCTGGTAACAACCATGTTCAAAAAATATAAAACAGCCAATACCTAAAATAAAATTGCATTGTTATATTAATTATTCTGAAGAATTAGTCAAAACTCGAAGCATGCCTTTAAATGTTTAGGTATTTTTATATTCCGTACACTATTGATCAGATGTGGAGATATTATTTCAATATTATCTCTTGTCGGAATAACTGTTGGAAATAACAATTTGATAAATCAGAAGGGTTACTTAAATCTCTAATCATTCTTCTTTCTAATCTCATTTCATTTCTAAAATAAGGAAAATTGTAAGATATTGTTATAGGTTATAATTTTTCTAGATATGCATTCATTCTTCGATTTCTTGCAATTCTTCATATCATGGCATCAATAATTAATCTGAATGCCATTTCTACAGTCTCACTTTTAATTTTAACGTTAATTTCGCAAAATTTGCCGTATAACATACATCGTTTATTATTAACAACTGGTCGTGCACTGTCTTTAAAAATTAGAAATTTACCGATGTAAATAAGCGATCATCGTTATTGTAAATTGTTACATGATAGCTAAATTTAAATGTTGTCGATAAAAAGGAGTAGCGACGTCTTTAAAAATTAGCGATGTGTTACATGATACAGCCGTATATGTATTATAGTTTAGGGAACTAAATAAACATATATCATTTCGCCAATTTACTATTTTTGTACAGTACTCAATACCAGTCGTCAGAATTCTGTCTTCAAATATGGATTGGATGAGGATATATAGGGATAAACATATAAAGTTAAAAGTGAAAACTGTCAGCTGTGGGATTCAAACTGACAATCTAAAGATAGGTTACCACAGAGCTATTTATCTTGTCAGGTATGCTTATTAATTCCGCTCACCTATGTACATACTCACTTTTTGTTCATGTTTATATTGTATATACCGAATGAAAATTATATTTAAATAACTAACATGATATTACTCGGTTTGCATTATTAACATTACAAATAATTTTATCCAACATCTCTCAATAAATGCTCTATAACTATGGTGATTTTAAACAAGGAAAGTAACAGATTACCTACTAGTTGGTATAATTTTAAGAAAATCTACTAGTGAGTATTTTTTTATTTATAACAATAATAACAACACACAACACCTTGGTAACCACTACGATTGACATTTTAATTTCAAAAATTAAAAGCATATGTCACTGTCACATAATATTTCTTTAATAAATTTTGCATTTATTAAGAGTTATTGGATAAAACGATATACTTCACACGTGGGCAAAGTGAAAATTATCACACTCACCTTTCGGCTTCGTGCGCTAAAATTTATCTCGTGGGTAATTCCTAACTTGCCCACTTTTAAAGTAAATAACTATTATCCAACATCTCTCAGTAAATGCTCTATAACTATGGTGATTTTAAACAAAGAAAGTAATAGATTACCCACTAGTGGGTATAATTTTAAGAAAAGTCACTAGTGAGTATTTTTTATTTATAAAAATAAAAATAACACACAACACCTTGGTAGCTACTCCGATTGACATTTTATTTTAGAAAATTTAACGCGTATGTCACTGTCAAATAATAGTTCTGTAATAAATTTTGCATTTATTAAGAGATGTTCGATAAAAAGTAATACTTCACACGTGGGCAAAGTGGAATTACCCACTTGTAAAGTAAATAACTATTAACCGAGAATATTATTATATTTTTTAAATTATTAAAAAATAATTACTGCTGTGTGATATAATTCTGGGCGTGTATCTATGGAGGGAAATTCATAATTTATCCATAGATGTAACGTAACTTAGGATTGAATAAAAAAAATAGTAATATTAACATTTAATTTTAATATAAACTACCTAGGATATATATAATCTAATACATTTCATTTGAAATTATAGCTGTTCTACAATTAGAACTCATCAATCCTTTATCAAGGGGGATTAGACCTTAAAATCTTTCTTTCTTCACAGAGCTTCATGAGTTTTTGCTATCCATACAATTTCCCTGCATTTTTTTCTATCCGCTGCGTAGTTTTTCCACTGTCTTATCTCCATTTTCTTAATGTCCTCTTTTACTTGTTTTTTTCCATCTTTTCTTAGGTCTACCTCTTCTTCTGCCATACGTTGGCTTCCACTCTGTTATCTTCCTTATTCCTCCTTCTTTTCCCCTTTTATATATATGGCCCAGCCATCTTATTCTCATAGCTTTTATCGTTCGTACTATGTTTTCGTTTTCTAAGATTTCTTCTATCTCATGGTTCATTAGTTGCCTGCGTTCGCCTTCATTTTCTATCTTCGGTCCCATTATTGATCTAATTATTCTTCTTTCCCATATTTTAAGTTTTTCTTCTTCTTTGCTGGTAAGCGTCGCTGTTTCTGCCGCGTATGCTACGATTGGTTTTATTGTTGTTTTGTATATCCTCATCCTGGTTTTTCTACTTATCTTCTTTTCCTTTAACACCCGTTTGTTACAGAAATAAGCTTTATATCCGCTTTGTATCTTATCTGTTAAGTCGTGGTTTATGCTTTTTCTGCCCACAATTGTACCCAAGTATCTAAACGTTTCCACCTCCTCAAATTTATACTGTCCACATTCTAGGCATTTCATTTTTATATTGCTATTGATACAGTGCATGTATTTTGTTTTACATTCGTTGATCTCCAACCCTCTTTTGTGTGCTTCTTTTTCCAGCTCCATTACAATTCTTTCGAGCTCCTTTTTACTCCTTGATATAATCGCAATATCATCAGCATATGCAATAACCTGCAATACGTTCTGGTTCATCGTCCCTATTTTTTCTATACTTTTTATAACCATATCTAGCGCTAATGTGAACAGAAGCGCCGACAGCGCATCACCTTGTCTTATCCCTCTCTCAACTTGTATTTTCTCCGCCTTCAAACTTTCATTTCCTACAATTGCATTCGAGTCTTTCATTGTTATTTCAATTAGTGCTCTTAATTTCATCGGAATCCCACAGCTTTTCAGGTCTCGCATTAGTTGTTTCCTCTTCACTTGATCAAAGGCCTGTTTGAAGTCAATGAACAAAATGTGCATTTCTAGGTTATAGTCGTAGCTTTTTTCAAGTATTTGTCTCAGAATGTGAATTGCATCTACCGTCGATCTCTCTTTTCTAAACCCTTTTTGGTAGTCCCCGAGTGCTTTTTCTGTGAAGCTTTGTAATCTCACCTTTATTATCGATGTTAATACTTTGTACGATATGTTGAGTAGCATAATACCTCTGTAATTCTTACAATCAGACATATCTCCTTTCTTCGGTATGTATCATTAGTCCTGTTTGCCACTCTTCCGGTAATTTCTCTTCCTCCCATATTTTATTAACTAATTCATAAATTCTACTGTGCAATGTGTCCCCACCAGTCTTCAGCAGTTCTGCTGTAATCTCGTCACAACCCGCTGCTCTATTGCTTTTTAATTTCCTTATTGCTTCCTCTACCTCACTCTCAGCCAATTCCTCGCTCTCTTCTTTGTCATCGCTTTCTTCTATTCTAATGATCTCGTCTCGTTCTATTTCCTTGTATAGTTCACCAAAATGGCTTGCAAATAATTTGTTATTTTTGTTTTGATTTTCGTGGAATAGAAAAGGATAAAATACAATCTGTAAAGAAAAAAGTACTATTTTTACTTTTACGTAGTATAATCAAGTCTAGGAATCATGAATAGAATCGATAATGGGATGTGTGTTCATTTACGCAATATTTCATGAACGATACAAGATATGTTACGAAACTTGGAATTTATAACTTTTATGAAAATACCCAGAGCTGGGTTGATTTTGAATGAAATTGAAAAACCGGAAGACGAATGTTACTGGACACACAAAGCTATGAATTCCATTTTTATCTACGAAAATTTAAAAAGCCATGAAAATGTTCCAAAAGAGAAATGTTAGCAGAAATATTTGGAATATAAATTGTTATTTGTACTTTTCTTGTAGGTACATGATTCTCATTTTGAAAACAACTAAATTATATATTTAATAATAAATTTCAATAATCTTAGTTACAAGTGAAACAAATACAAACATATTTTTAACATCTATAGGTACGTCAAATAATTGTGAAGTGTCAAGATCAAGAATATGTGTAATTTAAAATAATATTAAAGAAATATTTGTTTTATTAGTTAGAAAGTTTTAAAGACTAGATATTAGTTAATATTTTAAAATATATAGAATATCTTAGTAACAATGAGAACAAAAAAACAAAACAGGCTTAACATCTATATATCAAAATAAAGTCATACCCAAGGAACAAGTCGTACGTGTTCAGTTGGTTTTATATGCTTGAAAAAGTAATGTTGCGATCACATTAATAATTTTTTTATTGGAAATTGGCATAGATAGCCCGAAGTGTTCCCATTTCATCGATCTAAAATATTCCTCTACTTAAAATTAAGGGGTACAAAGGTCAAAAAATATTAAAATCTTTATTATGGAAACTATAATTTCAGCTGTTGAACAAAACAAGTTATTGATTAGGAATATAAGCCTTTGTATATTTATTGAATAAAGACTGGATTGTAGGTTTAGATAATAGTTATTTACTTTACAAGTGTGTAATTCCACTTTGCCCACGTGTGAAGTATAACATTTTATCCAACATCTCTTAATAAATGCAAAATGTATTAAAGAAATATTATTTGACAGTGACACATGCTTTAAATTGTCTAAATTAAAATGTCAATCGAAGTGGTAACCAAGGTGTTATGTGTTATTATTATTGTTATAAATAAAAAAATTATCTCTAGTGGCTTTTCTCAAAATTATATCCACTAGTGGGTAATCTGTTACTTTCCTTGTTTAAAATCGCCATAGTTACAGAGCATTTATTAAGAGGTGTTGAATAAATAGATTATTGAACGTCTAGGGATCATTACAATAGTATTTTCAAACATTTAAAATCTTTTTAAGGTTTTGTTATCATTAGCATTTGTCAAGTTGGGTTCTTCTTCATGTTACCAATTGTAGTTCCTCTACACGACGCTCTTTTCTTACGTTTTGGATAATTTATTGTACTTAGGCACTCATGTTGACTTCGCCGTATCAGAAGATTCTTTCACCATAGGCGCAAAGTAACAAAATTTAGTTTCACCATTTTTTACTCAACTTAAATTCACTCTTGCTACTTTGTTGCCGTACCGTACCGTACCCAGCATATTTTCAACTACTAGCTGGTTATATTTCACTGTAATTAATTTAGTATAATGAAAGTTTCTAAACTTGTCATTATTGTACGTTAACTTGTACATCTTTTAAGACTTGAGAATGACCTCAATTCAGGTCAAAACATCGTCAATGTAAGACATATTTATGATTTCATAAGTAAACTATCTAAGCCTACAATCCAGTCTTTATTCAAAACAAGTTTTTGGTTTTTTTTTTTTTTTAATAATTGATAGTCGTGCCAACAATTGTCGGTGCAAAAGCCATTGTTGTAAGTTGATTTATAGTCACAAGTGCAAAACCACAAATGGAAGTTTACGTGACACACAAATCATTTAATTCTATTTATTTTATATTTAGAAACAGCTACAAAATAAAGTTTCGATTAAAATGTGTAAAATTTTAATATAAATTTTATTAGCAATTGTCTTATACCTACTTCCAATCTTGATAAAAACTGAAATATATTAACTATATATTTCAATTATCATAATTTTTAGGAACACAAAGAAATAACTAAAACAACTACCTACTTCTTACGTCGAACATATTTTAAGGGTAAATATTAATTAGTATGGTTTTTTTAATAAATATTTATATTCCAAATAATTTATTGGCATCAAAATTATATACCCGTGCTCCTATAATTGCATTTTACATTATTGATCCATTACGTTATAGTAAAAGGTACGAGCATTCTATTACGGTTTTACATTACGGGCACAGTTTGAGATACCATTATTGTATTGTCTTTCATACAGCGACTAAGTGAATTGTGTCGAAATTTCTGGAAGTGGTGACATCGAAGTACTTAAGAGGTTCGACGTCGCCCGGAGCATGCAGGAGTTTAACTCATTTTAGTACATTACTATCTCTTGCCTGCTTTATTCAAATCGCATTTAATCGCTTAATGCTTCTAAAATTTTCAAGTTTATTTTTATTTTCTTCTAACTAAAATATACATAAATAAATAAAACAGAATCATACTTTTTGCAAAAACTAATCTTCTAGTTTGTAGAACTTCTTAATTTTGAATAGCTTTTCTCGTAAAAAATAAAATTACGAACACAAACGGAAAATATAAATTAAGAATTTTCAAATTCATTCATGGAAGTTTCTATGTCAATCTGTCTAAATTTGCCGTGTTTAGTAAAAGGTACCTACGTAGTATAATCGAGCACTTCCACCAAAATTGCAGTATTTTGTTCGTGACCGCGAGGTTCGTGCAACGTCAACAAATTCTTCAGCTTGACTTACTTATGTCACGAACAAAATTAATTTGCTTTTCAAGAGTGTCGGAAATTTTATGAAATATAAATTGTATTAGGATTATATTATTTTGACTTCAAAATAAGGTTTAAAGAGCTGAAGGACCCTTTATTAGCTTCACGAAAATATTAATTATAACACGTAACTGAGGTAAATAGCTTACTGTTAGCGCGCCAGACTAAGGATCATTAGATCAACGGATTCTCAGTTCGAATTCCATGGACAACAGTTGCTCTTTTTAACCGACGAAAAACGGAGGATGGTCTCAAGTCGACGCATATATTCTTTTATGTATGCCTACGGATTACTATATTCAGAGTAGTCCGATTTTGATGATTTTTTATTGAATAGGGTATACCTCGAAGCTGGTCCCATTAAAATTTTTTTTAAATCGAACTCTAAGGGTACGAAAATAGGGGATGATTGATTGTTCACTCACTAAATTTTTACCTGTTAACCGCTTCTACCAATCATAATTTTGTACTGAGTTATTCGATTACACTGATTATTATAGAGTTTACATTAAAGTAAAAATAAGCAGCCACAAAAAATTAAGAAATAAAAACTTTTTAACAAAAAAATTAAACAGGCGAATAGAGAAACTGAAAAGCGAAAAATTATATATACCTTTATATTCTTAGTAACTAAGCTCCTAACTAACTTTGTGTCGACGCCAAACAATCCACGAACACCGACTGAAAATTAGTTTCTTACATTAGTTTAGGAGCTTAGTTTTAAGACTAAAAAAGTTTATTTTTTGCTTTTCAGTTTCTTTTTTCGTCGGTAAAATTTTTTGTTAATAAGTTTTTATAAATTTACCCCTGTGGTTATCGCTCCACAATATAGATAACATTTACTGAGATCTACGAAAGCAAATTACCACATCTAAAATGAGTAAATAGCGTGATATATTTATTTACTTTATACTGTATTCAAAAGAAAATAATATTGGTAAATATTATTGTATATTTCCATTTTCTATAAATAAGATTTATATTGGATATCTCATTCTTTGATATTTTGGAAATTCAATTGTAAAATAAATATGATGATAAATTCTTTCATAATTATAATACGTGGAGCAAAAGTGTATATATTCAAATAATTTTCGATTAAACAGAAAATCAAATGAGGTTTTTGAGGAAAGATGCAAATTGGGAGTACTATACATATATAACAATAGCATATTGTGTACCTAGGACGAACACAAGTGTTTTTTTTACGAGAAGAAACTTGTCATGCTAATTTTTATTTTATATTCATTGTATATATATATATATATATATATATATATATATATATATATATATATATATATATATATATATATATATATATAGGTATATATATAGGTATGCAGTGATATCGACCGAAAAAATTAATAAAAGGAAAAATCGTGGGAAATTCGGTCTATTAAAAGTTTAAATAAAATTAAATATATATATATATATATATATATATATATATATATATATATATATATATATATTATGAATTATTACTCACAAATACTTTTCTTGTAAGACTTAAGCCTGTAGGTATAGCCATCCGCAGGACCGCCAGTACAATTCAGGCAAACTGCTTAATTATCCAATTATTATTAATATAATAAATTATATGATTGACGAAGTTACAAATTGCATAGCTTACCGCGAGAGAATTCAGAAAGCATATTACACTTCTGTTCAATACTTCCATCTCAGAGCTCACTAATACCGGAAAGATTAAAAAGAAAATTTAATAAGATTACTAATACAATAATAGATAATTTACAACATATGAGTACCCATATCAAATTATACATATGCATAAGTAAGTATTTATGTTGACGTGCGAATTTACCATGGGAATCCTTTTTGAAAAGAAAAAGAATTCAGTCGTGTGATACAGTAGTGTGTAAGTCGGGTAAATGTGTGCACTGGAACCCGGTTGCAAAAAGCTTTGTTAACTCCGTGATTAAAGTAACAATGTAATTAACCTATAAAAAGCAACATTTTTCCTATATCTGCTGAAAAACTCTGGTGGTAATAATCCTTTTCTTTCTTCTGCAACTTATTTAGGAAAATCATCTGAAATTACAATATTTGTTAATATCAGGCACGTTTCTTTTGTTACAATATTCATTACCATCCTTCTTGAAATAAATACTGATTAATAATATTTATTAATTTAAATTTCGTTTGACTTTATTATTCAGAAACTTAATCGTAAATAAATTTGTATAATTTTGTTTTTACTTTGAAACCAATATTTCAATTTAGACGATTCCTCTTGTAACGACTGAAAATGTTTCTTAAATTTGTACTTATCCTACCCGGTCAGTCGGCATGGAAATATTACGCTGTATGTGGCCACATTATTAATAAAGACAAATCAATTATGTTGAGTCAGGGTTTACCCTTTAAACAAAATGTAAAATTTATTGGTTTTGTAAATTTTGTGAGATTATAGTTTTTTTCATGAATCCCTTAAAATTAAAGGATAAAAAAACCTGATAAAGCTTATCAAGGTGCATAGTTTACCCAATAAAAATTGTGATATTAATATTCTAATTTGTATTTGTCTAATATAACTAATGAATTATTTAATTTTGACATATATTTTGTGCAACAAGGTAATTCGTGAGAATACAATTATAATTTTACTGTCAAAATGATTTTAAAATATGCAAGTTACGAAATGTGTTTGCAATTTGTATTGTTCAGATCAAAGTTGACATGACCAGGATTTTAGAATTCAGTTTATTATCGTACATATTTATATTCATTTTTATTATTACTTCTGACAGATACGAAATCATTTGAGACTAGCGCGGCCAATATTCTGAAATTTCGTCCAGAAACATAATCCGTGTTGACATAGTTACGTATACTAGTTTGATGTAAGTATTTTTTTAAATCTTTGAGTTTACTTTTGAAGAGATATTAATACATACATACATACATAACGTCACGCTATGTCCCACTTAGTGGGGTAGTACGAACCCAGAAACACAGTCAACCAACAATCAATCTCCTCCAAACATTCCTATCCTGAGACACCACTTTCGCCTCGTTAACATTCATAGTGCGATTCATACATGCTCGTTTATTCTTCACACTCGGAATCATTCGTTCACGCAACAAATCATCAATCATACTCAACCAGTTATTCCTCGGACGCCCACGCAATCGGTCACCTTCAATCTCACCCACATATATTAGTTTCACCAACCTTTCATTCGACATTCGCTCAACATGTCCAAACCACCTCAACTGACTCACTTCCACTTTCTTAACAACATTCTTCTCAATCTCACACTCATCATACACCAATGTATTCCTTATACGATCACGTCTCGTATACCCACATACTCCTCTCAAATATCTCATTTCTACAGCAGTTCATGCTTCTTCATCCACACCCAACATTCAGAACCATACATCAATGTAGGCACTAACACACCATTATAAACACTCAATTAAGCATCTCTAGATACATTCACGATTCGAGCAAATGTACCCAGAGTACCCAATACCTTGCACCCTGCAGACACTCGCCTTTCAATCTCCCGGTCAATACGTCCATCCCTCGAGAACATATTACCCAAATATACAAATTCACTCACCTGTTCTAGTCTCACACCATTCTCTGAAACATTATAATCAGTCATAATCAGGGACAGGTTGAACAGTTTACCCTCCCCTATCTTCTGGAATTGCCCATGCTGGAACATATTGTACGTCTTCAGTGCCCTACAAGATGCAGTAAAGTTAAAAATGAATAATTTTTTCAATACAACTAAGTTTAAGCATATTCATACGTTATTGCCGATTATCATTTGTTTATTTATTGTGCCAGTTTTACATGTAATTAAATTAAATATTATATATCATGCATTAATTCTTTCATTATTATGTCAATCTCCTTCTCTGTTGTCTTTTGTTGTGTTTATTTAAATCATCAAGAATCCCCTGTGCTACACCTGAATATAGTATAACTTATGGCTAATTTCTGGTAGCAAACTTTATAACTGTATTAATGATTAGGGTTTCAGCAAACTAGCATATTTTGTGCCGTGTTGGGTATATATATCTTCATTTATTCGCGGTTACTTCATCACAGCAACACAAGGATGGTATGCTAAGACACTGTCAGGCTCTGAGTAATCACCAGCATCCATGTTGTGCTCTATTGTGACTCTGATTATTTATTTGGTCCGGAAATTATGTTAGGTATATTTACTGTCAGCAGTAGTTAATCGTTCTCATTTAACATATGGTGTTATGTTGCTGGAGGACATTACAAAGATGAATAAGTAGAATTTATTTTGGAAATTTATGTGAATATAAGCGCTACATAAATGTGTATCCGTATATGCTTATATATAATAAATTGTGTGATTTATTAAAGATTATTATTATTTTAATTGGGTTTCTGATCCACTGTATTTTATTGTACTTATTTACATCATACTTCAGTTTTGGACTTTTGTCCAATATATTTGGTGATGTTTATTACTCAGAATAAACGGTTAATAGCACTGTGGTACTGTAATAGATTCAGGAACATGAGATTGTCATATAAAATTACCCCACTATCATTTTGGTGGCTGTACTTTGACGACTTCATGTGTTAAAATAGCACTTATCGAGATATTTATTCTACGCAGAGTGACTCAACCAGAACTTTGTAACTGCCGTAATGATTAGGTGATTTGTATTCATACACAAAATATTTATTGGGAAATTGCTTCGAATAAAAATTTCAGAAAAATATAATATCTGTAATATTTATTTGCGGTATTTTGATCGTAAATAAAATAGAAAATGTTAATAGCGCTTAACAATTTTCTAACTAAATTGAAAAGCAGAGTTCGTAGTACCAGCCTATCTTCTTATTTATCATTAAAGGGTTTAAAGTTTTACATGAAGAATTTGTCAGTGTTCGATATATAAAAGTTTTAAAGGTTTTCTAGGTAAATTCGAAACGGTGGTTAACAAAACAAATCTCTTATCTCTATTATCCTTTAATAATTCACAGATAATGTAACATTTCTGTGAAGCTAGTTAAATTAAAAACTTCTTAGTTCGTATTATAAACGGTGAGAGGGAATTTCTTTACTTTGAGATAAATTAGCTTATTTTCGTTTAAATACATATATATTTTAGTTTAGTAATATAACGCTAAGAAGTTTTTTAACCTCTGTGGTAATCGTATTATTAATGAATTTATCGTATCATCAAGTGTTATAACCTTTTAATATTAAACATTTATTGATAATTATAAACAACATAATACGTTAGTCACTTATAATACATTTGTTATGAAATTAATACGTTAGATACAACCATAATATACTAAGTAAGTATATTATTAATAAAATTCCAAGAGAAAATATTTACTTGTCTGGCAGCAAATCGAATCTTACACTATTTGCTGCCTCTAAAATATTTGCGGGAATATCAAAATCTTTCCTGAATTATTTCAGAAAGGTAAAAACTTTTACGTAAATGCCAGCGCCTCGTTCTTGAATATTATAAATCAGATAATATTCTTGTTATATTAATAGCTATAAAAAAGCCTCGAAAAAAGCATACATATACGATTTGAATCTGTTTATAAAACTTTATTTATTTTAGTTGTATTAGCTTATTTGAATTTGAATTATTAATAATTATATTTGACAGATGTTTGATATATAAAATAAACGATTCAGTTATATGTTTGTCATAGCAACTATGATCATTGAAATAGATAGATAATAATTATTTATGATATATGTTTAAAAAGTGATAGTTTATGAGTAAGTGGAGGAGTTTGTTAAGCGAGGTGAAGCGGAGTGAAACAAACCCACGAATGAAAGATGTTTTGGAGTGTCAAGTGTCAGTGGCCATGTGGCAAGTGTTTATATCCGTGCCTGTGACCTTATAACTTGTTACAAAGTCATTTTTAAGAATATTGGTTCGGTGTCAAGTCAAGTGTCGGTAATAAACAACTGTTCTGGACCGTTGAAAATCTTTAAGAGGGTTGACATTTACATCCCTCTTGCATGTTAACCATAAGCATGTGTGCATCGAATCTGGTGCACCACATATAAACATTTTTGTTTAAAGTTCTAAGAAATTGCGTTCTTGTAATTTCACTCACGCACCCGAACAAACCACCCTCTGGCATCACTGTGGTGGGGATGATGCGTATTATTTTCATTTTTAAATTTTAACTTTTTGGAATCTTCTCGCAGTCAGTTTTTATTGGGGAAAAATCAAAACTGCTTCAGGTAAACATGATACCTATACTTTCATATACTAGTAGTAAGAAGAATGCATAAAGGTTGCTTATGAATATTTTCACAAAAGGATTTCAAATCCGAAACAGTTTTTCTTCTACATCTGCCTTAGAGGCACAACAGTATTAGTTTTTCAAGTAGCGATTTGTGAATGTTAGAATCATAACTGCTAAACAAAACAAAGAAAAACAGTTTTCAGGTTCTGTCTGCGAATGCAACTTGACACAAAATAAAACATGAGCATAGCTTCACTAATATTTGCACAGCATAGCCGACCCGGTAAAATTTGCTTGTATGTCGCCGCTGGGTGCTTGCAGCTTCGTAACAAAGCGGCATTCGGCTTAAACAATCATCCTAGCTTCTAACACACGGCCGGATTATATTTTGTACCTGCTATTTCGGTTGCGACAGATGCTGAGAGGGGAGGTAACAATTAATTACATGAGACATTAATAATTCAGTTGGACACAGACGGAGACGCAGACGCTATCCAGCTAGTGCCATGTTGATAAGCGTCGTTACGGTGTTGCCAGTGGCGTCACTATTATTTATCAGGGGTATGCTATGCTTCGGGGCACAGACAACCGGAGACCAAGAACTCCGAGACCAACATATGCTTCCCACAGACACTCGCTTCTATATATTTACATTATTTTAATTATCTCTAAAGTTTTAATGTGTTGTCATTACATTTTACAAACAGGTATCATATAGAAATTTTCGCAAACATGCATATTTATTGCAAAATTACGTAAATGAGTGGTAGTAGTTATGAAATTCGGAATTTATATTTGTCACAAATTATGTTCCTCAAATTGAATTGATAGAATATTCACATTATTATATTTTCACCGATTGATATTAAATTACGAATAAAAAAATTAAAAACTAGATGAACCATATTCACCACTCTTCATTTTCCATAATAATTATTATAAATCAGCAAAATTAAATTTTACGGTAAAATAAATAACAAATATATTTTTACATAGCAACAGCTAAACAAACTGTTAGTAGTAGTTTTTAAAAATAATCACTAGATTAAAATTGCCTCAAATAACAAATAACTATTTTTTTAAAGAAATGTACAAATATGTGTAGCGCAAACAATAGTATGTAACTAAAATGACAATGGTATAATAATACAAATTCATATTATATGGCCACTTAAGGAAGTAGCTATGCTATGCGCTAGGTAACAGAATGAAGGGCTAGAATTATGGAATATCTAACACATAATTTTTTTTTTTTAATTAAATAACTATGTAGTTAGGATATAATAGAGGAATTTTACTTTTGATTTTATTGCACAATGTCCATAATATATTGCATGGTATCCAGACAAACTTTGTTATCTCGTAGTAATAATAAAACCTACACATAATCTTGCAAAAATAACGGGACAATATAAAAAATACAAATACAAAAGTAGTCAAGAAACCTCCTAAACAATACATGAAATCTCAAAATCAGAAAAATAATCTGATCTAATACATCTACACAAAATTATCATGCCCGAATAATTCTACATATACCAATATAAAATATATTTCATTTCATAGTCGATTTTGGATTAATGCCTTCATGAGTTGTGCAGGTGGCGTTGTGAAAATATCAATATCCATTAATTTATTTGCATTGAGTATGTCTTAGCTCTATGACATTGAAAATGAATATATTGTCTAGATCCTTGACGTGGTATGTGGATATTAATTAATTGAAGTAATGGGTAGCAATCAATTCTATACCTAATAATAATTTAGAAAAAAAAAACATTGTTGAATTATAAATTTTTCTCCTTTCCAGCGAATTAAAATTAAAATGTTGTAATAATGAATCATAATCTGAACCTCTATCTGGACAGATTTTAGTAATTTTAAAAACTAAGAAATTTAAAAAGCGCTTCAGTACGCTTTCAATTTGCAATACATATTTATCGTAAATAGGGCACAAGATGATAGACCCATACTCGAGTTTTGACCTGACGAAACAATAATTTAAAGTTACCAGGGCATTCATACTAAAGTCTTTCCTATTTCTTAACAAAAAAATCCAGCATTCTAAAGGCAGATTGAACCATTTCAGATATTTAGGCGAATATAAGTTCTGGATCAAAGTAAATTTTTAGATCTTTCATTTTATTAGTGCGTTCTAAGACACTATTGTTCATTGTGTATTGAAATAGTAATGGGTTTCTACTTCTGCTATAAGTCATAACCTTACATTTACTGATATTAAGTTTTAAATCGTGAATATTGCACCATATAATTAAATGGTTTAGTTGATTGTGAAGTTTGTTGCAATTATCAATACCTTGGAATGCATCTTTAGGTCATCAGCAAAAAAACAAGTACTTGCATTGCAAAACAAAATACTAAGGTCATTAATGAATAAAATAAACAGAAAAGGGATAAGAACTGATCCTTGGGGAACGCCAGACGACTAAGTTATAAGATGGGAAGAGTATCCATTATATTTCACAAACTGTTCACACTAGTTTAGGAGTGAAACCATAGTTTTCTAATTTATTTAAGAGAACACTATGATTTATTGACAAATTAGAAGAAGTTGATCTTTTTTCGACAAAACTGTGTTGAAACGGTGAAATGAATAGGTACTGGGCATATAATTTGTGGTGTAATATGGATTCCAACATTTTCACAAGGTACATATAATTGAAACTGGTCTACAATTTTAAATATTAGAAACGTCACCAGTTTTTAAAATGTATTCTTGCTATTTTCCAGGTATTTGAGAATGTGGAACTATCTAAAATACAGTTGAATAAATGTAATAAGGGAACCACAAATCTATCTACACAGCCTTTCACAACAAATTTGGTATCTGATCAATACCAGAAGTAACTTTATTGGACAATTTTTTTATTGCATACATTATATCCTCTTCTGTTAAAGAATTTATTGTGATATTTGGTAGATAGTAACTAAAAATCATTGATATCGTTTGAATTGTCTATTAAATTTTATGACTTATAAACACTACCAAAATACTCATCATCAAAACTATTAACAATTGAAAATGGGTCTTTGAAAGTGTTGTTTGAATAAATTACCATAAAGAATCGTTATTTACAAAATGTTATCGTGTTTTCTATTTGAAATTTAATTTAATGTATATCGCAGCACTTCATCTTGGCCGAACATATATTGACATAGGTCGTAACACTTTAAAACTGACGTATATTCGATGACATGGTCGTACAACAGATAAAACTAGTTTCCAGAACTTAAAATTATTTACAAAATAATTTTGAAACAGAAACGTAGGTTACTGCAAATATAAATTATATTTTATCTACGCCCGTGAATTAAATGTCACTTAATTCACTCATTTTGCGTCGGTTAAGATAGTCGTTAACGCACTTGTTTAGATTACCGTACTATTTATTATAAATGTTGATAATACAATATTTGCAATTCTTTAACTTAATTAATATTTAATTTATTAATAATTATTGAAGCTTTTTCTTCTATATCCGACGAAATATTTTCTAAATCACTCATTTTCACGAAATGCTTCGAAAATTTTTGAAAAAACTACATTTTTGCTTAATGTCAAATTGTAGGCGTCGTGGATTTGAATCCATTTTAACAGCAACTACTTGGATTAATTTTCTGCTTGTAAAAAAATAGTCAAGTTATTTACATTTTTCTTTTAATATTGTACAATAAACGTGTGATAATGCATTATTAATATACTTATGTGATTACAAAACTCGGCTATCCCCTGTTGTGCAAAATTTACATGCCTATCTTAATAATGCTCTTATCCATCTTCTATGGAAAATACACTGCTCAAAAATAAAATCGAGCTACTTGGCCGAACCAAGAAATTAACTGTTTTTAAAATGTGGGGCATTTCTTTCAGGGACATGTTAACCAAAATCTGGAAATTCCCTCTGGAGATACATTCCTCCTCTACGTTCTCCAAAAATCCCGAAGAGATTCGCTCCCCCCGACCCCCTGAAAAATCGCTTTATGTGATGTCATGTCTGAGCAATGACAAATCTCAAAGTTTGAAGGCTTGCAGCTCCAAAAAATCCTCTGAATTCTATTACATAAACATATTATACCGTTACATAATAAAAGTAATGAGAAAAGTGCATTTAAAATTAATAAAAATTTGGTTTATATGATAAATTTATTTGTATTGTACGGTTGGGTTGTCTTAATTTCAATCTCATTTGTCTCAATGCTTTTATGCTTAGCTAAAAGTAAAGCACAACACCACATAGTTTCTGATGTTCAATGTTAATTGTTCCAATATGAATGTTTCCCTGTTATTTAATATATTAATTACGCTGAAAAATGCAGTTTTAATGATCCAAGTGTGAATGAGTTAATTGATTGCTTTTAATTTTTTTTTATAATCATTATTTTAATATATTAATCCGCATAATTTTTACACTAACTCAGCAGTTGACCAACTTCTTTATCACCTTATGATGTATGCACTGACTTGAAATTGCTAAGTAGACGCGGATAAAAAAGCCTAAATGGGTTCAGGACCTGGCAAAACTGATTGGTAGTTACTTATTCTGTATGCTACCATTATGAACACAATAATGTTTTCCTGATTTCTTGAAATTTAAATTATGTCAGCACTTTGTTGGTTCATCTTAATTGAAACTTCATAACTACGTGAAGAGAAATCTTACTGTCAACCTAATAATTATTTTCTGAACTATACGTTTCCATGACGGAGCCGCGAACTCATATCGGCTTGTTGAGGAATAGTTTTGAGAAGAAAGTTTGAAGTTGCAAATAGTCATCCAATTCACTATTGGAATACGTGTGAGGCATTATTATTGTTAAGGCGATAGGTCAATTCGGCAATTCCAATTTGGTAGCTACGCCACTGGGTGTAGCAGAATTCTCAGCTCACATAAATCATGGCGCTTGCTCGTGTAATTATTAGCACGTTTCATTCTGATGATGGTCCTGGCCGCGGGTGAGGACGTACGGGGATAGGGACACTTGTCTTGTCGTGGGAGAGAGCAAGATGTAATTCAAGCAAAGCAGAGATGTTTGCACATGTCTGATATGAGAATGAGAATGTGCTACTTGTTTTTATTTGCTGCGTAAACTTTGAGTTCGGCTAACTTATAATGAATGCGCCGGAAAATGAGCTAAATTTGTTTTAGCGAAGTGGTTTGGCTTCTGTACAATAAATTAAATGAGCATTCGAACTACGAATTATATGAAAAGTTAAATCAGTTAAATTTATGTGCATACTCTTTTCTGGCTTCATTTGAAATATTTTACCATTAGAAATATAAATGACGCCCTATTTTAGATTTAAAAAGAAGAAAAATGATTGCCGCATACTAATTTTTCACATTATTTTAATATTGTGGAAATGCAATATATGCATCATTTTATTTATTACCTCTGCTTTAATTAGTGTTTCATCAAGACAAGAAATCTTATATATGAAATAGCAGACTTATGGCTATGTTATGTGTACTATATCTTTGCTACTGGGCCTCATGGACAAGATAGCTTAAAAATTTTCCTTAACCATCTTAACAATAGACATAATAATATAAAATTTACAATGGAAATTGAACAAAATGTATCCCTTTCCTTGATGTGTTTTTGGACAGGATTACTAATGGAACTTGGACTTATTCAGTTTATAGAAAACCTACACATACCAACCAATATATTCATTGTCTTTTACATCACCATCCTTCGCAAAAATTTGCTACCATGAAGTGTTTGCTGAACAGAGTTACCAACATCTGCCACAAAGAAAAGTTTGAAGAAGAAAAGAAAAAGTTTGTAGATATTTTCAAAATGAATGGCTATGAAGAAAAGAAGATTTTGAAAATGTTCTGTCCCAGAAGATTACAGAAAAACCCTGAGTCAGAAGATAATAATCAACGTCTGCTTCTCTACCGTATTTCCAAAATGTGACAGACAAGATTGGAAAAATATTGTCGAGAAATAACATCGTAGTATCCTTTGCTCCACATCTGATTTACAACGTATGTTGAAGAGTGCGAAGGATATTATCCCGTTTCAGTCCTCTGGAATTTATAAAATTCCATGTGAATGTGGTAAATGTTACATTGAACAGACCAGCAGAACAGTTACTACAATAATATCAGAATACAAACGGGCCATTCGTCTCAACCAACCTGATAAATCTGCTTTGGCTAATCATGCCATCGAACATTTACACAAAATAAATTTTGAAGAAACTTAAATTATAGGTAGATCCAAATGTACTTCTGGTAGACTCATAAGAGAAGCTATTGAAATCTACAAGCAGAAGAATACAGTGAATCAGAATATTATTTTTCTAATTATTAGCAGCACCACTAACAGTTTTTCAGGTATATTCGGAACACATTCCGTTAAAAGATAGAACATAAACGGTAACCGTTAAAACTTAGTTTTTAACAGATTTGATAAAATTTGCTATTCAGAACAACACAAATTATCGGATTTATTCTACAAAATTCACATTTGTTATATAAATATTTGTGGCCATTTTACATATTTTTTTATTTTATATTAAAACTTTTGAAAAATACAATATATTATTTTATAAATTTGGGCAGTGGAACTTTAAAATTAATTATTTGATTACAAGCAAAATTTATCTCTGTTTATACTACGTTTCATTATTAAAATCGTATACTGTACAAATTAGATGTATGAAGAAATATAAGTAGCTTATTTAACCTATAATCGCATTGACAGTTTTAAAGATATATACGTATGTAATATTGAAATATAAGAACTGATGTAATAAATACCTTTTTTCACGACATGCCAGGAAACTCCACCGTTCTTCTCCCGAAATAGTGAGGAAAATATAAAAGTGTTACCAATATGAGTGCTATTTACAAAAAATGTATTTAAAAATTATAAATAAATGCCTAATTTTATCGAAAATACTTATTTTAGTGATATACCTACTTTAAATTGTCTTAAAATTATGTGTTATATTTTTCTTTTTCTAGATGTCACAATTTGAGAACTTTATTTTATATTTAAGATTAGTTCATTGGCAACACTGCTGCGCCGCCTTGCGTCTCATAACTTAACTTTAACATGTCAGTTGTGTAGTCAAAGTGTATTTTAGGTCAGAGCAAATCGTTTTTAGAAGCATGTGAAAAAATGCTGTTTCCAACACGAGAGGAAAGCCCTTTTTCGCTCGAATCTTCGAGCTCGATTGGGAAAAGGAAGCGCTTTCCTCTCTAGTTTGACAAATAACTATTGCTTATTTTCTTGTATCTCATTCGGAAATAAAATGTAATATTTATAACAAAATATATTTGGAAGGACATTATAAATATAAACGAAGAAATTTAACGCTTTTACTTTTATTAGGATAACGGTATTGTTTTTTAGGATGAATAAAATGAATAAACGGATTGTGTTCGGAATATACCTATTCCTAATGACATTTACCATTATTTTGCCCCATAATAGTAATATAAATTACATAGAAATCCTATAACTGTAACATTTAATGAAATGTCAAACTACATTTTTTTATTTTCTTTTATATTTAATGAATTTCATAAACTTCATTTTATGATACTCTATGGCTTACCAAACCACAATAATTTGATTAAATTATAAATCATCAGTATTAGCTTTTCCTGCAAATTATTTTAAAAATGAAATTCAAATGGAATGTGTTTATGATAGGTACCAATTAAATAATCATTTAGATACATATTGTTTTTGTCATTGTTTTCACTTTCAATAAAAATTCAAACAGACATATTGTATGTTGTTGCTAAATATATAAATTATTTAACCGTAAATTTAAATACTGCACACTGCAAAAATCTACCTATTTAGTATTTAAAGCTGGATATTTCAGTCGTATAGCATTTCATTGATCCTAATTAACCTAATTCACTGCGAAAACTATGCCGGGCGCATGGCGAACGTGTCCGAATTTTTAAAATCGTTGAAACCACAACTGAACGTGAAGCAAAAATGTGTGCAATCCGCACAATTCGCTCGTCAAAGCGCTCGTATTAATTACCTACTGTCCCATGAAATTCTCGTGGGAGGGTAAACAGTTACCAGCAGTTTTATCGTTTATGAGTAACATCTGTCGTCCTGTGAAATCATTGTTTGAAGAGATTCATTTCGAGCACAAACATTCAGACCGTTTGTGCCTATTACCTAATTGTGAGCCTGGTTATGTAAATTTATAACATTTACCGTTTTCAATTTGCTGAGTAACGGTACGTTACATATTTTACAAAATGTAGAAAATAAATTTTTACCAGCGCTAAACTTTATTTTTATTTGAAAATTTTATATGAATATTGTGCGTGTTATGCTGGATATTGACTGTATATTTTACACATGAACTTATATATGAATACATTTTATGAATTCATATGTACTACTACTATTTGTATCTTGTGATGTAACGGATATTTCAAACTATCGTCCTATTTCTATTCTATCCAATGTTTCTAAAATCTTTGAATCCATTATCTATATTTACATATATAATTTAGTCCAAAATAAAATTTCTATTAAACAACACGGATTTGTAAAAGACTATTCTACAACAACTAATCTCATTAATTTTACTGAATATACACTAAACTCGTAACATGATAATTCTCAAACTGACATTATCTATACTGATTTCAAAAAAGCATTTGATACTGTTGATCACTGTGTCCTGCATAAACTAAGTTCTAACTTCAATTTTTCTACTAAACTTCTTGTTCTTCTGAGCTCTTACCTATGCTTTCGTGAAATGACAGTACACCTAAACAATTTGAGTTCCGCACCATTTATTGCTACTTCTGGGGTGCCGCAAGGCTCAAATCTTGTCCCATTATTGTTCATATTGTTTATCAATGACATTGTTGATGTTGTGAAATACTCTGAAGTGTTACTCGATGCTCATGACATGAAAATTTTCCGTACTGTTGTCTTTAGAAGACTGCGATCATCTTCAAGATGATATAGATAGTATATTAGCTTGGTCTCAGAATTATAAATTGTTTTTTAATTTTAGCAAATGTAAAATAATAAGCTACTTAGTAAAAAATACGTATATAAATTATGTTTTAAGGTCATATAAATTTATTTTTGATAAATAATACAATATATAAAACTTCTACAATGAATTTATATAATTACGACTGACTAGCGATTACTCGTCCGTCAAATTTTCTTAGTATTTATAACAATGCTTACTCATAATACTCTTAAGTACTAAGAGGGGGGGATCATGCGCAATAGCAAAGTATAACAAATTATAATATATATAATTTGTATACTGCTATTTCAAAAAATATAATCAGTACCCCAGTTTTGATATTAGCTATGATTAATTATTACTGGAAACTTATATGCTTTCTTTGAGTAATAGTAGGAATATTCAGTCGTGTCTATTTCTATATAAATTGTTAAACAATATTATAAGCATTCTTGTATTTTAAGACAATTGCCATTCAGTGTTCCTCGTATTAGCTCCAGGAATAAAATTACATTCATTTGCAGTAAAGCACGGACAAATTACGAAATGAAATCATCAATCAGACATTTATGTAGTATTTTTAATAATATTCCTAACGACGATGTTTTTTGCAGATTCTTTACATGTCTTCAGATGCAATGTAACCTTGTTCTCTTTGTTTTTAATTATAATATTTTTCTTTTTTTAAATGTTGTTTTTATGTAAGTGGGTATGATATAAATCAATTTATTATTTACTGTTTATTTTTTTTTTTCAAGACTTGATGTATTTATGTTGTATAATCATCCTGTAATTGAGACTTTGTGTCCTGTTGGATTGATTTGATAATAAATAAACAATAATCACATACATCACAAAAATGTTAAATAAGATTTGTTTTTTTTTTATAAAAATAAACGACAATTGGGGGTAGGAATACGCGATGAAACATAGTCCCCTCTATATATTTATTTGTGTTATAATATATAACTCAAAAAAATATAAATTTGTTTATAATATTGTATCATTCAACAAAATTTTATTCCATAACTTTTAAATATAAAATTTTATGTATCAAATTATAATCACTTTGGAAGTTTGACAGTCTAGTACCAATTTAAATTTTATCTTCATTACGTAACAGTGAAAATTCACTAACTTAACACTATTCGTTACAACGCATTTACATTATGTTTGTTATGTAATGACATTTTACACTAGTAATAGAAAAAAAATGTATCATATATCTATGACAGACACAGTTTTGAAGAATATATGCATAAGTATATGTGGAAATAAAATACAGTAGGTGTGCAAAAGTTGTCAAAAATCACATTTCCACATTACCAAACTACATAATATTAAAACGATATGTATGTGGAAGATAATGAAGACTTTATATTCATGATTACTAGTTCGCTTGTTCATGTATAAATAAATAGGTATGCATACCTTATTCTATTTGTATTAAACAACAATTGTGTTAGCAGCCTATAAATAATTCCATTATATGCTAGTATTGGTTGTATCAAATGAACTATGTTGCTGTATTGGTCCTAGGACCAAGAGGTGAATCGAGCCGAATGGAATCAATGGAAGCATTAGCGAGTGAGTGTATGTGCTCGGTGCTCTGCAAACACGTCGTTCTACATTCCAAACCATGAATACGAATACGAGTAGGTATGTACATACATACGTATAATCGACATGCTATCTAAATTTCAATAGGTAACTATTGCCGTCTTGTAAAGTGTAACATTGTCAGTGACAGATCCACAGAAGGAGAGATTGTTTAATTGTAGTAATTCCCCATACTCGTTTTTATTTTAACAACAAATTATAAGAAATAATAATCTATTTCAATAATAATACTGAAAACAATAACTTAATGGCTTAATGAATATATTTTTTAAAGTGATACAGAAATATGTACCAAATGCGTAAACAGCCGCACTCCACACTCGTATTTTCGATAAATGTACATACAAACTCTGAATTTAGTTGTCTACGTTTTTCAATATGTGCTGAAGGATGCTACATCCAATATGGGTAAAAAACCTGATATGTTTTCGCTCTTTAGAAAACATTAATTTATATAAAGAACTATAACAATTATTCAATAGTTATTTATGTATAAAGGAATTGAAATTTTATAAAAAAGAAGATTTGTGTCACGGTATATATAAAATATTATTTGAAATATAAAATTAAAGCCAATTTTTAAAAATTTATTTTATAGATTAAGATTACATATCTGTCAGTACTTAGTTAAGTTAAACATTGGAATTTTCATTCAGCGTAGCCAAACCAGAACATAGCATTTATCCACTGAATGTAGTAATACTGGAACGTTCACTAACGGTGTAAATGCGAGCCGAAAGAAAGCGATATTTGTCGAACAGTATGTTCAAAAAGTTTGTATCGTACCATTGCAATCATAGGAACGTTATGAAAATTTAAATATTATTATGAAAGGTTACCGTTTAAAAAAATCAATCAGGGATAAATAATATTTATGTTCTAAACCTGTCTTGTTATTCCCATCTGTCTTCTTAATATTTTCGGTATTATATCATTTTTCTATTTATATAAAACGTTGAAGACAACATATTTCTTGAACACGAAGGAAATTTTTTATGGGAAAACTGCCGAAATTATCTACCTATTTGTACAATAATTATTGTCCTTTATAGCCGATTTAAAATGTAATAATTTTTGACATTTTACTATATCTTTTTCGCTGATGTCAGTGCGAAAAATTGATTGAAGTTGAGCCGTATTTCGTATTTGCAAAACCGAAATTGGAAGCTTACTGAAAATATAAAATAATAAACAAATTTTACTGTCATATAGTAAATTAGTCTAATGTGATTGATATACAAGGTGTTTCAGGACTAGTGTAACAAACTTTAACGGCTTATTCCTGAGGTCATTTTGAGCCAAAAATGTCATTTGAATATATGTCCTATTCCTTCTAGTTACCAAAATACAAGAGGTTGAAGTTCTACAAATAACACGAAATTTTCTAATTTTTGAAATCAAGGTACTTTCGGAAAACAAGAGTTTTATTGAAAAGTCATACCTTATTGGTTTTAATTAAAAATTGTTGTACTTTTGATTGTATTTGTGTTTCATAATGGATGGTTATAGTACTGTTGAATATGCAGATATGATTTTTATTTATGGATTATGTAATAGTAATACCCTTTACGCGTCTAGAGAATACCAAGGCAGATACCCAAACAGACGCCAATATTCCCATGTTTTTTTGTGTTTAGAATTTATATATTTGTCTATTTAATTTTGTCATTGTGTGTTTTGTTCTCTAAATTGTATTCGTTAATATTAATAAATAAAATTAATTAAGAAAAATAAGGTATGACTTTTCAATAAAACTCTTGTTTTCCGATTACAAAAATTAGAAAATTTCGTGTTATTTGTAGAACTTCAACCTTTTGTATTTTGGTAACTAGAAGGAATAGGACACATATTCATATGACATTTTTGGCTCAAAATGACCTCAGGAATAAGCTGTTAAAGTTTGTTACACTAGTCCTGAAACACCCTGTATATACCTTTAAATTACTGGTTGATGTTTGAAAGGTAGGCCTCAGGATCAATAAATAGATATATTTATTTATTTAGGACGTATTGACTTAACACTAGTCATCATCAGCTAAAAATCATTAAATGTCGAACAATATGAATTACTTAACAAAAAATCTTAAGAAATAGATAAGCAAATTAATAAATAAAAAAGTTACCAAGCAAAAATCATAATGTGGATGAAATTAGTTATGTTGTTCAGATTATGATTATAATTTTACTTTTATTAGACTGTAAAGTAAGTTTCTAATATTGAACGTTTATTTTTAAGTTGTTCTTATTCTATAATTTTCGTGTTTTTAAAATCAAATTTATGTCCTATTTGAATTATTTTTTTATTTCTTTCCATTATTCATGTGAGATGGCAATCGGGGTAAAAATTGTATACTAACTTTTTAATGGATATAACGTACGTTTAGACTAGTAATCTAAAATTCTAATAGACAAACCCATGCTATGGAGTCCTTAGAATAACGTACTTTACAGTGCAGTTATTCCTAATGCTAAATTTACGGCATACATAAACCAGTCTTTACGGTTTGCAGATACTAGAACATGATAATTAGAGATTATGCCTGCGCATGTTTATGGACATCTATGGTAATGAGCATTGTTATGATGTGTCAAATACTACTAAAGAGAGAATTATAAATAACGTGGTTAGATATTTGGGTGCGAAATAAAACTTAGGTTTTGAATACTTCAAATTCAATTATATTTGTGATGTGTAGACTTATCATTTTTAATTAAAATATATTTATTTATTACTAGCAAGTAAAAAGAAAAAGTTAGTTAAACTTGATTAAGAATGTTTGGTTCATAGGCTAATTGTAACTAACTCTTACATATTCGACATTCATTTAAGACATTTTTCTTTGTCGTCATTTATGAACGTTTACAAGATTGTAAATAGCTAGATAGTAATAATCACCCTTAATATGTTTACATATTCAGCGTATGTAACTATATTCTCTTTTTTAAGAAAAGTGTTTTTTTTTATAAATATGCCTGGAAAAAATATTTAAACAGAAGTTATTTTCTACATAAAATAAAAAAAAAATAGGTAAAACAATATTCCTAGCCAAACCTTTTCAGTAACATTACTGGATTTATAACTCTTAATCTCAATTTGTAGTATATTTTTGTTATAATTCTTTTCTATTCATCAAGTCTATAATTTACCTATACGATTTGACAATTATAAGTGTAAGAGTTTCTGTGGCATCTTAATATGCTCGCAAATCAAACAGTAGGATGATAAGTTAACTATATAATTTTTTGTCGAAAAGTTTGAAACTGCAAACAGAAGTTAATAATATTCTGCTATAATCAAACATTTTTGGATTATAGGTCAATAAATAGGTGCACGTAAAGCTGCGGGTTGAAAATAAACGAGTATATTGTTTTATCTTGACAGAATATGAACCACATTCGAACAAAATAAATGAGAATCGTTTAAATATTAATTTTTTGCTTATATTTTTACGATTTAAATATGAGTATGTAATATAACTTTCACCGGGAACAGATCATCAATCCGAATAGCAATATTCAATGGTCAACCATATAATTGCTAGCTGGTGAAAATATTAAATACTATTATGAACAAATTTGGGTATATTTACTAGCGTAGCACATTACAAATACATGAGCAAAAAAAACGGAACACTTCAATATTTATCATACGTAGTGTTTTGAAATAGATCTAAACTGTTTACAATTATTTAATATTTATGTAGTATGCTTAGCAACATGTGAAACAATAAAAACTATTTCATTTGTCAAATAATTTACACTTAAGAGCATAGATGTTCCTTTTCGTTGATTTTTACGATATCGCATTATTGTTTTTAAATTTGACGTTTATTAGTGTTATCTATAATTTTTTTTTAAATGAACGATAAAACAATAAGGGCAGTTCAAATTATTGCACTGATTGAAGATAATAATAATAGAGATCTCTTTATTTCACAATGGCGAAAAGTTCAGCTCACTGTGCTCTTCCACTTGACCATTGGATAAAACAAAATATATTAAAAAAAACTACATACAAATTGCAATTATACATAATGAATACTATATAAGTAATAATGGGTAAAAGGCGTCATGATATATTTATTTATTTTTATTTTATACGAGTGCTGTACAGGGTGTCCCATAACTTCAGGTACATATTAGAAGGGCATATAATTCTTAATGTTCTGATTACGGAACAAAAATAATTTATTCAAAATTCCTATAATTAAGGGTAGTTCACTTAAGCAGAACATTTTTTGCACCCCTGGATACTATAAGATAAAACTGTTAATAGAAACCTAATGAAATGATGGTATTGTATAAATATTTCTTATTAATTAGATATAATACAACGTAATATTTAATATTAAAACTACCTTTTCAACCAGTGTCCCAAAACTGTCTCCTTCAAAAACCTGAAAAACTATTTTTGAATTTTGAAAAAATTCTTTTTGTTCCGTAATCAGGACATTAAGAACTATATGCCCTTCTAATATGTACCTGAAGTAATGGGACATTCTGTATAACAGACTAAAAATAATTTACTCTTCACAGAACGTTTGATCTCCAGAATACTTCTTCAAATCATGTGGCAATTGGTTGTATTTTAGACACAGAGAAAGAAAATGAAGATTTAAATCTTGCATTGGGAAATTTAGGAATTTGCAGTGTATGAGCACAATGAATGGCATCATGAGATTTAAGTTGATGAAACAAGTTATTTGGTTTTTGTGTCATTCTGTCATTATGGTCTTATGAATGAGACACGACATATGCTATGTTTGATTATTAGTCATATTCAACCATCCTAAATCATTCAACTTTCTACTTACATGATCATATTTTAACAAACCGGACACATGCATTTTGTACCCTCTGAATTCTTTAACATTGTAATGTGGATTCTGAAGTCAACATCACAATAAATCGGGAAAGTATAAGGGAAAGTACTAGGTCAGACTTGATTTTTTCACATAAATAGTCCGTGTGTTCATGTTTTACCATAATGGTCGAAGTGAGCGCTATATTGCGGTAACTTTGAGAATCAGCTGTTCAAGTGTTCACTAATTATTTTATAGGTACCACGAAATGGGTTTACTTGGAAGAAAGCTGGGATCCGAATGAAGAAGGGCCACTTCAGAGCAAGATAACCGTTTCATTGAATCATCCGTGCGTACAAGCCAGCCTCGGCATCTTAACTTGTCAGAAATCATCAAATAGGCAGGATTCATTTCGCTCATATCCACAACAATTGGACGGCAGAGCAATGGCGTAATATACTCTTTACGGACTAGTCAAGATTTTGTTTATGTGGTGTTGATAGTCGCGATTCAGTGCAGCGAAGACCAAGGGAACGCTACGTACAGTGTAATTTCTTTCATCGCGTCAGTTTTTAGTAAGGGTCTTGGATGGTCTAAGAAGCTCGCACAGAGGTAGTCTTCGTTGATGAAGGTTTATACACAACACCTCGATATGTAGCAGTTTTCCTCCAAGAACATGAGCTCTATTTATTGGCGACACTTTTGTTCTCATACATGATAACGCTCGCTCTACAACGTGCAGAAAGAGTTTAACTTGTGAAGTAGAAATAACCGTCATGGACTGGCCTTTTCTTAAGCTTGAATTGAATTTTGGTTCGATTTTCATTCGAGTTTCCTTCGATTTACATACTTTATTTTAAAAGCCTTCGTCCGAAATCGAATAATTTCGACGTTTTCCGAAGTGGACCAAGTTGACAAACTTTACAACTGAAACTAAATTACTGATTTTTGACACATTGTTGTTAAAATTATTTAAACCATGGATAACACAGAAGAACATTATAAAGAAAGGACAACTATCAAACACCAAATTAAAAACTAACGACCTCTCTGCACGTCAGCAGTTCATGCGTCTTAAAATAAACAAGTTGGTGTACCTGAATTCTGACAGTAGAGCGCAAGCGTAGCCGAATCTAATATGAAACTCGAAGAGAAAAATACAGCAGAGCGAATCTAGTATGAAAATCAAACGGAGATTCCTGATTTACATTATACTAGAAATGGTCAGTAATTTCTCGAAAGAAACTTGAACGGAAATCTAGACGAAAAAAGTATAATATAATTCAAGCCTTAGTCTTGACTTGAATCCTAGACCCTATTCTATAGGATAGTTATAGAGCAAATCTGGGAACAGCTTGAAAGGCATATTATGAGTTTACTCAATAACTTGGAAAAACTTAAAGCAGCATTTGCAGAAGAATAGAATAACATCCCGAATCGCTTCGTTTCGCAAACTTCCCCACTTCCGTAAAATGCCACTTTTTTCACTTATATCATAAATAACTATTATATTATAGGATATTATCTTATTCTGAAAATGTAGGGACATTTTTCAGTCTCTTGGTTCTTTTGCTCGCCAGTGTGCGACTACAATAGAAAAATATTTTTAAATAACTAATACATATAATATATTGTTATAACAGACTAAATAAATATATCATCAAGTCGTTTATATATTTTAAATTAAGAGTTTTAATGCTGTTCAACATTCGAAAACTAAATTATAAATCTGCGCTGTCCAACTTATCTTAGCCAGCGGGCCATTTTTTTTCTTTAGGAAATATTTTGGAGGCAAAAAAGAATAAATGAAAATTAAATGGTTCGATTCAAGTAAATAATCAATACTGTAGCTTCGATGGTGTGGTTAATCAATAAAAACCACTCTTTTCTATTTTGACCAGACCAGTGGTTTTAACTGGTTTAACCACTAGATATTATTTAATCGTTTATTTTACGGAATACCTACATGATTGTGAATTGACAAAATTTCATTGGGCCCGCGCTTCATGTTCAACGTGTAATTTAGTTTCAATAGACATATTTACGAACCGAAGTAGAAATTATTAAACCTGCAAGAACTTATTGTTATTAGATTTGCAAGTATATAAGCAATGCGTGTGTATATTTCTAGAAAATTTAAATATTATAATTTTTTATTCATTCCTTAAGTGTCTTTATATGTATGTATTTGAACATATTTTTTATTATTATATAAAAACAATTGCTGTAGAATAACAATTACATGAAACCACTGATTGAAATAATAAAAAACCAAGACAGTTTAAACCAGTTTAAATCAGTGGTTAAAATCATTATAAATACATGATTTAAATTAATCATAAATTATCTACAATTTTTATTTGAAGTATAGTATACTATAATAATTTTCTAAATTTTGTCAGAAATAACTTAATATACCCAAAGTAAAATAGAGCTTTCAATATGTGCAAATAATTGTAAATATACCAATCGTATGCGTACCTATCGTAGCGGAACAAATAAATTTATTTTGCTTTCTCATGCTTATATTATTCTTCTCAACCGCAATGAATTAAGACTTTATTAAAAAGTTCATTGTGTGTATATATGCGAATAAACAGGAAGACATTTAGATCCAGACGAGTTTGGGATTCTGTAACTTGTGTTGAGATAAAACGGCGCCGCAACTTATGCTGTAACTGACACAGAAATGAGAAACTACGAAAGTGGTTGAAGAATCTCACCCTGGCCTGCGTCAGACGATATGCGATGCATCGAGTGTGCGATGATCATAATTCATGTGTTGAAATATGTATTACGCGAGTATGTCATGAAAAATGAAATGGAGATCAAGTGACCCAGCCGTATATAACCGCGTTCATTTATCACAGTCTCTTTATAATGTGGACGTTCTACTCACTTCTGATAAATGCGAACTGATGAGTATCATTCGTTGTGGGATTATAAAACAGTTAATTTTATTTTACCACTTACATTTGTCTTTTACCGCAAGCAATCGAGATTTTCATGTTGTTGGAGAGATTAAATTTATGTTCTTTTATACGGTGTTTTTTATTATAGCTAAACATAAAACTTGTGCGAAATAATAATAAAGTGAATTCAAATGACCTATGATTCTGTTGTTCCTTTCTAAATGAATTCATTAGCAATAAAAACAACATATTTTAAATCAGTATTACTAAAGACGCAGGTTTTTATTTACAGAAGTTATGTATTAACAGAAATAAAAAAAAAAATATTCACATATGTATAAGAAATGTTTAACAGGTATAGCAGTCTTTTGGACAAAAAATTAAAACGCTCTTTTTAAATAGTCAAGCTCTCGGAATAATTTATTCCTTCTTCATGATACTAAAAGGAAACGATAAGACTTATATTCAGTTGAGATTAATTATAAAATAAAAGTTGAAGAGAATTCAATATCCGCATCTGAATCAGCAAACAAATTTTATTTTACTATTGGGATCTGACATGTAGCGATATTCCATCTAGCAGATTATTTTCGAACACAAAAAAGGATGAAGATTCCGTTAGAAATACGTACATTAGGTCAAATGGGAATAACGATTTTTGAGATAAAAAAATGAACGAAATTGTAGATAAACACCGCGAAAAATCGAAAAATAAAGTGTATTGTGCAGTAAAAGGGTGTAATAATAAGTCCCGTAAAAATCTGGACGTTACATTCCATTATATTCCGAAGCTGGACAAACGTTTTTTTTTTATAAAGTAAACCAATTTGGAGTGCGAAAAAACCTTGGAAGAAAATGGGAAAAGTAAACAACATGAATGCGTTTACAATAAATAATATGCTCTGAATATTTTGTACCAGACGGTTATGTATGTACATTTTTGCAATACCTGTACTGTAAGTTACCCATTAATAACAAAATTTAAACACAGTAAGTGGAACTTTTATTGCACAATTGGTTTCCATGGTGACATCATTTACTTACCGTTCACGGTGGACGGTAAGTATATATATATATATATATATATATATATATATATATATATATATATATATATATATATCTTTCAAATTTTATTTTTAACCTCAATCTGACAGCTGTTAATTTTGATACCTATTTTTCTTTTTCTTATATTTACGCAGGTATTGCAAAAAATATCTTACTAACCTCGAACTGTAAGTGATTTTTTAGGTCTCGAATGTTTAGGAAATCCCGACCCTACGGGTCTCGACATCCCAAACTACATTCTCGACCTAAAAACTATCACTTACAGTTCACGGTACGTAATATACTATTAATTACCTAAGTAAAATTTTTGGTTATATTACGAATTTGCTCCGAATTATTTTCACTTTGTATTTAACTAAGTTCATAAATTAAATTAAACCTATATTCAAAGCTAATGTTCCTTATATTTATTCATTTTTAGTTATTTGTTTATTTAGTTGATTTAGATCAAGAAACGTAAAACTAACCTATAACAGTACAACAACGTAACAATGCAGTTTTTGCATTTATCACTCAATACCAGCCATGCAGGAACAAACAGCACTCATCATAAGTTCATCTCCAGCAATTTTCCTATTAATTTGATGGGGAACACCTCGTAAATTCAACGTTGACATACAGAAAACCACTACACCCACAGCCACTGTCACTTTCATTTAATTTTTTTCCACATTTAATCAATTGTCAAGTATATAAAATGCGTTCAGCTTCTTTAAAATTTAGTTTGCAGGAACTGTTGTAGCGCATTCGCAAATATTATTAGACGTGAGACTCATTTTTTATACTTTATACGCGGACAGAAATAATGTCACATTCGAATCTTCACCCTACTTGACGCCAAAATGGATAGGTCACGCCCCCATGTTTGATCCCAATAGTAGTTTCGAGAAAGACATTCAAAAATTTCGTTTTAATAATGAGTAACCATGGAAATAAATTCAAGCAAATATTTAACGTTATTCATAATAAAGTAAGCAACTAATCCTTACCATGGTTACTCATTATAAAAACTGATTTTTTGATATTTTTGAACGTCTTTTTAGCAATTATTAAAGAAGTGGAATGAAATTCGTTCACTGATTTAGGTGCATAATTTAAATCTCTTCAACTTTTATTGGAAACATTTTTCTCTAAAATTATTAGGGAAGCAGGGAATTGCATAAATATTATTTAACATTTAAATCGCCTATGATCAGCTGAGTCAGTCAACACCCTGTATTAAAAAAGTCAAAACAAAAAAAAATACCAAAAATAAATAGGTATTAATTATGATTTAAATTAAATGTGAAATTTTTTTTTTATATTCAATCCTGATCTTTTTATTGTACTTGTATTGTACTATTTTTTCCCATATTGTGCTTAGGCGACACACTAATAATAAATTATTAACAATCTTTTTTATTTTAGCAAAAGCATGACAACAATTAATTATTAGATTATTTTATTTGATAAACTTCTTCGTCTTCAGTTCTTTATGGACCACAATTTTTTTCCATTCTCTCTTACTCACAGCTATGTTCTTCCAGTTCAATACTCCTACCACTTTTAAGTCTTCTATAACTTCACTTTTCCATTATTTTTCTTTAAATTTAGATGCGTTCATTACATTTTTTACTAATCTTTTCTTGTCCCTCCTCTTTACGTGCTCAAGTTTTCGAATTCTTTGGAATTTTATATAGCTGATTAAGTTTTCCATGTATTATTTTCTTATACTGGATTAAAAAATTTGAATGTAGCTCATTTCGTTTTCGTCTTTCTTCGTGATTGTCCAGATTGCCGACTCGTTTGTGGTTTATATGGCGGATGCGTATTTTATATAGCCTTTTTGTACCATGTAGTTTTGGTTTAATTAGGTATGCTTATCTATAGTGTGCTGTATTCTCTTTTGAATAACTTTTCTATTTGAATTTTTGTTACTTAATATGTCTCCAAAGTATGTGAAATTCTGGACTCCCCCAAAGTTTTAATCATTGTAATTTTTTTTATAAATTTCATATACTTACTTACTTTCACGGTAAGCTGTGTATGTGTGTTTTACTAATATGCCTAAGGTTTTTCTTAGTTTTCTTCTTGTGACCAATTTCGTCGGCATTCGCATATACTTGTATCATTTTGTAAGCAATATTACCATTGTTTGTTATAAGCAATTTACTGAATCTAATGCAATATGGAATAATAATGCAAAAGGAATTCAATTTGATAATACTTATACATTGGAAAGTATATTTATTACATGTATTGTTTATTAACAACACGATTATCCTACATACCTGTATGTAACAGGACATTGCAATACCCGGCTATACATACACTGTGTGATCGACTAAGCTGCTATCGAGTACAAATACATCAATCTATACACAACTTGACATCACATGATACCACATTTTCCTCATCACTGTACTACCCTGCGTGCAAAATGCAGTAGCTAAAATTCAAATGTTTGTTCAATTTGAGTTTGAAACTCATCTTACGATCAAACTTACCATAGATTAATCCAGATATCTAATTACACTTGAATTCTGCTCTTACTAACATCAATGAAATCCATGACTTGACGGCTGATAATCACTTACTGAGATCAGCGAAAGCAGAGTGCTATATCCAAAATTGGTAAATGACATGATGATATACTAATCATTACTTGGATATTGGATCAATTTTCATTTTACCCTTAAAATTTTAAAGTGCAGATTATATTTGCCAACAATTACATCTCACTGTGCTAAATAGGACCCGATTTTGATGCTTGCAGTTGATATCTGAAAGTGGTTGATTACGTACTGAACAAGAGAGCAGCGAACATTAGCAACCTATTACTTATTCACTCCTGAAAACGTACAATCAGTGTACACCAAAACGAACATGAACTGTGAATTCTCGAGTTTCGCGTGTTAAATTATTACGATTTTATGTACTCCTATGACAGGAAATTTCACACCGGTAACGATGGCAAACTACTCTTCAAATCTATTTATTCATACAGAGTACAGGCGGAATAATATATTTTATTCGCAATCAGTTACCGAGATGTGCAACAGCAAGACGCAAAACCCAAAATTTGTAAAAGGCGCGTAATGATATATTTAATTTGTTTTGGAATAAATGGATACAATTTCAAGATTAAAGAATGTATTGTGGGCAAAACACGACTCATATCTGTACTACGCATCGGACTGTGGATCATAAGATCCTTGATTCGAGGCTGACAGCCTATAAATTTTCGAAATTAAATTTCGAAAATTTTCACCACATAAAATTACGCTGTGGCTCCTTTACCACTACCATTCGTGAAGACCGTAATGTGACAGCTGGTAACCACACTTCATAATACCGAGATTTTTTATTTTATTTATTTATTTAAGTTTTTCTACCGGGTGTTTAATTTTGATGTGCAAGTTTATATTTTTAAATGGTATACCCTTCTCTTTAAAACAGTGATTACGGATCGGTTAGAATTTGGTAAGCTTCGGACGCGGATCGGTTGCGGATACATTCGCTGCGGATGCGGATTTATAATTTTGACAATTAAGCGTATGCGATTTGGATGCGGATATAAATTTTACGAATACGGTTTGGATTTTCTATTTCTCATATGTATGTGATATTCGTGCACTTTGGCATCGCTAGTGTTGCATGTACACGTGATTTGAAAATGGTATTCTAAATTTTAATTTGCATTATGTTGTATTAAATATGTGACTGACTTAATCTTGTTCTCGAATTCTTGCTTTGCCTGTCATTTGTATGTTTTATAAACTAAATAGAATATTTAGACATTTTGACCCAAAAAAATTTAACCCTTTATGCCCGAACAATTTTTCTTTAAGCATTGATTTCATATTTCTGTATGTTGGTAACTTTTAAGTATAATTATGTATAAAATATTTTCCATTTAAATATACAGAGCAATATAAATTGAATAACCTGGTATAGTTTATCTTGTTTGAAATGCTTCAGCCTGGCAAAAACATAATGCCAAAGTGGGACATCTTTACGTATGATCATCATCATAGGTTAGTAAACTCAAAACCATAAACAAAACTGTTGAAGTTGTTATTGTTTTCGTTCGTTGCGCATCAAGAACTACATTGACAAGAATTATTATTACATTTTTATGTAATTCACTGCACTTAGAAACAGTGTTTACAATTTATACTCAAATCAATGACCAAATGACATTTTTACCATTTTCAATAGATTGACATTCTCCACTAGAGCCAAGATAATTTTATTCCCGAATTGCATATATAGGCGCACACGCAATCAAATGGCATACAAAAGGATCAATTTCAAATTACCGAAATATACACTAGTCCGAAACCCAAAAAGCTGACAGGCAAATAGCCAACAGACAAAGGAACATAACGATTTATCGTCCATGTCGGTCATTTGACATTCGACTTAATGCTAGGGTCCTTATATTTTACATTCTAGAATTGAATTCTCACTTTTTGTGCATAAGAACAATAGCTGTATATAGAATGAAATCGTTGTATGAACATGGAAGAAAGTTTATCGAAAAATAAACAACGTGGTTTACAGCCAATAATGGGTTCGTATAACTTTCAAGTAATAAAGAGCAAAACTTTTGGTTTAAGCTCAGTACTTGTGGGTTGAAATTTCAGCTATATTCGTCGACATGGTAACTATTTCATGAGAGTTTTACTGCATATTTGATAGCTTTTAGCCTTACTACTTGAACGATTATTGCGATTGGAACGAATTGAAAATAAATATTTCTAAAATTTCCATTTTGGATTTATTTGTTTAAAATTATAGAAATAAGGACTGTAAAAACTAGGACTAATCCAATTGTTTTATAAGGGCCGATATTTCCATCTGTACGCATAAAAAAATGACAGCTAGAACAATAAGTATCATTTGAGCTATGATTTCGATGCGATATTTTTCATTTATTCGGCGAATAATTTATTCCGTATTTTATTCGTAGATAGAAATATCGGCCCTAATTGGCATATTTAATAAAATAGAAATTTTACAGTACTTTTCCGAGATGGCCATTTAATTGCAAGAAAAAACAAATAATTAAATCATAGGTATATTCCATATGTTAAACCTGTGTTAAATAAAATATATAAATTCATGTATGTATATTGTAAAAACTACCACATAAATTTTTTAGTATATACATTTCTGTTTTTTTTATATACGATCCTTCATTATTATTTAGCCATTAATCATTATTTTCGTAAATTTAAAAACCTAAATTTGATTGTCTATTAATTACGCTGGACACATTTTTGAAGAGTATAATAGATGATTTAGTCATTTTCTAGGACTCAAACATAAATAGATACAGACATCATTAAAAAATTCAGAAAACCTAAAAAAAATTCTCAAGAAATTTGTCATAGCGATATTTGCTTTGCCGCGTCCAAAATAGGTAAATAACCTTTTATAGTAATTTACATTACTAGCAAGGTAAAACAATTTTTACTGCTGAATAGAGGCAATAGAAACAGTTACCTTGAGTGTATTACACAATATTTTGCTTTTTACTCAGTTGTAAACCAAACTAAAAATTGAAAAATTATAATCGAATCCTGTCAGTTACACAAAACTGTTTTATCAAAAATTATTTTAAATGATTTCTCATAAGCCTTAAGCATTACTGTAGCAGCAGGCATTGTTTACCTTGCATAATTTTTACAATGCGGCTGCCAATTAGTAACTTGTACAAGTTACTTTTTAAGGCAATAGAGGGTATGGTTAAATTTTCTGCCTTCAGGAGGCTTTAATTTTAATAAAACTCGACAGTATTTTATTGCCGATCATTAAAAATAAATATAATATCCGGCCGTTACGTTATTGTTATTATAACTGCCAGGCTATTGGAAATAGAATACACAAACACTGACTTCTATTGACAGTTAGAAAATATTGAAATAAACAAATCGGTCTTGTAAACAAATTAGAATATCGCGTTACTTACAGTGTTTGCAAACAAATATATTAATCTCTCTAACAAAATCATAATGATGGGATAAAAATCGTTAAAAATCTCTTTTATTACGAAGATGGGAAACGCACTAACTACTAAGTCGACCATGCTCTTCAGTGGGATTCGAACCCATACGATCTCTGGCATGCTGGACTAATGACATAGCCACTACACCACCGAGATCGGCTAAAAATCTTTTATAAAATAATATATCGGTCGGACATTAAACGTTGAACGCATCACGGGCGTTAACTGAACAATAATACCTTTGGTCAACGTACACACCCTGGGCCAGAGGCCCTCGGCAGCACACTGTTGACCTCGCGAATTATGGTCCTTATAAAGCCCTTGTTACGTTAATTACTATTTGACATTTTAGTTTTTTCCTTGAGACCTTTAATTTGATACTCAATTCGATATGGTTTATCAATATTTATTATATCATTTTCTCCAAATTTAAATAAACCACAAGTAAATTGCAAAATTGGTTTTTAATTTACGTATTGGTACAAACATCTTTCAGTTGAAACTTTTTCGTAGCTAATTCTGTATTCGAAATATATTGAATGTATGATTCTGCATCAGAAAGATCAAGAAACGTTGCACTTTTGAATTTTAAATTATGAATTATGACTAAAATCAACTCAATTCAATATATGTTATAATTTTGAAGTATCGTTACTCCTTCTTTTCTGGTTTATCATTTACAGAAAATGTGAACTCACATTCATCAATCCACTCGTACTTTACTGAAATTTGGTAGAAACGGATCCAGGGGACTAGCAACTGTATTTTCGTGAAACTCTCGCCATCGATTTTGTTCATAATTCCTATTTGGCCTTATAGATAGGTATGGCACAAAATAGTCATAATCATAAATTAGTAATTGATAGGAATGATGATCGACTGTTATAAGTAATAAATTTTAAAAATCTTCAAAATCCAGTCAAATTCTATTAAAATTCTAAAAAGGTTTCGGTCATGACAACGACCTTCATAACTATGACCTTGTAGCAAGGCTCTAATTGACTCAAGACCGAAACGTCGGATTTTTAGGATTTTAACCAAATTTGACGCAGCCTGAAGAATTTTTTAATATATAAAATAATAATAATAATGGTCTAAATAGCTTCGTGGTAACGCATCGGACTGTGGATCGTAATATCCTCATTTCGAATCTCGCAGTCGACAGTTACCATTTTAAATTTCCCCCTTCCCTAGTACTTTGGGGTCCATAACTGGACGGCTGGTATCTGCACTTCATGCACAAAAATATCTTACCGAGATCTACATATGCAGAGTGAAACATCCAAAATTATTGAGAGACGTGATGATATATTTATTTATTATAATTTTATGTCGATTAAACTTGTCGTTTCAAGGTTATATATTAATTTTAATATATTTGTATAGTCCTAAATTCTATTCAGTAAATTCGGAGTTATTTTTGGTTGATTAGTTGCACAAATGGAACAGGCCAGTATATATAGTTTATTGATCGGCTTTTCAGGCTGCTAATGGCCGCTGTTCCTGCTGCGCTGTAAACAGTTTCAGCACCTTTCATAATCTGGAAACCTCTACAAGAAACCGCGTCCACTATACTGTAATCAATAACCCAAGTTTTGGCAGCACGTTGTTGTTACGAGTTGCGAGTGGTCAGCAGCAGCAGTCGTGCCCTGGATCCGCCGAGCCCTGCTTGCTGACCAGTGGCCGCTTATTTGGTTATTAAGGATAATTTTATTATAAATTACCGGAACACATTCATTTATAAAATTATATTGTGACTAGAGTAATAACAATGTTGTTTGCTGTTTGATTACAGTTATACGTGTTATTATGTATATGGATTTTTTGTACCGGCTAAATACAAAAAAATATTATGATATTATAATAATGATTAAATATTAAAGACTTTACTTTAATTTATATTTAAACTAAAAATATTTACAGCGATATTTGAAAACTTCTAATTAATTTGAAAGTTATCAGCAATTATAGTTATTATTTACTCATCGTCGAACTAAAATTCATTCAATTAATTTTAATTACCTCAGTTATTTCTTTCTTACACGTAGTACAGGGAAATGTAGCAATTATGAAAAAATCGATTGCGAGATTTATTAAGTGCTAGTTTGATTTCCGAAAATTTACTATTGAGTTTTTTTTTAATAAAGTAAATTATACTTATGATATGAGAACTTACAAAAATGTTATCATGAATGTCGAATGGTCAGTAGTTATATCCCAAGTGCATGGCAAATACCTGAATATGAAAATGTTCTGATTGTGTTTGCCATGCACGAGGGATATATTAGACGAAAATTTGTCGAGAAAGATTTCAGTAAATATTTTTAATTATTGAACATATATTTATTTTAATCTGTCATATGAACATCAAACTTTGATAAATGTCAATTCATCAAACTGGTATCAAATAACTTATCTATCGCTATCTATTGTCCACTTAAATAATTTAAGCAAGCTCGTCACGCACGCATACTGTCAATATTAGTGTTTTCAAAATTATTGCCGCAAAAGGGTAAGATGTTTTTTTTATGATTTTTTATCCTTTCCCTAGGTAATCGGACAAAAAAGAATAGTTATTTGTTTATCTAGGAATCAAAATACCAGATTTACAGCAGTGGCTGCCGTTTCATTGATCCATAAATCTGTGTTTGGTGCCGTGTTGAACACATTGACTTGTACCATTAACTCTATTTTTGGTGTTTTAAGAGAAGTGTAGTAGTTTCGTTTTAGCGCGGTATATTGTTCTAAATTTATTATGTACATAAATAAATTAAAATAATTTTCTTAAAATTTTGTGTTTAAATTACTGTAAATCTTGAACGGAATAAAATATCGACTTCCGGTTTCCAGCATTTGATTGCTCAGACATTTATCTATTAGCACCATAATATTTTCATTTTTGGTATGTCTAGTTCAGCTATAATGTATATATATTCCCCGTGAAAAAAAAATAAATTTAATTATTTTTCTTAAAATGTTGTGTTTAAATTACTGTAAATCTTGAACGGAATCAAATAGCGACTTCCGGTTTTAGGCATTCGATTTCTCGGACAATTATCTATTTGGACCATTATTTTTACACTTCTGAGAAGTCTAGTTCAACTGTAAAATATACATATTTCCCGAGAACACATAAATAAATTTAAGTAATTTTCTTAAAATTTTGTGTTTAAATTACTGTAAATTTTAAACGGAATCAAATAGTGACTCCCGGTTTTCGGCAATCGATTGCTCGGACATATATCTATTAGCATCATCATTTTCACAGTTTTGGTAAGTCTAGTTCAGCTGTAATATATACATATTACCCGAAAAAACGTAAATAAATTTAAGTAATTTTCTTAAAATTTTGTATTTAAATTATAGTCCAGGCAATGAGTACTTTCGGAGTTATAAAAGGACAAGGATTGTTTGTTTTTGGTAGATTTTTACAGTTCGGTATCCTAATTAAAAAAATATAGCGATTTTGCGAATTGCAGAAATTTGCAGGTTAACTCCGCTGTAACTCGTGTACTACTCATCCGATTGGAAAATGTTTAAAACAGAAGTTGTAGGGAATTTTATGCTCTATAATATTTGTAATAACTATTTTCAACCTAAGTTTCGCTGGAGAGAAGATATTTTTGAAAAACTGATTTTTTGTACCATTTTTCCAATATGGCGGCGCGAGCGGCGGTCGCTCTAGGTCGCAAACTCAGAATATTAATTAGGACATCGAACTGTAAAAATGTACCAAAGATGAAAACTCCTTGACCTTCTGTAATGAAAGCCCATTTTTATGTCTTCATTGCCTGGACTAGTATACAAATACTTCAAATAAAAGTAACAAATAATATATTTCTCTGTTATTTCTATTCGAAGCATTTTTTAACAAAATAATTTTAGAATATTGTACAACGCTAAAATTGAAGCGAAAACACCTTTCTTAAAACACCTAAAAATAAAGTTCGTGGTACCAGCCATTTTATTTTTTGCTTATTTTATAATTGAGGAAAATAGTAAATAATTCACTATATATTCTTGGATAACATGGCTTTAGATAAATTTATTTCAAATTACATTGTCTATGACGACGATTCGACCAGGATTACAGCCATCTTCAAGTCTAATTTAAGTTTCAAAATATATTTTATAATGAAGTCATAATATTAAAGTTGAAATGAAGTTAAGTTTTTAAAAAAGAATTGATACATTAAATAATTACATTTTGTAATTAAAATTAATTGGAAGTGTACACTTCCAAGAATCGGTTGAAGATGGCTGTAATCATGGCCGAAACGTCGTCAACGACCATATAATTTGAAATAAATTTATCTAAAGCCATGTTATCGAAGAATATATAGTGAATTATTTACTATTTTCCTCAACAATTTTTCGGCTTAATAACCTTTTCCATATTTTAAAATTAATATTAATTTTGTGATTATATTTAATATATATTTTGAAAAAAAAAATGTCTCGTTAATCTGCCATAAATATTAAATAATTTGAAATGTAAATTATTTATGCTAGGGGACAGGATTCAAAAGGGTGCAATTAATGTGACGATATAGTCGACGATGGATCATATTATTCGTGCAATCCTGTTATGTCTAAAATATTATGTAGTAAAATTATCCCAAACCCAAGCAATCACAGAAAATCTCCATATTGACTCAGTGTGTGCACGCAATAGAAGTTGAGATTACGAAATTATGAATAAGTAATATCTAATGTTTAAGTTAGTCACAAGATCTGAATATGCAATGAGATAATTCAGCATTTCCTACACAATCTCAAATGGAGCTAGTGGCAGTGTGGGGCGGTGAGCGAAGGTCGAGCAAAGTGAAAGGTCGTCGGATTTCCGGGTTCGGTCCATCTTGCGGCGATCGAGGAGCGACAAGCGGCAGCAACCCGTGCTCCAGAATGTTCCTGACACTCGAAATGACCGCTAATGACCAGCGATGTGTCTTCTGATTATATCATATGGTGTAATATACGCTGGTGGATAGCGGCACAGGCCGGTCTGGGGGCGGGCAAAAACTTCATATCTGCGCTGTCCACTACCGCTGATGCACTGAAAAATGTTCGTCGTCATTAAGACCTGCTTGGGAAAATAATTACGGGTTCGTGTGATGACAGATAAAGTAATTTTCGTTAATTTCTACCATAGCTAGACCCAGAGATTTCATGTAAACTGCAATAATTGTATAAAGTAATTTGCAACAGAAATGTCCGACTTCAACAACGAGACTTTTAAGTTTAACAAACTGAAAGTAAACTACATACCTATCTGATATAATATTTTAATAGTTATTTATGTATCAAGGCACTAAAGTTAAATTTTATATCACGAATATGGAATTTAGTTGCCGGGGCCCGTAGGGCCGAGGAAAATAAACCATGTGAGTGATAAAAAGGAACTTCAATGCCGAGGTACATATTAAGTTTTATTTGAAATCTAAAATTCAAAAAAACTGTAAAAAAATTACAAAATAGGTTAAGTTTATACATCTGTCAGTTGTCAATTGAAATTGACAGTTAGTGTTGCCAACCTCGAGATGTGAAGTTATCGTAAATAACACTCAAAATTATGTGTTTTGTCCTCAATTTCGTCATCGGAATTAATTAGTTAATTCTTCTTGCAAATTTTGTTTCATGTTACGTCTGAATTTACTATTGTACATCAATATATCTGCCAAAATTATCCAAATTGTACAATAATTATTTAACGGTTGCCTACACTGGGTTGCTCAAAATTGTCGTATCATGGGTTACTTTAGTGACGATTTCTGTGCTTTTAATGACGATTTTTGAGCACGGCTCCTGATGATTGGAAACGTGGTGTTATTTGTCCTTTATTTAAAGGCAAATGCAGTTCGAGTGAATGTACAAATTTTCGAGCGATAAGTTTATTGAGTGTGGTAGGGAAGTTGTATGGAAAAATCTTAATTCATAAGGTGCGAGCCTTAACAATTTCGAAGTTAAATGATATGCAAGGAGGTTTTTTGCCTGAGAGAGGTTGTGTAAATCAATTGTTTTCTCTTCGAATGATTGTTGAGAAGTCACTTGATAAGAACAAAAAGGTGTTCTGTGGCTTTCTCGATTTAAAGAAAGCGTATGATAGTGTTCTTCGAGAGACTATGTGGGATGTACTTGTAGAGTACGGTGTGACTGGTAATTTGTTGGGAGCGATTGATGGTACATTGAGTGATTGGTTTCGTATAGATGTTGGTGTGAAACAGGGTTATGGAATGTCTCCTTGGTTGTTTAATTGGTATATGGATGTGTTGTTACGAAAGACATTGAATGGAACTGATGGTGTACGTATTGGTGGACGTATAGTGCCTGCGTTAGCTTATGCAGATGATGTTGTTGTGTTGGGTGAAACTGAGGAGCAATTGAGAGGAATGATTGTGAGCATAAATGAAGTAGGGAAAGGTTTAATTCTGCTACTGAATGTCGATAAATGTAAAGTGTTGGTGTTTGAGAAGAATGATTTGGTGACTGATTGTAATGTTTCAGTGAATGGTGTGAGACTGGAACAAGTGGGTGAATTTGTATATTTGGGTAGTATGTTCTCGAGGGATAGACGTATTGACCGGGAGATTGAAAGGCGAGTGTCTGCAGAGTGCAAGGGATTGGATGCTCTGGGTACATTTGCTCGAAACGTGCATGTATCTAGAGATGCTCGATTGAGTGTTTATAATGGTGTGTTAGTGCCTACATTGATGTATGGTTCTGAATGTTGGGTGTGGATGAAGAAGTATGAACGACGTATAACTGCTGTAGAAATGAGATATTTGACAGGAGTGTGTGGGTATAAGGGACGTGATCGTAAACCGAATACATTGGTGTATGATGAGTGTGAGATTGAGAAGAATGTTATTAAGAAAGTGGGAGTGAGTCAGTTGAGGTAGTTTGGACATGTTGAGCGAATGTCGAATGAAAGGTTGGTGAAACTAATATGTATATGTGGGTGAGATTGAAGGTGAACGATTGCGTGGGCGTCCGAGGCATAACTGGTTGGGTATGATTGATGGTTTGTTGCATGAACGAATGATTCCGAGTGTGAAGAATAAACGAGTGTGAATGTGGACGAGGCGAAAGTGGTGTTTCAGGATAGGAATGTTTGGAGGAGATTGATTGTTGGTTGACTGTGTTTCTGGGTTTGTGCTACCCCACTAAGTGGGACATAGCGTGATGTTATGTATGTATGATAATCTACCTTAAAAATAAAATAATCTACATAGTTTTTCAAGTGAAAGTGATTTTGCTTCTTTTGATGACTTGCTTTATTCAGTCCTCTTGTGCCCTGGTTGTCCAATAGTTCATTTTCCGTTCTCTTCTTTCGTTATATGTCTCCAGAATTCTTGAATATTTAATATTCCTTAATATTTCTTAAAATTTCATAGATTTCCTTTCTGTTTGCTCCCGCAATTTAAAATTTTCATCTCTTCCATGTCGATATAATCTAAAAGCTTCTATCCAAACCTAAAATCCATTTTATATGTATGAATATCCATATCTTCTGTTAACCTTCGTTCTAAAGAAATATTTCTGCTCTATGTATTACGATGCTTGTGACTGTTGCGAAAAATATCGTATTCGTATGTTTCGGTTGAATGTTAAATAACTTGAGTAAAGCTTGAATTACATTATGCTTTTTTCGTCCAGATTCATACTAGATTTTTGGTTCCATTTTCATTCCAGTTTCCTTCGATTTACATACATTTTAAAATCATTCGTACGAAATCGATGAATTACTACGTTTTTTGAAGAGACCAATTTGACAAACTTTATAACTAAAACTGAATTACTGCATGTCAACACATTGTTGTTAAAATTATTTAAACGATGAATAACATAAAATAACTTTTTTTAAGAAAGCACACTGTCAAACACCAAATTAAAAACTAACTACTTGATGACAAAACGTCAACCTCAAAATTAACAGGTTGGTGTACCTACCTGATTTATGACAGTAGTGCGCAAGCGTAGCCGAATCTAATTTCTGATTTACATTATACTAGAAATGGCTAGGAATTTCTCGAATGAAACTCCAACGGAAATCTAGACGAAAAAAGTATAATGTAATTCAAGCTTTAGGATGTGAAATATATGTACCGAACGAAGATAATGGTTCTCCTTTATGTTTTGTGCATCTGCAGTGTCAACAGAGTCAATACACGTTAGGCGAGGGTCCAGGAGATTTATTATAATGAAGTATATATGGGCTTTACAGTACAGCATATAAAAAATATGGCAAATATATAAATAACTTTTTTCTTCAAATGTCACAAAAGTACGTTGTTATGTATTTGTATTCAAATTGAACTTTGTCGCTGCCGGCGTAAAAGTGTCTCCTTGGTAACATTTCTATTCCGGCGGCGGACAAAGTAAAATATCATGAAAAAGTTAGGTAGTAATTCAATAAATTGACAGTTAAAAATGAAACAAAAATAATAAAACCGTGTATTATATGGCAACTAGAAGTGCTGGATAAGACATAATATTATTTGAAGTTTTGGTTATTTTTTAATGGTTTGTAATTCCATTTTCCATATTTGAAGAAAAAAACCATGTGTTATACGGAGTAAATGTGACTTTGGGTGCTTCACATGTAATTGTTTAAACTTACATGCTCAGCACTCAAAGTATTACATTTCCTCATAATAACACAATATACTATTTTCATCTACAATTTATAAAATTATGCCCCCCCCCCTTCCCTTTTGATTAAATTTCTGCGGACGCCCATGGGAATACCATACAATCAACGTCAAATTGGGTACATCTTGTCACCAGACAATACAAACTTAATTAGGCATATAATGTACTGGATGTCTATTTCGGTACACTAACTTGCGTCAGAACATGAATTTGAAATATTTTTTTGTGTTGTATGTATTGACATGTGTCTTTTTATTTTATACAATTCGTCTAAATCTTCTACTTGTATCAGTGCAGCTAAATAGTTTGAGGATTTGTCTATTTTATTATTGTCACTTGTTATAACACAAACAGTAAAAATAGTCATAGTTACAACGAATATTTTTCTGTTAGTATTATGAATTTTTATTTTACTTGAATATGAGTATAATGCTACTAAAAAAATATTAAAGTTTGACTACGAATGTTATTCGAGGGACTATTCATTGAATCAGATCCAGTTTTAAATTAAAACGGTTCAAAATGTATATAGTTTCTCACTAATTCATTCTCATAGCAATCGAAAAACAAATTTTTCTTATTCACAAATTTTAAACGTCAAAAGTATTTTATATACGACCGTCGTTGAAAGTGACCTTTTTAACGATTGCTTAGCAAGTTAAAAGTGTCACTTTTTAACACTAGTGTTAAAAGTAACATAGCAATGTGTTAAAAGTGATTTCATTGTTACTTTAAACACGGTGCTAACGGTTTGTAACAAAAATCAACAAATATTATCCTACCTGTCAAAATATCATTCTACATTTTTTAGTATTTACTAATACGCTAGGAAGATTGTAGGTAAAATTTTGTTCGCCTCGTTGCACAAACATCTCCACTTACTCATAAAATGTCACTTTTAACACATATCATAAATAACTATTTTGTGCACAATATTCACGAATAATATTCAACGTATAATGTAATGAGAATTAGTGAGAGTTGGAGAAAAATGCGGAATTAAAAGTGTGATTGGCACCAATTGTTTAAAATATTCCTTGAAAGTGAAAGTGAAACTATAGTAGTGCTGAATAGTCGGTAATGACTGTTACTAGTGCAAAATATTCTTTATAATTCATTTTGATTGACTGTGAAATTATTATCCTAACATTTTATGGGTTTACTTTTGATAGATAATAGATGAGGTGAATAGTCTAGGTCTCTAGATTCTAGGGTATACAAATATAAGCAAATGTGTCATTATTTATTTATTTATTATTATTACTCTGTCCAACAGGCGAAGCCCAATAACAGGACAGGTACAAAAAATATAAAGAAGAGATATACAAAAGTTATACAAAAAAATGACATAGTATTCATATAAATATACTTAATAATATATACATATGGCTTAAATAATACAAAATCATATAAAGAGATCATTAACAAAAATGACATGAAAAGAAAATATTATCCAAAAATTAGATTATTAATCATGTTAGCAAATACGTTCGGAGGAATATCAACTATTTCACAAGAAATGAAATTACTTTGGTACAAGTAACACATTCTATAGATGGGAGAGAGGATTAATATGTTCGTTCTTGGAGTAGGTAGGTAGAATGTAGCAAAAGAACGAGTTTTGACGGAAGGTGCATGAAAATTAATAAGAGAGAGGCAAGTGGGATCATCAATTAATGAATTTATTAGTTTATGAAGATATACGGCTGAATATATAATACGTCTATCATACAAAGATTTAAAATTGAAGATTTTAAGGAGAATTTCATAAGTTACTTGATAATTAGGGTAAGAACCCATCATTTTAAAATATATGTACTTCAAAAATTTCTTCTGAATAGATTCCAGCCTATTGGAATGAACAATATAAATTGGATTCCATACTGTAGAACAGTATTCAAGTTTAGAACGGATTAAAGAGTAGTAAAGTATAAATAAAGTATTTAAATTAGTAAAACTTCTGGTATTACGAATAATGAAACCAAGCATTCTGTAAACACCATAATAAACCATTTCTTGTTGCTACGCTTTGCTTAGAGAAGATTTTGGTATATGATAAATTTTTGTGCATGAAATACGACTACCAGTCATCAAATCAAAACCCATAAAGATGTAAGTGGAGGGGTAATTTTAATGTGTCGAATCATGCTAAAAATTCGGTACTGAATTTTCAGTGGATGTGCACGTATTAGGGTCCCTAAAAATGATTTTAATAGTTTCGCGATGATGTATGTGTATGTGTGTCTGTCGGTCTGTGTCCTGGAGTTACGGTTTCTCGAAAACTACCAACTAAACAGAAAATTTTTATATTTTGTATATGTCGTAGGCATTTAGAATAATCAGGTATTTAGCTAAATGTCTAGGCATTTAGCGAAATGCCGGCATTTATATGAATTTTACTTTATTCTTCTATTTGACTGGCGGAATCAGGCAATTAGACGGAAAATCGCGCATTTCTCCATTTGCCGGGCGCGGTTTAGGCACTGGGAAAAATCATTCATTAATATTGTGAACAATTTTATTAACAAAAACGATGTGCCTGCTTCAAAGCAGGTATTTTATGAAATTCACGATGCCATTTATCGGCACCTTGTTATAACAAATAAGTGAAATTTGTTAATAAAATTGTTTATAATATTATCAATGATTCTTCCAAGTGCCTAAACCGCGCCCGGCAAATGGAGAAATGCATGATTTTTCGTCTAATTGCCTGATTCCGCCAGTCAAATAGAAAAATGAAGTAAAATTCATCTAATTGCCGGCATTTCGCTAAATGCATAGGCATTTAGCTAAATGCCGGATTATTCTAAATGCCTACGACATATATATGAATTGTATCCCCTTGGAAAGAACTGATTAGTGTTTGGTGATAATCCAATAACCTGAAGTTGTAGTTTACTTGAAACCCTGTCAAGCATGTGGATATCGAGAACCGTAATATATAAAAGGTTGGTTAAATTAAACAAAAGTTGACCCATCAGTAGACTTTTTATTCATGTATTTGTTTTTACGAATGAAATGCAAAGGTCAAGAGGTAATGGCTAAAATTTTAATTTTCCTAAATTCTATTTTTGATTATAACTTTCTTAAATGACAAATTTTGTTATTCTGCTTTACATTTTCTTCAGACAAATTTCATGAAGAATTTACAGGGGCACTCATTTTTTAATCTCTTTTTTGTTTCATAAGAAATCTATGGCGGGAGGTATTGTAGTGCCCACAAGTGTTTATTTATTTTGGAGAATACCCTGTAATGGAAACGCTTCGAAAAGTTTAAACTGTTTAAAAAAATGGTTAATTAATTTTTGTGTTTCAATATATGTATATAACACAAATCGTTGTCGGCTAAATTACGTTAATAATTACGGATAAATTGCATTGGAATAAAAAACAGCGTATATAATAAATAACAAAAATTTTAATTCAATATTTAAAACTGGGTACATTCAACAAATATCATTGGACTTGTAATTAGTTCTTAGCAATATTATTGCGCTATTATTGTGCACCTAAAAATGGGTAACTTTAGACTATAGAAATAAATTATAGAATTAAATTAACGAAACGTGTAAAATGTTGTTGAATCTCATTCATTATTATCTTTTATCACATTGTTAGCTAACAATGTATATTCTAGCAAATGTCTACAATTCATCCTAAATATGTTATTAAGAACGCTTTTTACAACAGGCCTTGTAGGTATGTTCTGTACACTAATTCCGTTTGAAACATGTTTAAAACAAAATGTTTCAAAACTGACATTAGTTTAAAATACGTCCAATTCTGTAGTTCCTGTTCTATTTCATGTCTCGGAAATTATATAAATTCCAATAAGTAAGCAAATTTCACAGGAACACGTAAAAATAGTTGTAGTTCTCATAGGTGCGCTCAGAGGGAAAGTTTGTATAGAGCAGTGCTTGTCAATTCTGTTTATGTAAATAGATGTTGACATTCATGTTTATGCATTCTACCTAACAAATGTACTTCTACATTCGTTTATTTTTCATACGTAATGTGCACAATTTGTGTATCTCAGCTGACAACCATATTGTTGTGGTTGTATCCTTGTTTTATTGTAAACTTAGTTTCCTGCGTAACATGAAACAAGTTTTTGTAACTTCATGTTCTTATTTTTACAGTATTCTTACGTCGTTTTATGAGACTTTACATTTTCTTAAATTTTAATGTATACAATCAGCTCGTTTTAAATGTGTATATAGTGTGTTTCCACAATTTAGAGGCTCACCCTAGTGAGATTACGACAACTACAAGAACTACGTCTTTGGTTAAATTAGGCAAAAGTTGCCACAGTAATAGGCCAATTTAGTAATATTTTTGTTTTTCCAAAAAAATGCATGGACAATTGATGTCAACGAAAATTCGTGGATATCAGCCCAAATGGGATTATTTTTAAAATATACCCTCGACTAATTTCGACGACACAACGTTTCATCAGGAAGTGAATTTTCTTATTAACAATTGTTACAGTGGGTTTACATTGGTATAGTAATTGGGTTAGTTGCTTGTACCAGTAACTTTCAAGGCAGTTACTAACCTAGTGTAAATCCTATAGAACAGTACTTGTACTAGCACTTGCACAAGTAATCAGGACAGGCAAGGGGAAAGCCTTTCAGGGTATCTACTTACCACTTTCAGAGCTTCCATCCCCCATCAGCGTATTTGGCATTAGCCAACGCCTTGTATGTCTACTACACCAATGTAAACATTTGCTCGTTAGTGAATATGTAAGCTAGTGTCAATAAGTTTCTGTTTTGTACAAAGCCTTATTAGTATAAGTGGACATTAATACAAGTGTCCAAGATAGTAGTAGATAGTAGGCTAACCAGGTTAGTTGCTAGTACAAGTAACTAAGCTTAGTGACTACACCAATGTAAACCCGGCATTAGCGACACCATCCAGATCAGAATTAATTTGAATAAAACGAATTATATGATACTAATTAATTAAATAAACACAGTTTGTTTGAATGTTGTCTAATGCTTTAACTCTTAAGCAAACCCTATTCCGTTGTGATTGAATTTATTTATCACACAGTCAGTTGAGTTTAGCATCTGGTGGTGTTAACACGTATTTGTGCAAGCGGTTATTTTAATGAGAGTGTGGACTATTATTGCAATCTGGTGGTCATCCCCTAGAAGAGTGTGTAAATCGCGGTGAGTGTTTGAGTATTGCTTTGATATATATTTCCGTCATTGTTGCTGTCTAATTGACAATCATTGCATCATGTGATCTGAATTCATTGTACATGTGTTATGCGATGCGTTATGTTTTAAGCTGTGCTTAAAGCCGTGGTCCCTGAGGAGGTGGTTTTGACATGTTGAGCGACTTATGGCCCTAGAGGCTGACGGTCAAAAAGTGTCTAAGGGCGTGTGGTTCCCGCCATGCGCGTGCAAGCAAGTTCATTGCGTTCATGCTCCTACATTTTGTGGTTCATCCTGTTATTTAATTGCGTACCCCGACTACCACTGGAACTGGTTGAATTGCGTTTTATTTTAGGGCGAACTTAGAAGTCGGTCGCGGGTGTAAGTACATAATCTTCGTATAGCTAATGAACCGGGGTATAATCGATAGTGAATTTGATTTTATTTAATTGTTTAGAGATCCGTGCCATTACAAAAAAAGGAGCGTTGAATCGGCAGCTTACGACGATAACACAAGTATTAATCATGTTAAAAACAACAAATATAAAGATGATTATACAAAACAATCACATGGAAACAAAAATGAGTCTCCAAAAGTTAAAACAAATAATAAATAGTTAAAACCATGGTCAGACATACCTAATAAAAATATAAAATCATTAATTTTCACTCAACGGTAAAAAATAGAATCCATTTTTTTAATTGATGTATTGTATCAACTTTTGACGAGGAGACTCATTTTTGTCTGTCAGTGCAACAGTTAATTAACATTTAAAGATTCATTTTGCGTTGTTTTTGGAATTTATCTCATCAAATACCACGCGACCTCTCTGATTTTCTCAGATAAATTTTTATATTTGAACATTAATTGTTTTGCTTTTAAGCAAAATCACTCAAGCAAACTGATATTAGGTAAAACCACTTCTTCTTCGGAGCCGGGATTTACCATACAGTTTGCTTTCGTGTTTGTTGCTAAGCAAAAAAATTCGTGCAAAATAAAAATTTATAGATAAAATCAGAAGGTGTTGTGATATTACCCCCGATAATTTAAAAAATGTTTGTTTATTTTGTACCGCTTAAAAATAATAAAAATTAAATTGATAATTTTAGATTCATACAGAATATTTTTAAATGATTAATTTCTAAATTTGGAGCTTTCAAACGGATTGTACATGTATAGCGTTTTGGTATTGGTGCTATCCTTGTTAATTTACAGTTACACAGTCTAAGCATTGAAATTTCGATTGAAATGTAAAACTCGTCGAAGTGAAACAAATCTACATCCACTATGACAGATTGAACATAAAAGCATTCAAAGCTAATGCGACTGTTGCTGTGCAAGTTTTATAACAGCCTACTTTGAAGTTAAATATTACTCGTATTGTGAGTTTATATCGATTTTGGTTGAGAATATGATAGAAAACTAAACCATATTATTATGTGAATTGACGGGCTTGTCACATAAACATTTGAAGTGACACTAAGTTTTGTGGAAGAACAGAAGGTACCCTTGGGAAACGTGAATTCAATTATAGAGTAGACAATTCTCTTCAAAATATATCAATTTGGACGAATTTATAACCGTACCATAAATTAGTTTTGCTCACAATGTACATACGAAAAATAAATAAATAACTCTAGCTGACCTAATTTACAGAGCTACTGAGACTACGGTAATTAATTAGCAGAATTGAATGGATCTAACTAGCAATAAAAATAATAAATTAAATGCGGCGTCATCGCTTAGCCAAATTGAAAATCTATATCGAGATCTTGAATGGTCCTTATCTGTGCATATCCACAGTCACTCATTTGTGAATTTGGTTTGGTTGTTGATTTGTTTCTTATAAAGTTTATTGTGCTTCTGTCAAGTAATATGACGAAGTGACGGACTGCATTTCATCAAGTTTTCATTTAGATTCTTTCTGTCCACAAGGTCGCTATTTTGAACTTACCTCTGTGATACTTCTTCACTCAAATTATAAGGAGGTGAATTAAAAGCATTTTATGCTCACCCTTCGATAACTTTGAAAAGAGAGTGTCACACCTAAATTGAGTAAAAAGCGTGATATTAATTGCTTTTAATGGATTTTTCAATGGAAATAACATTTTATGCTTTAATAATTAACTATAACGCTAAAAATTATGATGAAAATATCTGTAAAAAAATACAAGAGAATTTGTAGTTTTTGTCATTCCATTCATTTTCACAATCTATCTGTGCAAAGATATTCAGTAAATTAAATATTGTGTTACAAATTAAATAATGTGTGAAAGTAGTCATTGGCCAATAATTTACTTATATTTACTTAATTACTCTAATTATATTTGCCCAATTAAAATTATGATAAAAATATAGTAAGTACTAAATAAATTATTTTTGGGTTGTGACGTTTTATACTAATGCACTGCATGAATATCACGGCGTTAATTTTTAAGTGTAATTACCAGTACCACTCAGTCTAGGGTTTTGAAGGTCTTGCAGAATAATCCAGTTGGGAACAAAGCATGAAGCAATGATAATCTTGTGAAGGATATTTTATTGAATTTTTTTCGATGATTTCAATATTAGAAGTGCCCGCTGATCTCAATACCATAACTCAGACCTGGCTTTATTATTACATTATATAGTAACAATTTATTGTTACTGGAGAGGTTGTAATTTCTGCCAATGAGCCAATATAGCTTTTCTGTCATCAGACACAAATAAGTTCGTTTTGTCCAGATTTGTTTACGCCAAGTCTTACTAGGTGCATTTCAAGGTACTTGATATTCTAACCCCCCCCCCCCCCCCCTTAAGAGAGTAGAAAATAAAAGGGGGTCCTGTCGAGACTGGGAGTCAGCAGAAATAACTTCGTTCCGTAGACTAACTTACATGATCTTTATTAAAACTCTTAATTTTCAACTTACTCTACAAGTCAACTTTCTGTACTGTACTCTACTATGTTGTGTTCTGTAATGTATGTCCTACATCCTAATATTTATATGTATTTCTACAAATTCTACATCAACAAAATAAGTGCCAACTAAATAATATTACTCAAACAATGTAACCTAATTACTCAATAATTAATAATTCTGTCGACGCTAAGTCAGCAAACATGACATATATTACCAGTTTAAATTTAGACAATTACTTACCCTTCCATTTTTAATTATTACGCTATCGAGTATTGAACTCTTTATACTTGCTGACATTACTTATGATATTAAATTTTGGAATCTATGTGTGGTGACTTAGCGTTGAAATAAAGCTATGGGATTACAAGGCATGTAGAGCTGTTATATAATTATATTACAAGGTTTTACTCATTATTCGGGTTCGGTTAAGTTAAAAGGAATCAAAATAACAAAAATTATTGATTTTCACTTATTTATTTAACACACAAAAACGCTAATAATTACATTTATACACATAACTATTTATTTCAACCGATATAATTATCTTCAAATTTCGAATATTTATCTGCACTCACTACCAGTTTTATGTAGAATGACTACTGTTCGCTCGGCGACCCCGCATATAACTTTGTGTGGCGGCCTCTCGAACATTCCTGGTGCTTTCGCGTTGCTTCGACAAACAGCGCAGTGTATTTATCTGGCGTGACGTGCCTCTGGCAGCTTTCAACATGTCTGTATTCTTTATAATATAATATATGAGTAAATGATTCATTATGAGTGAAGTCACTATACAGTTTCGTGTGGTATCAAAGATATTAACAGTAAAAGGCGAAAATATTTTTGATTTACTTTATTTTTTTATAGTAGTTCACCAATAATAATATGATTTAGTAAATGAAGAAAGCAAGTCTGTTACTCGTATCATTGAATATTTTTATCTATTCTATATCTACCATTATGATGGTCATCCATTTTAAATTTTCAAGCTAAATATTTGATAAGAGAAAAAAATAGTAAGGAAGGAAGTTCTGGTTTAACATCATAAATACCATCTGGAGAATTACCTACTGAATTAGATATCCAATTCCACATACGTTACAGCGTAATGTGAAATAAGTTTAACGTTTCAGTTGTATCTAGATCCATGAATAAACGTGATTGTATTGTACGTTTTGTTCGTACGCTGCTCGCTCCAGACAAATATCTCCGACAATTTGTAACATTGTAAGATGCATCAGCTTTGTTGTGTTGCTCGTTTAGCGAAGTTCGAGACTGTCTGTGTTTAACGGTGTTAGAAGGGTTAGAGGGACAGTGTACAGAAACGAGCATTTTGTAGTTCCGCCCACCTTATCCGACCGTTCAGTTTTTCTTTGTCATGTTTTAAGGATAGGATGAATACTTTAGCTGTACTGTCTTCTCGCTATATTATGTTTTCAAATATTTCAGTATTTGTTTTAAACAATTTAAATTATTGAACGTAAAAAGTTATTTTCCGACGACCACTACGAAAAGTACATAAATTCACACGCTAAACTATTACTGAAAATTGATCATTGCGTATCACTAGCAATGCTGTGTGATATGGAAGCTCGTTTGCCAATCACATGCGTCTGCAACTGTATGATGTATTTATCATACACTGCGATAACTGAGCGAACTAACTTAAAAATTTGTATTTAAAACTTCGACAGTTACAGATAATTTGCTAAATTTACAGATTAAGAAGGTTGGACCGTGATTTATCATATTTTAACATAATTTTTGGTGAATTCTGATAGCAAAGGTGTTGACATAATCTGTTTTAATATTTTTATGTAAATTTTATATATATTTTTTTACTTAGTTGTGGTCGTAGATTAAATATCGTGTACAACACGTGTAGAAAGGGTATTTCACACTTGTGTAATATATCCAACTTTCAGCACTATTTTTTCAGTATACTATTGAATACCAAGGCCTCGAAATCACTTTTATTGTGAAACTGTAAAAAAATACGTAATTACAAATTTTATTAATTAGAAACAATTTAATTGTAAATAGAAAATTAGCTTTCAACGTGTCAACATTATTGTTACGCGGCCGTGAAATATGGCAAAATACAATCATTTTGGATTTCGGGGCCGTTACCATAAAATAGCCGCGAAATTCAATTTCGCGGTCTGTATTGCGATTTCGAAATGCTTATTTCGCATCCAGATGCACAAAAACTAAATTTATTTCAAATATTACAGTGTCAATAATATTTAGAATAAAAACGGTTATTTATAATTTTCTTATTCCTGCTTCGAATTTCACGTAAAATTACTATTATAATATTCATAATTAGCCCAATTTATTAACGAAGTTGTTATCGCAGCAACTTGCTAATGGTAAGAAAGTTACATCAAAACTTTTTATTTTTTTCATTAATTGTCAAAAAACTATTTTTTTTTATCACAATTAGCAATTTGTTATGGTAGCAAGTTTTTAGAGAATAGGCCCGTTATTTGTATATAATTATAATTGATATAAGAACAAACCATAACTGAAACATGCCTTCTATGTATCAAGCGTTATTAAACATTCAAATTCAGATTTAAACACTGTGTATTAGGAATAATATTTCCCTCGAAAAATTTCAACCAATCACGTTACAGTATTTTCTGAATTTCGATCAATGACAATCAAATATCAATTTATATTTTGCATATCGAGTATTTGCACAAGTGCGATACCTGAATATTTATAATATTTATAAATAATTAACAGAATGAGGAACAGTTTAATATCTTCGTTTTAAAAGGACAAAAGGGATAATATCTTAAAATTTTCAATCAATTTCTTCAAAAGAATTACTTTCAAAATGCTGATGACTCATTTTTAACGTAATTTGACAAATGACATTTATCATAGTCTGACGTCTATGTGACAGATTAAAATAAATATATGTTCAATAATTTAAAATAATAACTGAAATTTTTCTCGAGAATTATTCGTCCAATATTTCACTCGTGCATGGCAAATACAATCAGAATATTTTCTCTCGTGCACGTTCGTGCACTGGAGAAAATATTCAAGTTAAACACAAAAAAAATTCAAAAAAATATTCACTTCTAGTGGTAGTACCCTTAATTATTTAAATATAATCTAGTTTCACATAAGAACAAATTAAGAAATATCATTTTTGTATTGATGCTTTACCGGCCGATTTTCAAGGTGGCATGGCATTTATTACATACTAGGTAAATTATTCATTATCCGCCCATAAAATAGGTCGCTAAAGCATCAGTGAAGGTGCAGTTTTCACCAAAAACATTGTGTCATCATGGGCGGATTGCGATTTCAAACTGGTGGAGAATTATCAACACTCGTTTGTAATCGCGGGCGTACTGACCTTGGCGTACAATGTACTATTGTTCAAATGAATTTTAAAATGAATGTATATTATTTATTTCTTTAGAATATTCTATCTAGCACCTATCAATTATTTCTATTGTTACTACCCGATGTTTAATAGATATCACTTTTGCCACAGATAATTCATTATTCTTAAGAAAGCTCGAATGAAAAATCCCTAAAAAACATAACTTTTGTGAGTTTGATATTTTATGTACAAAGGATAAATTGTATTTACTTTCATCCGCATATTAATCAAAATAATATTAAATTAACTATACACTAAAATATCTTACCGAATACACCACTAGAGAACAAGACCAAACTTCTATTTCTTTACCCCTAACATGGCTAAAACTAGTCGAGCTATTTGATATTAGACAAAATCGCTGCAGATGACACTTCTCATATCAATTGTATCCGTCATTTGTTACCTAGCAACCAAGTATTCACAACTAAAAGTTTGTGCCATAAGCGTGCATTACACGATAAAGTTTTTCTTTTCAAGTGACTTATCTTTACAAGTTTTATCAGTCTATTTACATGATCAAATTTTTAGTGAATTTAGACAACCAGGTATCAAAAGTTCAGTTAAACCGACATAACTGTATTCATTGATTTCGCATCACATGAAATTTTTAGAGATATATCCATTAAGTTCTCAATTTCTTTCCTATGCCACTGTGCCATTATAAGTTTATTAAACCAGTGTTACATCAAAAACATGAATACACAAATAACATTTGACACGTACTTCTCACTTCGAGTAGGGCTGTAAAAGAAGTAATATATTAGGACTTTTAAGAGAAAGTACCCGATGTAATTATTTTTCGTTGCAAGATTTACGTGACAAGTCGACTCATCTATCTCCCTTACACTTACGTCATTATGCGAGGTAGAAAATTTTTAAAGTCACTTGAAAAGAAAAACTTCATCGTGTAATGCACGCTATAGAACCTAAACTTCTTGCTGTATTGCACTTGAATATTTACATAGGGCTCCAATGTACAAATACGTTAAACCATAATTTTATGCACTACTGTTATTCGAGGGAACCTATTACAGGGACTTTCAAACTGTTGATTCTAATTTTGTAAGTAAATAAATTAATATAGTGTATTAAGCATCATGAAGGTTAAGAACAGTTTATGAAAGATAATGTTTGAGCGAAAAGAAGGTTCTAATTTTATCTGACATCGGTAATTCCTTAACGTTCGTGATGCTTGTAAATTTTTTTGCGCGATTGGAGTAAGAAAATTTTATATGAAAAAAGTAGATATAAATTTGTTCATTATTAGTAATATTGAATCAAAATACATTGGGAGGCTTCTCTATAGTTCCTATTGTTCATGACAGATGTAAACCAATTTTTTTATTAATAAGAGACAGTAATTTAATTTCGTGGTGTTACTTTAGCCATTCTGTCTGAAAAACAATATTAATAATTAAAATAAGCGATACTGGCAGTCCGAATTTAGGTATATAAAATTCGTGGAGTATTAGATATTCGGCAATAGTACCAGAAAAATAAATATTTCAATATGAAAATTTTACTTACCGTTGTTTCGCCTAACAGCAGTAAGAACAACATGTCATCTTGAAAATACTCTTGGTATGTTGATGAAAAACACCAGTCGTATAATAATAATATTAACAGTCTTTTTATAAAATAACGTCTTTCTTTGAGGTAAGCATTTCGAATTCCACAGCCGACAGTTGCCAGTTTAACTTACCCTTGTCTTGTCCGTTCCACCAACATCTTTTTACTGAGATCTGCGAAAGCAGAATACTACACCCAGTATTGACAAAAGACCTTATATATTGCTATTATTGAATTACTGAAAATTAATATATTTTTTTATTTCTCTAGTTTGTTCATTCAGGTTACAAAATTGTTAAGGTTTCACATGTATTTAAATTGGCCGATGTGTAATAAATTGTTTACTTTAGTAACATAGCGCAGCAATTTTCAAATGGGCATTGTTATTTAATACCTGATTTATGTCTGATTTATTGTTTACGCTGTTATGTTACAATTCCGTTGAAAAACGAGTTAAAAAATGATGCACCAACTCACCTGGAGGGCAATTTTAGTCGATTTAAATACATCGTTTTAACAAAATTAATTGGTTAATTGATGCCTCTGGATATTGGAATTTATAACTGACCTGTATGATGATAAAAACAAGATAACAGAGAGGAAATATTAGGTTATTGAATTATCACTTCAACTTTAAAATATAGTAGTGTAACCAAAACACTGTATTACATACTAACTCGTATATTTATTTTTAATTTACTATGTCAATGTTAAAGCCATGCATTTATCGATGGTAATAACACTTGCCTTAGGCTTCATCGGACCAGCTTTTATGAAAACTTATTTGCTGTTACAACTAGCAAGAGTAATTTGTTTAATGTCGAATTATGTATAGTAACTGTTTCTTTTCGAAAGCAGCCATGTTAGGAATAGAAATAAAAGTTTAGACCGATGGAAAGCAAATTCTCGTGTGTTATTTGATATAAAGTAGTTAGTTCATTAAACGATTTGTCGTTGTCAAGATATTAACATGCTCTGACAATCTGACAATTGCTGCTTTATAAGTTAAGTATAGTTCATCAGCATTTTATCTCCATATTTCTCGCTTGTAATGACATTGTAGGATATGGTTCTGGGTATAATATAACTAAATTTTCGACCATTTCCTAAGGAGGTAAAGCCTTAAAACTAAAAAAGTGCTAGAAATGGCATGTTTGACGGCCTCGCGCTCCCTTTAAACAATTTTTTAACCGTTTTTTTTTTGTTTTCCGCATGTTTTTAGGTAAAAACTGTCGTTTTAGACCCTACCCATTCCTATGTTTAGTTGGTATATGTTATGACTAGGAATCTTAATACTAGGTTCTTCTGTATAATATGGTACGAATCATCAGAATATTACGCTTTCCAAAAACTGCCTCCTGCTTGAAGATTAAATGCTAATAGGTTACATTTACATTTGTCGTAGACACCATTCGAATTTCATATGAATTAGCAGCATTCTGCATTAGAGCAGGCTGCTCTCAATATACTCGGGGAGAATTTGCTTAATGACTGCATCGGATCCGGCTGAGTTTGCGCGGGATGTGGGCATTCGCCGGCCGCAGCCGCAGAGTTATTCAATTACGTGGTGTGGAGAGAAGCCGCGTGCAGCACTGTCCAGAGGCGTACTTACTTATTCGTCACTTTAGATTAGACCTTGCAAGTGCGCCTCTTGAAAAACAAATTTGCTTCCTCTACATAAATTGTGATTGCTGTATTTCATACGACGTTTCAAAATGAACACAAAACAGGGTTTTCATTATTTGAATTCGCAAATATACCTTCATAACTGCATAATACTTGGAACTAGCATTTTTTATACTACGAGCGTGGTGGGTCACAATAAGTAATACAAATTATTAAGCGATAAAAATTAAACAATAGTTTTAATCTTATTCGTGTTTTTAAATTATATGTGTAAAATACGTAATTTTTTTGCAAAAGAAAAGTAGTAAGCAGCTCCTTGATAACGCATAGGACTGTGAATCATCAAGTCCTCAGTCCGAACCGACTATTGCAATTTTAACTATTTTAGAGAGCTATACCCAAAATGGTCAAGAAGCGTGATGATATAGATATTTATTTTTTTATATAAATATTTGTTATTTAGTAACTACGAAATATTTATTTATTTAATATCATTCAATATAACTTGTATTGTCGTGTAGTAATTAAATTTATTTATAAATCAGTGTCTGGTTTTTCGTCATCTAATATCTTGTGCAGATTTATCATAATTTAGATCTTTTTCCAGTGTCTTGTTAAGTGATTTATTCTTTCAAAGTCTTTTACGTATTCTGCCTTGTCTGTCATCGATTCTTGGCCAATAATTATTTCTTCTTTTTTTTCGTTGCTTATTCTAAATCTTGCAATTATATTTATATTATATTATATAGTGGCCTAGTTGCAGTCAATAGGTATTTATATGCTAGATTATAAGTTGAGTTACATTTCTTTTCTTAACTGATTCTATATGTCTAGATCTCTCCGAATAATTTCGTCCACCTTATTCTGATCTAGATTTCTTCATCTTTATATGTTCGCTTTTTTATATTTATAAAGAAACTATTAATATTATGTACAATATATACACAGCACTATAAAAATTTAATTAAGTACCTTCTCGTTATAACTTCCAATAAATATCTGTAAATCGAATTAATTAAATACCCGATTTTAACTTCCTAAGTTTTTACTTTTCCATCTTAAACTTGTATCCAAAAATACAACTAACTGCAAGATGTTTGAACTTCAATATAAGCTGATAGAATATTTCTTTTATTGTAATTGAAATTAAATATGTGTTATAAAAAGTAGTACGTAAATAAGCGAATCGTAAAATTCAAATAAACTATAGCGGTTTAGTTACAGTAATTTCGGTATACTGTAATTCAAATTTGTATTATTTAAAATATTCATGAAATGTTTTGGAAAAATTCCTGGGTATCTATGTTAAATTGATACATATATACATACATAACATCACGCTATATCCCACACAGTGGGGTAGCACAAACTCACAAACATGCAATTGTTAACCAACAATCAATCTCCTCCAAATATTCCTATCCTTACGCACCACTTTCGCCTGGTCCACATTCATAGTGCGATTTATACATGGTCGCATATTCTTCACACTCGGAATCAATCGCTCACGCATCAAACCATCAATCATACCCAACCACTTATTCCTCGGACGTCTACGCTATCGTTCAGCTTCAATCTCGCCCAGATATATTAGTTTCACTTTTCATTCGACATTCGCTCAAGATGTAAAAACCACCTCAACCGACTCACTCCCACTCTCTTAACAACATTCTTCTCAATCTCACACTCACCATACACCAGTATTCCGGACACGATCACGTCTCTTATACCCATATACTTCTCTCAAATATCTTATTTCTACAGCATTTATACGTCGTTCATGTTTCTTCATCCACATTCGATATTCATATCCATACATCAATGTAGTCATTAACACACTATTATAAACACTCAATCGAGCATCTCTAGGTACATTCTCGTTTCGAGCAAATGTACCCAGAGCACCCAATATCTTTCACCCTACAGATACCCGCCTTTCAATCTCCCGGTCAATAAGTACATCCCTCGAAAACATACTATCCAAAAATACAAATTCATTCGCTTATTCCAGTCTCACCACATTCACTGAGACAGAGACATTACAACAATTCACCGAATTATTCTTTTCAAACACCAACACTACATTTATCGACATTCAATAACAGATTTAAACCTTTCCCTACTTCATTTAGTACCTCTACTATCGAAGGCATATTATTTCTCGTATTATTTCATATAACAAAATTTATAAGCGAAAAAAACAAAATCGGTAAATCTAGATTTTGCCTAATGTCTAGTGACTTACGCATTCATGGAAACATATTCCTGATCAAACTATCCTAGGAATGAGGCATCTATTGTCTAATTATGGGGTAAATAGCTCCGTGGTAACGTGTCGGACTGTGGATCGTGAGATCCTCAGTTCGAATCCCACTGCAGACAGTTACAAATTTAAATTTACCCCTGTGGTTCCCCTTCCACTAACATCCTTGGGGGCTATGATTTGACGGCTGGTAACCGCACTTCATACGAAAAATATATATCACTTACCGAGATCTGCGTAAGCAGAGTGCCACACCCGTAATGGGTAAAAGGCGTGATGATGATGATGATGATGATTGTCTAATTTAACCAACCTCATAGCTCTTACGGTTCTCGAGAATCCAATGTATTCGTATCTTAAATGGGACACATTGTATAATTCTTTCTTATATCAGTACTATAAAGTTAGACCTGATTGCAACGTATTTCGAATGAAAATATTTCATTTTTGTAGATTATTTTATCAAAAATTATTAGGTACGCCAGTACGCCACTGATTGTTCTGACGGCCAGTGCTTGGCTCAGTTTGCATCTCGCATGTCTCACTGCACACAGTTAGTTTATTAGCCAGGGATTATGAATACTTTGATGTCAGAAAATTTAAATAAATATTAATGACTTTCTTTCATGATAGAAGGTTATATATAAAATAAGGGAATAAAAAATATAGATGCTCATTATTCATTAGAAAGTATTTGAAAAGGAAATGTTTGCACATGAAACAAAATGTTACTATAAATTGCATTAGGCACGTAATATGCAAAATATTTCAATTAATGTGGATTTGTGAGGAATGTCATTCCACATGCCATATTTTCTTTCGCCCCTTTAACGCAGATTATTATAATGGCAGTTAATCACATATGCATTTTCAAGTGAACAAGTACTTGGTTGATTTCCTCTCTATGAACAACTTTGGATGGCGTAGTTCTGTAGTTTATAAGTAGCAAATAGAAACTGCAATTCAGCCGTAAATTAGTGTTGCCTTGAGCTGAAAGTGGTTTATCGCCATCGCGCATAGGTATTGATGATTAAGGTAAACACGGATAATAGTATATGACAATACGAATGAAGAAACTAAAAATTTCGCTCACGCTTGTGACAGTTTTGAACACGAGGCGATAGCAGAGTGGGCAAAGACATAAGTGAGCGAATTCGTTTCTTCAGGAGTGTTGTATAGCCTATAGCGTATTGCTTAATCCTGCTATTGTAAGTACGCGCTTCCATCCTTGTGGTCCATATACTCAATGTTAAGTTAAGTTAATTTTGGTAATGACAGATGAGTGGGTGAAAGTAATGAGCGAAATAACTTTCGCCCACACACCTGTCATTACCGATCCCGTTGCCATAGGAATAAGTTTAGTGGACAAAACAGAAGGTTTCGAAATCTGTATCAAAGTAAGAAACAACAAGTTTCAATAGCAGGATTGAACAAATACTATTATTTCTAAGAGCAAAATCGGTGTAAAATAACCAAAATCTAGAGGAAAATTTTAAAGCCATTACACCTTGACATTTTCCAAGAATTCACTGTTCCCTCGTCGAGGGCCTTATGATTATAAAATCTTTATTTTTCATGTAATTAATATATGAATTTATTATAGAAAAAATTACTATATCGATGGACAAGATTATGGTTAGTTTTGGTCCTGGACCAGCTTTGCTTAGGTCAATTTGTTCTAATCCAAATTTTACGTCATTTAAAAAATCTTGTTATCCCGAGACTTTCTTCTACTTATTAATCTAAATTTGTATGTGTAACTATTAAACTTGGCATAATTTTCACATCTAGAAAAGATTGTTCATTTATTTCATTAATTCAAAGTAAGCTTTGATATTTAATTCAATATATACTAAATGCTATTATGCCAATAAATTGTTATTAATTATTCTGTGAATTACAAGCAATACGAACAAATTGGAAATAATATTGATTCCATATTCGAAAAAAATTTAATTTGCTTTGTGTTTCAAATAAACTTCCAATTTCCTTTTTGCAATTATAACCAAAATTAACTCATTTCTTCGTATTATCATGAAACTTATAGTGCTGAAGTTCGTGAGTTATTAAACATTCGTACACATATCCATCTATCCATCCATGCAGACGGTATTGAGAAAATGGTCAAAACGAATTCATTGGACTTCAAAACATTTAATTTCACGAAAATCTCTGAATCAATTTTTTTCATGATTGCTGTTATTTTATACGAGTACTACTTCTGGAAAGTAGATAAGGCAATTATAGAAATAAATGGTTTTTTTTTTCATAATATTGATTTTCTAATCGAATATTTTTTCTCGTATTATAATAGAATATTATAATTTTTCTACGACTATTTTGCCGAAAGTTGCCCTTATTGATATAATTTAAAATTCTAAAAATTGCAAAATGTCAATCAAATACAGATATCGTAATCTTGGATACCGTGCCTCATAACATATTTTGAATATTTCTTCATCCAGAAGCGCTGGTGAAAATTTTTAGAAAAGTTAAATTATATTACTAGCCATTATTATATACTCACAAAATAATATATTATTATTACTTCCGAAGCCTTTTGATTTTTTTAACTCGTAAGGATAACTAAACGAATTTATTATCTATTAAATTATATTTCAATGTACAATGTTCTTTTTTAATCGGTTTGGAACTCATAAAATTTAATTTTTGTTTGGGATTAATATTTATTTTTCATTAAATTGTACTTAACGTGTAATATAATTGGGTTTAATTCCTATATAATTTTCCAATAATTCATGACTTCCATGTTTGTTTGAACATGAATGCTGATGATATTTTAATGGCTTTGGTTTATGAGCTTTTATAATTATTAATTGCCTTATGGCGTTGCTTGTTCCGTATTGTTGGCCGTTATTGTTGTAATTAATTAGGTAATTACTTCTGATAAGCAATCATTATACGTTATATTGATTTGAAAAACAGTGATAAATTTTGTGATATTTAAGAAAAATTCAAGGGTTATATCCGCCGAGCAAGATACAATATTTTTCCGCCTACCGAAAAAAATTTAATTTAAAAATAGCTTTACTTTTGATTCATTATCAATTTAATTTTTGAAATCGTGTGGTGTTCTAACTGTTAATGTAAATAAATAAGAATTTTTTTCTCATATTTCCTAATCTTAACCTCAGTTTCTAGTAAGAAAATACAAGAAATCTTGAACCTGATTCCTGTAAATCATGTACAATTGTAATTTTAAATAACAGAAGTGTTAAATAATTTAAATGTATCTTTCGAGTGAAACACAAAATTATCTGATAATAATTCGATAATGAATTGTTCAAACTGTAGTAATTGTTAAATTATTATTAGTATTAATAAATGAAGTGTTTATTGAAAATAGTTGTGAAATTGTTAAATAAATTGTAGAAAGAATTACATAAATTTTATTAATTTTTAATTATAATAGTACATTGTACATCAAGGGTGGTAGGGCAGCGATTACAATCTACTGATAACTTCATACGAGATTGGAATCGCGTATCGCCCGTGATACACACGAAATTATTTGTAACAACTACATGATCATAGATGCTTTACCGACTTATATTCAGGGTGGTTTGAGGGCGGTTATGTAAGTTAATATTACATATGCTTACCAATAATGTTTGTACCTAAATAGGGCTTTAATTTTGTAAACACAGAAAAGTTCGTTACAAATAATTAATAAAATATATAATTGTAGGAAGAGATCTATGAAACTGTTTATAGAAGCTGTTAATTGTCCGTTATTAAAGTTTTGTGGGATTTGCGGTAAAGGTTTCTGGACACAGGTAGATTTCTCTGTCCTGGGCCGTACCCGAAATTTGAATCCGACTACAGTGTACTATGTACTCGCTATTTTATTATAATTTTTTTTAATTCAAATATTTTACGTAGGTAATAAATTTAAATTTTGTTTTATTGTTTTATGTATTATATAGTTTCAGTTTACAAAAAGTATTTAAAAGTATTTATTTATGGGGTAAATAGCTCCGTGGTAACGTGTCGGACTGTGGATCGTTAGATCCTCAGTTCGAATCCCACAGCTGACAGTTGCCAATTTAAATTTACCCCTGTGGTTCCTCCTCCACTATCATCTTTGGGGGCTATGAATTGACGGCTGGTAACCGCATTTCATACTCACAAATATATCACTTACCGAGATCTGCGTAAGCAGAGTGCCACACCCATAATGGGTAAAAGGCGTGAGGATATACATATATTTATTTAAAAAATCAGAATATATTTTTTTAATACGACGTAATATTTATCCTAAAAGTAATGCTTTCAAGTTCGAATAATTTATGAATCCTGACCCTAAAATGCCCGACCCTCCATAAAAAGTTTTAAACCCTGCACAAGTTCATATCTTAGATCTCTTCCTACAACTATTACTGACTACTTCTCTATGTTTATAGAATGAAAGCCCTATCTAGGTGCATCATTAATATGCATATGTAATATTATTATATAACATCTGCTAGCCTTGATGAAGATATAAGAGGTGTCGCAACGTCTGCTTTGTAAAAAATAAAGATCTTTGACTGTATTATATATTATTAGGGGGGAATCAAAAGTCCCTGTGTCGGGCAGTAGTGGGATCGCGTTGGGGAGTGGGCACCCAGTCGCAGCCCGATCAACGCAACAAGACCTGAACCATTTTGAAAAATATCATTACTACCGTTTTTTTTTCTCATTTTTTCTGAAAATGTGTGTAAGTATATAAGTGCAAATTTAGTTATGATTAATTTTAATTGTATTGTAGCGAATTTTATTTAGAACGAAGCAATTCAATCAAATATAGGATGCATTATATGAAGTCATAAAGATGTGAAAAAAAAACTTATTAAACGCTTTCTTTTAAACTAATTTGATATATAACACGTGCAGATCTCGGTGGCATAGTGGCTATGTTACTAGCCCATCACGCCAGAGGTCGTGGGTTCGAATCTCACTGAAATGTTCACATAAAATTCACAATCATCCAATCTCATGAGGTGGTATATCACCAAAGTAGTTAGTCCGCTTCCCGTCTTTATAAAAAACGACGTATCTATTTTAGATTTAGATCATTCTCAGACTCTATTCGGAAGAAATTAAAATAAAATCCAAATGGTTTACCTACCATGAAACATTTAAAAAATTATAAATGAATAAATCTAAATGTTGGTTCCTTGGTTTCATTTGATTTTTATTAATAAAGTTTGATTTTAAATAAATTTGGATTAAAGCGCGAATTCAATATTTAAATGATTTGTTTTGTAATATTATAAATACATTTATTAATGATGTTATATATATATATATATATATATATATATATATATATATATATATATATATATATATATATATATATATATATGGAAATTATCATCCGGGAACACACATGGGGTAAATATCTCCGTGGTAACGCAGAAAAACATATAAATTTAGACTTTGTAAAATCAGGGTTATACGAAGACTTGGTCAAAATTCGTTTTCTTTAATCTAAGAAATTTGGTTCGTTAATCCATCTTTTTATTATTACCAAATGCATTATTTATTTTTAAATGAGATCTCTAAGTATATAACCACACACGTATTTAAGATTTCAAGGCCAGCTGTTAGATTTTAAGTTCCTAGTTTGAAATTAAAAAGAATTAACACAGTTGTATGTTGCAGTGTATCGTGACCCGCGACTCTACGAATAGTCTATTTTATTTGTCCTACTTGCTATCTTAGTCGTAACTTTATTACGTGCTTTGTCTCGGTTAACTTCTCTCTTTACGACTTTTCAGGTACTTTCTTCCTTATTTATACGCTAGGGCTATTCCGCTATTAAATTAATTTCTTCTTAAACTATGTGATATGTTAAAATATGTCCTTTTTTCAAAAATTTTACATAATGTTTGATAATTTGTGTATTAAAAGAGATAAATTGTTGGAATTTTATGTCTTCTTAAAATTGTAGCTTTTAACTTACTACAAATACGATTACTTAAATAAAATAAATAAATATATCATTACTCTTATTACCCATTTTTTTGTTTTGGTTGCTCTGCTTTCGCTAATATCGGAAAACTTAATATTAAGGAATGATTTTTATTCACGCTTTATAAATTGAGAAAGTAATTTATAATGGACGATTTATAATGGACCAGCATATATTTGATGAAATATTAAATATACAATAATTTATTTATTAAATACAAGACTTGTCTAACAGAATCTGTTCTATAAAGAGCGTAAACAACTTTTAAGCATGGCCTACTAAATCTCCAGAAAATATTTAACTTAAAGTTTATAAAATACTTTTGAATTTAATAAAATGTTTTTTTCCGATATCGATAAAAAAGTACACGGTATTTCTACGCGAAGTTAGCCAAAATAGTAGCTAAAGTTAAACTTTACAGACCCTTATGTCAAAATTTTACTTCGCAGATTCTTTTATTTATTTTTATCGTTGATAATAATTTATCGGATTTAATGCAGATCATATGCAGAAAACGTCTAAGAATATATACAAAATAATGAAAATTTACCAAATTTGACACTTTGACAATATTTTTACTAATACATATTTATATTTTTAAGTAATATATTAACAATTTCGGAAAAAATATAGTACATACCTCGGCACTAAAGTATTTTTTATTACTCATATGGTTTATTCTCTTCTGCTGTCGGCTTGGATGGTAAATTCCATATTCGTAATGAAAGCTTATACTTTAGTGTTTTGATATACAAATTACAATTATTTACGCCACTGATATAGTAAACATAGGTAATTTGATGCGTTTTTGTCTATAACCTCACACGTTCGTTCTACTTAACTCCATAGAATAGTGCTGTGTCAAACTAGAGAGAAAAGCGCTTTTTTTTCCCACTCGAGCGGGAGTGGAAGAAGCGCTTTCTTTTCGTATTAGACACAACATGTTCTTCACGACAAGTTACTGAAAACGATTTTCTCGGACCTTAAGTACATTTTGACAACATAACACATAACTGTCATGTCAAAAGTTAGGTTATCACACGCAAGGTGTTGCCAATGAACCAATCTTAAATTTAAATTAAAAGTGTGAAATTGTGATTTAATTTAGGAAAAGAAAAATGTAAATCGTAATTGTCACTTAAATAAGGATTTTCAATAAAATAAGAAAGTTATTTACAATTTTTACAACATATTTTTTGTAAATAACATTCATATTATTAACAATTCTATATTTTCCTCTCTAGAGAGGATAAACATATTTTCGTCTCTATTTCGGGAGAAGAAAGTTTAGGTTATTTACATAAGAGTCAGGGTGAGTTACTGTCGAGGAGCCACATGGCTCCGAGTCAAGTACTGACATTTTCCTGACGAGATGAATCTTTTATTTTTTTTTGTGAATCCTTTAATTATATTAATAATTAATTTGAAATTTAAAAATTAAATCTGATTTTCTATATGTATCTAGTAGCTCGCTTCTCTCGTTTCTAAGGTAACGTAACGTTTAAACGTTTTCCTGTCTAGGTAGCGTATTTATATTTTCGCTCCGCATTTTAGGCACGAGAATAGTACTTTAGCTCCATTTAGAAACAAACAATTCGATTTCTTCTGCTTCTTTGATTTTGTATAATTTAATTATTGTAAATAATTCATTTTTAGAGTTAACTTCTTGTGAAAGCACAATTCGCGCAAAATACACGAGTATAACAAATAGAAATTTGCTTTTATATTATGCATAAAAGGGCTATTGTTTATACCTTAATACAGATGTGTCAGTATTTATTAGTAAGGTGTTATGCTTCCTGTATAGTTAAGAAAAATAGTGAAAGAGTTGAAATAATGTCTGTTTACAGATCAAATAATGATTATTTTAAAAGAATATCAATGTCTACTGTCATTTTTCTTGCATTGCTAGTCATACCTAATTTTAAAGACAACCCAACGTTTTATAAATAATTGAGAAATTGATTTAGAATCTAATTCTGTTAAAATAGCCTTACAATTATCTTTTTCGTGTTTCTTAATTTTTTTAACAGATATACCTAAGCAAGACAATGAAAAATCCACTAACCTGTATGTCATCGCTTAGAAGAAATTATTTTGCTGGTAATATCACAAGACCTTATGGTTTTATCGATATATTTTTATTTTGCACGAAAATTTTTGCTTAGCATCAAACACGAAAATAAACTGCATGGTAAATCCCAACTCCGAAGGGGGAGGGGTTTTACCTAATGTCAGTTGGGCATGAGTGATTTAGCATAAAAGCAAAATTATGTTCTTAAAAATAAAAATTTATCTGAAAGACAAAGACAACGCAAAATTAACTTGAAATATTAACTGTCACACTGACAGTTATAAACAGTAACAACTAATGTTTGTTTGCTTGGTAGCGGTATTTTACCAGGGTAACGGGATTTAATCAGTATTATATTGTTTCCATTGGTTGAATTTTCAAGGGTTTTGCATTATGATTGGTTAAAAACTAGTCGTAGACATTTATCGTGGTAATGTGGTTTTACAGGGAAGCGGGATTTTATCAGTATAATACTGTTTTCATTGGTTGAAATTTCGAGTGTTTTTCATCATTATTGGTTAAAATTAGTCGTAGGAATTTATCATATTGAAACATCTTTTCGTATAGATACGAATAACTCAATGAGTGTCGTGATTTGATTGTTAACAGCGCTAACAGCACTTCACGATTAACATTGTATATTAACCAAAGTCAAAAAGCCATTATCTTGAATTCCTAACGATCTGTATAACCTATTAAGCACTTTTAAAATAATTGCGAATAGAACCACAAATAACAAAGAGAGTAAAGTATCACCCCTTTCGTTTTGGCAAATTGCAGAAGTGCGTGCCAACGTCTCATCAATCCACGAACTAATGCCTATGAGGTAACATTATTGTCCAACGTTAAATGCGGTCGCAGTTGCTTCAGCATTTTTGATAATCTGATTGCCGTACGTATCAATTGCAATTATTGTTCACCCTAAATATCACTAGCATTTTAATTAATTCTTTCCATTGTTTACGGTGTCTCTTTTACGGATTGTAACTTCTATGTATTCACCATTAACTAGTCACTCCGTAAATTATATACGTACCTAATGTACATAAAAGTAACTGTTCCATAATTTTTATTTTGACGAAAAGTACTTAGAATTGTAATAATGAAATAGGAGCATTTAAATACATCAGTTACTGAAACATGAGCTGCGTTTAAATTTAAAATATTTTGATGCTAAATGTACGTTTAGGATCTATGGTATTTAAGAGTGTAAGAAAGGACTCATAGTAAGTTAAAAGTTTAATCAGTACTTACAATAAACTCGTTAATTTTGTTAGTGTGAGCGTTAATCTTGGTTTTCGTAAATCAAAGATCAACTGTTAATTCTAATTAATAATCATAATTAATAATTGAATAGCTCTTAATTAAGCTTTAGTGACGTACTCACATTTGAAGGTAAATAATACTTTATGAAGATAGTAGCAGTTAGTAGTGACTGTACGACCATAATTTCTCTCAAACAAATATCGTTATCATAGTGAGAGTCTTATCATGTATATGCACATCAAATTATCTGAAAATTATTTGCGCATAGGTAGAAATGTAATTTTAAGATTCCAAATCTTTGCTATTTTATGATCATTTATTTATAAGTACACGAATATAGCGTTCATTCTTTCGCAATATATTTATATACAATTCTTTGCGAAGGCAGAAATCACACCCGAAATGAATATACAGCATGATGATGTATTTATTCTTTATATTTACGTAACAAATTACATTCGATTTAATATTTATATTTGTTTTGAAAACTTACACGCTTTTGTATCTTGGTGCCTACATTATTTTTATACGCGAACTTCATATGTTTCCCCTTAAACTAGAAAATAATAATATATTTTTAAATTAACCGATGGAATAATTAAAATTAAATCTTTCACAAGAATACGATATAAGTTGAGAAGCTGACTTAAAATACTTGATTCTAATTTGTAAATAATGTTTACCTTTACAAAGGTAAATTTTGCGGTGACTATACAATTTTCTTATACACATATTAATCTAAATCTAAGTTCTTCAAGTAGTTGTTATGATAATTGTCAAAGTTGCACTATAAATATAAACACGCAAAATAATTTGTCTAATATATTAGAAACCAACTAAAATATTTATAATATTTACCAGGGGGGTAAAACTCATGTTCATTTTCAGTTGGTTAGCAGCAGCGCCGCCACAACTGCCTGGAAAACTAGAACTACATTGTTTTGTATGTTTACATCTAGTAATAGGTAGTAAACAAAACGCATTTTGTTTATACTGTCAAATTCAAACTTCAATCTGTCAGTTAAAAAATACAATCTGATTGTTACTGGCATTAACTATAAAATTAAACAAGCTGATGAGCAACTTAAAGTCACAAACCGTGGAAAACCTTTAAATATACTGAAATTAAACATGAAAGTAAGTTTTTGAGACATTCTAAATATTAATTATTTTATAATATAATGGATTTCAGGAAATATAAAGCCAATTTAAAATCAAACAAAACCGTATTTTTTCAAACTACACATCAAGTTTGATAGCAAATTTGCGAAGTTATTACGTCCTCCACATGTAGGCGTGTTATTTAAAAAATCGTCACCCGGAACCACCCATATGCGAGCAGCAAATAGCATTCATTCATATTGTCCAAATTATTTTTTGTTTATGTACATAATAGATATATATATTTATTAAGTAAAATATATGTTAAATAAAATATACATATCTCTTCTTAAACTTGTATTTCAATGAACGTTTTTTATTTTGAATGTACAAAATACTAATGGTAGTGGAGCGCTGCTGTCAACACTTCGATTTTAATACATTGGGTTTTGTCTCTTCCTATGTTATTACTTTGTGATATTTACCGTATTCACTGGTAAATTTATTATATTTCTTATTTATATTGAGATAACTAACATTACGTTTGTAGGTTATGTATTTTACAGCTGTCATATCGGGCAGATTTTATTGCCAACATTGGTAACCAAATGCACTAAATTTGTTATTTTTAAATTCAATTTTATGTCTAAAATATTAAATTTTTTTAATATCAATATATAATGTAATAATAATCACTTTAAAAATAGAAATGATTTCAACGAAATTTCCCGGTTGTCTATCTGGTGGAGACCTGGGAAATGGACATTTCGGAACTTGCTTAGGCAACGCTAAACAACACATTTCAATGTATGAGTCAAGGAGCTCCTTGGTATGAGTACAAAAAATTAATTTTCAGTTCAGTGAGTGAATAAACTTTAGCGTCCGATTGTGCATTTATAATTAAAATCAACTTAGTTCTACAAATTGTGATGAAAATTATAAAGTAAAGAAATACAGAGAAAATGTTAGTATTTAGAGCAGTTTGGATAACTATGTTCATCATTGTATCTCTAGTTATTAGTTTTAAATTAAAATGATGAAATTTGTACTAATTATAACACATAAGTACAGGTGTAATTCCCTCTCTTAATTAAAAGACATATGTGTTCTATAATTTGTATTATTATAATAAAATAATATGTACATATAAATATTAAAACATTTGAACAATGTGAGAATAACGAAATGTTTTCTCAGGTGTTCGACAAATATTTTGATTCCAAAATTTGAATTCAGAAAGTTATTAGTTCGTATTAGCGTGAATGCTTGGTAAATTATATCCGTCCATTACACTGATCGTACTTAATATTCTACACTTGTTTGGGGCCATACGTCCCTCTCGCTTGATGAAGCCCGGCCGGCCCCGACGCCTATTGCGTTGCGCCGCGATCCTTTTTTAGCTCAACAGACCTAAGTGCGCCGGATATTGAATGTGCGGTCAAGCGAGCTTTTATTTCTAAACCGGGGTGTTTACGCGGATTTAAAAAGGATATAGCTTATAGTCCAAGCATTTTTTTAGTCTCGTGGAGAAGGAAAAGGTTAGCGTGACAGTCATTCCAGAGTTTTTCTGCCTTTGTGAACAGAGATAACATGTCCCTGAATTTTTTAGCTGTTTTGTTTTCCACGAGTTTTCAAGTTTGCTCGGTTAAGTGTTTTGTGTCCGAAATTTTGTTGTTGTAAGAAGTTTGTTGCCATGTTAGCGGTGATTTGAGATTTTCCTTTTTCGTAGTTTGCAACTTTTACCATCTAGTAACCTGGGCTTTAAAGTACATTGCAAAAAACTTTGGAACTTTGCTTATTATACGGGATGGGTATTTTTGTTCATTACCGGAATTACTGGAGCTTAGCTGACGGAATGTTCAATCGACCGTGACATGCACTTTTGTTACGGAGTTCAACATGTGCTTGCACTTTGATTCTGTTTTATGCACTGTGGAATAAAGAATACAGTTTAACACATGATTTGAATAAAAGAATATCTGTTATTTTAAAAGTTTATACTTTTATTTTACTGTAAATATTCTTTGATTATTGCCACATTTAAATATTCTAAACTGTCAAGGTTACAAATAGTTTTTTCTACGCTCACATCGAAAATCGCATTTTCGAAATATCACTGCTCACTCCGAAAATCGATTATTACAAACAACAGAAAAGAGCATGAATGTAAAATGCACGAAAGTGCATGTATGGATGCTTGTAAAATGCACGAAAATGCATGTGTATCTATTCATCTTTGTAGGCTTTGTTTTAGTTACCTAGGTTACCTTGATATCCTGTTTATTTAAATGTCAATTTAAAACTTCACTGAAATAAGAATAACAAGAAAATGAGTGATACAGAAGAAATTTTTGAATGTACACCTCCAGAAATTATTGCAGCAGCCAGCAATAGCTGCAATAATTTATTGCCCGAAAAATCCCGCAAAAGGTACGATGACATTTATCGGAAACTCATTGATTGGAAAATTTGTAGAAGAACAAAATCATTTTTGGAGAACGTATTTAATACATAATTTAAAAAAATGATCGTAGAAAAAGTATAGTGTGCACTACGTGCGAAAATGCTCTTACATGCTAATGTTTTTCTGCAGCACTCCCCTTCGGGTCGTGCCAAAAATAAAACACTCGCATGTAAGATGCTATTTTCGGCACTTGATACACAATATACTATTATAATATGAATGATGTTTTTACGTAAGTTATATTAAATTCTTGAGTCAGTGTACTTATGTCCTTGAGAAATATACAGGCTGTTTCTGTACTTATGAATCAAATTTTGAGGGTATTTATGTCACGGTGTACTGATAACAAAACAAAAAGAATTTTTCAAAAAATTTGCTAAATTACGGGTAGTTTACTTAATGTATGTTGAGTGCCACTGGTTTCATTACTGTGAAAAAACATAATAATTGAAATTAATTTACTATCAAAATTGCATTACATAATGTAATAACATAAATTCATACTAAATGTTTTGAATTATTTTGGAATAATATATTCATGTTTTGAATTAGTGGATAATAAGTTCATTAATATATGAAGCACATATCCTCGTATATGGTATCAATAAAAAAACAGGAATTTCAATAATTCCAATGCAAATATTGTCCAAAGTTATTTCGTTAACTGCAATGCATAATTCCGCACATTGTATTAATGATACCGAAGAAGCCTCACCAAATGTTACTTTATTAGTTTATTATTTCGGCTACATTTTTAATTCTCTGCCGCAATTTTTCAACAGTTTCAGATGCATTTTGATTGTCACACATCAGCGATTTAAAGTGGCTCCAAAAATAAAAATTTATAGGATTCAATCGGGAGATCTAGGAGGGCCAAGATACAGGATTACCACGACCAATCCATATATCCACAAAAACTTTTACCCATTATTGGTGGGGCACTCTGCTTACGCAGATCTTGATAAGTGATATATTTATTCGTATGCGGTTACCAGCCGTCAAATCATAGCACACAAAGATGATAGTGGAGGGGGAACTACTAACGTTTCGGGTGTAATGACGCACATCACGTGGAACATTCTCTAATAATTCTGTCAAATTATTTTGTAAAAATAATAAGGTATTGTCACCATTCATCCGATTTGGTAGTATGTGCGGCCCAAGCAACATTTCATTGTCTATTCCACCAAATATTAAATGAAAATCGGTGTTGAAATTTAGTTCGTGCAACAACTTGTGGATGTTCTTGTGCCCTTCGGTTATTATGAAAATTATGTATTTCATCTCGCGTGAAAATAGATTCATTGGAAAATATTACTTTCAAAGTGAAATTATTATTTAAAGCATGTTGCTGCAGTAACCAATCGCAAAATATTCTAAGATGATAGTCAGATTGAATTAGCCCTTTAATCGGTTGAAAATGATATGGGTGTTACTCCTCACAATTCTCCAAACTGAAGAATGACTAACCCTTCTTAACTCCCGAAAGATTCTACGTTTATTAAATGGTGGGTCAGCTTCTACCATGTCTAAGACAATATCGTCAAAATTTATAAGTTGTCTTGATTGCCTCCTCCTCGCCCATTCTTACGTTTCTCACGAAGGCGTTGTACGATTCTGGTAAACAAGTGATAATCCGGATGCCGCCTTTGGGAATAACGTTCTGTATAAAATCGTTGGGCTAATCTTGTACTTTCCCAACTTTTCCATATACAAGTTTCATATCCACTAATTTATTATTTCTGAATGCATTCATTTTATAACTACTGCAGTGCACAATAAATAACAATAATTAAAATTTAATACTAAGATCACATCAACGAGCAGAGAATAAATTCATAAATAAATATGAGAATTACCTTCTTAATTAAATTTGTTCATTACACAATATCACTGTTGAATTAGATAATTACGTGCATTATTAATATTTAAATAAAACAACACAAACAATTCTGAAACCAGTGACACTCAACATGTTTCCTATAAGTAAACCACACTTAATTTCTTGTATATCCTTAAAGTTTGATCCATAAATACAGAAACATCCTGTATATTGGCTTTGCAACTAGTACAGGTATATTTACTTGCATCTTTTCAAATTTAATAATGTGTATACACAAAATTTGAGCAGTTATGAGGCACAAATTTCGCAAAAATTATTTACTATTTGTTGGAATTGTAATATAACTATTCCCCTCATTCAAGAGATTATGTTAAGTATGTCTTAAAAATGCAAGATGATCAAAATATGTTACGTCAATTAATTTATTATTTTTAACAAAACATTAAATATAAAGTTTTAAATAATTTTAATGCAAAACGTTCAGATTTTATGACAGACAAGTCATTTATAAATAGCCCACTTCTTGCTTTTGTAGTTTATTTTTAAAATCATTGTTTAAGAGACGACATTTAATAATATTTAGTCGTCTCAATGGCTGATCACGTCTAGACAGTCTTGTAAAGTTCAAGCAACCTTATCCAACAACTCTGAGGTTGCGGGTTTGATTCCCACCAGGGGCTTAGCTGTTCGTGATTGTCTTTTCAAATACGTTAATGTTAATGTGATTTACACACTTTGTCCGTTATATGGTGAGCGATACGTCATTAGTTTCCGAACTAATAATTAACAGTTATATGTATAGTCTGTTTTTGTCACATACACGCTTGTTCAATCGTTGGTTAATTTTACATGTGTCTAATATGTCCATCTCTTTTCCACTATTTGAAAAGAAAAATGATAGATGATCACTTTACGGACGGAAATGTCAAATTTCGATCTGTCATTTCAGAAACTTGATAAACAATGAGTCTTTTATAAACTGTGAGTCTTTAATAAAAAGTAAGTTCGTGATAAACCGTGAGTGTGTGATAAATCGTGAGTATGTAATAAACCGTGAGTCTATGATAAATCGTTAGCATGTGAGTAGATAAAGATTAAACATGTGAAGACTCAGTAAAATAATTAGAAGAAATAAATAATCCGAGTGAAAATAAATGTAGTTACTAATGTTAAATATATAAGTGAAAATAAACAAACAATTTTTGTTAGTTATAATTAAACTTTTACGTTATTCTTTCAACTTAATCGAACCAGAGTTAATAAATAAAACGTTACAATACTTTTAAAGTAGTGTACCTTAGAAATAGAATGTGCATTAAAAGTACTTTTTTCTGAAGGTTACATTAATATTATATTCTTTTAAATGAAATTACTTTCGAACTCATCTTGATCTAGATTTGTGAATCTCGAATATTTAATTACTACTATAGTTGATCTGCTGTACCCTAACATATATTTTGTTTTAGAACCTTATGAGATAAATTTTATTTATATACTTTTTAAAACAAAAAACGCAGAACATCACAAACATCTCTGAAAGCAAAGGGTCATTTCCAGAATTTTTAGGTAAATGGTGAAATGACGTATTTATGTCCCTATTTAATGTTATATTCCTAAAATTTTTTACTTTCAATTTAAATAGCTCCGCGATAACGCATCGTACTGTGGATCGTGACATCCTTAGTTTGAATCCCACAACCGACAGTTACCATTTTTAATTTACCTCTGTGGTTTCCCCTCCACCATGTCTTTGGAGGCTATAACTTGACGACTGGTAGCCGCATTTCATACGTAAAATTCGATTAAAAATATATGACTTTCCGAGATATGCGTTAACAGAATGCCACACCTGTAATGAGTAAAAGATATCATGAAATATTAATTTTTATTTTTTTATTTTCAATTTTTTTGTCTCGAAAAATCAAAACAAGGATTGAGCTAAACTTACCTTCAATTATTAGAAATTTCGAGACGTGATCTAATTAGAATGATAGCTAATAGCATCGTAAATAACAGCAAGATTATATTTTTAAAATATTAGACTGGCTTAGAGGAGGACCTTGAGTGTTATGATCAAATGCTGTAGTATCTTGGTATGAATATAATTGTCCTAACATTTATTTTATTTCTTCTAATTCGTCAAATGTGCAAAATAAATATCGAAGTTTCTAGCTGGAAGCTTTTAAGAATTTCCCGAAAACCAAATAGAATTAACATTTCGTTAAATTTGAACAAAAGTATAAATCTCCATCTTTTGTCGGCGATTTTACGGGTTGCTCTAAATGTATCGATATGTTAATTCTCCAATCCCCAATCGAAAGTTCGATTCTTAAGCAAACCGTTCCTCCGTTTCGTCCGTTCTCTGCGCTGTCAAATTGAAACCGCGGGTATCTCGATCCATTTCGTTCGCTGCGAAGTCGTTTACGTTTTTGTAGCTCATCGCGGGAAGCGTAAAATAACACTGGTAGTCCCGGGGGAGGGTGGGGAGAGCGGCTCGGCGAGCCGCAGCCTCCACCGGAAACAGAGCGGGATCGAGTGCGGCAATCGCTCGCCGCGGGAAATTTAAAAGTATAATTTAATCAGCATCCACCGCCCGCGCGCTGTACAGGTGAGCGGAAATGAACAGGTGCTTGTACTGGGTGTGAGGTGCATAGCGTCGTGGATGTACGAACTAACCGTAAATCGAAGCTCTATTTGCCATATTATTTAAATTTATTGTAATTGGATGAAAGAATGTATAGGAAAGTATGTATTGATTTTATTTCCCAGCTGCACATTGCTAAACAAACTGAAATGTTGTATATTTAAAATTAATTTTTCACCAACCATAGTTTTATCTCCCGGACTTTGGAGTTTATCTCCTCAAATACCACACTATGATGTGCTCAGCAAATCACACAAGCAAACTGACATGTCGGAATGTACTATACAGTTTGTCTTCGTATTTGTTGCAATGCAAAAAAAGGATCAATGCAAAATAAAAATTTATCGAAAAAATTAAGAGGTCTTGTAATATTATTTTTGTTAACTTAACTCCAATATAAAGTAAGCCATAAAGAAATAATAATTTTTTCTTCAAACGTCATAAAAGTACGTTTTTATGTATTTGTATTCAACAAGCAGAAGTTCAATATTGTCGCCGCCGGCGTAAAAGTGTATCTTGGCAACACATTTACGCCGGCGGCGGACAAAGTAAAATATTATGAAAAATAGTTAGGTTGTAATTCAATAATTTGACAGTTAAAAATGAAACAAATAAACAAAAATAACAAAACAGCATATTCTACGGCAACTTGAAATGCTAGATAAGACAGAATATTTTTTGAGGTTTTGAGCATTTTATAATATTTATAATTTTATTTTCTGTTTGACGAAAAAATAGCATGTGTTATTCGGAGTAAATGTGTCTTTGGGTGCTTCGCATGTAATTGTTCGACTCGCTTCGCTCGTCGTTCAAACTTACATGCTCAGCACCCAAAGTATCACATTTACTCCTAATGACACAATATACTCTTATCGTTTTGACAGCAGATAAATAGGAAGCTACATATTGTCCGAGATGTTATGACCGGTACGTCATCAAAAATATTTGTATTTGGTGTTGTGATTTTATTAAAACAGATTTCTTGTCAAATTTCTAGGTAACAAGGTTTCGTGACAAACAGAAATTTATCCGGCAAAATAAAATGCTCTAGTTTTTAACCAGTTATAATGAAAAACGCTTGAAAATTCAACCAATGGGAACAGTATTATCCTGATAAAATTCCGTTAACCGGATTACCCCGATAAAATCCCGTTACCCATGTTACCCCTGATAATTTCCTGCTACCAAGGAAAAATAATTGTTACTGTCAATAAGTGTCAGTGTGGCAGTTTATTAATATTTCAAGTTACATTTTGCTTTGTCTTTTGAATTTATCTTATGAAATACCATGCAACGACTCTGATTTTAAGCATAACCACTCAAGAAAACCGATATTGGATAAAACCGCAATTGTTGCAAACCAAAAAAAAAAAAATAATTCGTGCACATAAATAAATATTTATCGATAAAATCATAAGGTCTTGTGATAATATCCTGGATAATTTCACTACTAAAGGAAGTAGGCGAAATGAAAGTGGATAAAATAATCGAATAAATTTTCAATTACTTTCTCCATGGTAATGCATTGTTTTCAATATTTTTTATGTCGGAGTCAGATAATAGTTATTAGTTTAACTAGGCACCAAAATACCAGATTTACAGCAGAGGCTGCCTTTTGACGAGGCGAAGCCGAGGCAATGAATGCTGCCGAAGGCATAAAAGTGACACTTTACAGACTGTTAGCAGTAAAGTATCATATTTTATGTCATTCAACAAAAAAAAAAAATTATTACAATAATTTGTAATAAATTATAATTGACAAATAATGACGTTTAAATGCAAAATGATATTAACTCGTGGAATTTTCTTGACAAATACCACACGAGGTTTGAATTTTAGCACTGAATATTTTTTTTAATTTATAAATATGCATAATTGGTTCCTTGGTTCAATTTATTGTTTCAAAAATTTGTCTTGTCACAATCACTCGAGCTATGCTTTCGTGATTTTTCTATACAAATCTTTTCAACACATTGCCTTGCAAAGAAGTTTTTATATAAATAAAAAATTATTCGGCCAAATCAAACCTCTTGTGAAATTATTATAGTCCGCGCGTCACAAATCGTCGGTTATACTAACATCGTTAAAATTTTGTAAATTTGTTGTTTAGGCTAGTAGAAAACGTGTAGTGACCGTCAGCTGGTCCACTGGGTAGGACACTCGGGCGCTACGACATCTTGATTGTTGCAAACTGGAATTACTTAGATGTATCTCAATAAATAATAATAATCCACTTCCGGTGGATGGCCAGCCACCAAATTCTATTCAGCTCTCAATTTTAACGTCTAAGGTCTAAATATAAAATTTAGAAATTATATTGTCATTTATTTAATTCAATTTATATAGCACTTTCGGCCAATTTGAAGATAGTCGAAATTTTTTTTGCCGATTTTGCCTGGAATGACCCATTTATTAATTTGTTTGAAGCATTTTTAAAAATTGCAACAGTAACAAATTTGACAATAGTGGAATCAAAACATTTAATTGAACAATACAAAAGTAATGGGCGCAACGAAATCTTAAGTGAAGAAATTTGTTTATTTGCTTTTAGTTACTCGCACACGTGTTTTTGTTTTCATCTTTCAACAGCATAGCTTATGTTAAAAAACAATGAACTGAGAAAACATTTTTCCACTAGTTTTTTTTTTTACTTGTTCTTATTAACAATTCCGCTGTCGTTATCTCGACATCTCTTGCGTCAGTAGTAACACCAACTCCATTTGCAGTGTTTGCGTTCTAGAGTTGCAAGTTTGTTCGGCATCTCTGAATCGCAGTGCGCTGCGCTGAGCATGTTTTTGCATGGTGCCAACGGAGAACATTCGTGTTTGTATGTTCAGTGCTTTGAATACATGTGCACAGCGCTCCCGTGCTCTTGAATTCCGAAACTGTTGGCAGCGGCGCCTCCCGTGGGATCTAGTCTCCTGGTGCTCGTGTTAGGATCAGGATAAGCTTTTTAAGGCCATGTCGTGAAGTTTTGTACTCGTTTTACGAATACAGGTGAAATTGTAGCACATTGTACTGAATAATTATACTTCTTGTTATTATAAGTGATTTATGTAATCAAATATGTATAACAGTGAGGTAAATTTTTATCTTTGTCTACTACAAATGAATTACTATTTTAGTTATTAAACTAATAGAAATTTATTTAAACTTCATTTCTACTACATAATAGTTAGTTTCTCTTAAACTGTAACTTAAAAATCTGGTGTAGGCGACATCTTATACACAAAATAAATAAAATAATTGAATATATACATAATTACGCTATTTACCCATTTCGGGTGTTGCACTTAGCTTTCGCAAATCTCAATATCATTATTATTTGAATTTGAATGACTATAGAATAAATGTTACAGTTACTCGTCTCATAGTAACTACTACAAATGATATTAAAATTAAAATGTTTGTTCAAATTGGAAACGTATACAAGAAAATTGCAAAATTTGTACTTTGTGTTATTGTTAAATATTATTGTTTATACGAGCTCAACCTCGAATATATTCGTACCATCTGATAAATATGCTATAATCAATTATAATATTTAATAAAACTGTACTATTAGGTGGAAAGTAACTTTTCGTTAGATATTTATAAGATTTACTGTCTTAATGGAATAACAACACTTTTCGAGACAAAAATTAAATTTTTTTTTTCACCATTGTTATAATATTGAATGTGTAATAATTAGAAACAATATTCAAGTACTTGTTGACTAGATTTTACACTGGGCTATTGAATTAGACCTGTTTTAATGTTAATTTATTTATTTGACCCAGGATAATTATTTCTGAACCGCTCATAAAATATTGTGATAATGGAAAATTTCTTAATAAATAATATTTTCACAGTATACCGAATTTGAATATATTATTTATTAAGAAATTTCTCATTTTAACAATATTCTATGCGCGATTCAGAAATAATTAACATGCGTCAATAAAAAATATATTCATATTTATATTAAAACAGTCCAATTTATGAGCAAATTATCAAACTGTGAAATAACCTGCAAAGATTTTTTTATTACAACTCTATTCTAAAAAAAAACTCTTCCGGAAATAAAATTAACTGAATGAGAATACCGGACCCAGTTGGGTCTTCAAAATTCATATACTTAAATTAAATCTTTTTTAGACTTAAAATATTTCTCTTTTTATTTGAAAGTTTTATTTTTCATAATTTTAGTTTTAGTTATAATATTTTTTTCTGTCGGAAAGTACTACGTAATAATTTTTCTTTCAAACATTTGCATGCAGCCGACATGTTCATTTATGTTTTTCAGTATATTTGTCTTTGTAAAGCACCGGTCATTTTAGGGCCACAGAGTTGACGCGCCAGCACACGAGTGTCATACGTATGTGTGTTTAAACATATAACATACACACAGTAACGAAGTGGATGGTAGAGGCAATGTGATGTTAACTTGTCTCTCTGGATGCTGTCGACGCGCTGCTCAAAGTTCAGCAACAAAGAGTGTCACTTAACTGAATTTCTCCACCCCTGTGCCACCGCCACCGCCATTGCTGCTGTGACAAGTGAACAGCGCGACAAACGGAACATACACTTTGCAGCGATTCGTTATTCGCTATTGAAGTGAACGTAGCAAATCGTTTTCAAAATTGCTTTTGAAAGATCATCGATAATGGCAACCTGACGTTATTTTGACTTTTCATGTAACATACAGCTACTGTGGAAATAGTTTTTTAATGATTTGTATTCTATTATGAGCTTAATGAAACAATTGGTGTTCTATATCCGCGATCTAAACGTATTATTATTTTATTACGCTTTGTATAATAACACGTAAAAATGTTACGCAGGCTATGACCATCGCGACCAATAATAATTTTATAAGTACCTGCAATTCAGTGCATTATTTGAAATATATTTATGAAGCCACATATATTCAGAACGATTACATATCACTTAAAATAACCAACTTAAAATAACCAACTTGTGTACCATGGATAAAACAAGGCGTATGTTATGTAAAATTTCATCAGAAATCAGAAAATGACCTTGGATTTTCTCTATCACCCATACATTGTTTGCTACGAAGTGTTGTGTGTTATACTGAAATATATTAATATCGGTATGTTCTTATGTTACTCTTACTTCAAAATTTTGTTGCGGAGATTTTACGGCGGTATTTTGTATCTGTGGCATCCCGCATTTATGTCCAATAGTAATCACTAATCAGCATAAGAAAAGTAGGACTCCATTTGCCTTGGTATAGATTATTATCACTCGAAAACAGAAGTAAATTAATAGATTTATCTTTTCTTCATAAATTGTTCAATAATGCAATTGATTCATCTGTTTTACTATCGTTGTTTCAATTAGAATTCCAAATTATGGAACAAGATCAACTGATTTATTTTGTCGTACTAATAGTACTATCAATAGAGTACTTGCAGGAGGCGTGGCTTATTTGGCGGGAGTTTGTTTCTGGGCAACGACCGTTCAGGTTAGCATTGACTCTTATGGAGGTTTTGGTTCTTGTGACTTATTTTTGTGTTCCGTCGGTGTTGATTGCGTGTTTTGTTTATATTATATACTTTTTAAGAAAGATAAATGTATATATAATGTATTTGCATTAAATACATATATGTAGAGCAAGTATATTTTAAATGAAATGTATTAGAAACACAATAAATGTATTGGTGAGTTGATGTATAGTATATGAATCAATACTGATTATAGATATTTTTTCCAAATATCACTCTTTAGATTCTCCCGATAAAGCTTTCACATATTCACTTAATTTACTCATCTAAAAATGAAATATAAATTAATATATTTTAAAATTTAAAGTTAAAGAAAACAGTCATATCAAAGAATTAAAATAATAATACTTGTCAAGTCTTACAATGCTAAGTCTTGTTAGAATTATGATGTTAATTGTCGAAACCCTTGATAATGATAACTGATTAAAACCTGTTTAGTAACTGAAGAACTTAACCAAAATTATTTTTTATATCCTCTTTTCATTTATTGTGGGGGTTGAAATTGGTAGGTGGTTTGAAAATTACTTTAATTGGTTTATTTTGGTAATAAGCAAACAGTTTTTTAATTTAGTTAGTTGATTCAAAATGTACTTCTCAAAATTTTCTTCAAATTGAGGTTAATTTCTAATACTATTAAATTTCTGACATCTACATGGATTTTCACTAATTGTTAAATAAATAAGCATATACCATTTCCTAATCTATCAGAAAATACACAAAATATGATATACAATATTACAGTTTTATAAATTGTTTTCATCAACATTTACGATACTATACTTTTAAAATACGATATTTTAAAATTGCTTTATATTTAGGAGAATTTAGTATAACCAGTATAATTATGAACTTACCTTAATCAACGTCATAAGTTTTCTTTTTTCAAAACAAAGTAGAATGCGAATAACAGATAATTTTACAAAAGTAAACATGAATATTCCATAAGACGCCATGTTAAAATTTTGTCTGGTTGCCCAGGAACAGGTTCGCGCGCTAAGTTTGTGACCTTGATGCAAGTACTCTATTCACCAAGTATTAGAATAAGTAGTCTTTTTAATAATCTTAGCACTAATGTTAATATGCCAGATTTGTTTTCTTCATCTTTGCAGAGTTTTAAAAGGACTATTATACTAATAATTAGTGCTCAAATTTTATAATTTAATTGTTATGTTTAATTATTGCATTGTAATATTTCAATTATTTTTATTTAGTGCTTGTATACAGTTATGTAATCTAGAGCCTCTTTATTTTTGGGATTTTTTCTGTTAAGAAGCCGAAATGTAATAAATTAAGAAATAAGTATAATTTTTTCATGGTGTCTAACGTCATCATGTTTGTCACTCACGTAAGACACCCATATTTTCTGTAAAAATAAGACTTTCTTTATTTACACACGTAGAATATATACATTATTTTTAAGTGGATTGTAGCTAAATTGTAATGTTGCCTTGAAAAAGCCTGGTTTTACAAAAATGTCCCGAGGTAAATCTCAGGGTGATGGGGGTAACACTTGGAAGCAAGTGGGGGTACCTGAAAGCGCCGCTCATTCGTTCAATTACCCGTAGGAACGTTATTTGACATGATTAGTATTATAGCGTGTTCGAATTTGCCTGGCGATTGACATGACTTTCTAATGGGATAAGCCAGCCCTAGCCAGCGGGGTGCAAATTTGTCTGATGTTCAGGAGTGGATTATTATAATTTTTGGCTTAGATGCTTCAAATCTCCGAAATTTTTAATACGATTATCTTTTTTAATTATTTCTCCGAAAACTGTTAAGTAGGATAATTTTATACATATATACCTTCAGAAAACGACATTTAAAATTCATTAGTTCAGCAGCACTGTAACAGTGAACACAATGTCGCAAGTTGAATACGAAAATTTTGTAGAAATTACCACGGTCGCGAAGCCAACACAAAAATATTTATCAAACGACGCAAAAGAAATAGTTCTGAATGTGTTGAACTTTTTAAAAAGTGATAATTACGAAAATGCGCCAATATCAAAAACTGCTGAAATGGCTCAAGTGCCGTATACTACAATAAGAAGAATAATAAAAGAAGGTGTACTGGTTAAAAAACAAAGTGATGCTGGAAAATCGAGAATTTTGAATGATTTTCAAAAAGATGTTATTCGTCGGAAAATATATTCGCTTTACAATGAAAATATATATCCTTCACTAAGATTATTGCATCAAAAATTAAAAGATGAATGTGATATTACTTGTGCAGTTAGTAGTCTTCGCAGTGTTCTCCTAAGCATGAAATTCAATTTTAAAAAAATTGATAAACGTCAAGTAAGAGAATATGTCAATGACGGCATCAATACTTGACAGATTTAAAAAAGTTTTGTGAGGAGAAACGCTCAACAATATACCTAGATGAAACATGGTATGATACACACGACACTTAATCTAAAAGTTGGACTGATGGTAGTGAGAATTGTGTTGCGTATATTCCAGTTTCACGGGGTATACGGATAATTATTCTACACGCGGGGAGTGAGCAAGGATGGGTCAATGGTGCTGAATTATTGTCGGGTCACAACATGGGAAACGCTTGTCTGGATTACTATGATAATATGACGTCTAATATTTTTGAGGAGTGGTTTTGCGGTCAATTATTACCAAATATTCCAGCAAATAGAGTAGTAGTTATGGATAACTCTAGTTACCATTCCAGGCAATTAATTAAAATACCCAATAAATCTAGTAATAAAACAGAAATTAAAGAATATTTGTATCATCATGATAGAATTTTTGAAGAATCGTACAGTAAAAGTGAATTATTGGAAGTAGCACAAACAAAACTTGTTAAAAGAATGTACTTGTGCGATACAATGGCACAAAAATTTGGTCTTACTGTATTAAGACTGCCTCCGTATTACTGTATATTAAATCTTATAGAACTAATTTGAGGACAATTAAAATCAAGTATTAGACGAAAAAATGTTACACCAACCGTGTGCGCTAATGTTGTGGAATTAATTAAAAGTGAAATAAATAATATTAGTGACTTAAATTGGGCTTGTAGTGTTCGACATGTGATAGACATAGAAAACAGTTACTTAAATTTCAATAATATTATTGATGAATTTATTATAAATGTTGACGATACTGATGATAATATTATTATCGATTAATCACCTAATTAAAACAACATAGATGTAAAATAAAAAATAAGTTTTTTATCAATATATGTTTATATTTACTGAACGACAATGACAATACTGTATTCATATTTAATTTTATTAAAATTTTTCATATTTTGATATTACTTGTGTCTGTTTGTTAAAAACTCATTTAAAAATATTATCCAGTACAACCCTGTAAAGTAGTCCCTTATAAATTTGTTTAATCCTCTTATGGAATACCTGCTGAGAAACACTAATGAAATCAATCGCCAGGCAAATTTGAACAAGCTACTCGTATACTTAGAATAGTAAAAATCTCATATAACATTTCAATGCTACATGAGATAGCCTATAATAAACAGTTACATATATTTATAAATAGAGCGATGCGGCCATGATAAATAAAGTAGTATTTATTGTATAAACTACATAATTAATGTATAAATCTTATAAATAAAATTCATGTCATGCTACTCTGTTTGACATTTCTGACAGAAAAAAAGAGCATAATATCTCAATCCAACTAACTGTAAGTAGAAAGTTTGAAGTTTGTAAGCTTTTCAATCAGTATACAAAAATTTACGCTTTAATTTAAATAAATATTGGAGTTTTTATATAATCCAGAATTTTTTAATTTAAAAAAAATATTGAAATATTTCTAAATAGAATAACGAAATAAATTAAATATTTTATTGATATTCTTTTTGAAACTTAAACAGGTAGATTATTTAAAAAACTAAATTCGGTTTTAACTAACCCTAATTTTCATCCAGACTAAATTTTCGGGTGTTAGATAATAAAATGTGTTAAATACCTACCTTAAAGCCCGTCTGACACGATACAAAATTTAGTACTAAATTTAGTATTAAATTTTGTATAAAATATTGTATTAAAATTTAATATTACAATTTATATAAGATTAAAATTTCTGTCTGCCATGGTACTAAATTTGTATATAAATTTTTTGTTTTTGTACATGCGCAATGCGTATTCATTCAAAATAATTTCGTTACAGTGACAGTTTGGTGACAGTTTTCTAACCTGAAAATAATTTTGAGCTGTACTAATAATGAATAGTGATACACGAAGGCGATTATTACTTGCAACAGCTGCTGTTTTTAGTAACAATAATTCAAAGTATTGTAATTAAAAAGCAGAACTCAAAGAAGAATAGAAAAATTTATCACGAAAATAGTTACTGAGAAAAACCGAGGAATTTGGGATATTGAATTTGCTAAACGAAGAACTGAAAATTGAAGATATTAGAACCATATATTAAAAACCGATTTCGGTGGCGTAGGGGCTATGTCACTGGTCTAGCAGGCCATAGGTGGTGGGTTCGAATCTCATTGAAGAGCAGGATCGTTTGTGTTGTGTACATAAATTTACGATCATCCACTCATTAAGCGGCATATGACCAATAGTAGTTAGTTTGCTTACCATCTTCATAATAATAATATATTAAAAAAGAAGACACCTATATGCGAGAAAGTATTTGTTTAAGTATGTTTATTTTTTATACATTTTCTCAATTTAACAGCAAAAGTGCATTCATGATTTCGATAGCCTTCAATCAAAATTTCTACTTGTTGTTGAGTCCACGACATTTCAATCTAACTTATTTTACCTACAATCGTATTATTTAGAAGTAGGAAGAAACGCTAGAAGCAAGTTAAAAGTCTCACCTGACAGTTCCAACCGTTCCTGCCCAGATTACATACAAGAAATTAGAACACTTTGTACAAAAAGTTATTACAAGGAGACTTCGTACAAGTTTTCTTACATTTTTGTACATACACGGTCCATAATATTTTATATTAAAATTTAATACTAAATTTAGTACTAAATTTTGTATCGTGTCAGACGGGCTTAAGAAATAATCCCCAATCTCTTAATTTTATTCTGAATTCCAACGGAACTCTTGAACTTGGTTCTAATTTTCAGTAAATTCCAAAAAAGGTACACATAAAAAAATATCTTCCACTTTGTTACCATTTTACTGTAAAACATACATTTAGTACACTTCGTCGCAATATATAAATGCAGAAAATTTAGCATTTACATTGTTTCTTTATAATTGATATGTTTTTGACAAATATTTTGTACAAATTAAATATAACTAAAAAGTAATAACTGTTAATTTGTCAATTACATTCGAATTAGTGTGTCTTGTCAAGAAATCTTGATAATTTATTTTTCAATTCAGCATATAAAAAAAATATATCATTACTCCTTTACCCATTATGGGTGTGGCACTTTGCTTACGCAAATCTCGGTATGTGATATATTTTTGAATATGAAATGCGGGTACCAGCTGTTAAATCATAGCCCCAAAGTTATAAGTGGAGGGGGAACTAGTGTTTCATAAGACTCTTGATCTTGTCTTGATATCAAGACAAGACCAAGACAAGAAGTATTTTATATTTCCCAAGACAAGACAAGAAAATATCATCATGAATCAAGATTTCTTGTCAATCTTGATAATAAATTTTTCAGTTCCGCATTTACACTCATATTTTAACATCATCTGGCGGTCTTAATGTGTACCTCAAAATTTTGTAAATATGCAACACACAAGATATTATTAATATGTGAATTGAAGATTTCTACAGTATGTCCCATTTAAGATATTGTTGTAATCTCCCTATATAATTATAAGAATTATTTATCTTTTAGTTATTTATGAGACGTATATTCTGCTTATGTTGATGGAAGGTCTCGTATTCATTTCTGTTTTATTTTTAATAATGATATCACATCCTGTTGATGCCTTTAGCATCCCCTTCAGCATTCTTAGAACTGTTATTGTCTAGAGATTTTTGATGATGTATGCCCCCGTAAGAATGCTGAGTATGAATATTTGTCTCGGCTACCTAAGGCTAAGTCGTGAATCGAGAAGTCAGTCTGTTACCATCAGCAGCTCGATTAAGACCTAGAGTCTGCTACCATCAGCGACTCAATTAACTAAATCATCGGCTCAAAGTTGTAATCATCTGTAAATAACTGTACAAAGTAGTGAATATTAGTTAATAAACTTATATTTAACCAACACGATCTTTATTAGGTTTGGCCCTTAGATCCTGCTCTTACCCATTCTCCGGAATTAAAAATAAATATTATAGTTGTATTTGTTGTAGCCAATCAATCCAGGTTACAACAATATGAATGCATTGAGATCTCGAGACTCGTAAGAGATACGAAGTTGGTTAAATTAGATGAAAGTTGCCTGTTTAGTAGGGTAATCTGAACATGTATTTGTTTTTCCAATTGAATGCATATATCACTAGATATTGGCTAAAATGTAAAGTTAAAGATTTTCTTTTTTTGCTGCTAACTTTGTTATATTATTATTAAAACAAGACAAGATATACGTAGCCAAGACATGAGCAAGATAAGAACTTTCTTATTTCTTGTCTAGAAATCAAGCCCAAGACAAGAAGTGATCATCAAGATAAGATATCTTGATGAAACACTAATTGAAGTCACTTCTATTAATGTATTATTAAACAGTTTATTTTTAAATTGTTGATTGAATAACATTTAATATCGTCAAAAATATAGAAATTTAGCATTGAAATGTATACGTGTATAAATAGATATCGCAAATGTAATCTTGTAATAATACACAAAGAAAAGATCTTCAGGCACTTAAAATCTTATTATTTTAAAGATAAATTTGTCAGATCTTATAAATTTAATGTAATTTTATGATTGTTTGTTTCAACGTTCAGGGTATGTGAAATTTAGATATCGTACGACGAGACTGTGGAATTTTACTAAATAAGCATAATTTTGTTTCAGAGCTGGAGACATGGATCCTCGGCTGGTCGTAATTTTTAAATAATTCGCTCTGCTCGCTATCCAAGTAAGTGCTTATATGAGTATCGTTATTTTATGCTAAAATATGTCTAGAACAAAACATCTTCTAAAGTAGTTACCTCATTGAAAAATATTGCTCACTTATGATATTAAATTTTATACTTACCCAAATTTATTGCCTAAGGAGATAAGCCTTTCACGTTTATTATTTAAAAAAAATTACGTTATTAATATTATGAGCTCTAGATTTCACTAGTTGTTAAGTTTTGATTAATATAAACAAGGAAATATCCTTGAAGATTAAACAGTCGAACTTGGATAATTAAAATTTCTCGATAACTCGAAAAGAAAACGACTTGCATATATTCGTTAAGTCGAATTACATACAATTCAATCGTATTAATAGTGAGAGTAAAATAGTGCTTCAAATTAATCACAAGAAACTGAGACCCTTGATGATTATATGCAGGTGGATAAGATATTGTGTCATCAGAGTTTTTCGCTGGTAAATACCTATATTATCGAGTTCTACAATTCCGAACTAATAAACATCGGTTCGAATGACAGCGGAATTACTGATGAACCAACGGACACAGGATAATTTTCAGCTAATTCCGAACGATTTGTTTGCAAATTCTTTAAATATTTTGAATTTATATTTGTATACAAATGAAGATACAACCGATGTTATTTACAGAGATTTAAATAGAATTGATTTTTTAACATAAAGCAAAAAAAAAACAGTAAACATCAGTTAAAATACTGAACATCGTGTATACATATATTATGTACTTATATATACATACCAGCGGACCCGGTAGCCAGACGTTGTCCTGCCATAGACCTCGCTAGCAAAATATATTTCTTTATAAATAAAATTCCAGTGTTCATAATTCTTCTACTAAACGGCTTGGACAATTTTGATGAATTTTTTTCTGTACTTGGGATTACCTGGATGGTCAAATGTCGTGAATATAAGTCAGGAAAATAAAAAAACCGGGTCCAACTGTCGCTAAGATTTCATAAAAATCGGTCAAGCCGTTTACAAGTTGGCCTAAAGAGGGAATGCAGCTGCCGCTTTCTATGCCACTAAGAGTTGGCGACTAACTAGTAGTGCTATTGATTTTCGAAAAAACTTAATAATTGCTACTCTAACTTACCTGTTCACAATGTTCTGCATTAAACCCGTAGGTACTGTAGTTATAGAGTGAAACTAACTTTTTTTAAAACAGTCTCAACTGCTGAGTTTATACTCGTACATTGTATCTCATTTAAGATAGGAATGCATTTAGATCTCGAGAACCGTATAAGATGCGAGGTTGGTTAAATTACTACGGTAGCTTGAACATATATTTCTTTTTCCAATTAAATGCAAAGGTCACTAGATAATGGATAAAATATAGATTTACTGATTTTTTCCTTTCGCATATAACTTTGCTATATGAAATAATACGAGATTCTGATTTGCACTTTCATAAGGCACTTTTAATTGAATTTAAGCAAAAAGAACTGAATTAGGCTGTTATGAAGGAAAATAACAATTTTATATGCAAATCAAAAATAATTTATGAAAACTTTCAAATAAATGTTCTATTAATTTGCCATTTTGTTCACTTCTGCTCTTTTCGTTCTGTTTCTTTTATAACTTTACCTTTACCGAAAAAGAGTTTATTTTCTGAGTAACCCCATAAAAAATTTAATTCTGTTAAATTGGGAGATCTAGCAGGCAACCGAATTTTGCTGTTGGACCCTATCAATTTTCCTCCAAATCCGACATTTAAATATTAGGCTATGGCCAATGAATTGTAAGAAGGAAATCCGTCCTGCTGAAATTACATAATTTGTATTTGACGAAGTGGCAATCTATATAAATATCTTCAATATAATTTTATGTATTTAAATATCTCGGTTCATTTAATTATAATTGGGTCAATTAGAGAAATTCTTAGCATACCACAAAATACATTAAAACTAAGTCCAATTTAATGGCGAGATCCGTTTATTAAATGTTTTCAAAGCAGCCTACGATTCATTTATTTCAATTCAATTTTATTTCAAACTTCGTTAAATTTCTATTAACTATAAAAGAATTGTTTCATATAACAAGCAAAAAAAATCGGTAAATCTATATTTTATCCATTATCTAGTGACCTATACATTTAATTGGAGAAGCAAATACATGTTCAGAACGCAATGTTCACTAGTATCGGTTTTTGCAAAACGGTCATCCTTCAAACTATTGACTTCGGGCCAGGAGCGCGCTAAGCATGTCTGTATAATAATTTTAAATAAAGTATTCGTAATTTTCAGAGTCATTAAAAATGATAAAATTCGCATCCAGAAATTGATATAAAATGATAAATATTGTAGTCGGACCAACACACCTCCCTAGAATTGCAAATGAAAAGTAACTTATGTTAAGTAGTTTTTTAACCTTGTGCTCTGTGATATTTAGTAATTGTTGTACGTGAATGTTGTTCTTAATGTTTATAATTGTATTTATTTATTCATTTTATTGTTCAACTACAAATTTTTTTATAAGTTAGTTTAATGTGTTTTCAACAGTTTTTAATCTGTTGCTCTGTTTTTCACACTAGGTACTGATGAAGAATCAATAAAACTCGAAACGTTTGCTATGAGAAGTTGAGTTTCACTACTTTTCATGTTCCAACATCCAATTCCGAGTCCGACTGCAATATTTTATCATTTTAAGCCACTAAAAGTTAATAAAGACGATTTAATAATAATATCACTCTTGTATTGATGCATTATACGAATAGCGGTGAAAAAATAAGACCATAAATCATTTTTAAAGATTGACTTTTTCATGGAATAGCTTTACGTGAATTATTAAATAGATAAAAATATTCTATTAGTATATTATTTAAAAGGTTATTTAACCCTTCACTGCACGATTTTCTACAATTGATCAACAAAATATATTTTTGATGTAAAAAAGGAAGAACTTAAGAAAAATAATGAAAAAAAAATTTATGCCAGGAAATTTCACTATGTATCAGATCTGCAACAACATGTTTTGGATCAAATGTAATACAATTTATTGCATAATAATGTCGATTCAGTGATATGAAAATGATGTTATTACCTTTCTAGTCCAATATATTAATGTACACTTCGTTTAAACCATGTATTTATTAAATATATCACAATAATCCGTCCGTGTAAAAACGGCAACAGCAACAATTCCAACAACGCCATTTATTTTTAGTGCTGTGATGGAAATACGAGCTTAAATGAATAAAGAACTTATAGCTACGGTAAGAGTTGTAACATATTAGATACAACGATATATTTCTAACCGTATGTAAAATACAGTATAACATTTGTGGATGTTGCATAAATTATACATTGCGCAGTGTAGGGTTAAACGAATCTTTGTACAACTGCGAATTAAAACAGCAAAAATTTTAAAATATATAAAGAAATATTTTAAGATAATTAATTTTACAAAATGACAGTTGGTCGACAGTGTTTTAATGATTCGTGACTAATTTCTCATAGCAGTACTAGTAGTTTTATTTACGAAACAAGTACGTAAAGCTAGTCCTTAGTTACGAATGGGTCAAGTGAAACACGAGTATAGCGAGTGTTTTAAGACCCCCGAGGAACTAGGACGCTTTACGTATGTGTATCGTACAATATTTTTTATTATACCTGCATCATAAAACGTGTTTAAAACACGCTACAGCGTTCATAAACGCAAGATTAAAACACGCCGTGCTTTAAAGGTTACTAAGCAACAACCAAAATATTTACTATTAATATCTGTCAAAACTGTAAACGTAAACAATAAATGCTAACCAGTCTCCATGTAAACGATATACGTCAAACGTCACACGCGCAAAATTATGAATTGAATGAAAATCAAAATGTTGCGTTCCAGTTTTTTCCAGAGTATGATGCAGGTATAATAAAAAATAGCGTATGACACACGTGTATAAGTGCTTTTAAAGCACAAGCGACGTTAAAAGCACTTCGCTTCGCGTCGTGCTCTTAAACTCGCCGTACGTGCTTTAAATGCTTACTTATACACTTGTATCATAATATACTATTAACAACGATAGTGTGTAAAATTGATGTTTAGTTGTTAGTTTTAGTTTGTAAAAATTTCAAAAATTTTGCTATCATGGCAAACTTTTCATTAAATATTGTGATTCTAATACATAAATAAAAATATTTCTTTTTATATATATTGGTTTTTTCCCGTAGATAAAATATTGTAGGATACACATACGTAAAGCATCTTTAGTTACTCAGGGGTCGATTATCCCAATAAACTGGTTATCCGAACACCCATGTCCCCCAATTAGTTCGGATAATAGGCGCTCTACTGTAATTTCAGCAAAAGGTTGACGTATGAAAATGTTATGTAGTTCATCATTTAAATTCTTGTCGAAAAGTAACGTCAAGAAAAAAATGAAATTTTTTCATAGGGTGATTCTTTTGAATGATGCTTTTCTATTATTCAAGTAAAGAACATTCCGGAAATATTAACATACTTTTGAAACACGAGTTCTTTTATCAAAACATCCATCCGGAAGACAAGTCTCCTTTTTATATGTATTCCTGAAACAAATAAAATATGTGAGCAATGTCGCCGTGCGGAGTTTGAGTTACGACAGTTTAGCACGCCCGCGGCGGAGCGGCGCGCCGGAGACACAGTATTTTTTGACCTCGTAGTCGTAACCACTGAAGGAAAACTTTACGCCGCGAACAAGTAAAAAATATATTTTCTGTGAATACATTTTTTGTGGAAGTCTTTTCCTTGAAGCCTATAACATGTTAGTTCCATTTGTGTCGAGTGCTCGGGCCCATTGCACGAGTTGCCCTGCGGCTGACCTGTTTCTTTTTCTTCAAGCTGAGACTTCACTATTTTTCTTTCATGATATTTTTCACTTCTCTGATTGAGCGGCAGAATTTCCTGATGTTATTTATTTGATCTTTCTGCGGATACCGATATCTAATGAAAATATTGTATTACAAAATCTCTATAATAATATTTACAAATTATAAGTGGTTTATATTTACCGTATTTGATTATACGATAATTTCAAAAAGTTCCGGGACGGTGAAATAACTCGAGAAATATACATCTAATCAAAAAACTACTGTTTCTTACTTTTCAAAAACCTATCTTGTGTCACCTAGCATGATTCCCCACCGCAACCCCCTGGGAGTGGGCGGGGGGCCACTTTGAAATCTGAAATGGGAACCCCAATTTTTTATTGTAGATACATTCGGATAGTACTGCTAAAATTAAGTAAGTTTTGTATGAAACTTTTTCCGATTCGCGATAGATGGCACAGAAATCAGAAAAATAATTATTGCAATGGTTCCCATTTAAAATTTCAAATTGCCCCCCTGCCCTACTTCCGGTTGGGAGGCGGTGGGGAACGTGCTTGGTTTTTGAAAAATATTAAAAACGTGTTTTTTATTTCTTGATTCGATGTGTATTTATCGAGATATTTCACTTTCCCGGAACTTTTTGAACAATCGGTATATGTATACAGGATGGAAACTCTATTAGAATATATGACGATCAGTGAAAACCCGATGTGAAATTTTCATATATTACCAGAGATATGATTTTTCAAAGTTTATGTGTCGTTTGTGTGACGTCACATGTACTACTCCAGTGGATAATATTTTTATATTATAAGTCTTAATTTACAACAATTAAACTTAATATAAACTAGGACAAAACTCCTTTGACAACTTTAAGAGTATTTTACTTGGTATTCGAGTAAATAACAACAAAAGTTTGAGGACAGTGGCACTAGTAGTGATGTAACCTAACCTCAACACACAATTTTAATCAATAGATTTTCAATACAGCACATTAAAATAGTGAAATTATAGAGCAAGTAATAGAAGCCCATCAAATATAATCTTAAATACCAACAAACAAAAATATGAAATGACATTTCGTAGTTCTATTTAAGCCCACAATAGGCGTTGGCCGCAGCGGCAGACGCGCGATTTTCAATTTTTATATTTCTGGCCAATAGCACAATGCAAGTACATGTGACGTCAAAATATGTTCAATTCGTTATATCGCTTTACTGCAAAATATTTAAAAGAAAAAAAAATACTTTACTACTATTTATTCCATAAGTGTTACACGATTTTGATATAAATTGGTCATATTTCGTTTATGGTTTATGCGCCCATTTCCTGCTTCCCTTATAATTTTAGAGAAACATGCTTTAAATAAAAGTTAAAAAGATATAATATCTGCGTCTAAACCAGTTTACAAATTTCATGCTATTTAATGAAGGCTAAATAGGTTGTAAAATATAAAAAATTCTGTTTTATAGTGAGTAACCGTGAAAATATTACAGTCCGGCATATAATTTAGACTAGATTTATTTTCTGTGTTCTTTATATGTAATGGAATTTTGTTATTAACAAATTCTTGTTCTGATACTGAGACTAGTTGAATAAATTGTTTACCTGCTTACTTGATTATGAGCATCGTTAAATATTTACTCGAATTATTCCATTTCCATGGTTACTGATTATAAAAACTTAATTTTTGATATTTATGAACGTCTTTTTAGCCTGTATTGAAATACATAATAATGTGATTCAGATGCAGATATTAAATCTTTTCAATTTGAAACTTTTTTCTCTAATGATTTCTGATGATTGGGGAAGCATGTATTTCCATATATATTAGATATGATCGGCTGAGTCAGTCATCAACCTGTATATATAGCAAAGGTATTTCATTATTCTTGTAAAAGTTAAATGAAAGAATGTTATTTATACAAGCTACATGAAGTATCTCTTATTTGGCACGTGGATACATTTGTACTTTAAAAAAGATATTAAAAAATAATTAAAGTGTATAATTAAAACAAAATAATATTGAGCAGTAATAGGCCTTTATATTTCGCTATTTTTTAAGAAGTAGGTTAACAAATTGTTAAAATAATAATAATACAATGCATATTAAGAAAAAAATAAGACGATTTGTATTATTTTGCACGTGTATAGAAATATAAACACAGTACACAAAGTGTTCCTAATTAATTGGGTCACCATTGGCGTCTAAGAAACTATGAGAGTAATGAGGTCGATTAAATGGGCAATGTTGTACTGTTTTCAGTGCTTATTTAGATTCCGCCACAAAACATTTACATTTCGCACAGTTTGAAATTTATTAAAAAAAAAAAAGGTGTTCATTTTTAATCTTTTCAGACCATTATCTCTAAAATCAAGCCAGATGGTAAAATGACCCAATCAATACCTAGCAACGGAAAGTCAAATTACTCCGTCATTATAAAAGATGAAAATGTTTCATATAAAAGTTACATAACTTGATGAAGGAAACTTATAAATTATGCCAGAACAAAATTCAAAACGGAGGTTTCCAAGATAATAATAATAATTTTATTGTATTTTTATTGATAAAATGTTCCATTTCAGTCTACTTTTTAAAAATTTTAATGATGGGTGGATGAGCAAGCTGATTTTATTAAATTGTAAAATTTTATTGCAATCAGTTTGCTCATTCCACCCATCATTTATAGTTATTTACGGTACAAGTACGTAAAGTCGCTTTACGTATGTGTATCGTACAATATTTTATCTACGATATAATGAAAAACCCCAATAAATATGAAAAAAAAAATATTTTTATTTATGAAGTATGATCACAATATTAAATGAGAAGTTTGCCATGATAACAATTTTTTTGTAAATTTGGCGTATTTAAAAATTTTATTCACTCGTTGCTCGGCAAATTGTAGTGACTCGAAGAACATAAATAACGTTTTCAAAGCTATTTTTAAATTGTTCAATGAGTGTCTTCCCTAATTAATTTAAAAAATATTATTGTTCTGTAAGTGTTTTTTTTTTTTTGGTGAATTGTTACATTATTATTATTATTTGGTATATTAGTTGGCCTGAGACCTTTAAAATAACAAAATATTTTCAAATAGGACTGCATGCCCATTTTCTTTTTCTAAATTATATTATTTTCAATTTGAATTTGTTTTATGTTTCCTGTAAATTTTTACTATTCTGTTATTATGACTGAGCTATTCGTATTGTAATGAAATTTATAATTATAAGTTTCGTTCTTTATCTTGTTTTGTTGCATCTATTCATTCACACATACACAGACGTATTTGACAAGTAGGTCGAATCGGATTTAAGGATCTGCAAAATATGTTCATATTTCTACGTAAATATATCATAGATTTTTTTCATGATTTCTATACTTACTACACTTAGTACACGAATTCTTTAAATCAAACGACGTTTTGTTCTAGGGTTGTGGTCATTATCAAGATATGTGATTAGGGCTCCATGGCAAAGTATCAATAATTCTGCAATGCTCAATAACGTTGAAATGCGAGCCTAGAATAGGCAATACCAGAAAACCTATTTTTGTCGTACAGTCTGCTTAGAAAGTTGATAAGAAAATATAAAGAAATTAAATTTCAATAATTTGGAAATAAAATGTTTAATATAAAAATTAAATACTACTTTAATAAAAATGAATTTAACTAAGTATTATGTATGTAGGTAAATTTGAAGGAATTTTCAAATAATTAAACAATATATTGTTAACTATTATTTACCACTTTTGGATAAGGCGCATAGCAACTGCTCAACAAACTCATAGCAACCCACGTTGTATAATCAGACTCGTTTTTCTGTTTCATAAAAGCCTATAAGTGCGCGTTCCAGACATTCTATATTTCAGAGTAGACAGCCGAAAAATATTGCGACAAATTTGTAATACACAAAAATTATCGAGGTAGCTTTCATGCCAGTACAAACATCTGCAATAAACCCGTTTTTATTTATATTTTAAATGCAAATTTCAGTATAAATAAGTTTTCTAGTAACCATTTTTGGTTTTCAGCAATTCTATTGTATTGGATGAACAGTAAACAATCGCACGATTAGGTTTGAAGAGACGTGGAAGATGTGGCGACAAGAGACACTCGACGGCACGGCGCGGAGCACAACATACGACATCGCGTTTCAAATCTCTGGTTTTTCCCTGAGCTTGTATGCCATCACATCACCCGCAGGGCCCGTCCTGCGTTCAGAAACATTTCATCATTTCCTCCGCTCCTAATGTGCGAGTTACGTCTTCCTCTTTGATTGATAGATTGCTCTCGCGCAAGCTGTTTTCTTTTGTCTCCTCACGATCTTCCATTTTTTATTCTGCTTTTCGCCGCTGCTTGATGTTCCATGTGCAGATTTCAGATTTTTTCTTGTCGAAATTTTTTATACGTTGTTTCCTTCTGTTTCGTAAGAAATGACGTTTCCTTGTTGCTGTATTATTAACAATGGGATAAAATCTTAATAGGTTTCTTTTTTAATGCTCTTCTTTATACAAGCAAAAAAGAGGATTTGTAGGAAATGAACGTAAAAGTACATTTCGGTGATTTATTCAGTTATCGTCGGATTTAGAGAACTGGAATATTTCTTATTTATACAATTGGCCTATGGTGCAGTATTCTTTACACTTTCGAATAAGCAATTGGACATATACAAATTACATTATTTATTTCGTACTCTGCCCACAGAGTAACTTACAATAGGAAACTTATGCTGGTATTCAAACCACTTTTATATGAAAATATAGGTTGGCGAAGTTTACTCCCAAGAGTTATGCTTGTAAATTGTATATCTTCCTACAATTACCCATAAGTGTAAATAAGAGGAATATTTAAATTATTCCAGTTTGATTAATAAATAATCTTAAATATGCAAGCAGTCCTTCATTTTAATCTTAAGTAAGTTGTATATATGAATGTAGTTTCCAAATATTTTGAGAATCCAAACACCCATCTTACTATCGCATATGGGCCACCGTGTTCAAGTCCTAGAGTTTTAACTCCCTCTTCAGTAACATTTGACGGCTGATAATAGCATATCACTTATCGAGATCTGCGAAAGTAGAGTAGTTCCACATACAAAATTGGTAAATGACGTAATTTTAAATTTATTTTATTTTAAGGGCTTCATTCCCAAATGATTTTTTGTGACTAACATACATAAATTGGAATTACTTCACTGAGAAAAAAACAACTGAATACTTTAGTCATTTTTACTGAATATGGTACATGGTAGTTAAATCGTCCTTTACTTTGTAGAATGCGTAGAATGATATCTAGATTATGTTAAAAAAACAAATTATAATATTTAATACAAACCTCGCTATGTATAAATTTCCGATATTCGTAAATCTTCTCCTCCTAAACGGCTTGACCGATTTTGATGAATTTGTTTTTTACTTAAGAGATGGGTTCACCTGGATAGGCCAATACATAAATATAAGTCAGGAATATTTAAAAAAATATCCTGCATGATTTCATATATTTTATACTTTTTATGTTGAAATAAGATTTACGTAATATTAGAATAATATGCTTTATCATTAAATCATAGTGTACACCTTATATACTTTATTGTGGTACCAGAAGTCGTGATCGGGCGAGACGTTACTGCTGCGGGTTATGATTTGTTACAGCGAATTAACTATTAGATTCATCGTGAATGAAGAATTGGATATCGCACTAAATATTGCTTATTTCGTCTCTGAATGTTAGTGTCTGCCCATTCTGCTTTCTAAACGCTTGTGATCACACTGCTTTATGATCCCTAATACTTTTTTTAAATTTAAATTTTGTTGTCTCAATAGTAAACGAAGTACCTCAAAATTACTGACAAAAAAATAAATATTTTTTATACAAATATTACAGAAAGTATTAACTTTTGTAGTTAGTAGTTGCAAATATTTACTCAATTTGTTTCCGAAATGTTTGGCAATAATTTAGTTTCAGCGATTATATTTCCAAATATTCTTACAATTTCTTTGGAAAAGCTTTGATAGCGTTTAAAATATATCTCCTCAAGAATGGTCCATACTTTATTAATTGGATTTAAAATGTATTGTAGTTATTCCCTATGTACATTGCACTTATTAAATATCAAAATAATTGCAGTTTTTTAAAAATAAATATTCGTATATCTGTCCATTGTTATTATGATCAAAGTTATTACATAAGACGACATTATTATTATATTTTTATCCAGTACCTGTTAATCTTACTATAAATTTGACATCAATAACAAGTTTCTAGACCTAGATATATAAAATTATGTTTACCCACCCAGTAAAGTAGATGTATCTACTAATGCAGAAGAATCAGTATATTTAAATGAAATTTTCCATGCTGATGTGGATAGTTTATTACAAGAATGTAGTATTTTATATTTGGGTTTCTAGTACAATAACAAACAGAAAGCCAAATGGAGGCATATTTAAGTGACAGCCAATTTCCTGGAAAAGTAATTTATTTAATAATAAAAGTAATAATAATATTATTCCAGTAATTATTTTCTAATATTTCAAAATACGTATTAAAAACTTACGTCAATCAAAAGTGTGTCGAATTATATAAATACCAAATAATTAAGCAGGGCATTGTGCTTTTAAAACAAGCGCTACTTGTTTAGTTTATACTATGAATATATTTTGTATTAAAATTGAATCTTTTCATAATTATTTTCTCAAGCTACATAAAATAGTTATTAACATAAGAGTCAGGAAAATTGTACATTACTATCGAGGAGCCATATTGAAATATGAGCCAATAAACAAATAAATCAAATGCAGAAATAATTGCAAAACCTGTAATTATGAGAATAATTATTCATTTTGTTGTTGCAGTACAGAAATACAGAAGCACACTTCAAAAAATATTATTAACAATTGTTTGATATATTTGCTTTCTTCCATGGCAAACTTTGTATAGGCATATTTAAATAAAAATGATACATTTTTAATTTGGATTTTTCTCAAATATTTTGTATTATTTGGTCATTACATGTGAATATTGTTGAATTTAGAAAAAAATACTGAATCGAATTAGCAAATAAAAAAAAATAGGTGGCCATTTAAAATAAGAAAGTTGCACCCCGCATTTTGAGAACCATTGGTCTAAAAAAAGTCTTGTTTCGCTCATTTTAAGTGTCTTATACTATAGAAATTGTTTACTAATTTAACCGACTTCGTAGCTCTTATAGTTCTCGAAATAGCAATAGTGTACCACTTAAAATGAACACCCTGTATAAATGTGGGCTACATCTTAAATTGTGACTATCAAAGGATTAGCTACCTTAAATCTGATTTTCTATAATACTTCTAGTAGCGCTTTTCTCTCGTTTCTAATATAACAGAACGTTTAAATGTTTCCGTGAAAAGTCAGGAAAATACTACTTTCGCTCCTCATTTTAGGAGAAAAAATAGTAGTTTCGTTCCGTTAGAAAGAGTTCAAATAAAATTTGTGACTATAATCAACAAAAAAAAATCTTGAAATAACAGTGAAAGGTCAAACAAAAACTCAAACCTTTTTGGGTCAAAGGCATATGATGTATGTGGCATTTTATTTTTTACATCGGCGAAGTAAAACATTTGGGGCAACGGTAACCCAAACTGTGACAAACATATAGAAGGATGCAGGCTGAAGGGTGAATAGTGGCGGCTATATGTATTCTTGACCGTGTGCGAGTTTTTGGATATACCTCAGCAGGAGCGTAATGACACATATAACTCATAGTTGATTCAGGGCAGTCATTGCTTTAAATTGTGCCATTTACCACGGCACGAGGTACGGCAATTGCGCTTCCCTTTGTGACCTTTATGTCCACTTGTCATGATATGAATTGTTTAGTGAGTGCGGTCGCCACTACTACGCCAATTTATCACTTTTCAGTCTGCGTCATTAGTTAGCTGATGCTCCGCTACGCGGCCGCTTTGTTCAATGTTAATGACCGCCTGAATTAAATTGTATAATCGTGTGTTTGTTCAAGAATACTTGCAAGTTTTATGACCTGTGTTATGTTAGTACACATGCAGCAAACATGTTGTGCTTGTTATGTATTTTCAAATGAAATTGTATAATGTTTTGTACGTACGTAAACTGCAAATGGTGCAATTAACTTAGTTACCTAAGTTTTTATGAATTATGTAAACATCTGCAGATTCGTTAGCAATAAAAACAATATAGTTCTATGCTGGATGTTAGCTAATAATAGAAACAGGTATGTAACATGTAAATTCTCTAAATAGCAGTAAATTCTCAAAATATCAGTTGTAAAGTACTAGTATGTAAGCCCACATGAAAATCTATTAACAACTTTAATAACTGTTTAGTTTTTATGGAACGAATACCACCGCCACCCCCTGGGAGAAGGGGGGGGGCGCCTTGAAATCTTAAATGGGAACCATGACAATAATTATTTTTCTGATTACAGCGCCATCGAGAATCGGAAAAAAGTTTCATACAAAACCTATACTTACTATCCGAAAGTACAATAAAAAAATCGGGTACCGATTTAAGATTTAAGTAGAGCATCTTGCGTGATGACAAAAGAAAGTATTTTTGAAAAACACGTGTATTTTTGTTTTTTGATTCGGTGTGTATTTAACAAGTACGTAACCTCTCGCCTACACAACATATAAACGGCACAAAATAGAGTCAAATTTAAAGATGAGCCAATTATTTGCAAAAACATATCTGTCTACAAGTAAATTAATTATTCTGGTTTAAGGATTGGCACCAAATCTAGCTCGTAACTTATTTTATTTATCTTAAAATAACGGAAAATGTAGTCGTACATCCAAATAAGTATTAGTACATTGTATGTCAAGGGTAATACGCTAATGTTTACAAACAAGTTAGCAACATGAGACGTAGGTTTATGGAATGCAGCGTTGACCTTGAGGAACAGATATAAGTCACATTGTGCCAGTTTTGGCGAATAAGGTGAATAGTCTAACACTAGGATGTTTTACTTTGCTAGAAACGAAATTTATTTTGTTTATTTGTGAGAATTTTCGGCACCAATTTCGCACACTCTTTTTGAATGTAGAAGTTCTCATTTTAAAATTTCTTTATACATTATTTGTCAGTTCCTACAATTTCAGCAATCGCACAAATAGTTTAGCGACGGTCAAATCGGATCAGATTACCGATTTTTTTTCAATATTTTTATCTGTTCTTGACTGGAAAGGGCATCCCGGGCGTGAGTCATCTTCAACGTCCTCTCGGCCATTTTGGAAACGCTTTAAACCACTCAAATGTCAAATATCCACGCATGAGATATAAACATTCACATACTTCTTTTAATAAAAGATAAGTTCCAGTAGCCGAAACTTAACAACAATCCGTGGATTTATTAAAACACTTATCAGTTTTTCGACAAAACAAAAAATTTGATTTTATACAAACGAAGACCACGGCCTGGTGAATAAGTCTACAGACACGGGAGGGGTGGCAATCGAAAGAGAAGGCTCCACTCTACACAATAGTCAGTCATACGATTTTGCCGCATGTGTAGTTCGTCTGTAGTAGCATCAGTCTCGTTATTTAATAGCCACACCTCGTATATAACATTTTAGTAGTAAATAATAAATATTGTTTTAAATATATTATAATTAATAATTCGAAATATATGTTATATTTGGAAATGTTATCAAGTTATTATAACATATTGCACTAATTTACTCAATGCTTTATATTCGAGAATATCTTTCCTGAAATTGACTAATTGCAGAGCATCATTTCGTTATAATTGCAAATGAGTTTGTGACAAAGTCATATTTGAAATTTAAATTTTAAGTAAATAAAAGTACTTTTACTGATGTTAAATCAAACGCACATTTTACATTCGAGCTTGAAATGAATTTATGATTATATAATACTTATATAAAAATTATATTATATTATTTGAGCATGTCCTACCTGGCAAAATATCATATACATTATTTTAGTATTTACTAATACACTAGGAAGTTCGTAGATAAAATTTTGTATGATATTACGTGTTAAAAGCGATTTATTTCTTTCGTGGTGTTGTTTCCATCGATTTCGCCTCGTTTTACAAACTTCCCCACTTAATTATAAAATATCACTATTTTTTGCAGGGATGAGCGTTTCTTGATAGTGGTGGTCCGTGTTCTTCCATTGTTTGATAAGAAGTCTATGTAAGGAGGTATTCCGGTGCCCACAACAAATTTTTCTACTCAAGAAAGCTGTTCTGAAATGCTAGACAAATATTTGGGACATCAGTAATGAAGTCGAATTTCCTTTCCTTTGTATTAGAATGTTGAACTTTTCACTCGGAATGTATAGTTTAAATTCGTGCTGGTAGACGATTGCGTCGTCCATTACGTACTTGAGTGGATAGAGATAATGCGCATTTGCATCAGAGGAAGTACGTCATAGCTTAGTGAAAATCTTATGTATGAACTGAAATTAGCTAAACTGAATCAATTATGTGTATTAAATGTACATTAAAGTGAATATTTGCCAATACTATTTTTTTTGTTATGTCCAATGAATGCTTTTTGTAGATAAGAACTTTTATGTGGATAAGTCGAATTATTGTCTGAGATTTGTATATTTCGTCTCCGAATTTAAAAAAAAAATCTCTTTTTTGATAGCATTTCATGATTTCTTATTTTTCTGCTTTTATTGGAAAAAATGTCGGAAGCATTGGCAAGGCAATATTTTACATGAAAATTGTCGAACCTGTTGTCATATTTAAAATGAAAGAAAATTATTGGTCTATAATGCTAAGTTTTTTATAACTATGTTTTTTTGTTGTTTGCGTCCCTTTTCCTCCATTGAAAACAACAATCTTGATTTTTTCTGCGCTTATCACCATGTCTTTTCTTTAGGTATACCTCAAGTCGATTCATTATAGAATTCATTTATTGTTGCAACTACTGCTAGGTCTGTTTGTCCTTTTAGTCCAATGATCTTCAATATCCGAAATGTAAACAGAAAATAGAATGGGCAACGTTGTTCAACTCCACAGGTAGTCTTCTGGTGTCCTACGTCTTCGTCTGTATTTACTGAGATTATAGTTTCATACTACCTATATTTCTATTTTTCTCGCTACTAAGTTTTATTCAATAGCAGATCCTATCAATATATCAATCAGTTTTTTCCTATTTACAATGTCGAATAGTGCTTTTATATCAGCGAATAATACATAGAATTTTCCCTTTTTTACATATTTCCTACTGTACTTATTGCAGAATTTGATATACTATAAAAATTATCATTTGTGCCTCTCTCTTTTCAGTTTCATCTCTAGTGTCAATAATTTTCCTTTCTTTTCCTTTTCTAGCGGTAAAATCATGTCCTAATAATAAATTATAATCACCTCTTCATCTGTTTTTTTCTATTTGATTTTCTATTAATTTTTCCCTTGCTTCTTGCTATATGGTATTATTTTCCATTTCACCATTCTATTAACAATGTTTGATCCTACATTTGATCCATACTTCTTACTTCTTCCCTCCAGTAACTCATCTAATATGTTTCTCATCCTGGTTATTATTTCTCCTTCAGTTCCCTTTTTATATTTTCTGCTTGCCTATACGTATAATCATTCCCAGTTCTTCCAATCTTTCTTTTTGCTCTATGTTTGTACCAAACCTGTAAAATAAAATTTTTCTATAAATTTCCAGGATTAGTAATCCTTATTTCTAAACCTGTAATGTAAGCCATTTTAAGTCCGATTTATTTTATTTAATGCGTTTATTTTAGGACTGATTCCAATTCTGTATACAGTGTGTCACATTTAAGGTACGAATGCATGGGGATCTCGAGAACTGTAAGAGATACGAGGTTGGTTAAATTAGACGAAAGTTGCCTCTTTAGTAGGACAGTTTGACCATATATTTGTTTTTCCAATTGAATGCACAGGTCACTAGATATTGGCTAAAATGTAAATTTTGCGATTTTCTTTTTTTGCTGATAACTTCGTTGTATAACATAATACGAGATTCTGATTCGCACTTTCTTATGACACTTTTTAATGCTGAATTTGCCGAAGTACTCCAAGTTTTTTTACATCTAACCATTTACGAGTTACTGGTATCAACTTTTATTTTTCATATGGAGGTCATAGTAAGTCATGACATTTTTGAATAGAGATTTTTTTTGCTTTACTACGAAATAAAACACTAATAAAATATTTTTATAATTAGTATAAAAATTAACGAAATATGTTATTTATAATAAAATTGAATAGAAAAAAGTGAATCATAGGCTGCTATGGAAGAAAATAGCAATTTCAAACAATTCAAAAATAATTTAGAAAAACTTTGCCATAAATATTCTATTAATTGGCTATTTCGATTCAAGCACTTCTGCGCCTTTCAATATGTTTTTTCTATAACTTACTAAACATTCTTGGATTAATCTGATTTCGAATTCTTACTGTGGAATTTCGTAGTACATTTTCATTCTAATATTCCCGAATAAAGAGTTTATTTTCTCAAAAAAATTTAATTGTGTAAATCCTCTATCTATTGTCCTTCAAATTGAACATTTAATTACTGTACTATGACCTGCGAATTGTGAGAAGAAGCTCCGCCCTAACGAAACCACATAATTATTTTGTATTTGACGAAGTGGCAATGTATCTAAAATATCTGCAATATCATTTTGTTACGTATTTAAATATCCAGAGTTATTTAAATTTTCGTTAATTATGATTGGGCGAATTAGTAGAATTCTTAGTATATCACAACATACAATGAAACTTTTATCTTGACAGCGAGATTCTATTATTTATTATTTAGTTTTTTCCATAGCAGCCTACGATTCACTTTTTTTATTTCAATTTTATTATAAATAACAAATTTCGTTTATTTTTCAATTAATTACAAAAATTTATTATTACTGTTTTATATCGTTGTAAAGCAAAAAAAATCTCTATTCAAAAATGTCATGGCTTACTATGACCTCCATATGAAAAATGAAAGTTGATACCAATAACTCGTAAATGTTTAGATATAAAAAAAATTTGAGTACTTCTGCAAATTCACCATTAAAAGGTGTCATAAGAAAGTGCGAACCAAAATCTCGTATTATGTTATACAACGAAGTTATCAGCAAAACAAGAAAATCGCAAAATTTACATTTTAGCCAATATCTAGTGATCTATGCATTCAATTGAAAAAACAAATACATGTTCAGACTACCCTACTAATCAGGCAACTTTTGTCTAATTTAACTAACTTCGTATCTCTTACGGTTCTCGAGATCCCAATGCATTCGTACCTTAATGTATACCTGTATATTATTTGATATGGAATATCTATTTTTAAATGTTTTCTTATTTAAATCTAGGCATACCCGCTGATGTCTTTCCGAATATTAAGATCGCCTTTCGCTCGACTTTGCATTAGTCGCTTTTTCTATCGTTTTCGAAAAACACTCAATAATGTTTTGTCTGTTAATGCGCTTATTTTCTTGAAAATGGTCTGCAGTTATTGTATATTTATCTTGTATGTTCTGTTAATATAATTTTCGTGTGCATGAATTTCGCCTAGCTATAAAACAACCCAAGAATGATTCTTTTCACTATCACGTCCCTCGCGAACAGCCGGTTGGTTTAAATGTTAGATGTAGTTTAATGCCATTCTAGGGTTAAATTGCATCAATGAATATATTTCTCAGTATGTCCTGGTCCTAAAATAACACTGGCTTAAACCATCTTGTTTTTCTTATAAAATTGTATAGCTGTATTGAGATCGTTTGTTCATAGTAAAAATGGTCAAATAATTTACAGTATCAAACCTAACATAATACGAGTACTTTCTACACTTAGAAATTTTTTTTATTACTTCTAATTAAAATATATTTATAACAGATACATTTTATCATTTAAATACGAACTTAATAAAAAATTATTTTTAAATAAAAATTTATTTTTTTTGCAATTTCGGGTTTAAAAACCTTAAATTATTCTTCCTTCTTGTGGACTGAAGTGTCAATTTTAATCTCGGAGGAATTAAATTTCAAAATTTTATCCCAAGGAATTAATTGACAAGTAAACAAGTAACCACAGCAACAAGTAAAATATTTATTAAAATTTTTACCTCCCGCCTACCTCTAGGTAAGGGAGGTATTGTTTTTGGTCAAAAAATTGGGTAGTGAGTTTTCAATGAATAAGCACGTTTTAAGGTCCCTACAATACGATTTTACTATTTTCGCGATGATGTCTGTATGTATGTATGTATGTATGTATGTATGTATGTATGTATGTATGTATGTATGTATGTATGTGTGTAGTCTGTGGCAATTTTTTCGTCTCGCATAACTCAAATACTATAACACCAAAAAATACAATTTTGTGAATTATTGCTTCTTATATTTAAATGAAGAGCTGATTAGATTTTGGATAAAATTGGGCAACCGGAAGTAGAAGTTTACTTGAAGCCCTTAACAGTTTTTTGTGAAAAACACGGTTAAATTTCCTTTTTCAACAATTTATGTTATTTTCAAAGTTGAAGAATATTTAATTTTACATGTGTTTTGATTATACAAATTTTATTAATTTTCATTAGATTTAGAGATAATAAAATATAAAGAAATTAGATTTCACAAATCTTGCATTCCTAGTACACCATGGAAACATTTAAAAATTTTCAATTTTTTCTCGAAATGTGACACATGTCATTGTGATTGTGAAGCTGTTTTTTTAGTGAAATATATGTCAAAAAATGCAATAAATATACGAAAGAAAATTTAAATTCTCAAATATAAATAGAAAATAAACAAATAAGAAGGTATGTTTTTATATCAAATACTATTTTGTACTGTTTAAGAGTAGTATTGGGCGGGAGGTTATGTGCTGGCCACATCAGATTTTTTTATGATCAACTTGTTATGGTGTAATTTTGACTTTTTAGATTACTAGCCACCATTTCTTCTTTTGAAGAAAGTTATTAACTACGGGAAATTGCTTACATCAGTATTATTTCTCATCCCCAACATTACCTTCAACATCGAATTTCGCCGAAATGATAGCTTGCACAATTTTTGATCGTTCATAAAAATATACTAGCAGCACAGTTTTCGAGTATTTTTGAACTTCTTTATTGTCACACAACTTTTCTAGATTTTCTCGGCAGTATTCGCACTGCGGCTTCTTCAAATTATCCATAATGAAATGTCACTCAAAATAAACACAAATTTTCACTTTGTTTATGGTAAGTATCTAGGCAACCTACAAAATTTGATTAGTGCTATCGTTGTTATCAAACCCATTTTTCAACATACGAATATGTAAAATTTAAAATTAAAATTAATCAATATTTATAATGTATTGATGAAAGGAGGGTTAGAAGTGCTAAAAATAGTGTATATACCACAGGACTGAAGTGCCTTTAATCCCTGTGGTGTTTCACCTTCGGGATTAAATAATGCACTTCAGTCCCTTGCTATGTAGACTACTATTTATTAGTTATTAATAAATAAATATCAGAAATATTGAAAATCGACTGTTAACAATATTCAAATTTAACATGTTCTTTAATAAGATTGAACGTTTTTACATTTAATTTAAATAAATTTATAATTTCAATTAAGTAGTGAATTAAATAAATAAATGTGTTTGTTTTAAATCGTTTACACTTACTTTAAACAAATATTTTGTTGCTTCAAATGAATTTATATTTCGTGCAAATAATTTTCTCTCTAATAAATGGATTTATTTAAAATTACTAATTTTTTCTCTGACTGTACAATAAATAAAAAGCTTGTATATTATACACCAGATTACACATTTTCCCTGAGCGTACATTAAGACTATTTGTAATTTATTTAATGGAGCATATAAGGGATTGAATCACAGCATCAATATGTATTAAGTGATGTATGCAGCTTCAGTGTTGAATGTTGTTTGGGAAGAGCCGCGAACTGTGGATGTATCGAAATTGTGTAATGGCGCGTGCTTCGAACTCAGCATTCGTGAAACGTAAAATCTTTCATGGCTAGCGTTTTATTGCATTTCATTTTGTTTTATGCAACTGCTGCAATTTTATAAATGATGTACTGCTCTGGTGAATAATTGCTAATTCCTAAAAATTTAATTATTTCATGCACACTCCAATGTTTTTGATTGTTATATGTGCGAATGTCTCTTGTATAGAAAAATATCTCGTCTTTGGAAGAGATAATAGATGTTTATAAATGTTGCTTATGATTTTGTAAACATTTTCTCACAATTTAATGATTAGTATCTGTAAAATTCAAGGCACACAATAACATACAATTCATCGCCATGATACTTTTAATTGTGGTATTAATGTAGCGAAAGATTCTAATTGTACATATACAAGAAATTATCGAATAAAAACTTGTACTGTAAGAACAAATTTATTTTTTCCCGTGTTCATGGTAGCCGATTTACTAGACCTTCATACCTTAATTTTTTTTTCGTCATGTTACTTGTGTTGATTGATTTTCACTGATTTTCTCTGTTGATTTTTTTCACTCTTCTCTACATACTGCTATAATTTTAGCTTGTTTCCATTTCCATGTATAATTCTTCATTGACCCTTCTCCATATTTTATATGGTCTGCCTGTATGTCTGTCACCTACGCGTATTTTATTGAAATCTAAAACTTGTTTCGTTATGCTTTCTGTGCGGTTCTTTAATGTATGCGCTATCCATCTTCATGTTGCTCTCATCATTTTTATTTCAATTCCCACTTCTTTCATCGCTTTCAGGGGGGCAGACCGACCTGTATTTTATTTTAATCGAATATTTGGTTAAAATTAGTAAAAAAAAAGTAAAATTTAATGCTTTAACATTATTTTAACCAAGAAATTTCTTCCATGTTTGCAATCAAACGATTGTGGAAACAAATTTTTTTTTTCATCTTCTACTTCAACTTCTCTATTAATTCTTATAAATATACTCATTGGCTACATTTCACAGGTCTACAATAGGGCATATTAAGATTTAACACTGTTGCTATGAAAAAATATCCAAGGTAATTAGCAACTTTTGCAAAGTAGGTAACTGTCAAATTTTTAAATGTCCTAGCACTTAGTATGGACCTATGAATAGCAATCTTTCTTTTTATTGATGTGTATTAAATTATTTCTTTTTCTTATTTAATATCTTAGACGTTTTATTAACAATACTATCAGAATTTCTTAATTTGAAACATTTGCAAATCTTATAAAAATATTTTATGACGCTAAATACACCATATAAATGGAAGGCATATTTTTATGTTTGTAATGAAAATGCGAGTGAAAATGGCTCGTTCAATCTGAACATCATTGAGAATTTAAAATTAAAATCGTGGAATGTAATTTAAAAATGTCACATTATAGAATTATGAATTGACGTGTAATCAAGCAAAAATAACATTTCAAAAATTGAAATTCGAATACGAAGATATAAAAACATGAGTTTTATTAAAATATCTAAAGTATTTTCTCAGTACCACATCTTCTCATCCTCATTTATATCAATTTATGTTCAAGAACATATTTTGGTATAAGGTAATTGAAACTCAAAACCAATTAAATTTCCATAATTCATTCATTGATGTTATTACTAATTACTGATACGTACTTCGAGTTCATGTTGTTTAATGTGTTAAAAATAACGACTACGCACACTATATTGAAAAATTATTTAATCTATTATGGTATATGACGGTTTGTCGTAATTTGTAGAATGCTATTTCCTCTTCAATTCGTTTAATGAACTTTGTTATGCACGTTCACATAATATTCGAAAGGTGGTAAATATTTACTTAAATATTTGCTGACTTATATTTGAGAAAACGTTCGTTATTAATTTAATTGCTTATGATCATTTGTGTTCGACAGTAAGACGAACATTTATGTATTGTATTTTATTATTTAATTTTTACAATTTGGTCTCAAATCTACACTAATATACATACATATAATAAGCAATTACATAGAAAGGTTGAAGTATAGTTATTTTTGTATTATTTAATTAAAAACTGTACTATTAACAACTATTCTATCGTATTACTTAAGACATCTATTCCTGCAAATTATTTTATCCAGATTACTCCATTGTGTAATTTAGCTAAATTAACACCAATAATACGTTATTTACTTGCAATCGTTTAAAATTACGCGCGACGTAAATTGACAGTTGGCGTGGTCATCTGTGTATAGTCACAAAGAAACAAATATTTGCAGTTCGACAGTGACTATGATAGTTATTATAGTGATGAAACGGATAATTGTTTGGCCGGATACCGGATACCGAATATCCGGCAAACCTATAAGCCGATAGCCGGATATCAGGCCGTACATTCCCTGAAAAATGCTGAGAAATTGTTGTTCATTCACCATAATTTGAATTTGTCTCTCATTAACTACGGGTACTAATTAATTCCTTTTTGTTAATAAAAACTTTTGAACAAAAAGTAAACCGACGAAAAAAGAAACTGAAAAGTGAAAAATAAACTAAACCTTTTAGTTTTACAAAACTACACTCAGAGAAAAAAATGTGTTACTTACAAATGAAAAATATTTATAATAAAAATTTTTTCATTCAAATACGAACATAATAGAAAAACTTTAGTTTTAAATATAAAAAATTTTTAATTTTGTTTATTAAAATTTAATATATTTTCATTAGTTTCTAATAAATAAATATCAGAAATATCGTTAATTGACTATTATCAATATTCAAATTAAATATATTAATTACTAAAATTAAAAATTTTTATATTTAATTCAAATAAACTTATTAAATTCAAATAAATTGTGAATTAAATAAATAAATTTGTTTGTTTTATGGGGTAAATAGCTCCGTGGTAACGTGTCGGAGTACGGATCGTGAGATCCTCAGTTCGAATCCCACAGCTGACAGTTGCAAATTTAAATGGTCAAGTTGTCGATGTACTGCCTCACCTCCGATTTGCATGAAATTTTGTCAAAATTTTGTCAAAATGGCGGATAGTATAATGTGGGCCGAATAGACCGGATACCGCATAGTAGGTTAATATCCGGCGAATACTCAATAAATTGCAAGAATTTCAAAACATATACTACAAGTAATTTGCTTATGTCTAAACACAAATAAAACCTTTATATCTTCAATCAAAACACTGATTAATATTATTGTTAACCTACGAAAAATAGGAGGAGGCTCTTAAGTCGATGCGTATATTTTTATGTATTACCACGCATAACTTTTTACAGAGTAGTTTTTTTTTATTGGAGAGACGAGAGAGTGTATACCTTGAATTTGGTCCCAGTAAAAGTTTTAACCCCCCCGTCCCACGTCCCTAAGAGTATGAAAATAGGGGATGATTGATTGTTTAATTACTAAATTATTAACTGTTAACCAATTCTACTACGCATAACTTTGTACTAGGTTATCCGATTTCGAAGACTTTTGTCACCCCTAAGGGTAGAAAAATAGGTAGCCACAAAAATTAAAACTTTTAAACAAAAAATAAAACCGACGAAAAAAGAATCTGAAAAGCAGAAAATAAAATAAACCTTTTTAGTCTTAATAACTATGTTCCTGAATTCATGTAACCAATTTTGAGTTGACGTTCGTTGTTTGCGTTGACTCAAAATAAGTTACTTATATTCGTTTAGGAGCTTACACTGAAAAAAAAAATTAGCAAATTTAAATAAATCCATTTATTAGAAAAAACATATAAGATATCCGTTTCATTTCTTAGTAGTAATTTTAGTAACAAAATTATTATTATTACTATTAATTTGGAATGATTTTCATTCAAATTGTAGTAATTATTTTATAAATATTAAGTAAGGGTTCGGCATAGTCGCTTTGTAAAAAACAAAATATTTAAGTTTTTGTTGTCACAACCAATCAATTTTCAATTTTGTATTTGAATGTTTTTAATATAAACTAGTTGTTTTGAAATAAATAAATTTTTATATGGTTTTATATTCATTTTACAATTCCATTTAAAATATATTTTACAGATATATCGTACATATAAGAAAACCAATGAGCAAGATTACAAAAAGTAGAATTAGCAAATTCTTCTTTGTTTCCTGATCACATGACTACGAATTGTGACAGCTCACAAAGTAAGTCCTTTCCAATAAAAACAAGATTAAAGGATTACATTTGTTCATTTCGTTAAATTATAAAAAAAATGGATCAATTGGAATAAAATAATATATGGGAATTTAGCCAAAGAGTTACTATATAAAAAAAATTGTTACGCAGGGCCGGGTTCGATTAGAATTTATTATATTCATTTTAGACTTATTTTGTTCACATTTGTAATTCCAAGAATTTTTTCAAAATATTCAAAAATTATTTCAACATTTCAGGTGGGTAATTACCCACCCAGGAAATTTTCAGATGGGTAGTGTTCCCCACACTACCCACGCCTTCCGCCGGCCTTGTTGTTACATATGTTATACATTTTAAACTAATTGGACTCCTGTTCTTCTTGTGTATTTCTGAGCGATCCTTTAAATAAACATTTGTGTACATTCGCATAATCATTTGCATACAGTCAATAATTGTCTGATGATTTCTCAGTAGCCTACACTATGTAAAAATTAATTTCAAAAGACCCTTTTAATTTGTATTTTGAAATATTGTCGCCAACTAATAGGCACTTCAAGTCACTGCTTTTTCCAAATATGTTTATCTTATAAATTTATTCCGTAGATGTTGAATCATCAGGAAACTATTGCTGGAAGTCAACATAACCTGTCAAGCGTGATTTGTGTATTTAGTAACACAGTAACAGTCACAATACGTGTTACGACTTAATATCTGGAGAATTTCACGCTCAATATAGAGCTTGCTATTCAATTGAAAGCGATTTTCTTTTGTCAGGGAAATTAGGGTGCAAGAGACCCATGCACAATATCATTAATTTTATTATTATAAAATAATTATCAATGTCTCCACTTTCATGATAATCAGCAAAATCATACTCACTAAAGATATTTGTGAAAATTATAGTAGATATTTAATTATGTAACTACAGTTGAATTTGAAATTTTATAAAATGTTTAAATTTTTTTTCTATTTTTCACAATATTCTTGCTATGTAAGGCTGTGGTTTATTACAATGTTGTATTAAACAAGAATAATACTAAATCGAATAGGCTAATACAAATTTAAACTAAGAAAATTGTATCCTGTATTTGAAAACCACTGGTTTAAAAAACATTGTTTCGCACATTTTAATAGTCTAATGTTGTAGAAATTGTTTCCTAATTTAAAAAGCTTTGTATCCCTTATAGTTCTCGAGATTCCAATAGTGCCCCAGTTAAATTAAACAACCTCTCAATAAATGCATACTTTTGCGTCCAACAGCTATTCGCGATTCAAATTAAGAAATTACTATATGCAATCCGCTGCGCAATGACGTCAAGACAGAGATCAAATACGCTTGTATCGTAAAGCGTTTGCTTAAGTTATAATAATAGGTTTTTAGTAAAAATAATAGCTTTTTCCAGGTAAGCTAATTACATTTATTCTCACGAAAAATAAATTTGTTTAGTTAAAAATAGGGTTCAATAGGTTATGTATGAGGCTACAATTTAAATAATTCTTCGTACATTTATGTGCACAACATAATTCAAGAAGTGTCACAGAAAGAGAAGTGATTAATTAAATTTGATGTGTCAAACATATGACCTAACGCTCGTCTCATTTTACTAATAACATAATAATACGCACAAGTAAATTTAATTGTTTTATGGAAGACACTTTTAAACCAAGGTGAAAGTAATGAATGATTATCACCTTATTCTCACTGTCATAATAATTTAAATTTTATGTAGAAATAATGTTCAAACTACAAGAATTTAAATCACTAAATTATACCATAGTTTTCAAATGGTACCATATAAAGAAAAACGTTTGTAGATATTCACAAATTCTTTCATTTTTATTAACAAAAACAACTAATTTCATATTACTTCCGGTTGGTAAATTATCTGGGCTCTTCCTTAGGGTGTATAAATGTAAAATACAAAATTTTGTACTTTATTTGTCATAATAATTTAAATTTTATGTAGAAATAATGGTCAAACTACAAGAATTTAAATCACTAAATTATACCATAGTTTTCAAATGGTACCATATAAAGAAAAACGTTTGTAGATATTCACAAATTCTTTCATTTTTATTAACAAAAACAACTAATTTCATATTACTTCCGGTTGGTAAATTATCTGGGCTCTTAGGGTGTATAAATGTAAAATACAAAATTTTGTAATTTTCTGTTCAGTATTAGTTGATGATAAAATGCTTCAGAACGAAATTCTTCGTACATCCATCCATCCATACGAACGCACCTACGCACAAACACATATACAGATATCCTTGTGAAAATAGAAAAAATGAGTTCTAAAGGTACTAAAACTAGCTTATTGACTAAATTCCTGTCACTGAATTTTTTTACGATCCCTTACCTCGTTTTTAGCGGGAGGTAAAACAACAACTTGTGCAAGTACAAGCACATACGTATTAATAATAATCAAAACAATCCAAAGTTATCTCTACTCTAAATACGCAATAATGAACATGATTCCTATGTATTTTCGTTTTTTCTTCCATATTAATGGTTAAAGTTCTTGTTGTAAGGAACAAAATTATAACAAATCAGTTGTAAATTATATCTAAGAGATCATAAATTTATTCACGACATGTCAGAGTCAGCAGATTATAAGGATTTTATCCCTGCGTCACTTTCCTAAATCTAAGTTTTGTCGCTTTGTACGTATAGCTTAGGTAGATCGCGAATAGCTAATGATAGGAGCATTTATTTTCTCTTCAACCTAATCAATTCATAATCGTAATGAATTCTTAGAAGTGTACATTTCTCATATTGTTAATTACAAAATGTATCTATTTGTTTTTAATTTCAACAACTAATTTTATTATATGACTAAAATTTTGTTATTTAAATTTAGAACCTGAAGGTGGCTGTAGTCATGATCGAAATGTATCATAGGTTTCATCACTGTCAGAGTAAATCCGGTTTATATTTCTTTTAACACTCATTGTTTTAAATAAAAAGCAAGGAATACGCAAGTTCGATGCAAAGTGATCAACATTAATGAAAATGGAGGGGCATGGGCAGACGCCAACGCTACATTCTCTTTACCGCATGTATTGGATAAAGGGATATACATAGAAATGGGACTCCCCTAAAATGTCAAGAATCAAGAAATATCAAGAATTCTTGACAAGACAAAAAATTGCGTTGCCAAGAAATGAGCAAGGCAAGAAAATTTTAGTTCCTTGTCTTGAAAATCAAGCCCTAGACCAGAAATGATTATCAAGACAACACTAATAAATTTACTTGTATCTGACTAGCCAATAATTAGTTCTATTTTCAAAGTTATATGCTGGTCAACCAATTCTTCCTGTCTCATTATTTTATTAATTTTTCCTTGGAAAATAATACATGACAGTTGTTACTCATTTTTTCAACGAAAATAAATAAATTAGTCCTTAAGTGTTATTAAATAACATAGTTAAAATAATTGAAAAACTATGACGCAATAACTAAACCGCTTTGAAATTCAAAAACTGCACAAGAATAAAACAAAATAGTTGACAATACGAAACTATATAAATACCGGATAGTACGGTTCCAAACTGAACAGCTAGACTGCAAGCGCCTGGCTGGCTTCGCAAATAAGTTGATGTGGCATAATAAAAAACACTTGTATCTGAATTTACTCTTTCTGTTGCATAAAAGATGTTGTCTAGATAGTCGAAATAGTTAATTAAATATAACTACGAAAAACTTTCTGCTTTCTTTTTCATGAGATACTGGGACATAAACAAACAGTTCAAAAGTAATTTCATAATATCGGTACAAAAGATAAGCGAAATGTATTTCGAACAATCAAATGATTTAATAAAGTTGAATTGTTTAGAATTGACAGCTGCCAAACCTTAAATGGATGACACGCTCCCCAATATTGTTCCACAATTGACCTATTGCGCATTGAAAACACGACGTCTCATTGTTTGGCAGGCTGCAACTCTTTGTTCGCGAAAGCGGGGAAGCGTCGTTCTTCGCGGCGCGGTGTCGAGTTACGCGTTACCTGCCGCGATTCAGCGCATGTCAGCGTAATGAACACATTATTTAATTACATGGAGGGATTTAATGCTACTCCACTAAAAAAAAATCCCGCTTCAGTTCTATCATTCCAGTTTAATTATCAAAAACAGTACAAGAGTTTAGGTCGTTAAAACTTCTACTATAAATTTCGCTTTAATTAAAGAAAAATGATGTTTCGCCGAATATACAGAATTAACTTCTTTCGTCTTCCTGTTGAAAAGATTAATAGGAGTCAGTTAATATAAAAGTAAAATTAGTTTCCAGAACTTTTTCTTCCCGGAAAAGAAATATCCGCTATTGCGCTAAGAAGTTTATAAATTTCCACTGTGGTGCCTCAACAACTTTACCGATTGGTAGATATTTTATTTATCTTATTCCAAAGTTGTTCACTGCTATGTGAATAATTAGTACTACCTGTTTTTTCTGTTCTTGCAGATTTTAACATACAACAAGCTAAAATTTCGTGCGTAATACATGGAATTTGGGTTTATTATTAATTAAAGACTGCAAACGATAACCAGAAATTTCAAACTCATAGTTTATGTTCGCGGAAACCTCCAGTTATTTTTGTATTTAGTCCAATTCAGTCCGTAATATAAACTAGACGCTGCATAGCGCTGCCTATGTGTAGATTGTTTTGAAGCAGATGCTCCGTGGAGTAGGGACGAGGTGGAGATCGACTTGTCCAGCCTTTTTGCAATGCGTGTTGTCTACTTTATTATTCAATGCTGGTTTAAACTTGTAGTCAGTGCAACCCGCAACACATCCAGGCTGCATTCCCGTACTCCACTACTGGAAGTGTCTGCTTCACAACAAACGCCGCTATGCGGCGTCTAATTTATATTCGGTCATTGGTCCCCGGGACTTAATCAGCGCATGTTAAATGCTTGTATGAAAAATTTAAGTACTGTCTTATGTGAGAACAGTGTTCAGTTAGAATTATATCTAGTGCTACTGTTCCATCTATTGTAATAAACTATGCAACCTTGATGGGGTAAATAGCTCTGTGGTGTGGATTGTGGGGTCGTGAGATCCTCCGTTCGACTCCCACAGCTGACAGTTGCCAATTTTCACTTCACTTCGTACGCAAAAATATATCACATACCTAGATCTGCGTAAGAAGAGTGCCACACCTGTAATGGGTAAAAGGCGTGATGATATATTTATTAATTTTTATTTTACCTTGAGCATTGAACAACAACTTGTTTGTAGGCTCTCCTTGTGAAATATTTAAAAGATTACTCAATTTTAGTTCTGCTCTCGATAGTATACATAGTTAATATGAGTAATTCTGACTTTTACGTATGAATATTATTAACCCATTAATGACGTATTGCACAGATCCTTCAGAAAATTACAAATTAATGTTGTCCTATCTCTTTCAAAATAATAGAGGTTGAAATTATATAAAAAAATGTTGTATACTGGGAACAAATATATTTTTAATTACGGTGACCGCTTGGTTACTTCGATTAGGTTCTAGGTCAGGGATATCGAACGTTTTTGAGAGGTGGGTCAAATTTTGTTCATATTTTTGTTAGTATTAGCTCGTGGGTTACTAATGCCCATTTGCACCAGAGTTATGTTTAAAAATTTTTAATTGAGTATTTTTAAAACTAAACATCTTTAAAATTCAATTGGCTTGCCGGGTACAAATGGGCGCGGTTTGATGATTTAAAAATTCTAAAGTGTTTGGTGCAAATGGCAATACGTATTTGAATGAACAAGGAGTAACGAAAATTAGCAATCATGGGTCAATTAAAATACTTCCGTGAGTCAGCGTCTGACCCACGGATCATAGGTTCGCCATCACTGGTCTAGGTGATGGGTGCCTTTGATGGTTGTGAAACAAGAACGATGAAGAAACTGGATTTAGGGTCGTTTATATTACTTTAGGAAATAATGGAAAGGGGTAAGGGAAAGAATTTAAAAAGTTGGTTTCAGGGAACCTTGTGGCTAAATACCTAACATGCAACTATATAATTATATAATAACATGAAACAAAACTATTCTTTTTTTACCTCCCGCCTACCTCTAGGTAAGGGAGGTATTGTTTTTGGTCAAAAAATTGGGTAGTGAGGTTTCAATGAATAAGCACGTTTTAGGGTCCCTAGAATACGATTTTACTATTTTCGCGATGATGTCTGTATGTATGTATGCATATGTGCGTGTACGTGTGCGTGTGTGTGTGTTTGTGTGTGTGTATGTGTGTGTGTGTGTATTGCTTCTTATATTTAAATGAAGAGCTGATTAGATTTTGGATAAAATTGGTCAACCGGAAGTAGCAGTTTACTTAACTGTAAGTCCTTAACAGTTTTTCTTGAAAAACACGGTTAAATTTCCTTTTTCAACAATTTATGTTATTTCGAAAGTTGAAGAATATTTAATTTTACATGTTTTTTATTACACAAATTTTATTAATTTTCATTAGGCTTAGAGATAATAAAATATAAAGAAATTAGATTTCACAAATCTTGCATTCCTAGTACAAATGTGACACATGTCATTGTGATTGTGAAGCTGTTTTCTTAGGGAAATATATGTCAAAAATTAAATAAATATACGAAAGAAAATTAAAATTCTAAAATATAAATAGAAAATAAACAAATAAGAAGGTATGTTTCTGTATCATCAAATACTATTTTGTACCGTTTAAGAGTAGTATTGGGCGGAAGGTTATGTGCTGCCACATCAGAATTTCTTAATATACTTTTGACCAAAAATTCAATAAATCAAATTTTCATTTGTTTATTTAACATGTAGAAAAGAGCTCTTAAATTCGCCATTGTATCATTACAATCCTCTAAGAAAATTGTACAAATAATAATACAACACTATAATAGTTAGTTAAAATGTACATTATCTAAAACTCTATTGTGAAATGTAAAATTTTTTTCCTTTTCGTTTATTTATCCACGACCATGCTGCAGTTTTTCTAATAAATATTATTTTTAATTTGATTTATATACTTGGAAGTAGGTACTAACAATTGGAGAATCAAGTGGCCTTATTGCATATATTTTTAAATTATGTACAACTTTGTAATTCATACCTTTGTTGTAAAGTGTGAAGGTACAAATATACAGCAATACTCGAAATAGCACTGACTCTTCTATATGCCACAATTCAATTCCACACCCGGATGTATGTATTAGAACTATTGCACTTGACAGCAAACCCTTTGATCTACAGATTACTGACACATTTTGACCCGGTTCCTTCAACATGACAGCTATAACATGTTGTATTACGAGTATTAAGTTCAAATTGGCAACTATAGTTAATTCAAATGAAAAAGTACGAGAGCTTATTTTTTATTGTGTCCTCTGTCTATCTGTAATTGAATGTTGACGGATTTGTAGGTAGCCAGTCATTGAAGTTTCATATGGTTAGAAATACAAATGTCGGTGGATGGTGGTTAAAAGGAAATGCCTCAGAACAGAAATACTAGCTATGAATAATACAGCGCACCCGTGAGACATCAACGTTTTATGTAGCCTACTTAGAGCTTTTATGATACGAGGTCACTTGAAGTTTGCAACATCTACTTTTATTTTACTTTTTGTAAAGAAAGATACCTCATATTCCCACAAGTGAATATGCAATATTTATAATTGCTAACATCCGCGTTCAAAAACAGAAAGTAGCGTTATTTTCTCCTCACTTAAACATATACAATGGTTTATATAATGCAGAATCTCCTTATAATAGTAGCGTTATAGGCTTCTCTAAATTCGAACTCCGACGCAAATACGATATTTATTTATTTTAAATTCTGTATTTAATAATTATTTACCTCTCGCATATATGGTATGTACGGCTGACGAGTCAAAAATTTCCATACTGAGTTTTCAAGATATAAGCTTGTTTTATGATCCCTAGAACTCTACTTGACGATTTCGTCTGTATGCAAGTATGTGGGTTGTGTGCAATGACGTAATATAAATTAGACGCCGCATAGCGCTGCCTATGTAGAGATTGTTTTGAAGCAGGTACTTCTAAAGTTCGAATATATACCGTGTATCCCACGTAAATGAGGCAATTAACATGTAAAATCAGTTTTTTTGTAAATAAAAAGTGTCCGGCAAAAAATTATGCATCCAAATTTTATATCACAATACTGCAAATATCCCTACATCTTATTTAATACAGATTATTTTATTTTCATACCGCAATTTAATGTAATTCATGATAATTCCAAATTTTCCGCCTACTCTTTTTATTGCTACTGACGTATAGTGCTTGCAATTTGTTTTAAATATTTTAATCTGTCACTGTCATGATGATTATATTAAATGTCCAGAACCGTGTAAATATTATTAGAATGTATTATGGGGGCGCAGTGCAAGACAAATATCTGAATACATCACAGGAATGAACGCTGAATGGTTTCCATCGCTGGAAATTGACAGTGACAGATTAAAATATTTAAAACAAATTGCAGCCACTAGACGTCAGTAGCAATAAAAAGAGTAGGCGGAAAATTAGGAATTATTATTATTGAACATAAAATTTTTCCTTGACTGGAAGGGTTGATGAAGACAAACCAAAATTACTGGAATTCAGTCAATTTTCGCTTGTCTTCATTATTATTATTAATTTCATTAAATTGCGGTATCAAAAGAAAGTAATCTGCATTAAATAAGATGTACGGTTATTGGCAATATTGTAAAATAAAATTTGGATGCATAATTTTTTGCCGGACACTTTTTATTTACAAAAACTGATTTTCCTTGTTAACTGCCTATGCCAACATTTACGTGGGACACACGGTATATATTCAAACTTCGAATTTAAGACCAAATATATACAGAGTATAACACTAAAACGGGCCATAGGCGTTTAACATGAAAAAACAGTTTTTTCATGCGCATTGCTTCTCAAATTATTTAAGACAAAAATGCTTAAAATTCTACTTCATGTACTATGGGTTGTAACTACAGCATTTCGTGTTACACCCGGTAAAAATAAACCAGATTTTTTTTGCGATATAGGTAAAAATAAAAAATATTTTATAGTAATTAGTAGTACTTTCTAATATTTATATTAACAAAATAAGTGTTGAATTTTTAAAATTCAATTGAAACCCAGTTCGAGGGATGCGTCATCTACCGATTTTTACTCAACTTTAATGAAATGTTCAGTTATATTCAGTTTTCCAATTCTAAAGTTCCTAATATTTATGATTTCTATATCAATAATTCGAAATTAGTAATTTGAAATTTTAAAAAAAAATCCTTATTTTTAAAATTCGATATTCGAATTCGTTCAAAGCATATTTAATGAATTTCATTAACAGCACTAATTTGGTGTGACAATATTTCATCAACGTTGGCGACATTGTTTACAAATTTCATATTTTGAAATGTTGCTTAACTTGCGTTATCGAGAGAACCGGTGTGGGCGTTGCCTAGAATTATTGTAAAATTGATTATTTCTAATAATAATTTTTTTGAATGTTGTCACGATCTAATTATATTAATATGTGTTTCTTGAATGGTTACTATACGTTTGTCGAGCAATGTAAAAACCTGTTTACATGTTACAAACTGGTCTTTGCCAAAAAAATCACACTTCGAATTAATTACAATAACAATACAAAATAACATAAAAATATACATTTAATAGTCTACTAACTACATTTAATACCACCGAAATTATCCTCCTCATTTAATAAACTAATTCAGTAGGAGACAAAATTTATATTACCTTTATAATACACTTTTATAAAATACGCTAATAAATTTTAACATTCGTTTATAATACCGGGCTTTATACTATTTGGCAGTAGTAATGTATCAAACTAGCACGTTCACTTCCGTGAATGTTTGCTATTTATAATGTTTTCTGTTTTTCCAAATTTTTTAAATATTTTTATTTTTTAGCTTAGTGTATTTTTTAGGTTTTTATTTACAAATGAATTTGTTACGAAATTTCTAATTGAGGTATTATTTAAACACTAATTAATTTTTTATTTAATTAGCTTGTCGATCCGGCCGCTGCTGTTAACATAACTCTGCCGTCTATATATTTAATGTCTTTCAATTTAATTTCATGTTTCAAAATATGAAGTTGTTAGTTTTGTAATTGTGTTTTAGTGACGATTTGTAGTTAGGATTTAGAAATGGTTTACAGTGAGATATCCATTGCTAATTACAATGGTAAACAATAATAAACTAATCAGCAAGAAAACTAGTACTCCATTTGTCTTGGTATCGTTTTTTTTTTTTTTATTCATGGTTGCAACGTCTTGGTGGAACTGTTCTCCATATCACTTATGGCAGCCATATTTTTCAGAAAGTGAATTCTTAATGACATGTTACATCTCATTTCTCTGTAGGCATTAGATAATTTGTGAGAGGAACAAAATACTCAGGACTGTAGTCAAGAAGAATTTATTTATTCAAAAATCGACATTTTGCCAACAAATTTTGTTTCTTCAGGATAAATGAAAGAAAAATTAAGGCAATAAAATAATATTAAAATAGATCAACTTAACATAAATGTTAGTCTCGTTAAAAAATTAAACGCACGTATCATAGTACAAAATACACAAGTTAACTTCACATACCTTTTAACATTATATTGTAAACATTTTTAGTTATTTTGCCCCGAGTTTTGCCATAAAGAAGGCAAATGTGTTGGCGAAACGTCGGCTTCTGATTAAATAAATTCTTTTTGACTGCAGTCCTGAGTATTTTTATCATTTTCATTAAGTAATTATGTCACAACATCTTTGTAGTTTTCAGCTTACTAATGCACAATATTTGATTTGGGTGTATATTTCTTGCATGTAATGAACAGGAATAAATTTGTCTTAACACGGTAATATTCGTCACTATTGATACATTACACAAAGCGGTGCAATATTTAATTAATTATTTAGATAAATCTATCCAATGTTGCATACTTACCTATATACATAGTACAAATGCTTGTTGCTAAAAAGCCGTGGGTGATAGATAATTTCTGTATTTAAATACGTTTATAGTGGACCGAAATATGTCAGAAACACCTCAAATTTCCATAGCACAAAATGTGTGTTTAACAAGTGTTATTGAAGAGTGTATAACCATATCGTTATTGATGAGCGATAATGTAGCGATGGATACTGTTGAGCATGTATGTTCCTGTGTTATCCTTGATTATGGTCGCTGTTACTGTATCCGCTGCGGTGGGAGATCAGCCGAGTGTACACAGCATGCACCATTACTAATCCGGTGTTCCCGGTGCCCTCCTGCAATCTATAGAGTTGAATTCAGGAGTTTGGCCTGCCTTTGGCTTGCATCTTTGAGTTTGGGGGAGGAAGATATGGTTTAGATTTTCAACCATTCTCCCGTAGCCTTACTCAGTGGGAGATGACAAGTCTCGTGGCCACCCTCCGTTGATGGTCTTCGGACACAGTGGGGTAGTGAGATGCCCTCACACGACAATACAGGAACAGGAACCCAGTGGAAGTGATAGACGACGAATGCTACAGCATACTCTGAATGTGTTTGAGTTGATTAAGAGTTTGACTAATTTATTATACAATTCATCTTGATCATTGTGTGCGTTTCACTAATATTTATTTATTTTCTTACAGCATCTTGACTGATTCACAGTCAGATCGACTCAGCTGTTCTTAAAGACCTGATTTTGAATGTAATTAACTTTGTACATAGAATTACTTAATATAATAAATGTTTATTTGTAGGAATCTAACGTAATAATATTTAGTTTTTTTTATTTCATTGGTAATATGTTAACATATAGATATGATAAATATATAAACACAAATTTCATTATAAAATTAATATTAGAAAAACATTGTGTTTGATCAGTATTACTGTACTAAATAAGGTAAGTAACTTCGTGGAAATACACTGGACTGTGGTTTATGAAATTTTGAGTTCACATCCACCATCGACATTGTCGAAATTTCTAATTTCAAGCGCAAATTATATCACATACCGAGCTCTGCGAAAGTTGCACACCCAAAATGAGTAAAGGGCGCGATAATATAATGTATTACTTTCGTAGACTTTTATTATCAGTGTTTAGCATTTCCTAAATAATCGCAGGTTGAGGAAATATTTAGTTTGTAATGTCGCCAGTATTTGTCCTATTCTCACTGTTTATTACTTTCAAATAAACTAAAAAAAAATTCGTGGGTCCCTACTAGTAAATTATTTTAAAAGGGTTTCTTATTAATATATTATTTTAAGTGGCTCGCATGTATCAATTTTTTATTATCGAAGTAAGATAGGAACAAAAAGTAATTAAATAACAAATCTCGATAAAAGTTCCGGAGATTGCATTTCCGCTTGATTTTTTTATATTTCATTCATTTACCTCCTTCAATAACAAGCATATACAGATTCTTATCATACAAAAAGTCATGCTATGAATTTAACAATTGAATTCCAGATATAACTTGGAGTATGATTGGTCTTACAACAACATTACGATTCCCTATTAGAATTTATTCTGGAAATAATTTCGCGATCTACCGTTCAACCGAATGAAAAAGAATTTCTCTTTTGTAAATATGTTTTTATTTATTTAAAGAATTTGAACTTATTTGTTATTTTTTCTAAATTTATATCAACAGTAGTGACTATAGAAGAATTTCAATGGACGTATTACATTTATCTATGACGTATTATTTAAATAAGTACTACATTTAATTTGTAGATTAGAGGTTAAGATGGAGTTTTCTCTAAAAAAAACCTGTTAAAAACAGAAAAATTTGCATTGTTTATGGCTGCAGTTCTTCTGCTAATAAAAGTCGAACAGTTCGATTTCATTCATTCTCAAAAAAAGGTGAAAGACTAGTTTGTGTGAAGAATAAATGGGGTGTCACAATGATGTGTGACAGTGTGACAAATTAAAAGCATGGAAAAGAGCATTGAAAATTGCGATGATATTGTTGATGTACTTCCACATAATATTATGTGGCTACTATTTATTATTTGCTAACTTTCTACTAGGCTTCTAGAAGATAAAGAGCAACGTGCGAACTTACATATACTATCTAAATCTAAGCAAATAAATGAATCCATACTACTATTTAAACTAAAAGTAAAATGAAACTACTGAAAACAACAACAAATAACTACAAAAATATTAATATTAAATACTACTAGAAAATATATACAACTACAAACTAATACCAACAAAGAAAAATGATAACCTATCTTAAACAAAATAATGCTACAATTAATAACTACTTACCTACAATAAAAAACTACAAAACAACTAATGGCTAATATAAATATAACTACAGTCAATAATTAATAATAATAAAATCTAAACAAATTTACCAAATATAATAATAAAACACAAATTACCACAAGTAGAGCACGCATTCGCCATAGAAGACCATACAAAATGAATCTGACATGTACCGTTAGAGATTTGTGGTCAGCGCCATCTCTTGATAGTTTGGAAGCCCAATATTTTTATAGCATTGAAATTATTTTTATTTTTCATTTTTCTTTTGTAATTCTGTGGCATCATTGCAGTTGGAGATATTAAAAACAATTAGTTATATGTTTGAAAAACAGAATATGTAAAATAAACATCGCATCAATAAATATTGTAATAATTTTTCAGGTGTTATAGTACAATATAAATAACTCTGGAATGACGCATCGGACTATGGATCATGATATTTTCAGTTCGAATCTCATACTCACCATATCGCCATTTTACTGCAAAAGTTCCCCTTTCACTATTGTCCATGGGGTCAATGAATCGAATGGCTGGTAACCGCCCTGGTAGAAATATACCAAGATCTGTGAAAGCAGAGTGCCATTGGAAGATATAATCATAAATTTACAATATAAGGTGATGCCACATGATACATTGATCACCGATCTAAAAGAATTAATATTCGGAAAAAATTAACTTTACAAACACTGTACATATTTAGTGCCTCTGGTTTCAATTTAACGGTTTAATAGTATGACAACATCATTAACGGGGTCCACTAATAATCACTGAAATATACTAAAACACTGTTTCGAGTAACATTAAACAATCAAATAAACATAAAATTATATACTAATACTTTTATTAAGTCAAATATTGTCAAATACTTTAAGGATGCCTCTTTGCCACTCTAATGACATTTTTTTTAATTTACTATCATATTTTATTAGAAGAGTTGTTTCTCGACTGGATGTTAAATAAAAAGCATGATGCTGGAGAAGCAGTCAATTTAATAAAATCCAATAAAACACCATTTTTTTTTGTATCTGAATAATTTTGAGAAAACTTAATTATATGTCTTTCAGTATTAATAGATGATATAAGAAGAAAAAATAACTGAAACATGCAGGGTATATCCGTACTTCGAAAAAAAAAAATAGGGCTATATACTATACCGTGTGTCCCACGTAAAGGTTGGCATAGGCAAATAACATGTAAAATAAGTTTTTTGTAAATAAAAAGTGTCCGGCAAAAAATTATGCATCTAAATTTTATATCACAATGCTGCCAATATCCCTACATCTTATTTAATACAGATTACTTTATTTTTATACCGCAATTTAATGAAATTAATAATAATAATTCCTAATTTTCCGCCTACTGTTTTTATTGCTACTGACGTATAGTGCCTGCAATTTGTTTTAAATATTTTAATCTGTCACTGTCATCATGAATACATTAAATGTCGAGAACCGTGTAAATATTGTTAGAATGTATTATGGGGGCGCAGTGCAAAACAAATATCTGAATACACCACAGGAATGAACGCTGAATGGTTTCCATCGCCAGAAATTGACAGTGACAGATTAAAATATTTAAAACAAATTGCAGGCACTATACGTCAGTAGCAATAAAAAGAGTAGGCGAAAATTAGGAATTATTATTATTAATTTCATTAAATTGCGGTATCAAAATAAAGTAATCTGTATTAAATAAGATGCAGGGATATTGACAGTATTGTGATATAAAATTTGGATGCATAATTTTTTGCCGGACACTTTTTATTTACAAAAAACTGATTTTACATGTTATTTCCCTATGCCAACCTTTACGTGGGACACACGGTATATAAAACGTCCTGATCATGAAACAAAAAGAAAAATTTTAGTTTTCATAAATAGTCATTTATAATTATCGCGGCAAATATTTTTAATATCGGATTGATATACCATCAGGGATTGATAGATTTATAGTTAGCCCTGGTCGAACCCTAGATTTAGTTTTTTCGTAATTTTTGGGTTGGCTCTGCAAGAGAGGTTGTGTTTGGCCAACATAAGACAGACAGTTGGTTTTTTGTTTTGGAAATTAGCAGACGTCTTTTCACGTCTGATGTGCTCTAGAAAATGTAGAATTTTATGTAGTTATTGTTTGTAATAATATTTTGATACATGCAACTAATTAACATATTCGTACGTTGTCGTCATTTGTAATATTTGTATTTATGTCATTTTGTTTAATTTAGCATCTTTGTCAACCCTTTATTTCAGTCTAAGCCCCCACATGCTACAATACTATGATGTTATTTTCCTAAAGAGTTGAAATATGACGTTACGTAGACGAACCCTGCCCATTTGCGGGAGATCTATACACTCGCTGCAATATATACCAAACATATGTAAAGTGTAATTATTAATCAATCATTTTCAGATGTATACGAATAAGAAAGTCGTGTGTTTCTCGCACAAGATTTTTATGTAAATTCTGATGACTAGAATTAATTATTTTTTTATGAGTCTGATAGTTTGGCTATATATGATACCTGCTGCACATAAAAGTTTTTGTATTATTGATGTGAAAGTTTCCGTTTTCTTTGTGGTTTTCGCTACACATAACGTTCGCGTTCGCGATCGTAATATTAAATATTTGAGCGACGAGCCCTTCGCTGCAGGCCGCCGCCTCCGGGTCATGGCGAGCGGCGACTTTGCCAGTTTCCGTCATTTCGATGTATAAACATGAGTCGGATTCGCTCCTGCGACCCTAGACCAGCGGATTGCGCCGTTTGCATAATAGCTTCTCAGGTCACGGGATGATACGCTGTCGCCTTTTAGCAAAAACTTTCCTATCGCAACGCATCGCAGATATCTAATATGTATGATCAGCTTCGGGATTCAGTGGAGCTGTATATGCACAACTTACTTCGCCCGTTTTCTCGCTGCTACTAAATATTTATACATGTTTCTCTGAATGTCAACTGGTTCCTCGGTTTGCAATATTTACTATTATCTGGCTATGAATAGAAGATATTGGATAGAATCATGATACGATACCGACATGTATATTTATTGAATATGGCCATAAAAACATAAAGTATATCTAGCTATCTTATAAATTAAATTGTTCTCTCAAATTACGGGAAGTATTGTGATGGCTCAAAAATTTCGACATGAAGTTGTTCTTGTTAACATCCCCACAACACGATTTCACGATGATGACTATAGGTGTGTGCGTTTATGCGGGTGAGTATTTTTTGACGTTTCTTAAAACCAATGAAATGCTTAATTTGTATGTTACGTGTCTGCGTTTTAAGCAATCCCGACATTATTATACTGAGAAGAAAGCTCTAGTGGTTATTCCCGGAAATAATCTCTTTAGATTAGGGGTAAATAGCTCCGTGGTAACGTGTCGGACTGTGGATCGTGAGATCCTCAGTTCGAATCCCACTGCCGACAGTTACAAATTTAAATTTACCCCTGTGGTTCCCCCTCCACTAACATCTTTGGGGGCTATGACTTGACGGCTGGTAACCGCATTTCATACGCAAAAATATATCACCTACCGAGATCTGCGTAAGCAGAGTGCCACACCCTTAATGGGTAAAAGGCGTGATGATATATTTATTATTTATTTATTTATTTTATTTAGATTTATTATTTTTGTTGACAAATGTCAGATGTTAGATAATTATCATCACAAGTAAAAAAAGGGCAAAAATGGTAGATCTAGTGGCGTGCCTAATGATGAAATAAAAAAATAATCAAATTAAGTAGCTCCGTGGTAACGTGACGGACTGTGGATCGTGAGATCCTCAGTTCGAATCCCATGGCTGACAGTTGTCAATTTACAATTTATCCTTGTGGTTCCTCCTCCACTTACATCTTTTGGGGCTATGGTTTGACGGCTGGTAACCGCATTTCATACGCAAAAATATATCACTTACCGAGATCTGCGTAAGCAGAGTGCCACACCCATACTGGGTAATATGCGGGATGATATATATATATATATATATATATATATATATACTATATTTATTTCGAGAGATGGATAATTTAGAAAATAATTATCCAGTATCTTTCTCAAACTTGTTGCTACTGGCAATATCCGTGGCTATTACCTGGCAACAAGTTTTTGGAAGATCTCTCAAATTATTTTCAATTTCTTCCCACTCTATTGTTATATTATTAATGACAATTTTGTGTTTGATAACTTGCAACACTGTGACCAGCGAAAAAAAACCGACCATTTTTAAATATTTCTTAAATGTTTCTTTAATTGATATGTTATAACTAAAAAGGGAACAAACCGACTGTTTCTGGTTATGAATGCTTGAAGATGCTTATTTCATGCTAAAATAATTACTAGGTACACAAATTAGATTTTTTTCTTTTGCTTTTATGTATGTGTATCCAACAAGTAAAATTTCAATAAAAGTGTCTCCTTGGTAACAGTTTCACTTCGGCGGAAGACAAAGTAAAATATGAAAAATAGTAATGTTGTAATTTAATAATTTGACAGTTAAAAATGAAACGAAATGCTGGATAAGACAGAATATTTGTTAAAGTTTTGAGCATTTTTTAATGATTTATATTTCTATTTTCTATGTTTGTGACTTTGTGTGCTTGCCATGTAACTTGCTTCGCTTTAATTAAAAAATTAACAAATATTAGTTTTATTTGATTTCATTTGTAATATGTATATATATATATATTATGGTGGGTCGAAAAAAATAGATTTCGTTCTCTAGGGTCTAAACTGAAAGAGTTCCATCCTAAAAGTTGTGGAGATGTGCTGAAACATTTTTCTGATGAATACCCAGGCAGCACCGAGCACCTCAAAACCCCGTTTTTTGCACTTTTTTTAGATTCTGGCCAATAACTTTTTTCAATTTGCTTCAAATTGGCTGAATTTTTTTTCTGGCATTCCCAGATCAATACCGAATAAGTCAATATAACAGACATTGGGGTTTACACTTTCCTAAAGGCGAAAAAAAAAAAATCCTCAAAGTACCCAAAAATCGGGTTTTTCAGGTATTTTGTTATACCGTCCGTACTTTTGTTTCTGTGTACATCCAAAACATCAGATTAATTCATTGTATGATCTACAGAATAGTTTCAGATCATATAAATGTGAAGATAGATGGCAGCATCTAGTTAAATCCAATATTTATTGCCTATTTAATGTTGATATAAATATTTCCAAATGTGGTTCGTATATTTGATTTAAAACAGTTCAAATGAAATAAAATTAGGAATTTCCAATCTACAATATTATTTTTCTAAACGGGAATTGTTTTATTTTCGATATGTTGAATTTAAAATTTGAGAAAGTCGAATTTTCTTTCTATTACATTTCATTTGTTCGACACCAATAGCAGCAAACCCGATTTTTGGGTACTTTGAGGATTTTTTCTTCGCCTTTAGGAAAAGGTAAACCCCAATGTCTGTTATATTGACTTATTCGGTATTGATCTGGGAATGCCAGAAAAAAAATTCAGCCAATTTGAAGCAAATTGAAAAAAGTTATTGGCCAGAATCTAAAAAAAGTGCAAAAAACGGCGTTTTGAGGTGCTCGGTGCTGCCTGGGTATTCATCAGAAAAATGTTTCAACACAACTCCACAACTTTTTGGATGGAACTCTTTCATTTTAGACCCACCCTAATATATATATATATATATATATTTATTTATTGTTAAAATTTTAAATATTTTATACGTTTAAAAATATTTACAGGATTTATCATATCAGATTTTTATAATAATAATGATAATGCTAACTATAGACCGCCCTTAATGAAGAAGATCAAAAATCCTTAGTTCCACATCGAGGATCTTGGGTTCGATTTCCGGATGAGGTATATCTATTTATGTTTATCATTTATTATTAATGGTGCATAATTTCCATAATAGTTCCGTTTGTTCGGTAAATTGCTCCATATTTTTCATAACTGCAATGTGGACAACAGATGTGTGGCAGGACATCAAAGTGGGCTTTGTGTAAGAATATTTATTTAATATGAGTTGGCTATCTTTTCAGTCATGTAAACTTCATTACGTAAAGCAATAATAGCCTGGTTCGATGGAAATTGCAAAAAGTACAAAGTAGTTGTGCAGAGCAGTGCAGTGTATTTTAATGCATAAAAAGAAATTGATATCACCACACGACTTTCTTATACCTACAAAGAATTCTATATTTGATTATTTAACACGTTGACCGCCACGTGGCACGACTTATGTGCCACTGGTATAAGTGGTATATTTGCTATAGACGCCGTGTAGCACAAATATAGTACTTTTTTTTATAAAATTTTTGTCTGTAAAAAAATCTAAAAATAACATGTTTAGACTTCGAAATATGCCACTAAGCTGCTTTTCAGAAAATATGCTTGTGGCCCTAGGGACCCAAAATTTTCACAAAGCGTGGTGGTCAACGTGTTAATAACTATCCTTCCAACATGTTTGGCATGATATTTGTTATTTGATTGATAACATAGCAAGTATGATTATTCAATTATAAACGAATTCAGGGCCTTGAAAAATGTATGTATTTGTACACATTTATTTTTGAATTCATCTCCCATGATACCATATTCCAAGGGGTACAAATAACTTTTTTAACAAAGGATTGACAATCATCCAAAATTAATATTTTATATTTGATTTCAAGTTTATTTCCTGCAACTTCAAATTTGATACCAAACTCGATAGGGTTTAATCAATATTTATTAAATTTCATTTTCAAAAATATGTAAATTTGATTTTTCTCTAAATTGACAGAGTATATATTCAAAATTGTATTATTAACATTTTTCTTTAAGCCTATTACAATATTCATATTTTGTTACTGTATATACGGCATAGAAGTTAATCATAATGTTACTGTTAATTAGAATATGCTTCTGTCATCTGGAACCCTATCACACTATCATGTAAAGAAACTATTGAAAAGGTTCAAAAAAAATTTTTACGTTGTATATACTTTAAAAAGTATCAAGTGTCACCATTTATGATATCGTATGTAAGTCAACTGAGATACTTTAATGAATCGACATTGGAAAAACGTAGACAAATCATTGATGTTCTCTTTATATTTAATGTTATTCATAATAAATTGGATGCTGTTGAAATTCTTTCTACACTTCCATTCAATGTACCTATGATGAAATTGAGAAAACGAAATAATTTGTTTAACATAAAACCATCCATCTCACCTCTAGATAAGTGTCTAAAAAATGTAAACGAATTTACTGTCCAATATGATGTGGACATATTTAATTGTAACAAATCAGATATCTTAAATAATATTGATCTACTGTAAGAGCACTAAACAATGTCTGTAATTATGTAAGAATTTTGTATATAATGATCTTTCTTAACTGTACAATTGTAATAGGATATTAATCTGTAATGGTGCAGTATAAATAAATATTTTTATTATAAATATAATGTTACTGAGTGCAATTATGTAAATATAATATACTACATGTCTCTGGTGGCAGCATCTACAAGAGTATCTGTGAAGAGTCACAATTGTGTTATAACTGGTTCTGTTATATTTTATACAGTTCTTTCCCTGAAACTTATAACAATGAATTTTCATGGCCCCATATTGGCTTGTTCGTGAGATATTTATCATACAAGCACTTATTCATCCGCCCGCATAGACATAATTGAAAAAATATGGTCAAATTGGAGAACTTCAAAATATATATTTCGCTTCCTTATAACTTTCTACACGTATGAAACTAAAATGGTTGATTTCATTATTTTTTTTCAGTTAATAGGATCTATGTACGTCATATATTAATTGATGAAAACAAAATTGAATTTGTTATCTTTTGATTGTTACCGTTACGGAAATGAACAAAAACCTAATTTACGGTTTACATACATACTACTCTTAAACGAGTAGAAAGGAAGCTTTTTATGACTTATCCATGGGTAAGAATAAAAAGCTCACCAACGTTACTGCTGACGAATCCTAACCGTAGCATAAAGCTTACGCTGGTCTACTATGCCAATTAATATCCAGTAATATAACGGTTCCATAAACATTAATTAACATAGTTGAGCGTGGTTCAACAATGGTCAACTTACGTCAGCATAGGTCAGCTTTTTCCATTTTCACACTGTGAGACTTAAAGTGAGTAAATATTGCTAAAATATCATTATAAGGGGTTTAAAAACAATAATCAATATAGATCAGCTAGGTTCAACAATGATCAGCTTATGTCTGCATTGGTCAGCTTTTTCCATTTTCTATCTGTGAGACTTAAAATGAGTTATATTTGTTAAAATAATATAATAACGTATTTATCTGGATAATACAGCATACCTATTTCCGTGTTGGTCATTATGAGTTTATGGATATTAATTGGAAAAATAGACCAGCGTAACTTTTATTCTACGGTCAGCATCAGTCAGGGGTCAGCGTTGTTCAGCTTTTTATTATTACCCCTTATCAACTGTCAGTCATCGACATACACTACGCAATCAAAATGAAATATTTGTAGGTTATGTTTTATATTTTATGAAGATGGTAAGCAGAATAACTACTTATGATCATATGCCGCTTAATGAGTGGATGATTGTGAATTTAAGTGAACACAAACAACCACGGTCTTCAGTGGCATTCGAACCCACGACCCTTGGCGTGCTTGGTGCAGACATTCACGCCATCCCAGCTGAACCACTCGTTTGTTCTATCTCAAAAGTACTCGTAAATGCAGTTAACGGGGTTTCACTTCATAAATATTTGTTAACCAACACATAACTGAAATTGACCCATTTGTTATAAAACACATCACACAACGGTTTGAAAGTAACAACACTAGTGTATCCCATTTTATGACAACTTGATAACTTCATTGGTGGTTGTACCACTAAATTTTAATTTCGCAAAGATAAAATTTAACGCATTGTATACTATCTGAGATATAGTTTATTATGTACCAATAAATTCTATTAAATTTTAGGTAAAAGTACACTTAATTTATAATTTACCACTACTGTTTGTAAGGCAATAACAATTACGGTACGTTTTACATTATAATGAACTGTTATATGATCCTAATATCCCTAATATAATATCTTACTAGTTATCAACAACAAGGTAGTAATAATAGGGGACACGCATAGTTTTCAAATATAATTTTAAAGTGCGCTTTATACTCCCTGTATTTATAAAAAAAATAGTTAAAAATTTATTTGATTATTCTATAGGGGTATATATTCATATTTTAAAAACTATTTTCAAAAAACGCACAAAAACGATAGTAAAGTGTGCCGCTGTCGTGACGTCACATTCCGAATTCATATAAAACATATGCTTGTCTACCATACCGTTTTCGTGTGTTTTTAAAGGTTTAATTGAATTCGAAAGTGATTTAATATATCAGGATTGATAAATAAAACAATTAAAAATATCTCTCAGCACTCAAAAGGTCATGTGTGTGAAATTTCCTATTCTCCATCTTCTACCATGTTACTATTAGAAGCGCATCAGTCTCCGACAGCGACAACCCAAGCCGCATCAGGTTGATAGTAATTTTAGACATGATTAAAACATTGAATGGTGCTTTATAGTTTATTAGTAAAGAAAAACTACATTTTATAACAAAAATTTAATTCTTTAATTAAAAGAACTTAACTAAAATTATTGCAAGAGATTTAGTAAAAACTATTGTAAAGGAAAACTTTGATCTTCTGCATTATGTATGTTAAGTCATAAAAGATTATTTTTGCACCGGCACCCACAGTTTACAATCGTAAGATTACTATTACATTAACATATATTGCAAGCAACGAGCAAATAGTGTCTTAGATGACAGGTACAGCAAGTTATACGTTTTTTAATACAGTACGCTATAGGTCTTTAGGTACTGATATGATTTAATATCTTTTTCTGGCTATTTAGCATTAAAGATAAATATTGCTGCATTTAAAAGAAAATATTGCATCAGAATTCAGAGACCGATGACGCAGGCAACGTATTAATATAATTATTATACGTACAATTGTGCATTAACACCAAGAATTTTTTCCCCACTAAAAAATATTATAGGTGGGTTGTTTCTCGACTGGATGTTGAATGAATAAAAACGAGATGTTGGAGAAGCAGTCAATTTAATAAAATCCAATAAATACACCAACGTTTCGACTGCTAATCAGTCTTCATCAGGGTGCTGATACAAACAAACAAACAAACAATAAATAAACATACATATGTCAAGGTAAGCAGACTTACATAATTGGTTTTTTAAAAAATAAAGAATATCATGTAAAAAATTATTTTACAGAAATCTGTCGTCAAAAAAGGATAAAATACACACACAAACATGTTACTTAACAGTCATCAACTAACTGACTTATGCAAGAAGTTTCTAGTGAAGTAATCGTACAGAGATGCAAAGAACCACTCTTCAGCCAATCAAGGGCTTGCAGGACAAAATACAGGAATAGACAATACATTAATAACTAAAATAATATCACAGTTGAAATATCACCAGAATGTTGAAATGTACACAAATGAAATAAACTAATTATTGTAAAAATAACTGTCCATAGTGTTTTGTTATAATCCCAGAATACATGGAGCTGAGATTTTGGATATCTGTTTGTGCGTTTACTGCTTTTTTGTTTCTTTGGATGTGTAGCATTTCCATGGTTAACCGTTTATTTAAATTCTTTTCAGTGGCTAGTAATGTGGTGTTCTCAAAGTCAAAAGCGTGCTTCTCTACCTGACTGTGTTCCACTAAGGCACACTTAGCGCTCAAATTCGGTTTTTCACAGTTCCTTTTATGTTCTTTTAATCTGGTACTCAAATATCTTTTAGTTTGTCCTATATAGACTTGGTCGCAATCTTTACATGGACTCTTGTAAATGATATTGGATCTCTGCATCGTGTCTATAGGGGTTTTGGTATTACTGAACAAATTATTTACTGTTTTGTACTGTTTAAAAGTGATGTTGATGTTGAGATGACGTGACAAAGTATTTCTGACTTTATGAGATAAGTCAGAAATGAACGGAATGGTGCAGTAATAATTGTTAGTGTCAGTAGGTGGGGAGCGTGGAGGTTTGGGGTTGTTTGTGTTGAGGATGCGGTTTACAAGGGTTTTAGGGTAATTATTTATAAGAAGTAGTTGTTTGATCTTCATCTCGACCTCGGTGTAGAAGCATTCTGACGTAAGTTTCAGCGCCCGATTTTTTAAATTTACCGCCAAGTTAATCAGTTGGTGTCGCGGATGGTGTGAATGGTAGTTCAGATATCTTGACTAGATTGGCGATCACAGGACTTAGGCTGGAACCCATTGCAGTACCAAATTGTTGCAGGTAGAAAATGCCATTGAAGCAGAAGAAGCTGTTGTTGTACCAGAACTCTATTAGTGAATTCTTACAACTAATAGAGTTCTGGTACAACAACAGCTTCTTCTGCTTCAATGGCATTTTCTACCTGCAACAATTTGGTACTGCAATGGGTTCCAGCCTAAGTCCTGTGATCGCCAATCTAGTCATGGATCGATTAGTTCAGCATTGTGTCTCCATTCTTCCTTTTCCCATTCCATTTATCAAGAAGTACGTTGATGACATCATCACAGCTATACCGTCTGACCAAAAAGAAACCATTCTACAAGTATTCAACAGCTACGACAACCACCTACAGTTCACAATGGAAGTTGAGAGTGAAGGAAAAATACCATTTCTTGACATGCTTCTAATTAGACAAGAAGAAGGTGACATTTTGTCAAAATGGTATCAAAAGCCGACATCTACAACAAGATATCTGAACTACCATTCACACCATCCGCGACACCAACTGATTAACTTGGCGGTAAATTTAAAAAATCGGGCGCTGAAACTTACGTCAGAATGCTTCTACACCGAGGTCGAGATGAAGATCAAACAACTACTTCTTATAAATAATTACCCTAAAACCCTTGTAAACCGCATCCTCAACACAAACAACCCCAAACCTCCACGCTCCCCACCTACTGACACTAACAATTATTACTGCACCATTCCGTTCATTTCTGACTTATCTCATAAAGTCAGAAATACTTTGTCACGTCATCTCAACATCAACATCACTTTTAAACAGTACAAAACAGTAAATAATTTGTTCAGTAATACCAAAACCCCTATAGACACGATGCAGAGATCCAATATCATTTACAAGATTCCATGTAAAGATTGCGACCAAGTCTATATAGGACAAACTAAAAGATATTTGAGTACCAGATTAAAAGAACATAAAAGGAACTGTGAAAAACCGAATTTGAGCGCTAAGTGTGCCTTAGTGGAACACAGTCAGGTAGAGAAGCACGCTTTTGACTTTGAGAACACCACAATACTAGCCACTGAAAAGAATTTAAATAAACGGTTAACCATGGAAATGCTACACATCCAACGAAACAAAAAAACAGTAAACGCACAAACAGATATCCAAAATCTCAGCTCCATGTATTCTGGGATTATAACAAAACACTATGGACAGTTATTTTTACAATAATTAGTTTATTTCATTTGTGTACATTTCAACATTCTGGTGATATTTCAACTGTGATATTATTTTAGTTATTAATGTATTGTCTATTCCTGTATTTTGTCCTGCAAGCCCTTGATTGGCTGAAGAGTGGTTCTTTGCATCTCTGTACGATTACTTCACTAGAAACTTCTTGCATAAGTCAGTTAGTTGATGACTGTTAAGTAATATGTTTGTGTGTGTATTTTATCCTTTTTTGACGACAGATTTCTGTAAAATAATTTTTTACATGATATTCTTTATTTTTTAAAAAACCAATTATGTAAGTCTGCTTACCTTGACATATGTATGTTTATTTATTGTTTGTTTGTTTGTATCAGCACCCTGATGAAGACTGATTAGCAGTCGAAACGTTGGTGTATTTATTGGATTTTATTAAATTGACTGCTTCTCCAACATCTCGTTTTTAAAAAATATTATATTTAATCAATTCCAACGATATTTGACAAATTATCACTTTGTACCTTGATAAAGCCAGTGTCTGCTATTATATATTTATAATAAAATATTAAAGTAGAGCTTATTTTAACGTAAATATACCGCCAAATACTTATAGAGTTAACTGTCATAAATGACAGCTGCGACGTCACATACTCTTTGTGTAAACTCAGCAATCAACGCACACTGGTCGGCTGTAGGATAAATTATTAACTTTAAATATTAATTTCTTATAAAAATTATGAGCAAAATGTATTTTATTTTTTACGATACGAAACAAATATCATTAATGTATGTAAAAATAAATATTTTATTTATTTTAAAATTTCATGTGGGTCTCCTATTTCATGGGTTACATCATCATCACAATTTTCTTAAAATGAATTACCATAAAGAAAAAAAAAATTCCATACATTTAACTTTTAAATTATTTTATTTTTATCATACTAAGAGACTTTGGTTTTATTGGAACACAGAGAACCATTTCAGTGATGTTTTTATTGTTTGTAAGTAACACATAGAATATGATATAAGAACAAAAATGTAGTTAGCGTTAGTTATTTTTAAATAATTTAAATTCTTACATGGCTGCAGGAAAAAAATATTCCGGATGTAAATGTAAATGGTGAATACAAGAAAAAATAAATATTCAATTTATGTAATAGTTTCAGAGGTGTGATACAAAGTTAGGTACATTTTTTAAGGAGCCAATAAATTAGAATATCACTAGTATTTAAAAAAATTTCAATGAGCAAGTAGTTTTTATAAGAAAAAGCGTCTGTACACTAGGATGGATCGAAAAGAGGGTATTTTTCCAAATCGTCGATCCCCCCTCCCCAAATAGAACTTTAGATTTTCATAAAATAAAACTATTTGAAAAAATAACCTTTTCTTTGATTCACCCTACTGTACACAGTAGTAATCCAATAGGGCGAACTGATATGACGGCAAAAATGAATTTTCTTATTTGAGTTAATTCATGATTAAGAAATAAACTTTGTTACAATGATGATACGTGTATTACTATATTCAATATAAATTTTCTTGTATTTTATTTCAATTCACGGATTCTTTTTTATTTTTGTAAAGCTATTTATATATCGGGTGTCCACTCAACCAATACGACTGTTTCAATTGTATGTTTTGTTTTCCATAGCACATTTTAAGTAGCTAACAAGTATAAATTTCATTTTACGTCTATCTAATGACAGAAATGTTTTACACCAATAAATTTAAACTCCATTTTTATGTTAATTTTTTGTTTCTTAACATTTTTTTGTCTGTATTTTCACTTTTGTTCTAAAATTCATTGGGAACAAACATAGCCTAATATAAATTTTATCATGGTATTTCCTATGTCCTATAAAAAAAGTAGTTGTCTGATATATATCACCTTAATGTTCCAGATAAAATTCAGCATAGGTTGTGGACGGACTTTCACGAAGTAAATTAGAAAAAAATTTCACAAAAATTTCTGAAACTATTATAACTTGAACTCTACCAAGTATGATGAGGTTCATTTAACACTAACATCCTGAGTTGAATTTTATCTTGAACAGTAATACACTCAGAGAAAAATTTATTACTTTCAACAAAAAAATATTTATGACAAATAAATTTTATCATTCAAATACGAACTTGATAGAAAAATATTAATTTTAAATAAAAAAATATATTTAATTTTATTTATTTAAATTTAATATATTTTCATTAGTTTCTAATAAATAAATATCAGAAATATCGATAATTTACTATATATTATCAATATTCAAATTAAATATATTCTTTATTTAAATTAAATAATTTTATATTTAATTAAAATAAATAGTGAATTGCATAGGTAAATGAATTTGTTTGTTTTAAATAAATCGCTTTCAAATATTTTAAATTAATATTTTATTGCTACTAATAAATTGATATTTCATTCAAATAATTTTTTGTCTAATAAGTGGATTTAATTTAATTTACAATTTTTTTTCTCTGAGTCTACGTATAACTGGTATCTATTAGAGAGAGAAAAATAAAAGTTATATCTTACATACACGAAAAAGGACAAAAAGTACCGTAGAATTTATTGTACTAATCAGATAATCGGAAAGATGAAGATAGAAGATACCTTTTCTGAAAATTTTATAACAATTAAGAAACTAAACACGATTATTTACTGAGTAATTAGAAGTATCTTCCAAAAATTATCTTAAAATGAATCTTATAACCTCAGTTTACCGAATAATTTTTACTGTGTACTCTTTTTTTTTTTTTCGTGTAGTCATTTGTTAGTTCTTATAGCAACTATAATTATTTTATTATAAATAGACATCCAGATGACATGGACATGGATTCAGAGGACCTAAAATAGTATACTCGTATAGTGGGAGTCGGAAAACGTGTTTAATTTGTCGTGCATACGATATTTTTTGCAATACCTAACAAACATAAATTTTTTCAATGAAATGAAAAAGTCAGCTAAACTCTAACGCCCGGCAAGTGTGAGTCAACAATTGTCATTTCACAGAGAAACATCATTCTAATTTCAGACATATAACTGATTCTAATTATTCTACTGCTTTAACATAGATTAAACTACTGAAACCTTGAACGTTGTACGGCGCAAATGTGCTGCAGATGGGTCCTGACATTTCACACCAATTTAACACACCTTTCCAAATGACAATAGCAAATGTTCTAAATCATAACCGGCAGCACATTCGACCGGCATGGCTGGATTAATTCATTCGCCATGAAAATCACAATATCCCGGCGGTCGGGCGAGGACGAACCCATTACGTGCGCCGCGCGTTACTCACAGCGTCGACGTCGGCGTCGGCGTAGCAGCAGCGTTCGTGATGTTGGAGCATGCTAACCTATTTTTTACGCTGCGTAAACGTGCGATAATGCGAATCGTAATGGCCTATGGCGCGAGACGTTTTTAATAAAGCACACCGTGAATATAATGTGAATGTTTGGAATGCTTGAGGCACGTGCTGGCTGCCAGACTCACGGAGGAAGCTACCAAAAGCATTTAACTGGTTGAGAATATATCAAATATAAATAATTTTTATGGAATTTAAACAGAACTGGCTTTTGAAAACCTCCTAGCTTTCTAACAGCTTACACTCGTTACACAAAATGTGGCATTCCCTAACTGCTTGCATAAGAAGCTATTTCCCTTCAGAAAGCTTTAATGCAATAACAATTGATGAACAATTGAACAATTGAAAGTAATTTTTAATACTTCACCCTGGTATCTCGATAATATTCAATTAACTTTTGTAAAAAATGTTGAAATTAAAATATACAATTAAATTGGATAGTTATACATGATTTAGATTAGAAGTTGTTTTGAATATAGTAAATAAGTGCCGGTATTACCAATCTCACATAAATTTATCAGTGGAATAAACAAAAAATATCGCATCAAAATAATAGTTTAAATAATAATAAATTTATTCACTAGTTTATCTGAGGTTGAAAAATCCGCCCTGTGGTTCTATATGTCAATAAAGAATGTATTGTATTCTACTTTGTCCTAATTTATTAAATAGTTTCTATATATAATTCTACACAAATATTACGAAAAAATTATTGACATCATTAAATATATAATAGGGGAAACTCATAATTATTAAATATAATTTTAAAGTGAACTTTATTTCCCTGTATCTACAGAAAAATAGTATAAATTAATTTGTTTCTCCTAAAGGTGTAAATATTCATATTTTAAAAACTAGTTTTAAAAAACGCACAAAAACGATCATAGAGTGTGCCGTTGACTTTCGTGACGTCACATTCCTAGTTCACATAGTACATGCACTAATATACCATACTGTTTTCGTGTATTTTCATGGGTTTTTAAACGTTTATTTGTTTGCGAAAGTGATATAGTATATCAGGATTGATAAATAAAAATATTAAATTGTACTCAATATGAAAAATACAGATCCAAGTACAAGTAAATTAAATTATAAAAAACCCGGAAAAAATCTTTATTTCGTTGTCATCTTGTCCGAAACAATTGAAAAGTAGAATATTGTGGTTAAGAGCAATGAGACGAAATAAATACCATATCTCTCAGCAATCAGAAGGTCATGTGAGTTAAATTTTTCTATTCTTCATCTTCTACCGTGTTACTATTAGAAGCGCATCAGCCTCCGACAACCCATGTCGCACCAGGGTGAAAATAATGTAAGGCATGATAAAAACACTGAACGATGACTTGTATTTAGTAAAGAAAAACTTTATTTTACTAAAAAAAATTAATTCCTTAATTAAAACAACTTTATTAAAACTATTTTCTAAGAAAACTTTGATCTTCTTCTTCATTATGTTATCATAAACAGAATATTTTTGCATGGGAATTCATGGTTTAAAATCGTAAGTTACATATATTGCACACAAAGAGCTATTAGTGACGCGGATGACTGATACAGCAACTAAGGTATAGGTTTTTTTTTAATACAGTGCGATATAGGTCTCTAGGGACTGATATGATTTAATATATTTTTCTAGATACTTAGCATTAAAGATTAATCTTGCTACTATTAAAAGAAAGTATTGCATCGGTCTCTAGCGACCGATAAAGCCGAATTAATATAATTATTATATTTACAATTGTGTTTTAACTAAAAAATATTATTATTTTTAATAAATCATCGATATTTGGCAAATTATCGCTTTGTACTTTGACAAAGCCAGGCTCTGCCATTATATATTTGTAATAAAATGTTAAAGTAGAGCTTATTTTATCGTAAATACACCGTCAAAAATTAAAGACAACTATCATTTTCATAGTTACCTGATGATAGTTGTAAAAATTGTTTGAACCGGTGTTGCAAAATTGAAAATTCTTTTAAGTAGCTCGTATAGCTCACTGAAATATAATAATACTGGAACGCGCACTAGCGATATAAATATGAGCCGAGAAAAATAAACGGCCCACAGGTCCTTGTCGTACAGTATGTTCAAAAAGTTTATGTCGTAGTATTCATTATTTGTAGGAAAAGTGAAATTCAAATAAGAGAAAGAAATTATGGCATTGTTTCTTATTGGCAAACTAATTTCCTGACATATGTTGTAGGCTTTTAGAATAATCCGTTATTTAGCTAAATGCCTAGGCATTTAGCGAAATGCCAGCAATTAGAGGAATTTTACTTCTTTTTTCTATTTAACTGGCGGAATCAGGCTTATAGACGAAAAATCGCACATTTCTCTATTTGCCGGGCGCGGTTTAGACATTTAGAAGAATCATTCATAATATTATAAACAATTTTATCAACAAATTTCACTTATTTGATAAAACAAGGTGCCGATAAATGGCAAAAAATGTAAATGCAAAGCTGCAAAAAAACAATGCCAAACAATACGATGTGCCCGCTTCAAAGCAGGTATTTTATGAAATTCACGATGCCATTTATCGGCACCTTGTTTTAACAAATAAGTGAAAATTGTTGATAAAATTATTCACAGTATTATGAATAATTCTTGTGCATAAACCGCGCCCGACAAATAGAGAAATACGCGATTTTTCGTCCAATTGCCTGATTACGCCAGTCAAATAGAAGAATAAAGTAAAATTCATCTAATTGCCGGCATTTCGCTAAATGCCTAGACATTTAGCTAAATGCCGGATTATTCTAAATGCCTACGACATATACACTTCAATGAAATAATAATGTGAAATACACTACAATTTTATATTATATGAAAAGATTGAACAAATGCCAAAAGTTTTAGGTTATTACGTATCTAAAAAAGGATAATTACGTAACTGGTTGTCATACAGCTTTGCAAAGCTTTGCGCTACAATGTCGCACCATTTTTTTAATTAAAAAAACACTTATTTTTATTTTACCATTTATAAGAAATGAAATGAAATATAAAGAAACAGCACAGTTTCTTGTAACACAGCGACTAACTTTTGTAACAGTCTGTACGTGATGTAACTATAGTTACGCAAGCGCAGAAGTATTGGATAATGATGGAGATACCTGACGCAAACTATCTCTCTAGTCTTGCTTTTCCATACAGGGAGAGCATTGCAGTGCGCGTTCCAGTATTACTACATTTCAGTGGTATGGCTTTACGAAGGGCCGTACAAATTTTTGGCATTAGTTTTATCGATTCAGAATTAATCACATAATCGTTTTATCTGAAGCTTATCGCACATTTTCCGAACATTCTGTATACACAACTTGGACAAAGACTATAAAATACATTGCAAAAAGTTACAAATAAATAAATATATAAAATAAATATAACATCACGCCTTTTACCCATTATGGGTGTGGCACTCTGCTTACGCAGATCTCGGTAAGTGATATATTTGTACGTATGAAATGCGGTTACCAGCCGTCAAGTCATAGCCCCCAAAGATGTTAGTGGAGAAGGAACCACAGGGGTAAATTTAAATTGGTAACTGTCGCCAGTAGGATTCGAACTGAGGATCTCACGATCCACAGTCCGACACGTTACCACGGAGCTATTTACCCCATACAAATATATAAATGAAATTTTATTTTACAATTTTTTAAATATTCATTTATATAAAGGTCGGTATTTCTTATCTCAGATAAACTACAGAATAGATTTATCTGTGGAATAAACAAAAAATTTCGCATCATTAGATAACAGCTAGAATCATCATTTAAGCTATGATTTTGATACAATACACTCTGGACGCGATGTGGTGACCGCAACGTCATTAGTTTCTGAACTAATAATTAACAGTAGTATTTTTAGTCTGTCTTTGTCACATCGTTGCTTAATCTTAGGTATGTCTCATATATGTCCTTCTCTTTTACTTCAATCTGTCATTTCAGTATTAATTTTTAGTAATATTTTGAACGAAACTACGGTAGTAATATAATGGTATTAATAATAATAAAACGTTCAAAAAGTAATACACTATCGTAAACCACAAAAGAGTATTATATTATTTTAACCTCAAACCATCTCGAGCTCGAACTGTCAAACTCAAACATCAAAATAATGTAAACAGATCGTTGTTTCTAAAACAATGGTCTTAAAATTATTAAATTAATCCATTGTCATAAGTATTCAATGTTGAATTTATAATGATGGTAGCATGAAAAAGTTACTGTTTAACTTTTTTTCTTAATTGATCTTAAGTAATTTGTATGTATAAAAGTATGCTATTAACTTGTTCATTAAGACTGTTTGAAAATCTCCTACCATTAGCGTATTAACCCATACGAATATTTTTGATGACGTACCAGTCACCACATTGCGGCCAAAGTGTATTTTTTGTTTATTCTACTGATTATTATTATTTATTTTTTTTTTTTAAATAACTCCGTGGCAACGTATTGGACTGTGGATCGCGAGATCCTCAGTTCGAATCCCATTTCCGACAGTTGCCAATTTAATTTACCCCTGTGGTTCCCCCTCCACTAATAACTTTGCTGGCTATGACTTGACGGCTGGTAACCTCATTTCAAACGCCAAAATATATCACTCACCGAGATCTGCGGAAGCAGAGTACCACACCCGTAATGGGTAAAAGACGTGATGATATATTTATTAATTTTATTTTATAGAAAACCAATGAAATGCTTCATTGTTTGTCACGTCTGTGTGTTTTAACCAATCCTGTCTTTATTATACTGAGAATAAAGCTCTCGTGATTATTCCCGGGAATAATCTCTGTAGCGAGATAATTTTAAACCAACTCTAAAGAATCAGATTTTAATACACGTCTTATATTTTTATCATAAATATGAAAAATAATAAATTGTTCTTGTTTTTTAGCGAAGAGCATAGGGCCGGAATTATACTGCTTTTATTATCCTAATGTTTTACTTACATTGCTGACGTTCAGTTCAAAGACAACTGCAAGAGATCATTGGATTTTAATGACCTGCGAATAATTCTGACCCAAATGTAGCTACTTATCAGAGCTACAAAATCATAAAGGGGGATTTCTACGAATTCTGTTAATTTTTTTTTCAGTTTGAGTTACATGTAATGCAAATATGAAATTTTAAATAAAAAAACAAATTATTAAGTGAGATATGATTTATTTTAAATTTTAAAAATTTTAATTATTCAGAATGTGACGTCACAACGGCTACATCTAACTTCAGGATAAACAAGCCCTTGCTTATGGTCATCATGTTGTCATTGTCTCATTGGTTTTTTATAGTTTTTGTCTATCAATTATCAAGTATGAAGAAAATTGATCATACCTAGAATCAGAGTATTATTATTTAAAAATATTATTTGAATTAACACAAATATGTGCAAAATCAAACATATAGGTATGAAGTCAGCGGTATGCGTTGTGACGTCAAAATTTTCAGGAGAGTTTAGAATAACCTAAAAATTGCATTTTTCTAACATAAAATTATAAATAAAAACTTGTTATTAAGCATGCTTTATTGTATTATCCCATTATATTGTGATATAAACTATACAAGAAAGTGATTATTATATACCGCTTCGGTACCATGTTTTCGGTGGTGTGATAACCTTACGCAGTGTTCCAAATTCTCTCGCAACTGTGAATACAAAGTTTTAAATTTTGTAAACTGATCCCATATTTTATTATTTGATATAAAACTTTTTTTCATTATATTTGTAAAAAAAGTGGAGTAAACTATTTTTTTGTAAATTAATATTATGCTTATACTGTATGAAATTTAGGTAAATATTATCACGTACACAGAGCTTAGAAAATACAATATTTTCATATTCCAGCTGTGCCGGTACTCCTTGAATTAGAATAACATTGAAGTGCTTTTGTATAAAAACACACATGTTAAATACAATATAAACAAAAACGCATATACATTCACCTGTCATAGTTACAAATGTACATTTAAATTCTGACAATGTCTCATAGCACGGAATAATACAATTTTGTTTTGTCATAGTTTTTATTCACTAGAACTAAACATTTGTAAAAAATGCAGTTCATATGCACAATCGTTTTTAACAGTGCAGTGGAAATATTTACTAGACGTGTTGGAGTTCAGAACGATGAAACGAATATTACCAAGGGCATTTTTGGCAGACGCACTAAACAAAATTTTTACAATCGATTGTCACAGAAACAGTGCAGTCTAATTACCTCGGACATACAGCGAAATTACATAGTTCTAATTTGGTCAGTCCCAGTTCAACCATTTAAGAAAAGTGAATTTAATTGTTTGATAATTAAATGGTTACAAAGTTTTACAGGGTTTAAATGGAACCAATAAATATCTCGCTTATTTATCATCTAAGCTATTTATTTCACATAATGATTTATTTTGTATCGAATCGTGTCCTGAGGATGATTTAGAATTGAAGTAGTAGTCGGAATTAGGACGGGTAATAATCAATCAAACATCAATGATCATTGCCGACGTTTCGGAAAGTTATATTTCCATTTTCAAGACTGGAATACACAAAATATTTTTGTTACAACATAAGATTTACAGAAAATTTAAACAAAGGTTAATTTTTTACATACCATCAGCGGATCCCTTAAATTATATGTAAATTTAAACATGGTTTTTTTAAACAGAGATTACATGTGGTAAATTTGAGCAAAATTGTACTACGAATAACAACCAGGATATAATTTTACAGATGTTGGACCTAGGCGAGCTATTGAGTGACTGAACCAGCTGATAAACAACCAGTGTGCCATCACGATGGAAACAACCGAAAGTGGACGAATCAGCAACCATGTTTTAACGCGGTAATTTTAAATTTAAATTGTTCAAAATATTTGAATAAAAACAGCTTAGATTTTCTATATCTGTTCTTAAATTGATATTTGTTTTATTTAATTGTATATGAATCATTTCTAAAAATAGTCTTTTATTTAAATTTTTCTCTGTATCTAATATTGTTACATTATCAAAATTGAATGTGTGACCTAAATTAAAGTGATGTGAACTTAAAGCTGTTTTATCTGAGTTTGATTTACTTTTACAATCGTAGACATGGTTCCTGATTCTACCACTTAAGTATTGTTTGCTCTGACCTATATATACTCCATTGCAATCATTGCACTCGATTTTATAAACTGTGTATGGAGTCAACATGGGTGGAATTTTATCTTTAAGTTTTGTGAAAATGGAATACAAGGTTTTTGTATTGTACATTGCCATTTTTAAGTTATCTGTCTCCAATATTTTGCATAAAGCTGGTGTTAATTTTGGAATATATGGAATTTTAATGATTTATAAAACAGAATATATATTAATTGAGATAGGATATACATTCATGATATCATTACCGGTTTACTAGTAATTAATATCAACGTCAAATATACTTCACATACAATCATATATTACAATAATAAAAAATAGATGATTTAAGTTAAATGGGCTATACAAATTTGTAATATTTTAGGGTTAGACTGTATACAGAGTGAAATCGGAAGTTGAAAACAGAACAATTTTTTATTTGTAATAACTTCTGAGAAATATTTTTTTTTCAACTTTAGATTCCAGCCTGTTTATATAATCCGAGATTAAATAGATACGTAGTAACGCATCGGACTGTGAATCGTGAATCATGAGTTCGAATGCCGTAGTCAAGAGTTGCTGTTTTAAATTCATCCCTTTGGTTCCCCCCTCCAAAAATACATCACTTATCGAGATCTGTGTAACCAGAGTACCACATCAATAATAGAAGGTAAAAGGCGTGATGATATTATTATTATTTATATTTACTGTTAATTTCAAATTTAAATGATTCACAATTACAATCCGAAATTTTGTGTTAATTGGCGTGATAATATATTTATTTGTTTATCCGATACCTTTCAATAAATACTCTATAACTATGGCGAACAAAAAAAAATAATTTGGGCAATTAATTATACTGTATGTGAAGAACACATTTTACTGGCACTAGTTTCAGCTATCGTAACGTTTTACTCGTTACTCGAATCGATGAAGTTGAAAGAATACTCACAAGTTTAATTACAACTAACAAAACTAATTTATTTGTTTCCATTTATTTAACACACAAAAACACTAATGGTTTAATTTATTTACACAACAACATTTACGGTTAGAATATGTAATATAATATTATACACTGAGAATTATAATTATTAAACACAATGCTTATATGAAAATTAGCAGTATGACGAAGCAGAAAATGGATAATTAACCTAATGATATATTTACTTATTTAGTGTTGTGCACAATGACTGAAGTCATGCTACATAACGTATTATAAGTTTTAAATGCTGACCCTATTATGTAGCCAAATTGAGAACGACCGAGCGGAAAAATGATTGAACACATACGCTGGGGAGGTGTGTAAACCGCGGAAATAATACCATTGTTCCCTATAAATTATTACCTCATGTCAAATGAACGTAATTCCCTTAATAAGTCCATAATTTTATATCATACCTACAGTATTTAAATCTTTTGAGCAGGTGTGTTTTTTCAAAAGTAATATATTTTGTGAAATGTTATAAATCCACAGAGAAATATAAAAATAATTTTACTGGGAGATTTATAACTGTATTATTTGCTTTGCTGTGTTTATGCATGATATATTTTTGAAGCTATGTATGTAGCCAAATATTAAATTAAAACGAAGCTGTTCTACGTAACAATAATACTTAAATACTGAGATCCCGAACGAATATTTGTCTATATTGAGAGCCAGTATGAAATGTAATTAAAAATCACATTTATGTCTATTAGTTAATTTTAATTTACAATAAAAAATGCTATCTGTAAAAAATATAACTTGGTATAGGAATCATGATAAAAAATTGGTAGTAAGTTTTCAGCACATAAGCACGTTTTAGGGTTCCGAAAATACGATTTTAATAGTTTCGCGATGATGTCTGTGTGTGTCTGTATGTCTGTTTGTCGCTCTATCTGTGTACGCAATTTGGATATCATAAAATATAGTGCAGTGATGTAAGCTATAGATTGCAAAGTTTTGTAACATGAAACTATAAACATTTCCATATTGCATTGGGCTTTATTGATACATTGGCCAATCCTAACGAAAAATGGAAACAGAGATGTATCTACATTTAAATTTCAACACAGTTGAAAAACTACCGGATTATATCGATTATAAGATGCATTTTTCTCCAACCCTGTATTAAAGGTGCAGCGTATACTTGGTGACAGGTTTAACCAATTTTAACCCCTGTACGTTTTAATTACAAAACGATTTAAGGATTTTGAGTGTACAATCATATATTGACACCTTCCGGAAATAATTAGAAAATATTCTGGAATCAATAGTGAAATAATCGTTGTATAAATTTTACATTACTAATGCCCTTGATGACAAAAAACATGGTATTCTATGGGAAAATGCAATCAAACATTCGGAAAAAAATATTCAGGAACCAATGATTAAGAGAAATCAAAAGCTGAATCTGATGGTTATGTATCTGATGAGTAGTGCATAAATAAATAGGCAATGTATCTTTCGTTTTGTAATAGAGTTTATATTTTATTTAAGAAAATTTTTATTTTATATCAATGTTTATCATTTTTCAATGCTGTTAAAAAAGTGGGAGTGAGTCAGTTGAGGTGGTTTGGACATCTTGAGCGAATGTCGAATGAAAGGTTGGTGAAACTAATACATGCGGGTGAGATTGTAGGTGAACGATTGCGTGGGCTTCCGAGGAATTGGAATTGGTTCAGTATTATTGATAGTTTGTTGCGTGAACGAATGATTTCGATTGTGAAGAATAGACGAGCAAGTATGAATCGCACTATGGATGTGGACGAGGCGAAAGTGATGTATCAGGATAGGAATGTTTGGAGAAGATTGATTGATGGTTAATTGTGTTTCTGAGTTCATGATACCCCACTAAGTGGGGTATAGCATGACGTTATGTATGTATGTAAGTTTGTTTTACAATAAGAAAATATTTGTATGTATCCATGTATGTGAATCTAGCCCTAATCAAATTATTCTCTACTGGTTCACTTTTAAACATTGAGGTCCACTGGATTCATTCATATTTATTCATAAAACTTTCAGATAATAAGGCAAATAGCTATATGGTAATGCCTTGAACTGTGCGTAATGATATTCTCAGTTCGAATCACGCAATCAGCAATATTTCCAATTTTAACTTTAACTCTGCATTTTCCCTACTTCTAACATTGGCGTGATGCAACTGATGGTTACCGCACTTTACGCGAAATATATATCACTTACAGATATATGCGAAAGCAAAGTACTAAACCCAATAATGCGTAAATTGAATTTATATATTTAAACAGGTACGTCTCGTGATTTATCCAGAAGTCAGTTTTACACCAGTGAACTACTTGGTCATAGTTTTATCTGAATAATTGGTATACAATTAAAAATACCATGGTTCAGTATTTATTTAATTTACAAGTATCAATGTAGGTATTACCTTATTTGTTATAAATAACAACAAATGACTGCTGTCATAATACTAATATGCAAATATAGGCTAACCAACTAGATACCATATCGTATGCTGCAGGCGCAAATTACTTATATTTTGTTTGTACATTCAAAGCAAAATAAACCTGTATATTAATGCAGAGGTTCAGAGCGATAAATACCTGTCGTAGCGGAAAAGCTGACTTTCCTATAATCCTAATCAACTGGATAATCATTAGAAATCGGTCATTTATCAAATTTTTATGCAATTATTGTGAAAAAAATCATATCGGACAGAATAAAAGTTAAATAACAATACGATTTATAGAACATACCTATAATCGATTTAAGATACGCTAATCGAAAAAATCGTAGGTTATGGAACATATTTGTAACAATATTAATAAAATTAATTCAGCAAATTTAGAACTAATTTCTGTTAATAACTATAAGTAATTAGACACGCTTTATAGTAACGGATGTTTTTTTAGAGGTTTGTTTTTTGAATTGGCAACACTTTTTTCAACGACAGCCAATTTGACAGCTGACAGCTGAACCAATGGGCACATTGCCCACAATTACGCTTACAAATTGAGCAAATTTATTTCGAAAATTTTATACAGTTTTGGGTGAAGTAAATCCGCAAGCCATTATTGAGACGATGTTACATAAACAAGTCAATGTTTCATGTGCTTTGTTGGAATCATCGGTCCATATTTCTTCAAAAATAATCATAAATTTATTGAATATTAAACGGCCAGAACGTTACAGTCAATGCAGACCGCTATAGCGAAATAATTTTTTTTTTTTTAGGTTGATTCGTTTTAGTATAAATCGCTAAGGTTGGTCTTGACCGTGACTTGTTTAACAAGTTGTGTTATGTTGATTGATCCCCCTTAGTTCTACTGAGGTTGAGAACTTAGTATATATATATATATATATATATATATATATATATATATATATATATATATTGTAACGTTTTTTGAAATTGAAAGCAAACATAAATGTTTAAAACTGCCAATATGATTTAGTTGTTTCCTGTTATTTATTTAACACTCAGATACACTAATAAAAACATTATTTACACATCAACTATATATTTCAACCAATATATTTATCTTCACATTTCCCTTATTTATCTGCACTCTCTGACGTTTTACAATAGACTGCCCGCCGTTCGCTCGGCGAGCCCTTATACAGGATATTATTTTCAAATGAATCCGACAAATAATAATAATATTTATTTACTGTAAAGCAATAATACACGCACAGTACGTCACAATATTAATATATTTACATACAGATACATATTGTTATAACCAAACAACAAATTAAAAAATAGAAAATTAACATATTTTTAATAATTAAATTTTTTACTTTAGAAATTTTCGTCTGTCATGTACTCATTAACGTTGTAATATGATTTAGTAAGCAACTTTTGGATAACAATATTTCTAAATTTGTTTCCCTTTAAATTTCTTATATCATGTTGTAATCTATTATATAAATTTAAATTAATGTTATTTACCTGAATATTTTTTAAGGCAATCTTGGGATTTATTAAGTTAGAATTATTTCTGGTGCTGTATTCATGAATTTGAGCGTGAGTTTTATATTTGGACAAATTTTTCTTAATATATATATTAGACATTGCAATATATATTGAGAATAAATAATTGGGGTAAATAGCTCCGTGGTAACGTGTTGGACTGTGGATCGTGAGATCCTCAGTTCAAATCCCACTGCCGACAGTTACAAATTTAAATTTACCCCTGTGGTTCCCCCTCCACTAACATCCTTGGGGGCTATGATTTGACGGCTGGTAACCGCACTTCATACGAAAAAAATATATCACCTACCGAGATCTGCGTAAGCAGAGTGCCACACCCATAATGGGTAAAAGGCGTGATTTTGTTTAAATAATTCTGTACATGGTTCTCGCTTATTTATCAACATTGCAATTTATTTGACATATCATGTTTTATAAAACAACATACAAGCTAATTAATAACGGATGTACATTCATGATATCATTTGCGGTTTAATAGTAATGAATATAACTTTTAAATTTCAAATGGAACACAATTTTTTTTACAAATTTGGAAAGTACGACTAATTTGCTTCTTATTCATGTAAAATAATCCGTATGTTACATTACTAAAAAAAAAAGTGGAAAAAGAATAGTAAGCCATGGCACGTTTGAAATAATAAAATTTTTAATTTAAGTAAAATAATTAATCAAAACAATGGTAACACGTTAAATGTCATTTGTCAAAAATTAGTAGATACTAATTGTCATTACCTTTTTATTTTTAACCTCTCGCCGCATCCTGTAAGGGAGGTATAGGAATAATGCTAAAAATTCGGTAGTGAGTGTTTAGTGGATGAACACGTTTTAGGATCCCTAAAATACGATTTTAATAGTTTCGCGATGATGTCTGTGTGTGTGTGTGCGTGTTTGTCTGTCTGTCTGTCTGTTTGTCTGTGAGTGTGGAACTCAAAAATTATTAAACTGAAAATTTTTATATTTTGTATAATATCAATTGCCCCATGGCCCTTGGGAAGCGCTGATTAGTTCTTGGTGATAATCCAATAACCAGAAGTGGTAGTTTACTTGAAGTCCTTTCAAGTTATTTTTAAATATCTCAGTTAATTATGGTTTATTGACATTTTTTGTTCTCAGAATAATGTTTGAGATATTATTATCTACAATTGTTGTTTGAAACATTTTTTTCTTCTTTTTTCTCTTTCGTAGTTATGGAGCTTTATGTACAAGAATATCCACATCGTCGGCATAGTTTAATTCTGAGAAAGCGTTATGGCTTACTAGTCTTTCTCCGATTGAGGATAATAATATAACATATGAATTATTTTACATGATTTTAAAGCAAATATAAGATAGGTACCTACTTTCCAAATTTGTAAAAAATATAGTGTTTTTTTTTTTTAATTTAAAAGTTGATATTAATTACTAGTTAACCGGAAATAATATAAATGTATATCTGCAATCAATTACATTATATGTTGTTGTATAAATCATGTTTTGAGAAATAAATTGCTAAGTTGATAAATAAGCGAGATATTTGCTTTATCGGTATGGAAATAACCTGTATACCTCTGTGTTGCAGCCTCTCGAACTTTCAGGCGCCTTCGCGATTCTTCTAATAACGGCGCCGTGTATTGGGTGTGACGTGACGTTAAAATATATAGATATTTTGTCTATAATTTAGAGCTAGGGGCTTAAAATTAATTTCTGGTCAATTCACTATCTCACTGTTGATTAACTCATTCGTCATACATATGCACATAACATCTAATTATATTCCAAAATTGGGGTAGCACAAAAAATTAATTGCGTTGTAATAATATTTAATTGATATATTTGTAAATAAAATATATTTTTCTTACGCGGATCTATCTGGTGAAGTCCGATTATAATTCCTAACAACCAGTTGTGGTGACTTGCTTGACATTATTTGAAGTTGCTGCCGATAGCGTATCCAACTTGTGGGACAAAATGTAACTTATATGTGTCGTAATTAATTCATTATTAGCGACTGGACATTTCCTAGCTACTTACTGATAGCAGCTGCTCTAAACCAGTTACTAACTCGGTTGCTACGGTAAATTCGTATGTTTTGAGGTGCAGTGGTTCATAAAAGTTTGGTTGCAAATTATTGAAAATTTTGTAAGTATATATATACATAATATAATTATTCAATTCAAAAAATAAATTGTGGAACATTCGACTGAATATTTTATTGCTACGAATTAGAATCGGCCTCCTGGTACCTTTAACAAAATATTTAATTTCTACATAAGTATGATTCAGAAATTGCGACACAATAGTTAGGAAGTTCGCTGTATAAAGCAACCATAGTAGCTTTATATTCCTACTCTTTATTACTAATGTTCAGGAAAGATATATCGTTAAATATGATACTACATAAAAGTAATCAAGTTATATTATAAATATTAGAAGTTGTAAAACTTTGTAAAGCTTCACATACATACACAGCTGAAAAGAAGATCACGGATAGTTGCATTAAGTGTTAACATCATTATTTAAAAGTAAATAAGGGTAAAGGCGACATTCTATGTTTTATACATTTTATTTTATTTTATATACGAAGATGGGAAGCGGACTAACTACATACATAATATGCCGCCTCATTAGTGAATGATTGTAAATTTTATGAACACAAGCGACCATGCTATTTAGTGGGATTCGAATCCTTGACTTCTGGTGCACTAAGCTGGTAATATAGACACCTTTTATTATGTATTTCCGCTGTGCCGCAGGGTTCTAAACTTGGTCTTCTTTTGTTTCTAATTTTCAACAAATACATAGTCTTAATCATACATACTAACAAACTCTTGTTCGTTAACTACAGTAATTCAATATCATTCTTGCACATTTAAATTTATTATTCAAACTCCGTGGTAACGTTTCGGACTGTGGATCGTGAGATCCACTGCCGACAGTTAAAAATTTAAATTTACCCCTGTGGTTCCTCCTCCACTAACAACTTTGGGGGCTATGATTTGACGGCTGGTAACCGTATTTCATACGCAAAAATATATCACTTACCGAGATCTGCGTAAGCAGAGTGCCACACCCTTAATGGGTAAAAGGCGTGATGATATATTTATTTATTTATTTCAAACTCATTTTCGAATGTATTATAGGTGGAAGCAGTTCAAAATTATTATTATAAATAAATGTATATAACAAGGCAAAATTATAAGTAATTGGTTTTATTTGAATTTGAAAAATAATGCAATATTATATTATATTTTTATACAAATATAAATTATATAAATATAAAACATAATTTACAATTTATCAATATTTAGTAACAGTCGACATGTAAAATGTCTTTTGGAGAACTTTACTTCTATCATAATCAATATTGCGCATGCGCCTAACGGTTGGAAATACTATGTGACTATACTACGAACATCTATTACTACTTAGAAATAATCTATAATGAAATGTTCTATGTTATCTATCATTAATGATTAGCAAATGAATTGTGTAATTGATATTGCGCCAATAAGAGAAGCTTTGGTAATTCGATGTTCGATGACAAAAGCATTTGGAATAGTGCATTATAATTAGTCGCCTATAATACCTGTAATTTAATATGCAATTTCCAGCCTTAATAACTCGAAAGATTTATATGATTTCATGTATATCAATGCAGATATTATTACAGCTTGTACATTATATTTCCCAGTTATTACCTGATAATGCAATACATTAGCCATTTTATAGCGTAGTTATTATGATGTAGGTAAGGTACGATGCGACACAGCATTTAAAGCGATAAATAACGATTTTATGAAAATTAATAAAATATGTTTCGGAAGATTAAGTATTAGGTGTAATTTATTAAGTGCTTAGCAAAATATTTCTGCATTAAATTTATCCGTCGGTTTGTTCCATATCTCTGGGCGTCGGGACGCTCCAACCACCGCAATAACCGCACGTAAACGGCGCCCCAACGGCCACTGCGAAAACAAAAGCCGAACGCCGCAAAATTCATTTATTTTCTAGGCCAAATGCGCCCTTGTTCAAAAACAAACAGCCCCGAAACCGACACGTCAAAAACTTGCAAACGAACGGCCACGGAATAGTTCAACGCTACTATAAAACACAAGGCCCAGAGCATTCATTTCGAATATTCACTTGCCGTGGTTACAAAATTTATTGCTCCAGCCTCGAACTTCTGTTTAGCCCCCTACATGAATTTTCGTCATCTCGCAAATAGAGCACCCGAAAACAAATATGTCATGTTGTGTGATATGCAGATACATTCTTTATTTAGCTACATATAATATTAAAACGCTTACATTCGAATCTATGACCTATACCGCAGGTGCAGATCTAGAAAGTCATTTTGGGGAGGGATATATCGAGATGTATGAGAAAAAAGTTGGTATGTTTTTTAAGAAAAAATTCCTAAACAAATAGCATTTTAGCAAACGAAAATAAATAATATGAACCATGTATTCGTATATATTGTCAGTTGTAACTTTCGAGAATCATTCTCAATCACTGCACACACAATATGTTCTAAAATGAATTATAATAACCCGGGGGCTAGCTCACCGTGCATATATGTATCAAAGAAAAAGGAATTTCATATATCTATGATCAAATAAAACTTGTGGGATAAGCTAGAGCTACAAATAACGACGATTTATCATTTTTTTTTTTTAATGGCACACGTTTGATTTTTAATTGATAACTTATGATTGAGTTCACTATTCTGAATGTTCTTCTGAAACATGAAAGAACGAATTCGAAATGCTTGTAAAGGAATTAATGCGCAGATTTTGCGCAATACTGTAGATAACTTCTATAAAAGAGTTAGGATATTTCGTAAACAAAAGCCAACATTTTCCGATTTTTTTTAAATTCAAATCTTAATTGAAATATTATTTTATCCAACACCTCTCAATAAATGCTCTATAACTATGACGATTTTAAACAAACAAAGTAACAGATTATCCACTAGTGGGTATAATTTTGAGGAAAGCCACTAGTGAGTATTTTTTTATTTATAACATACAACACATTGGTAACTACTTCGATTGACATTTTAATTTAAAAATTTAAAGTATATGTCACTGTCAAATAATATTTCTTTCATAAATTTTTCATTTATTAAGAGGTGTTGGATAAAACGTTATACTTCACACGTGAGCAAAGTGGAATTACCCACTCGATGAAATTATTTCACTCAGCCTTCGGCTTCGTGAGCTAAAATTTCTCTCGTGGGTAATTCCTTACTTTGCCCACTTGTAAAGTAAATAACTATTATTAAAATATCTAGAATAAACAAACTCCAGCTAAGCACATTTCTATAGCGCAATATTTTGACCCCCCTGAGCCTGATAAGTTCCAATCTAAATATTTTTTTTTCTGATGCATACTTTTCGAGATATTCGTGAATTTATATTAAAATGGAATAACTATATATTCCTTAACCAATGGTACAACCACAGTATAAGAATTCACACAGTAGCGACAAAATTCAAAATATTTCTTATCCCAATATTTCAGTGATGCGCAGCTGGGAAGATGACCGCTTAGTATTCGCTGATAGGCTGATATCTTAGTAACCATAGAAAAGAGAAAATAGTATGTCAGTGTCAGTGTCAGTTTGTAACTGTCAAATATCAAGCCACAGTATTTTTGTCAGGCTAAGTTTATAAAATAAGTGCCAAATAGAGGAGTAAACTTATTTGTACCATGAAAACATGTAGGAACTTTAATAGTGCGATGCGACATGAAGATCAAAGATGCCGACAGCGAGTGACGCTACTGTGTGAATTCTAATACTGTGGTATTACTAATTTCTTCATTCTCAAATAATTTCTAAATATTGGTATATTGGGATAAATGTTTCCAATAAACATGCCACATTCTTATATATATTAGCCAAGTGGTATAGGAAAATATTTCTTCTGTGGCACGTTTTTACAAATGACGTTAAATACAAATCGCAATCTGCTGCAAGTTTTTGCTTTTAAAAAAAAATTTCAAATACATTTATAGCCAATATTATTTTGTATCTATTTGAATGAAATTTACCCTAAATCAATAATTTATATATGTTGTATATGCATATATTAATCTAGTCTTAATTGGACTTTGCTCATGTCACCACAAAAAATGTAAGTTATCCGAGGGAAAGTGTTAGAAAGAGTTGTTTCACTTTCATGGCAGTCATTTTGTTTGCAGACGATGGATGAATATGGTTCGTAATAAACTCTTCTTGAGAAGATCTATAAGTGTAACAAATCTCAACTTACAAACTCATGTAGGTAGTTTCTTAGTTCGAGTAGCAATACATAGACGAATAAAGAGGCCTCCAAATTGTTTTTTAACGCACAAATTACTTAGATATAAGCGAAGAGAAATAGAGGGCTTCACTATTTTTTCTATTTGAAATATTTTTACGCTCTTATATTTAGTATGAAAGGGTCTAATTTAATATCAGAGCTCTTATAGTTCTACAGATTGCTGATTGAAAATGAATTAAATCAGATTGACCTAAGTTTTCGTAAAGTAATTTTGATCGTCATCGTTCACGTTATTATATAAGATTATGCAAAATGAAAGCAACGGGATCAGCTTACAATCCTTGAGTTCTTCTATAACATCAAGGTGCATTTTTCTAATTCCTTCATTGTGAACAATGTACTTATTCATAAAAGGGCAATAGATATGAAATATAATTTTTTTTATGAAATAAATAAATATTTAACGTTAATAATTTTATATAACTTCTGCTTAAACAATTTAATTACAATAATAATACGTTAAATTGTTCTTTCAATTAACTTCTACTTTCTTTTTTTGCCAAAATCTAATCATCTTGTAACTTAAACTTCCACATTTTATGAAATCCCTTACATACATAATGTGCGGAAAGTAAAGAATCATAATAATTTTGCCATTATTCTGTTCAGTATTTAAACTCAATGAACGCCGGTTTAATTCATCAAATAATCAACTATGTATAATATGAAGTCATTTACATATGTAACAATTGTAGAAAACAATATATTCTGAGTAATTATTTGTTTATTATTTGTGTTTTTCAAGTTAAAATTATGTGCGTTATTTTACTTGTAGCATTACATTTTAAGTTTTGCCTCGTTTTATAAAAGATTAAAAAAAAAATTTAATAAAAGTAGGAAAAATAAATAACTGATTCCATAAAATAACAGAAGAATTTAATATCTAATATAAATTAATTAAACTAAAATATTTTAGGGAAGGAATTTGAACATTTACCTAATGAAATGAATTATTTCAAGTCTTCAGTAGAGTTGATTGTGTTAATTTACAAAAATGTGTGATTACGCCAAATTTACCCGAAAAAATTTAGGAAAACGCTTACGTGTGTAACAACCTAATTACTGCTAAAACATTAAGTAGGACTGAAGTCAGGTAAAACCGCACTTGGACATCTCCCATTACTGTTTTTAATACAAGGCGATGCCCTCTACTACATTCTTTTATCGCTGGGTCTATTAGTTATTGAATTCTCTAGTTTATTCAATATTAAACAATTTCATATATTGCATTTATGGGGTAAATAGCTCCGTGGTAACACATCGGACTGTGGATGAGATCCTCAGTTCGAATTCCACAGCCGACAGTTGCCAATTTAAATTTATCCCTGTGGTTCTCCCTCCACAAACAACTTTGGGAGCTCTAACTTGACGGCTGTTAACCGCATTTCATACGCAAAAATATATCACCTACCGAGATCTGCGTAAGCAGAGTGCCACACACATAATGGCTAACAGGCGTGATCATATATTTATTTATGATTTTCATATATTGCATGAGTAAATATTGAAACAAAATTTTTATGATTAGTTTTTTTGTTTCATTTTTATTTCCAGGTTTTTTCTTAATTAACTTTATCGTATTAAGATAAAATTAAATGCATTTTTTTTTTCTTCTGAAATAAAATTCTGCGTACTTATTGCTACAAATAACATACATTTAATGACAATATGAAAATAAAAATACAAAGTAATACTTATTTTAATGGTTATTAATTAATAAATATGTATAATAATTATATTATCACACCATTTGCCTATAATTGGATATGGCACTCGATTTTCGTATGTACTACGGTTACCATCATAAAACTAAATCAACAAATCTATTTTTTAGATAAAAATAATATGTATGTACTAATAATCATGACAATTCCTCAATATAACTCTATATTAGCGCTTATAGACTTGTTTTACCTATCACTTACTATATTTGAGGAATAGATTGTTATTGTTCTCTCATAATTCGGGTTTTTATTACTTATTTATTCACATGTACATAATAGTTATTTTATTATAAGGTACACGGAATTTATGTACGTTGTGATAACATGCGAGAAAGGTAAGAGATTATTACTTTTTGAGTTGTTTATTGACTGTATTTATCTTACTACCGATAGTAATTAACTTTAAATAATAACAAAATATTTGTTCAATATGAATTGTTTGATAGATAATAACCAAGTAAATAAATCATATAAATGCTTTTTTACTATGGATATAAGTTGTATTAGCATTAAGGCTAGTGGGTATGAACTAAATTCACCATAACTTCTAATAATGATTATATTGCCCGAAATCTGTATTGCGAATTATATTTTCCCTCTATTGCCACTGGCAACAGTTAAATTTTAAGCGGGCTACACCTACTACCAATATTTTATTGTTCTGATTTACAAAAGTTGACCTATATTCGACGTGGATTAGTCCATACATGACAGAATATTAAAATTAATAATAGAGCGGCATAGATCTACAAATTCTCTTCCAGATAATTACAAACTTTCAAAAATTATCACAATAATAATTGCGATTACAATAGTTCTATAAAACCTATATTTCATGCTACTATCCTCATGATTTATCAATTTTCTTTCAGATAATTATAAACTTTTAATAATTATCATAATATTCATTGCAATTTTAATCGTTAGTGATGTCATGCAAATACACGTGCAGAAATACATTCACGACTACTTCTTCGAGTACTCTTTTACGCTGGGGTTCCAGTACAGTATCGCATAGAAGTGAATGCTTGAGTACACGTTCCTTCATACGAATTTCTTTATTTGTATTCAAATATACGTTTTCTTCAGATTGTAGGGATTATTTGTGTAGTTGAAAGTGTAAGAGAACGTTAAGCGGGATTTATAATGAAGTAAAGTAAGAAGTAACGCAAGATGCAACGCAGGCGGTGACGCAGAAGTAAAGCAATAAATTTCGTTGGGCTTTATAATAAAGCATCCGTTGCTGCGTGCAGCCAATCAGAGTGCTAGTTCGTGTTGTTTCTTCAGCTGTCAGTTTGAATTTGATGTTTGTACTGCATAGAGAGAGCATTTGCTAGTCGAATGTAGAACTGAATCGATTTTAAGTGGAATGCTAAAGTTGAGGGTGGTAACAATAATTGTACCCTTCAAACGGAAGGGCTGAACAGGCCACGGAAGAGGCATGAAAAATTCCCAATTCCAACATTCTAGGAGTTTATGAATTTGTAGATGTTCACACAGACAGTAATTAACAGCTTAGGAGGCAGTCTGTGTAACACTAAATGCATACAAAGCCAATAAACCGCACATACAGATATGAAATATTTTAAGCGCCTTTACGAATACTTGACAATTAACTAAATTGTCAATAGCGCAAAAAAAATTCAGAAAAATCAAAATGATTACAAGTTGTGTTTTGAAATATGTTCCGAGAACACAAACAAACTAATCAGTAATATAGCGTTCTACACTGTAGTTTGAAAAAGTGCGTCCGGATTGGTCAGAGGTAGAAAAGTGAAGTTGGCCAACTATTGCGTTGCGTTGCGTTGCTTCTGCGTCTCTGCGTTGCGTTTTGTTATAAAGCAGTATATGCAGTCACGCACATTTATCTTTTGCGTTACTTTACTTCAACCACGTTACTTCTTGCGTTACTTCATTATAAATCCCGCTTTAGTAGTGACCTACTTGCTACTTCCCCTTATATATTTTCCAAATCTTAAATTGTTGAATATTAATAGTGTGCCATTCTATTATGTCTCAATTCCAATTTAGGAATTAAGCTTCAATTTCATGTTTTAAATGTTATTATACGTATAATCTCTTAAAAATTATTTGTAGTATGTGAAGTGAGCCATTTTACAGTTTTGTTTCTTTATCTGCTACTTTACAAACGCACATTATTAGCTTAGAAATATTAGTGACAATATTTTAATTTTATGATAATGTGGTAACCAAATAAAAGTGTTAGGAATCATTTAAATATTTTATTGATATTGAGTTAACTAAATAATTATTTATGACATAAGTGTTAAAAGTGACATTTCATGGGTAAGTGGGGAACCCTACGAACGAAACAGATAACTTCCATCACGTATATAATACAAAATTTCATGTACGATCTTCCTAGTGTATTAGTAAATACAAAAAAATGTGGAATATTTTCACAGATTGGGTTATATTTGTTGATTTATTGATACAAATCGTTAACAACGTGTTAAAAGTAACAACTATATCACTTTTAACACGTTGCTATGTTACTTTTAACATTAATGTCTAACTTGCTAAACAACAAAGGGCCACTTTTAACAACGGTCGTAGATAATAGTTATTTGCGATACAAGTACGTAAAGATTGTATTTAATTACGAAAGGGTTAAATAAACACGAGCGTAGCGAGTGTTTTAAGATCCCTTTTTTAGGTGTGCCACTCTGCTCAAAGCAGATTTCGGCATTATGATATATTTTTATGGGTGAATTGCGCTTACCAGCCGTCAAATCACGGCCTCCAAAGACAGTAATGTTGGAGGAGCCACAAGTATAATTTTATTTAAACAAAATTTTCGAAATTTAGTTTCGAAAATTTGTCGGCTGTGAGGTTTGAACCGAGGATTCATAGTCCAATGTGTTTCCACGGAGCTATTTTCTCCACTAGGATACATCTGTGAAATTAATCACTTATATTATTAATGTACACTATACATTTTAGTATTCACATATCGAAGTGTGCACAGTTTTTGCGAATCAATTTACAATCCGAACTGCGAGGAACAATAAATAAAAATTCAGAAAACGTTTCCAGTAAAGCTGCAGTGGCACGTGAATAATTTTCCCTTGGCGGTCATTCGCTGCTATCAGCTCCAGGCACTTGAAGTCTGTGTCTTATGAGCGGTTCCTGCCGCCTGCCGCCTGCTGCCTACCGACGCGTCGGAACGGGCCGCAGTTGCAGAACGCCGCTGTTGTTTCTTCCGCTGAACAATATCGAATCGTGCACATTTATTTTTACGGTTGCGTGATTCATCGTATGTTTTTAATGGCACCATCTCTTCAGGGTTTTGAGAAACACTTGTTCGCCTCTAATATAGGAGTATATTTTCGAGTTTAGATTTGCGAATGTTTATGTAAATGTTATTTGTTTGAAAATTAATTAATGAAATATTGAAATCCTCTGCTGTATTTGTAATGTTACAATTACAAACTCGAGTTTGTTGTTGTAGCTGTTTCATATTTGATATGCTATCAGATTGTTTTGGCGGGTAATTTAATTAAGTTTAATTGTCAGATGTAATTAATAATACATTTCAATGTTGATTTTATGTTTTAGTAACTAGGTAATATACTCGTATTTCTAAAAAGAATAATTATTGCTAATTTGCAGTAACATTAAGTGCATAGTTGGATTAATAATAATTGATGCAGTCCCAACCTAATCTGATCTACTTACAATATATTTGTACGTTTTTTTTATGATAATTTTAAATCTGTATTATGTTTTAACATTTAAATTATTATTACAATTAGTACTGTTAATAAATTATATTTGTGTATTTCATGAAATAATCTCCTTCCTATGCATAGTGAAATAAAAAATATGAAATTTAGATAGTGTTTTTATTTAACAATTGAAATTAATTAAATTTCTATTACCTACTGTTTATTACGTTCCGCACATTGTATACCTATGTAGGGAAGTATTGTGACAGATTAAAATTTTCGATAGTGAGTTTTCAACATTTCAAGAACGTTTTGTGGAGTATAGAACTCGATTTCAGTGTTTTTACGACGACGTGTGTGGTACAGTTTTTTCGTCCGCGATAACTTAAATATTGATAACAACTACATCGTTTTAAAGTTTTATATTTATTATATTCTATTTACAAAATGATTTATTAGATTTTAGTAGTAGTCTATAAACCGGAAGGTACAGTTTATTCTCAGAAAATAATTAAGTTAGAGTAAATTTTGTTATTTTAAAAAATATATAGAATAGTGTTGACAGCAATTTTAATTTGAAACATTTTTATATATTTGCATAAAATAATATTTCCATCACAGAAAGAATGTTAAGGTTTAAATTATGTTATGCTTTGTGGTTTATTTTTATATGTTTGAAGTATGACAAAGTTTGAAAGTAATATGACCTTTGTGTATTTTGCTAGAAGTAGAACTGTAATGAACCATAAATGCCAAAGTAATGTTTGTTTTTTCGTAGATATTGCTGTACATGCCAAGTTAAACACTTGATTTGAAAATTTCTGAAATGCATATTTGCCACAAAATACGAGATGTATCACTGTAGTGTCTGCATAAATCCATGTGTTGTTAGTTGGAGATTATAACTTACACTGCAGTGATCCATCTAATCTAAGCCACGCGGTTTAGAGAAATCACTGGCCACTTCGCTGAGCGTTAAAATACACTTTTCGTATTTTACATTTCTAAGAAATATATGAAAAATTTTAATAAAATCTTTTCAGTAGTAGTTAGGTTAGGAATTTGTAATCTACTCTCATTAATTTTTAATTTAAAATATATTTCATCCTTTTATTTTATATTTTGCTTACAAAAATTACAAAATTATCCTTAATTAAATGAGTGATTATTCATAACATAGATGAAAAACATAATTTCTATAACACTGTTTTGGAAACTATGCATACCACAACTAAAAATTGTATTGGAACAACTATTATTCCATACGCCGCGATTGGAATAAATTCGAAGAATCAGGGCCGCATATTGGCGCGATATATGAAGTATCTTTTGTATTTGGAAATAATACAAAAAATACAAATAAAAAACTGTTGAAAACGTCCAACTCAAATAAATAAAATTAAAACAAAAAGACGTAACCATACTAACCACACCAAGATACTTCATACATGACGCTAATATACGGCTCTGCTCCGTCAAATTTATTCCAATCGCGGAGTATGGAATGATAGTTGTTCCAATAAGGTAACGGAATGGCATATCCCATACTTGCAAACCATACAAACTTTTTGCTCCTGTGGAATATGTGCCATTCCATTACTTGTTGTAGAATATACTATTCCAACCATTTACGTGACGAAATACATCTTTTAACTATTGTAATTTGATATAATTTTTAAACCGTAAATTTTGATAAATTGTGACCGTCTATTTTCGTTATTTTGTTGTCTGCGCAGTGGAGAATCGTGTTACTATATTCTACTATTACCCATAAGTCGCATTGACGATTGGCATAACGTATGTCGGTTTTGAATCGGATGGTTTATACGAGAGTCGCGGAGCGGCTAGCCTGAAATTCTTCTTAAATACATGCCCTTATTTTCTATAAAAGAATAGTTTAAACATCAACTTCATACTATATACCTATACTATACTGATGCTGTAACATTGGATTTATTTGGCTAAGAACGTATTTTCTGCTGAAAACTTTATTGTATGTTAATAAACTAAGTAGAAGAACATAAAATTGAAAATGTAACAGAAATAATTAATTATTATACAATACTATAAGCGTATAAGCAATAGTGCGTTTCGCTTCAAAATTTGTGTATATTATTGCCTGAAACTACTAGACCCCGACAAAAGCTACATTATGGTATGACATGGATATAAATATCTTGTAAAAGTTCTGAATATTCCGGAAGCCCTCAATATAAATGTATATAATAGGTTGCCGGACGAACGGTATTTTAGTCTTCTACAATCTTTCAGATAAGAGAATTAGTCTTGTGAAGATAAATAAAACATGTAGAAATGTTGTTTTAGTTAGTTATAATTGAACTTTTGTGTTCCTTGGCCCAGATTTGGGAAACATACATTAAAATTATAGCCTCAAACAATTGGCTAACAAACTCAGATTCGTTTAAAATATACATTTTTTTGTCTTTGGTATATAGATAACTAATACTTATTATACTTTCTTATGCCTATGGCACACTAGTTAATGAGCGTCGATGAGCATCAATCTCATTGAGGAAACAACAGAACGAACCCACCTTTCAAGATTTTTAATGTCTTCAATGACGAATACAGGGAATTTCTCTGTGACAAAAAATGTTTACATGAAATGAGACACAAAGATACGTCTGAAATGAGACCCGTTTCTTTCCTCGATGATCATCGATGAAAAATAGAGGAGCCTCTATTTTTCGTCGATGACGGGTTCGATCTGTTGCTTCATCAATGAGCATCGATGCTCATCGACCAGTGTGCCATAGGCCTTAGATTTACATTTTTGGAAAAAATCTTCAAAACTAAAATATCATAATACATAATGTAAAGTGGAAGCTAAATATAAGTAAAAACAAGGTGTACACATTATTTTTTATACAACCGTAAAAAAATTTTGAACAAATAATGTCAATTCTCAAGTGTTAAATTTATTGTTTTTGCACTTCCGGGTTTAAATGCCCTTATTTATTCTTCCTTCTCGTGGACAAAAGTGTCACTTTTAATCTTGGAGGGATTAAATTTCGAAATTTAATTTGAAAATTTGAATGAAATTAAAAACTGAAAGAAAAAGTTTACTGGATATACAAAACAATAAATTCCATTTATTTCAAAAATAGAATCAGCTGTTACAAAAAGTTTCAAATGAAAGATATTAGCAAAAGTATTTGGAATATAAAATGTTATTTGCATTTTTCTTGTACATGCTTCTAATTTTGAGAAAACCTAAATTAAATATTTAAGAATATATTTCTATAATCTTAGTTACAATGGGAACAAAAACTAAAACATTTTTAATATCTATGTGTCGAACGTGTCAAACAATTGTGAAGTGTCAAAAATATGTGTGAAATATTATAAAAGTAATATTTGTATTATTAGTTAGAAAGTTTTGAAGACTATATTCAGAACAATATAACAGGTTTAACATCTATATATCAAATAAATGTCGGAATAGTCATACGTCAGGCACAAGTCATACGTGTTCAGTTGGTTTAATTTGTATAAGAAAGTAGTGTGCCCAAACCAGATTTTTTTCATATAGCGATGTCGTTCCCTATTGATTTTAAAGCAAAATACTTCAAACAAATCTTGTAGGTCATAGAATTCGGCACGTAAGTCTCTAGTCATATTTTATTTTGCACCTTTGCTAACATGTAAAATCAAATTTTTATTTTATAAACATGCTCATTTGTGTGGCAGCCATGGAATTTAAACAATAATTACAGACATATGCAAAACAATTTTCAACATTTTGACAGTTCGCGCCTATGATATGCTCGTATTTTTGTTTAAATTACATAATTTTAAACATGATTTTATATGTTATCAAAGGTGTAAAACAAAATATGATTAGTGTCTAAAGCATGGATTACACGATGAAGTTTTTATTTTCAAGTGATTTTAAAATGACATTTGATAGCTAATTCGCCTACTAAAAAACAAGCAGTTAGATGGTAATGCGGTAAAGCAACAATATGCAAGTGTACGGCCAATTTATTAAAGGAAATTTCAAGAAAAAATACCGCATATTCTGTTTTTCAGTTCATCTATCTCTCTTAGACTTGCGTAATTGTGCGAGAGAGAAAAAAATTTACAGCCAATTGAAAAGAAAAACTTCATCGTGTATCGCACGCTTTAGATGCAGAATTCGATTATCTATAAGATTTGTTTGAAGTATTTTGCTCTAAAATCAATATAGAAAGACGTATTCCCATTTCAAAAAATTAACATTGGATTTCCTATTTTGCATAAATCAATTCACCACCCAGTATAAGAAAGTAATATGTATTTTAGCTATCTAATATTGTAGCTAGAAGGAAACATTTAAATACGCAATCCAAATATGTTATAAATATTCACAAAAGAACAAGAGTAAATTCGAATAAGTTTAGTATAGTTAACCTGAATTTATATGCAAATCTTATAAAATCTTTCGGAACTTAATGAAATAAGTAAATCATTGATTGTTTCTAATTTTTTTATCTAAAAGTTTACTTAACCTCAGTGCACCGGAAGCACGCACTTGCTGTTAACTCAATATATTTCATGTCTTTATATTTATTCTTGGAGAAACAATTTCATCATGCATCATTTTGAGCACACGCTCATTTGCACGCACCCTATTAACGCGTGGGCACGTCCTGTTGTGAGAACGTGTTCCTACCCTCGCATGTGTTCATAACCATAAGTTTGATTCGCGCAAACAAACTTCCTTTCATGTCGAATAACGAGTGTCGGGTCAATAAACAAATATAATTTAATTACTAAGCGCGACGCAGCTGATCCTCTAAGTGTCGATTTGCTTCCTCTAGCTTGGGCTTGTAATTGTGTTGCGTTCATTTCGTATGTTCGTTAATTCTTGATCTACAAAGAGATACTAAGAAATTCTATTACTGCTTCAAAATAGTTGCTGCTGAAATTGTAACCACAGTTTTGTTGTCTGTGCTGAGATTTCTTAGGATTAAATTAAATTGGTTTTAACATCTAGTGAAGCTCCAGTCTATTTGTGAAACTGTACCACGCCCTTTCATTATTTTAAGCTGTGTAATAGCTTTTCATAAAAATCCCACTTTATTAGTATTTTATTTAGGTTAATGTTTGTTGATATTTTTAAAATGATATTTATTTATTACACATTGTTGGTAAAAACAAAAATACATACAAGTTAAATTCCCACGGTCTTGATTCGAATTTAGGCAAATTAGAATAATACAAGAAATACTTTTTTCCGAAATCGATACTAAAGTACATGATATTACTACGTGAAGTTAATCAAAATAGTAGCTAAAGTTAAACTTTACAGACTCTTATGTCAAAATTTTACTTCACAAGCTCTTATGTCAAACTTGAATTACAAACCTAGAATAACAAACAAATAATTCTATAATATTATTGGCGATTTTATTTATTATTTACCTTTGATAATCATTTATCGTATTTAATACAGATCTATTGCAGAACACGTCCAGAATATATAAAAAATAAAGATAATTTTTTGACCTTTCTTAAAACCAATGGAATACATCATTGTACGTCACGTGTCTGCGTTTTAACGAATCCTGTCATTATTATACTGATAATATAGCTTTAGTGATTATTCCCGGGAAAAATCTCTGTAGCTTTATTGTTTTTTTTGCCAAATGTCAGGTGTCCGATAACTATTTTCAACACAAGTAAAAAATGAGTAATAAAGATAGATTTAGTGTCGTCACTAAAGTAACCCATTATAAGACGATTTTGAGCAATGCAATGTTGGCAATCGTAAAATAATTACTGTACAAGTAGGATAATTTGACAGATATTCGACGTATTGTAGTAAATGTATACGTAAAATGAAACAATATGTGTATGAAGAATTAACTAATTAATTCCGACGAGGAAATTGGGGACAAAACACATAATTTTGAGTGTTATTTACGATAACTTCAATGTTCGAGGTTGACAACACTGAGGCCAATTCCAATTGACAACTGATAGACGTATAAATTTAACCTATATAATAATTTTTTTACAGTTTTTTCTAATTTTAGATTTTAAATAAGTTCCTTTTTATCACTCACATGATTTATTTTTCAATAAATAATAAATAAATGCTATATTCGAGATAAAAAGTGTCTTGGTTAAAAAAATTATTATATTTAGTACACAAAGATTTATTAAAATATACTGAAAAGTAATATAATACTATTTATTTTTCATTCCTAAAAAAAATTTTTATCACACCTGCATTATGAGCTATAAAAATATATTTCTAGCCCACTGATTAGATAGTTTATTTAAAACATTTTTTTTAATATGCGCTAATTTACGTAAAAATGATTTAAAAATAAAAATAACAAATTTTTTGTCCCTATTTAAAAAATATGTTTAAATTGGCTAACTACTGTGGTAACTTTTGTTAATTTTTAAATATTATTTATGTTTTTAATAGTAGATATTAATTTGATATACTTCCCATGAAGCCTACTCACTGTCATAAAATACTCGTATAGTGCACATTTCCATAACTGCATTGTGATTATAGATAATTTAGACATATTTATAAAATTGCAAAATATTAAAAATTAAGTTCTCTTTTTGATTAACAGGTAGATTTGAGTCTTACGTGTCAATTTTATTATTTTCAAAGTTTATAGAAAGTTTGTACAACAGCTAAAACCATATAAATGTTTTTACTTTATGTCTGTGCGCAATAACAATGATTGTCTAAAACAGTGGCTTGATATACCTGCCGCAAACACGTATAACAAACATTTCAAGGTTACTTCTCAAAATTAAGGCTGTGTTTATATGTATTATGAAAAGGAAATGTAGCTTTTCACACGAAAATGAATACTGTAGGTAGGAATGTGTATATAAACTCGTCAACAAAGAGACATTAAACTTTTGCTACAGTACGACTGCCAATACAATGCCCTAATTGTATAGATTCAAAAATATTTGCATATTTAGTTTACTACTTAATTAAGTTGTTCGCTCAAACTGAAGAGTCAATACTGAAATGTTTATATTGCAAAAGCAATTTTTTTGTTTAAGTAATTAAATAATTGATAGTAAAAGACTGGTTAATGATGACTGTCTGTTGTTCTATATTCTTTTCCACGGTCACACATTAAATTATTATTTATGACATACATAAATGTTTGAAGCAAATATTCAGATAATTGAATTTTTGCCTTTATTTTAATAAATGACTAAATAGTTATTTGTTTAACTTGACACAAAAATACCAGATTTACATGAAAAGCTGCCGAAGCCGATGCAATTTATGCTGCTGTGTTTGATTTTGATGCCGTGTTAATTAATTTAGTGATTATTTTAAATACATATTTTGAAAGTTATCATCATTAAATTATGTTGCTGCTAGTGATATTTTGTATAACTACGGCAGTAAAAGTGGTATTTTATATACCTGCAGCAGTAAAAATGATATTTTATAGACTGTTAGCTGTCAAAACACATTGTACTTTCTATGGCAATAAGCAAAATAGAATGTTGTAAGCCACGGTCGAGAAGATGATCTAGATTTTATACGAGGCGCTTGGTTAATAATGACCTTGTTTATAATTTTTTTTTTTTCACTAATAGCTATTGAATTATTTTTAATGAATTATATCGTATAAACTCACCTACCTATAAATATAAAAATTTAATTATAGTAGATGCCATTTAAATATATCTATCACTTACTAAAAATAATTTATCGGTTTAAAAAATATGGGTATTTTATTTTCTTGTTAAGAATCATATACATATAATAAATCAAAATTTTACAGACCACATTGCTTATTAGAACCGAGAATTAATTGCCTCAAAAATCAAGTATCTTACACCGTACAATGCAAAATGTTTATAAACTATTGTGAAAAATATAATTCTAATAGTATATTATGATACAAGTGTATAAGTAAGCTTTTAAAGCACGTACGACGAATTTAAGAGCACGACGCGAAGCGGAGTTCTTTTAACGTCGCTAGTGCTTTAAAAGCACTTATACACGTTTGTCATACGCTATTTTTTATTATAACTGCATCATACTTTGGAAAAAACTGGAAAGCAACATTTTTATTGTGAAACATTTCATAATTTTGCGCGTGTAACGTTTGACGTATATCGTTTACATGGAGACTGGTTAGCATTTGTTGTTTTCTTTATAGTTTTAACAGATATTAATAGAAATATTTATGTTGTTGCTTAGCAACCTTTAAAGCACGGCGTGTTTTAATCTTGCGTTTATGAACGCTGTAGCGTGTTTTAAACACGGATTATGATGCAGGTATAATAAAAAGTATTTATTTGTTTTACTGAGAAATAATTAGGGAAGCCAATATTGAATATTCCAAAATTAACATTTAAATCCCTATTATGGTGCGTCTTTTTGTTCCACGATTATTTTCATTATTGCATCTCGCGTAAAGTCCCTGTGCGTCACTTTATTTTGGTGCGTATAATCTATATTCCAACATAAAATAGGCTACAAAAGCCACGTCAGAATATTTACGATGGTTTAAAAGGGAGCAAAATTATCACAGTGCCAGAAAGGATGTCGATCGTTTTTAAACTTGTGATATCGATAACGTCGGATTAAAAATAAAAAGAGTTTTGATTTATCGATCGATGTGGTAGTGTGGACCCTTTTGAATTCTGAGCGGCCGCTAATTATTTACAGCGCGCGGGCACAGGCCTGTGCCCGGTCCCACCGCCCAGAAGCCGCGGTGAAAAATGATCGTCCGGGGTTCTTTAAATCACGAACAGCTCCGACAAAAACGCTCCAAAACGCTATCGCTTCCTGCGTAAGTGCCCCTGGGCACCCCTCTGACAAATCCCATTTTTATAGCCGCTCTTATAAACTTTTATATAACACCACTTGAGCGTTGCTACGTGTGGAAACAGAAATGTCTGCAATGGGCGTGTGATGCTCGCTCTTACAGATATTTATAATGTGTCGTACTCGCTATATCACTGCTGCTTCCTGCTTCAGTTCCGACCAAGGGCGGGGTCATACCCACTACTCTTGTAATTCCCTCTGCAACTACACTTTTTAACACTTGTCGACAATAAAGTTGTTCTGTTTCTTATTTAATTTAATGGTTTGCGCTCATGTTAAATTTAAATATAACTTGCTTTTGTTTTCTTCATTACTTCTTTCTTGTTATTATTAACTATAGTAATTAATTTTATTCGAAATTTGCATATTTTAATTGCAATTAACAAATTGCTAGCTCAAATAAAAAATAGACTAGAAAAAACAGTGTACTACTCATCCGAAGATTTGATATATACGAAATCGTTAGAGACTGCTGCATAAGATATTGTATCGAGGTGGAGAGGTATCTTTACTCTTCAGGTTACCTTGTTTATAGTCTCCTAAACCTTGGAATGCTGATATTCCGACGTTCCTACTAAAACAATGTTTATTCTTGGGATTCGCTTTAGTTGTTTAAATTAAACGAAATAATTATCAGTAGCCCAAATTTATACAATATCAACTAATCTTAAGTGACCATGTACAACTAAGTATGAAGTATAGTAAACCGACTAGCTCAAATGGTCAAAAATAGATGTCTGTTAATTGCAAGTGTCGCAATCTGGTTAGCTTCCGTGGGGGCTACCGAAGAAAGAGTAAAGGCAAGAGAATTGTCCAACTCAACATTCTAAGATTTAAATATAATGTGATTTGAAGAAAGTTTTAAAAGAGCACGTTTAAGACAGAGATGAACAATTCCGAACCAAACAGGGTGAGGGTGTGAATACGCAGAGAAAAATATATCTAAGATAAATAATAAAATATTCATATAGTGTAATATTATTCTTTGTTTATTGTTTGGTCCGCTAGAACGTATTATCGAAAAAAATAAAGTTACCGTCGTCTTAACATTGTTGCGACGCTGTTGTGCTTTTATGGTTTACAATCTTTTATTGCTTAATATAATACAGAAACCTTCCGAACCGGATAATAATAACCAATAATTCTAAACGTACGAGGATATTAGACATATCGAAGTTATGTTTGCATGTCTTCTCCTTGGCTCAATGATAGTTGCAGATAATATTTTAGAAAGAAATGAAGAGCAAGACTTGGACTACACAAAATTCGGCTCTTAAATCATGTCAAGCAGCAGCAAGGACATTGCACAAATTAAATTAAAATAAAGCGGATTTGTTTCCCAAGCATTTGCTTACTCTTCCTTGTTTTTAAGAATAGTCTGCCTTTTATCGTATAAAAAACTATATTGTTCAACTACATAAGCATTCCATTTTGGTTATTCATTTTTTAGTTTGCCAAACAAACATAATGAAAATTATCATTAATTTTAACACCGTGAGCTACTGTATAAATGCTGTCATTGAAAAAAGTATGTTCATCACTTACGGTAGGTTAAGGTACTTTACGATACGATACGGCGTATGTTTGCTCATAGATCTGATAATAAGAAAACTACAAATGATTCTATATTTTTTCTACATTTATTTCACATATAACATTGTTTAACTTGCTAGTAAATTAAACGTATTGACAAAGGTGTACAATGTACATTTTGTATCTTAGTAGTAAGCGGTTATTTTTATTTACACATAATATTGTAACTTTACATGTGCTAATAATTATAATGTAAAGACGATAATTTGTACACAAATACAAGAAAAACACATAGGTAAATTACGTAATCCGATTATTATAATTATATAAAGCCAATACACTCTTCCAACTAGATATAATCAGTTTTAACCTTAAAAAAATTATGAGAAAATAACTGTAGGTAAATTAGAATTAAATATTTATTTTCCAAATATTAGTCTATGTCTGTATTGTTTTTACATTGATTAAATTGTTTTCTGGCGCGCCTATGGCTTTTATAAGTTTCCCTTTAGATAAATTCTAAATAACTTCAACTCGTCAAGTCAAATCATTCAGACTATAACCAGACGATCAGGGGGCACGTAACTCACTACACATGCGTGTGGTGTACCAAGAAAATATCTATGCTAAAACTAATTATATTAAATAAATAAAGTCAATTATGAATTTAGTTTTGACCAGTGGCTTGAAGAACAAATTGTGCATTCTTGATTTCTCCCGAACTACTGATTGATGATGATAATTTAATTATTGAAATATGTGCACAGATGATTTGTTTATGTAATACATTTTAAGGCTAAGAGTTTTGATTTGATTTTATATATTGACTAGTAAGTTAATGAAAAACATATGTTTTCTGATTAGTTTAAGGAGCAAGGTGAAGTCGCACTTTAAACATAAGAGTTTAGAAAAATAAAAATGTGTTAGTTATTGAGTTATGTCATTATTATAATAGTATCACACGTGCATGTACTTCACTAATTTATTAATTATTTATTATTTATACAACATTTCAGTCGTACATCATTAAAATACTAAGAAAAATAAACTTTTTTTACTATGATTATTGGTTCCAATTTGTGCCTTTCTTATTTGAAACCTTTTTCTAAATACGCGATAATTCAGAAATTTTTTAAGGAAGCAAAAATAGGTTTTTTGTCCATATCCAAGGACCTATGCATTTTTTTCTGCCCAATTGAAAAAAACAATAAAAATGAAAGAATTTTATATCTTAGGGACAAACAAACAAAACAAAATCTATTTTAGCCCAAACGAACCCGACCATCCAACCCCTACCCACTTCCAACAACTATGACGGGCAGTAACGTCAGAAAAGTGAATTTTTGCTCGTCCCTAGGACCAGACAAGCAATATGTATTTGTTTTTGCCCCCAAAACAACCCAGTTCGTGCGCTGTGGTTGCTCATTGTGAGTCTAGGTATTTGGCGGGAGAGGGTGATGGGGATTTGGATGTTTTGGGTCAAAATTTGCTGCATATTGCTTGTCTGGTCCCACGGACAAGCAAAAATTCACTTCTAGTGTTACTGTCTGTCATAGTTTTTGGGAGTGGGCATGGTATATGGGGTGGATAGGAGTTAGGTGGTTGATGTCATTTGGGATAAAGTCGATTTATTTTGTTGGTTAACTTGGCAAGCCTGTTAAACTCGTTTTCGAAATTCTTTAGCGTTATTTACTGAAGTAATGACCACACTTTTCATTTTTAATATTTCCAGAAATTATTTGGTTATTACTGTAAGTGTAAAATGAATTAATGAAATTATAAGTTTATAGAAAAACGATTGTTTCTTTGGCTTACTTCGTACCTCTTTCAGAATAAATGTTAGCAATAATTTATAAGTTTATTGAAACATCGTGTGTAATTCAAAAGTTAAATTATCGTGAAGCTATTTAACGCATGATTTCGGTAATGTGTTCAATGTCGATACAGTATCAATTTTGCTACTATATATTGTAGGTATATACTCTTTGCAGGTATCTGAATATTGCATTTTTTTACTGAAAGCATGTTCCGTAGCAAACATAATTCAAAAACTGTGATTTAAAAATAAAATACATGCTTTTTTGTTTTCGCCAAGTTTTCATACATTTATCATGCCTTGGATATGGGGTTAAAAATGTTTTTATGTTTCACTAGAGAATATCGTCTCCTAGCAGAGCACTGCACACTCAGTTTCGGTGTGGATGTGGAAAATTAATGATCGTTATTCATAACGCGCTCTGCATGAACTGAACAGATAATAGGATTTTAAAAATCTTCTTCAAATTGATGCTTCTATGTAACATCAAACGTTGCCAAATAAACTGTAGAATATGAATCTCATAACCTCGAAATTTATGTCGTCTCAGGGAAGAAAATTATTCAGAATACGACTCTAATATTTTACATGAAAAATGAACATGCTCTTAGTGTATAAACATTGTTGTGCTGCGCATACTATTATCATCTTAACTCATTAGTGCCCGTATTAATTATTATATTTGAATTTTTCTGAAATATGGCTAATATTCTATAAGAAGACAAAAAAATTTAATATAGCCTAGCGTTGCCATTTGATAACGGTCTAGTTCAAAGAGGAATAATTTTCAAATTATTAATCAAAATGTTCAAAACATTATGTGAATTAATAGATTAAAGTATTGTTAATACTACAGTTAAAAAAATATATAAAAAAGTTAATAAGAAAAATGTTCTTACTCAAATACAATATTCATGTTTTTTTTTTCATTTTCACGGAAAGCTTACAATTAAAGACAAGAAATAAATAAAATCTACAAATTGTACAAAAGCGCTTTCCCAACCGATTGACTCGCAATGAACACAATTAAAAAATACTCCTATATCGGTTGCCATATGGCAACATTGTAGTACATTTAAATGACATTCAGCAATTATATTTTTATTCAAATATTGGGAAGGATAGAAGGCAAATAATTTATATTTACTTCAATGTATTCTCGCTGCCCAATACAATTGTGCTTCTAATTGCTTTCTAAGGTAACATAGTTATTGGTTAGTAAGGAATTTGCAGTAAAGTTTTAAATATATTATGAATATTTTATTTTAATTTGATTTTTTATTTTAAAGGCGCTCCAGTTTTCTCTATTACATAGTTATGCATTTAATAATTGTTGTAAAGAAGTATTTAAATGGGACGGACAACGAAATGGGTTCACATTCCAAAGAAATAATTATTACAACAAACATCTGGATAGAATAAAGAAAAAGGCATTAATAACAACAAAACAAGTTTGGGAGTATCGCTAAAGCTATAAATGTCACTACAATTTAGATGCGGTAAAGAGGAAAGAAATAACATGTATTGGTTGTCAGCAGAAGAAAAGAGATGTAGATTATGTGGTAGAGAAAAGGAATCTCAGGACTGTATTGCAGAGAGACGGAAAGAGAAGGAAGAAATGAAAATTTACTTATTAATTGACCAAGGAACAGGAAAAGACTGGATGGAAAAAAATTTAGAAAAAAGAAAACGTGTAATATAATTTTTTAGGTTAACTTATATAATGTAATCACCTTAGAAATAATATTTAAAAATTTGTGTAGATTCCAGGCCGAAAGGCATGAATAAACAACATTAATTAACTAACTATAATTTTTTTTTTGTATTCATAACCTTTGAAATAACATTTGACGTATACTGTTGACAACCAGAAACATTCAATTCGCACACTCGTCCTGTAAAAAGTACAAAAAATATTTTACTGAAAAACTGCTGTAAAAATAATAAAATTTAGTTCATAATGTTCGCTTAAATGAATCTCTCGGTTCAAGTAAGGGTGCTGGAAGAATGTCTTGGTTTGCAAATAACTATAATGTTCTACATCTTGTTTGAAATAAATTTTAATGATATAACTCTCTACCTTTTTTCTATGAAAGGGGATTCCTGATCTCGATTATTTCTCAAAATGATTGGGGTATAGATTTCTCAAATCATTTTCCCACTCTATTTTTCCCAAAACAAAAAACAACAGCCGCCTGAGCAAGTTTTATAATTTGAATTAAACTTTTATTTAAAAAAAAAAACAAATTGTATTTTATTATAATCAACTTTAATTCTACAGAATCGTTTTATTAGCATGTTGCTTCACATTATACAGATAACTTGCTTATCTTGTTTTCCACACATGCATTTATACAATTTCCTTATCTGTGTGAATCATAATTAAATAAAGGTTTAAAGTAACATATGTTTACATACATATGTTTACAGATGTATATAACTAGCACAATATCAAATTATGAATTGTATTCTAATCTACATATTAAAATTAATACATTTTGGGAATTCATTTCTTTTAGGAAAAATTTGTTTAGAAAAGTATTATTGTTAGGAAATAATATTTTGGGAAAAATGGTTTGCGAAAAGTTCAAAATATGTAAACAAACTTATTACCACAATAATTAAATTACCCAAGGGGCTCATTCTCAGATATTGTCTTTGAGGGCGTGATTTGACGGCTGGAGATTTGTTTTTTGCATTGTTCATCATATATCATCATGCGTTTTACATTTTATGGGTGTGGTAATCTGCTAATACATGTCTCGCAAAAGTGTTAGTAGACGGGGAACCCCAAGGGTAAATTATAAATGGCAACTGATGACTGTGGGATTCGAACTTTGGATTATTCCACACCCAAAAATAGGTAAATAAAAATATACTAACAGAAAATCTAATGTTTAAAAAAACTCCCTTAAATTTTGATTTTTAAACGAAATAATATTTAAAAAGTAGTTTCTACATATTGTTGAATATATGAAAATTTCCAATAGTTCAATAATTTACTGAAATATTCTTAAAAATGCATTATTGTCCTTCAGATAAATTACCACCTCGAGTTGAAAAGATTGCTACCTCAGCTTGTAACTTGGACATCCAAAATCTAAATATAAAATTTCGAAATGATATCGGTATTATTTTTTAAGTTATCGTGGAAGAAAAAATCATCGCACACAGACACACACGTCATCGAGAAAATAGTGGACCCAAAACGTGTTTATCTATTGAAAATTCGTAAATTTTGACTCGTCACAATACCTTATTAAACTAAATGCACTTTGAACCTACATCTGTCCGTTATAATCGACAAACAGTTCACTTACTTGCAACTAAAGTGCATTTTCGTATCATATGAATTATTCCTAATTTCCATGTACTTTATCCGACATCGCTATGGCGTAAAATTAATTTATATGTCAATAAATTTCAAGTTAATTTATGCATTTATTTCGAACTCATACTGAATAGGCCAGTTATTATACAGTTTAACTTATCTCAGCAGTTGACATCCTCTGTCAACCACACATATATTAATTGAATTTTCATTTCTATGCTTTGATGTATTTTTAAAAAATTAACTGTTTATTAAATATGACATGCAAAATATTTTATCTGATTAATTCCAAATGAATAAAACATTATTGTAATGAATTTAAATTTCAACGAATATATTAATACCAAAATTTATGACAGCGTTAATGCATGAGAGCATTTAATTAAGCATTCTTTAATTACACCCGTTCATTCGTTCAAACAGTTTATAATTATGTATATTACTGTAATAAAAACATTAAATTAAAATGGATTTCGTTTGCACAAATTAGTATTTATTTCAACACAAAATGTTAATATAAAACAGCAGTGATTCCTGCAGTATAATTCAGTTATTTATTTGTTTGATACTTGCATAATATAAAATATTTCACAGTAGCAGCACAGATTTTAAATCACTCGGAGATATATTTACAAGTTGGTACTCTTTGAATTGCAAGTACTATAAAACTATGATTAGTTTCACATATTTCTGAATATTGACCGTAAAATAATTTTGATTGATTAATAAAAAAAATGATTTATTTAGATGAATTGGTGTATCTGTACTTTTAACAATACTAACTAGAAGGTTTGAGTTATGAATTACTTTCTTTGAAACACAATGTAAATGTAACGTATTATGTTAGTTTATTTATTTATTCATGCCTTTCGACCTTGAATCAAGGGCACGAAACCAGTTTGTTTAACCTGTTTAAAATCCGGTTTCGTGCCCTGCTTGAATCTACAGGAAATTTTACATATTATTTCTATGGTATTTACATTATATAAGTTAAACTAAACAAATGTATTATACGTTTTATTCCTTCTAAAATATTTCCAATACAGTCTTTCTCTGTTCCTTGCTCATTTAATAAGTAAATTTCATTTCTTCTTTTTCGTTTCAACCCTCTGCAATATACTTTTAAATGTTCTAGAAATTCCTTTTTACTAGCTACTATTTTCTTCTGCTTACAACCAATACATGTTACTTCTTTCCTCGTTACCGCATCAAAATAGTGCTATTGTAGTGAAATTTATAGCTATAGTGTAGTGTTCGTATATTCTTGTGGGTTATAATTTTGTTTCTTGAATTTTGTTGAATTGTTCTAGTTTTTGTATGTCTCTATATCTGTTTTTCAATGTTTCTATTATAGGTTCTTTCGTTTGTCGCTTTCTCACTACTTATGCTTAATATGCTTTTCTACTTAGTTCCCATTTCATGAGTTTAGATTTATATTCATTTGCACGTTTTATTGATTTCCAGCATTCATGTAGTAATGTTTTCCGAAACTTTCACTTTTTCTTCGTACTTCTATTCTTAATTTGTCTATTTTCATTTCTTTCAGTGCTATATATATATATATATATATATATATATATATATATATATATATATATATATATACCGCGTGTCCCATTTTACATTATATCCTTGAATATCTCGAAATGAAAGCATTTTACCGAAAAGTATGCCGAATCATAATCGCCATGGTTTTGAGGGGGACATCGGATTTTGACAAACAAGCCCCGCTTTATTAAAACACTTAATTTACAATTAAATTAATCACCAATCAGTAAACTTAACATGAAAATTCTTGATAAAATCGAATCATTCATAATTAGTTTATTTAATGTCCTGTTTTCGCCCCCCCCCCTCCCAGTGTTAGGGATTGATATTTTCATAAATTTAAGTAATGATTATTATTTATAAAGTTATTAACACAATATTAATTCACGAATATTTTGCAGGAAAATCATACTTTCACGATTACAGCGCCACCTGATGGAAATTGAAAAAAAGTATCCGAATAAACCCTACATATTTTTTAACGCTCTTTCAGAATCTGCAATAAAAAATTGGGGTTTGTATTTAAAATTTTTAAGTCGACCACCCTCCCGTCCCCCCTTGTGAAGCTAGGAGGGCCATTTTGTCAAAATCCGATGTCCCCCTCAAAACCATGACGATTATGATTCAGCATACTTTTCGGTAAAATGCTTTCATTTCGAGAAATTCAAGGATATAATATATATATATATATATATATATATATATATATATATATATATATATATATATATATATATATATATATATATATAAAATAACGGATGCGTTTCACATCATCCTGTTTCAATAAAAATTGTAAGCTGCCCGGCACAGGAAAAAATGAATATTAATTTTAATTAAATCAGTATTGCCATGGAATTATATATTATGATATAAGTTTCCGCAAATATTAACATTACTAACAGAGATAAAAACAGGTGTGTCTATATATGCTGCACCTAAATTGAGAAAACTGAAAAATATTCCATCCATAGTAGATGGGAAGACAGACAATGGTAGAAAGCACACGATGCAGAATTGGGAATATTCTATTTTCCTTTGTGCCTCGTTCTTACCAAAGTTTGATTACACAGAACGCATCGCGCACCGGAGAGAATATTTTATTTTTATCTAGGAATACTGGGACCCAAGACTCTGAAATCCGCCGGCAGCCGATGTCTCGTCGCATTTGGATTTGTGACAAAAAATGAGCAGCTAGCTGCATGAAGTTTTATGAAAATTGAATTGCATCAAACGAATGGAAAATATTGAGAAGATTTGAATTATTAAAAACGCCAATGTTCAAACGAGAATAACGGCAAAGTGGAATTGAAAATCAAATTAGATTCGAGACCAATGTGTTAATGTAATCCTAATGATTTATTTCAAAATTTAAAATATATTACCTTCTCTATAAAGAAGACAAATTTAAAAAAAATAATTTGGAAAATTGTCTCCACAAAAATGTAATCTCTTTCACTAATATAACGGATGGTCCATCGATTTGTATTTTTTATTTTAGTCGTTATTTTAAATAGATATTACCGATTACTTTTCAAATAATGTGTTAAGTGTAAGTTATGCTTCGGAGTATTTCATATTCGAGCAAGTTTAAATTTTTTAATGAACCAGCCTCTATATTCTTGCAAAATTTAAATATCCGAACATACGATAACTAAGATGTAAAATTAAATACGTTCAAACATTGTATATTCTTGAAATGCTTTCATCGAATTAATCAGGAGTTCTACTTTGTTTTATATAAAATTCCAATTAATTTACCACCAGTTATAAATTTCTTGAAAACAATAACGTAATAATATAATATTACATAACTGTACCTTAACTAGGCATATTTTCATATTTACTGTTCTTTATTTATGATCTGATTACACATATAGTCATAGATAATAGTGTATCATGTTACTAGGAGTTGAAACAGGACTTTTTGTGTTGCGGCCAAAGCGTGAGCGGAGGCTATGCACATTGACCGAAACATATACTATTTTTTCTTCAAGCATTCCAAAGTAAACTTGAGGTATGTACAGCATTGTTCAGAAATTATGCCCCATAACCCCTCCACAGATACCGAAACCGAATGAAAAATCGACTTACGTTGTCGCTGGTCGAATGAGAAAGATAAACGATACGAAATGAAGGACAGATATATAATCTTTCTTTTACCTGAGTCAGGTAAACACCTCGTAGATATTCTGATATTACAATATTTGGCAAAAGTAACTTCTTGAACTCTGCGACCCATGTTGAAAATTAATATCATTTTCAGCAGAAATAAAACAAAAACCTTCTACTACATATTAAATTCAAATTATCTGATAACTAACAATATTAATGGTTAAAATCTGAATCAATTAGCTACAAAGAAATTATTTGTAACCGTGTCACCAATATAAAATAAAGGAATTTCAATGCTATTTTTTGATATTGCTTTAAATTTTTACATATTCACTTCACAGTAAAAGTATAAATATAAAAGAATTAAAAGAGGCATAAAATACAGTTGGTTACCTAAATATTACACATCAAATTATAATTAATAGTTATTAGGAAAATTGTAACACGGCCATTTAAAATTTAATCATCAAATATATTAATATATACAAGTATCATGCAAGTTTAAAAATAAATATCACAAAAAGTGTCGTCAATAAATACAACAAATATATCATATAAGTTTAAAAATAATTATCACAAAGTGTTTATAATTACAATTAATATATATAATACAAGTTCAAAAATAAATATCACAAAAAGTGTCGTCAATATATACAAAAAATATGCCATGCAAGTTTAAAAATAAATATCAAAAAAGTATTGTCAATATATACAAAAAATATATCATGCAAGTTCAAGAATAAATATCACAAAAAGTGTCGTCAATAGATACAATAAATATATCATACAAGTTCAAAAATAAATATCACAAAAAGTTCCGTCAATATATTCAACAAATATATCATACAAGTTTAAAAATAAATATCACAAAAAGTGTCGTCAATATATACAAAAAATATGCCATGCAAGTTTAAAAATAAATATCACAAAAAGTGTCGTCAATATATACAAAAAATATGCCATGCAAGTTTAAAAATAAATATCACAAAAGTATTGTCAATATATACAAGAAATATATCATGCAAGTTCAAGAATAAATATCACAAAAAGTGTCGTCAATAGATACAATAAATATATCATACAAGTTCAAAAATAAATATCACAAAAAGTGTCGTCAATATATACAAAAAATATGCCATACAAGTTCAAAAATAAATATCACAAAAAGTGTCGTCAATATATACAAAAAATATGCCATACAAGTTCAAAAATAAATATCACAAAAAGTGTCGTCAATATATACAAAAAATATGCCATACAAGTTCAAAAATAAATATCACAAAAAGTGTCGTCAATATATACAAAAAATATGCCATACAAGTTTAAAAATAAATATCACAAAAAGTGTCGTCAATATATACAAAAAATATGCCATACAAGTTTAAAAATAAATATCACAAAAAGTGTCGTCAATAGATACAATTAAAATAGACAAATATTAACATTAGTAAAATGTGTAAAAATCATAATAAAAACCTAATATTTACACCAATAGCCGTTGTTTTCAATAACAGCTTCTACTCGCCGCGGCATCGAATTAATCAAATTCTGGCAGTACTCGCTTCCACGTAGATCCTCCCAGACGCGAAGAACATTTTGTCGAAGTGCTGCTTTCGTTCGCACATTTCCTGTCCCTCTCTGCACCATTGTCGCCCACACGTTTTCGATGGGGTTCAAGTCCGGAGACTTAGCAGGCCACTGTAGTAAAGTTATTTCCGGATGATCGTTGAACCAGGATTTTACAATTCTTGCGGTATGAACCGCAGAATTATCCTGTACAAAAAAAAAGTTGCCATCAGGAATTATCATCCTTACAGACGGCAACATAACTTCCTCCAAAATTTCTAAATAATAGGCTGCATTCATTTTTCCTTTAACTCTGCAGAAGAGCAAAATGGAGTCTCGCTGACGGCCCGTTGCAAATTTTGGACCGTATCGGCATTCGCAATTATGGTTATACCGTTACTGCGATAAATAAATTGAACACTTCTGCACAAACTGTATAATATTTAACGTTTACCATATGAAATGATACTTTTTACACGTCCCGGGACCGAGATATATAAAAAAATATTTCAATTATTAAAAAAATACAAACCGAACCTACGCATTTTACAGTTTTAATAATGAATAACCATAGAAATGGAATTAAATTCAAGCTAATATTTAACGTTTTTCATAAGCAAAGTAAGGAAGTGGACATTTCCATTTTTGATATTTTTGATGGTATTTTTAGCCTTTATCAAAGAAGTGAAATGAAATTTGTTCTCTAATTTAGGTGTAAATTTTTAATCTCTTCAACTTTTATGCAAAACATTTTTCTCCCCTAATTTATTTATTGACAAGATAAAAGTTCGAATATCGAAATATATATATATATATATATATATATATATATATATATATATAATTGTTATTAAATTTTTTTAATAATATTTTTATTTGTATGTATATTGATAAATATTTTGTTATAAGTCATAAATATTTGATGATATTTACATTACAATATTAATATTATTAGATTTCAAGAAGTTTGGATGTCTCATCGAACTTGTGTTCGCATTTAACATTCACTTGCATTTTGCCAACATCAGAAGCGAGAAAATTTTTAATCTCTACGAGGTGTTTACCTGGCTCAGGTAAACAAAGGATTATACATATATCTGTCCTTCATTTCGTATCGTTTATCTTTCTCATTCGAACAGCGACAACGTAAGTCGATTTTTCATTCGGTTTCGGTATCTGTGGAGGGGTTATGGGGCATAATTTCTGAACAATGCTGTACATGAAATGCAAGTGTTATTTTTTCTCTCATTTTAAACAATAAAATATGACGGAACCACACAAAACAAATGTCACTTATCAGAACTGCCCTTGTCGGTGCTGCCAGCAGTGGTATATGAAACAACTGAAATATTATTATACGGCGTAAAATAATATTTATATAATTGCATTACTAACAATAGTTATTTACTTTACAAGTTGGAAAAGTAAGGAATTACCCATGAGAGAAATTTTAGCACACGAAGCCATCTGAGAGCAGTCCCAATTGAACGGGTGAAATTTAGGTTTTGTGACACTTTTGTAAAGTAAAGTGCGCAATCTGAAGCTCTGCCTTCAGTCTCTCTACACCGCGCTCGCCACCATCTCTCTTTAGGTCATACCACGAATTATGGTTATACCCATAGACAAGCGAGATAGATTTATAAATATTGAAGTATCACAAAACCTCAAATTTGACCATCAAAACGACGTTTAATTGGGAACGCACCGTAGCGGCTTAAGCCCAATCTAGTGTTATATAGAAATCAGTGAAAATTACTCTCTAGTGACTTTTCTCAAAATTAAACCCACTAGTAGGTAATCTGTTACTTTTCTTGTTTAAAATCGCCATAGTTATAGAGTATTTGTTGAGAGGTATTGGATAAAATGATTTACTTCTATTTCGTATATGTAGTAGCAAAAGAAAGTATATTATAATACGCTCGAAGAACAAGAATAATCAGAAACTTTTTCAATAAGTTCAATACAGTGATAAAAAGTAGTAGCATGTAATATATGTGTAAATTTTATTTTAAAAATGTATCGCATTATGTTATTTTATAAAAATTCGGCCAGGTCATTATTGTAAGTGAAAAGTTTATAGCTTGCAAACTGAATCTATGTTTAAAGTTTTAATTTTCTGTGAACATTAGCGTTGATTCTCATATGTTAAAGCACGATTGCTAATCGTAATTGATACTTAAGTAGCCCTGAACGCTGCTTAAATGTTTAATTAATTTATTCCGCTCAAATAATTAATAAATTAAAATAAGATGTGCTGCTTAATTTATGTTTCATGCATTCGATTAACTTGTATGTACGCATAACCGTTTTGTAGGTTTCAGCATAGGTATATGAGATTAATGTGTTTTGAAATGTTCAAATCTGTGCTGGAATCTGTGTAGCTTCTTATTAAATTTGAAAATATTAAAATACCGGCTGGGGTATAAAAAGAAAAGAAGTTAAGAATTAAAATTCATGATGAAACAAGCACGGAACAAGCAGTAAAGATGCGGTCGGGACCGGAAACTTGTTTGGAAGTTTAAAGCAAGCCGCGGCGGCCGGCGAACAAGGGCAACGCAAGTCAAACAACCGCACAAAGCGCACAGTGGCCGCGGACAAGTAGACGTAGAGGACGGCTCCGGGTCTTTAATTAAACAAACAGGCGTAACAAGTCGCCCGCGCCCAACGAAAACCGCCCCTGTCCACGCACACAACCACTGTCACTCGCCATTATCCACTTTATATATTAAATACAGAAATATTTGCCCTATTTCACGTTTTACTGATACTTAATAGTATTACTTCTTGCATCAACAAATTTAATTTTAATTTAATAATTGTAGATGTACATAGACAAGTAGAATCGTGAATAATAATAAATCATCCCTCATTGGGGACGCATTGTCTTCTTTTAACAATTTATTCTAAATTCTAATTATTTATTTAACATTTTTAATTCTATTACTTCCATAAGCATATTAATAAATTACAGGCTCTAACCATTTAGCATAGTTTAATCTAGTGCAGGGATGGCGAACTCTTTTGAGACGTAGGTCAAATTTTGTTCATATTTTTTTTGTACTAGCTCGTAGGTCACTAATGCCCATTGCACCAGAGTTAAAAATTTTTAACGTAGTGTTTTTAAAACCAAACATCTTTAAAAGTCAATTGGCCGCGGTTTGATAATTTAAAATTTTTTAGTGGGGTTAAAAATTCTTTAGTGTTTGGTGCAAATAACAATAAGTGTTTGAATGAAAGCAATCGTGGGTCAGTTAAAAATCTTGCGTGGGTCAGTGTCTGATCATAGGTTCGCCATCACTGATCTAGTACCTAACACTAAGCATTATTATTATACACTAGATTCCTTATACTTTATCATTATAACACTAAAGCAGTATTTACAACAAGAAATCGTAAGTGGTTATAATTTGCGTTAGAAGATTGACATAAACGTTTCTCTTGTGGTGTTCTTAACACCAAAATTAGATCGAAATTTACGTCTAATTATGGTTAGCGAGTTTATAAGAGTTTATATAGTCTAAAGTTGTGGTTCGGTTCGAGGATAGCGACTACGATCATTCAAATGGAATAATAAAATCGATTAATGTATTTTTTCCGAAATCCATACTAAAGTACACGATATTACTACGCGAACTTAACCTTAATAGTGGCTAAAGTTCAACTTTACAGACTCGTATGTCAAAATTTTACTTCACAGACTCTTATGTCAAACATGAATCACAAACCTAAAAAACAAACAAATTTTTCTATAATACTATTGGTGAATTTATGTATTATTTGACAATAATTTATCGGATAAATGCAAATCACATGCAGAATACGTCTAAAAGCAACAACAAAATAATAAGAATTATAACCAAATACACTTTAACAGTACTTTTGTTATCATGGGCATCCCCGTCGCAACAGCTAGCTGACGTTTTACAAATACGTAATGCTGTTTATTTATGTTTTTAATTAATAATTTATCGATTTCAGAAAAAATATAACGTACATGTATCTCGGCACTAAAACATTTTTTATTACTCATATGGTTTATTCCCCTCGCCTAGGATAATAAATTCCATATTCGTAATAAAAAAATTGTACTTTAGTGCCTTGATATACAAATAACTATTCATTCATGTAGAAATGCACTATATCAATAAAATCATGTTCGTTTATTGTAATTTTTGTTTCTGAACAATTATGTACTTATAAAACTAGTTCTAGATGCTGTCAATAAAATTAAAAACTAATTACATACCTTACTTTACAAGTTTTGACTGTAATCAGTCTTCTGAGGTGAGATAATTTCTTTACCTATTATGAATTCACCTTCGCAATCAAGAACAAACTATCACCTAATGAAAATGTTGAAATTGTATTTCCTATGTCCTATAAAAAGTTAAAATTTATAAGAATCTGTTATTGGTATTTTTTTAATAAATCAATAATGTGAAAACAGAGAAAGCGTAATTCCGAAATGATATTATAAATTACAAAGATGAAAATTTCCTTTGTGGGAAAGCTTCAGTTCATAGTTTATTCTAATAAAAAAAAATTATTTAATTTTTTGCACACTTATGAAATCAGCTAGTTATTTATTTATTTGATACTCTGCTTAACAAATATAGACAAAAAGCCAATTTAAAGAAAGAGCGAGCTAAAAATGGGGAATTCGATTTTTAGGACTCTCGCATGTACAGCAAACAGGCAAAAAGCTGACATGAATAAAAGGTCTATAGGTCGATGTGTAAGTTCAAAACACAAATATGGAGAAAAGGTCAACATCGGTAGGGAATCCATTTATATTATTCATTGGGTTATGTATCTGACTGGAGAATCTCATCACCAACAATAAATTTGCAACGAGATTGGCGTTACGTTACACCAAAAAATCTATTTATGAAGGTAACGTTTCGTTCTCCATATCATTTAACATGCACACAATTATTAAAATGATGATCCTATAATTAAAAAGAAATTTAATTTAATTATATAATTTCTGTAGGATGTTTTATTCACAATAGAATACTGTAAACATTTTATTTATATACTATGCGATGATGAAAACTATGTATAGTAATTCGCAACGTCGCTTCGTATTTAAATATAATATTTCAGAATTTAATCTAAAAGACTTTTATAATTTTATCTGAGTTCTAAAAATTTTTTCAGTATTATTCATATTTTGTTCGACAATTCCCTACATGCAGTGCGATACCCCGGTGAAAAATATACCGAATAACATTTAACATTAACACAAACATAAAGTTACTAGAATTAGAAGTAAATCTAAGCGAATGCTTTTTTTTTCTAGTAGATTTTACAATTCACGATTTTGAACTTTTTCACAAGACTGAGTATCACAACTTGATAATAAGTTTCATGACAACGTGGCGGACTGAGTTAACTGAAGTTATAATTGCATAATTCGTAGTGGAAGTTTACTGGACACACACAATAATAAACTCAATTTAATTCTAATATAAAAACATCTACAAGAAATTTTCAAGGGAAAGATTTGGAATTCTATACCTCCAATAGGTTTTAATTTAATTTTATATGTACGACGTGCCCACTATGTATGGAATATAGTATATATCTCGATAAATATCGACTTTATAAAAAAGAATTGTATATAAAAGTTGTTTAACATTTTATTTTCAGGAAATAAATGAGTAACGAATAACACTTTTATTTTTTTAAATAGCAATGTACCCTTTTCATTAGACTTTGATAGAGATTTTTTTTCTCTTTTCGATGACATAAAATCTTAGTACCCCTACACCAGAAAATTTTTCAAAAAATCTAGCCGAATTGGAGCAACTAATATAAGCTGATGCTGAAGCAATTTCTCTTAGATCGCTCATAAATTCTTTTCAAGCTTTTCGTTATAGGTTGGGCCACTGCCTTGCCGAACATTTTGAACACTTATTACCATGGAAACCATTTTATTGCTAATTTCGATCATTTGTTTTATTTTATTTTTTCGTTCATTTACATTTTTTTCAAAAATTTTCTGGTATAAAGGTACTAAGATTTTTTGTCACCGAAAAGAGAAAAAAAATTTTAAAATTAGATGTATGCTGCGTATTAGAAAGTAATAAATACCTACCGTTCCGTTACAGGGATTTCGCGAAAACTATTACAGTTTATTGGTTTGTGTATTTGCTTATTTTATTGTTTATTGCTTCTTCCGTTGTATTCTTAAATTTATGGCAGTCTCCTTCAATATTTGGGGAATGTCAATGTGCATTACCAAAAATTTCAAATTGTTTACTACTAGACAAAATATTGAAATATGCAATTATATGCAACTTTTGTGAAAATATGCATAATACTGCTCAAATATGCAATATATGCAATTAGTAATTAGCATTAATTAACTCTAATCAATGTAATTATATGCAAAAATTAAAATATATGCACTTTGCATATAATCCGCTCTCTACTTATTTGTATTTGCGTTTTATAATACGCTCTTATTAAAAGTATGCAGTATTTCTTAGAAAGCTGCATTACAATGGACAATAATTCTAGTAATGACTGCTTTCATAATTCATAATATTCTAAAATACCCAATAAATAATTTTTTTTTAAGGGAAGAATTATTAGTATTTAATTTAATATCGATGTCGAATGAAAGTACGAATATTGTTATTGTTTTCGTCAATTTTTTGTCTTGTCAATGCTGAGAAAATAAAAATGTAATATCTTTGTTTAAAATAAATGTCAGCAATACAGCAATTTGGTTAACATAACGGCGTTATAGTTGAGAGTTAAACATGGAATATATTTCGGATGGATGATCGCGGAGAATTTAGATACCTGCATCCTGCACAGAAAAATAAAAAGGGTTAATCGATGAATAATAATATTTAGAAGTCGTTATGTAGTTTACCATATTTTTAATATCAATTTGGATATATAAAATATTCATCACACAATATTATTACATATATTCATAAATATTTACCGTTCAGCACTTAACTGTAACCTAGTTTGGTTCGCTAATCGCAAACTTTTAAATTTAGTGTTCAGAGTTCGGTAATGCATAGAAACGTATAGATCATAATTCACTTTATTTACTGCAGTAGCGGCGGCGGTGGCAGCAGTTCTGCTGGAAGCTAGAGCCTGCTCACTCTCCCATGAGTGATATTCGCTTTTCATGGTCTCCCGGATCCCATCATGAACAGGCAGGCATGGAAAAGCTCTTTAGTTTTTAAACCAGTTTTGAATATCTACCGATCGTAGTTCAAGCTTTGTTTTACACTCGGTCTTTCGAGTTTGTTCTGTAGAAAAATGATATCTGTAAAAATACTACTTTAAATGTCAATTAAATTTGTAATAACTTGTATAAAAAATTAAAATCAAATGATTACAGTAAAATTTAATACAATAGTTATTTACGATACAATTACGTAAAGCTAGTTTTTAGTCCCGAGTGGGTATATTAAGAAACGATCGTAGCGAGTATTTTAAGACCCTTGAGTGACTAAAAATACTTTACATATGTGGATCGTACAATATTTTATCTACGATATAATGAATAACTCCAGTATATATGAGAAACAATATTTTTATTTATGAAGTAAGATCACAATATTAAAAAAGTTTTCCATGATTTTTTTACAAATTTGGCGTATTTAAAAATTTTAATCACTCGTTGCTCGGCAACCCGTGAGTAATGGGATCGTGTTACTAAGCAACTGTTTTACAAACTTGAAACTAACAGTTAAACATCAATATTACATGCTATCGTTGATAAAAATGACTTTATTTTGATAAAAAAAATTACATACACCAAAAACATTATAAGATCACGACCAACACCTTGACTATTCGAGTTAAAATTAAAATGGTAAGCGAAGAGCACTACATGTTTTACATACAGAATTTTGTACCAACAATACGATTATCTTACTAATGATAATAACTTTTGGCCAGTATCATACATGTATAAACTCTCAAGTTTGTAAATAAAAAAATAGTAGTTATTTGTGTTCATGTCCTCTGAGGACGACAACCTTAAAAGACTCAGGTTTATAGGCATCAAATAACATCTTTTGCGGAAAAACAATTTTTTTTATTACTTTGAATTTTTGTATAAATTGAAAAGTTTGTTAAACTAGAGATAGCAGGGCAGTTTGTTTTGTATGTAGGTGATGAGTATGGTACATTTCTACAAGTTAAGACTGCAATTCGTTTCTTCTCAATTTTACTATCAAATGTAACTCTTAAAACTAGCTTAAGTTAAAGTCTCAATAAAAGCGTCACGCTATTCATATTTTATAATTATTTGAGGTAAGTAGTGTAGCACTTATTTAAAAAAAAAAAGAAAAATATTTGAAGAGGTAGACAATCGTCAAAACCAAAACAGTGCTTGTGAAGTTCAGTGTGATTGTATTAGCTGAAGATTTTTTAGTTTTTGAATAAATAAATAATAGCTAAGTTAAAATCAAGTCATTAATTTTTATATTTAGTCTAATAGGAAATATGTAGCAGCACAGAAAATATGCAAGCTATTTATTATTTATTAAATAGAAATAATCTACTTACTGGATTCGTCTGTCGCATTGACTACCTATTAAATGCCACATTGTCTGGTAATATATGTATCACTATATCTAGAAGTTCACAATACTATATACTACAGTTAACCGGGAATCAATTTGTATTCGTATTCACTCTACAGTTCATTATTCTAAAAATGTTAATAAGTTTCTAGTAATCATTTATATTATTTAATTAATATTACCATGTATTAAAATACATCAATAATATGGAAATTACACTATTTCAAATTAGGCACTCGCATATTATATCTGTTTGAGCTGCATTTAAACCTATACAATTTGTTTGATGAGAATTTAAAATGAATACTTATACAATATCTATATGTGAATCCCAATATATGTGATAAATATTGATCAATAAAAAATTAATTAATTCTAATGCAAGAAGTAAAAAGAATAAATTGGAAAATATACATAAATATAATAATAATTACTTATAAGAGTCGACAAAATAAAATCAATTCAAAAATTTAAATTTGAAATAATATTTTAACAATTTTTTTGATAGACTTCAAAGACAGGGATTTACAATATTGAGTTAAGTCGTTATAAAATTTTCAGTACGAAATGCACCTTTAAATTTTGTCTTACATATAACAGGAATAATATACAATTCTTTAACATGTAATGGATAATTATGATATTGAATATGATCGCTTTGAGCTTCCTTTGCACACTGAATAGAATGATCCTGTCTTGTGAGATGCTAGTGCAGCAGGTCTAGGCGATCGCACCATCTTCTCCTCAATCTTTGCCATCATCAACTGTGTTAGGTCGTCAGCATGGCCGATGAGTTTCGTCCCGGGCGGAAGATTAAGATCAAGCATCAAATAGTATGTTTCACAGCATGGGTTCAAGAACCGAGCTTTGTAGGACGCCGCAGCTCACTGCAACTTTATCAATGCTTTCTTTGTCGTGGAATATTGTAACAAAATGTTTTCACTGGAAAACTAAATAATGATATGATAATTAGTTTCAATTGCGTAAAGAAATAGTTTAGTTTTCCCAGGCCCATGAAATCTCTGCGATATGAGTCATCGGTCATGGGTTCGTTCTGATTAAGGGTATTTGTTGTACTTGCTGTCGGTCATGACATGATAGTTTTCAAAGTAATCCTAAAGTAGAGACTCGAGGGATGCGATCGTCCTTACGTCGGACAAAATGGACCGAGAAGTCATCTATGTCATCGTGAATCGTTGATAACGTGGAATGTTTAAACCTTTAGTTCATGGTTTAGAATTATTATTTTGCGTTTGTATTATCATTTATAACTGTTATTATCGTTTTGTATCATTAATTGATATATTTACAATATTTCGTTCACTCAAATAGTTTTGTTTAGTTTAGTTCTATGTATGGTGCAAAGCCTTTTTTCCTAAACTTCTCTACTAATTTTTTTCATGAAGCCGAGTTATACTTAATAGAACATATTCCACCATTGTCCCCATTGTATCTTTCCTTGTTTCTTTCGCTATTTCCATCACAGCGGAGATGGATTCCACTGTGCTACGCCCATCTCTGAAGTTGAACTGCAGCTGGGAGAGATCCCCGCTTCTTACGATCTCCTTCTTAATCCTTTAAAGAAGAAGATGTTCCATGAGTTTCCCCAGTCTGCCGAGTAGACAGAGCGGTCTATATGACGAGGCTTCTTGCGGTGGTTTGTCCCTCTTCCTGATGACGACCAGCCTCGCTATTTTCCAGGTAGTAGGAAAGTTTTTGTTCGTCAGCAGTTGTTTATACAGGTCTAGAAATACTTAATGTCCCCTTGCCATGATCTTCATAAATTCAGTTTGATTTCTTTCAGGTCTTGTCACAGTCTCAAGATTTTAGTTCGAAAACTACAGGATTTCTTCGCAGGTAGATGTTATCGACAGTCACTTGATCTTCATTTGCACTGGAAAGAGGATACTGACGATCTCAAGAGTTTGTGCGTGAGGAAGTGTTAAACTAAAGGACCATATTCCTTGATTTTTCATTAGATATACAATCATATATCCATTTGAGACCAGAGTTTAACGATAACTATGTCTCAACTAAATAAAAAGATTTATCAGTATAATTGTGTCTATATTTTGATACAAATTCATTTCTTCTGTACACATAGTACCCGATTTAAAATGTGACTAGTACTCATGTACCAATATTAGAATATAAATTTGTGTTGGAATAATTACACTGAAATTCGGTTTACAGCCCTCAAGTTACGCCTTCCTAAAACGTAAGTGGATGCAGACCACAGGAACAAATATCCACCAGTCGATGAGTTATCACAGAGATATTTACGTCATTTAAAATAATAATAATAATAAAGATATACTTTAGTTATTCGAAAAATTGGAACAAATATAATAAAACTCCAAATATTATACCTAACACCTTTAATTTTTAAAGTATTATCGCAGTTGATACCATATTTAAAATAACTTTATTTATTTACTTTGATTGTTGTCAAGTAGAGATGGGCGCTGGGCGTGAAATCTAATGGGTCACGCTGGGTCAATGAATTTGGAACGTAAGTAACGTGAACGTGAAAGTTATATATTGGGAGTGAACGGACGTGAGCAAAAAATAATTACTCACTCATTCCAATGTCATGAAATTTAAAGTTTCCTTACTTTATCTTTTCTCGTTCGTGAGTTATTGATCAATCTACGAACACGTCCATCCATCTATCCATATACATGGGATTGAGAAAATGAGCAAATCTGAGTTAGGGGACCTAAAAGCATTTATTTCCTCTCATATTTCCAATATTTCCTTATACTATATATAACAGAGGGAATTTTATATATAAATATTGTTGTTTGCATCTGCTGACCTATTGCTTTTTGAGAAATAAGTATGGTCTATCATAATAATTAAATAAACTAGTTAGATTCATTGAACCCAAATTCATATTATTTGATCTAATTAAGAATAACTAAAAAAAAATTGTTATAATCTTAAAAATGGAAAATTGTTGTACTCAATTCACATGTATCTTGAATTCTGCCATTTTTAAGAATATTTAAAGAAAAAATTACAATTGAAATAATAACAAATGAACTTGGGCTACAGCTGTATGGGTAGCGTTAAAGCCGGGTCACTCCACAAGTTAAGCAAATGCTGCGGTTAGTAGTTGGATGGGTGACCCCTTTGCGAAAACACATACCACCGAATACTGCGTGGCGTTATCACACCACCGAAAATGAAGTTCCGAGGCGTCATATAACCTCAGTAGATGAGACCGCTTAATATAAAAAAAAAAAACAAATTAACAATAATTCCTAATTTAAAGATTTCAATGGCTCGAAGTTAATGGTACCTCGAACAATATTTGTGAATCTGATGACAATAAAATATAGAACAATGTTTCAAATAATAATTGTTGGTAATGCTATTCTACAATTTTGTCATTCCAATGAAATTTACTCTATCTCATTTATTTACTATGATAAACCCAAAAATCCTGATAGGTATTGACATAATGTACTACTTACTGTTGATAAATTGTTCCCAAAATCCAATTCGTAACATAAACATAATGCTTCCTTATATGTATGTGTGTGCAGGAGATAAAAATTTTCTTTTTAAAAATAAACAATTTTCCTTTGTATAATTTTAACTGAGCCAATATGATTCTGTGTTCGTAAGTGCTACCATATATTTAAATATTGATTTATAATCTAATTCAATATTCTTTAGCTAAATTTATATTATAAGGAAAAATATACAAATTTCTTTTGTTCTGAAATATTAAGTTTTCATTCTATCATGAATTTTAAAATTCCGTTCTTCGAAAATGAAATTCCGAATTGTTTATTTTAGCACAGGAACTCATTTCAGTATGATTTTGTTTTAGGTTCAACAAATTCAGATCCAATTTAACTTGCGATAAATTGTACGCGGTTTAGTTTCTGTGATGCCAAAATTGAAGTTAGAAAATATTTCTTGGAGAAATTCTCTGAAATCACTCAATCATTCTGAGTGTGTCAATAATGTTGGCGAGAGAATAGAAGAGGAAAAAATCTCGTTCTTTAATTCAGGAAAGATAAAAGTTTACTTTAACTTTTGCAGGATTCTTGTAAGTATAAATGAAACTTCGAGCAATTTTGATTCCAAGTTTTTCCTCCAAAAGTTATATTATTGTCTTTAAAAAGTATTTTTGTTTTCTGGAAAGCTTGCAGGGGATTAAAATTGTTTTCCCAAGCAGTAAATATTGCAAGCCAAGTGTAAACATTTTTTAATTGCATCGTTATTTTTCCATGAGCTATACGTGAATTAGGAAATATGTCTCCTGCTAACCTATATATGATTATTTTTAATTCCATTTTAAATACTTTTAGAGTTTGTTTTTTTTTCAATGTATTCAATAGTGGTTCATTCTCACTAATTAGACAAAAAGTTTCGAAACAATAATACAAATGTTTTTTCCCTTACACTGTGTTTGAAATATTAAATTGTTTGACTAATTGTACTTGAATTTATTTTAAAACATTGCAAATAATTGAGTTGATATTGATCATAATTGCAATACCGTAAGTAGACGTATCTATATTTGACAATTTTTAAAAAATTTATTTCGAATATAGAAAGAGCAGCGAAAATGTTTCAATTTAAAGATAATATTTAGAAGCAAAAATATTACCTTATAACATTTAATAAATATATATTATTTATTATAAATGAAGGTCTCAGGAAGGAGAATTTTTTTTTTGGATGATTGTCAATTATTTAACTAGTTAAAGATGTCACAGAGGAAAGTCGAACTAATGTACAAATGATAATATTCTAGCAAAAATAAATAGTATTTGTACGAGTTAAAATTATAATTCTATCCAATTTGATATCAAATACAAACATTTTTTGAAATTCCTTGATGTGTTATGTGCCGTTATTAAATAATCAAATTCGCTGTGAAAAGATTATACCAGATTTTTTTCATTTGAGAACATATAACATGAATTAAAATTAAAATTAGTATGATTGTTAATCAAGTGCTAATCCACGGTGCTCACATTTACTAACATTTGGATATACTCTCTCAAAATAGTAACAACTTTCTAATTCTACATAATATTTCGGTGCGATTTTGTCAGTATAACAACTTCGTTATTTGGGCGTATTTGAAGTTTTAATATAATTTTAAAACAAATATTTTGCATTTAATGTACTAATGAAATTTTAATTAAAAACAATTCGTATGTAGTTCTTCAATACTCACCGTCTGTAAATTCTACCAGTTCTTGTTCAACAATATTCTTTTATATATGTCTGGCTATGTAACTTGGAATTTATAACTCAAACATGAAGACTTATTTGCGAGATATTCCTTGATAAATAATTTGACAAGTATTTAATTTAAAAATGTATTTTAAAAATATCCTTTTTATTTTTCCTGCTTGTTCAAGGATCCAAGATATTAATAAAATAAATGACGAAAGGTTGCTCCGTGTCGCTGTCTTCCACGCTTTGTTTTGTTTGTACTAGCACCGACTTGGTCCCTGGGGCTTACTCACGATATTAAACCAGGTTGTTCTGAACGTTCAAGAAAGAGTATTGCGCAACATGCCCATTACTAAATGGCCAATAAAATAAATGACAAATTACAAAGTGGATGGCATCTGAAACGCACTCTCTTCGCTACAAAATGTTTTTTGTTTGTTTCCCCAGCAGCATCACATCGACGCGGGGAGTTTTCCCACTTCGACCATTCCCACCTCGGTCATTAATAAAATTTGTTTTCACTTTGAGATCATAAAAACGCTGGGATGAATTTTTCGTTTATGACGCTTTTATTTTGACTGAATTTATAGCAATATAATGTAATAGGCGTATCCCAAAAAAAAAGAGTTTTTTTCACGACTAGGAGAATTATTTTCTATAATATATAAAATTATATTTATAATGAAATATAATTTTGTACCTACTTATACGTGCTTAACAAATAATTTTTATCTATTTTATAAAAGATTTTTTGATTCCTGAAAATATTTTTACAGAACTGCATCCAAAACTCTATGAGTTCTGAAAGATTTCTCAACTTATTGCTACTTTTTAATCTTTATTCATAAATAAATTAAAGACGCTGAAATTGCGAAATCCCTGTTTTACCGACAAAATTTAACCAGAGTGTTCTGTATCACAACCTCTCTTTCAAGAACCACATCTTAACCATATGTACCACAACAAAACTTCGAACGATAACATGTGACCACAGTTAAGTATACCCCTTTGGGCCCTTTACAGTTCCATCCGTCGAAAACATACTACCCAAATATTCAAATTCATTCAAATATTTTAATCTCATACCATTCTCTGAATTTTAATCAGTTACCAAACAATTCTTCTTAAACACCAGCACTTTACATTTATCGATATTCAATAACAGATTTAAACCTTTCCCTACTTTATTTATGCTCACAATCGTTATTAGTTTATTTGGATGTGTTTTCCAATGTTTGCAATATTTTACTGTTTATTTGTCATTTGTTCCCCTTAGTTTTAAAAAAATGTCTGGGTGGGGTAAGGTCAGTTGGTTGACCCACACCATAACTTAAAATTAAATAAAACTAAATACAACAGTCAAACAAATAGGTCCATTTCAATAGCCCCCCCAAATCATTTTAGTTATGTGCTCAATTGTGCACTATAATAAAAGTTTTGAGCTTTTCACTTGCAGTTTTAAATAAACATTTAAATGTGAGGGGCTAGTGAAATGCTTAGCCCCTCCAAATCAATTTTTGTAATTTTTATTTCATTAGTATATTGTGCTAGTTATGTGCTTAACTGTGCGCTATAATAAAAGTTTTGTGCTTGTCACCTGCAGTTTAGAATAAACATTTAAGTATGAGGGGCTAGTGAAATGCTTAATCCCCTAATCTATTTTTTCATATTTTTATTTCATTATAATATTGTACTAGTTATGTGCTCAATTTTGCACTATAACAAAAGTTTTGTGCTTTTCACTTGCAGTTTTAAATAAACATTTATGTGTGAGGGACTAGTGAAATGTAGCCCCTTCAAATCAGATTAGAATTATAATAATTTTTACTTGCATTTTTCTCAATGTTTTTGCTATGTAGGGATATACATATACATTGTATATCGTTAAATTCGTAAAGAAAATACAGAATCGGATAAGCAAATTTAAAATAAGAAAGATGCAACCAGTGGTGTGCTGAGTTTATTGTAAAATTTTTAAATTGCGAGCTCCTTGTTAGTTTTCTTTGTCACAGTTATCAATACCACAATATACCGTGTGTCCCACGTAAATGTTGGCAGACAGTTAACATGTAAAATCAGTTTTTTGTAAATAAAAAGTGTCCGGCAAAAAATTATGCATCCAAATTTTATATCACAATACTGCCAATATCCCTACATCTTATTTAATACAGATTACTATATTTTGATACCGCAATTTAATGAAATTAATAATAATAATTCATAATTTTCGCCTACTCTTTTTATTGCTACTGACGTATAGTGCCTGCAATTTGTTTTAAATATTTGAATCTGTCACTGTCAATTTCTGGCGATGGAAACCATTCAGCGTTCATTCCTGTGGTGTATTCAGATATTTGTCTTGCACTGCGCCCCCATAATACATTCTAATAATATTTCTATAACACTGTTTTAGAAACTGGGCATTCCACTACTAAAAACTGTTATGGAATCACTAACATTCCATACGCGGCGTATGGAATATTTTCGACGAATCAGAACCGCTTATTAGCGCGACATATTAAGTGTCTTGATTCAGTTACTATGGTAACGTCTGTTTGTTTTAATTTGATTTATTTGAGTTTGACGTTTTCAACAATTTATATTTGTATTTTTTATAATTTCCAAAACCTTTTTATAGAAAGTATAGTCTACAACATGTAACGGAATGGCCTATCCCACGCTCGCAAACCATAGCCCTCGCCTTTGGCTCGGCCTACAAACTTTTTGCTCGCGTGGAATATGTATCATTCCATTACTTGTTGAAGAATATACTATTACACGGTTCTCGACATTCTTGATGACAGTGACAGATTAAAATATTTAAAACAAATTGCAAACACTATACGTCAGTAGCAATGAAAAGAGTAGGCGGAAAATTAGGAATTATTATTATTAATTTCATTAAATTGCGGTATCAAAATAAAGTAATCAGTATTAAATAAGATGCAGGGATATTGGCAGTATTGTGATATAAAATTTGGATGCATAATTTTTTGCCGGACACTTTTTATTTACAAAAAACTGATTTTACATGTTATTTGCCTATGCCAACCTATACGTGGGACACACGGTATAATAAAAACATAGACCAAGCTTTGTTTTAGTTTTTATTTAATACATTCATATAAACTAACAATATTTTACCATCCTTCCTCAGAAAAAAAATCTGGTGTGGGCACCACACTACTTTCTTATACAAATAAAACCAACTGAACATGTATGACTTATTCCTTGCGTATAACTATTGTGACAATTATTTGACATATAGATATTATACCTGTTTAATTTAAAATATTAATTAATATCTAGTCTCTAAAACTTTGTATCTAATAATACAAATATTGCTTTTATAATATTTAAAACGACACAAATTTTTGACAGTTCATAATTATTTTACACGCTTGACACATAGATGTTAAAAATATTTTAGGATTTTGTTCCCAGTGTAACTAAGATTACTGAAATATATTATTAAATATATAATTTAGTTTTTCTCAAAATTAAAAGCATGTACTAGAAAAGTGCAAATAACATTTCATATTCCAAATATTTTTGCTAACATCTTTCATTTGAAACTTTTTTCAAAGCTGATTCTATTTTTGAAAAAATGGAATTTATTGTTTTGTGTGTTCAGTTAACTTCCTCTTCCGGTTTTCAATTTTATTCAAAATCAACTCAGCTCCTCATATTTTCATGAAACTCGTTTACATATCTTGTCTCGTTCATGAGATATTGCGCACACGGACATCCATCTATCCATCCATCCATCCATCCATCCTCACACACAGACATCATTGAGAAATTGGACTTAACGGATTCAGTGGATGTTAAAATATGTATTTCCGCAAAATTCTCGTCACCAATTTTCTATAATAGAAATTGCTTACATACACAGTTGTGCAAGCAAATAAACGCACAAACAAGTGTATTCTGAACACATTCCGTGGAAAGTAAGTAATAAATAAATTGAAAACAAAACAATATAAGAAATTTAAAAAAGCAGTAGGTCGATAAGTGGGCTAGATTTTAAATTTATATTAACTTGATCATTTTAACACACATTTTTATTTTTAATGAGACATTTTAGTTTCTAAATTTTCTAAAAAGTGAAGAACTGTACTGTTTTCTCTAATATGTAAAATATTAAAATCTTTATAAAAATCAATAAGGTGTTCAGCAAAACAAGAAGATTTATTGTAAACACTGAAAAGGGAATATTGATTTCATTTGACGTTATAAACCACTTTACTAACGTCCCAGTCATTGAAACAAAGGATTTAATTAAGAATATTTTTAACGATTCTTTGTGGTCAGATGATATGTTTGTTAGTTTTTTCTCTTTGCTTAATATATGCCTTGAGCAAAACTTTTTTATGTTTAACAAGAAAATTTATAAACAAGTAGACGGTTTAGCTATGGGTTCACCTCTATCAGGAACTATGGCAGGGATTTTTATGAAAAACTTTGAACACAGAATTGTTAAAGAACTTTCATAATTTTCTAATCAAATCGGTTTTTGGTATCGTTACGTTGATGATATCCTTTGTTTTTGGACTGGCTCTTTGGACGAATTAAAAGATTTTCACTTTAAACTTAATACCTTACATGCTAAATTTAAATTCGCATTAGAAGTAGAAGAAAACCAAGCAATACATTTCCTTGACCATAATATTTCTAGATTTGAAAAAACTTTTTTTTTTTAATTTTTAGGAAACCTACCCGATAGACTCAATTAACAATGATTCTAATCATTGCATTCAACACAAACTTGCCATTTTCAACGCACATGTCCATAGAATGTTTATTCACAATTTGAATAATAATGATATTATAAACGAAACTAAAACTCTCAAGCAAATAGCGTTCGTAAATAATTTCAACCCTAATATAGTTGATAAAATTATAAAAAAGAAGAAATATAAACTTCAACTTAAACAAGCATTTAATAACTCTTTGCATATTGACAAAAATTCTAATTTTCGAACGAGCTTACATTTCTTGGGGAACAGAAGTTATAAAATTAAAGAAATCTTAAAACAACATAACATTGATATAGTTTTTAAATCAATAACGTCACTAAAAACGAAATTTGCAAAAAAGTTGATTAACCTCAACTTACAGAAAAATATGGGATTTACATGTTGAAATGTAATGACTGTGGATTAAATTAGGTAGGGAAAACATGCAGGAAATTTATTACGCAGTTTAAAGAACATGCTCGCTGTCTTAAATTTTACAATAAATCTTCTAGTTTTGCTGAACACCTTATTGATTCTGGACACTCTTTAGATTTTTTTAAAGATTTTAATATTTTACATATTAGAGAAAACAGTAGAGTTCTTGACTTTTTAGAAAATTTTGAAATTAAAAAGTATTTCATTAAAAATAAAAATGTGTGTTTAAATGATGAAGTTAATATAAATTTAAAATCTAGCCCACTTATCGACCTACTGCTTTTTTGATTTTTTATATTTTTCAATTTATTTATTTTTACCTCCCGCCTACCTCTAGGTAAGGGAGGTATTGTTTTTGTTCAAAAATTGGGTAGTGAGTTTTCAATGAATAAGCACGTTTTACGGTCTCTACAATACGATTTTACTATTTTCACCATGATGTCTGTATGTATGTATATGTGTATGTGTGTGTGTGTAGTCTGTGCCAATTTTTTCGTCTCGCATAACTCAAATACTATAATACCAAAAAAATACAATTTTGTGAATTATTGCTTCTTATATTTAAATGAAGAGCTGATTATATTTTGGATAAAATTGGTCAATGGGAAGTAGGAGTTTACTTGAAGTTCTTAACAGTTTTTCGCGAAAAACACGGTTAAATTTCTTTTTTCAACAATTTATGTTATTTCGAAAGTTGAAGAATATTTAATTCTACATGTTTTGATAATAAAATATAAAGAAATTAGATTTCACAAGTCTTGCATTCCTAGTACGCCATGGAAATATTTAAAACATTTAAATTTTTTTTCGAAATGTGACAGATTTCATTGTGATTGTGCTGTTTTATTAGTGACATTAAACAAATATACGAACGAAAATAAAAAATCTACAATATAAATAGAAAATAAACAAATAAGAATGCATGTTTCTGTATCATCAAATACTATTATGTACCATTTAAGAGTAGTATTGGGCGGGAGGTTATGTGCTGATTTTTTTATTTTTAAAAATTATTATCTTATCACATAGTAATTGACCAGACAGTTTTTTCATCTGTCATATCATTTTTATATTTTTAGATCTTAGTGTAAGTATTCTCTTTTTTATATAAATTTGTCCTGTTTTGTTATATATTTTATATTTTTTCGTTTCTAATATCATAGTCTCACCGGTTACCTGAAGATGACCATTAAATGGTCGAAACCGGTCGTAATTGTATAATAAAGAACAGTGTGTAAAAGACTAAAGAGTTCAATTTTTCTTTTTCATAAAATTTTTAACGATGACCGTTATTTTATTGCTGTCAGATTTAGCAGTGTTTCCAACAATATAACATTTATCTACGATAGTGTGTAAAATTGATGTTTAACTGTTAGTTTCAACTTTCAAGTTTGTAAAACGGTTGTTTAGTAACACGATCCCATTAGTCACGGGTTGCTTAGCAACGAGTGATTAAAAATTTTAAACACGCCAAATTTGCAAAAAATTTGTTATCATGGCAAACTTCTTATTTAATATTTTGAGATCCTACTTCATAAATAAAAATATAATTTTTACGTACTTGTATCGTAAATAACTATTAAAATATAATGAGACATATAATAAGTCAAAATAAATAAAGTTTCAAATGTATTTATTTGTATAAAAATAATATATTATGTAATTTTTTTTTTATTGGAAATCATTTTTTCGTAACGTTTCATTTATATTATTCTCTTAAGTTACAACTGTAATTTAATTTCTCACTGTTTGCAACATTGTTTGTGATGTAAATGTCAATTTGAATAACTTTTTTGCTTATTTCCGTACTTATTTAATAATTTTTTTTTAAATCAATATAATGGAAAACAAAAATATAAGAAGAATTCAACGGACCTCGAAAAAACAGTTTGTATTAGTTATTGAATACTTACATTAAAAATTAATTAATTCTACAAAATTTTAATTTGTTGTATAAATACTTATGATCCCGCTACATATTTTTTGTTCTGATAATTAAACTATTGCAAAGTACAATATTATTTTATAAAATAAGGCAGTCGATCATTAAATTTGATTACAAGAATGAAAATCTATATCTTTGTTGAAATTACAATTTATTGTTAAATCACATTAAAAAAAGCTATATATAAATGAATACATATATACAAGTAATATTTCTATGCAGTTTATAAAACTAGTATTACGCTTATTAATGGATATAATTGAAATAACATAATGATGCTAATGTAAATTTATTTAACCTATTGTAACGAACGCGGCAGCGAAAAGTTGAAGCTTGCCGGCGTACGCCGCCACGCCGCGCCGCCGCGCCGCCACGCCGCGCGGCCGAGTGAATGACGCAACGTTTGCTGGTTCGAACAAGTCGTTTGCTCCACAATAGGGAATATTCCAGAACCTTCCAGAAACAAGGAACGCCATATATAAAAGGAATCGCCGGCAGCCGTCAGGCAGTCAGTCTCTTAGATGACTCCCGAGCGGTCAGTCAGTCTTTCAGATGACTCCCGAGTCAGTGAGACTCAGTCAGTCTCTTAGATGACTCCCGAGCGGTCAGTCAGTCTTTTAGATGACTCCCGAGCAGGCAGTCTTTTAGATGACTCCCGAGCAGTGAGTCTTTTAGATGACTCCCGAGCAGTCAGTCGTTTAATTGACTCGGACTCAGTTAGTCGAGTTGAGTCAGTGAGTCAGTTAGTTGACTTAGAGTCAGTAAGTCAGATGACTTAGTTGACTCCGAAGTTCTGAGGAAGAACTTGTGAATATAAATATACCGCTCGGTGTAAAAATAAATATATCGTCGTAAATAAATATCGCTCGGCTAGTTAATGTAAATAATAGTGTTTAATTATAGTAGTGATAAGTGTTAGTGTATAAGTTTTTGTATTTGTTATTTTAGTGTTATATACTTAGTGTTAATTAACTTTTAAGCTTAATTATTCATTATTTGTTATTAATAATAGTTTTATTATATAAATAAAAACGTTTTAAACCCACGAACGTTACACTATAATTGCATTGAAAGATTTGAAATATACTTAATTAACTTTGTTCATCTTCTTGTATTTCATTCGCAAATAAAATACCTGATATACCTAAAAATGCCATTTAGAAAAACATTATGACAGAACGTTCAAAATATTTTGGTTAACATCATTTAAAAAGCACCCGTTAAAATAAACAAGTAAACGGAGAAAATTAACGGAATTCCGTTTATTGGAAAAACGACATTGTTGTTTAGAATAAGAAAAATGAATAAACGGCCCGTTATTTTAAACGTTCCATTAAAATTAAACAAAATATGTTTAGAATACACCAGAAAGGCCGTTATGGGCTGTTGGATTATTATTGTAGTGATTTTTATTTTATAATTTTTTGATTTTTAATAATTTTTATTGTAGGTATTGCGTTTGTTTCTTCAATTTTTAACACATAGGTTGCATCTTTCTTATTTTAAATGGGGACCAATTTTTTTTATTCGCTTATTCGATTCAGTATTTTCTTTACGAATTTAACGATATACAATGTGTATGTATATCCCTACATAGCAAAAACATTGAGAAAAATGCAAGTAAAAATTATTATAATTATAATCTGATTTGAATGTTTATTTAAAACTGCAAGTGAAAAGCACAAATTTTTGTTATAGTGCACAATTGAACACATAACTCGCACAATATACTAATGAAATAAAAATACAAAAAAATCGATTTGGGGAGGGCTAAGCATTTCACTAGCCCCTCACTTTTAAATGTTTATTTAAAACTGCAAGTGAAAAGCTCAAAACTTTTATATTGAAATTGAAATGGACCTCAAACAAATAAAAGTATAAAACATTGTAAAACAAACGATAATCAATATATTAACGTATTTAAACAAACAATCCATTTCAGAGGACGGGTAAAGGTGAAGATAAACCCAAACATTAAAATATTGCGAACATTGGAAAACACATACAAATAAACTAATTTATGTATTATTTATTGTTTGTTTGAATATGGGTTACGCCAAGTTCGCTGACGTCTGTGATCGTACAATTCAGACAGGACACCATAATTGGCCAAACATCCTGTACCAAATTAAAAATAGAAAAATCTACTTACCTTTTCGATATAGCCATTCCAGCACCTTCAAACATGAAAAATACAACTACAGAGTAGATCAACAAATATATACCACTAGCAAATAATATCAAAAAAACATGAGGACAAGAAAAAGTAGTAGTCATCCTTGTGTTCATCGCAGCTACAGGAGAAATTCTAAAGAAACTTCATGAGTCCCTTGAGGAGCTTGGCCTGGGACATAATACCTGCAACTCCAGAAGGCAGTTATTCTTGATACCTGTAATACAGAGTGTCAGAAAACAACGTTTAAAGATTTACAGGGTGTGTAGTACTGTTGAAAACAAGTTAAAAAGTCTTAATATACATAGGTCCGCAAATCTACTGTTTTCGAGATAACAATAAAACAGATTACAATCAAAGAAGATCTTCCTAATGTTGTCCTTCCATATCCACACGGGATCAACATCTTCGTTCAAATGAAACCCGCATCCGATCAAAAAACCCGAGTTTTAATTGAATTATCTGACAATAGTGTTCTATTCGTTGGCGCAAGTCTGGAAGATCGTATATTCACAATCATTGTAGTAATATGGCAATTCCAAACCTTGAGAGGTTGGGAAATACGTAATTCCTTTCTGATATGACAACCTCTTGGGTGGGAAGTGACAGATTAGGTTTGTTCCAAGTGGTCATTTCGGACATGTTTGTAACATGTTTGTGACAAATGTCAGTGCTCCTGCGAAAAATGTAAACAAGTTAAGTTTGAAACATAGACTGGAACGGTGAAAGGAATGAAGCGTATGTGCATGTTCATTTTTTGTTTTGACAGCTAACCTTAAATATAAATATAAATATAAATAAAGAAATTCATACATTTTTCGTCACAAAAAAGAAATGAAGTTTATGTTTCAAAGTTAACATTTTTCGCAGGCGCACTGAAATTTGTCACAAACATGTTACAAACATGTCAGAAATGACCACTTGGAACAAACCTAGTATCCCATGGGTGGGAAGTGTTAGTATAGAATTGCCTAGCGACTCTGTCTTAAATTTCTGAAAGTAATTTGAACAGTGTTATCAAACATATTGATAAAATCTTATAATTACAATAGAACATTAATAATTACAATATTAATATTAAACAGAAGCATTTTTAATATAAAGTAATATAAAATTCTAATTTAGTGCTGTTTTATTAGGATTTGAGTTACCTGAACTGTTGACACATGTCAAGTCATTGAAATAAATATAAAAAATTTGTTTCATAGATTACTACCATACATCACCTATGTTTGTTGGATATACGAGTAGAATGAGAAGTAAATTTCGATAATTAAGGATGATTGTGAATAAAATAGTATATACCGTGTGTCTGTCTTAAAGGTGTACATAGGAGATTAACATGGGAGATCTGTTTTTTGCGTGCTGTTGCTCGGTGTTCTATCAGACAACAATGGTTGTAGTACCAATCGAAAGATATCATTTTTTTGAATCAAATGATGTAAAATACATTACAATTTAGTAGTAATTTGGTTCCGTAAATTAATTTTTTAATTTTAAAAATCCTCCGATTTATTCAGTTTTTATCGAAAATAAATGTAGTTACCTATGACTGTTTTGTTTTGATTATAATTTTTGCGGAGACTTTATTAAATAAATTTTAGTCTAAAAACCAGTTTTCTTTACTTAATATTAATTTATTAAGAGTTAACTTTTTTAAATCGATGATAAAAAATTTCATTTTTATTAGCTGTTTTGTATATCTTCACAAAATACTCTTCCACTTTCTTTGTCGAATGGAAAAAGGTCTTGATTGCAGTACATTTTGTAGGAATAATAAGAACTTTTTTTTTCAAAATATGAACGATGTACACCCAATTAATTCATTTCCAAAAAATCTAGTGCTTTACGAAGGATCTACATGTATCATGTTTCTTCCAATAAAGCACGTTCTTCTGCTCTTGCTAAATTGCAATTACTAAGCTCACGTGTATTTTTCATAGATACTGGCATTTGTGGTTGCACTTGGATTCGGTCGATTCATAAACTTAATAGAAAATTGATCTCGCACTCTGAGCTAACTATTTACTCCAAAAAATAGTTTTACTTTAAAAATACGCTCTTCAGTAGTATAACTAGCCATATTTTTACAAATTGTCTTAAACAAGTCCAAAAGTCAGAAACGTCAAATAAATAGCTTGTTAGGAATCATAACAAAACAGTCATAGGTGACTATATTTATTTACGATAAAAATTGAATAAACCGGAGAATTCTCAAAATTTAAAAATTAATTTACGGAACCAAATTACTACTAAATAAGTAGTGTATTTTACATCGTTAGATTCAGAAAAATGATATCTTTCCATTGGTACTACAATCATTGTTGTCCGATAGAACACCGAGCAGCAGCACGCAAAAAACTAATTTCCCATGTTAATCTCCTATGTACACCTTTAAGACAGACACACGGTATAGGTCGGTGAGAGTTTCATTACAGCCTTGCGCTATATCTGAGCCTCTCGGTCATATAATAAGCCCTTGGCTGGAATGAAACCTTATCCACCTCACATGTAATATAATTTTACAGGTTTCTTGTAAACTAAACTTATTAAATAACCACTGATATAAAAGTCTAAAGTATTTAAATCGGGAGATCTTGGGGCCATGCAATGGGACCTCCTCGCCCTATCCATCTACCAGGAAACTTTAAAAATTGCACTATTCTGACGAAACAAAATAACCTATCATAAAAAAAAGTATACGTCTCAATGCCAACACTGATCATTATTATTTATTGTTAATGTAATTGAATAGCTGTAATGTCGGAAACAGTTGTTTTCAACTGTACTACACATTCTGTAAATCTTTAAACGTTGTTTTCTGACACCCTGTATAATAAAATTGATGTTTTAGGAACTCTTCTACGGTATAGTACGGTTTATTTAACAATATACCAGTGATTACGTTTTAAATTTTTTTTTTTTAGGAAATTACTTTACAATTTCTGGAAGCTTATATAGAATAATGCTTATATTGCAAAAAAAATTTTTTATAAAGATATAATTTAATTTGGATGTTGTTATATTCATAAAGATAAATATGTTAAATAAATCAATTAGTGATTTTCTTAACTTACAGTAACACTTGTTGAATATATATTGATGGAAACGTAAAAATATTTAAATCTTGAAATAATGTTTTACAGTGGGTTTTTATATACAGCCCTGCAATAATTATAATAGCAATTTTTTAAATTTATAATATTCTTAATCAGCTCGTAAAATTACCATACAATAACTCCATACATTGAAGCAGATTGAAAATAAGTAAAGTAGAGGTGTTTTATTATTACAGGCCTTAGATGTTGATACATTTTCTCAACAAATAAGCGTACTTACGTAGATTATTTGCAGCAAAATTATTTATCAATTGTCTTGCCTTGGAAAGGTAACGCTTACTACTGAAGATAAGATGTTGGGTTTTTCATTGATAATTTACGTCAAGCCAAAGGTAGAATTTCTACTATATTATTAGCATTACGTACTCTTAAAAAAATACTTATAAACAATAATGGTGCTAGGATACTTCCTTGCCCGACCCCAAAGTCAGTAATGAGTGATTTTGAAAATATGCTCTTGTGATAAACTTTTTGAAGCCGAAATAAAACTTTGGATAAGTTCTAAACACCTATAATTCCATAAAATTATAACACTATGCTCGACACAGTCGACTGCTTTCGATAAATCACAAAATCTAACAGCAAAATAAAACACTGAAATGTAATCATTCTGGAACTTGCACTGTCTATGCTCGATGTGTAAAAACAGCGAGCCGAGAGAGATAGTTACGCACGGGAGATGCTATTGTCAGGGCCGGATTAACCGTTTCGGGGCCCGTAGGCAATACAATTCTCAGGCCCCCTTTACCCTTTTCTAACTTCCCAAAATACATTTTTTCTACCACAATACAATTATATACATAATTACGCTATTTTTTACTACATTAAGGTATGCCATCACCCTAAACAAATACAAACCATAAACAATACAAAATACAATATATGTTTGTTCTAACTCTTTTAGATACAAAATCATTTACAAGATCTTAAAAGCTGACCTTTTCCAATGTATCATTTTCAATCGCCATTATCCCAATGAATTTAAACGGTTCTGAGATATTGATGAACAAAGACAGTTTTTTATTAGTTTTAAATTCGAAAAGTTACGTTCACCCGTATGGCGATAAGATCGCCGCGAACAAATCAAATATCATTCTATAATAATTTGAAATATGACAATGTAATATAAGAAAGCAATAATATTGTCATTGAGGATACAAATCTTCAAATAAAATTTTTCCTCGATGAAACATTTTCAAATTCTTATTTCTCGGTGCGCGAGGCCCCTAGCCGATACGGGGCCCCTAGGCAGTTGCCTACACTGCCTTATGGATAATACGGCCCTGGCTATTGTTCACTTACACTTTTGTGATTACGCATTTTTACAAATGTCACGCGGAATACATTCTATCACAAAAATGAATATCTTTGTTTATGTTCGATTCGAACGCTAACTAGTGGTGAACTAAACGTAAGATACATACATTTTATTGTATTTTGAAATTAGTTAGTTTTTTTATTAAAATTAATAGTAGTGATTTTAGGAGTATTCAAATGTAAGTACCTATTGCATTTGTTTAAGACGTATTATTTAAATAAGATGTAAAAATGAAAGGTACGTTGTATTTCTAGATTATAGGTTAAGATTGAATTTTCTTCAAAAAAAAAATAATTAAAAACAGGAAAATTTGCAATGTGTATTGCTACATCTACTACCAATAAGAATGAAATACCAAAACTAAGAACACATTTGCCATCATAAGATATCATACAAAGTGAATATGACATGCACGTTTCATGAATTTTGATCAACGCCATCACTTGATAATTTTAAATCTCAATACAGTATTGTAAAATACTTCTTGAGAAGACTGTATGACAAAGACAACATTTTCCGTGAGTCGCTTTCTATGTTTCAGTTAATAAAAAGATGTTTCTAAATTATTAATTTTATTTACTAATAATTCTGATGGAACTTTAGTGATAGACAATGTAGGTCTAAAGCAATACTAGTCACTAGGGTAAATATTAAATTTATCAGTCTTGAGAATCTTTCAAAATTTAATAACACTTCTTTCTGGTCTAGTTAATAACCTAATAGTTTATCTCTTTTTCTTATTTTCACTTCCATTTAATTATTTACTTAAAAACTGATGTTAATACTTAATTTTACAGTGATAGTGACCTTAATAGTTGATACGCTTATCCCAGATAAAAAATTATCAAGAAAGTTCTGAAACCTCTCTTTCTGTCCGTGTTTAATTATTTTCGAACACGCTGGTGTTAAAGCTATCTTCTTCAACATTATTAAAAATTCGTACAATTTTGGAGATTTTCATGTATATCATTCATTATGCGATAGGATAGATCGTTCCCTATGAAATTTAGAAGAAAAGTGTAAAAAAAAAACGATAAGTACCATGGTAAATAAAAAGTATAAACAGTCGTATTGGTTAAGTTTGACAAATGACATTTCGCATAGTTTTAATGATTATTGAGTAGTTTAAATTATTTTTCAACACATTTACCACTTATCTGTAAATAAATTAAACAGGTCAATAATCATTAAAACTATGTCAAATGTCATCTGTCAAACTCAAGCAATACGACTATTTGTGTTTTGTTTAACATGGCACTCTGGAAACAACTAAAAATTATAAATTTTTTGTACTTTTACCTCATGAAATGTATCACATCTATAAATTTAGGCTTATTTGGGGCAGTTTTTGATTCTGAACACATTTTATACTGACGCTTTTGTTCAATATTTAAAGGGAACGAACTATAGCCTAATGAAAAATTTAATATTGTATTTCCTATGTCCTTTAAAAAAAGTAAACACCCGGTATTTGCTCAATACTTCAATACTAATTCTATATTTCGTAGTTTATATTTTTAGTAACTCATAAATTTTTTCAATAATAATAATTACTTTTCATACTACTATATCTCTTTTTAAAATTAAAAATGGAACTTTCAAGTAAGAATATCTAATCGTAGGAATTTTTAGATCTCGCTATTGTAGCAAACGGGGGGTGTGGCTATAGGATAGGGCTAATAAAAAGGAGGGAATCTTTATTAAAGGAAAGGGAGAAACCAGTCGTGGTTAAATCGGGAGCGGATGAATTGGGAGCTGCTAAATCATGACACTCGAACACTTTAAATGATGGAAAACTTGTAAAATTGAACTTTATTAAAATGTAGAACTTCTTATAACTAACTTAAACGTTGCACTAACTTATGTAATAAATGAAAATACTTAAATAACTTAAATCTACGAAAAATCACATTTTTTTCCGTAGCGCGGCTACATTTTGAACTGCATCTGTTCACGATCAACGCGTCACTGAATTTCAGACGCCCGAAATTCCAGGGGCTCGTCTGCTAAGGGATGCCAGGGGGTGTCTTCGAATCTGAACTATCGTTTCTAAAAATAGCTCCAGATAGCGATAGCTCAGAGCGTAACCGATGAAAGTCATCTTGTTACACCATCCCCTACTTAAAATAATTATATCTTCTTAGAGATATAATTTTCAAACGAAACAGCGTACCTGAAATGAAACAAAACATTTGCAAATATTTAAACACTTTAAACAACAAATTAACAAAACCCATAAAATTTCAACATAGGTACGCATACAAATTTAAAAAACAAGATGACTAAAGCAAAATTAAATAAACGAACTAATTCTAACATAAAAATATTTCTTTAAATTAAATACTAAACAGAAAAGTCAGAACTAAAACTAACACAAAAAAGTTTAAATAAGTGGGCTCATGCCCGCGGGCTGTGGGAACACAAAACTTAAAATTATTATTTGTCACAAAAAAATTCACACACAACACAACACATGACGGGGGAGGGGGCTCTTCACAGGGCAAAGGTTTCAGGCTTCTCACTCTAAACCTAACAACAGATGTGAGGCGAATCCGATCCCTCGGGAGATGTATGTGCCGTGTTGCTCTCCGACGTTGCCGTCGGTGTCGCCGATGTTGACTGCGCCATGCTCTAAGGAAGCGTCGCCGTAGTCGCCTTCGTCGTCGTCGCCGATGCTGAGTACTTTGGGGTGATGTGCGAACTTGATTGACCTTGAGACGGCCGCCTTGGAAGCCAACGATTTTACCTGGGCCAACACTTGACTTCTGGCACATTGTGTACTGACAGGCTCTAGTACCACAATGGCTGTCCTTTTGGACCCAGGCATCTGCCTTGCGCTTCCGTACGCGCCTCTTCTTTCTTTCCGTATTCAAGGGCACATCAGCCCAGCCGATATTTTCCTTATCGACGACCTCTGACACTTCGACTGCGACGCACTCTTCCTTATCTGTTACCATCGGTCGTGGTATGTCAACCACCGTTCGTTTCTCTGCTGCAAGCATAGCCTCGATCTCGGCCACGCTTATCTTCGCTGCAGGCAGAGACAGCGGCGTCTCAACAACCCTGATCGCCTCGGGCGTTGGCACATTTACTGGTTGCGGCGGCTGTGATGACCACGATACCGATGGCGCATGTTGTTGCAATGGCATCAGCGGTGGTTGCGGCGTGGGCATCGGGTACGCAGGATAACAGTACCCGTATCCTGGATGCCACGGCGCTGGCTGATGATGGTGGCCCCATGGTGACGGTGGTGGTACATACCAGGACGGCTGTGGTGGCATGTACCCTGGTGGTGGAATATACCATGGCCACTCCATTGCAACACGCACTTTAATTCACGAAATTTTATGTAATTATTATTATGAGTGTCATGACTGAGGACTATGGTGCTACGGTCCAGGTTCTTTTGATTGCCGGTAACGAGTAAATAGTTCGAAACTAACTACTCGCAGCCAACGTGAAAAAAAAAATAAAAAAATGGCAATTCTGCAAAAATCTGCAGTACTTTTCACGGCAATCCTACCGACTTGCGTCAATGTAGCAAACGGGGGGTGTGGCTATAGGATAGGGCTAATAAAAAGGAGGGAATCTTTATTAAAGGAAAGGGAGAAACCAGCCGTGGTTAAATCGGGAGCGGATGAATTGGGAGCTGCTAAATCATGACACTCGAACACTTTAAATGATGGAAAACTTGTAAAATTGTACTTTATTAAAATGTAGAACTTCTTATAACTAACTTAAACGTTGCACTAACTTATGTAATAAATGAAAATACTTAAATAACTTAAATCTACGAAAAATCACATTTTTTTCCGTAGCGCGGCTACATTTTGAACTGCATCTGTTCACGATCAACGCGTCACTGAATTTCAGACGCCCGAAATTCCAGGGGCTCGTCTGCTAAGGGATGCCAGGGGGTGTCTTCGAATCTGAACTATCGTTTCTAAAAATAGCTCCAGATAGCGATAGCTCAGAGCGTAACCGATGAAAGTCATCTTGTTACACTATCCAAGATAGAAACAATTTTCTGACTTCGAAGTGATATTGCCTGAAACGGGAAGGCATCACAGCAACGATGGCCGAGCAACAGACCGGAACTAGACGAGCCCTTTGCATTTGACATTTGTCGTGACTGGCGTTTGTGAATATTTAGTAGTATTTATTTTCTTGGAACTGGCAGCGCAATTCATTTAAATTTTTATTTTCGCATTTTGCGCCAACATAATTCAAACTATATGAATTTTATCTGTTGATTTATATTTTTTGCTGAGAGCTATATTAATATTTCATTCATTGCATGTAGGTATGTATATGACCACGATATTATGTAGCAACTAGCTACAAAACAAAAATTAAATAATATTATTTTTCATAAATGTAACGTTTCAAGATTTTATAAAAGTGTGCACCTGTACTGAAATGAAATGACCTGTATTGAAATACTCACAAAACAAATTCATTTCTCACGATGCTTGCAATGTAGATACCTCATTTCCCTAGCAACAACAAACATACAATGAGCAGATTTCTAAATCGTGCAATACGCGATTAAGTTTTTCTTTTCAAATGACTTTAAATTGTCTTTATAAGTACTTATCCGTCTATTTAAATGATTAAGTTTATAGTGAAATAAAACAAGAAAGTGGTGAAAAATTGATTAAGCACCACATGAAATTTTTTAGAGATATATCAACTAAATTCTTAATTTCTTCCCTACCCCTCTGTGCCATTGTAAGTTTATTTTTAATTAAACCCTTATAATATCAAAAACATAAACACAAATGACAATTGATAGGCACTTTTTACATCATTTAATTGGTAGTTCTGTAAATGCTGTAATCTTTTATGAATTTTTAAGAGAAATTATCCCATATATCAGTTTTTCGTTGTAAGTTTTACGTAACAACACATCAATCTCTCTTACACTTACGTCATTGTGCGAGGGAAAAATCTTTTATAGTTACTTGAAAAGGAAAACTTCATCGTGTAATGCACGCTTAAGTCAAAGTTTATATTAAAAATTATTGTGTTTCATTATTTTCTTTATAAAATCAGTTTTTCGTTTGCTTTTTACTCTTACAACAAGTTATCTTTTCATCATATAGGTACTCATCAAATCTATTCACTGAAAAAGGAACGTATTTCTTAACTCCTTCTCGGAAAAAAATACGATGAAATGTTAACTAAATTTTATCGAATTTATTTGTAAATTACGAATATCAGTGAATTAACTTGAGAGCAAAATAGGTCTAATTCAAAGCTCTACTAATTGTTTTATCGACAATTTTAATAATATATATATATATATATATATATATATATATATATATATATATATATATATATATATACCGGGTGGAGCATCATACCTGTGTACATAGGCGATTAACATGAAAAAACAGTTTTTCCGTGCGCATTGCTCCCCAAATTATTTTAGGCAAAAATGCTTCAAATACATGTTGTAGAGCATAAAATTCTGCATATAAATCAATAAGCAGAATTACTTTTACTTGCTTTGTAACGACAGAAATTAAATATGAAAACATGGAAAATTACGTTAAAAATATCACATAGCCATGGAATTGAAACAAAAATAAATAAATTTTTGACATTTGACAGATGAATGATTAATTTGACGGGTAAAATATCAAATAGACAGAAAAACGATAAGCATTTATTTATTTTTGTTTCAATTCCATGGCTATTTGATATTTTCAACGAAATTTTCCTTGTTTTTCATATTTAATTTCTGTCGTTACAAAGCATGTAAAAGTAATTCTGTTTATTGATTTAGATGCAGAATATTATGCTCTACAACATGTATTTGAAGCATTTTTGCCTAAAATAATTTGGGGAGCAATGCGCACAGAAAAACTGTTTTTTCATGTTAATCGGCTATGTACACAGGTATGATGCTCCACCCGGTATATACAGTGTGTCCCATTTAAGGTACGAATGCATGGGGATCTCGAGAACCGTAAGAGATACGAGGTTGGTTAAATTAGACGAAAGTTGCCTCTTTAGTAGGGCAGTTTGAACATGTATTTGTTTTTCCAATTGAATGCATAGATCACTAGATATTGGCTAAAATGTAAATGTTGCGATTTTCTTTTTTTGCTGATAACTTCATTGTATAACATAATACGAGATTTTGGTTTGCACTTTCTTATGACACTTTTTAATATATATATATATATATATATATATATATATATATATATATATATATATTGATGCACGGTATCTTGTCGCCTCCGGTGTATGGAAAAGGCGACCTGGCCTCCGGGTCTACCCAATGAGTTACATCGACAAAAAATTTATATATGGGGTGTTGAAGTGATAATCAATCCGAATTCCTTGAGAGGGGTAAAGATTTTAAAGTTTTTATGGGGTCATATATGGGAAGCACAGAGAGTACGCTCTGACCTCCGAAAACTATATATATGTGTACACCTTGTAGTCGTTGTTGCCTCCGACAATGTTGCCACATTATCGGAGGTCACATAGACGCCTCTTTATATACGTTCTGGATTTTTAATAGTAGAGTGCCAGAGACCAATAATTTTCACTTTAGTGGGGGAATCGGTGTTACAAGCTGAAATTTTCACACGTGAAAGTTAATGACCTAACAAACCAAAATTTCGAATTAGTTAAACTTTAAGCCTGGCATAAGGGCACTAGAATCAAAATTAGAGTTATACATATCACTATAACGAGAAGAAAATTCTGAATTCGATCCAATTATAAAACGGTTATCTTTCGTGGCCGGTCTATTTTTAATTACATTTTGAAATAAACGCAATACATTGTGGCTTACGTGTTGAAAAAACTTTGAATCGAATTTACTCCGAAAGAATGACGGAAAAAATTATGCAAAATTAACAAATTTTTATGTTTACACTAAATTATCTCAATATCTAAGGCGTAAATCAAAAAATTGTATTCTTTATAAAATTTTCTTTCATCTTTTAGGGATGCAAGGGTATAATTTTTATAATTTTTGGAGTTATGATATTCGAATTATTTAATGAATTATAAAATAACACGTTTTCAAGCATTCCGTCCAGCGCTCAGCGATACGCTGTCCTCACTTGTCCAGTGATATCTCCCTCTCTATATTCTCACTACACCATCTCTTTCTATCCCATAGTTCAGCGACACTGCGCTCTCTTGCAGACGAAACAAATATTTAAAAAATTATAATAATTGGGGCTTATTGCAATTTTAATACATGTATTAATTAAGAATTGAAAATATACAATATACATATGTATAAATTATATAATTTTATTACCACTTTCTGGCAACAAATTATTAGTAAAAGTAATCATAAATATTAGTATTTTATTTATATGAAGATTCATATTTAAAAATAAATTACTTTTATCATTATTCGATATTTTATTAATAAGTACCTTACTTGCTATAAAATTAAAAAAAAAACAGCTCTTACACTAATAGTACTAATTAAACTGCGTAAGCAGAGTGCAACACCCATAATGGGTAAAAGGCGTGATGATATATTTATTTTTTTAAATTTTGAAAATTTCTTCCTTACGGAATAATAATGCAGAAAAAAATATATTGTTTAAACCTTATTTTAATATCATACTATTATAACAAACTAGAAAGGGATAATAAATTATACAATGTATTTAAACTTTTATTTAAATCATAAAATAAACACTAATATTGAATATTTTGAAAAAATAATAATAATTTTCTTCGGAACTATCTGAATCGGTTTCATTAATTCTAAAATGTAATACTGGTTTTGCAACCAATGAATTTTTAGAAGTGCTTTTATTGCCAATGCACTTACATGAAGCAATACATTTCATTTTATTTTTACGGGAACTACTGTTTTTATATGCACAATCTATAAAAAAAATATGAGTTAGATATGGCTGAAATGGAATTTATTTATAGTTACCTTTTCTACCTCCACACGATGATAAAACTCTTCATTGGGTTGGAAACGGTGGAAGAGTTGTTGAAAGTGGTGACACATTACCATCTTTGTCAATTATCCAGCCATATTGTTTAATATGCGGTAATTTTAATATTGGTTGTAAAGATTGTTTCCAAATTTTTGTTTGAAAAAACGTACGTAAACAATGCTGTTTTAGGGCATCTTTAGTTGGAGGCAACTTAGAGACTGGGGTTGAAACAGCCATCATTCCCATTAATGTATCCAGTGATTGTATATTTGGATGATTGGAGTACAATTTGAAACAATATATTTTTTTTTCTGTATTATCATTCTATAATGATGAAATTTGCAAAATTAAAAAAAAATAAATATATCATCACGCCTTTTACCCATTATGGGTGTTGCACTCTGCTTACGCAGTTTAATTAGTACTATTAGTGTAAGCGCTGTTTTTTTTTAAAATTTTATAGCAAGTAATGTACTTATTAATAAAATATCGAATAATGATAAAAGTAATTTATTTTTAAATATGAATCTTCATATAAATAAAATACTAATATTTATGATTACTTTTACAAATTATTTGTTGCCAGAAAGTGGTAATAAAATTATATAATTTATACATATGTATATTGTATATTTTCAATTCTTAATTAATACATGTATTAAAATTGCAATAAGCCCCAATTATTATAATTTTTTAAATATTTGTTTCGTCTGCAAGAGAGCGCAGTGTCGCTGAACTATGGGATAGAAAGAGATGGTGTAGTGAGAATATAGAGAGGGAGATATCACTGGACAAGTGACGACAGCGTATCGCTGAGCGCTGGACGGAATGCTTGAAAACGTGTTATTTTATAATTCATTAAATAATTCGAATATCATAACTACAAAAATTATAAAAATTATACCCTTGCATCCCTAAAAGATGAAAGAAAATTTTATAAAGAATACAATTTTTTGATTTACGCCTTAGTTATTGAGATAATTTAGTGTAAACATAAAAATTTGTTAATTTTGCATAATTTTTTCCGTCATTCTTTCGGAGTAAATTCGATTCAAAGTTTTTTCAACACGTAAGCCACAATGTATTGCGTTTATTTCAAAAAGTAATTAAAAATAGACCGGCCACGAAAGATAACCGTTTTATAATTGGATCGAATTCAGAATTTTCTTCTCGTTACAGTGATATGTATAACTCTAATTTTGATTCTAGTGCCCTTATGCCAGGCTTAAAGTTTAACAAATTCGAAATTTTGGTTTGTTAGGTCATTAACTTTCACGTGTGAAAATTTCAGCTTTTAACACCGATTCCCCCACTAAACCCATTTTTTGACGCTTTTCGTAACGCTGAGCACTCTACTATAATATGAATACACATATAGACTGATAATATGCACCATATATTTGGCAAAAGCACATTTTTATGATTTCGGCAATAAGAAATGTGATATGTTCATCTGGAATATGAAAATTAACTCAGTTATAGAATGTTTTATTCATATAAATACAGCAAGATAAGTATGTAAAACAAAACGAGCAACCGCCGCTGCTAATTAATAATCCGCTACTGGTAAATTAATCAGATAAGCTTTGAAATTAAAATACTTCCACTTCTAAAAAAAAAAAAACGAATCATTGAAAAAGTATCAAATTGCAAAACTAATTTTTATTCGCAAGTTTAATTAGATATTTTGGGCCAATTTGGCCCATTCACAAACCTAGATCTACGATTTTTCTTTAGAACCTGCGTACAAAATTTTTTCAAGATTGCCTAAAGCGTTCCGAAATTATGGTGCGCACAGAACGAGCGACCCATCGAACAAGTGAGCGAGGAAATTCCCCACTGATGCTCGGTACAACAATAGTCTTAAATTAAAGCCTTTCAAATTATCAATTAATAAATATTTAAATGCCCTTTAATTTAGAAACGAAAGGGAATTATGCAAACATTCGGACACCGTAATATTATATAGTATTTTGGTAGTACTTACTGCACAGTTTTAACAGCAACTTAGTCCTTGATGACATCATTACCAATTCACACTATTACTGAACGACTTATTTTCGCGAGCTGCAAATACTCGTAAGGAAAGAAACCATATGAAGACACCGTTATCACCTCTTCTACGGCGTTGCCATTTAGCGGAGGCGATAAAGTAACATATGTGATACAAAAATGAGATTTATATAATCGGAGGCGACAACGTGCCCTCCTTATATATTTTGTGCAACACTAGCGCCAGCGGTATATACAGGAACTAAAAGATTGTTTTGGGGGTATGGAAGCTACGTTGTCGCCTCCGACCTATTTTTTGTTTTAGGGCTTTAGATGGCGTACTAAGGCCAAAACCGACGAGAATATTGAAAAACGTTGTCGCCTCCGAAGTCGGAGGTGACAGCGTCATATATGAGGTGACAACGTTTCTTCAGTATCTACTTTGGAGGCGACAACGTACCCTTTATCAATATATATATATATATATATATATATATATATATATATATATATATATATATATATATATATATATATATATATATAGATATATTAGCCTACGGTAATATTTTTTTAGCAAATATAATTGCGACAGACAACTATTGCACCGCAAAACAAATTTTTACATTAAAGTAAGTGAAATTGAAAAGGAAAAAATAATGGTTACACCTTTTCAATTCCAATTGGCAGTCACGATTCTTATATAAATAAAGATCAAAGGTGCCGACAACGAGTGTCGCTACTAGGGTTGCCAACTTTCTTTGAGGAAAATAACGTAACTTTCAAATAGGAAGAAGAAAAGTATTTGTAAGAAAAAATTATTTACATACAAATACATATTTATTAGATTACATTTTTTTATTATCTTTGAAAGTGAATTATACTGTGGTACAATTATGTAAATATATCTTAATGGCCGACCGTTACGTTATAGTTATCATAACTGCCCAGCTAGCTCTCGTGCGTTATAAATTTGACGTTGTTGCTATTGGACACAGAATACACAAACACTGACTCATATTGGCAGAAAGCAATTGAAAACAAATAAGAATATTGCGTTAACTAGCTACAGTGATTGCAAGCAAATAGATTAATCTCTTTTACAAAATGCAATGACAGGATGAAAAGCGATAAAATTTTTTTTATAAAATAATATATCGGTCGGACATTAAACGTTGAACGCACCACAGGCGTTAACTGGACAATAATGCATTCGGCCAACATACACACCTCGGGCCAAAGGCCCTCGGCAGCACACGGTACACCTTACGCATTATTGTCCTTATAACGCCCTTAAGTTGTGTTGCAATTGGTTTTGTCATATATGAAAAAACCCTCGTATAATATGTGCTCAAAATAGTAATAGGTAAATAGCTAATTAACAATGAGTACCCTGCCGAAAGTTCTGTTTAATAATGTAATTTCTTGTACCATCAAAATGCGCTCACCGTAAAACGATTGCTTCCTCACTTCTTTAACGAAGAGCGTAAAAAGTGTAACAAGTCTTAAGTCAGCACATTTTAGTTCACGCAATGATTAAGTAAGTAAGTAGTAGAGTATAGTAAGCTGTAGAGTACGTTCATCGTTAATTATCGTTTAATAAAGATCATGTAAGTAGTCTACGAAATCAAGCGTTTTATTGTTGCTCACTCCCAGTCTCGACAGGACCCCTTTTTATAATGTACCCTCGTTTAAGGGGGTTACATTTCGGTGGCAGCGGTTTTGGGTTTATTTGTCAGACCAGAGTGGCCTTTACACACTGTATTGGTTGCTTGCGGGAGTCAGCATGCCATGAAGATAATTGAAATCAAGAGTTGTGGCCGATAAATTAAACAAGACGCAAGAAGGAAGATGTACGGTCAAAAAAGATTCTACAATAATGAAAGAAGACGCGTACAGTATTACAATTGTGGCGGAAATCAAAGAAGAGGCTACGAAGAACACGAGCGCTACAGAAGATACGAAGAAAATCAACATGCTGCGCGGTATGAATATCACCACAGTAACCCAGTCGAACAAGAATGAAGAATAGAAGAACTGTTTGATATAGAAAAAGAGACAATAAAATGCTGGTATACAAAATTATTAACAGCCCAAATATTAGGTCAAGAGGAAGAAATATACATAATTTTGGAACATCTTGGTGGCCTTCCGACCTATGAAGGCGTTTTAAGATGTTTCGGATGTCTGATGCCCAAGAAAAACTACTGTGAAAAATCTGAAGAACAAACAATTGAAGATGCTCTACCCGAAAATACTGAAGATGAAGACGAGGAAGAACCTGAAAGCGTTATCGAAACTGAGGTAATTCACGAGTGTTTTAGTTGTCTGCTTCCAAAACGGGGTTGCTGCATTTGTGCAGAGCAGGAAGAGAAACAACAGGAACCACTAGAAATTGCCGAAGAAGAATTCTGTGGGAGAAAAGCGGAGGACTCTGAAGCAGAAGAGACTGAAATAGGGGAGATTATTGAACATTTTAAAGTGGAGGGTGCGTTAGAGAGCGTACCGATTCTGAGTATGCGGATCAGTGATGAATTCTGCGAAAAAGGAGCGGAGGACAACGAGGCAGAAGAGGCTGCAGTTAAGGAAGAAGAGAGCACAAAAATCGAGAGTACCCTAATCAGAGAAGAAAGTATAGCGGTAAATGATTGTCAAACCGAGGTTTAGCGGGTCATCAGAGCTGGTAAGAGCACAGGGGGAGCGCTAGTTCACAAGCGTGAAGCTAACATCGTCATTTGACGTTTGTATCGGCAGCCATATTAGAACGGTCAACGTATTTAGCAAATTATTGTTGTGCTTTTGTATTTTTATAATATTTGCGTTTTTCATATTGATCTTAAATTACTGTGTTTAGTGTGTGTTCATTTTTAATTTCTAAGGACTTTAATAAGGTTCATATCTTCGTTTATCGACGAGAATAGTAAGTCTTGTTTGCAATATTTATACAAATATCGAATTATATATTTCTATTTTTGTTTTAGTATTTTACTTTTAAAATGCCTGCTTGTTGTGCATTTGGATGCAACAATAGAACTTCAACCAAGTCACACAAACAGCGGTTAGAGGAAAAGGAAATTAAAATTTCATTTCACAAGTAATCACATAATTTGTAGTGGTTTGTATTATACTTATATTAATATTTTGTTATTGTTTTTAGATTTCCTAAAAATCCTGTACGGCGAAATGCTTGGTTGAAAGCTATTAGGAGAGTTGGATGGACTCCGACAGATACAAGTGTTGTATGTTCTGTTCACTTTGCTGATGATTGCTTCGATAGAACATCACTCTCATCTATCAGATTACGAGAAAAAGCTGTACCAACAATATTTTTGTCTTATCCGTCGTATCTGCAGAAGGTATATCTCTCATATAATTTAATAATTTGTCTTTCTTTTAATTATTTTTTCAAATACAGTAATTTAACTTTTTTAGCAAGAAAAAAAGTCTCGAAGACCACCTCTTCAGAGAGATATACCAGGCATTACTCCTATACATAAAGGATCAGAACAAAGTACTAGTCAGCTATCAGAGGAGTTTCCTAGTGAGATCGAAGAACCTAGTAAACAGCTACAAAGTGAAAAAGATTCAACAAAAAGTAGAAATATTACGAAACTTATTTCGAGAACAACGTCTTTTTCGCCATTACGAAAATCACACAGGGAATTGTCACCTATGAAAGCTGAACTTAGGAACAAAATAAACCAAATGAAAATAAAATATCAGCGTAAAATAAAACTTCTTCAGCAAACGCGACGTCGACAAATTAAAAGAATTGCTTCATTACAAAATATTTTAAAAAGTTTGAAAACAAAGAATTTTTTACATGATGAGCAATTAGAAATTTTGAAGAATGTGTCTGGTTCTAATGCAAATCTTTTGAAACGACAAATAGCCAAGAATACAAATTCAATCCTTCCCCGGCAGTACAGTCCTGAACTCAGAAAATTTTCTGTAACACTCCATTATTATTCGCCATCAGCGTATAATTACGTTAGAAAAACGTTTGATTCGTGTTTACCCCATCCGAAAACTATTTCTAAATGGTACAAATCAATCAATGGAGAACCGGGGTTTACAGAGGAAGCATTTGTGGCCATTAAAAGCAGATGCGAATTTTCAGACTATCCGTTAATATGCAGCTTAAGTTTAGATGAAATGGCAATCCGACGGCACATTGAATTTGACGGACAGAGGTACCACGGCTTTGTTGAATATGGAATAGAAAACATGGATGATAACATAACAGAAGCAAAAGAAGCTCTAGTATTTATGGTAGTATGTGTGAATGAATCATGGAAACTTCCGGTAGGTTATTTTCTTGTGGATGGAGTGAACGCGGAACAAAGAAGTAACTTGCTTAAAATTTGTTTAAGTAAATGTCATGCTGCAGGTATTCGAGTGATATCAGTTACATTTGATGGAGCTGCATCAAACATGTCTATGATGTACAGATTGGGTTGCAGTTTAGATAGAAAAGTTACATGGTTTTCGCACCCTGAAACACAGGAAAATGTGTACTTATATCCAGACCCATGCCACATGATAAAAAATGTGAGAAATGCGTTAGGAGACAAAAAAATATTTTTTAATGAAACAAACAAAATAAACTGGACCTTCATTGAAAAATTACAAGAGCTGCAGACTGAAGAAGGTTTACATCTGGCAAATAAATTAAAAAATGTACACATACAGTACAAAAAACAAATCATGAAAGTCAGGCTTGCAACTCAAATATTGAGCGAATCTGTTGCATGTGCTCTGGAATACTGTTCAAATCAGCTTCATTTGCATGACTTTCAGGAATGTGCCGGGACAGTAGAATACATAAGGGTTTTTAATAATTTATTTGATATTTTGAATAGCAAGAATATTAAACAGTTTGGATTGAAACATCCCTTATGTGAAAAAAATGTTAACGAAATATTTAACATATTAGAACACAGTAAAAATTACATTGAAAACTTAAAATGTCAGGATGGATCATCGTTAATTTTATCAAATAGGAAAACTGGATTCGTAGGATTTTTGATTTGCATCAGCAGCATTAAGGGTTTATATGAAGATATTATAATACAAAATAATTTACTAAAATATTTACCTACATATAAACTAAACCAAGACCATTTAGAAATATTTTTTTCAATTATTAGATCCAAAGGCGGTTTTAATAATAATCCCACATCCAGACAATTTAAAGCTTCTTACAAGAAGATATTAGTACATAGTGAACTTCAAGAAACACGAAGTGGAAACTGTATTCCTCTGGAACAAATTAGCATTTTACATTGTTCTAGCTCGAAAAATGAAACGAATGCAGTACAGATAATAAACGCATCAACCAATAATTACCGACAATTAGGAGAAGAAGGAGAAGATTTTATTAGAGTACACATAGACACAGACCACATATACTACCACGATCCACAACAGCTTACCGATTTCAGTAATTCTGTGATAACATATATTAGTGGTTTCGTAGTGCGAAAATTAAAGAAAGAAATAGTTTGTGAAGAATGTATAAATTCCCTGGAAGTCAATAGTGCTAATATGTACTTAAGTTTCATTCACAGCAAGGATAAAGGGCATCTCACATATCCAGCAGAAGATGTGATTCATATTTGCCGGACGTCAGAAAAAGTTATAAAACAAGCTTTATTGGAGAGTGGTGGAAAATTTTTAAAGAAAAAGTATTCCATTCTATATTTAACATCATCGGTTTTAAAACATTATTTAAATAACAAAGTTTTTGATCAATTGCAAATCCATTCGATGGATCAAGATGTTTGCGAGAATCACAGAATTCATTTAATCAGGGCAATAACCGAAAAATACGTTCGTATACGATTGCATTTTATTTCTAAATCAAGATCAGAAGAAGAAAAAAGTCAAAGACAGAGTTTTAATAAACTTATATTATTTTCTGGGCATTAATTGTTGTACATTTTCAATTTTTTTATATGTTAGTGATGAAATTAAACTGTTTAATACAATTTCTATTTTATTATATTATTTATTACCCGTGATTTTATTGATTGAATATATATTTTTCTGTCAGATGTAAGTATAAAATAATATATTATTTGTTTATTATTTATTACTCGTCATTTAATGCTTCAGTATTAAAGTTACTGCATTTAAAATAAATTTACAATAACTAATAACATGCATTTCATCATATGTGTTTTAAAAATTGACCCTTCTAAGATGGCGGCGATACTCTCCCCCCTTCCGTTCCATGGCTTCAACGTTTATGCCAACAAACGCAGTTTTCGCTCCCTCCATTTATTTATTGCTCCGAGGGTAAGAGTAACAGTAGTAAAGGGCAAAAGAGACATAAGAAAACAAAATTGATCATATACCAGAAAATCAATCAAGTTACAGGCAAGTACCATACAGGTTCGAAGAAATTGAACTTTTCCAAAAAGCCAGACAAGCAGTAAAAAAAATCCAAGCGGAACCAACCCATTCAATGTAAAAATTATACAAATCCAGGGAGGAAGCAAATACCAAAGAAAATAGTGCATCACAGTATAAACTTTACAAGGTGGTGGTGTATTTATGGACAATATTGTGGAGATGAACATTTTAAATAAATTTTAGTGAAGTGTTTAGGTTTTAATGACATTTAGATATTAATATTTAATTTATAATTGTGTTTTGGTATTAGATTTTTATATGTGTTTTTATTTATGAAATTGTGCCCTTCGGAGCAAATTTCTCAAAGAATGGAGGAATGTAACAAGTCTTAAGTCAGCACATTTTAGTTCACGCAATGATTAAGTAAGTGAGTAAGTACAGTAGAGTATAGTAAGCTGTAGAGTACCTTCATCGTTAGTTATAGTTTAATAAAGATCATGTAAGTAGTCTACGAAATCAAGCGTTGTATTGTTGCTGACTCCCAGTCTCGACAGGACCCCTTTTTATAATGTACCCTCGTTTAAGGGGGTTACAAAAGCAAAGAACTTTTACTTACTTTCTGTGTACTTTACATTCTAAATGTTAATTTTCTCAAATTATATTACATGCAAGAAGCTCTACAGAAATAATTATATTTATTTCTTTATTGTGAATATATTTACAATTTATTCTAATATGCAATACTTAAGTAATAATAACAATAATTTAACAGCATATTTTACTTTAAAGATTTATATCAGCGAGCCAATATTTAATATTACAACAGTATATGAAGAGAGAGTATGTATTAACGGATTATCCAGTATGTCCAAAATAACGTGAATAATATTGTAATTTCGAAAACTGTAAGAAATTATTGTATTTTAATTTAACAAAAGTTGTTACAATAGTTAGCCAATTTAATAATTAATACATTTAGGCCCGGTGTTACAAACGAATGATAAAATATAATATCTTATTGTATAAATAAACTAACATACTATTTACAAAAAGTGTACGATATTACAATAATATAAATTTAGTCTCTAAATCAGATTATTAAATTAATAAGATAGATTTGGTGGTATTAAATTCAGTTAGTAGACTAATAAAAGTATATATTAATGTTATTTTATATTTTTGTTCTACAAATAGTTTATGGAAAAAAGTAAATAACAACAATCACTGTTAAATATTGAAGATATTAATATCTTAAAATTCTTGTAGATATTTAAATAGGTAACGGGTAGTATAGAACTTTAAAATGAAATAAAACACATAAAATCGCAGTATTTCCCATGGTATTGGCTTTTTTGGAAAGATAATTTTATGCCATTAGTGTTTGAATATGATTTCGGTCGAGCACTTTTTGGGGCAACTGGGAGGCCGTATTTCGGCAATAACGTGACGAATGTTGGCTTCTGTATACTAGCGAATTCAAATATCTTCGCAGAAAATGATCTAAAGGTGTTAAATCACAAGATCTTGGAAGCCAATTTACAGGTTCATTGCGCGATATTACGCAATCATCGAATGTGTCCCTCATTAAATTGATTGAGGCGCACGTTGGCACGTTGTTTTAACATGTTGCGCCGTTTTGTTGAAACCACCGCTCTTAAATATTAATGACATTCAACTGAGGTACGAAAACGTCAGTAATCATGTCTTTATAGCGGTCTCCATTGATTAAAGTTATGGCGGCGATCATTTCTGAAGAAATATGGACCAGTGACTCCAACAGCCTGTAAAGCAATAATGGCCTATGGATTTTAGTCGTCCCAAAGGTGACAATTTTGCTTGTTGACGTAGCCATTTAATAAAAAATGAACCTAATCGCTGAATAATATTTTCGAAATAAAGCATGTTTTTGTAAAAGTAATTCTAGCCAAGGTGCCCCTTGATTGCCGTAAATCTATTCATGATGAAATGACAAACCAAACTGAGTACAAAAGCTCTGTCAGCTGTCAATATGGCTATCGCTGGAGAAACAAAAAAAAAACATCCGTTATATATTCAGTATGATGTAATTACCGTCGATTGATAGCGTTTCAACAATCCATAGTTTATCATTTGTTTCTTTCTTTACCTCCTCCAGTTTTATATAGTTCTATCTAAATAAATATATATTTTATATTTTACGTGCCCCATATTAAATAATATACAATTACGTTCTCCTTATATTTTAGCTTTTTTGGTTTTCTTTTAATATTTTCTTACTGGTATAAATAGTTTCAAATAAATTCCATATCTTTGTTCTGAACTGTATATTGAATAGGCTCTTCAACTACCTTCAAATTTACCATATTTGGAACAAATTTTCAATAATACGTTTGAAAACATTGTGAAAAAATATAAAAATTTATTTAATAAATAAATATTACGCCTGTAATCAATTATTAAAAGTCCGTCCAATTCAAATGTGACGTCTTAACGACGAATGACAGATAGAGATTGCGCGCGCATAGCCTTGGCGTTGAGTGTTGTGATCTGTCAGTTGTGTTATTGTGGTTATCTGTTGAAATCTTTAAAGTATGGTTATAATGTATTGCTTTGTGCTAAGTTGTGAAAACAACAGCAATATTCAAAATTATTAATCAAATACCAAACAATTCACAACGTACAGCGTACAGCTGTCATGTATCAACTTGTTCAAAACTTAAACTGAATAGTCCTGCTATTCTACACGGGCGGCGCTGTTCGTCACTATGTCGTAACACGGTTCAATATAGATTCTTTAGTAATTAATTACTGGCTTAATTATATTACAATATTGATGAAAATACGAAAAATATTCATATATTAACGTCTATTTTCGAAAAATAAAATAAAAAAATTGGTTGAAGAGCCTATTAAATTCACTGTGCCAGCTTCTTTGTTTTCAATTATGTCCCTAAATTGAGACATAATTTCTAATAATTTAAATTTTTTATTTTCACAGTAATTATTACCTCGGTCTATTTTCTCTCTTACTCCGAAAAAATATTGGATAGTAAATATAATTGGGGTACAAATAACAGTTGCTCTCTTATTGAACATTCATTAATGAAATGGATTTAATAAATATTTGTATTATTTTATTTCAAAGTATACCATTTACTTGATTTTATCATATTTTAATTAAGTTTTAATTATTAAATAATAAATTTTATTGTCGCCATCGACATGAAATATTTACATATTTCTGACAGAGATTGTAACTTACCAACTAAATTCAATATGATTTGGTAACTTTTCTAAGGAGATTCGTTTTACTGATAGGTAGATAATCAACTAAAATTATGATTTGTAATACCCACACAAATATAAGTAGCATATAAAATATAAACAGGGCCGGATTTACGTACAAGCGGAACAAGCACGTGCTTGTGGCCCCCAACCCAGTAGGGCCCCCGGTCAACCTTTTTTTTTATTGAAAAATAATTTTTTATATGAAGTTTTCTAACGTTTTTACTTGCGAACAACTATGTCTCAGGGATTATTAGCAGACTTGAGCGTTATGAGTATGGAAAATGATAAATTGCGGTCTCTTGAGTTCCAAGAAATCATCAACCAATTTTCAGCAGTGAAGAGCAGAAAAAAAATCATGTGATTGCTACTTAATTACTTGATTTTAAATGTACGTTAAATGTAATTTTTTCAATACAATTAATAAATAAATAGAAGGTTAATATTAATTATACTTAATTATTCATACCCCCACTACTCCCTTAATAAATTAAATAGAAATTATTGCATAATCATAATAGTAAACTAAGAAAGACATTTTCTTAAAGTAGAGAGTAGAGATAGAGGCCCCATCCCATCCTCGTGCTTGGGGGCCCCGCAAGCTGTAAATCCAGCCCTGAATATAATACACATTAGGTAACCGGCTACTTAACTAGCGAATAATACCTATATAATAATATATATTACGGGTAATATCAGCATTATCCGTGTAATAGCGACATTGTGCAAATATGTGGAAAATGATGAAATAATATATATATATATATATATATATATATATATATATATATATATATATAACTATACCATTACCGACTTTAATCTTAACATAATGGCTGGTTAACGGTGAATAGTACATACTTATTTGTAAATAGAATTAATAAGTGAGTTAGATAAAAATATTATGCTATAATATAAAACTCAAAACAATATGCAGTGTCATTCGTAACAAAACTCTAGTCCATGAATAATGGCGTATATGATCCAACAAAGGATACACATTAAAAAATTTAATTTACGATTTGTTAATTTTGTAGTTATTTTGCGTTAATATTGACCTACCTATATATTGCGTTAAATTAACAATTTTAACAAATATGATAATTTGTTAAATTAAAACTTTGTCAATTCTGAATTTTGAAAAAAAAATAGTTGCTTTTATTTATTTGCTACATTTATAAAATTTAATAAATAGACACGTCTGTTGAGTTTTAAATAATTTGCCACTTGTTTCCGTTACTGATCGAGCCACCATTGCCCCCACTCTAAAAATGTCAGTTTGTAGTTATTGTTTTGAATAAATATATATGTCAAGTTTGTATCTTTTACAAAGTGTAAATATATCCGTTGAATTGAGTTGTTTTTTAATTGGAAGCTAAGCACTGCGATTGCTAACAACGTCAATAATAAGTACCTAAATTTAGCTAACTAATTAATTTGTAATTGTTAAAGAAAGCTTGTTCTCTTTGTAACAACTTAATTTGTTATATCTATGATTTATTGTTCTGCTGCAATAAAATTACTAATATATTTAGTCAAAAGCACATAAAATAAATTTTAATAATTATTACGAGTAGATTCACAAATATATTTAGTTTCGAAATACACAAACATAAGTTGTTACTTGCTAACAAATTTGAAACATGTTAAATTAACAAAAATTAACGGTAGATCGTCTAGGACTAAGAATTTTGTTAAAATTTTGTCAATTTTTACTACAAATTATTTTACTGTGTATTGATAATGAAAGGAGAAATCCAAGTAAAAGTATATAATATTAATATTATCTCTATCCATATAAAATCATGAATAACAGATTTTCATATATTATTACTTAATTTTAACCACGTATTTTCTATGTCAGCGTGCATGTTGCATATTGTTTGCTTGTTCACATAGCAACTATAATTAGCGAAATATATTATTAAATGTATTTTTTTTTTTTAGAAACATTTAAGAAAATAATATTTTTTTGTGATCCCATTCAATTTACAATCTATCTGTCAGAGTTATATATTAAATTTTCGTGAAGAAAGTTTAGATGACATAAGAAAGTGCTTATTTACTTACATTTATTTGTAATTACAATTGACTAATGAGATAATATTATGAGAATAACTATTAAGTGGTCGTAGCTGGTCTCACTTTTTAAACCAAGTTCTGAAATAGTGTGAATTAAGACGTTAAGATTTCTCTTTCAGTTCCTGGTTCCTTTAAATAATTATATTTTTGATACCATATTTATAATTATCTGTAACTCGTAGGCTATTAAGAAAATATTTGCAATTGCTAAAATGACTTTCATTCAATGTAATAACGATGCTGTGTGAAAAAGTTGCACGTAAGGTTTTCTAATATGAATCCAAGTGCCTTTTAGGGTTTTTTTTTTATTAAGCTATAAGCATAAAATTATTACTTATTATGTAATCAACAATGAAGTCGGGAATATACAATTCGCAGGTGGATTCCATACCCACGGATGCTGCTGTACGAGTACTTTTAGATAATTAGTTATTCTGGTTGAGTTTTGTATTATCTAACTTTCGCTTATTAAGCGAGCGAGATAATCATATTTTAGCAGTAGTGTTATAACTGACTGAAAAAGTTTATAACGTCAGTTTAATTAAAAGTTTTAAATCATATCGTTAGTCGTTGCAGTTTCTGGAAATGTGCTGCATTATTAAATAAAACATTTATTGTTATTATAATTTCTATTTTTAATTAAAGTTTTAAAGTATTCCCAACCATTCCACATCAAATAATACCTTTAGTGAATAGATAGTAAAGCAGTTATATAGGCAAAATATTTATGTATATAGTTTTTAAAGATAGAAATTGAAAACAATTCGTAATCCATTTTCCACAATTTATTTTTTCCAAAACAAGTAATTTCCCAAACATGTATATTTCCGAAATTTTTTTCCATGAACAAAAAACAAAACATATTTGCAGTCGATTGGGCACAATATCAAAATTTCATTTCCAATCTGCATATTAAAATTAATGAATAAATTTTAAATTCATTTCTTTGATAAAACGTTATTTGGGAAAGTATTTGCTGTGAAGTAATATTTGGGGAAAAATGGTTTGGGAAAAGTTGGTCCCTACCAGTGTTGTGACAGATCATTTTAAAAATGATCTTGATCAAGATCAAGATCTTTACATTTAATATGTTCTGGACCAGGTCATAGATCAATTTTTATGATCGGATCTATTTTTTTTTTAATCAGATCATGAATAAAAGACGTTTTTACCTCCCGCCTACCTCTAGGTAAGAGAGGTATTGTTTTTACCATTTAGCAAGGAAATATTAGTAGCGGCAAATAGCGGAATTTCAACGTATTTCTGGCAGAATTTGACAAATCTATGCTGTCAACACTGGCTGATAACTTGCAGCATGCAGAAAAATATCTGATCTGTTTAAAGATCATAGCACTTATTCTTTTTGATCTAGTTTAAGATCAAGATCAGTAAATATAAAACAATCTAGATCAGTTCAAATATCTTAAGAGTTGATCTGGATCAGCGATTAAGATCATTTGATCTAGATCAGTCACAACACTGGTCCCTACCATTTAAAAATGTTGAATAAAACGCCACACTGAAAAAAAAAACATCAAAATAACTACTTCAAACTCAAGCATGTTTGTTTGTCTGAATTATGGATTTCCATACGTAGACATTTCTGAGGTATGGAGTGCTCCATACACTCCAGACAATCGCCGGCCCTGCTGTCTGCTATGGGATTCGAAGAATCTTATGATTCATAGTTCGATGCGTTACCACAGAGCTGTTAACCGTTGTACAGTATCTAATATTTACAGCAATTTCTTGCGAAAGATCACGTCCCCTAAGTTCCCTAAGTCAATCAACACTCGAATCTTACGGAGATACAACAGAATGCGATAAGGCTGCTGATTACCATTTCAGTAAAAGAATTCAAAACATTCTTCGAAATGTGGAAGCAGCAACGAGGTAAACCTAGATCTTGTGTGTTAATTTTTATAAGTTTTGTTCTTATAATTTTTAATAACATCGCGTATACTATTTTTTTTTTATTCATTCACATGTACTGAAATTTAGGGATCGTCTTAGGTACAAAGGTAACACTGAATTACTTTTATTTACAGTTCGCCAAAGGGCAAAGCTGTTAGCAAAATTCAATTAATCCGAAATGTTAATAAAATTAGTAGATGCGCCACTTAAAATGTCTGCAATGTCTTTAAGAAATGTGCGAAAAGTAATGCGATGGAAGGTATTTAAAATGAAGCAGTTTTTGACAGAACTGACAACAATAATTTAGACAAAAATAATACGAACGGTGACATTAACGAAACGAGTTGTACTACCGAGAATGAAGTTGAAAATAATCTAAGTTATTGTAACAATAAATAAAAATTAAGTATGAATTTATAAATATCTTTTTTTGCTGATTGACGTTTAAAAGGCTGATTTTTTGACAGCTAAAAGTACGTAAAAAATCACTTTTACTATCTAGGCAGTAATAGTATATTACGTACCGTGAACTGTAAGTGATAGTTTTTAGGTCGAGAATGTAGTTTGGGATGTCGAGACCCGTAGGGTCGAGATTTCCTAAACATACCTGCGTAAATATAAGAAAAGGAAATATAGGTATCAAAATTAACAGCTGACAGATTGAGGTTAAAAATAAAATTTGAATGATATATATTTACTTACCGTCCACCATGAGAGTTTCACTTACCATCCACCGTGGACGGTAAGTAAATGATGTAACCATGAAAACCAATTGTGCAATAAAAGTTCCACTTACTGTGTTTAAATTTTGTTATTAATGGGTAACTTACAGAACAGGTATTGCAAAAAAATATTTTGCACAGTAACCGATCAACATACGCGTAGTAACTGTCAACAAATGTATAGCCACCACTTAACAAATGTATGGCAATAATCTTCAAAATATGAATGTATTAAAAATCATCACTAATTTAAGATTTATTCCAAATTGGCAAAAAATTAATGTGTTCAACACGGCACCGAACACAGATTTACAGTTTCGATAGAATAGAAAAACCTACTTAAAAGGCGGCAACCTCTGCTGTAAATCTGGTACTTTGGTAACTAGTTAAACAAATATCTAGTACCTATATAATGAAATGTTCTTTTGCCGATTGACATTAAAAGTACAATTTTTACAGCTAACAGTCTGTAAAAAGTCTCTTTTACTGCCTAGGTAATAAAAATGTTTTTATGTTACAACTGCAAAATAAACCTATAGCAATATAATTTGCTGGCGATAACTTTTAAAATACGTATTAAAAACATTCACAAAATTATTATTAATTCTAAAATCGACAACAAAAAATAATGTATCCCACACTGCACCATAGACTTAAAGCTACCGAAATGAAACAATGGTCTCTTCTATTTTATAGAATAGTTAAATAAATAACTAGTTCTAAAAATCATTTAATTTTAGAGAGCATCTCATCTACCAAAAAATACGGTAATGTAAATTACAGTATTTACTTCAGATTTTGTGTAGATTTATTGCTTGTAGCATCTATGAGTATATAATGGTTTTAGTATTTTATTTTTTTTTCAATTTAACTGATGTCGCAACTCCCAGTTATAAAAATTCCAATAGTAAGGATATTTTCTGTATGCAATTTTATTTTACAAAAATTAGCGGTCTTAATCAAGTACTTTTATATTTTTCAGTGACAGGTTTCAAGATCTTCCACTGAAGTACATTGTAGATTTTCAGTCAGCGCTATACTTACATTCCTAGCTACACCTAAACTTTCCATGGCTTGTCGAATACAGACGTATCAGATTTTTATTATCTACTTTTCTTGTCATTTTCAATTATTCTTTTTTAAATTTTATAAATAACGAATTTAAATTAAACGCCGTTAACCATTTATTAAAATTATTAAATTTCTTCAACGATGAAGCTGAGTTCGAACACAATATCGTGTATAAGTGATGTTTCCCATTTACACACTTGTTTCTCTATGTTCAATTAACCGAACAGCGACCCGCTTGTAACACAAACATTGATAGTGTATTAGCGGACATTATTTTTATTGTTAACATACCAGCCTGTTTCATGTTAATTTAAACTGAATTTATGTTAGCAGGCTATGAGAATCTATTGGCTGAACTTACTCGGAAATATTGACGATATCGGTTTTTATTATTACCCTTAAATTTAATTTATGCGAATGATTTTATTATGCTGAATATATTACAGTGCAACCAAGCATAATGTTTGCCGGTGAATCAGTAAACTAACTTCACGTAACATTTATACCAGTTTCAATATTCATTGCGCTACAAAAGTAGAGGAAGGTTTTTAAAACTATTTTACGACGAAATTATGTTTCCATTTAATAAAATAAAAATTTTGACTGCATTCCGAAGAATATTTTATTAATTATCACAGTTGATCATCGCTCCTATTAACTATCTTTTATTTTGGAATTCACATAAATGCATGTACCACGTCATTAATAAATTTTAGGTGCCACACTGCTTTCGCATTGCTAGGTATATGATATATTTTTGCGCGAAAAGTGCAGTTATCAGCCGCCAGGCTACGTTTCTCAAATATGTTAGTAGATGGGGAACGATAGGAGTAAAGTTAAAATGGTAACTGTCGTTTAATTTTATAAAAGTGCAGGTATGACAAGTCTTGTGGTCACGTAGATTGTCTTCGGACACAGTGGAGTGAGATGCTCTCCCACGGCCACGTAGGTTATCGTAGGACGTAATGGAGTAAGAGCGTGAGAGGCGTATGTTTGAGTGCTGTTCAAGAATATCTTAGCCTGTTTAGAGCTTCTGACATTAAGGAGTATAAATATTTGATTATCACTTGATATAATTTGATTGAACGCAATTGATATGACCCAGCGCATCAGGCCTTGTGTCTTGCGCTTTCCGATTATACCGTGTGTCTGTCTTAAAGGTGTACATAGGAGATTAACATGGGAAAACAGTTTTTTGCGTGCTGTTGCTCGGTGTTCTATCGGACAATAATGATTGTAGTACCAATCGAAAGATATCATTTTTCTGAATCAAACGATGTAAAATACACTACTATTTAGTAGTAATTTGGTTTCGTAAATTAATTTTTAAATTTTGAGAATTATCCGGTTTATTCAATTTTTATCGTAAATAAATATAGTCACCTATGACTGTTTTGTTTTGATTTCTGTCAAGCTATTTATTTGAAGTTTCTGACTTTAAGACTTGTTTAAGACAATTTGTAAAACTATGGCTAGTTATACTACTGAAGAGCGTATTTTTATAGTAAAACTATTTTTTGGAGGTAATAGTTAGCTCAGAGTGCGAGATCTATTTTTTTATTAAGTTTATGAATCGACCGAATCCACGTGCAACCACAAATGCCAGTATCCATGAAAAATACACTTGAGCTTAGTAATTGCAATTGAGCAAGAGAAGAAGAACGTGCTTTATTGGAAGAAAGGGTTTTAGGAATGATACATGTAGATCCTTCGTATAGCACTAGATTTTTTGGAAATGAATTGAGTGTACATCGTTCATATTTTGAAAAAAAGTTCTTATTCCTACAAAATGCTCTGCAATCAAGAACGTTTTCCTTTTTCATTTGACGAAGAATGTGGAAGAGTATTTTGTGAAGATACACAAAACAGAGCTAATAAAAATGAAATTTTTTGTCATCGATTTAAAAAACTTATCTCTTAATAAATTAATATTATTTAAAGAAAACTGGTTTTTAGACTTTAATTTATTTAATAAAATCATTACGCAAAAATTATAATAATACGCTTGTCATTACTGTAAATAACCATATTTTACAAATTGACAGAAACGTCAAATGAATCACTTAAAAGAAATCAAAACAAAACAGTCATAGGTAACTACATTTATTTTCGATAAAAACTGAATAAATCTGAGGATTTTCAAAATTTAAAATTTAATTGACGGAACCAAATTACCACTAAATTGTAATGCATTTTACATCGTTTGATTCAGAAAAATGATATCTTTCAATTATTACCACAATCTTTATTGTCCGGTAGAACACCGAGCAACAGCACTCAAAAAACTGATTTCCCATGTTAATCTCCTATGTACACCTTTAAAACAGACACACGGTATATGTTAGATTGAACATTGTTTGTTATTTAGGTTTTTAGGTAATATAATAAATGTTATTTTCAGAATCTTAACTAATAATTTTCGGTACACGCCTATTTATCAATAACTAATATAAAAACATCTGTAATAATTTGGCATGTAAGTTTGAAAGTCGAGCGAAGAAAGTTGGAAAATTACATTCATTAAATCTAACTTCTTGTAATTTTTATTGCTCGCATATAAAATTTCTTTTAAAAATAGTACCAAATTAACTAACAAATTTTGAATAAATTTTCTTAAGTTAAAATCGCAATTATTTTAGATTATGGAGTAAGATTCTTAGTATATCAGCATAATTAAATTATTTTATGCTCTGAGAAAATGCTTATCTTCATTTTTCTGGTTATTATGAACTGGAGTTCACGAGAACAGACTTACGAGAACTAAAATACCGTTCAAATTTTATAATAAATCTTGAACAGTACACTACTTAAAATAAACTATTTCAAATCATATCATACATTTAATTATTTAACACCGCTGAGCTTTTATTACACATAGGACGGATTGATTTGAATTATCGACAACATCAATGTAATACGTAATTGTTTTGTTTCAGATTATTTGATACAATATTGACATAAACAAAGCAGAGAACACGTGGCTTTGCAAACAAATGAAACTAGTACGTTATTTAGAATAGTCCTCAAAGTACTAATTAATGTTCGCTTTTGCACTTTCGTGTTCCTTGGAACGGTGGAAATAGTGTCAATTAGTGTACACTGCACTAACCTATACTAACCTGCACTGTATTATATTGTACTTTTAAAAATTATTATGAATTAATATCTTACAGTATCAGATAGGTTCCAACTTTTTGTGCGATCTGTCTGTTGAATCTTTTAACTTAGAATTTACAAAGGATAGCTTTTTGCACGCTGTAAGACTGCCGGTTGTAAATAGATTAAATTGGATTAGTATAATTTACATGAAGATATATTGTAAAGTATGAGTGTTAAATTACAATAATATAATTTTATGAATGCAAATTTAATAATAGTAATATTAATTATAACTGAAAATATAACAAGATTAATCAGGAAGAATACTTTGAAATAATATAGTTATTAAAAGTAAATGTATTTTGTATTCAATGTGTTGAAAACTCGAGTAGGTTTAAATTTTAAATAAAAAGTGGACTGTATTCTTTGATTGGTATTATTATAATTATAGACATTGTAGATACATAGACAGATTTTTATCTACTACTACACACACTTGGTGCACTCGCCGATCTTACATATCAAAGTGCGTTCATCTTACATTTTATTAAATACAAAATGTGTTCAGAGTAACGTAGAAAATTAATGTTTTAAAAGCTGTGTGAAAATTTAATTTGTTTACTATTAGATTTAATTACTTAACAGAACTTATTAATTAGTTACGAGTTTTTTTAACATGGAAAAAAATACTGCAATAAAATCAGTGAATCATAGTTATTTACTTTACAAATGCGCAAAGCAACGAGAGAAACTTTAGCACACGATCATTTTAATAATTTTATCGAGTGGGTAATTCCATTTTGCCCACGTGTGAAGTATAACGTTTATAAATAGAAAATAACTCAAAATTATTCCCATTACTGGGTAATCTATTATTATCCTTGTTTAAAATCGCCATAGTTATAGAGCATTTATGGAGAGGTGTTGGATAAAATTCATTCACTAAGGTCTGTGACTACAGAAATTATTTATTTATTAAATTACAATGTCCAACAGGCAAAAGCCTAATAAGGGGGCAGGAATAATAATAATAGCATTTATTGAACCCTAATTTATACATCTATAATTAAAGATAGAATTACGTAATAGTTTACAATTTTTTAAGTTATTTTATTTATACAAATTAATAAATTTTTTTGTGGGCAAGGTCCACAGTTGACGAAGGCCTCTTTCATCGTTTTCCATTTGTTTCTGTCTTTAGCGGTTCTTGTCCAGGTTTTTCCTGCAAATCTTTTAATTTCGTCTTCCCATCTGCTTAAGGGTCTGCCTTTTCTTCTTGTATGGTACGGTGGTGACCACTCTGTAATAATTTTGGCCCATCTGTCGTTCGGTAGTCTCGAGATGTTGCCAGCCCATTCTCATTTTAGTAGTGTTGTCCCGAGACGAGACGAGATAACTACCTGTATCGTCTCGAATTTCTAGACAAAAAATTGTCGAGACGAGACAAGGCCCGAGGCAAGACAAGACGAGACAAGATACTTTTCTGTCTCGTCTCGTTTCGTTTCGTTTTAGCAAACAAATCTTAATTTTTCCGTACATATAATAAGATTTTGGGATTTCAGTCGTAAAAAAGATACATTTTGGTTAAGTATAAAAAGTCCATGTTTGCCATCTACTTCTTTCTCTATTAAAAACTTAAATTTTTAAAACTTAATTCTTACTTCTTTATAAATTGAAATATTTAATATTAATTAGAAATTCAAAAACGTAATAGTTTATCTTTCGGCGTTGACAACACTGGACACTGGATGTTTGAGCTTGGCTGTTATGTGAATTTGACTGAGATACGTGAACAAAGTGAAATCGCTGCCATTTATTTTAATTTCTGTTAACTCGCGTATCAATCATTACATAAAAATGAAACACGTGTCCAAAAGGACAAACTTTATTAGAAATATTTTTTTTTTCCGCATTTTATGATTACCTATTTATTATAGTTTTTATGTATTTATATATTTTAATAAATCATGAATTTAGTATGTGGTGTCTACCAATACCTATTTGAAACAGAAAATATACTTATTCGAATTTATATATCGAGACGTCTCGTCTCGACCCATTCACGACATCTTTTATCTCGTCTCGTCGTCGAAATTTGAGACAAAAATCTATCGAGACGAGACACGTAATTTGTCTCGTCTCGCGGCAACATTATGAAACAGTATGTGTGAAGTAAGACAAATTGCTAACCGAATATCTTTTCTCCATAAATCTATGCTTGGATACTGAAATTAAGTTTTTCATTTTAAATAAATAGACGAGTAAATAAGGCTTTCAAATTTTTTACTAAAATTAGAAAGGACAGCAATGGGACGATAATTATTAATTTTGGAAACATTTCCAGATTTGTGAATCGGGGTAATACGGGTAGATTTACATGTATCAGGAAAGATGTTTGGAGCAATTGCCAAGTTATAAATGTGCTGTGGAGAGGGATATGTACAGTTCTTAATTATTAGGCTGGGAACAATATCGGTACCACCTGAAAAATTAGATTTTAATAGATAAGCTGATATCATCACTAGAAATATTGGTCACATTAATATGATTAAGATTAGGATTTTGGTTAGGAGTGAGGCGACTGCTAGAAGGGAGAGAGTAAACAGAATGAAAATATGAAGCAAATGCATTCGCTATATCACCTGGGTGCGAAAATGCATTATTATTAAGTGTCATGACGTTACGTAAGGCTGAGGTCTTCCACTTACAATTAATAAACTGATAGAATTTATTTCGATTATCCTTGATTGCGGATTCATATTTCGACACATAATTTGAATATGCATTTTTTATGTCTATTTTTAATTATAGCGAAGAGTTTGAAAAGTGCAAATATAATGTTCGTTATTTTTATATATATAATAGCTAATCTTCTGTTTCATGGCGGATACTTATTTTTGTGGGACTGCTTCTATGGAATGCATTGATCAAAAAAAGAATAAAGCGTTTCATACATAAAGTCACAAGCAGAGTTGACGTCATTGACATTTTTTAATACATCCCAATCGAACTGTCTATAAAAGTATAAAGTTTATTGAAATCTTTTTTTTTTTAATTATAGTCATAGCTATAATTATTAATTTTTATAAAATTCGTGGAACTTCGGTTAGTTGACATCGTAACATTCAGTGTCGAATATAAATCTGAGGAGTGGGAAACTAAACAAGGTGTGTTGCATACTACCAGGTCAAGCAGCCTGTCATGTGAGTTGCGAACATTATTATATTGTGTGGCATTGAGTAAAGCCAGGAGAGTTTCAAACCTGTCAACTCTAGGGGATTTATGCTCAGCTGTTAGTTCAGGTAAATTAAAATCTCCCAAGATGGTGAAATTATTGTTGTATAAAAATGGCAAAGTCTCAAAAAATCGAAGATGCAATTGAAGTTACTGTTTGACGACGATGGAGGAGTATAAATAACAAAAATATACAGAGGACAAATGATGAATATGATTTGAGCACAAACAATATCAAAGTTGACAGGTAAAATGTACAAATAATTAGTAAGATCGACGCTAAAATATGTAAGGCTCTTATTTATCATTAACAAGACTCCGCCACTACGACTTATTTCACAGGCATAATATAATAATTTACAAAATTGTTATTTAATGGTGTTTGCAATGGCATAAAACAAAATACCGAATAAATGTGTAATGGTTTCCAGTCAAATATTTTGACAAAGTGTTTGCTTTTCTTTTTAAAATAATGTCTAATTATTTGATAGAAAAACGTTACATTTTTGTTTGTCAATTTATATATGCTATGGCAAATTAAATAGGAAACAGTTACGAGAAAATTATAAATAATATTTTTTCCATGACCGGGAGAGAAACTTGATTTTTATGATACCAAAATTATATCAGAAAGAACGCATTTCATATATACGGGAGATTTGTGCACTCACTTTCTCTCCAATCGTGAGAGAAAGTGTTCAAATAATTTGAAAAAAATGAACAAAATTAAACAAATCAAAGGTAACTATTATATATTATATTACAATTCACATACGGCTCGTGCTTCAATTTATCCTGCGGGAAAAAATTGTACACTTCTCTCCCGTAATATATAATATACTATTGTTATTTGTATTTTAAATATTATTACTATCTTCTTTTGTTTGAAACTTCGCTTTATAGATTATTTTTTCGAAATAAACTGAATTAATTTTTTTTTATGTAAACTGCCACTTGTTATTTTGCAATTATTACCTCTTTTTTTCTTAGTTCATGTGCTATTTAATATACGGGCACACATCAATCCATTCTCCCAACCATCCATTCATTCATTCACAATTGAATTTACATCAGATCGAACAACACAACACAGTGGTAATATAAATATTTGGTTACAAATTTGGTTTAAACCAGCTAAATGTCACTTTTGAAGCATACACTTTTTTATTTTTTTTATACCTACTATGCATTGTTTTACATAACTAAAAGCATGTTTAAGTTAGATGTGCATTGTTCTTGGATTAATTTCTCTAATACATTGCTAAACAAGTATTTGTTCCCTAACTTTGTTGAAAACTATAATCAGCTACTATTATCTAGTTGGATAACTTGAAATCATGTACTCCAGTTATCAAGCAAGTTGTTCGTAGTCGTATTTTTGGAATTAGTATGTGGTGAAACGTAACACTGACATTTACTTGTGCGCAATGAAGGTTACTGTGATAATTTACGTGGCAGTGCTAAGCTTCGTCTACGTCGACTCAGTCAGTCAGCTGTCTACTTAACTGAAACTGTGTGTATCTCGTCGGCCAACTTTTACCAACTAAAATGAAACTGCTTGTGGGGAGCAGGAACTTTCACGTTGATGAGACTCTGACAGGAACTTGTGTTCTCTCTCAGTTTCAGTATAGTTTATGATGTTTTGATGTTACTTTGTAAACGTATTTAATTAGTTATAGTAATAGTTAATTAAATGTTATGTAGGGTACATCATATAATTATTAAACGCATCGTGATAAAGTTAATTATATGGAAGTTTCAAAGTTTTATATTACTACAATTATTCCAGGTTGAATGTTTTAAATAATTAAATGCTAGAACTGATAAAATGAAATTTAATAAAAATTATTATTTTTCATTACACCGGGTTATTTCCGTCATTTGCCAATTTCTTGCTTCTGTTATGTTTATACCTCTATATTGTAAGTTTTGCGTTGGGATTAGAATTATCCGAAGATTAAACTAGTCTTCTTCTTCCTTTGGAACTGATTACCAGTTTGTTTTACATACATAAATACATAGATAATTAAGAATATTATACAAAAAAAAAAAATTCGATGGATAGTTTTTCGTGTGTATTCGAATGTTCACTATGTCACGAACGAGATAAGATAATATTTAATGTTGGTTATATTTGATCCACAAAATAATCATTTATATTTATTTCAAAAATGAAAGCTGCTGCGAAAAGAATTTTAGATATAAGATGTTAATATAATATTATTTGCAATTTTAATACTATTTAAAAAAAAAACTATATTACATATTTAACATATTTTGGAAAATGATATTTAATAAATATTGCTTAAACGTTATCGATTTGGGTATCAAATTAAAAGTATGACGTTGAAGAAATATTTTTTTATTACAATATTTAATTGAATTCTACGAAGTTTTGCCCTTTCATATAACAAAGGTGAAATAAAATACAGGGTGTTTCAGGACTAGTGTAACAAACTTTAACAGCTTATTCCTGAGGTCATTTTGAGCCAAAAATGTCATATGAACATATGTCCTATTTCTTCTAGTTACCAAAATACAAGAGGTTGAAGTTCTACAAATAACACGAAATTTTCTAATTTTTGTAATCAAGGTACTTTCGGAAAACAAGTGTTTTATTGAAAAGTCATACCTTATTTGTCTTAATTAATTTTATTTATTAATATTAACGAATACAATTTAGAGAACAAAACACACAATGACACAATTAAATAGACAAATAAATAAATTCTAAACACAGAACAACATGGGAAGGTTTTCGTCTGTTTGGGTATCTGTCTTGGTATTCTCTAGACGTGTAAAGGGTATTACCATTACATAATCCACTTATTGTTGTTATTTGTAGAACTTCAACCTCTTGTATTTTGGTAACTAGAAGGAATAGGACATATATTAAAATGACATTTTTGGCTCAAAATGACCTCAGGAATAAGCTGTTAAAGTTTGTTACACTAGTCCTGAAACACCCTGTATAAAAATTGATTTACAACTTTGGCAGCTTATGTTGTAAATTTGTTATTTTGGTGCCCGGTTAAATAAATAACTGTTATATCAGTAACGTAGTATGACAAGTTTTGAAAGTTTGTGTTGATTTCAGGTGGTTGTAACAGCGATGGTGCGGCTGCTGGGCATGCGGTTGCTGACGCGTCTGCTGCTGTTCGTGTGCTTCCTCAGCATGGCGAGTCTGCTGCTGCTGAGTCGATGCGGTCTCGGCAACCTCGACGCCGACGTGGCCGATGAGCAGGACACGCAGACCGGCTCAGGTCTGTTATAAACTATAATACCTATTACAATAAGAACAACAGAAAAATGAAACTAAACCAATCAAAAATGTGTAGCAAAATAGTTTTTAAGAACACTGGTACAATTACCACGACTTGCACTGGAAATACAAAGCAATGTTTGTTTTTAAAATAAATTTAGAATACATTCTAAATTTTATTATTGACTAGTACAAATTCACACGACAACGCTTGTCAAACAAAACTACCTAAATTTCGATTAAAACAATACGTGGTCAGATTGGATGTGAACAATAACTGCCTTATATTATTATGCTAGGTTTTGATTCAAACTTCGTTCAGTTCTTTTGGAATTGAATAAATTGAAAAGGAATAGATATTGATAATCCGGGTCAAGTTGGGTCTATATAGATAAAAATAAATTAATATAAGATTACTTTGGGTATTGACAAACAGAATTAGGTTGGATCTAAATACAGTTTTATCAAAAATTAATTCTATGAAACAATATAACGTAAATATTAAAATAAAACAGATGCGATGATCGACTGATGTGGTATATTGGAAGAATTAAAACAAACAGACTATCAGGCAAATATTTATTTGAAAAACTACGCCAACGTTTATATAGTAACCGCTATCATCTTCAGGGCTAAGTTATAGTTGAATAAATATTTTACATGGACGCATATGAATAAAAACTCAAACTCAAAAGATTAAAAATTATACACAATAGCCAGACAAATAAAAATTACTTGTAATAAAATAAACTGTTTAAGTAAATATTCGACTGCTGGTCCGTTTGTTTCAATTCTTCCCATAAATATTAAGAGTTTCTATATAATTTGTCCACTAATTCTAATTAGAGAATTTAGCTTTCAATGAATTAAAATTATGCAGAGTTCTGTAATAAAGTAATTAAATTATTTCAGTATGCTCCAAAGCCAAAGAAAACAGCGTCAACTGGGCTGTCACATTATATAATGCCCTTAAGGTCGACCAACGTACCAAAGCAGGTGTCACATTAAATAATTTCACGTTGTTGATATCTTTTGGGTTAATCCTAATTTACAGACGCATATTCGTATAGCAAATAAAATTTAATTCTAATAATATACATATTTTAGGATATAATGTACAATAATAAAATTTAATGTTCGAGTACAATCTTTTAATAATAGCTAGTTGACTTTTAATCGTTTTATTATCAATTTACAGCAGAGAACAACGTTATTTTAAAGTATTTATTATACGTCATGGTAATGTGCACAACATACGGTGTACAGTAGTCTAGCAGTTGACTTGGTTATTAGTATGAGAATATTAACCCTGGACAGCCACACAGTTACACAAATGTCACTCTGCGAAACCTCAAGAAAACAAAAACATCTTTCTCATAGCCGGATGTAATTTTTCTAGGGATTTTACCTATGGAATATTTGTTCAGATTTATAAAAAGCCATTGAACAATTAATCACCTCTCTGAACCATATATTTTATTATTATTGTTACTATTATTATTATTAAAACACAGAATTTTGCCAAAACTTATCTTTTTACCTCCCGTCACATCCTGCAAGGGAGGTATAGGAATCATGCTAAAAATTTGGTAGTGAGTTATCAGTGGATGAGCACGTTTTAGGGTCCCTAGAATACGATTTTAATAGTTTCGCGATGATGTCTGTGTGTGTGTCTGTCTGTTAAAAATACTAAACTGAAAATTTCGATATTTCGGAAGAGCTGATTAGTTTTTGGTGATAACCCAATAACCGGAAGATGTAGTTTATTTGAAGCCCTATCAAGTTATTTTGAAATATCTCAGTAAATTGTGATTTAATGAAAATTTGGTTACTAGAATAATGTTTCAAATATTATTATCTACAATCATTGTTTGAAACATTTTCCTCTTACTGTCACCATTTACGAATTACAACACGTTAAAGAAAAATCATTGTGCTCGTACTTTGAAAGAAATATAGAGTGCAGGTATTTGAAGTAGTCATAATTCTAAAAGTACTTTGTATATTTACCTTGAGTACTTTATATGTACTTAGAGTACCAGTAAATGTTCAAGCTTTGACTAAGCCTATCAGGAATTTTCAACGAGCTTTTCCCCTTTACCCCATCCAATGGATTTTCGAATATTCTAACTATAAGGATAGTATAATTTATTTATTTAACTAAAGATTCAACTGCTCCGAGACCCTTTTAAAGACAAAAAAAAAAATATAAACAAATAAACTTGTTATAAAAGAAACAGAGTATAAAATTATATTACAAAGACAGAAAACATAATAATAATGATAAAGTAACATAAAACTAGTGAAAAATAATTTTATAACTAAGAATCAGCTAGATGCTGAAATCTAAGCAAAAAATAAAAAATGAAAAGATCTATAAGATTTCGAAAATATATCTATTTCAGAGTGAATTAAGTTGTAGAGTGCACATATAGAATATAACGGGAATTTTAATAGTATATTGGATGAAGCTTTAGGTAAATGAAAAATCCTATTATATCTAGACGGTGTTTTAAGAATTTGGAAGAATATAAGAGACAAAGATTGAGGATCATCAACTCTATTATTTATTAATTTATGTAGGAACTATAATTGGGCACATTTACTTTAGAGGGAGGGTAGATTAAAGCAGGAAAGTAAGAATGAGTGTGTTTAATTTAGAGCAGAATATGTGTTATTCTGTTTTTAGTAAAGATATTTAAATTGAATTGTGAATGCTTATTGAATCCTAATTGTTTTTTAAACTGATGATACAAAGTTTGAGACATGTTGAATAAAAGTTAAGTTTTCGTGAAATATAGCACTTATATCTAAAATGGATGTTACTCAGTCTAACACAACGTTATTCAATTTATAATTATAAGTTACTAACGACTTCCTAGTATAAGGTTAAAATTTTACATTTAGGTGTATTGAGAAAAAAAAAATTATTGGAAGCGTACCATTCATTATTTTTGTTGAGATCTTCTTGAAGATCAGCAAACATGAGCATCTTATTGTTGACAACATTAGTTACCTACGTCGTTAATAAAGATTAAAAATAACTGTAAGTCTAGGTTATGAACCTTGCGGTACCCCTGACGTATCTCGAAACTGAATAGAAATATGATCAGAGTACTGTACGAATAGGAATCTATCCTGAAGATAGGAAGAAAATAATTTTTTTTAGGAGAGAGAGAAGCTAAAAGAATCAAGTTTCTGCATAATAATGTTGTGATCGATACTATCATATGTTTTCGAATAATACTATTAGCTTAAAGCAGACCGAACTATTCGAATCTTTCTGTTAAATATAATTGATATCTTAGTGAGACTAGGTTTTATAAATGACATACTCGTAGGCAAAAACCATGGATTTGTAACTCAAATAAAATGTCACATGTCACAAGCATTGTTTTCCATTTGAATAACAAAAAGACAGAAATGTGTCTGTCTTGTGGGACGTTTGCAACATGTCCTCGTAAAGGTAGCTCGTTATTTGTTCCACAGGCCGCAGCCGGCGTCGGGCCGTCGACGCCCGTCAGCTGTCGGCGTCATCACGCACTGTCCGCCGTCGGGACGCTTGTTGGTGCGCTGGGAAACTGACACTGTGATGTTTCCAATTTATAGTGTAGCTATTGTTAAAAATACTATTATATTAAAAATAGAAATAAGCGAATTAAATTAAACATTCTTGAGGAATAATGTATGACAATGATTCGCAAGCTTTTTAAGTAATCATATTTTGCCGTATTTTGTTATTATTTCCGGTTTTTATGTGAATGTTAGCGGACATAGTTGCTAATTTAAATTGATTTGCGATCATCCATATTCATGACGATACACACAACAAATACAAAAATCACCGTACATTTTGTAAAAATCCCACTGTTTCATTACTTATGTAGAAGTAACACAATTAACGGGGACTGTAATTTATGAAGATAGATGCTATTTACTACTCGACTATAATTTGTTTGAAACAATTAAATAATAATTAAAGAAACTTATTATATGTATATCATAGGAGTATATGTTTTCTGTTGCAAAATGGCAGAGTTCTCACAATAATAATTCTTTTTTTTTTTATAAAATTTTAACTGACACGGATAATAATTATTTACTTTACAAGTGGGCAAAGTAAGGAATTACCCACGAGAGAAATTTTAGCACACGAAGCCGAAGGCTGAGTGTGATAATTTTATCGAGTGGGTTATTCTACTTTGCCCACGTGTGAAGTATAACGTTTTATCCAACACATCTTAATAAATGAAAAATTTATTAAAGAAATATTATTTGACAGTGACATATGCTTTAAATTTTTAAATTAAAATGTCAATGGAAGTAGTTACAAAGGTGTTGTGTGTTATTATTATTGTTATAAATAAAAAAATACTCACTAGTGGCTTTCCTCAAAATTATACCCACTAGTAGGTAATCTGTTACTTTGCTTGTTTAAAATCGCCATAGTTATGGAGCATTTATTGAGAGGTGTTGGATAAAATCATTTTGTTGCAAAATATTAGTGATGATATTCTCAAAACTAGAGCAAAAGGTATGTAAAAATATGTGAAATTAAAGTAAAGGTACTCAATACATGGGTGAATTTTCAGGAAATATAAATCTCACATATTTCAAGATATAAAAAATAATGTGGCAATGGCTATGGCAGATAGTGTTGAAGCCGGTACGCTCGATAACGTAAATTGAGCAACGTTGCCTGCGGTGAGTAGTAGTATAGGTGACTGCCGAAAACGAAGTACTAATATAAGTAAGTAATGAAAAGTATCTTGTTCAGTTATGCTGAAATTTTAACCAAGTCTAGAGCATCTTTATTTTAAATATATAGATTTTTTTCAATACTAACAAATGATTAAATTTTAAGGAAATCTTTCATGATATTTTGGAAAAAAATATATAATGATAAAACTTAACTATTGTCTTTATAAAATTCGCTGTTTCCCGCTATGGTGTTTTTTGCCCTCGAACATCAAAGCGTATATTATATCTTTAACATTGCAGAAAAAATCACGTTTGGCGCGAAGATGACTTATATTGCATTGTAATAAACGGTATTTGCGTTAAAGATTACAAAAGATATTAAGAGATCGACATCGAGTTAAAATATTCTGTGGTGGCCAGCGTCTACGCTACCCTTGGTTATTCATTTAATCAAGTAAAACCCTTTCGTATGTCAGTTACCTCTTGGTACCAAGTGAGATACCTGTTACAGCAGCGACAATAATAGCGAAGGCAAAGGTTTCAAAAACACCTAGAACGTACTGAAACACTCGCAAGACATACAAAAATGGATGGTGCGATGAAAGAGTATTTAGTCGTGCAATGAAGGTGAACTTGACCAATTTAACAATGTGCAATAATACCTTGTATTATCGCTTAAGATTTGTTTATGGTGTTAAATAGTTTTAAAAAATAAGCAAATTGTTTTGTTTAAGGTAATTAATGAACTGCTGTTTCTTGTTTTACTTGTAATTAATAAACATTACAATATTGACTAGCAATATAATTTAGATAACGTACAAGTTTTTAGGTAGGTATTATTTTTTAATGTAATGAGGTTTTTTCTAGAAAATATAAAGAATTTATCAGAATATATCCTATTACCAAAATATTTAAAAGATATATTACGTACAATCCTATGACAAAGTTCCACTGGCATGTTTGCACCAACTTGTAATAATTTGATTTTAGTTACATGTAGGCAGATTAGATTACAAAGTAGAGGTTCCCTACAACAGCAATTATAATTCAATTTTTTTCGGATTAACAACTATAATATTAATGTAGAGCGATTTATTCATTAGGAACACGAGATTTGTATTTAAGATAGTAGTTACCTAATACTTTAGAAGTATCAAACAAGCGATAAAAAAAACTAATTAATTATACAGTGTGGTGAATTGATTTATGTAATATATGAAATACTGTTATTTTTTTCATAATAGCGATATGTCGTTCCCTATTGATTTTAAAGTAAGATATTTCAAACAAATCTTGTAGATTATTGAATTCTGCATCTAAATCACTAATCATATTTTATTTTCATCTATTTGTAACATGTAAAATTAAGTTTAAAGTTTTATAAAAATGCTAATTTGTAGTGATAGCCACTTGTAATTTAAACAAAAATTCAAACATGCATATGCGCGAACTGTCAAGCTATTGAAATTTTTTTCGCATATGTTTGTAATTTTTATTTAAATTCCATGGCTATCACTACAAATGAGCATTTTTATCAAATTTTAAACTTGATCTTACACGTTAATAAAGGCGTAAAATAAATATGATGAATGACTTAGATGCGGAATTTGAATTGGAAATAAAGTATTCTGGACACGATTCAATTCATTTCGATCAACTTCGGGTTTCAATCCATCACCATGTCCTTCTTGGGAGATATTTTAACAACTTATGCTGAAGAAACGTTTTCACTGGTCAAGAAATATGCGAGGACCACCAAGATATTAGCAGCGTCAGCAATGATCATTTGTGTTTGATTATTTCCTGTCCAAATTCAGACTTCTACTTTGTTTCTTATACATATTTTCAACTCTACAGAATCCGTTAAGACCAATTTCCGTGTCCGTGTGCGCACTATTTCATGAACAGGATAAAATATGTTAATGAAATTTGGAATTTATAAGTTTCATGAAAATATGCAGAGCTGTTGCTTTGGAATGAAATTGAAAAACCGGAAGAGGTAGTTTACGGGAAACACAAACCAATAAATTCCATTAGGATCAGCTATGAAAATAGTTTCACATGAAAGATGTTAGCAAAAATATTTGGAATATAAAACATTATTGCACTTAACTTGCACATGCTTACAATTTTGAGAGAAACTGAATTATATATTTAATAATATATTTCAATAAACTTAGTAAAATGGGAAGAAAACTAAACTATTTTTAACGTCTATATGTCAAGAAATTGTGAAGTATTAAAAATATTATAAAAGCAATATTTGTATTATTATTTAATTAATTAAAATTTTAAAATAAAAGTTACAATGAGAACAAACAATTAAACAGATTTAACATCTATATGTAAAATAATTGTCAAAATAAAGTCATACGCAAGGTACAAGTCATACGTGATTAGTTGGTTTTATATGTATAATAAAATTGTGTGTTTTGAAAGATATTTTTATGTCATTTGTGTTTGAATATGATTTCGGAAACATGAACGCCGTGACAGGCTCGAATTAAGCGCAATCTGGAGGTGTAATTTTTGATCACTTTTCGAGGCAGCTGGGGCCGTATATCGCCAATAACGTGACGAATATTGGCTTCCATGTCGTCCATCGGCTCGTGTTTATCGGCGTAGACTAGCGACTTCAAATATCTCCGCAGAAAATGATTCAAAGGTGTTAAATCACAAGATTTTGGAGTCAAATCTCAGGTTCATTGCGTGATATTATGCACTCATCGAATGTGTCCCTCAATAAATCTATTGAGACGCTAACTGTGTGAGATGTTGCGCCGTCTTGTTGAAACCACCGCTCTTCCACATTAATGCCATTCAATTGGGGACGAAACAACAGTCAGTAATCATGGCTTCATTGACTGTAATGTTCTGTTCGGTATCATTTTTGAAGAAATATGAACCAATGATTTCAACAGGCCGTAAATCACCTCTAACAGTGACTTTTAGTGCTGCCATCTGTTATCAGTGGCTCATGCGGATACTAAGTGCTACTAACTAGGACATTTTCAAATTTGGCACTGTTAGTTGTTTGCTAATTTAACGAACATCGTATCTCTTATGCTTCTCGAGGTAGCAATAGTGTAGCACTTAAATGGAACACTGTGTAGATAATTTTTTTTTCAATACTAACAAATGATTCACAGTGTGTTTCACGCTATGGTATTTTTTGCACTTGAACTTCAAAGCGTATATTACATTTTAAATATTGCAACAAAAATCACGTTTGGCGCGAAAAAGACTATATTGCAGCGACAATTATAATTTACGAAGCGATAGGTTTCAAAAACACCTAGAACATACTGAAACACTCGCAAGATATACAGAAATGTGTTGTAAGAGTTTTAGTATTTAGCCGTGCAATAAAGGTGAACTTGAGCAATTTAACAGTTTACAATAATAATAAACCTTGTTTTATCGTTTCATATTTGTTTATGGTGTTAAATAGTCTTAAAAAAAATAAGAATATTATTTGGTTAATGCTAATTAGTGAACTGCTGTTTCTTTTTTTACTTCTCTCTATCCCGTGCCGTAATTTATAAACATTACAATAATTAATTACATGAAAATGTTGACAAGAAATTTAATTTAGATAACGTACAAGTTTTTAGGTAGGTATTATTTTTTAATGTAATCAGGTTTTTTCTAGAAAATATAAAGAATTTGTCAGAATATATCCTATTACCAAAATATTTAAAAAATGTATTACGTACAATCCTATGACAAAGTTCCACTAGCATGTTTGCACCAACTTTTTAACTATTCTAGATTACATTTAACCATATAGCGAATAAGTGAAATTTATTATTCAAAACGAAAGTTGAAATACAATGTACCTTTTGTAAAAAATACAGTTTAGTTTTTCAAGTACTGTACCTTTGAAGAGTGTATAAATAGCAGAGAAATTCTTAATGTTTCCTTTGCGTTTGGCTACAATTGGTGCTGACGGACCCTTGTATCCGATCTCTCAGGTGTAATATAATTTCTAGAGTTTCGTATAAAAGTTTCGTTTTCCAATTTCTTTATTTATTACTATATGTATACAAGCGTATACACAATTTCGAGAATGATTTTGCGCTATTTGATATCTTACTTGAAATTATAAGGCTATATTGCGAATTTGATGAGTATGTTATTTATATAAATAATAAATTTCGACGATGTTAGTATAACAGTCTTGTACTGTTGCTTTCGAACTCGCTTTCTGCATTTATTATATTATACCTATCCTAATTTTAATTTCTCATAGGCAAAATAATAAGTTCTTTCAATGATTTTAATTAGTAGTATACGGATGCTAATCTTACTTTACGCTCAGGAATATGTCATCTTCTGGGATCTGATAAAGTAGAAAAATGGTATAATGATATATTTATTTTATTTTATCAATATTAACACATTAAAATAATTTCCATAAGATTATCTACAGTTTTTTCATACTTTTACTACAATTTCTGAAAGTTTTAATTTTAGTCTCTTACCAGCAGATTCATAAAATGGATTAGCGCTAACTCTATTTTTGTTATTACTCGTAACTTCATCTTCCATTCTCAGAACATAATTATTTTAACTAGGGTTGTAATCAAGATTGGTTAGCATAAAATTTGATACATTTTGATAATATAATTAATTTATAAACGAAGTTATACATGATGAAAAAAAAAAGTTAACGCTAACTCCTTTTATGAATCTGTATGTTTAACATTAATATTATGGTAATTGTTTCATTATATATCAATATTTATTTTACTAATAAACTAGTAACGATATACATTAATTCATTTTTATTGCGATCGTAGATATTTATATATAATCTAGATACCGAACTCAATATAAACAAGCCAGTTGATAACTGAAGCCGAGGCGGCCATTCGTAAGAAAGGCAAAATTTGAATGTTATATATAGTAAATAGGAAGTAAAACTCAAATAAATTATTTAATTGATTTTTTCCAACATCTACTTTTAAAGTGGCATTTTAACCACTGAATTCTCGATACTAAAACAATAATTTAATAGTAACGGTGGATAAAGTATTACTTTATCCACTAGTGGATGCTATAGTAATGCAAAATGTGAATGTGTGTATTTTCTGTATTTTAAGCAAAATTACATAGCAACTTAGTAAGTAAGCATTGGCAACGAGAAAAGATGAAACAATATTTCTATAACACTGTTTTGGAAACTGGGCATTCCACTACTAAAAACTGTTATGGAATCACTAACATTCCATACGCGGCGTATGGAATATTTTCGACGAATCAGAACCGCTTATTAGCGCGACATATGAAGTATCTTGATTCAGTTACTATGGTTACGTCTGTTTGTTTTAATTTGATTTATTTGAGTTTGACGTTTTCAACAGTTTTATATTTGTATTTTTTATAATTTCCAAAACCTTTTTATAGAAAGTATAGTCTACAACATGTAACGGAATGGCCTATCCCACGCTCGCAAACCATAGCCCTCGCCTTTGGCTCGGGCTACAAACTTTTTGCTCGCGTGGAATATGTGCCATTCCATTACTTGTTGTAGAATATACTATTATGTCATATTTTAAATTAAATATCATTTGAGTTTTATTCAAGAAGAATATTAAAGGAAGTTGTTGGAAAAAATATTGTATGCAACACGTCAATAAAGACAAATTAACCACTGCCGCAAATTAGCTTACTAGGCTAACGTCTACATAAATAACTAGTATCCTACACCACATAATTATAACATCATAACTAGGGTGATTTCAAATAAATAATGTGACTTAAAATTAAAGCAATGTTTTGGAAAGTGAACGTCTTTTTAATAACATAAATTTGACAATATTTTTAAAGGTAATATTGATATTAAAATTAAGCACATTATCTTCTATCTCGTAATATTTTTTTGACAATTTGCTGCTTTGTTTCAATAAAAAAATAACATAATATAGCAACCGTAGCCAACGGTATATTTTATATTTGTACATCAAATGTTAAACTGAAATGTCATACTCGTTTATTCTTGATAAAGATGTGTTGGAAAATTTTTGTATGGTATGTGTGTTATTGCAAATAAGTCGCTTGAGAAAAGTACCCTACTCGACTACGGCGGGTAATATTTTTCTCGCGTGTCTTATTTGTATTATAACACACTTTTACCATAAATAACTATTAATTGATAAGATATGAAATGAAATACACATATTACACTTTATTATTTTATTTATTAACTTGAAAATAATATTAGCTTATTTAATTTATGTCTTGTACTCACAGTTTTCTTTTGATTTAACGATTTTGCTACACTGTTTAACTTTATAATAAAAACTGAACTGTATATTGTAATAAATACCTTTAAATTGACACAAATGTCACTTTCTGCCTTTTTAGGAAATGGCCGTCTTGGCTTCACTTTTGTTCATCGAGTTAGGTATCTAGATTAGGTATAAATATCTATGATTAGCATACAAACCTGATATAATTTGGACAGGAAATATAATTCGCGTTCTGGCCGTTTTTTTTTACAAATTTCGTAAGGTTACCTTCGTGATTCAAATAGTAGTTTTATATTTTTTATTTGATGAATTTGTATGTATCTTTTCTCTGAAAGAAAGTTTTATTAAATATTGTACCGAAAGTAGTTTCTGATTCAATCTACATTATTGTTTATTTTTGTTAGTGCACGTAGAGCAGGACATCCTTTCTCTAGTAATGCAATGACTCCGGTATCAAATGAGGGTACTTGTCACTGGGGCGAGCCGATGGGATGATAGGACGCTTCACGTCACGCCGTGTCACGTGCAATTGGCGAGCGAGCGGCGTCCCGGCGTCACGGGAGCAGCAGGCAAGTCGCTCGAGCCCCGGGAAATGTCGAACATTTGTAAGACGTCGTGTCGGACTTTTTTCAAGCGTGCTGTAACAAGGCCTAGATGCCTGTAGGCCTGCAGGTAACGGTTGTGTTGTTGTTGATTATCCTTCGTCGTCTTCATGGATGACGAGATGTTCTACCAGATGAGGCACGGTAAAAAGATTCAATGGACGTTTATTTTTTAAGGTTAACGATCGAAGGCACGAAGATTCAAGTTTGTAGAACTGCGAGATGCGAAGTTATTTGAAAGAATCATTCTATTTACACACGAATATTCAGAATATTACAAAGTATAGAAATTCCTTTGTCAGTAATTTATCGCAAATATTTAACCTTTCCAGCAGTATTAAACACAGTGATCTCCAGCTGAAATATGAACAACTTTATTGTTATAATTTTTTTATATTTAAAGCTATATAAAAGTGACGGTTGAAATGCAACAATTATTTTTATAATAATTTATATACCTACTCAAAGAAGAGGGGTTGTTAATATTATTTATTCTATATTTTACATGCAATATGCCCGTCGTTAATTAATTGAAGCCATCAAACATCGGTATCTTCTAAGAACACACTAACAATAAAGCTTTACTCTCCAACTAAAACAACATTTTAAAGAATGAGCTTCGCTTTTTATGTAGCTACGCGAATTCAACAAAAACACTGCATGAGAAATAAATCATGATGACTTACCCCACTTGCACAATACAGAATGATGTTTTGTATGGGAAAGCAATTACCAGGCATCAAAATATGACATTCAGACAGGTTTGTGAATTGTGAATAATAAAGGATTTTATTTCGTGCGGTCACTCCGTCACTTATTTCGACAGACTGTCAATCCCAAAAAAAGAGATTGCATTAATTAAAATTGAATCGAAAGCATGGATTTTACGAGTATTATAAATATGAACATTTAATAAACTTATGGTGAGCTTATACTTATATATGCAACGAATAATGTGATATTGATTAATTACAAATTAGGAACAATACATTTTGTAAAATCAACAGAAGTTTTGCAGATTTAGAGAAGTCTGTGACCTAATTTTGATTATTTTAATTGCAAAAAAGTACGTATTATTAAACATGATTTTCATTGAAAATTTTTGTTTATATTAAATACAGAAGCAAGTTAAACTTTAGTTTGTTTAAATCGCCGCCAAATTAAACGTACGTGACAAGAGGAATGCATTAGTCAGTGACAGACCATGAAAGAGAAAGAAAGATATTGAAATAAAAGATATTGTCATAGAGCTTATACGGTAATGGATCGATAACTACATAAAAAAAAAGCGTATAAAATAGTATAAAAATGTAAGATAAAGTTATATTTTTCTTAATATGTAATATAAGCTATGAGATCTATGATTGCTTTGACATTCCAACTTGTGAGGTTGTAGTTCGCTACTCTCGCATTGGTCCCCGCATTGCAAACGTCTATGGGCAAGAGGGAAACTGGTGGAATTCAGCTGCAATTAAAAAAATTGCGTTCTCAAAGACAATTATCTCATTAATTATGATAAATATGAACAAAAAAAATTAGGGATCAAATATTTTTTCTTACTTCGAATAAGACAATAAAAAGACCCATGCAATACCTCATTGCTAAGCAAGAAAATAAAATATTCATATTATTTTAAAACTATGATTTATTTTTAGTTTACGAGAATAAAATTATTAAACATTAATAAAATGAGTAAAATAAGTAATGTGCGAATGGTAACAGAAAGATGAACATATTGGCAAAGATACAAATATCATCTATTACTTTTACGAATTTACATTAATAAATAAATACCTATAGATATTATTAGAGGTAAATAGGTATAAGAAAATTTAAATTGCGCAGATATTTGTATGGTAATTAAAATAAATGGATTTAGTAGTTTTATGCCTCCACTGAACTTTCACTTTCAGTATTGCAATTATACCAAAATCAGATCAGTTCTTCGCATTGTTATGAATATTATAGTTATGAAGTTCCTTTACTATTATAGAGTAAATCTTTTCTTCTTCAATAGTTATTTAACATAAGGACATCCATTTATCCAACCACATAAATTGAACAAATTGTCAATACGGATTCAGAAGATCTAAATATATATATATATATATATATATATATATATATATATATATATATATATATATATATATATATAATGTTTCGTTTCGCGACTGCAATTAATTATAAATTAGAGTTTCGTGGGAAGGCAGTCAATTGTGGGCTAAATAAAAACTTCTTTTAAATTTGCCAAGCTTTCAGATATATTTTATCCTTCATCAGGGCACTGTGTAACAAAAATTATAAAAATATAAATATTTTTTACAAAATTTGTGAAGTAAACTTACATTTAGTTGAGACTATCTATAGAAATTTCTCCAATGGTCAATAATAATATAAATAATTGAACACTAAATTAAACATAAAATGTACTCAAAATAATTAAAATAAGTATTTTAATAAAATGTCAAAATAAATTAAAAATTGACAAATAATATAAATAATATTTTTTGGAAAACTTGATTTAAATATCGAAAATATAAATGCTAGAGTGATGCCAGGCTTAAACCTAACTCTAGTGCTTTGGCTGAACATTTTAATAATAAAAACCATCGAATAAATTATACAGATGTAAAAATATTAGATATTGAACGAAATTTGTCAAAAAGGTCATTTCTTGAGATGGTTCATATTTACAACGTTAGCAATACGATGAATAAAAGGACTGATTTAGATGGTCTGAGCAATATATATTGTTATTTATTAAAAATGTCTATTATTAAAACCTGTAATGCTCAAAATAATTCATAATTATTTTAATTATTCTCTTTTTTACTGTTTTCTTCTTTTTGTTATAAATTCATATTACTAAAAATTTTTCTAGTTGCTCTAGCATTTATATTTTTTTTCCAAAAAATATTATTTATATTATTTGTCAATTTTTAATTTATTTTGACATTTTATTAAAATACTTATTTTAATTATTTTGAGTACATTTTATGTTTAATTTAGTGTTCAATTATTTATATTATTATTGACCATTGGAGAAATTTCTATAGATAGTCTCAACTAAATGTAAGTTTACTTCACAAATTTTGTAAAAAATATTTATATTTTTATAATTTTTGTTACACAGTGCCCTGATGAAGGATAAAATATATCTGAAAGCTTGGCAAATTTAAAAGAAGTTTTTATTTAGCCCACAATTGACTGCCTTCCCACGAAACTCTAATTTATATATATATATATATATATATATATATATATATATATATATATATATATATATATATATATGTGTGTGTATGTGTGTGTGTGTGTGTGTGTGTGTGTGTGTGTGTGTGTATTTCTTCGAAAATGTCAGCATCGAATTTTTCGTGATTTTTGTTCTTCTTTATAAGATAAAGAAAAGATTTTATACAATTATCAATGGCTTAAAAAAAATTTCTATGTCGATGTTTAATTTGTGACATCCTCAAGAGGTGCGCCTATTTAAAAAATTCAGCAGTTACCTAAATCTCCTCCAAATTACCTCCAATAACATTGTTGAAGGCAGTAACTTGATGACTAATAATAAAATGCATAAATGGCTTGATAACACTTTTTTTTTATTTACGACTAGTAAAACTAAAATTATGTTTACGTTTTTTTTATTTGTCTCAACTGCCAAGGTAGTGTGACAACAGCACGCAGTGTTTGTAGGTATGGTACGTTTCAGTAATTTTACCATTTGGCGTCCTTATTTCGTTTTACTATTTGTTCTATTATTTAAGTTCCTTTTTTCCGATAAATTTCCTATACGATGTAAAGATATGCATAAACACAGGATATAAGGTTAATTTATCAATGAAGGGTACATTTAAATTGGATTTTCAGTTTGAATTTATGCGCGGAACAGTACAGCAAAGATAAATTATCTCCAATTGAAATCCCCGGATAAAAAATCGCGGCCCCGATCCCGACGCAGTCGCCAGTGCCGATCGGGCGGAAATGAATTGGCACGAGAGCTTGGGGTCATCGATGGCGCACACGTGCCTGCCGATTTTCAAAATCAACATCTGTTTAGTAGTCATCGCCCATTTTGAGCTTGTTTATTATTCAGGAGCGCTCTGACCGCGACCGGGTCGGGAGGCAGGTTGCTGCATTACCCGCCCGTCGACCCTGCTGAGTGCGGACTGCCGTCCATGCCGCGCCGTCGACGCTCGACGGTTTCTCAAAATGTTTTATTATGATGGACGTAACCTGGCCCACGTATAAATGTATTTCGTTCGAAACTTCAAAGCTTTTTGATGCATGACGTAGCTAACCTTTCAAAAAGAAATCACAAAACTTTGAAAGGTATGATGGAGTAAGAAAAATATTCTGAAAAATATATCTTTTTTATTTTTCATTTAAGTTGTTCTTTAGAAGGTTCATCCAACCATATATACATCAGTTGATGTTAGTATGTGCTTCCAGTAATATTTCTAGTATTCGCACTTGATTTGATGAAGCCTATGAAAAAATGCAGATGCAAAGTTTCTAAATATACGTTAAGTTACATTTACTATTTTATTTTTTATTTAGTATCTGTCGTTGATTACAAATTCAATTTTATTATCAAATACATATATTTAGATTTATAACTAATTGAAAAGATTGCGCCAATCAACGTAAGATTTTCATTTAAATAGAAAAAGAAAGCTTTCAATTCGGTTGCTAAACACCTAGCTTTTACAGTTTACCGATATTGAATATACGATATAACTTTTTTTATTTTCATGTTATTAAAATTATCGAACAGTTAAAGTACTTTGCAATTTAGCTGTTTTTCAACTTATTAAGCCAAAAATTTAGATCTACTACTAATATTATATATATTATAATATTTGTAAAAAACAACATCAAGCAATATTAAATTTTAATAGTACGTGCAACAATTTTTCTTTATGGAACGCCGACCAAAAATTTGCAGCTACTATTACATAGTACTTTTTATGATACACGTGTTAAAAGTGACATTTTATAAGTATGTGAGAAAGTTTGTGAAACGAGGCGAATCTGAATGAAATAACCACACGAACGAAATAAATCACTCTTAAGAATATCATACAAAATTTTATCTACGACCTTCCTAGTGTATTAGTATTGACAGGTAGGGTTATATTTGTTCATTTATTGATACAAATCGTTAGCAATGTGTTAAAAGAAACAATGAAATCACTTTAACACGTTGCTGTTACTTTTAACCTAGTGTCATACAGTGACACTTTTAACTTGCTAAGCAACTTTTTTCTATCTCTATATATATTACCCCTATTATTTCAATTTTTTCGATGAATTATGGTACCCATAATTCACTCTTCTCGACCAATCACGGTTATTTTAAAGACGTAACTCCTTCTGACAGTAGACATGTAGTCAGTTGTCATTGTGTATTTTTATGTAGACTTTTTCAACGTGTGCACTAAGAAAAAAATTTAGTAAATTTAAATAAATCCATTTATTCGAAATGAAATATATATTTATTAGTAGTAACAAGGTATTTAAAATAAGTGTAAGCGATTTATTTAATACAAACAAATTTTTTTGTTTAATTCATTATTTATTTGATTTTAATAAATTTATTATAATTAAATATAAAATTATATAGTTTTCATAGACTATATTTAACTTGAATATTGATAATAGTCACATTACCGATATTTCTGATATGTATTTATTAGAAACTAATGAAAATATATTAAATTTAAATAAAAAAAATAATATTTTTTATTTAATACTAATATTTTTATTTAATAATTGTATCATTTAAATTTATATTTGTTAGAAATATTTTCCAATTTATTAAAAATAAAAATGTCATCATTTTTACGCAGCAAACCGTACTCAAACTTATGTCTCAATTCTGTCTGCTTATTAACAAACCCAATTAGCAGTGAGCGCTCGTTGGTCACAGAATTTCGCATTTCCTATAAATTCAAAATGTAATTTGTTTTTTTAACTGTCCAACCTATATCAAATTCAGAATATAATACAAGTGAGTTCCATAAGAAAACATATTAAGCAACTAATTGAAGCAAAGTTCGAAATTTAATCAGGAGAATGAAAACGTCAGTTTACATTTTCATTTTCATGAAATTTTATCAAGATAAATTATTTTCATATTTAATCTCGTCCTCTCCGGAACCCTCATCTAATGAATCTAAAAATACCTGCTACCGTACTTACCTGCTACGCTAAATTAAATTAATTGTTCTCTAAAATTCGAACTAAGCAATCTGCTAAAAATAATTAGAATTAACCAACACCAATTTTGTTCGAAATTAATTTTTATGCAAAATACAATGGCAGACTTGTTTGGGGATTCTGGTGGGAACGACACAAAACGCAGTCATGAATATTTAACCGCATAAACCGGATGGTTTTTAATGTATTCCGTAATGTGTTAACTGTGTTAACTCTCAAATTATAAGCGGAATGCACTTGCAGAGTAATGTATATGACTTTTAAATATTTGTTGTTGACTGACGGGATTGACTAGGTATCTAATATTCAATAACCGCACTTGAACCATTCAAATATTAGAATCATTGATTGAAAAATGTTTTGGTCTGTATTTTAAATGTAGCCCCTTATCTGTTCCGAGGTCAGATCCTTCTGTCTCTTCAAACGGTAAGAATTTTAAGTAACCATTGTCCATATTATCGAGAAATGACATTCTGAACAAATGTTTCAATTTAAAATATTATTTGAATTTGACACATCTCTATCACTATGTTAAGTAAATTCAAAACAGTGGGCCCAACAACCTACAGCGCTCCAAACATTTCTGAAAATCAACAATAGAAATGAACTCAAAATTGATTTATCGAAATATTACTTTTAAAACACACTTTCAAGGATAATTCGTGACATGCATCGATTATAGCCTTTTATAGTCAATGATACACTCAGATAAAAAAATTTTACTTTCAAACATTTATAATAAATAAACATTTTCCGCAATCGATACTAAAGTACACGATATTGCTATGCGAAGTTAGCCAAAATAGTAGCTAAAGTTAAACTTTACAGACTCTTATGTCAAAATATTACTTCACAGACCCTTATGTCAAACTTGAATAACAAACCTAAAATAACAAACAAATTATTCTATAATACTATTGGTGAATTTATTTATTATTTACGTTTGACAATAATTTATCGCATTTAATGCAGATCACGTGCAGACTATCTTTAAGAATATATAAAATATAATGAAAATTGTAACGAAATTTTACACTTTGACAGTAATAATTTTGTTATCACAGCCATCCCCGTCTCAACAGCTAGCTGATCTTTTACAAATACATACATTTTTAATCAATGATTTAACGATTTTGACAAAAATATAATGTATACCTCGGTACTAAAGTATTATTTATTACTCATATGGTTTATTCGTAATAAAAAATCATACTTTAGTTCCTTGATGTACAAAAAATAATTATTATCATTCAAATACGAACCTAATATTAGTTTTAAGTAAAAATAAATAGAAATATTGATAATCGTGTTATCAATATTCAAATTAAATCAACTCTTTATAAAACTTAAATTATTTTATATACAATACAAATGAAATAATTAGATTGAAATATATAGTGAATTAAATAAATAAATGACCGTAGCAGTCGATCCGCTTAATTTCAGGAAAAAAAAATATATAAATTTGTTTAATTTTTAAAAAATCGCTCACTTATTTTAAATAAATATTTTGTAGCTACAAATAAATGTGTATTTTATTCATATAAATATATTATAACTCAAATAGGGAGAAAATTGTTTTGCAAAGTCAATTTTTTTGTTTGTCCATATCGAAGATAGTACGTTACGTTAAGGCACTAGAATATATGAGTATTCTCATCCGCCATTTTGGGTCCAAGTGTCATAAATAAAACAAATTATTGGAATCCAGTTACCTTAATTCTTTTATGTCAAATTTGAAGTTGACATTGATAAATAATTGTAATATATCATTCCTTCAATTATTCTATTCCATATCTAACAGGCAAGTGTACAGTGTCTAATAATATATTACCGTATGATTTGTGTAGTTGATTTTAGAGAATTACAGAAATATAAAAACTGTCCAAAATAAAAATTTGACAGATAAAAATTTTAAATGTTTTTTTCTTCTTTTTAAAAATAACTCACTGGATTCCAATAACTTGTTTTGTTTATGACATCTGGACCCAAAATGGCGGACGAGAATACCTACATTCTTCTAGAGCTCTAGTTACGTTTAAAAATTATTGAGCGGTAAGCGATTGTTTATAGTCACTGTAGTAAAAGGACTAAGAGCGCTCAGCTTTATAACTTGTTATCTGACGATCGCGGTTCGCGCATTGCACGAAACATTTCGAATAGCTTTGATAGAGGGACCAATATTGATCTGAGTGAATCGGAAGTCACTATAAGCTGGCGGTCCCTTGCAATGGTCGATATTGACTAAATATCAGCAACATCGCTAATGCAAATAATTATTTTAATTCGCAAATATTATTTAAAATTGCTACCTACCAGTTATTATTATTTCAGAAAGGGTTCACACCAGTTTTTATAATACCAGATTACCGTGGCGGGGCCCAAAAATTCCGAAAATTTATGTTAAAAAATTAAAAATGAACGTAACGATCCATGATTACAAGACTTGTAAATATTTACAACAAAATATTTTGTTTATTTGACAAATATTTCGTATGTGCTACTTAATATTTCTGGTAGCATTTTGTAATTGAAATTATCAGTGGAGTTATATTTTGATTTGGGCTCTAGATAAAAATCTAGATTTGGCACTGCCAGAATTAAGAACAGAATAATCTGATTGTGCTTAGTACGGCGCGAACAACTTTAATAGGAACAATTGAGGTTTTATAAATGAATTATTTTTCTAGGCACATAAATCGAATGTTTCAAATTGCGGAACAATATAATACGCATTACAAATCTCGATACTGCGAGATCATAAAAATTTAGTTCATAAATGTCGATAGTTGCTATTCACAGGTCTATACTAAGTGCTACATTACATATTAACTAGGACATTTTAAAACATGGCACTGTTACTTTGCAAAAGTTGTTGATTACCTTGGAGATCAACAATTTTTTCATAGCAACAGTGTTAAATCTTAAAATGCTCTACTTATATATAAACTTATAGACCTGTGAATAGCAGCAATTATGTTTTACGGTCACCATTTTGTTTTAAAATGACCCAAAGTATGCCAATATTAATTTAATTAATATTTAAATTATTGCACAATGGGGTAAATAGCTCTGTAGTTATTCGCACTATGGATAATAAGATCCTCAGTTCGAATCCCATAGCGGACAGTTGCAATTTTAAATGTATCCTTGTGGTTGCCCCTCCAATATTATATTTAGGGTCAAGATGATTGGTACTCGAACTTCATAGGCAATTATAACACTTACCGAGATATGCTTAAGCAGAGTGCCACACCCATAGTGGATAAAAGGCGTGTTATATCTATTTATTTAATTTATTATTGCACATTTGAAAGCAAAAAACTTTAGGTACCTACTTTTATACTTGTGTAAAACGACCCTATATGTCTGTTTTCTCCAAATTTATTTCATTTTAATGTGTATTTATTAATTTTTGACTTTGAGCTTAGATTATAAATAGAATTACAAAGTTTATCACGTTAAAATATTGTTTCTTTTTCTCTTCTGCATAATCTGCATCTTCTTTCAATCACCAATCAACCAATATTTATTGTCTCGTTCTTCATTGTCATATCTGAATCGCGTAATTCATTTGTTTTAAGATGTACCGTGGCATTGATAACGTTTGTATTATTTTGTATATTTTATTTTTTTTTGTCTCTGAATATCCTCATTTTGTTCTAAAGTTTGAACGACTATTTCATCGTACTCACAAAATTCTACATCTTTATTGCAGAATATCCATTTTTATCATAATACGGTACATAATACATCTGAATACATAGTAAATATTATAATAAGATGGTTAATTCAGAATTGGTAATATTGTCTTACTCTCGAAACAGCTTCGAAAAATAATCTAATTAAAATAAGTCATTGTTAAATATTTTCTCGAAAATCATTTCTTATTATTAAATTTATTGATTCTCATTTTTTATACGTTTTGTAATTTTTTATATCTTCTTAGTTTGAGACTTTCGTGGATAAAATTGTGGATTACGTCTTGTTGCTTCTAGTTCTTCTAGCTGACTTTCGAATCTAATTTCAAAGCGCTTTATATCAGTTAATGGCCAAGTCAGAAAAATGTTTAAAATTTGAAAGTGCAAAAATGTAGATTTTTAACTACATCGTAATTAAGTATTTTTACGTTATCGTTGGCTATTAACCTTTTGTGTTATTGCATATATTTTAAAAATTAATAATGCAAAGCGGATATGCACTGTTATCAGGTAGGTGGACACAGCAAAAGTATTGAATTGATAGGTGGACACAGCATAAGTAGTTGGGTGGGCACTTAGATGTAAGTAAATGTTGGCGTAGTTTGCACTAAATATTTAATATGGCAGCTAAAAAGCATGTTTCTTTTATTCTTTATATATTCCTTGGAAAGTCCAGAATTGTACACCCCTCCTTCTCCCCGGGCCAACCCCTAGCGCCATCCCTGACAGTTATAGAAAATAAATATTTTTTCAGTCATAAAGATAGTTAATGAATTGCATGAATGCACAAAATACATTAAAATGAAACAACAGCGAATATCATGTTCCATTGCAATAAACGTAAACGGGTCATAAAATGTGAGGACTTCCTGATCCTGTAAACAAATTAAATAAATTTCTGCGAGACACTACATAAACTTTTTGTTTAACTTTTATTATCCTTCCGTGACCTGTATTGTGCAATGGTTTATTCATCTGTAGAAAGAAACTGAATCTGCTAGCTCGAACGTAATAGCACCAAGCATGCTACTAATTATCATGACAATGTCGCTAGGATCATTCAGCGCGGCACCGGGACTTGTAAAACCATTACCATATAAAGTACATCAATTTATTAAAACTAAAGCAATCACATTAATTCAGACAATTCGGCAAGTGTCAGGGACATAATAAACCTGCGCTTCACGCCATCCGACGCGCAACCGCCGCGTAATGAGGACAATAATCAGCTGGGAATTAACTTCTTTTTGGTCTGCGTCTGACGTTTGCAAGGAGCGTTACCGGAGCGCGAAAAATTGCTCCGCGCTGCAAGTACATCCTTAAGGTGAATCTTCCGTCCCGAAATTGTTTCACGCATTGTTGAAGAATGCACTCGAAAAACAACTGCGACGTTCAAAGGCAGATTTTTAAACAAAAATCAGAGCGGCGTTGAGAAAGTACTGACCGGAAAATGTATATATGAACTAAACCTTTTCTTTTTTCGTTCAATTTTGATGTAGGTAACACCGGATTACATAAAAATGAACTTAAATTTTCTGCATACTCGTACATAATTTACCAGAAAATTTTCAGTATCTATTCTTTGACAGCAAACATTTTATATCAAGTAGGTAACGAGTATTGAGTTATCTAGTGAAAAAATAAATTGAATGCACTAATTTTGTTATTCTCTTGTGGCGTAAACAACATATTTATGAATATGATTTTTATTTATTTGAGAGTCGATAAGTATAGTATACTTAATAATTAAAGAATATAGTTAGTTAAGATTATACCTGTTAGATGCTACCTATATTACTTTGTAATGTTTACTCTGCTGCACACGGGAAAAGTTGACAAATGAAACACTGTAACTTAATTAAAACTAATAGGTATATCTATTTATTTATTTGCGCTTAATTATGTGATTTTGAGACTCTGTTATTGTATTATTACTTTTTTTACTTACCGGATTTTTTATTTTTAAATATATCGTCATACCCTAATTATTTATCTGAGACTGAACTACTTAAATGTAACTTCAAAAATCCAGTAAACTCGTAACGTTCGTATTCGTTATGAAATTCAATATCTTTTACTTTTACATACTTATTAAATTTGTATTATGTGTACTTTAATGTAACTCATTATGCAGTGGCTGCTCGTGGTGTATCGCAAAGGGTGGGCTACGTATACAAAAAAAAACGTACATTTTTAAATAACAGTTTTATTTAAATCACGTGCATAAGTACACAAACAATATTCTCATATTTTAGTTAACATTTATTAGTTTTTTAATGTTTATACGTAAAGTCTAGTCACTAGTCTTCTGTTTTTTTATTGAAATATAATGTTCTATCACTTTTTCGTCAAAATTTGTTGTTATGCAACAAGTTTTTATTCACAGATATCTTTGCTAATGCATTATGCCGGTCATCATACATCGAGTTCCTTAAAAATGTGTTTATTCTCTTAAGAGTTGAAAAAGAATGCCCCGATTCGACAGGAGACATAGGAGTAGTTATAATTATTTTTAATAATTTAATTATTTCACTATAGGTTTCTTCTAAGTTGTTCTGAACCATCAGTGATAACATATTCAATGCACTGACGATATTTCTAAAGTCTTCTATCTTCTCTCAGGTATATTACTCCCAATTCAGTTTTTAGTTTTTCTTTGTCTAACATTGGATAAAAACCAACGACCGAATAATGTTAGTTTTAGGAAGGTCTTCAAACAAGTCAAAAAGTTCTCTGTATTTAGTAAAGATGCAGCTTCTAAATGATCTCTATATGAAAATTTTTCTTTCATTTGAAAGATAATTATATCACAAATTTAATTTCTATTTCTTTAGCTAATAAGAGCCTCGAAAAATTACTTTTTAACATTGTTTTTGCCTATTTACGTAATATAATACTCGCCCGCACGCCCGCAAAGCAAAACGGCGATGCACACGGTACACAACAGCGATATTGGGCGCTCAGTTTATTGCGTATATTCTCGAAGACGTTCAGTGTACGGAAACGACCGAAGTGGTCCGATAATGATTATTGCAAAAGAACATGATACTGAGCCACCTAGCTCATACTGGGCGCAAATTTTTCGAGCCGCAATGCGAGAAACAAAGTTGAGGGAACGTACAACTGAAAAAGAGCTGAATAAATGCATGTTTTTTATTTTATATTTAAAAAATTAAATACATAATTATTTATCAAGAGATTGTTTAGCTTAATTTGAAATATTGAATTTTTATTTTTCCCTCTTGCGTTTTGGGAGGCTCGCGCCCTAGCGCCCTCATGGACCAGCCGCCACTGTCATTAAACATATTATCATTTCGGTACAGAATTTTATTACGATACAGATTTTCATTGACTATACCATTAGAGCATACTAATCTGGTATAATTGATACTAAATCAAAACCTTTAAAGCACAGAAATTAGTGTATCACTCGGTGTATCAACAAACATAAAAATATGGAAATATAAAGTAAATGGACCACAAAAACTAAAATTATTTCATGTTAATTGTTGTGAGTCCGTTATTTACATACTATGTTTTTGGTCAGGATTGATTACTACATAAGTCTGTGAGTTCTAGTTGCTGATGTTTGAATAGCCGGGAAATCTAAAACAACATCAAATACGATTATACGATTACAGTACTGGCTAGGCTCATACCGTAAACAAACTTCTATTTATTTAGATATATTTATAGATATTTATAACATTATAAATAATGATGCCTTTGACCCAGTTAAGGCTTGGAACTCTTCTTTCGCAGGTCTCGATAAGTGATATGTTTTAGTGTGATTACCAGCCGTCAAGGTAAGGCCTAAAATATATTAGTGGTGGTATAATTACAAGGGTAAAGTTAATATTTCAACTGTCGACTATGGAATTATTATGTACCCCATATTTTAATCTTTCCCTCCCCGCCACCATAAAATTGTCAAAATATACAATTGACGTTTCAAATAAATTTGAAGTTATTAATACATAAGTTTTATAATAAGGCCGTACCCACCTTATCTACTGTTAAATGTGGCTAATTATAGAGCTTGATCAAAATATAGAAAATATGAGGTTTCATCATAAAACTCGCACACATTTTGAAAATATCAATTTTACAGAATATTTGGCGTAATATCACCTACTGATCATATCGATAAATTTTTATGTTGCATGAATATTTTTGCTTAGCAACACGAAAGCAAACTGCATGGTAAATCCCGAAGAAGGAGAAGTTTTACCTACTTTCAGTTTGCTGTGATTTTGTTTAAAAGCGAAAAAAAAATGAGTGTTTAAAAATAAAAATTTATCTGAGAAAATCATAGAGGTCGTGTGGTATTTGATAAGATAAATTTTAAAAACAATGCAAAATGAAACTTGAAATATTTATTAATTGTCACACTGACAATTATAAACAACAACTGTTTGTTTACTTGGTAACAGCATTTTATCCTGGTAATGGGGTTTTATCTGGGTGACAGTATAATACTGTTTCCATTGGTTGAATTTTCAAGTGTTTTGCATCATGATTGGTTAAAAACTAGTCGTAGGAATTCATCAGAATAATACGCCCTCTGAATCATGAAGATTCATAAAAATTTTAGAATGTTTAAAAATTAACATTAAAATACTTTCCTTCCACGTTAGAACTGAGATTAATAATGGTGCAATTCTAAGCATAATCGTAAGGCTCGTTAGGTGTTCTCGTAAGACTCGTAACAGTTTACGAATCAAAGAGCAATTCTGTGCAAAACTATTGCTTATAATCACTCGTAAATATCTTACGATTTCTCTAAAACTTTACGTTGAGAGGGCAACTGGACGTTACATTGCGGCTAGTGATTTTGCTCTCTAATACTTGCTCAATTTTGAATCAATCAAGTTATAAATGTTTTGCATATTGGTCTCCAACAAGTAATACAAAAGAAAAATATGTTAATAATACCACGTCAAGAAAAATTGCCTTATACATATTTTAGAAATTACTTGCGTCTCTTGGGCAGACACAGATATGAGAGATTAGGTATACCCATTAGACATTACTGTTGCACATTTCAAACAAATGTATAGATTGAATCGGCAATAGGCAATCAATTTTATTTGTAATATAGAACCATTTTATAATCCATCAAATTCCAGAATTCCAGTGCGTATTAAAGTATTCAATTTATATTTAAATATATGGGGTGATAAATTTGTAATGAAAACTCACCGCATGGTTGTATTTAAAAGTAAATAAATAAAAAAAAACAGCTGTCATATTCAATCTTCGGATACTGTATTAGCAATGAAGTTAGAAACTGACCGTAAAGTAAGTTGTCAATCGTAAAGCTAATCTGTAACGTTCGTCGATACAGTTTTCTACATAGAATTGAATTTATCGTAAATCTGCAGTTTTACGATTAAAGGTCTATTCACACATATCAGTGACGTGACAGTGCCGTGTCAGTTCAGTCTCAGTAACATCAGTGACATATCAGTGGCTACTATTCACACATATCCGTACAGTTTCATCAGTTGTCAGTAATTATTTTAGCTTACAGACACAAAATTAATAATTTTATTCACAAAAAATTAACAAGTAAGCTGCACGACTGCGTAAAATACGTCAGTGAAATAGTAAAAATATCGTTGGCAACGATATATAATTTCACGAAGCGGACACTGCACTGAACTGAACGCAAAAATACGGCACTGTGTCGGGCTTGTGTGAACAGTTTAAGCTAAACTATATGCAACGATATTTTATTTTTCACTGACACAGACACTGAACTGACACGGCACTGACACGTCACTGATATGTGTGAATAGACCTTAATTATAAAAATTGCTTAGAATTGCACCATAAAGTAGAAAACAGAAATTTTAAAATAATATTATATCTTTATTTTATACTATTGTACTAGGTATAAAGTAAAAAAATATTCATTTTATCTACTGAGTGAAAATACGTGTATTTCGTATTTAGATAAAAGCTTGCATGTTGCTGCTATAATATAATAATTATATTGTTATATATAGATAGGAAAATATTCATTAAAATTTGAGCAGTGCGTGTATTTACTAGTAAATTATTAACTACAAATTCTAGTATATATCCATATTTCAGCAGTATTTTACACAATTTATTTTATGACGGAATAAATATCATGTATTAATTCTAACTTTATCCTCCCATCCCAAGTGTTTATTAAATGGCGTTCGCTTGTATTCAAGTTTAATTTGTACAATCATTATCACAACACATAATAGATGGTACACAAACAATGATATTCTTTTGAATTGTTAAAGATTTCATCAATATTTTGATAATAAATACTATATCATCACGCCATTTGTAAATTTTGAGTTTTGTACTCTGGTTTCGCAGATATTAGCTTGTACAAATTTGCGTGGCGATTGACTTGACTTGCTAATGGGATAAGCCAGCCCTAGCCAGCGGGGTGCAAGTTTGTCTGATGTTCAGGAGTGGATTATTATGATTTTGGGCTTAGATGCTTCAAATCTCCGAAATTTTTAATACGATTATCTTTTCAATAGTTTCCCCGAATACTGTTAAGTAAGATAATTTTATACATATGTACCCTTCAGAAAACGACATTAAAAATTCATTAGTTCAGCAGCACTGTAACAGTGAACACATGTCGCAAGTTGAATACGAAGATTTTGAAGAAATTACCACGGTCGCGAAGCCAACACAAAAATATTTATCAAACGACGCAAAAGAAATAGTTCTGAATGTGTTTAACTTTCTACAAAGTGATAATTTCGAAAATGCGCCAATATCAAAAACTGCTGAAATAACTCAAGTGCCATATACTACAGTAAGAAGAATAATAAAAGAAGGTGCACCGGTTAAAAAACAAAGAAGTGATGCTGGAAAATCGAGAATTTTGAATGATTTTCAAAAAGATGTTATTCGTCGGAAAATATATTCGCTTTACAATGAAAATATATATCCTTCACTAAGATTATTGCATCAAAAATTAAAAGATGAATGTGATATTACTTGTGCAGTTAGTAGTCTTCGCAGTGTTCTCCTAAGCATGAAATTCAAGTTTAAAAAAATTGATAAACGTCAAGTTTTGCTGGAAAGTAGAAGAATATGTCAATGGCGGCATCAATACTTGACAGATTTAAAAAAGTTTCGTGAGGAGAAACGCTCAATTATATACCTAGATGAAACATGGTATGATACACACGACACTAAATCTAAAAGTTGGACTGATGGTAGTGAGAATTGTGTTGCGAATATTCCAGTTTCACGGGGTAAACGGATAATTATTCTTCACGCGGGGAGTGAGCAAGGATGGGTGAATGGTGCTGAATTATTGTCGGGCCACAACATGAGAAACGCTTGTTTGGATTACCATGATAATATGACGTCTAATATTTTTGAGGAGTGGTTTGGCGGTCAATTATTACCAAATATTCCAGCAAATAGTGTATTAGTTATGGATAACGCTAGTTACCATTCCAGGCAATTAATTAAAATACCCACTAAATCTAGTAAAAAACAGAAATTAAAGAATATTTGTATCATGATATATTTTTTGAAGAATCGTACAGTAAAAGTGAATTATTGGAAGTAGCACAAACAAAACTTGTAAAAAGAATGTACGTGTGCGATACAATGGCACAAAAATTTGGTCATACTGGATTAAGACTGCCTCCGTATTACTGTATATTAAATCCTATAGAACTAATTTGAAAATATTATCTAGTACAACCCTGTAAAGTAGTCCCTCATAAATTTCTTTAATCCTCTTATGGAATACCTGCTGAGAAACACTAATGGAATCAATCGCCACGCAAATTTGTACAAGCTATAAGTGATACGTTTTCACGTCCTCCAAAGATGTTAGTGATGGGAAACCACAGGTTAAAATTAATAATTGACAACATTGACAGCTATGGGAATAAAACCGAAGATCTCATAATTCACAGTCCGCTAAGGTTCCATGTGTAAAATCGTCAATCTCACGGTTAGAGATTTTTTTATTTATCGATATAATATTAACAACATACAAGACAGAAAATAATTAGTATTAAATTAAAGACAGTGTAACCATAAAGTAATACGTATGAAATATCATATAAAGTAAGTTTTCGTTTGGTTAAAAAATTCATTTTTATCGTTTTCGTTTTAGTTTCACTTCTATTATTTAGTGACTAGTTGTTTCTCACTGTTGGTAACGCTGTAGATAATAGCGATGGCGTAATTGACAGTACAGTGAATATCTGTTTGTGTTTTTCAGTGAATTCTGTGTGGCCGCAGAAAAAGTATAATACGTAACTCGAGTTGTAAAGCAATGGAGGGTTATGATTTTGGCGTCACAGACAAGAAAGAGAAAGATGAGGTAAAAGTTGAGATGAAAGTTCATAATACAAACATCGATGTTTTGACGTTTGAGATGGTGTTTTGACAAGGTTATGTTTTTATTTTTGAAGTTTATTATTTAGGAAATTTAATAAATTTAACACTGGCCATATATTCTTTATAGTAATAACAGGAATCACTATTGCTCAAACCATACACACACTTTATTTTTCATATTTAGCATCGTTATAAGAACTGTTATTTTGACCGTTTTGTTTGTATTTCACCCACGTGAATTTCATCGTAGTTCAATGAAAACATCAATAGATGGCAGCATGAAAATTTACTTCAATATAACCCTCTATTATATAATTACAACCTTCAACGAAATTTCTACAGATAATAATAAAACACCGTAATAAATAAATCTAAATCTTTTTTCTGAAATCTCAAATATTTTTCGGTTTTGTATAAATTTAAATTTGAACTTGATTAATGTTTCGTGAAATACTAATATTTTTCTATAGGCCATATTGCATGTATTTTTAAATTCTGAACAACTTTTGTATTTACACTTTTGCTGTAAAGCGAATAGATAAAAAAATTATAGTAATACAAAAAAAATAGAAATGAAAACCCTGTACGCCACATTTCAATTTTAAACCCGGTATCAGGTTGATATTGTTAATAATTTTCAACTGGATTAATTTGGTAGCATGTACTAATTAAAACTACAAAAAAGAATGCTGTGTTTTTTGTTACAATACTCAAAACAAAAGTGTAAATCCCTTTCATTTGTAGAGCGCCTACTACGAGTAATTAATATGCATTGACTAAATATTTGAATTCATTTTATAAATTCAATGTAATGAATTTCATGCGTTGCTTTGAGCAGAGTAGCATTGATAATTAAGCACGAAACAAATACCTGATGAAAAAGCTTTAGTTAATCTTTGCCAATTGAAGCCTGAAGCTTTGAATTTAATTTTAAACACGGAAAGTTAAAACGTGTAAATCCTTTTGAGAGCTTGTTTCACATTCAGTACGTAATTTCTGATTCCCGTATCAGCAAGGAAACCTAGCATCATACGATCAAAGCTTTCAAGTGTATTAGCTGCATTTGGCTTCGACTCATAACGCGCATTGCATTGCGCTGCGACATGACTGCATTACAGATGAATAGCCAATATGCATTTGCCTCAGGAATTAATTAATGAAACGGTTCGAGAAATCAGAGAAATATATTATGATGCTCCATACAACCAATCGCAATCGTAAATTAATAGTTCGCGTTTGTGAGGAGTGTTAATTTAATTGTTATATAAATGGAACACTTTATTTATTTGACAATATTTATCGTTTATTTATATGTCTAAAACAGTAATTAAATACTTACATAGTCCTATATAGTAATATATTTGATTTAAATAAGATTTAAACGAGATTGTTACAAAAAATAAATCCAAAGCGATATTATTCTAGTAATATATTTAGTGATACATTAAGAAATACAAATCTTTTTAATTCTTCGAGCCCTCTATTTCCTTTGAATCTTTACAAGTTACTAACCTGTAATATTGACAGCTGCATTGTAAAAATTTTTCAAGTTAGTATCCGTGTGTATGCTACTGTCAAATGTTAAATCTTAGGATTTACCTCAAAGACACGGTAAATAACCTAACCTAGCCTGTCAAAGCCCCTAAATAGGTTAATCAGAGGTTTTTACTTGCAAATCATTACATTTACCAACACATGTCGGTTAATCCTCAGATTTACTGTAAAACCTAAGATTACGCGATATACGTGCTTTTATACTAACATATATACTAGGATTTTTTTACAAGTAACGGTGCACGATGCCAAACTAATAATTCGAAGGATCAGAAATCATTTCAAATAATTTTTGACAAAACAATTGTGCGTAACTGATAGGATTTATTTGTACAATACACGCAAGGTATCTGTTTTTACTGCTTCAAGGATGTGACAGGCTTGCCTAATCGGTTCGCTGGTCCTGTTCTCCAGTCAGCAGTAAAACCTGTTTTACCTTCCTAGTAATGAAAAATAATATAAATGACTCCAAAGGAAAAAGTCTAGTGGTTCACGATCAGGTAAGCTAGCTATGCTTATTTTATAATAAAAACTACAATTTAAAATTTCTTACAAACTGACAATCTTGACTTCTCATTGTTTTTTGAGCATTAGAATGTCGATATTATTTAAAATACACGAAATACCAAATAAAAATTCTAGCTTTTGACTTAGACACTTGTTTTTTGTTAATTCCATTGTACTAGTAATTTAAAAAAAAATATATTTCTATAATTATTTTTCCTGATCAGGATTTAAAAAAAATTATGTATTAGAATAACATTATTGTGATCTGACATGGGGGCGTGGTCTATCGAAGATGGCGTCAATTAGGGTGAAGATTCGAATGTGATATTAGTATTATTCGCGTATAAAATATAAAAAATAAGTCTGACGATTAATAATATTTGCGAATGCGCTACAACAGATCCTGCAAACTAAATTTTAAAGAAGCTGAACGCATTTTATATACTTGACAATTGATTAAATGCGCGAATAAAATAAATAAAAGTGACAATGTAGTGGCTTTCTGTATGTCGACGTCGAATTTACGAGGTGATTCTCATCAAATTAATAGAAAAATTGCAGGAGATGAATAACTGATGAGTGTGGTTTGTTCCTCCATTTCTGGTTTTGGGTGAAAAATGCAAAAACTGCTTTGCTACGTATTGCACTGTTATAGATTAGTTGTATGTTTCTTGATTTAAATCAACTAAATTAACAAATAACTATAAATGAACAAATATAAGAAACAATAACTTTGAATACAGATTTTATTTATGAACTTAGTTCAATACAAAGTGAAAAGATTTCGGAGCAAATTCGTGTTATAACCTAATATTTGACTTAGATGTACATAATCGTCTGGTACAAAATATTCAGAGCATATTATTTTTAGTAAACGCATTCATGTTGTTTACTTTTGTTAGTTTTTTCCAAGGTTTTTTTCGCACTCCAATTGGTTTACTTTATAAATAAAACGTTTGTCCAGCTTCGGAAAATCATGAAATGTAACGTCCAGATTTTTACGAGACTTATTATTACACCCTTTTACTGCACAGTACACTTTATTTTTCGATTTTTCGCGGGGTATAACTACGATTTTGGTCATTTTTTATCTCAAAAAACGTTATTTCCATTTGACGTAATGTATTTCTAACGGAATCATCACCCTACCTTGTGTTCGAAAATATCCGCTAGATGGTATATCGCTACATGTCAGATTCCAATAGATAGTAAGTTTTTCTCAAAAAACTGTTTAACTATTTTGCTGAGAAACAATTAGAGGGGTCAATATTTGAATATTTCAAAATTAACATTAAAATTCCAATGGTACGTCGTTCGAAGTATCAACATGCATATAATAAAACTTATGTCAAGCGTAATTATATTATTAAACATTAAAATTCAGATGTATAGTCGTAGGCATTTAGAATAATCCGGCATTTAGCGAAATGCCGGCAATAAGAAGAATTTTACTTCATTTTTCTATTTGACTGGCGGAATCAGGCAATTTGACGAAAAATCGCACATTTCTCTATTTGCCGGGTGCGGTTTCGGCATTTAGAAGAATCATTCATAATATTATAAACAATTTTATTAATAAATTTTACTTATTTGTTAAAACAAGGTGCCGATAAATGGCATCGTGAATTTCATAAAATTCCTGCTTTGAAGCAAAAAATGTAATTGCAAAGCTGCAAATAAACAATGCCAAACAAAACGGTGTGCCTGCTTCAAAGCAGGTATTTTATGAAATTCACGATGCCATTTATCGGCACCTTGTAGTAACAAATAAGTGAAATTCGGTAATAAAATTGTACCCAATATTATGAATGAATCTTCCAAGTGCGTCTAATTACCTGATTCCGCCAGTTAAATAAAAGAATAAAGTAAAATTCATCTAATTGCCGGCATTTCGCTAAATGCCTAGACATTTAGCAAAATGCCTAATTATTATAAATGCCTACGACATGTACACTGTATATAAAAGTAGTAGTAAGGTATCACTTCAAATGATTGCTTTCTTATTAAAAGGAAGTATCAGAATCAAGAGTAAATAATCAATGACAAGATATTCGCTGAAATATATGTTTTGAGGTCCTCTGAATTAGTCTTAATTATTTTTTTTAATAACATTTTTATGGACGGATGAATGGCAGTTTGTGATTGCCTGTGCGTTCGTTCAATAATTCGTTAACGGGAAAACGTGTGAAACTAGAAACTCAAGTTTCAGTTACTGAGTTGATTTTGGTCATAAATACGAAAATAAAACACATTAAACAATAAATTTAATTTATTTCGAATACCAAGTCCGTTAAAAAAACCATAAATGAAATTTAGAATAATAATTGTTTATTTAACTATCCACTAAAATAAAAATTTTACAGCAAGAGTTGCCTTTATGATGCGTGTTGAATATATGTATTAATTTGCTGCTGACTTCAGAATTGTTTTGATATTTATCTTCATCAATCTATATTGCTTATTTTGGGCCAGATATTTGTATGTGAAATATAATGTAAAGGAGCAGATAGTAAATGAAATATTATTTTGAAAATGCATTTTGGATTGAATACGAATAAGTTTTTTTCATATAGTGTCCAATTCATCATGGAAGTTGCATTAGGGCTCTTTGTGGATGATTTGAACCAGCGGCGTTTGAAGCGGAGAGAATACAAAAACCATCATTTGGTTCGGATGTTTGGAAGGATCGATCTCTCTACCCATGTCCGCGTGTTGTCTTCTCCGAGCCGGGCGCGGAGCCCGCTGCGCGCGTTCAGATATTTCAATATACCCGTCACAACCGCCATTAATCACATTGATCTGAGGTGACTGCGATGCAGAAATATCGAAAATGTGTCACCAATATCCCTTGCCCCAGGCTTTGCAACCTATGTTGCCACACTGACGTTAAAGTGTGGAATATTTGCTCTTTTCAGACACGTCTTACGAAAATTCTTCACGCATATAACTGTCTTCTATTTTGCGCTGTTTCTAATATTTGTCAGGCGTGTTGAGATTGATACAAATTTTTACTCGAAAGTTATAAATGTTTTATCACAAATTTCCTTTTGTGGCCTATCATGTCTCTCCTTGATATTTTTAACGAGAAATAAATTACATTTTATAAATAGTAATGGTCTATACAGCTATTGCTGGGCAAGTGCTAATAGTGCTCGGTCGGGGTTTACGGCCCGCGTGATACACCTCGAATTATAAAAATAATTATAATTTGTAGCTCTACTAAACGGCCACAGATGAGTCTGAGTGATTCGTTGGTCACAATAAGCTGGCGCGGCGGTCTCTTACAGTTGTTTGTTGACTGACCATCAGCAACTTTGGTAATGCAAGTTTAAGTCATATGCTCCGCGATAGGAGAAGCCGGAATAAATTATTATTATTTTCTTCAAACGTATTATAATATTCATATTGCTGCTCAAGGCCTTATTATCCATAAGGCTGTCTAGGCAACTGCCTAGGGGCTCCGTATTGGCTCGCGCACCAAGAAAATTTTTTTGGAAAAGTTACATCCAGTGAAAATTTAATTTGAAGATTTGTATCCTCCTCAATGACAATATTATAGCATTTTTATATTACATTGTCATATTTGAATTATTATAGAATATTTTATTTTTTCGCGGCGGTTTTAACGCCATGGGTGAACGTAACTTAATTAATTAAAACTCATCAAAAACTGTCTTCGTTCATCAATGTCTCAGAACCGTTTTAATTCATTGGCGATAATGGCGATAGAAAATGATACATTGGAAAAGTCAACTTTCAAGATCATGTAAATGATTTTGTATCTAAAAAAGATAGAAGAATTGATATTTAAACATATATTGTAATTTGTATTTAATAAAAAAAAATACGCATAATTTCCCTTCATTTGTTTTATTGTTTAGGGTGATGGAAAACTTTCGTAATGTAGTAAAAAATAGCGTAATTATGAATATATGTGTTGTGGTAGAATAAATGTATTTTGAGAAGTTAGAAAAGGGTAAAGAGGCCCCGAGAATTGAATTGCCTAGGGGCCCCGACATGGTTAATCCGGCCCTGTATGCTGCTGCATATGCGACAAGAAGTTAATCATAATGTTACGCAGTATAATTATAAATATAATGTTACTGAATTCAATTACGTAAATATAATTGTACAGCGTATAGTGGCAACTATGACGACCAAGAGTTGTGTTGCAATATGTTCTGTCATATTTTATACACTGGGCACCCACGAGGCTCAGACGCCGGCCCAGAACTTTCGCCTCCGGGGTCCACCGGGTCCCAGTCCTCGACCCCAACACAAAGACTCCGCTTTACTTTGCTACGGAAATAAATGTGCATAACTGTTCAAAGTATAAATAAAATTACATTTTACCGAAACTAAATATTACGTTGTATTAAATGGTAATTATTTGACTGTTGTCATAAAGATTTAATAATTATTAAATAAATAATTAAAGTAAATATATCATCACACCTTTTACTCATTTAGATGTGTCACTCTGGTTACGTAGATAACTGTAGCCTTGTTTAGATGATTTATCAGTTATTACGGTAATTTTATTCATAATTACTGATAAATCATCTAAACATTTCAACCCTAACCAAAGTGCCATACCCAAATGGGTAAAAGGTATGGTATATTTATTTTATTTATTTATTTAATAATTATGAACACTATTTACCATATGTCAAACTCAAGCAACGACTGTTTGAATAATTGTACGTTTCGTTAACCATGGTAAATAGTTGAAAATTATAAATTTTATTTTGCGTCTATATCACAACTGAAATGTATTATACCACTGAATCTTAGGTTTATTTGATGCATTTTTTGTATCCACAATTTTGTTCTAAAATTCATACTGAATGAACTATCACCTAATGAAAATTTTAAGATTATGTTTCGTATGTCGGTATACGATTATATGCGAGATGCAAAAAAATGTAAAATAGTATTATCTGCAATTTCTATTTGAATTTTTTTTTAATTTTATACCACTTAAATGTTGTTTCTCGATAGGCGATAGGCTTCTACAAATTTCATGGTTGTGTCTTCACTCTAACATGCTATTTTAATTTGTGGCGGAAGATTAAAAAGTACTTTGATACCAAATACTTTACTAAATAGACGCTAACTGATATATCTAGAGCCATACAAATGTCATAACAGGCTAATGAAGATAAAAATGGTTGTAAACACTTGCTCAAATAAATAAAAGTGTTTTCCATTCGCAATCACTAAACAAAAGTGATTAAATGATTCAATACTCATAAAAATAACTTCTTGTTTCAAGAATATTTTCAGTTTTCTATTTGTATGCATTTGTTGAAGAAAAATTTATTTCTTACATAATTTCAAATGAAATATTAATTTTGATTATACATTTTATTTATCATCTTTTTCTGGATTAAATGAAAATTAATATATTATTAATTTTATTTTTAAAAATAATGATAATGGAGTCGTTTTAATTTTAGACAAAATACTTTGATTTAAAACTGGTTCTATTCAAACTTCTTCATCCCCATAATGAGTCTCAGTTGAATATACTTGTTACTTCTGTTCCTTCCAAACTAATTTAATTTTCATACAAGAATATTTATTAAACCTACAAAAATTTTCAATGAAAACGAAATCGAATTGGCACTCTTCAAATCAATTTTTCTCTTCTTTTAAGGGGAATCTGTTTGTTCCAAGAAAACATTTTTGTCAGTGAAGTAACTAAATTAGGAACCTAACTTATTTTAGCTACTACACACGGGTAAATCCGCTACTGCAACATGTATAAAATAATACATCAAGTTTAATCTGTTTTAATAGTTATATAAACATCTTTTTTAACACATCTATGACAATCACTACCTATACTATACAATACATATTATATCATATAACACCCGTGCCGATCGGAAATTTATATGCCGTGAAAATATTGCAAAAACCTCTCTGATGTCACTTTGGTTGCACTAGTACCCAAAGGCCGTCGCACATATTGAGATTCTGAATGTACCAGAACAAATTGGTCACGAATCAAAACAATTGCTGTATCCTTGCTGCTTGAAATTGAGAAACACTTCATGAAATTGTATTATTTGTTGTTCAATAAATTTCTACCACAAACGTATAATAGTCTACTGAATATTGCGTTCAATTATAATAATGCTCAATAAAATTTCTGCAGCCATCTGAAACCATTCTAAAAAACTGCTCCTTTCTCTGTTTGCGTTTTACTAAAATATAGGATAAAGTATACATCATTTTATACTTAATACAATAACGCATACATTTCTATGAATTGACAGTTTAATGCATCATTAATCATGTGCGTTACAAAAAAGCTGAATTCAGCAAACATTTGGAAATTTGTCGTGTGAACACTCATTCATAAAATAATACTCGTAGTTACGATCGAATATTTTCTACAGGGAACTTTATCGTTATCGACACTTTTTTGCCGAGCAAGCGAGCGCAGAAACATTCTCCCTCTTCATTATTGAAATCGACTCGTAAAGTATTTTCCTTTTCATACATTCCCGGTTCGCTGAATCGGAAAAAATGACGGAGACGCTAGTACAGAACGCTCCGATCTCAAACTCGCTGCGTTGATTGCTGCACGCGGATCAGGGGAAGAAAATTTTAGGCAAAATGTGAAATTTAGGAATAAATTGTCTGAGTATCATATTAGATGTGTTATTTTATTTGCGAAATTATACATTTGAAAAACATGTATCACATTTTTCCTATTTGTAAATGATCAAAATGCTCGCTTCGGTGGCTCAGTGGTTCACGATACTAGGCTCTCACCCAGAGGTCCCGGGTTCGATTCCTGGTTAGGGCTGACACCATATCGGTGTCTGTGATTGACTACAATGCACACACAGCCATCCTCATATCGCCCATCACACCGGCTAGTAAGCAAAGTAGTTGAAGCCGTGCAATAACAATAATAATAGAAAAAACATATATTAAAATTGCTACTAGCATCTACTAGCTGTATATCACAGTAACCGTCCTCTTCAATCCGCACCTCATATAAGCAGGGTTGTCATGAAAAACCCAGTTATTATAAAAATTTAGGCATGTTAAAATTTGCTTATGTCAAAAGATAAAAATAAAAAATATTTGAGTAGAATCTGAAAAAATAATAATTACAGTAAGAATAGAAAATAATGAGTTCCTAAAATACAAATTTATACCTTGTTCTCTTTTCATTGTACTTGGCTATCATTATCTTCATTTTGTAATTATTTTTAACTTGTATTACATGATAATGTAATGAATTTTTTTTTACAGTATATTAAAATGAATTTTTTCTTCTTATTCTTATGTTTATATCAATATATTTTTATAATAAATAGTTATTAAATGGTATAAAATATAATAAAAAAAAAGTTTCATACAAATGTTGTTAATATCATTTTATACAGGATGTCTCAGATTTAAACGGCCTAACTTAAAATTAAGATTAAACACCTGAAAATAGGGTGACAAGTTCATTGAACAAATGTCCGTAATTGCTTTATTCCAGAGATATTCATGTTTTTCTTATTGAGTAGCGCTACTTTAAAAATCAACTTCATAACGAAATATCAAGTATTATCTTATTGAGGTGAGACATAATAATTAAATTAAATGAATAATAAATTGGTTATTACCTAATTTTAATACAAAATGTAGTTTGCTTGCACTAATGTCAAGGAAACAATGAGAAACTATCAACGAATATAAGAATTTTTTTAAGGTGCCATAAAAGAAAAAGTCTATAAAGAACCGATAAATAATTTATACTCACTACGTAGAAAAATTATTCAAATTTGCGAAACCATATCTCCCGAGCAATGTAACGCAGCAACCAATGCAGTGGCAGATCATTGTCGTGCCTGTTTACGTGTTGCAAGTGAACATTTTGAACAAATATTATTTTAAAAAAATAGTTTATGAAGTTATGTTATTACTTTATTATTTTAAACAATAAATTTCTTTAAATTCATTGATAGTTTCTCATTTTTTCTCAGACATCAGTGCAAGCAAACTAAATTTTGTATTGAAATTAGATAATAAACAATTTATAATTAATTTAATATGTAACATCTCAATACGATAATATTGGATATTTCATTATGAAGTTGATTTTTTAAAGTAGCGCTATTCAATAAGAAAAACATGAATATCTCTGGAATAAAGTATTTACGGACATTTGTTCAAATGAACTTGTCACCTTATTTTTAGGTGTTTAATCTATGGATTAAGTTAGGCCGTTTAAATCTGGCACAGCCTCTATAAATTTTACAAATGAATTATTTACTTAGATACATATTTGAAAAACCTCTGAATGCCTTAATGTAACCTATCACTTCCGGCTGTTGGGTTGGTATCAAAATTCTTCGCAAAATTCAATCAACTCAAATTTTTGTTTCTAAATTATGTTTTACTTAAATTTTCTTTTGTTAAAGACATAAAAATTAAATTTCGTCGGTACCAACTTCCATAAAATACTTATAAATACACCATTGTTTATTTTTACCTCCCGCCTACCTCTAGGTAAGGGAGGTATTGTTTTTGGTCAAAAAATTTGGTAGTGATATTTCAATGAATAAGCACGTTTTAGAGTCCCTACAATACGATTTTACTATTTTCGCGATAATGTATGTATGTATGTATGTTTGTATGTATGTATGTATGTATGTATGTATGTATGTATGTATGTATATATGTATGTATGTTAGTATGTATGTATGTATGTATGTATGTATGTATATATGTATGTATGTGTGTGTGTGTGTGTGTTTGTAGTCTGTGGCAATTTTTTCGTCTCGCATAACTCAAATACTATAATCCCAAAAAATACAATTTTGTGAATTTTTGCTTCTTATATTTAAATGAAGAGCTTATTAGATTTTGGATAAAATTGGTTAACCGGAAGTAGCAGTTTACTTGAAGCCTTTAACAATTTTTCGTGAAAAACACGGTTGTATTTCCTTTTTCAACAATTTATGTTATTTTAAAAGTAGTATAATATTTAATTTTACATGTGTTTTGATTACACTAACTTTATTAATTTTCATTATATTTAGAGATAATAAAATATAAAGAAATTAGATTTGATAAATTTTGCAGTCCTTGTACACCATGGAAACACTTAAAAATTTTTAATTTTTTACTAAATGTGACACATGTCATTTTGATTGTGAAGCTGTTTTCTTAGTGAAATATATGTCAAAATTTTAATAAATATACGAAATAAAATAAAATTTCTCAAATATAAATAGAAAATAAACAAATAAGAAGGTATGTTTTTGTATCATTAAATACTATTTTGTACCGTTTAAGAGTAGTATTGGGCGGGAGGTTATGTGCTGGCCACAACAGATTTTTTTTTAGTATTCAACGGTTCAGAATGTACAAGAAAGCTAATAATTGTAGCCAATATTATTGTACAATATAAACTCAATTATTTACTGAGATATGCCCAAAAGACCTGGGGCTCAATTCTTGAAATCGTTCGTAAATTTACGTATACTTATGTTAAGAACAATTTAAATACGTATACTTAAATTTTACACAGTAAAAATGTATTCTCGAATACCCTTCGCAAATAGAAACGTATACTTATACTTGCACCATTCGCAAATGAAAAAAATATGTGACAACATTGTATTTTTAAGTCAAGTGTATATTATATAAATATATATCATGTTTTATTTTATTAGTGTTATATTTTTTATACGTCAGTTATTAAATTATCAAAACTTGTGGTCATAACTACACAAAATTATGGACGAGAAAAAAACGTGGCGTTAATACAACAGATGAACAAAAAAGATTGTTAATATATAACGGATCTTCAGTTTTGGCGGGAATATGGCTACATGCGTACAATCTACACAGCCTACAACACCGGAGAAACGTGATGCGATCTATAAAATTTATTTCGCCCATAAAGTGTAAAATTAATATCAAATATATGTCTTGTCTTATTTCTGCTAATGTTTCTGGGAATTTGATCCATTGATTCATAATCTCCGGAGTTGTCATAGCATTTATAATTTCATTTATGCACTGATACACAGACGACTGACTAACTGCAAATAAATATTATGTCCAATATCCATTTGGTAACTGCCAGTTGCGAAAAATCGCAATGCAGTTAGCACCTAAGTAATATAAAATGTTTATAATATAAATTTAGTATGTACAATGAATACCTTTGTGGAAACACTCAAGGCAGATAATCTAGACTGAGCAGTCACATGAGGTTCTACAAGATAAATAAGATCGCGAACCAAACATTTTGGCAATCTAAATAATTTTAGAAATGCGTTTTCTGATAATTCAAACGCATCATCTTTAATATGAAAACGCCTGGGATGCATCAATGCAATTTCTGCTTCTTCTAGGGCTGCAATTGCAGCCAAATTTGCCAAATCAATTAAATTTGCCATATGTCAGAATTATCGAAGGAATGACATTGCAAAATAAACACGTTACCATGGTAGCCTTACGTATACTTAAATCAGTTATTCTCATGAAATACTACTCGTAGCATTGCGAATAAAAATTATACGTATACTTAACAAAACGTACGTTCGAGAATACAGTAATGTGAAAAGTATGCGCAACTAATAGAGATAAGTATACTTAAAATTTACGAATGATTTCGAGAATAAAGCCCCTGATCGCCTACTTCCCGTCGATGGTTTGCTGCCAAAATCTAATTAGTACGAAAAATCGGTAAATATAAAATTGGAGATCATTATTTAGTATGAAATAAGAAATGTTAAACTATTGGTATTTGTTTTCTTAAGACTTAGCGACATTTTTAATGAGCCTTTTAACTTTGAACTAAACTTATATTGCATTTGAATCCATTACCAGTTACGTCTGCTCAACTAGGCATTAGTCAACGTTGATGCCAGTGGTCATTAGTGATTCAAAGCAATGAGAAAGAAACTTATTTTTTGCGAGGCAAATAATAGCCGTTTTAAACTTATGAGTTTGCCTTATAAATATTGTACGAGTATTGTACAAGCGCTGTCAACATCCTACAATTTAAATTTTTTAGCGATATTCATATGTTTTCCCATTTGGTATGTAGTAGGTCCCTAAAAGAGACATTTTCGCTCCTTAAATGCAGTTAACAGTTGTTATGTCACGGTTCACAAAAATGTTAGTGGAGGGAATAAAACAGCTACAGATTTGTGGGATTCCAATTAAGCAGGTAGTTTATGTATGTGCAAATTAGATTATGTATATAATGTAGTTTTTTAGTCATAAAATAATGTATGTAGACAGTAGATAACTTCCCGTATAAACAACTTTGAAATGGTTGTATTATCCTTCATAAATATTCACAATCATCCACCACTAAGCGGTATATAATCAAAGTAGTTAGTCCGCTTACCATCTTCATATAATTTTTTTTTTAATATTCAGATAGTAACACATACCAATGGTAAATGCTTAAAAGAACGTCATTCTAAAAAGTATTCTTATTTTTAAATAGGTTAACATTTTAATTTTTTTGTTTATGGGGTCATACACTTTTAAAAAAAAGTTGTGTTTTTTTACAAATTATAAAAATTTAGATCATTTCAGTCACATATTATTCAATATATCTTATAATATTTCAACTTTTCATTCATAATTTCCTTTCTGAAGTTTCGCGGTTGCAAAATCGTGATGTCATCATGTAAGAGAATGTAAAGCATGGCAAGGCGAAAGAGGTGTTGATAACAAATAAAAACTTGCTTTTCAGTGTTGTAATAATTACATATTATTATAAAGATGAATACTCCGATAAATTAAATTAGATATTCGTTAATTATAACATTTCTAGTCAAAGAGTTTGGGACGTGTTAAAACAAAATGCTTTGTTGTACTATATCTTGTCGCTGGTCGGTAATGTCGGTAGTCTCATTATCACACCTGTCATCTCAAGTCATATGTTGCAGTTAACAACGATTTTCAAATTAAACATATGTTTATTATATCTGTTATATTAATTTGCCCAGGTAATGTGAATAAACTATATTTGTAAAAGCCTCTCAGTAAATAACAATGCCTGATAACAGTCAATTTGACAGTAGGTGTAGTTCCTCTTTCTCCGCTAGAGCGTGTTTTGTAGTAGTAGAACATGGTGACGTCACGAGCGAAAAATTTGAAATGGGATGCCCATTTCAAAAAATCATATCTTTATAACTACATGCCTTTTAATATTAAAATTAGTATCTACATTCATAACTTTACTCAAATTTACAGAAAAAAAATAAAACGAAAAAAGGTTTATGACCCCATTGTTGTGACTTGTGCTATGCCTTCGATATTTATAAAAAAATGTAGCTCCCATGGATTTTTCCGCCCTGGGCTATAGCCTCTATAGCCTTTATAGCCCACCCCTAAATCCGCCGCTAAAAGATATCTTGTTTGGTATAAAAATGGATCCAATATTAAGATATTTATGCTTTTTCGACTGGCACTAGTTACTTGTCGGTTACGTGTTTGGTTGACTTCAAACAATGACGTCATACTGGCCCATACTGAAAACACGCGGTAGATCGACATTAATCAAATTTGACAGAAAACATGAAAACTATGACAGCGTACTAGTTTAAAATCATAAGGTGATTTCGACTGGCACCGGTTATTACTTTTTTACAGGAATGGATAGTAAATTAAGTAACCAATTGATTTAGACTAGGACTTCAATGATGTCTTATGTAACCGGTGACAGTTTTGGTATGTCAAATAAGTAACATGCTCGATAGCTCGGTTCGGTTAGTATTCTGATTAACTGAATATCACTTTTTATGATTTCAAACAGGTATGTAACCTTCCTGAGGATTCAGTTTCTGGCACTCTCTGTACTCTGTGTGCTCCTGATTCAAATTTCAACCTAAACTAATACGCTGCCATATTTTTCATGTTTTCTACCAAATTTTATTAATGTCAAAATCTATCGCGCGTTGTCAGTAACCGTTGGGTCATTGTGACGTCATTGTTTGGAACCAACCAAACACGTAACCGGCAAGTAACCAGTGCCAGTCGAAATCGCCTTTAAAAGTGAAATTCAACCAATCAGAATACTAACCGTTAGACGAACCGAGCTCTCGAGCGTTTTACTGATTTGACATACCAAAACTGTAACCGGTTACATATGACGTCATAGAATTGTCAGTCGAAATCAATCGTGGAAGGGAACAATTTTTGTTTCATCTGTGTTCACTACTACAAATTTCAAGAAAAGTAACTTTTGAACACGCTTAGCTTCTCTTATAGAGATACCGATGACTCACTTAACAAGATTAATTCAGTATTCATTAGCATAGGCGAGTACCTGAATATCGCAGCGACCATCAATATTTTTGCATCTTTTACTTGACTATGCCATTCTGCCGCATAAAATCTAAGTCAACGAATAAATATGGAAAATAAACATTTTATAATATCGGAATAGGACTAGCAAAGTTTTTAATATTAGCTTTCAGGTATTCATTTTGTATTATTCGAGTAGGTATAATTTCTCCCGAGGTTTGATATGGCTGACCGTGTTAAAACTACGTCTAAAGTCAACAAAGTCTGCGTATTATATTTCCTTTCTTAGTCAGGTTGGAAGTATATAGAAGCTGAGAGTGAAAAAAATGTTATCTGCATTTCAAACATAAAAAATATTAAATAGAAATTGTAGCTAATATTAGCTTCTAACTATAACAAATTGATTTATCCAAGAGAAATTTATTCTTAACTAATAAAACGGTTTCGAAAGAGCCAAGAATTACAATGTGTTGGCGCTTAAAGTCTTGTTGATTTAACTCGAGTTTCTTAGGTATCAATGTATAACCACACATTTTTATTTTCATACAAACGAATTCATTTGAGTCTAATACTGCTCTTATGAAGGTGTTATTTGTGTCGAGCTCTTGTTAAGTTTTGTTAGTAAATCTTTGAGTTGGTCTTTGAAGATATGCTGGTAAAGGTAATGGACAAGACATCTCTGCATATCATCTGTGCTCTACAAAATATAGCATACATTTTGTTACTGTCACAGCAACCTAATTATATTTATCTACGCGTGTGAGTTAAATGTCACTTAACCCACTCATTTTTCGTGGGTTAAGAGCTTCATTAACGCACTCGTTTTCATTAACGTACTATTTACTATAAATTTTGATAATACAATCTTTACAATTCTTTAAATTAATTAATAATTTTTCAAACTTGTTCTCCTATATCCGACAAAATACTTTCTAAATCACTCAATTTCACAAATACTTCAAAAATTTATGAAAAACAATTACATAATTACTTAATGTCAAATTGTGGTCGTCATGGATTTTAAACCATTTTTACAGCAACTACTTGGTTTAATATTCTACTTGTCAAAAAAAAAAGTAAAATTATTTAAATTTTTTAACTTTGGGCGGGCGTAGATAAAATATTGTACAATACACGTGTGATAATGCATTATTAATATACTTATGTGATTACACATCTCGGCTATCGCCTCGTTGTGCAAATTTCACCTGCGTATCTTAATAATGCTCTTATCCCACTTATATCGTAAATATCTATTATGTTTTCGTCGTTCATCATTATAACTTGTAAATATTTATTTTTCGAATTTTGAATATTATAATTAATTACATTATTAATAACATTTGACCATTCATTTTCCATGTTGCATCCAGTTATTTAGTCTTGTTGGTTGCATTTAGTTCTCCCGGCCGTACCTCCATATTATATAACTCGAATATTCAAATTCCAAATATGAAATTAGGAAATAATATTGCCAAACACGCGCGCGCGCACACAGACTTCAACGTGAAAATAATGAAATCGTATTCCAAGGACCCTAAAATGTGTTTACCCATGGAAAACTTTGAAAATTGGTGGATTATATATTTATTTAATTTTTTTATTATTAACTTTAAAACTGTTCAAATGTAACATTTTAATTGACGAAGGCAATGCATAATATAAATCTACATTGTTAAACTTAGAATTTCCTAAATGAATACATATATCTTACAGGAGTATATATTTAATTGTTTAAGAGAAAATTCGAGTCAGAAAAAATGTTTAGTTTGTGGGACGCGTCGATTTTGAATTTAATTAAGTAAAACTCATAATGCAAAAAGTTAGTCACGTTTCACGTCGGTAAGTTGACGCGCTTGCTTCGGAAGTCCGCCGGTGCTGCCGCCTGCGCCAACTCAGCCAAGATTTAGTGTCGCTTCGCGAGCACAACTTGACATGAAAGTCAATGGTGACAAATTGTCTTTCAGAAATCCATTTCTGCTGGCAGCCTTACTTGGCGTTTTAGTTTGGGGCCGGGAAATCAAAGTGTCTCAATGGCGTTAAGCTGCGCTTTGAAACACGCCGACCCTCGAGCTGCTCTGGTCGAGTTTCATTTATAAATGTTTACGAGCCGGTCTCGATAAAGAGCCAGATATAAAGGAGCACGTAATATAAGTGATAAAAACAATCATCTTAGTATTTCAATTCGCTCCCGAGTAATGGTCGATGAGATAAATTCGTGCGAGCGCTGACTCGGAAGAAGAACCGCGATGAGTGATTCAGTTACCAGTAAATAAAATAGCACTTTGAAGTAAACATGACGGTACTAATATTGTTTGATAATGAAAATTTTTCCATTATTGGAAATATATTGCGCTCTGAAACCAATCCGTTCTTATCTACTCTTATTTTCCAACGCTCGCGTATAACATTAAATTTTAAAGTTCTCGTAATATGACAAACTACAAATATCTAACGTCGTTCTGAACTTCCGTATACGGTAAATTTATACTTTAATATGGATGGAGGCACACTAAGATGATAATGATGATTGTTTCGAAATTGTATTACCTTTTGACAAAGTAAAGTATAATATTATTTTACTTGTTACTCACTTGTAAACACCATTTACCCAAGCCCTCTATTGCCTTTGAAAATGAATCTTTACAAGTAACTTATTGACAGCTACATTGTAATAATTTTACAAGTTAGTAAGTAAGGTAAACAATGTACGTTGCCACAGCAATGCTTAAAAGACTTGTGCGAAAGCATTTCAAATAATTTTTGACAGAACAGTTGTACCAATGTAACTAACTGGATTTGGTGTAATTCGATTTACAAATGAGTAACTAGTAAAATGTTGTACAATATAATACACAAGATAACAGTTTTTACTGCTTCAAGGAGGTGACAGGCTCACCTTCATTCAGCAGTAAAAACTATTTTACCATGCTTGCAATGTAAATAACTATTACATTACTTATAACAAGATAGAACAACTTTTAAAGGATAAAGGAGAAAATGATCTTCTAAAATCAGTAAAAACTGTTACCTTGCGTGTATTGAACATTTTATTTTTTACTCTTTGATAAATAAAAAACAAATTGTGTCACTTGTAACGTATTTTTGTGTCAAAAATTTCCTCAAATGATTTCTCATAAGCCCAGTAATAACTGTGACAATGTTTATAATTTTACATTGTTTATTTATTTTATTAAAATCACCGAAAGTTACGTGCTAGAAGTTGTCAAAACGAAGTCAGAAGTGCAGCACCTGTAGTTTGTTCAATCACAAGTGGATTCGCTTCATCTTTCAAAATTCAAAATCATCTGGCAACATAATTATACGCAGCAGCAAAACACAAAGTCAAGAACTTGTCAAGATTAATTTTCCATGTTATTATATGTATATTAAAAAAATGGCGCGTACAATTAAGTAACAAATTAATGATAAGTACTTCTAGTTAAAAAAAGAAGAAGAAAAAGAAGCGCTTTCCTCTCGATTTTGACAACTAACTATTAAATTTATTATATCTAAAATTAACACATTATTGAAATTGCATGATGGTTATATAATTGAAAACATAATTTTTTTATTAAAACTTGTTAATTAAATAGGTTTATAAACAATTTAATAAAGTAAACTCCTAAACCTTAATTATATGTATATAAATGAGAAACAAATCAAATGTTAATCAAGCAAAAGTCATGACAGGTTAGTGAAAATTAAAATGTTTGAACAGTTAAATGTTAACAATTAATTAATTTTTAATTACGATTGTAGCAATGAATTAATTATAGAATTTTTTTTTTTACTACATTAACTTATTTTATTGTAATTTGGCTAATTTTAATATCAAATAATTTTAAATAAAGTATTTACGCAGGTTGTGAATTATCGCATTTCGACACAGCAGAAAACAGTGCACGTAATGCAGAGTTTCATATCCACGTGTGACATACTAGCGCTAGATACATCTGGCACCAAAATATTTAGAACACGAGAACAGAGATGAAACTCCTTAGACCAGTCTATGGTAGTACGCGTGTAGATAAAATATGCAACTAATTTATAAGAAATCTATTAAAAGTACTGTATAATATAGTCTTGTAGTCAACAAAATAGATAAAAACAAAGAAAATGAACAACTTACCTAAGAAGCTCTACAGTATAATCCAAAAGGAAAAAGAGACGTGGATAAAACCAAGGAGAGTAAAGCTTTTGTCAACGGAACAAGCATGTTCCCAATCATTGGAGAACACGAGCACTGAAGAACTTTCTTTAATATCCGATTAAAAGAATGTACGAAGCAGGTTGAAAAATGAATTGCGAAACAATAACATTAATAATTTACACAATTAATCAAACGGGTAAAATTTTGATAGGTGATAGGTTTTGAAAATTACTTCAGATGAGGTGTAGAAAATATGTATAATTTAGAAACGTAATAAACGTATATTATATTGTATTGTATAATGTACAGATATTAGAATATTATTATTAAAATAATTTTGTAATTTTGAAATTATATATGGTGTATGGAAATAATTAATATATTGTATTAGCGTGTTATATTCCGTGAAATCAAATATTTAACAAGCGTAACTAATCTACGTACCTAATTTAATCCTGTGAACATTAATTTTCTATACATAATATTCCATTTATTGATAAATTAATACAAATTTACAACGTACCACAATAACAGCTATATACATCGCAAATATTTATTCAAAGAAACGAAATATTATTCGCCCTATGCGAACTGCACGTTATTATTTTATGAATAATTGGATAGACTCATAATATTTATATTTCAGAATTTGGAGTTATATTTCAGCATTACTTAAAAAATAACTGATATGGTTACTTTCTTATAAATTTTAATGTTGAATTACACTTGAAACATGTTTAATATAATATGGAATGGGTTAATAGTTGAATGATTATTGAAGTACTATTAAAATATAATTGATTGTCTCCTAATCAGACACAAGAAAATTACAAATAATATTTATATTTTAAACATTTATGCAAATGTTTTTACATTTGAAAAACTAAATTTATTTTCTAATAAATAACATTGAGTTTATTTTCATGTATGCTCCGGTAACTTTCACTTTCGATATTGCAATATCACTTTAGTTAGCTCTGAGCATTGTCATGAAACTTATAATTACGTTACAATGAGTACAACAGATCCAAGGAAAATCCGTGATTTCTGTGAAAATATTGTTTTTGAGTTTTTTTCATGATTCGTATAGAGAGGAACTCAAATAATCTAACTCATGGCTAATTGAGCTTCAGTGAGCGGCACAGTATTTTTGTACTGTAAATCAACCTTCAATTATCATGTTAAAAATAATGATATAAAACTGTAGGTTGCATTCATCGACTTCCATAATTAAGAAATTTGTCCTATAAATTATGAATGTATAAAAATAAGATTTCTATAATTCACGTTTTTGCGTTTTTTTTTTTTGTAAGTGCAAAATTTGTTATTAATATTATAGATAATTGTTTTTTTTTTAAAGAAATAGGTGGGCGTTAATTTAAGGGGTTTAAATTATTGCTGTGCCTAACTTTTTTGTTCATGAATTTTTGTGAAAAGTATTTTGAGGAAAAACATAATTTTTGCATCCCTATGTACATTTCCAAACTTTTCCATACGTTGTGAATCACCTTGTATATTTTATTTAAATAACAGTAATTTTCGCTTATTACGAATCCGATCATAACGAACTTTCGGTTGTAACGAACCAATTTGGAAAGTAAGAACTAATTTTATTTCACTTATAACGCACGAGTTTATAACGATCTTCCGGATAACACGAACATTATTTTGTACAAAGAATTTCAAATGTTTTCGGATATAACTACCTTATAGCTTGAAAACAAAGGACTTCCCCCGAATAAACCATCTAATCTATAAACATATAGCAGTCGGCCTCGTGAGTGTCTGTTGAGCTGTCAATTCTGCTACACGCTGTCGCTGATTCTTACACATTATTACAAAAATGAGTAATGCAAATATTCTCAGTCTTGCGGAAGTGGAATTGCAAATCAATGAAATAAATATTGCCCTAACAAAACAAGTAAAAATATATGATTATTTTAAGAGATATTCCTAAAAATTTTCATTACATGTACTTTTTTTTTATAAATACATACATATACCGTGTGTCTGTCTTAAAGGTGTACATAGAAGATTAACATAGGAAATCAGTTTTTGGCGTGCTGTTGCTCGGTGTTCTACCGAACAATAGAGATTGTGGTATCAATCAAAAGATATCATTTTTCTGAATCAAACCATATAAAATACATTACAATTAATTTATTATTTGATTCCGTAAATTAATTTTTAAACGCCAAATAAATAGCTTGAAAGAAATCAAAACAAAACAATCATTGGTGACTATATTTATTTTTGATAGAAATTGAATAAATCGGGGAATTTGCATTAAATTAATTTACTGAGCCAAATTACTATAAAATTGTAATGTATTACATCGATTGATTAAAAAAAAATGATATCTTTCGATTGGTACTACAATTATTGTTGTTCGTTAGAATACCGAGTAACAGCACGTAAAAAACTGATTTCCCATTTTAATCTCTTTTAAGACAGACGCACGGTATCTATAACATACATATATATATGTGTGTGTGTGTGTGTGTGTGTGTGTGTATGTGTGTGTGTGTGTGAATCTTGCCCAAACAAACTAAGCAAATATTGTAATATGATTTTTTAAGCTAATTTATCAAATTTTTTAACATATCAACGAACTTCGGTTATATCGAACCTATTTTGCTGGACTCTTCAGGTTCGTTATAAGCGAACAGTACTGTATGTATTAATTTAATTAATAATTTGATTTAGTTTTATAGCATATAAATCGTTAAATCATCTGTTAAAAATTATACAGATCGGTTAAGCTAAATTAATATGTACTTACTCAGGGATGATATTTATTATCCCAGATTATACCACTGTTCTTCTAAAAAGTCAGCGTACAAAATTATTAATTTTTTTAAATACCGCTATAGTATTGTAGAAAGCGCTTATATATTTTCAAACACAATTCATTCTGATAGGTAGCGTTTGTGATAGTACACGGCATTTAAATAAATTTTATTGAGGTGGTTTTCATATTGAATGGGCAATGAATAAATGGAGGTAGGTATAAATTGAAATATAATGACGTAATTAACCTAAACATTCTAATATCCTTTGTAAAATCTATTATCCTTCATACTTTGTTTCCAGAATTCAGTCTCTGTGCTATTGTCACTGTACATTTTAAAGGACAGTGGTATAAACGGCTACTAACATTTAATCTTGCTGAATTTTATGATATCTATGATATCTAGAAATCGGTTCAATATTCTAATGCAAAACTTTCATTGCAATAATAATTTGAACTTGGATGCCTGCGATAAGTGACGAAAATTAATTAAAGCACTAAATAAAAATTATAGTTTATAAAAGGAAATCCCAACGTATTGGGGTTATAAACTACGGTCTGGCATGACCAAGCACGGTTACATGAAATGGTTTGAACCTTATCAAGGATCTTCAATTTTATCTGATATTAGTCGGTACACAAGAAGAAAGAAGAGAAAAAATATATAGTATTTCCCGTTAATTTGCCAATATAATTGATAAGGCGGAACAAAACGCCTGGCAACAGTAGCAACTTCATCGGTTAAACGTTGAAAAAATAGACCACTTAAGTTTTGGAAGATCCGAATCTGAGGGCCTCTTGGAATTACATAATAAAACTACAAAAATAGGTCTATTAGGGTCTAGAGCAAATATTCATGAACACTCTCACTATGATATGCTTGACCATCTTGTTGAATATCAAGACAATCAACTAAGATGTAGTCAGTATCACAAAAAAAAAACATAATTTAGGTGCAGGAATAACATTACAACCAAAAACTTTTTTTTTTAAATACAACAAAAATATTTTTTTTTTATTTAATTAATTTAAAACATTTTTTTTTTATTTTATGTTAAATGATATCCAGTTTTGTAACAAAATTAAATAAAAATTTTAATGTGAAATAAAAATGTCTACAATAGTTGATATTACCATTGTCCTTTTAAAAGAACAGCTAATCGGCCCAATTCTCTAACTCAGTTGTTAATTTTTGACCACTTGCTAAGACTTTAATCCAATGAAAATTCGTAACTCACAAAAAAAAATCAAACTGTCACGTGTAACATTTGTTTCCATTTGTCAAATATATTAGCAAGTGGTTAAAACTTAACAACTGAGTGAATTGGGGCGAATATCTTAAAAACTAATAAAGACATTTTTAAAAACTCTTATTAAAATATTCTAGTTATTCTGTAAATGTAACAAATCTGACAAAAACATATATTTATTGCAAAAAATGTTTCGGTGTAATCTGGGTTATAAGTAATTCAATTTTACACAGGTGTAAACAGTGAATTTAATTGTTGCAGACAGTGGAAATTACACAGTTTTGATGGTTGGGACTGTTATTTAAACATAACTTTTAGTTTTTATATTGCTATTACTTCTTTACTTCATGATGCTTAGTTAGCTTGTCTACTTATTTTAAAAATATATAAATTAACTTAAACAGTCGTGAGTAAACACTCATTCTCCAGATTGAATTTCTCCATGTAACAAAATACTCCGTACTATTTAGATAATTGGTGTTGGTGCACGTGCACCGCACACACGCGCCCGCCTCATTCGTAATTAAATTTTCACGCCAAGTGACACCAAGCCAGAAAGTAATTAAGAATGTGTCGGAAACAAATTTGTCATGCGTTAAACTATTTATCGATCCGTAATTAAATAACACTGATTAAAACTTGCTTGATCGACGACTTCTTCTGCTAGCCGAACAAATGAGACTGGCTGAATTTATAGATTTTATTCCATGTGGTACTAAAAATGCAAGTGAATAATAGTTATTTACGTAATCAGTTATGAAAAAAGCGATATTGTTTAACGAGCTGTAAGTTTGCCAAAACGAACGTAGCGAGTTTTGCAAATTACTTGAGTTAAACAATATTGTTTTTCATAACGTATTACGTACAATATTTTATCTAATTCCGTAATTTCATTCCCCTCCTTCCAAATTATTCATCGTCAATATTTGACAAGCAACAAATTATTTTATTTATTATTAAAGTAGGCATCTACTCGGCATTTGATTTAATTGAATATCGGTTATTTAAAATTATTTACGTAACTCAGTTACGTAAAGATTTTTACAAAACTCATTTCATAGAAATTTTGTAAAAATTGACATTTCATAACGTCAAAAGGTTAGGTAAAATTCAACTTTGCAAAACGGAATTAGATAATATATATTTACTGCTTAAATTATATATTTTTGGTAGTATAGACTTAGTAATCCCAAAATAGACCAAAGTTGAAATATATTCGGAAAACGGAAGTAGCAGTAGCAATATAACATATAATGGTGAATTATCGTGAACAATGGATAACATCAAAGTAGACTACGAAAAATGAATGATAAAACCAAAATGATCATATTAACGCAGTAGAATACACTACACAAGGTGCTATTTATTTTGAACTATTATTTTATATTCATATAATCATGACAATTATTAGTTGAAATGATATTTCAAAAAATTGTGAATTTCGATTATCTTAAGATCGATTTTTTTATATACGATTTAAAATCGATTCGAAAATAGATATTTTTAAATGCAAATCGAACAATTCTTTTTTTGAATAATTTGTTTTTCAAAAATTAAATTCCTAATTATTTTACAAACAATGGAATTATAAACTACATAGCCTTACATCGCAAGTAAAAAATAGGTAATCAGATGTGTCCAACATAAAATTTCCTGCATGCGTTACTTTTAAACAGTGCAAAATCTAAAAAACAGATTCAAATAAAAATTGTAGTCAATATAGTGAGGAAAATATAGTATCGTTCAGTCAGTCTAATTGAATAATAAGATAATTTGCGCACAACTGAAATATTCAGTCAATACAGCTGAATACTTCAGTAATTTTTACTAAATAAGATAGACAAATAGTCCCTTAGTTTATAATGACGTAAATTGGTATTTAGGTTATGTATTTTAAAGTAAAACAAATTGTAATATCCAGTATACAAAATTTTTTAAAAAATATTTAAGCAATAAAAAATAATAATTTTAAGTTACGGAATTTTATCACATAACGAGATTTACATGAAAATTCTTTCGTAAGTAACTCTTAGTTGATTGATATCAGACCGTCAGCCAATTCTACAAAATTTTCAGTTACTTTAACTAAGAAAAAAATTATTCGAATGGAAATGGTGGTTAGTTCTTGAGAACGAAATTATTTTTAATTGTAAACTTTAAAATTATGGCACAAATGCGATACAGTTTTGATATTTGCTGTTATCTTTAGTGATCTATGAGAATTTTTAAGAAATTAGTAATATATCTTAGCCGTCATATATGCACCATAAGAACTTATAGCACTTCTAGTTTAGAAGACAGCAATATTATAGTAACCCATCTAAATCTACATATATTTAAAAAAGAAAGCCAGTACTCTATTTTTACAATTATTCTTGCCTATCAGTTTTTTGTACAAAACAAGTGGGTTAGAGATAAGTATAAAAAACAAGTTTAATTCACATTTTCAAAGGGAATCCACTGCCCATAAGATTATCTAGTTCAAAAAGAATAAATAGTAAGTGGGGCGTTCTATAAATGTTCTAATACTCTTTAAGCTATATAAATAATTTATTAGTGATAAATTTATTGATACTCTTTAAAAGAAAGAAGCGATACCAATCTAAATATTAAATTAATCCAGAAAGTGAAAATTTTTAAATTTATTTTCACGAAACAGAGTTACTGAACTGCGCTCGATATAAGTATTGTTTAAAAAATGAAATAGATAATGTAAGGAAAAATAAAAAAATGTCATTAGAGCGACATACAGGTGTCATTAAACTATTTGATAATCATTTACATATGAAAATATAAAATTTAACGAAAAGGATGCGATGATCGACTAATCATGAATATAAAAGGGACTTGAAGTTTTTTATTAAATAATTGACTACATGTCCTTTTTTATTCTTCCAATTTTAATTTTACTACTAAAACAACGTTTTTATATACTTCAGTGACAGTGTCTAATAGCAAATATATATTTCTGCTTACATGAGAAATGTTAATAAGATATAATTCAGTTTAAGTTTATAATTATTAGTAGGAGATCCACTTGGAACATGTGGGCTACAGTTATGCGGATAGCCTGGATTTGGTAAACGAATGCATTTCCATTACCATTAAATCCTCTTAACAGCATTAATCCCTTCATTATTTTTTAGTGCTTATTTTCGGAACTCATATGAAATCACAAACTTTTTAATTAACGCATAGAAATTCGAGTGGCGTATGCAGGGATTAAAGTTTTAGGTATCCATAGTAATATGGTATGGTATTGATTCTAAAAACATACTATTAGAATTTCTCAATATTGTGATATTTTGTTGTGAAATTGCCACTGACATTTTAAGTTGAATTATTTATTCATTCTCGAAATAATTATCAGTGAGTGTATTCCATGAAAAAGTAAGTAAAAACTAATGTAAATTATTTTTTCATGTTTTTATCTTTTTGGGCATGATTTCTTATTTATGTAACATGGAATATGATTAGTATATAGGTGCAGGGAAATTACCAAAATATTAAAATATTCTAATGGAGTAAATAGTTCGGTGGTAACGCATTGGACTGTTGATTATATGAGATCATCCGTTCGAGTCTTTCAGTCCACAAATTTTCGTAATTAAATTCTGAAAATTTTCCCCACTTGAAATTACTCATGTGGCTCCTTCACCACTGCCATCCTTGTAGGCCGTGAATTTACGGCTGGTAACCGCACTTCACGTGCACAAATATATCATAATATTACATTCATTTTTATTTTATTGCGTATCAGAAGATGCGATATCAAATTCTGCATAAGGGTTATTGATAGGTGTATCACAACATGTGATCCAAACATTATTTGAATCGATGTCCCGCAGAACAGTGAATGTTATAAATGCTCGCGATAGTTACTTTCGAAAAATGCATTACTTGTCGATGAAAAAATAGTTATTTACTTTACAGGTGAGCAAAGTAAAGAATTACTCACGAGAGAAATTTTAGCACACGAAGCCGAAGGCTGAGTGTGATAATTTTATCGAGTGGGTAATTCCACTTTGTACTGCTGTATTATAGCACTCGATTGAGCTGTTAGGAAACTCCTATTGGTGTCGTTACAGCTTTAGAAACAAAATATAAAAAATTTCTTTTAAAAGGAGTAGTTAATATCGCAATTATTTTAGATTATGGAATAACATTTTCAGTATATTAGTATAATTAAATTATTTAATGCGCCATTGATATTTTTCGACATATGAAATTTCAATAGAGTTACCCACCTTGAAAATATACATTGTACTGCTCTATTATAACACCCGATTTCGACACCAATATCTTACTATTTTGAGCTTATATATTGTTCTTTTGTCAGTTTTGAAAGCATTAATACCGCCACTACAAATTTATTGCAGTTCGTTTATAGCCTCATTAGAATATAATAATTTATTTGTCATTAGAAATAAATCCAAAATAATTTTTTAATAAAAAAAATTAATAATAAGATTTCAATTTATGAGTATTTTACGAGCATTACCTGTATAATAAAATCGAACGTAGGGTTATAATTTTGTGTTGAAGTATTTTATTTTTTTTTCATTTTATTTCTTATGTAGGTACTTTTTTCAATATTTTTATATAAATCTAATAATATCGATTGACTAAGCAATATTTTTATGTAGCAAAGTATTTATTCCGATCGACGACGCAATACAAATATGTTTTGGAATAATATCGTATTAAATCAACAAAAATTCGCTTCTAACATTTAAATTTACTTGGCAATTTATTTTGTGAATGGTTCTCACAAACAAACGCAATTTCCCTGTTTTCATTTTATTGCCATTTGTGCCGTAATATCTCAGTTTTATTTTGAGATCTGAATGTAAATTCTTTTATAGAAAATCTTGATGTTATTTACGTACTTTGGCTGCGCAATAAATTTTGCACGCAGAGGACTAGAAAAAGTATTACAATCCGAGTTGTACACAGAATTATTAACACCTTATCCCGGAGCCGGCTGGGTCGCCGAGCTGCTTGCTGCTTGCGAATTGAAGCAATAAAGTCTTGTTTCAGACGAAGTGCCGCTGCTTTCATTCTGTTTTGTAAAATACGTTTTACATTTTTATAGTTCCACAAAATATTTCATTACATCCCAGCCATTAGTTTTTATTTGCAAGTTCATTTATATACTGAATTATGTCTTCATATTTTATTTTTCATGCATTGGGAACTTTGACCTGAATGCTAATGTATAAGCGATTCAAAAGTATTTCCATGTCTTACGTAATGCATAGTTTATTCTATTATATTCAGTATAAAATACTACGAAATATACCTAGTAATTACAATACTGTTAACTTTGTTCGATTAATATATTGTAACATTTACAGTGTCACACGGATTCAGTTAATTTTAAAAACAAAAAATTAAATTAAAGTGACAAAATATTTATTTATTTATACTTAATTATTTAACACAATTTAACTTTAATGAACACATACATATATTACATATATTTATAGACAGTACTATTTATTTTCCGTTATAAATATTTTATCCACGCTGACTGTTAAACTAAAATACTGTTGATCCAACTACCACCCACCTGTTAAAAGGTTCTGGAACATACTAGTCTAGATGGACTCTGATATCAAGCAATATTAGTAGAAGGACCGACAATATTTTAGATTAGCGTGGGAGGAAATAGTTATAAATGAAAATTAATAATACTGTATATAAACATGTGGCTCAATGAATAACAATTAAGACTTTTTAAAAGTGTAGATAGTCTTCAATATAGATAAAGTTTCATAAAAAAAATAAAAAAAAGGTGAAAGACCCCATTGGATTTAAGCAAAATATACTGTATTATAATAACCTATAATCAACGCATTTTAACAAACTTATTTTGTTTATTCTACTTAAATTACTAAATTGACTGCAAAAGTCGCAAACTTAGGTCTGCACATTTCGCATGTACCCAGGTCTGGTACAGCAAGCCCAAAATTCAATCGAATATTATTTAGAAATTAGTTTGAAAGATATTTTTCCAGTGTGCATTCCCAAACCCCTACCCTTACTGCAGTTGCAGAAAACTATACTTTCTACTACATAATCAGTATTAAAATTAAATTTCTTTTCGCTTATCTAACAAAATTCAGTTGGCACTCACAATATTTTTCAAGGTTTTCGAGATTAGGCACATTGTATTTAAATTGGTGTCTATATATGGGTAGTAACTTCAATACATACGTGCATTTATGCCATTTGATCACAGATAGTGTGTACCATTTTTTTTTTTTTCAAAAAGCGCCTATTCCACATTAGGTGACTATTCCACATTCACCGACATTTCTATACCTCGGCACTAAAGTAGTAGTTAGTTTTTTGTACCTCTTTCTATGCATATACTCTATGATCCAGTGGTATCATGACTGGAAATTGAACCTAGATAAGCAAATTTTACGGATCAATTATTCATGACTATAAATTCATTAAACGTTACTAAATCATTATTGAAATAAACAATTAATTTATAAAACTATTGTCTAATCGTTACTCAAACAAATCGTTTAATTATTTAATGAAACAACACAGTAATTTCTAGTGAATTTTGAATTTTGAATTTTGAATGCAAAATTTCATTCATGGTAATTCACAATAAAATAATCTCACATTAGCAATGAACGAAACAGAAAACGATAAATGGCAAATAAACAATTATGTACAATAATCTGTTGTAATTTAGCACAGCTGTTAAAAAATTGCGGAGCAAAAAGCAGCAAACAGTGCTTAATGGCGAATCGATTGCGCGCAAGGCTCAAGGCAGAACGAGCTGGTGATTAATGCAGCCAGACATCAAGTGTAATGGCAGCGAGGCGAAAGAGAAGAATATTGCGATCGGCAACGTCCGATGGCTTCATTCGCTTGTTTACCCAAAGCTCGTCCGATCTGTTTATTGTTTTCACAGCGCTTTCTCGCCACCTTTTGTATCCAGACAACGTGTGTTTGTTCCGCACACATGTATGCCTCTAACGAGAATCTAGATGCACGTGACTGATATATCTTCATTTATAACAAAGCAGCTTCCGGAAAACAATATGTTATTCTTATCATTTATTTACATATTAAAGAGGAATTAACCCAATTATAGGATTAGATGTTCTGGGCTCAAAATGGATTAATGCCATATTTAGTATCGAAGTTTGAATGGTTGGCCTCAGGATCAATATAATATTATATTACTATTGTTTGACATATTTACTGTCTAAATATTAGTTATAATATTTTTATATTATACTCCTTATTCTACAATTTATAACTTGATTACTTCTTATTCTACAATTTATAATTTGTTTACTTACTTCTATTTATCGATCTTGAAGCGTATCATTTAAATTTCAATCATTAATTTAAAAGGATCTGAAATAATATACATTTTTATTTTATACAATATCTGGTAACATTAACTTTTTTACATATTTTATTTTTAACAAAATATGAAGTTCAATCAACTAAAAGTTTTCCCAGATAGAGCATCATTATTTAAAATGTACATTTCTTTACTTCTCGTACGTATGTTATTAAAATTAAACACTGGTAACATTCGCCGAGAACTACAATATTTCTTAATAAAGTTTTCTTCTAGATTCCTATATTTTTAGCATTTTTAATTTTTAACCACTTCATAAAAGAAAGACTCCTTTAGCTATTTTCACAAAAATATGATCCAGTAGCAATAAAATAATTGTTTTTCTCAAATGTCACTTGTCATTTTTTTCACTTAAATTTGTACAATAACAAATAAATCAGCTAACCCTTGAGAACTGTAAGCGACTATGTTAGATGATGAAAGGTTAAAATAAATAGGAAATGCAGTCAATAAACGACAATTATCCTTTTAAATTTCTTGTTTATTTGATCTTATCGAAATCAGTTATTAATAGTAATTTATGCTACTAGTGTGAAATGTAACATATTAGTCACAAAAGAAAATGTTTACTTTTCTTGAGTGACTATTGTGCATTCCGCAGGTGTGCATTACAACGTTTTATGCAGCACCACTCTTAAAACGTCTTAAATCGTTTGTATATTTTCGTTTTTCGTTTGACACTGACAAGACATTTGATATGCTATTTATAAAATATAAATATGGAATGATTGTTTGTGATTTGTCATTGTAAATTGTAAATACGAAAAAAGGTAAAAAAATAGATGAAAATGTAGAAATATACTATTTTCATTTTAAACTGGAGGGATCGGCATAAAACGATTAAACGTCCCTGTCCCATATAACTACAATGAAAGCCATTATTGCGGTTACCGCAAATCGCTTTACGATGGTCACAACAGGTAAAATATCCAGGGTCGTATTCAGCTTAAAATTACTCTTACTTTTTTCCTATGATTGCAAATTTAAAAATTAATAATCCGGATTAAATCGAACAATTAGCAGTTATGTTACTTATTGTTCATTAACAGAATTAAATATCGTTATAATAACATATTTTTCCCATATATAAGGGGCCAATAATAGTAAGGACAAATATATTTAAAAAAGCAAAAATCATGAGACAGCAGTGGATATGTGAGAATGAAGTTGCTGGTACGAGTAACAACAATATTCGTGAATTGGATGAAATTGTGTACTACGGGTCAAAATTAAGAAGAAAGTGAAATAAATTTATCTAAAATTAATTTACATGAACATGCACAAGAAATAGTGATCAACGTATACAGAAAGTGCGTCAGTGAGTACGGCGAATTTCAATCCATAAAAAAATAGCCAAATTTTGTAAATTTGAAGAGGGCCAAGACCTAAAACGGCACAAAAATAATTGTGTATTGTTGTAAATATTTTATGTATATAACGAAAATGTGAATAAAACCTTTTTTAATTTGAATTTGACATTTATCGTATGAATAAGGAAATATACATATTTAAATATTGCAGTTTTCTTGTTTTTGTATTTATTATACACGTACCGGCGAATAGGGTCGTACAACCCTGTGCGAACCTTGTGAAATCAGTTATAGCGGGTCATATTTTGAGTTCCTTTGTAAACGTAATTGCAGTGCATTTAATCGTTTTATGCCGATCCCTCCAGTTTAAAATGAAAATAGTATACCTCTACTAAATATCACAAGAAGCAAGTCTGAATTTAATTCCGAAGAAGTCCGGAGACATTTATAATAAAGAATTTAGTGAATTTAATCAGGAATTATTTTCTCTGTGATTTTTCTATTATTCTCTCACTGCATGAGGAATGTTGGACACTATCTTTATTTCAAATAAACATAGTTGCAGCCATATTATGAGTCGGTGTTGGATAATAGTATATTACATGTGAGGTGGGAAATGTTTTATTCCAGCCGAGGGCGTATTATATGACCGATAGGCGAAGCCTCATGGCTCAGATATAGCGCAAAGCTGTAATTAAATTCCCCCCGAACTATATATACTATTTTATTCACAGTTTATTTCACTTCTATACTGATTCCATACTTGTAAATGCGTAAATGAAGTTTGATGTAAAAATGAAGGATGTTGATGGACCGCCTCTACTACGACTCTGATGTGGGACCCCGGAAGGGATAGTTACGCCACTGGTGAAAATAATATATGCGGTCTAGATTGACATTGAATGGTTACGTGGATATCCGAGGAATTAGGAATAAGTAGTTAGGTATGACTGATGGTTTATTCTTTACTCCATACACGAATAATTCCAAGAAGAATAATGTACGTGAATATATGAATCGCACTATGATTGTAGTCGAGGCGAAAATGGTGTGCCAGGATATGAATGCTTGAATTAGATTGGTTGTTGACTGTGTTTCAAGGTTCGCGCTACTCCTGTATGTCGGATATAGCGTGATGTTATGTACTCGTGTGTGTAAAAAATGTTGTTAATTTTATTTTGTCAAATTAATAACAAGTTTTCAATAACCTTACTAAACAAATATAATCGAAATTTTTGCAACTTGGAAACTGTTTTTAAAAAATTCAGTAATTGCTTGTCGAGACCTAATAACTTCAAATAAGGCTCTCCAAACTTTTTCTTTTAAAATGTTCGGTCATGGCGCATGAATGATAATGCGCACTGTGAATTAAATTATAACGCTAAAAATATTTAACTTTGCCCAGATGTTTCACTTTCTAATTAAAAATAAAAAAAGCAGAATTGAGACCAACTTTGCACTAATTAATTATTATAAATGAACTTCCTGTATAATTAATAAAAGTTTCTGTGAACCACGAGCTAAAAATTTGTTATATATAACAAATTAGACCATTAACCATAAATTTTTGTTTCTTCAAATGTATTATAATATTCATATACAGGATAAGTTTCATTTTGAGTCGAAATTATTATATGAATGTTGTTACCAAAATACAAACCGTAGAAGTTATATAAATAACACAAAATTTTCTAACTAAGATACTTTCGGAAAACAAGAGTTTCATAGAAAAATCATACCTACCTTATTTGTCTTAATTATTTTATATATATATATATATATATATATATATATATATATATATATATATATATATATATATATAAATATTAACGAGTACGATTTGGACAACAAAACATATGATACAATTAAATAGACAAATAAATAAATTCAAAACACAGAACAACATAACGAAGTATGGAATAGGTTAACCGTTTACATAATATGAAATAAGAAAAAAAGTTTTTAATAATTACTGCAAATGCTCAATGAGCGCACCTTGAATTCCTATGCATGAATAAAGTTTGACTTTTCTATGAAACTCTTGTTTTTTGAAAGTATCTTGTTTAAAACCATTGAAAATTTCGTGCTATTTATAAAACTTCAACCTCTGGTAAATAGAAGGATCAGGACCTATGTGCAAATTACATTTTTGGTTAAAAATGACCTCAGGAATAAGCTTTTAAAGTTTGTTATAGATACTAGTTTTGAATCAGTCTTTACATATTACTACGGCATAGAAGTTAATCATAATGTTATTCAGATACATTATGCAAATAATTGTTCGGCGTGTAGTTGTTTCATGTACCACTGGTCACTGGTGGTAGCACCTATAAGGGCAGTTGTGTTGTAATTGGTTCTGTCATATTTCATACACTAGTCTCTTATGAGGCCCAAGCTCCGACCCAGGACCTTCGCTTCCAGGGCATACCGGATTCCACTGCCCGACCCCAAACCAAGGATTCCGCCCTCGGGGCACACTGAGGCCCAACGGGGATCCCCGAGGCCATGGCCACGGTCCAGGGGTTTCGTTCTCGGGGCCGCACGAGGCCATTACCCCGGGCTTTTTCTGACATGATTTTGCTACTCGTATTATAGAAATCTGGTTTCTCACCCTGTCGTGAAACAATAGTTATTTGTCAAACTAGAGAGGAAAGCGCTTCTTTTTACCCCTCGAGTTCGAAGTTTGCCTCATGAGCGCAGCGAGTGAGGCATTTCGAACGAGAGTGGAAGAAGAGCTTTCCTCTCGAGTTAGATACAACATTTTTTTCACGACATGTTTCTAAAAACGATTTTCTCGGATCTAAAATACACTTTGAGAACTCAACTGACAGCCTGACACGTTAAAAGTACCTTAAATATAAGACATAATTGTAAGATAATTTAAAGTATGTATATCACTAAAATAAGGATTTTCAATAAAATTAGGAATTTATTTTCAATTTTTGTAATATATTTTTTGTAAATAACATTCATATTGGCAACACTTCTGTATTTTCCTCTCTAGAGAGGAACAACGCATTTTCCTCACTATTTCGGGAGAAGAACGGTGGGGTTTCCTACCATGTCGTGAAAAAAATATTTATCAACGATTATGAGGTTATTTTACAAACATAACAATCAATAGTTAAATTTTAGTAACTAGTCGTATCATGTAACAATTACGAATGTATTTGTTACATGATAGTTTGCTATGAGATCTTATAAACCCTAAAGAAGCTTTAAGTGTAAACCGAAACGTTTTTTATGTAAGAATAATAAATGCTGTATGGTTGAGATTTCGACTTACTTTATAATTTACAATAACTAAACAATAAAAATTTATGCTAATTGAATGTAGTTTTTCAGTACTAAATTAATTAGCTTGACACTCCAAGGTAAAGGCTCAAGATTAAGTAAGTAAGTAATTAAAATCAATTCATTTGTCTTAACCTTCATTGTTTGTTTAATTATGATTGACTATTATGAATAATCCATGTAAATTAATCCCTATGTATACTCTTTAAAAAAAGGCTTAAATACGTTGCTGCTAATCACATTAACTGTAAGTACAGTAATGACACATCCCTGTGTATACTGATTAAAAAAACTCCCGGTATTTGTTTGTTTGATGTATAATGAATTATAATTAGAAGTAATAGTTTATGTAGAAATAAACCAAATAAAATATACCGTATTATGTAGAGAGCTACGCGTATCTTCTGCTATTGCTCCTAGTATCTTTTGGAGTACTCTGGTTGGAAAAACTATACGAACTCTTTAATTTATACTCAATTTATAATTCCCATTTCGTCGTAGGATTATTGTTTTCTTTTCTTTCTCATTAATCATTCGTTACCCTTGTCTAAACGATGAGTTTGTAACATTAGTTACAAACAAAAGTTATCAAATAATTCACAACATTCGTTAAAAATGCGCGAAACAGAAACTTTGGTCATAATTCTTGCAGCATCGTCATACTTGTATTTGGGTTAAAATTTCATCCATAAGAGGTTCTCACAAAGTGTCATGGAGTTGGTCGTCGCGAGGTAGCATATTCCAAGTTAAACGGCGCATTTAGCGTCGAGAGCGTTGAGCATCCTACGCTTCAGGCTACAAGTGCAGCTTGATTTTAAAACACAGTTCCTAGTCTGGAAAGTTGGTGGCGCGTTGCACAAAAAGCGAACAAGATGAAGTTGCTGTAAATGTAATACGCGCGCCCAGTGTATAGAACTCTATATTGTGTTTGAAATTGCTTTAACTTTTCGCGACAAATTTTGTAAAGGTAAGTAAATTTCACGCTAAATTAATTTTTTGATGGTTTTTCAATGTAGGGTTTAAGTGCAGTAAATGAGCAAGATTACAATTTTAATACGTTTTGTCTTTTTACTTCTTCAACTTTCTTATACCTAAACAGTTAATTTTGGAAAAAATGCTCTTCTTTTTTCTTTCGGATTCATATATTAAGATATATTAACGATATACAAGCGTTAATTTCGGTAATATGTCATATTTGAATATCTGGGTAAACATAAAATATAACGATTTTACAGTATTTGCACATTATTTAAATGAAATTTGTCAAAAATGAAATACTAGGAATTTTTTATGTTGGTAACATCAGATCATTTGTAAACAAGGAAACAAGGGCTGTGTAAATAAAAACAATTCGTTTGTTTTATTTGAAAAATTCAGTTACATTTATTTAGTTGATATTTATATATTTTTTTTAGTTTTAGTTTATCAAGTTGAATTAAATCTTGACCAGCTGCTCGGTTCAAGCTGTGTAATCCTGGTTGTATCCCTCATTTCGTTCTACTGAAGATGACAACTTAGTTGTCGAAATACGTATTTAGATTTCTTAATAACTTTAGGGCTTAGGGGAGAAATTTAATTTTTGTATAATTATTTATATTTAAGTTCATAATTATCGAATTAGCTCTAAAATTGATGGAAATCCTTAACCTCGAAGCAATCAAAAATTGAACAAAAAGAATGGACAAAATTGACAACTGCCAACCCTAATCTGGCCTAGGCCGGAAAACAAACAGTTTCTGGACGATTTTGAGATACGTAAGACTAGTGTTTTTGGGCGGAAGCGCGAAAATAAATAGTCTTCAGTGAACCGGAAGCACGCATAAAATTAGTATCCAACTAATCCACCTTTAAAGGGAACAAAAAACTAATTTTAACCTTACAAGAAGGAAGATGCTGTGATGAACCGTCCTGATTTCTTAGTTTGTTAGTTTGACGTCATCACATTTTGCTCAGTACTTCAACTCTTATCTTTGTTAAATCTGCAATATGTCATTGTTCTTGTCGACCAAACCTACAATATGAAAAGGTAAAGACAGTTTTGTAAAAATGTTTAAACTCCCCTGTAAAGTATAAATTAACTATCGTCCAAAGTTAATTCATGTATATACTGACATAAGTTTGACAGATTTACAAATGACACATAAACGTCAAAACACTGTATTTGTAATCATGTTTGTAATGTAAACAAAAACAGTTTGCAAACAAGGAAGTATTGTTGTTGCTTTATAAACTGATTGGTTTAGATTCAGGGTGGGGGCGGGGCTTCTGGGTATAAAAGGCGGCACGCAGCCGTCAGAGAGTCAGACCCGTGGTGAGTTTAGTCCGCTACAGGTCAACCTAACCTTGCAGTGTGTTGAGTCCGCTACAAGTTAACTTAACCTTGCAGTGTGTTGAGTCCGCTACAGGTTAACCTAACCTTGCAGTGTGTTGAGTCCGCTACAGGTTAACCTAACCTTGCAGTGTGTTGAGTCCGCTACAGGTTAACCTAACCTCTCAGTGTGTTGTGTCCGCTGAAGGCAAAATAAGTGACGTGTCTCTGTCCGTCACCAACCGTCAGTTATAAAGCAAAAATAACTACTTCCAGGTAAATAATTAATAAATAGCATTTTAAGTTCTGAAGATCCGTTGGCCGAAAGGCACTGGATCCATATATTATTGTCTGTGTAATAAAAGAAATTAATAAATAAAATTATTTATAACACATACAGAATTTATTCATTCTTCAAGAACCCTACCCAACTCCACAGAGCTTCCGGCAACATATTCCCCTTGTTGACAGATTTTCAGGGAGGAATCTGGTCGACGAGGTGCTATCTTTCACCGACAGCATCTCTGTCGTCACAAATTGGCGCCCGAACAGGGACAGTAAAAAAATAAACAAATCATCATGAACATAATTGAAACTACCAGGAAATGGAACGCACATTTCGACGGGAAATCAGATCCCATTTCATTTTTAGAAAGAATAACTGAGCTGCAAGAGGCCTACTGCCTCCAACCTGACCAACTTCTGCTAGCCCTGCCGGAACTGTTACGTGGAGAACCACTCCAATGGATGAGAAATAATCGTGTCGACTGGGTAGAGTGGTCCGATTTCGTGGAGGATTTCCGCGACACCTACGTCGGCACTGACTACAAACTCCGGCTCAGGGAAGAAATTCAACAACGTAAGCAAAAACCTTACGAGAAAAGTCGGGAGTATGTAACTGAGATCCGGACACTCATCCGCCGCCATGGAGGATTCACGGCCAAGGAGGAGCTCCACCAAGTGTTTGAAAACTTGCGACCCGAGTACCGCCGGTACGTCCGACGGCGGGACCTCACGACACTTCGTGAACTCAATCACGAACTAGCTGAATATGAGAAGTTAGAATCGGAGCTTGACTCAACGTCCTCAAGGCAGCAACCCCAGCTCAACCAAGCACCCAAATCTGCATCACCGAAACTACTGCCGTTCATCAACCCAGCCAACAATGAGGACAACCATCTCTTCGTGGACCTCATCATCAAGGGTTACCAGGTCCGAGCGTTGGTAGACACAGGCGCGGCGTTGTCCTACATCAACACCGAGGTAGCTAATACCCTCAACGACGGCAGTACACATATTTACCCCAACCGGCGTCACCAAGTGATGTTGGCCGATGGAACCATCACTTTCACTGACGGTTCCTTAGATGTGGGGTGTATTCTGGGAAACATATGGAAGCAAGTATCACTCCAGTGCCTACCAGGACTCGCCCACCCAGTAATCTTAGGGCTGGACACATTACGTGCTTATGGAGCGCGCATCGACGTAGTGAAGCAACAAATCTCGCTACACTCGTCTCTCGCCACTGTTACACCACTAAACCAGCCACAGACACTTGCAGAGGGCCCTCTCCAGAGGTCCTTAGCAACCGAGCTTCCCCGGCTCGCCGAACTGCAAGGGGTGACATCTAGGACACAACAAATCAGCAACGACGTGGTTGACCACCAGATCCAACGTGTCGCCACTAGTCCACGCCTGATAGCAACAAGGCCGAAGATCAGGCCTCTGGGGAACACACCCGGGACATCTGTCAGCCCGGAAAAGCGTCCCACAACGCCACCAAGTGATGTTGGCCGACGGCACCATCACCTCCACCAACGGTTAACAAACAAACATGCGCCAGACTTAAAGTTTGTTGCAGATATTCCAGTCACGCCACCGTATCCAAGAACACCCCAAGTTCTTCAAGCAGCAGGTAGAAGTCGACCGGCTCGCCGCCTATCACCCGTGTCAACGTTGTGGGGCATAAACGCCTTATCGCCGCCGCCAACTGGGCCCCCACAGAGTCCAGGTTCACCGCAGCTGACCGCGGTAAGGGTCACAACGGTGACATCCCGGCAAGAGCAGCCGCTTCCGGCCACGTCCTGCATTAAAGAACTCCAGGGGCCATCCTCCGTCCGCCCTGTATACCGGCGTATGCGGTTCCGGGTGCCGCAACCAGACGGTACCACACGGTGGATAACCGTTGTGAGTCCACAGGCATCACCGCGACCACGTCACCGAAAACGGAAGACCTGGTGAACAAATGTTAACTGTGTTGTGTTTTTGTTATGTTAACTTTTGATTTAGTGTTATGTTCTAGTTATGTTTTGCCAAAAAGAAAAATTAGATTAATTTTTCTTTTTCACGGAAGTAAGGGGAGGATGTGATGAACCGTCCTGATTTCTTAGTTTGTTAGTTTGACGTCATCACATTTTGCTCAGTACTTCAACTCTTATCTTTGTTAAATCTGCAATATGTCATTGTTCTTGTCGACCAAACCTACAATATGAAAAGGTAAAGACAGTTTTGTAAAAATGTTTAAACTCCCCTGTAAAGTATAAATTAACTATCGTCCAAAGTTAATTCATGTATATACTGACATAAGTTTGACAGATTTACAAATGACACATAAACGTCAAAACACTGTATTTGTAATCATGTTTGTAATGTAAACAAAAACAGTTTGCAAACAAGGAAGTATTGTTGTTGCTTTATAAACTGATTGGTTTAGATTCAGGGTGGGGGCGGGGCTTCTGGGTATAAAAGGCGGCACGCAGCCGTCAGAGAGTCAGACCCGTGGTGAGTTTAGTCCGCTACAGGTCAACCTAACCTTGCAGTGTGTTGAGTCCGCTACAAGTTAACTTAACCTTGCAGTGTGTTGAGTCCGCTACAGGTTAACCTAACCTTGCAGTGTGTTGAGTCCGCTACAGGTTAACCTAACCTTGCAGTGTGTTGAGTCCGCTACAGGTTAACCTAACCTCTCAGTGTGTTGTGTCCGCTGAAGGCAAAATAAGTGACGTGTCTCTGTCCGTCACCAACCGTCAGTTATAAAGCAAAAATAACTACTTCCAGGTAAATAATTAATAAATAGCATTTTAAGTTCTGAAGATCCGTTGGCCGAAAGGCACTGGATCCATATATTATTGTCTGTGTAATAAAAGAAATTAATAAATAAAATTATTTATAACACATACAGAATTTATTCATTCTTCAAGAACCCTACCCAACTCCACAGAGCTTCCGGCAACATATTCCCCTTGTTGACAGATTTTCAGGGAGGAATCTGGTCGACGAGGTGCTATCTTTCACCGACAGCATCTCTGTCGTCACAAATTGGCGCCCGAACAGGGACAGTAAAAAAATAAACAAATCATCATGAACATAATTGAAACTACCAGGAAATGGAACGCACATTTCGACGGGAAATCAGATCCCATTTCATTTTTAGAAAGAATAACTGAGCTGCAAGAGGCCTACTGCCTCCAACCTGACCAACTTCTGCTAGCCCTGCCGGAACTGTTACGTGGAGAACCACTCCAATGGATGAGAAATAATCGTGTCGACTGGGTAGAGTGGTCCGATTTCGTGGAGGATTTCCGCGACACCTACGTCGGCACTGACTACAAACTCCGGCTCAGGGAAGAAATTCAACAACGTAAGCAAAAACCTTACGAGAAAAGTCGGGAGTATGTAACTGAGATCCGGACACTCATCCGCCGCCATGGAGGATTCACGGCCAAGGAGGAGCTCCACCAAGTGTTTGAAAACTTGCGACCCGAGTACCGCCGGTACGTCCGACGGCGGGACCTCACGACACTTCGTGAACTCAATCACGAACTAGCTGAATATGAGAAGTTAGAATCGGAGCTTGACTCAACGTCCTCAAGGCAGCAACCCCAGCTCAACCAAGCACCCAAATCTGCATCACCGAAACTACTGCCGTTCATCAACCCAGCCAACAATGAGGACAACCATCTCTTCGTGGACCTCATCATCAAGGGTTACCAGGTCCGAGCGTTGGTAGACACAGGCGCGGCGTTGTCCTACATCAACACCGAGGTAGCTAATACCCTCAACGACGGCAGTACACATATTTACCCCAACCGGCGTCACCAAGTGATGTTGGCCGATGGAACCATCACTTTCACTGACGGTTCCTTAGATGTGGGGTGTATTCTGGGAAACATATGGAAGCAAGTATCACTCCAGTGCCTACCAGGACTCGCCCACCCAGTAATCTTAGGGCTGGACACATTACGTGCTTATGGAGCGCGCATCGACGTAGTGAAGCAACAAATCTCGCTACACTCGTCTCTCGCCACTGTTACACCACTAAACCAGCCACAGACACTTGCAGAGGGCCCTCTCCAGAGGTCCTTAGCAACCGAGCTTCCCCGGCTCGCCGAACTGCAAGGGGTGACATCTAGGACACAACAAATCAGCAACGACGTGGTTGACCACCAGATCCAACGTGTCGCCACTAGTCCACGCCTGATAGCAACAAGGCCGAAGATCAGGCCTCTGGGGAACACACCCGGGACATCTGTCAGCCCGGAAAAGCGTCCCACAACGCCACCAAGTGATGTTGGCCGACGGCACCATCACCTCCACCAACGGTTAACAAACAAACATGCGCCAGACTTAAAGTTTGTTGCAGATATTCCAGTCACGCCACCGTATCCAAGAACACCCCAAGTTCTTCAAGCAGCAGGTAGAAGTCGACCGGCTCGCCGCCTATCACCCGTGTCAACGTTGTGGGGCATAAACGCCTTATCGCCGCCGCCAACTGGGCCCCCACAGAGTCCAGGTTCACCGCAACCAGACGGTACCACACGGTGGATAACCGTTGTGAGTCCACAGGCATCACCGCGACCACGTCACCGAAAACGGAAGACCTGGTGAACAAATGTTAACTGTGTTGTGTTTTTGTTATGTTAACTTTTGATTTAGTGTTATGTTCTAGTTATGTTTTGCCAAAAAGAAAAATTAGATTAATTTTTCTTTTTCACGGAAGTAAGGGGAGGATGTGATGAACCGTCCTGATTTCTTAGTTTGTTAGTTTGACGTCATCACATTTTGCTCAGTACTTCAACTCTTATCTTTGTTAAATCTGCAATATGTCATTGTTCTTGTCGACCAAACCTACAATATGAAAAGGTAAAGACAGTTTTGTAAAAATGTTTAAACTCCCCTGTAAAGTATAAATTAACTATCGTCCAAAGTTAATTCATGTATATACTGACATAAGTTTGACAGATTTACAAATGACACATAAACGTCAAAACACTGTATTTGTTATCATGTTTGTAATGTAAACAAAAACAGTTTGCAAACAAGGAAGTATTGTTGTTGCTTTATAAACTGATTGGTTTAGATTCAGGGTGGGGGCGGGGCTTCTGGGTATAAAAGGCGGCACGCAGCCGTCAGAGAGTCAGACCCGTGGTGAGTTTAGTCCGCTACAGGTCAACCTAACCTTGCAGTGTGTTGAGTCCGCTACAAGTTAACTTAACCTTGCAGTGTGTTGAGTCCGCTACAGGTTAACCTAACCTTGCAGTGTGTTGAGTCCGCTACAGGTTAACCTAACCTTGCAGTGTGTTGAGTCCGCTACAGGTTAACCTAACCTCTCAGTGTGTTGTGTCCGCTGAAGGCAAAATAAGTGACGTGTCTCTGTCCGTCACCAACCGTCAGTTATAAAGCAAAAATAACTACTTCCAGGTAAATAATTAATAAATAGCATTTTAAGTTCTGAAGATCCGTTGGCCGAAAGGCACTGGATCCATATATTATTGTCTGTGTAATAAAAGAAATTAATAAATAAAATTATTTATAACACATACAGAATTTATTCATTCTTCAAGAACCCTACCCAACTCCACAGAGCTTCCGGCAACATATTCCCCTTGTTGACAGATTTTCAGGGAGGAATCTGGTCGACGAGGTGCTATCTTTCACCGACAGCATCTCTGTCGTCACAATGCAACATACGAGTTGAAAAGAGGGAAAACAGCTTAGGAGGCACGGGCTCCGACCATTAGGAATTGTGACGTTGGTTAACTCGGTGCACATCTTAAATATTCGTTTGGGGTTGGATTGTATTAATGTTTGCGATGGCGTACTCGCAGTAAATGTGCTCAGATTTCATTTGGTAAAACTTTAGTTTGAAGTGCGTATATTTATTGATAAGTTTTAAAAATGGTGTCGTATTGATAATAGAAATGTGTTTTCAGCGACACTAAAACAATAATGTACAAATTACGTTTATGTGGAAATGATCTCGCATCGCTGCCACTTTAAACTAAAAAAAAAATTCTAAGCCTACACAACTCACCCTCAACAAACTCGAATAACATACCCATTTTTAATGTTACGATTAGTAAAAGTGGCGCTTTATTACCAACGTCTAAATTAACAAAACTCGGTAAAAATGAAAAATGAAAAGTAAAAACTTAGTTAATATTTTCCCATCTATTTGGTGCAGGATAACACCTATCTGAGCACATTTATAATGTATAATATTTCGGGATGAGCAAAACTAAATATAATTCCGCACCACAAAATTCGGATTACTTGTAATTTGTACTAAATGAATCACAAATAAACAGTATGTTTCAATTTCGAGGATCACTATTAGGATCTCGAGAATTACAAGAGCTACGACTTCGATTAAATTAGACAAATCTTATCACAATAGTAGGCTAATTTACTGATATTTTTGTTTTTCAGAGAAAATGTATAGGTCACTAGATATTAATAATATTTATTTAGGTAGAAAAAAGATGCAGAAATATCATAAACCAAATCAAATACTGAGATGAAATAAACGTTAACGTAACTTCAGTGTCACCAACTAACACAAATTTCCCTGAATTTTGAAATGTTTTCATTAAAAAAGAGCATAAAAGGTACAAAATCTAAAAAATACTATAAATAACTCGTTTCATAATTGTCGTTTATTTTGTACGAAGTCCTTCTCATAATATAAAATGATAATTATGAAACTCGTTCTTTAATATACTATTATACAGTACAACATTATTATCATAATTATTATTAAAATTATTCGTATTTATTGATGATTTAGTAGTCGATAACTGATTATTTTATATATACAATAATTATTTCAGAAACATCATTAATTAATATTAATTAAATTGGGTAAATAACTCCGTGGACTTTGGACCGTGAGATCCCACAACCGACAATTCCTATTTTAACTTTACCCCTCTCCTGCGGTTCTTCCTTCATTAACACCCAAATTATGGGGACGGCGATGTATTTATTTTATTTATTTATCATTAATGAATACACACATATTCTAATTATGATATTTTTCTACATTATTTACTTACTATAATATGTAAAAGAGAATTTTTTGTGCAAATGCTTTTAAATCCGAGTATGAAGTCTGTATTAATACGAGTAACAAAAGGTGAGCTCCATGACCTGCACAGATGGCAGTCTGCATGCTCAGGATATGCAGATGATATGACACTCATTAAGCTGCTCAGTCACTTGGATTGGCGCTGGCTCATGTAATCCTCGTATTATTCTTTTCCTTCATGTATAATTCAGTCGCCTGGCTGTAAAAAGAAGTAGTGTAGGTAGCTTGTGAGTCGCGTAGTCGTAGTCTATCGTCTCTTTCTCCTCCACTGTCATGTGAGTTTTTTTCTTGGCTTGGCGAAGTTGTTGCGCTCATCCTACAAGTCTGCTGACTCTGTAAATCTTGTCTGATAAAGATACGAATTTGACAAATTTCCAGTAAATTTATAGCCCGCATGCGGTATGGAATCCCGCTTGAAATTCTTTCTCTCATGATACAAGGATGGATAATAGAGTTAACGTTATTTTCGTATTTGAGAATACACTTATAAATCATGTTTTCGTAATTTATTACCCAAGGATTTACGTGAATTGTTGTCATTCATGAACAATAAAATTGTTCCTGTTTATTATTGAAATTGTTACTTTTATGACTTAGGGTCGGTTTTTCAACCGCTGGTTACAGTTCTGGTTAGCAGTAACTATTGATATTTCAGTGATTATGTAAAATTTGCGTTTTTCAATCTGTAGTTACAACTTAACCTCTAGTTAACTTTTACTACAGCTTTGAGGTATGGTTAACTATGAAGTCTTAGTTAATTTGAAATGTAATCTGTCATCTGTCATATTGTAAGAAGGTATTTTCGTACATACAATTAAAAATGGAATATCATTACGATATTATTAACGTTTATAGTAGTGACGAAGACTAAATAAGCCGACCGAAAATTATACAACAATGACCAAATTTTTTCGAAGGATAGGTATGACGAAATATATATCTTTACAAGTTTGCTTATCTAAAAGGACCGTAGAAAATCTTATAAAAGATGATATATTAGTACACTCCAGTATTAGGTAAATTAATGTACAATGAATTTTAAACTGAAAAGCCAAACGTAAATATTCTGTTTCATAAATAATCGTTTATCAGTTTTACAATTTATGCTAGCACTACGCTACTGTGCAAGTTACTACTGTTCGGGAAATTTTTGTTGCGTTTAAAATGTCAAGAACATATTTGACATAAATCATTTGGACTAGCAAGGAATATATTACCAACCAAAAATTTTCTGGTATAAGGGTTACTAAGATTTTATGTCATCTAAAAGAGAAAGAAATTCTCTTTCAAATTAACCAAATGAAAGGGTATACCTCTATTTAAAAAAAATTAAGTGTTATTCGTCACTCATTTGTTTTTTGAAATACAAAAAATTGAATGCTGTTTTATTTTGGAAAATAAAGTGTTAGACAACTTTTATATACAATTCTTTTTTATAAAGTCGATATTTACCGAGATATATACTATATTCCATAAATAGTGGGCATCTGTATATATTATTAAATCTATGGGTCACCTCCTTTAAATAGGTAAGACAGGTGTTTCGAATAGAATAGGGTTTGTCATATCAAGTTTTTCTCAAAGAGTATAAAATTTCTTAAAAGGTACTCTAAGTATGACTAGTTTTCGCTATGATTATAAAACATTACTGTTTTAAATATTTATTAATTTTATTTAATATCTTTTCGGCTAACAAACTTAGTCATTCCTAGCTTATTTTGTTTGTATGATCTTACTATCGATTCATACAAAAAAAAATTAATTCTACGATGACGGCATTTATGATGTCACCGACTCCCGGTCTAGAATACATGTAAACTTATGCTTAAAATTAGCTATACATATATTATAATATTTCCTTATATAGTTTTCGAACAATAGTAGTTTATATACCAGGGGGCTGGAGTGCATGATTTAATCCCGAGTGTGAAGTTTATTTCACGAGGGAAATAATCACCAGAGGGATTAAAGGCACTTCAGTCCTGTGGTATATACACTATTTTTTGCACTTCCAACACTCGTTTCCGCAATTCATTATAAATAATGATTAATTTGAAATGATTTAAAATACATTCTCTTATATTGAAAATGGATGGCTTTGATAACAACGATAGCACAATTCAAATTTTATAGGTCGCCTAGATAAAGTGTGAAAATTTGTGTTTATTTTGAGTGACGTTTCATTATGAATAATTTAAAGAAGAAGCCTTAGTGGAACTACTGCCGATAAAAACTAGAAAAATATATAAAACAATTCGAAACTTTCAGCAAGTGACGTGGCAATAAAAAAGTTCAAAAATACACGAAAATTGTGCTGCTAGTATATTTTTATGAACGATAAAATATTGTGCAAGCTATCATTTTGGCGATTTTCGATGTTGAAGGGAATGTTAGTTGTTAGAAATAATACTGATATAAGCAATTGCCCGAAATTAATTACTTTCTTTAAAAGAAGAAATGGCGTCTACTTATCTAAAACGTCAAAATTACAGCAGAACAAGTTGATCAATGCTTAAAAGATGCACTAGACAAGGTATTTTGAATGGTGAAAGTTATTAATTTTATCAAAATCGTTTAAATATACTCTGTAGTTTTCAACTGTATAAAACTATTAATAATAAATGTAATTTATATAAAATAATTTTAATAAATATTTTACTTGTTGCTGTGGTTACTTGTTTACTTTTCAATTTAATCCCTTGGGAATAAATTTCGAAATTTAATCCCGCCGAGATTGAAACTGACACTTCAGTCCACGAGAAGGAAAAATAAATTAGGACAAATTAACCCGAAGGTGCAATAAAATTATTTCAATGAGTTAGCAAATTATTTCTCTATCTGTGGTATCGCTCATTTATTAAATAGCAACTAATTTATAAATTGATACGAGATAGTCTGTTAGTAGCGCGATAGCCACCGCAACGCGAGGAAAGTTTGTCAGTGAAACAGGAAACCAGGTAACAAACTTCCTGCGGTTGTAAATTTCCAGTTCAGTCACATCCGGTTCCATTGATAAAGCCGATCTTACTGAAATATAAATAACCCAATTCCCGACCGCGTTTCGGAAGGAAGCGCACATTAAAACAAACGAGGCGGCAGCCGTAACACAGACCTAGTGCCACTGCGCCACCCGAATAGTTCTCGGATCGAATACTTTCTCATAACTAACCCAAAATGACAGAAACTCAGGATTATAGTAGTAAAACTAGCGGTGGAGGCGCAACTATGCCGCGCCATTACGTCTCGGTATTTCAAGACACAAATTCTCATCGCCTACTGCTAGCGCCCGGCGCTCGACGTCGACGTCTGCCGCCCGAATACATTCTCCCGGCACTACTCGCGCGTCCACGTTAAAGGGAATGGATCGGTATTAGATCCGCTTAGAGAGATGTTACATCTTATTACTTCATCACGTGATATTAAGGCTGCGTTCAAAATTACTCCACATTACCTATCACACTGAATTAAATTAAGTTCTTTCAATTATTTAAATTTATGAATATAAGTAAATTTCAAATACATAATTGGCTATTTCACGATATTTCTAAATATTTTTTTCTTGAAGTACATAAAAATATAAGACCATGTGTGAAAGTACGAGTCAAAAATTCCTCCAAATAAGCAAGATATCAAGGTCTGAATTTTAAATTAAATTGTAATATTATATTTTATTATTAGAGCAATAAAATAAATTAATGCAGTTAATTTATTTCACTTTTTGGTCTTATTGTTCAAAAACATTTTGACATTCTCGAAGTTAGGTGGTTGGTGGCGCTAGTATCGTACAATTTTGCATTGAATGCTGCATATTAAGCAGCAAACACGCAAAAACAAGAAAATTATCCGAGCAGAATCCGAACAGATCCGGCACGCCCGAATATGTATATTCTTAGTGAAGGTGGGGTGGGAGTAAATACTTGAATCCCATTTGCTACACCCGTCCTCCGTCATCAAAAACAGAACATGCCGTATTTATTACAGAGAGTCATTTATAATTAAAACTATGGAAATTTTGGTATCCTTTAACTCTTATCCTTCATATTTTCAATGAACTTTTACCATTTTTGATTATGATGGAATAGCCTATTCATGATAGATTTTAACCGCTTATAATTAAATGACTACTCTCGTCTACCAATATTATAAGCATGAAAAATAAATCGATAGTGCGATTTTCATATATTGTACAACAAAACAATTGAAAATGATCGATCCTATACGGTATGTTTCTAGATATTTCCTATAGGTACGGTACCCATCTGCACAGTTTTCGCCGGGACTGTCCCGATTTCACACAAAATGTTCCGCGTCCCGATCGGGACAGTAATTATCCCGCTTTTTGAAATTTTACGAATAATCTTTTGAAATAAATACCATACATTTAAGGGTAAGTAGTATCACATGTGCAGATTACGAAACAAAAAGATTTTTTAAATTTGCATATTTAAGGGTAGTTTTCATGAAACTAACATTTTTGGTACCACTAGGCCACTGGCAACGCATTTACATTCTTCTGTAAATTACACATTTATTTTTGTTGTTAATTGTTTCACCCTCATCCCCTAAATATTATTGCTATAGTAGTACTGTTTTAACGGGCAACCCAACCGAGCGTTGCACAGGTGAAATTTTTTACGTCAGTGCATGTACCCGGTCAAATTGACCGTGATATTTAAGAAGGAATTTTCAAAGAATTCAGTTTGTTATATTGACATACTTTATGTTTTTGGGAAAAAACACACACACACACACACATTATATATATATATATATATATATATATATATATATATATATATATATATATATATATATAATTAACCAGAATAGTAGCTAAAGTAAAACTTTGCAAATCTGCTTATGTCAAAATTTAACTTTACGGACTCATTTGTCAAACTTTTATTACTACCTAAAATAACAAACATATTCTATAATGCTACTGATGGATTCATTTATTTTTACCTTTGATATTAATTTATCGGATTTATTGCAGATCACATGCAGATCACGTCTTAGAACATGTAAATAATAATTAATATTTCCCTCAACAAATTTCAACCAATCATGTTACAGTATTTTCTGAATTTCGACCATTGATAATCGAATATCGTGAATATTTTGCATATCGAGTATTTGCACAAGTGTGATACCCGAATATTTATAATAATTGTAAACGCAATGAGGAATACTTTAATTTCTTCGTTTTAAAAGGACAAAAGGGATAATATCTTCAATTTTTCAATCAATTTCTTCAAAAGAATAAAGAATTACTTTCATAACGCTGATGACTCTTTTTTATCGTAATTTGACAAATGGCATTTATCTATGTCTGATGTTTATGTGACAGATTATAATAAATATATGTTCAATAATTTTAAATAATAACTGAAATTTTTCTCGAGAAATATTCGTCTAACATATCCCTCGTGCATGGCAAATACAATCAAGTATTTGCCATGCACTTGGGATACAACTACTGAATATCACAAAAATTTGACACTTTGACAGTATTTTTGTTATCAGAGCCATCCCCGTCGCATCAGCTAGCTGACGTTTTACGAATACATAATCCTATTGATTTATGTTTTTAATTATATAAATAAAATATAATGTTTACCTCGGCACTAAAATTTTTTTATTACTCATATTCGGAATAAAAAATTATACTTTAGTGTTCAGAGCCTTGATATACAAATAACTATTGTTTTATTTACAACGATTGTCGCGATTTTATTTTTCATGAATCTTATGTAAAAATAATAACTTCTTTATACGTAGATAGCATATCCACTAGAATTACTAAATCAAGTGCCTAGGCAAGGAGAATAATATCGGTGTGCTCGCCTTGCAAAACGCCCTCAATCATTTTAATGAAATTAGATGTGCTGGAGTTAATTTTCATTTTGCAGTTCAGCGTTATTATGTAAGTTTTGTGTAACCCGGATTAGATTTGTGGAAATATTTATCTCGGAAATTTTTTTCCATAATTGAGAATGGTTCACAGAATCAAAAGATTTCTAAAATTTACAAATAATCGTATAGTGTAAACTCGTATTCTTTTTAATTTGAAAAAGGTCTTGCCTGAAGCTGGATTGAAATTCTGACAGAATATTATTCTCCTCATACCATATTTGATTTCTATTATAGATAATTTGTGTAAATTGTTTGCAGATATTATTGAAAAGAGTAATTTTCCTATAATTTAAAGGATCTTGTTTATTGCAATTGGATATCTTAAAATGTATTGTGTATTTGTTCTTCGTCTAGAATTATATTGAGTAAATTTAAGAGTAGTGTAGTACTAATAGTGTTCCCAAACCATTGATAGAAATTTATAAAATTCATACTTTAAATTGTCTGTACTAGGGGATTTATTATATTTACTCTTTGCACTTAATTAATGTATTACGGCTTTTTTAAAAAGTTTTATTATTATATAGTTATAATTTAACATTTTTATTATAATTTGTCTTACTATTTAATAATGTTGTTAAATAAATATTTTTTAATGACAGTTTCATTATATTACGACATAATTTTAATTTGTTTTTCACAACTTTTTCAATTCAATTTATTAGGAATATGAAATTAGCACTGTTTTCCAATTTATTCCGAATATCTTAGTAATAATATGCTGCTGTAATTTTCTCGCATCTGCTTCTGATTTTAAAGAAAACTAATTATATATTTAATAAGATATTTTGAAAAGTGACGTAATAAATAAATATTGATTCAACTAAAATATTAAAATTAAATTTTCGGGGACCATCAGTTGTTTTTTATACAAGTCATTTGAATCCTACCGAGTTTGGTATCAATGTTTCAGGAAAGAAAATTAAATTAAAATGTTAAAAATTATATTTGAATGGTCGTTATTTAATTTTTAAAATAGCAAATTAAATCTTGGAGTCAAATTATAGGTCTTCCGGAGGAGAACTACACTAAAATATTAAAAATCACTTTTGAGCCATTGTCAACTGTTTTTATAACAATATTAATAGTTATTAGAATTCTTTCGAGTTAGGTATCAAATTAAAGTTCAAAAATTTGTGAATTATATTTGTTTATCTTATATATTACAATAATCATAGTTACCATGAGAATAAGCATAACTGTAATATTGTTATATAAATATATAAATTTGAATGTCGTGGAATGGCAGTTAATTGTGGGCTGAATAAAAAACTTCTTTTAAATTTGTCAAGCTTTTAGATATTTTTATTCCTTCACCAAGGGCAGTTTAGTTGAGACAGTATAAATTACTTCAGTAGTTAAACAATACATATAATAGAATAACACTGAATGAAATATAATAAATACTCAAAATAATAAGTTAAATATTTTAACAAAATGTCAAATTAAACTGAAAATTGACAATTAACATAAATTTATGATATTTTGTTGAAATATTTATCTTATTATTTTAAATATTTATTATATTTCATTTAGTATTATTCTATTATATGTATTGATTAACCATTGAAGTAATTTATACTGTCTCTATAAATTGCACTGATGAAGGATTAAAAATATCTGAAAGCTTGGCAAATTTAAAAGAAGTTTTTTATTTAGTCCGCAGGTGACAGTTGCCAATTTCAATTTACCCGTGTGGTTCCCCCTCCACTAACATCTTTGGGGACTATGATTTGACGGCTGGAAACCGTACTTCATACGTAAAAATATATCACTTACCGAGATCTACCCACAATGGGTAAAAGGCGTGATGATATATTTATTAATTTATTTAATTGACTGCCATGCTACGACGATATTCCAATTTTTAAATATTTGGAGTCACATAACAAATTATACCAATAATGAAAAATATTATATACAGGCGGTTGAAAAGCAATTTTAAAATTGCTGACTAGAGTAAAGTACCCTAATTCTTGAAGAAAATTTTGGCAATCATCCTCTAAATAAAAATTTTAATTATGCTGAATAGTTTTTATGCCTTATATAAACTGCGGAATATGGTTATTCAATTAGGAAATGTTCCTGCACAATTTGCGCTTACATGCAGAAATTAGCTTACTCATCATTTTCCGAACAAATGAATTGGGCGAGGTGGTGAGAGAGATTTAAATGTAATGAAATTGGCTCCAAGATCGTTCGATGAAAGGCCGTTGGATTTCTTTGTGTGGGATATTGAAAAAATATTGTTTATTATTCTCGATTACGGTCATGGCAAGAGTTGATCAGAAGAATGCAAAATTATTACGCCCCTACAATTATATAATGTCACAAGAAGTTTTAGATGCAGTGTGCAAAAGTGTATTGAAGAAGAAGGCTGGCAATAATAATTCATTTAAGTAAAAACCCTAAAAATGGAGGTAATCCTCCTAAAGATAATAAATTTAATAATGATGTAATTTTAATTAATAGATTTTAATTTAAAAATGTATATATTTGTTGTAAATAATAAATTTTAAATCAATTTAATATATAAATTAAAGTTATTGAAATAAGTGAGTATATTAAAGAATAAAAATTCAAATTATTTGCAGTTGTTCTATAAAATTAAATAAACTTTTCCTGTCTGATTCAATTTTTATACCTAGCAAACTGTATAAAATACAAACTTTTGACTACCGCTTTCATATTTCAAAATTTAATTTAGAGGATTATTACAAACATGTTCATCAAATTTATTTTTTGCCTATCTCTAATAATTTACCCTTGTAAGCTGTTTAAAAAAGTGCTAATATTGAACAGGCTGTACGAGTATTGACGCAAAACTATTTCGTTTCTATGATTTTTTAATAGATCAATATTAAACTCTTTTTCCATATGTTTACACGTTTTTCAATCACTTTGTGTAATTATTTCGGTGGCATTTATGAACGAAACATTATAAAAATAATGCAATGAATGGAAATTTAATTAATGGTACAAGCCAATTAAATACAAAATATTACAAAAAAAAAAAACAACAAGAGAAAATATCCGAGTGTATTTTTACACCAGTTACAAAAAATATGCAAAATTGAAGCTTGATGTGAATGGGCGCATAAACCATAAAAGAAATATGAGCAATTTATATCAAAATCGTGTAACGCTTATGGAATAATTAGTAGTAAAGTATTTTTTTTCTTTTAAATATTTTGCAGTAAAGCGATATAACGAATTGAACATATTTTGACGTCACAGGTACTTGCATTGGCCAGAAATATGAAAATTGCAAATCGCGCGTCTGCCGCTGCGCCCAACGCCTATTGTGGGCTAAAATAGAACTACGAAATGTCATTTCATATTTTTGTTTGTTGGTATTTAAGATTATATTTGTTGGGCTTCTATTACTTGCTTTATAATTTCACTGTTTTATTGTGCTGTGTTGAAAATCTATTGATTAAAATTGTTTGTTGAGGTTAGGTTACATCACTATTAGCGCCACTGTCCTCAAACTTTTGTTGTTATTTACTCGAATATCAAGTAAAATACTCTTAAAGTTGTCAAAGGAATTTTGTCTTAGTTTATATTAAGTTTAATTGTTGTAAATTAAGACATAATATAAAAATATTATTTTTATATTAAAAAATATATAATATCTACTATCATGGAAAATCGTGTTTTTAGTGCCACTGGAGTAATACATGTGACGTCACACAACGTCACAGAAACTTTGAAAAATCATATCTCAGGTAATACATAAAATTTTCACATCGGGTTTTCACTGATCATATATTCAAATAAAGTTTCATAAAAAAAAATTTTAAAAAATTGGTTTATGGAGATGTGCCGCCAAAAAATTCCTGTCGGGATTTGTTGTTTCCCGATAATTCCTTCAGCCATGATTTTCAAAAAAAATATTACCTTTTTTCCCACATTTTTTTTTGAAAATTCCCGGGAATATTAATTTGCGAATGTCCCTGGAAAGATATTTGACCTTGATATCTGCTTGCGCACTTATCCCTGTCTGTTAGCTATACCCCTTCTTCAGCAACAAGCAATGTAGTAATCGGTGAATCACAAGTTACGACTAAACAGACCTCTGCAGTAGTTTAGTGAGTTTTGGAACATTATTTAGAGTATTATAAAAACAATTTTAACAATGAGTGGAAATAAAAGATTATAATTATTTTTCACATTTGAAATTCCCCGGGAATTTTCATGGAATTTTTCCTGTATCTTTAAATTTCGGGAATTGACCCATCTCTAGAATTATATACATGGAACATTACACTAAGATCTTTATGAATGCCATTAGAAACATTTTCGTATTCTGTGTACGAGTGACGGATATTACTGACGCTACATTCTATGCACGAATAATATACCGTATGTCCCCGGATTGAGTTTACAAGAGGAAAAAATTCTTATTATTGATTTTACAAAAAAATGTAAACAGAATAAAAAAATTTGGATGTCTTAAAACGCATGTTTCAGTTATTAAAATTTTCAAATAATGCATGGTTCTTTTATTATAACGTTTTTTGTATTTTGTCCTATAATAATACAATTATTACATTCAATCAAACCTTATTTTAGTTGGCTTTAAAACAAATGATTAAATGTCAAAAGTAATTCGTATTATCATAAAGTAAGAAGTTATTGTTTAAAATAGTGAGAGTTTGTCAAAGAAATGTTAATATTAGAACAAAAAATCTTTTTAGTGCAATGTTATGGTATGGGGGAGTAAAAGTTACCGTTACATAATTTTTTTTATCTGTAGTTAGAATTAATAATCATTTGTCAATATTTCAAAGCCAACTAAAATAAGGTTTGATTGAATGTAATAACTGTATTATTAGGACAAAATACAAAAAAATAGTTATAATAAATGAACCATGCATTATTTAAAAATTTTAATAACTGAAACATGCGTTTTAAGACGTCCAAAAATTTTTCTTCCCTTGGCATTTTTTCGTAAAATCAATAATAAGAATTTATTTCCTCTTGTAAACTCAATCCGGGGACATACGGTATATAGATCAGTAGTAGTGGTAGTTTCAAAATGAGAAAATTTAACAATTAGCTACTATTTGTAAAACATTGACATCTTTTATTTTGGTTACTAATAGGAATGAAATTTATATTCATTATATTTTTTTAATGAAACATCCTTTTTGCTATAGCTGTTTATTTATGTTTGTTTGTATGTACATACATACATAAGTGTTCTATTTTCATAGATGTCCTAAGTACATTTAATGAATTAGTGATTAAATATAAAATGCATCCCTTGTGGGGATCGAACCCACGACCTTTGGATTAGAAGTCCAACGCGCTATCCTCTGCGCCAAAGGGACGATATAAGCATCGTCATTGTAAAGTCTTCACGATAAGATAGGCTAATAATAACTTTATTATCTTATAAAGATATCATTTTATATTTATATCTTATATTTTATGAGAATTGAACAAGATAATGTTTCGAAAAAATAATAGCCTTTTTAATAGGTAATACAGGGAAATAACATGTGATATATTCATGAACTGTGGGTTGTATGTAATAATGGTGCAACCATTTAGTTCAAATAAATTTCTCTTTTATACTTACAAATTTAAACATTGCAGTAGTAAATGAACTAAAAATATATATAAGAATCAATTTTCGAAACATGGATAGTGGCAAGAACAACGTTTGAAAAAAAATACATATAACAGGTTGAATTGAATATATAAATGAACAAAGTGAACATTGGTGAAACATACACTATGAAGTTCGTATCTGGGTACGAAAGAAAAAGTAATATACTAAACTACCATACGGCAAGTTTTCAAGTTAAAATATAAAAATATATTCATCCAGTCAAATATATAATTGTATGAGAATAAAAAAATATATATTTAAAATTAAAGTGATCTATTCCTATGTAAATTTTCAGTTAACTTAAATTGTACACTTTTCAACAAAATATAATATTTAAAAAATTTACCCACACATGGAGCACGTTGGGTTTTCTAATATAATTTTTCAAATACTGAGATCATTGAAATCTCCACAAATAGAAGATCTGTTTTTGATTAAATTAGGCAAAAGAAGGCCTCACTAGTAGGCCAATATAATAAAATTTTTGTTTTCTCGAAAAACATTATCACTAGATGTGGACAAAACCTTATTTTCGTTAATTTATTAATCGCATTTTTATACAAACATTTCAAATAAAAATGGTACATTTTTAAACTCTTAGGTAAGTAGTAGCATAAAATAGTTATTTGTTTAAGTAGGTACTAAAAGGAGCAGAATTACATCCGAGGCATCCGTTAAGTCGAACCAGAATTAGTCTTTAATTATTTTCTCATAATATATTATTCGATGTATACAAAATTAAATCGTTAAAATTACAAAAAAAAAAACATCTTTATCCACGACCATTAAATAACATATTCATTATAAGTGCACTGCTAGATACATAATATGGTTCATTATTTAAAAGTGTGGAATAATGAAAAGACTATTGAATAATGAGCCCATTATTCAATTGCTGTTAGCCAATCAGATCGCAGTTGCTATAACAACGCATCACTAATGTTGAATAATGAAACAATACAGATTGCCATCTAGCGAAATTTAAAACAACTATTGAATGACGTTTGACGTTTGACACAATACATTTTATTATTTATAATTTATATATCTGTACAATCAAAGAAAAACATGTGAACTTATCAATTTTCATACATTTATAATATAGAATTATAAAAACAGAGGATTGTTGATAAAAATCATGGTCAAGTGACTCTCACTTCATGCCTTCGATAAAAGAGACAACTTTATACTTGTTGCCTTTTCAACTTGTCAAACGTTTTGTAACTAGTGGAACAGTTTACAATCGTTTATGTGTGAAATATGAATACTAGTGATGAAAATGATGAAGTTTGTACACCACCGGACATTTTAGAAACTGCCAAATTAAAGTACAATTAATTGTGAAATTTCCGGTTCCGGTTTAATGATCGTGGATAAAGTATAGTATTCAACTCGCGTATTATGGTTATTATTAATTCGGATGATAACTTCATCCGAATTAATAATAACTATCATAATACGCTCGTAGAATAATATACTATTATACAATGGTATTTTTTGCTATTCGTTCAATTAAAATTATTTTTATCATCTGTAATACGAGCAATCCAAGAATAATTTATTTGCCGGTTGACATTAAAAGTAAGTTAATTTGACAGATATTAGTCTGTAAAAAGCCTTTTGAACTGCTTATTGTTGTTATTGTAAATTAACAAAATTTAAATTTCTATATTTCATCACCATAATCGTAATTTGCATCTTCTAAATAGATGTGTATAATGTATGTTACGAATTAAAATTTTTTAGACGATTTTAAAAATTTTCCTTACTATCCATATTAATAAATTGATTTAAAAACTTTACAAAGCAACACAATAAAATTTTATGAAAATATAAATATCAAATTTATTTTTACATTACACTGCTTAACAAACGCATAGCACTAAAATTTGATGGCGATAACTTTCAAAATATGTATTAAATTATCAATAAAATAATATTAATTCTAAATTGGTAAAAAATAATGTATTCAATGCGGCACCGAACACAGATTTTTAGCTTCGGCAGTATTCATTGCCTCGGATTTGCATTGTCAATGGAACGACAGCCTCTGCTGTAAATATAATATTTTGATACTTGGTTAAATAATTTACTATTCTAGGCCACTGATTAGACAGTAAAAATATGTTCTATTTATTTGATTTCGAACTTATTTAAAAATGAAAAAATTAAGGAAAAAAATCATTATAATAGTTTATTATTGTGATAATAATTGTGTACTTTAATCAAATTCGAAGGTCTTAGTGTCCTGGGGTTCCAATGGCGAGCCTCTAAATTGAAACAAACTTTATATTTTGGAAAAAAAATTAATGTTTGTAAAAATATTACTTTTGGCTACCAAAATATATACAATATATTATTTCATTCATTATAATAAGATATATTTAAAGGACGTTAAATAACTGGTTATCGTTCAATACTCCAAAGGCCTAATCCTAGAGCAATAATTCTTTATAAACCTCACCAGAAAAAATAAGACTAGTTTTATTTATTATTGAGGGTCTATTGTTAAGTCATTCAATTTCAACACAATTAGGTTAATTATGATTAATTTAAACTAATTAGTACCCATGAAATGCGGTTATCAACCGCAAAAAATATCGCATCATAATCATAGCTCAAATATATAATGATTTATTATTCTAGCTGTCAACTTTTGATGCGATATTTCTCGTTTAATTCACTAAAAAATGTATTCTCTAGTACTGAGTTTTTTAACCTGTGGGTCGCGACCCCCAGAGGAGTCGCAAAACCTTATTCGGGGGGTAGCGAGTAAAATTAAAAGGCAAGAGTTTATAAGACCTACAGTTTCAGTGTGCCTGTTTATTTATTCATAATTGTCGAAACGTGATTCTATTTTTTGAAACGCAAATAACCAAATTATTTTCTAATTGGAGTCTATTTCTCGTTTTAATTTTTAGGTTCACCATTGAAGAAAACATTAGTACAAATAGGTAGGAATTTGGCGAATGACAGAACGAATTGCAGAGCTCTCGTGACTTCCTTGCAGAATACACTTGATATTTATAAGTATTGGAATCACGAATAAAATCGCTGACGAGATTTTGACGTCCACAGAATCCGTTAAGACCAATTTCTCAGTGATGTCTGTGTGTGAGGATGGATGGATGGATGGATGGATGGATGGACGGATGTTCGTGTGCGCAATATCTCATGAACGAGACAAGATATGTAAACGAAACTTGGAATATATAAGACTCATGAAAAAATGAAGAGCTGAGTTGATTTTGAATGAAATTAAAAATCCGGAAGATGAAGTTTACTGAACACACAAAACAATAAATTACAATTTTTTCAAAAGTAGAAGCAGTTGTGAGAAAAAGTTTCAAATGATAGATGTTAGCAAAAATATTTGGAATATAAAATGTTATTTGCATTTTTCTTGTACATGTTTCTAATTATGAGAAAAACTAAATTATATATTTCAGAATATATTTCAATATTTACAATGGGAACAAAAACTAAAACATTTTTAATATATATGTGTCAAATAAATGTGAAGTGTCAAAAATATGTGTCTTGTGAAATATTATAAAAGTAATATTTGTATTTAATTAGAAAGATTTGAAAACTAGATATTAATTTGTATATCAAATAATTGTCAAAATATAGTCATATGCAAGGAACTGGTTATACGTGTTCAGTTGGTTTTATTTGTATAAGAAAGTAGTATGGTGCCCACACCAGATTTTTAGATCAATATTGATCTCAACAGGACCAAAATTAAATACGTAGTCTTTAAAATCATCTACATAGTTTTATTTTGATCCTGAGGGTACGCCAGAAATTTTTAACTTGTGAAGGAGTCGCGTATTCAAATAGGTTGAAAAACACTACTCTAATTTTTCTGAGATTTGAAATATGGGCCTTAAGAGATACATTTTCTAAATATCAGGTACGGTAATCTTTAGCTTTTTAAAAACTTATTTGTGTAAAGCTAACGAAACCTCAGGGGGCGGGTGGTAATTACCTCCATTACCCCCCACCCCCCGTGTACCCGCGCATGCATGCAGGTTATTATTGGGATAACCATATATATTGTAACACCTGGATTATAATAAAATGATCCTTAATTGATGAAAGGCCAGTTTTACTTCTTGTAACTACGGATGAAGTTACCAGGCGGTCTATTCGTCAGATAAGTGAAAAAGTATTGCTTCAATATAATAGTACAAATTCTTTTTTTTATATATCATATTTTTAATTTGTCTTCATTTGAAAATAGATAAATGGTTCTATTTATCTGCAACAAATTATGTAAATTATCTGAAACTCAACGTTTTACTGTAGTTTAATGCCCGATACTTTATCGCCTGGATTTAAAGAGAAGTATAGCAGGAAACCGGTGAATTTATAGGAGCAAGAACATCGGTCTAAATTTGTCGTATCAGGGAAGAAATCTGCGTACGTTTAGCGTGGGTTGGAGGAGGGCGGGTGCGGTGGATGTGTGTGCTGCGGTGTAGTGTGGCCCGAGGCGCCTCGATACCGACGCTGCCGCCGCCGTCTTGTTTGCATATGTACACGGATGCGATGTAGGATGATATTGTCAGAGTGAACTCATGTTAATTACGCGAAAGACGCAAGTTACGATGCTCCTCTGATCCAAGTTATACACATGGGCGTCCGAAATTATATTGACTGAGTGCTTGGGAACATCTAGGATGATGAGAGACTTCGGTAAAGCATATATAATTTTTTGTATATTGCACCGTTAAATATGTATTAATATGTAATTAGTCCCACTTAGGAATTAAGTAAAATTACAAGATTTATCAACTAGCTATGACAGCAGTACCTACGTCTTTAACGAACTAGTTACATGAGTAACATTTGATATGCTTATCACACGACTTTATTGTACATTAAAATTTGTATTTCACTATTTAATAATTACACATGACATATGTTTAACATATAGAACAAATGTTTAAATAATTCGTTCTAATAGCAATTATAGCTATTCAAATGTCCTATTAATCATATAATTTAGTTTTCATGAAATTGGAAGCAGATACAAATATTGCAAATTGCATTTTTTATTCCATATATTATTACTAACATCTTTTATTTGAAAATTATTGTAGTTTTTTTTTATATTAGAAGCAAATTGAATAAATTTTGTTATACGTTAAGTAGCCTTCTGTTTCAAGTTTTGTTTTTATGACCGTAATCAGCTTTACTTTTTGATTTGTCTTGAAATTTATGGTGACGTGTTACGCTGATCAAGAAGTCAATTTTTTCTCGTCCTTGAGTTATTGAATATATAAATACATGTAGATATCATTCTGAAAATAGTAAGCATATATTCGTAGGACATCAATGCATGTATTTCTACGAAAACCTTGTCATATTTCATCATTTCTATATTACCTAATAGCATAGGTAAAGTACAAAAATGTATAATGGGATACCGGGCTAACGGGGAGCATTCTGTAATAAACCGTAAACGTGTTTAATAGTTATTTGTTTAACTAGGCACCAAATACCAGATTTACAGCAGAGATTGTCGTTTCATTGATCAGGCGAAGCCGGGGCAATGAAAGCTGCCGAAATCACTCACTTCGTATTTCACATATATTTTGTTTAGACAATAGTAATCAGTAGTAAGAAAAACACAATAAACAACTTAGAGTATAGGTATATACCTACTAGGTATTTGTATACATATTCTCGAAAATTAACATGAAGCTCAGTTCATACCTTGCTCTGATGCTATAACCGAATTACAATTCTTGTAGCGTATATAACTATTTGAATTCTATTTATTTTCAAATTATAGCTTAAGAGTATTTAAAATGAATATATATTTTAGAAATAGTTTTCTTTTGTAACAATTTATTTAGCACTAAATGTAGAACAGAATACAAACGATTTTCGATGAAAGCGCATAGGAATTATTCAATGGTTCATCAGTATGTAAATGTTTATTTTCTGCGCGATAATATAATTAGTTTCCTCGGAATAGCTTCAAATTGGATGCAATTATGAAAACGTCAAGAGAAATATTAAATTTTCTTTAATTTTCTCTTGTAACTTTGTTTGTTCTTTAGTCATAGCAATATTCAAATATTGTTGCTTTACGCCTCTGGTTGTGGATTCTATGTATGATTTTGGGTACTGTATTAGAGTTATGTTAGTATCTAAGATAAACTTCGAACTTAGGTGCTCTCTGTTTAATTAGTTGCGATGTAATAACACAAGACAATTTCATAGTATATTAGTACATGCTAGCGTTTATGAATGTATATTCTTTATTTCTGAGAGCTTAAAATTCTGCATGCAAATCAGTAAACAAAATTCATTCACTATGGATTGTTGCTAAAGAAATTATATATAAAAATTAACAAAATTGCAATTTAATAGTATTCTTCATGGAATAAAACAAAATGTTTTTCTGTCAAATTTGTTTGTCATTTACTATTTGCATATTTTTACCATTCGCATATGTAGACATTGGCTAGTATCACGAGCTCTGTTTATGGGTGTTTAGCCCAGGTATAAGCGTTGTACAATGTTCTAAAATTATTTGATTAAAAAATGCTTCGATAGAAAATACAGAATAGTATATTCTACAACAAGTAATGGAATGGCACATATTCCACGCGAGCAAAAAGTTTGTAGTTCGAGCCGAAGGCGAGGACTACGGTTTGTGAGTGTGGGATATGCCATTCCATTACAAGTTGTAGACTATACTTTCTATAACAAGATTTTGGAAATTATACACAAAATACAAATATAAAACTGTTGAAAACGTCAAACTCAAATAAATCAAATTAAACAAACAGACGTAACCATAGTAACTGAATCAAGATACTTCATATATCGCGCTAATATGCGGCTTTGATTCGTCGAAATTATTCCACACGCAGCGTATGGAATGTTAGTAATTCCATAACAATTTTTAGTTGTGGAATGCCTAGTTTCCAAAACAGTGTTATAGAAAAATATATTATCTATCAATTTTATTTAAAGTATTTTTTTTATAAAAAAAAACATGGTACAGCGCTAAAACCGTGGCTAAAATACTTTTCTTCAAACACCCAAAAACAGAGCTCGTGATACCTGTCATTATGATTGTGTATGTATATGTGTGTTACCGCAAGCGCGTGCGGGTATGTTTGTGTGTGATATTATTTTCATTTTTCATATTTAGAATTCGGGTTTTCAACTAGAAGTGGTAGTTTACTTGAAGTTCTATTAGGTTTTTGAGCATATCTCAATTAATAATTCAGTTATATTCAAAATGATGTGGAATTGGTGACAATTTTATTTGAAATTTTTTGTATGTTGTACACCGTTTAAAATTTCAAATTAATGTTATCTGCAGTTTCCGGAATATACGAGTATAAGTAAATAAATCAATTATAGTCAATTTTGTTATATTCAAAAATAGGTAGAATAATACATATTATAACGTTCGTGGGTTTTAAACGTTTTTATTTAAACGAACAGAAATTTTATTAATAACAAGTAATTGTAATTATTATAATAAATAATAAAAGTTAATTAACACTATGTATATAACACTAAAATAATTAATACAAAACTTATACACTAACACTTATCATTAGTATAATTAAACACTATTATTTATACAAACTAGCCGAGCGATATTTATTTATAACGATATATTTATTTTCAGACCAAGAGATATATTTATTACATTCAATTTGTTTGAAGTTGTAAATTGTTAAATACACAGTTATAAAATAATAGGGAAATTGCGTTTTTTGAGGAAAAACGAGTTGTCTTTTTTTTTGAGGAAAAAACATTTAAGTTATTTCCTTTCATTTCTGACTAAATAAAAGTGTATTATTATACGAGGGATTATGATAGTCATTGTGAATGATGACTATTATAGTCCCGAATATAATACTATACTTTATCTATTCCTTTAAATTCGGAAACCACTTTTAAAAATGATCGAAATTGATTGAAAAACATCAACATAAAAATACACAATGACAACTGACTACATGTCAACTGTCAGAAGGGCGTTGCTAGGTGATCCACATCACGTCTTTAAAATAACAGTAAATTATAAATTTTTGGCACTGTGATTGGTCGAGAAGAGTGAATTATGAAACCATAATTATGAAATTATAATTCCCTATCGTGAAATATGAGTACTATAATTAAATAAGTAAAAATAATAATGGGGAAATGTAATTAAATTTAGAATACAAATGATATCTGATACATATTTAGAGTCATTTTAAGGTATTTGTAAAGGTGATTTGTAAAACTTTAAACGCAAATAACTCAAAATCATGAAATAATAACTTAACTGGCTTTTCCTCAAAACCATAGATTTAACATTAGTCAATTATTTACTGAAATATGACCAGTAAATCTGTTTGATGGATAGCTACTAAAATTAAAACAACTCGTAAATTAAACATCCAAATCGTAAATATACAATTAAAAATTATATCAGTATTAAATTTTGGGTTATCATCTACGAAAACTCCCTGTCATAATCTCTGAAACGTCATAATATTTTCCGTACATGGTGCGGGAGGTAATAATTTTTTCTATAATAGACCGTTCTTACATATTCATACATTCACTTATTTGATATTTTAAAATAAAATATGATATCAAATTCAAGTTTGTTATATTTTTTTACTTATCTGTGCGATATTGGGTATAAAAATACAACATTGTATCATGGTAAAATAGTAATTTATTTCAAGCAAAAAATGCAAGTGTACATATTTATCTCAATTTGAGATTGTAATATAATCAATGTATAAGTCCACTTATTCTCTAATCTTATCAGCAACGCATTTTGCAACTTTAGCGCCGACAATAGCAGCGTCCTTAGATGCTTCCAACACCTTTCGGATGGCACAAGTCTTCAAGGTACCTTCGATATTTGTAACCAGCTGAATAATTTCATGGACCTTCCCAGTGATCATAGCCGGGATAGAGCTAATAGAATCCACCACTTCAGCAATTAGGTTTCCGATACATTTTACTGGTCTAAGACTGACAATACATTTCTTCAAGTTGCCAGGGAAATGCACAATTTTATCCTTGATATTGACAACCTCCACAATGCCGCTCTCAATGATGTTTTTAACCTTGTCCACTTCATCAGTGACGCATTGCAGAAGCTTGACAATCGTATTCTTGGCAACCTCCTCCAAGGCGTCGTGGTTCTCCACCACACACTCTTTGACGTCGACGCCGACAGCAGCGGCTTGTTCTTTGATTTCCTTGATTTGTTCCCTAATTTTCTCGATCTCAGCGGCGATGGATTCCTTGGCGTTTTCTATAACATTCTTGGCTATGTTTGCGATAGCATTTTTGAACTGGCCTAGCTTGTTAAGTCCTCCCTCAATGGTGTCGTGAACGATTGTTGATAACTTGTGAATTGCTGCTTTTGCCTTGTTGACTAGATCGGTTAACGAACGTTCGTCAGCGTTTTCCATGCGAAGAGCAGTTGCTCCCTACAGAAACAAGCATTTTATTAGTATTATTAATCAAGAAACATTATCGGTTGTCTTAAAAATAAGTTTATTTATAATACGTGCATACTCTTTAGACATAGAACAGTTTACTGCAAAAAAACTGATGTGGCACGTCACGATTTTATTCTACATAGTAGTAGATGCTTTAATAATTTATTTTTTTAATAACAACTAATTTTAGCTTCTGGAATTATGAAAGAATTGTATAAATATATGAAAAAGTGGTATATCTGCAGATAGGAATATTTAATTGAATTTTAAACCAAATGTTTATGCTTATTAAGTTATATCATATTATATAAATAACAAACACGAGTATGCTTAAATATATTCTTCTATCTTGAATACCGTGCAATGTCTTATGTTGTGTGAGGATTATTGAGCTTTAGATAATCAGTAACTATATTTAACTCTAATTACTTGATATTGTCAAATAACATGATATCTGTTATCAAATCTTGCAAATATTGCAAAATAATATACTTATTTTTCTTGTAATTTTATCTGATTGAAAATACATAAAAACTAAATTAAATTATAATAATGCCGATCTCGGTGGCGTAGTGGCTACGTCACTAGCTTAGCACGCCAGAAGTCGTAGGTTCGAAACCCACTGAAGAGCACGGTCGTTTGTGATGTTAATATAAATTATTATCTATTCATGACGTGGCATATGACCATAGTAGTTAGTTCACTTCCCATATTCGTAAAAAATATATTATTAAATTTAAATAGAATGCCGATTATCTCGAATTCAATTATATTGTTAGCAGTGGTCCTTTATAATACAATTTTTAATGAACGTCCCCGTTTTGTGTGTATGTATGTAATAATTAATATGTTTGTTTTATAGCTAACCCGTCAGCTTGCGCGTCCGTGTAATAAAATTCACCCAGCGCATACAATTAGACAAGTATATATTTTTAGCAGCAAAAACTTCTAAACCCATATATTCCAACAGTAAACTCGACAGAGTCTATAATAGTACATTATGTAACAAGTTTTATAAACATGTATTTAGTCATGAATATTTAAGAAACGAGGAAAGCGAATGCGAAGCGAGTGTATAAAAACTGAGAATTTAAAAACAGTGACAATTATTGAAAGAAACTAATTTCAGCCCATGCCTAATAAGTCAGTTACTAATTTTACGCCGTGACTAAAACGTTCGAACCACAACTTGTTAAGGTGTGATTAAAATGAAAATACGTTAATACCTGGAGTACACAAATAACATAAACTGACTGGAACAATCGATGATCCATATCATCATTTGGGTCATTCTTAACCACGCGATATGTTACATATAAAATAAAATTTCATATAGAATGAACATATTTAGCAAAATACAAAATATGAAAAATATCAAACTTATTTGTAGGTCACAGTACCAGCAGAAAATGGTGAAACTAAGAATTCTTTTTTGTAATAATAGTTCCGCGGTAACGCATCAGAATGTGGTTTCACGAATTGCTACTGCTGACAAATTTCCCGACTGCTAATATTTTGGGAGCAATGCACTGACGGTTGGTAACCGTACTCATTTACAAATATTTCACATATCGAGATCTGCAAAAGCAGAGTGCAGCCATATAGCTATATATAGCACCTATACTGTGGTGCAGCACTCAAAATAGGTAAATGGCATAATAATATATTTAGAGGCATATATTTTTTTTAAATTCATGTTGATTGATTCGTTATTGAGTAACATTTATATATAAAATTTCTTAACTTTTCTATCAATTTAAAACATTTAGGTCCCGTTTTCATTAAAACAGGGAAAATTTATTTGTGGAATACAAAAATAATAACGCGTGTGCAAATTCTACAACTAGAATATTATATTTTAAATATATTGAACTCATTAAAAAATTTAATTTAAATTTGAATTTTTTTTTATCATCCGCGTCTCTTCAAATATCGAAAATAATCACTGCTCTTCCATATTATTTTATTTGGGGGGGAGGGTTCTCAACTTTTCGATGAAAAATATGTATGTACCAAACTGTTGGATAAAAAAAAATTGAATCCTTTCACCTCCCACATGTACATGAATGAGTTTTTTAAGCAACCAGTCAGTTTTGCTGGCTAACTAACAATTTTAGAGCAAAATGCGTATACAGTAAGGATGGGAATATAATTGCATGGTTGGAAAATAAAACTTTTAATTCTTTTTATTATTTTCTTAAATGCAAAGTACCTAGTACTTTTCTATAGGAATGGATACTCTAAAATATTCCCTCTTCAACGATGTAACATTTTCCTATACCTAAAACTAAATTTAAGGTAATATGGTTAAAAAACATTATCAACTTTAATATGGAAAATAAAACTATAGAAAGGCTGTTGAACATAACAAGTGATTGTTTTTTTTGTTTGTTTCGTATAGTAGCAGATAATCTTTATTTGTTAATTGTTATCGATTCAAAGCCATTGTTGACAGGAGTATAAACAAAACAAACAATAACTTGTTTTGTTCAACTGCCTACCTGTAGTTTTATTTTCCGTATTAAAAATGTTAATATTTGTTTAACTTTGTGACCTTAATTTTACATGTTACATAGTTGAAAGGGCAATAACTTCAGGCTATCCACTCCAATAAAAGAAGTATATACTCTTTTAAATTTTTTAGAAAATATAACTTTAATTATTCCCCGCCACATAGCCCTAATAATTTTATTGTGTAAACCATTTACAATTATGTTCTCCTTCTTGCTGTATAAGCCTGTGTATTTTTTTTTCTTTAAAGTTATTAGTTAGCCAGCTAAACTAATTTTTTTGTTCTAAAACAGCTTATCCTGTATAACGTATTGTGAAGGATAAGCGCGCTTTAGGGTCTCTGGAATACAATTTTGATATTTTCACGGTGACGTCTGTATCTGCCTGTGCATGTGTATGAAGATTCTTTTCTCTGCAATATCTCAAAATTTATCATAGTAAAATTTCATTTTTAGATTTCAAAAGCTCGTATCATGAGCTGATTAGATTTTGGGAGGAATCCATGAACCGGAAGTTGTAGTTTACTTCAAGGCTCACTAGAGTTTTTTGGAATAGCTTCTTAAAAAAATGAGGTACAGTAAATTTTATCATACTTAAAAAGACGTTGAAAATAATATTGGCTATAGATTTTGCTTCAAACTTTATTCTCTATTTTGTACCGTTTAGAAATTAAAATTTTTGGAAAGTTATGTGGTGGCCACATCAGATTCTAATGACAATATTATTTCATATTTATAATTTTGAGGGTCAAGTTTCGAGTTCGTTAGATTTTTCCAGTAATCCATCAACCGGCATAGTAGTGGTAGTTTACATGAAGATCTACCAAGTTTGTTTTCATATCTTAGTAAATAATTAAGTTAATGTAAACTTTATAATAATATATAAGACATAGAAGCATTTTTCAATATTTTATACCGATTAAACATTAGATTTTTTACGATTGCCGTTAAATTTTACTAAGTGATTGATGGTAGTTTCCGAAAGGTTCAATGACAATAATATTAAAGTACGAGTAAAATAATCAAGGAAAAATGACATTTTAATTAATAAACATAAGTTCAAAAATATAATTTATACAAAATTTAAACAAATGGCGAAAAAATTATACAATTTCTCAGTATTCCAAGAAACATTAAAATTCTAAACATAATTATATTAAGAAATACATCAATTTATTGAAATTTGCCCGACCAGAGTGAAATGAATGCGATCTTTAAAGTCTATATTATTCGTAGATAATGCAATATTTTTTGCGGAAGTATCAGTTCTGCTTTTTAGTATTGAAGAATATTGTTTGAAATTGTTGTACATAATTAAGAGATTGTACGTTTAAGTAGACTAGGAATGTGATATTTGGGTTACAGTTAGATCATGAATACTGGAGCATTATTTCAAATTGGCATACATTATTTTGTATTGTTACATTATTGGTCAAAGAAAACAAAACAGAGAAAAGTACAGAAAAAGATTTTTTTTCAATTCAACTTACCTGGACAGCAACGAGTGCCAGGAGAACAAACAAGGTGGCGTGTTTGAAAGACATTTTGCAAGATATTCTTTAACTAATACATTATGTTAAGAAACCAGAGTTTATATAGTCAATTTATCTTAATGCGTTAATCTCGCAAATCTGCTGCATTTATTGAAAATATTATCTTTACATCTACCTGTCGTGATCGTTAACGGCTTCTACATTAAATTATTATAAAGTTAATCCTCAATGTTATCTTAAGATTTTTATACAATGGTACGTAAAAAACACGATAAACAATAACAAATAAATAGGATTTTGATTCAAATCAAGAAAGATTAGAAAAGATTGCGTGATATTTCTCAGTTTGCATGAAAAAATTTGAGATTTGTAATAACAAATTTTATTTTTGTAAAGTTAATTATTAATACTAATTTACATATAGCATGAACAGTAGCCACAAAGATTGTGCAAATGTGTTTTAAGGAAGTAATATAAATATAACACATATACGAGTATTACTACTACAGTTGCATGTTAACTATTTTAATGTTGTTGAAATGAATTTTTCTTCAACTGTTGTGAAATAGTTTTCTTTTCCTTAACCAGTTGTACAAAGTATGACATTTCAAACGTCAGTAAATTTTGAAATATGACACTTTATATGTCAAAATTAGAACGAATATTTCAATACAAACAACTTGCCATTTTGAGGTTCATATGATTCATCCGTTAGTTTTGAAAGCATTCATACTATGAATAGAAAATAAAAAGTGCCACAAACCATGCGCTTATAGATACTTATTTTACTTTTTATTTTTACGGGAATCGATTTCAAAATCGTAGATATTTGAAGCAGAAACATTATTTCTTTGCTACCAAGAGCAGCAATATCTATTAGTAACAGAATTATGTGATAACGGGACATAATTAGACTTTAATCGCCGCCTGACATCTGTTATAAATAATATGAGGGGGAATAAATATTAACTAACATAGAAATCAAGTGCGAATTTTTCCATTTGATCTTCTGTATAAAATGTATGAATGAGCACTCTGTTTATACATCCATAAATCAAAAAAAATATATTATGGAGTATTTTGTGTACAGTATTCGGTTAAGAAACAAGAATTCGTATCATAAAAGTTTAAAATCCCATGTCTTAAAATAAAAACAATGTAAATAAAAATGTGTATTTTTATTATCAGCAGAAATAAGAGGGATAAATATACCACAATTTATTAACTAAGCTAGTGGTAAAATTTTTAAATTCATTTTAATTTATTTTATCATGAAACAAAAAATAAAATGTGGTTGAAGTAAATTATTTATTCGATTCGCAACTTAATGTATTAGCGTTGCCGCTAGACGAGACAAATTATTTGCCTCGTCTCGTCCCGATAGATTTTTGTCTGGATTTTCGAGGCGAGACGAGACGAGATTAAAGTTGTCGAAACGAAACGAGTCGGTCGAAGCGAGACGTCTCGATATATAAATTCAAATAAGTATATTTTCTGTTTGAAATGGGTATTAATATTTAGACACCGTGTACATAATTAATGATCTTTTAACACAAATAAATCCATAAAATAAAACATACTATACATAAAAAAAAAATAAGTAAGTACCTATATCATAAAAATTAAAACATGTTTCTTCAAGTTTGTCCTTTAATGGACACGTGTTTCACTTTTATGTAACGATTGATACGCGTGCACCTAGCAGTTCAAAGAAACTAAAATGAATGAAGGCGAATTCGCTTCGCTCGAGTATCAGTCAATTCACATGTCGGGGAAGCACAAACATCCAGTGTTCAATGTTGCCAACGCCGAAAGATAAACTAGGTATTACGTTTTTGAATTTCTAATTAATATTAAATACTTCAATTTATAAAGAACAATTCAATTCAATAAAGAATAACATAATAGAAAAAGAAGTACAAAATCAAATTAAACATGTACTTTGAATATGTAGCTTTTTACGGCTGCATAGCACAAAATCTTATATGTACGCAAAAATTAAGATTTTTTTGCTAAAACGAGACGAGACGAAAATTATCTCTTCTCGTCTCGTCTCGTTCCGACAAATTTTTGTCTCAGAATTTGAGACGAAACAGGTTTCTTTAAAAATCATTCAGATCGTTTTATAAAATTTGGAGAGAAGTAGTTATGTAACTTACTAGTATATCAAAAATGATGGTGCTAAACTGTCAATGTTTTACTTTTTTTTTTAAATGGACTAAAAGGTAATAAATATAATTGATATTTAAAAAAATATATTTAATCATATTACCAAACCTAACAATATAAGTTAAATAGATTAGTAACAAAACTTATAAATAAATACGAGCGAAAACATTTAAAATAATACTTATATTACCAGCAATACATTTAAAATATTTGTTATTTAATACTTCATGTCTATTGGAGAACTACGTAACTATTTGATTTCCAAATGAGTACTTCTACAAATATAATAAAATAATTTAATTAATGTGTTATTCCTCTTCCACTTGAGCCGTGAGTGTACTATCCCCAGTTCCACCTTCTGGATGGCGTACACACTCAAGCAAATTATCTACGATGGCCCTTGTCCCCTCGACAGCTTTGCGTATTTGCGCAAATTGACACTTGTGTACTCGCTGATCAAACCCGTTCATGTACAAAACAATGTCCTCCATAGTTCCCAAAATCTGCTGCGGAATTGACTTCTGAAGATCTGTGATGTCATCTATAATCTTAGTTACGCAAGTAATAGGGGCAATCGTAACAATGCACTTTTTTAATCTTTTCGGGAGCTCTAATACTGTAAATAAATTTTCAGTGAAATTTTTCATTGCTTTATCAATGATGTCGTAGAATTCTCCTGCTTGGTTAGTAACGCATTGAATTTCGGCAACGATCAGTTGTCTGCGAAGAATTCTGAGCTTGTCCATGTTGAGAACGTAGCATTCAGTTATGTTGATACCTTTGTCAAGTGCATCTTGAAAGATTCTTCTCATTCTTCCGAAAGTCCCGTCGATTATGACGTCGATTGTTTTTATTGCTGCTTGTATGGCATTTTCAGATATAGTGCTCACTGTTTCACGAATCTCGTTTAATATTTTAAATTGAGTTGTGATCATATTTTCTATGAATTCAATTAGCTTCTCGATTTGCCATTTAGCAATTTCTATAGGATTTGGAAGTAGTCCTTTGGGGTTGTTTATCGTTTCTGCACATGATTCCTGTAAGAAAAAGATTGTGAATAATAATTTCATATCAAAGTTACAAAATCGTTATATTCCTAGAAAAGTTATCTATTGCTGATTAGCGTGGAAAATATTATCCAAATTTCTAATTATTTTAGTCACAAAAATATTTGAATAAAGGTTGTAGGGAATGGAATATTGTATTTTATAAAGTCTCTAATTTTTCAGTTCAGTTTATGTATAGACGAGGCCAAGATATATAACAATAACGTCATTCAAGTGAATTTAATCAACGACATTAACGAAATGAGAGATTGTTTGTCTTAAGGGGAGGAGCTTACTGAATCGCTAGTTTCCAGCAGTAGTATAATATTTTGGAAAACTGTTCATTATTTAAATAAGCAAATAGTTGCAATAATATAATTTACAAAAGGTTAGTAGTTTTTTATGTCAAATTTTAATATACGGTAGGTATATGAAATAATTTTAATTTAACTATTTTTTTTTTTTGTAAGTAGAAGATGATTATTTCACATACTACAATAATAATTAAGTACTGATGAAAACAACTTGTCACGTTAGTAAATTCATTTTAGTTACTTGACAAACTCAAGTTTTTGTACTGAATTAGTTACACCAATGCCATTTGTCATCAGCGCTCTTAACCTTACAATAAATTCTGAACTCCATACGATTTTTATATGTCGTCACTCCTGCATAGCTTGGGCACGACTATACTAAAATTCTCATTTAGTTGAACCAACACGTTTCAATGAGTGAAATATAGGAATGGTGTTCGTTTATATATCGTTAGAAGGTTTTTGTAAGCAGCTTAAAACGAGTATACTAATAGCTTGTACGATTATATTGGAAACTTTAATTTATTTTTGAATAAATATATCCTATTTCACTACTTTAAATTATTCCTAAGTTAATCTAATTTAGAATTATATAAAAAAGTTCAAAATATATCGACATATTATTGTATAATACATTTGATGTTTCAATAAAATATATTAACAATTTAAATTTAATGATGATAGAGTTGAAAAATTATTTACTATTCCAAATTTCGGTAGCATAAGAAAAATCGCAAGGCGTTGATTATTTTTGATGTCAAGTTAAAATTTCTTTATTTTTTTTTTATGCCTCACATTCATTGCTTATATTGAACTTTTCTTAGGACATTCCTAATAATGAGAAAAAATATTATGTAGTTGTAAATAAATAAATAAATATATAATCACGCTTTTTACCCATTATGGGTGTGGCACTCTGCTTAAGCAGATCCCGGTAGGTGATATATTTTTGCGTATGAAATGCAGTTACCAACAGTCAAGTCAAAGCAAAGTTGTTAGTGGAGGGGGAACCACAGGGGTAAATGTAAATTGGCAACTGTCTCAAATGTCTCACGATCCACAGTCCGATACGTTACCACGGAGCTAGGTATTTTATGTAGTTGTAAAAGCTATATTTTATATTTTGATGAATAATTCCGTAGAAACGTATCAAAATGCGGATCATAAGATCCTCAGTTCGATTTCCAAAGCCGATAGTTCTCATTTTAACTTTCCCCCTGCTGTCCCCCCTATCTTTAGGGACCGTAACTTGACGGCTGAAAACCGCAATTCACTCGCAAACATATGTCACTTACCGAGATTTGCGAAAGCAGAGTGCCACACCCAAATTGGGTAACTGGCGTGATGACATATTTATTTATATTTTAATTGATACTTTACTACTTATTTAAAATACTGTATTATTAAGAGTAGCAATCCTTTACTTACATGTGCAAACACAACAGTGAGGATAACTGCTACAAATAATATTCTTCTCGTAAACATTTCGTACAGATTAGTGTAAATGTACCTAGTTTAAAAAATTCTTGATTTATATATAGCCATATCTGAGATTTGCGGTAGCTACTTGAACTTGGAACTAGATTTAGACATTTTACGTAAAGAGATTAACGATTTGCGCAGGTTTAGTAATTAATATTTTGATTCAAAGATATCGAAAGATCTGTTCCAATTTTGTTTTTGCGTCGTATTATTTTCTAATTTTTCAATAATAAGTATATAATTAAATTTTTACAATCATAGATTGTGTATTACACACGTATGTATAACACAATAAAAAAATCTTAAATTATAAACATATTAGTCGCTACAGGCTAGACATATCAACCTTTGATATTTTTATCTCCGTGATTCATAAATCCGGATGAATGAAAGTTCGTTTGATAAAAATTAGTGCAATTAAAGAGCTATCAACTCGTAGGTGTGTAATTCAATGTAAATATACGAGTACAAATGTAACATATAACTAGTGACAACCGTAGAAAAAAAATTGTAAGGACCTAAAACTTTAATTTCAATGATTCAGAATTTAGAAATTAAATTCCAAAATAAATATTATATCAAATAATAAAAATTTATATATTTTTATATTTACGGCGCCCTTTTTAACAATACCTATATACTTTTTAGTTTGTTGGTTGCCAATCAGGTGAGATTACTTGTTTAATTGTTACTGTCCATAGGTATGTCATCATAAAATGTTCCTATATCTCTTATATCTCTTATTTTAATGATATTATGCACTGATAATAATTTGCATTTATGAAATTGAATTGTGCGTAATGCATTAGCTTCACAAAATACTTATTAGTTTTTTATACGTAGAAAACGTAACTCACGAGGCAATATTTTCAGGTATCCTGAATAAATTTTAATCAATTTCAGTGAGTCTAGGTATGTTGCGGATATATGGATGTGCGTGTGTATGTTTAATATCTCATAAACGAGAAAAGATTAGGTAACTAAACATAATTTTGAATTTCATGAGAATTCTGATAAAATTTTGATCATGATTGCGAAACTGGATGTGGATATTTACTGGACAGAAAAAAACAATAAATATTTATTGTACGTAATTCCAATTTTAAGAAACTAAATGTTACAAGTAATTCTTTTTTTAGGAAAAATAAGTAGACAACAAAAAATATTCTGCTTATAGATTTGTACAGCTTCTGTTATGAGTCGATCATTGTCACATTTATATCTTGCTATAATTTTTCTTTCTTCAAAATTAAGTTTGAGCAAAAACTCAGGTGGCATGGCTAGGTACAATTGATTTCTCTGGTTGATTAAGTAAGACGAATTTCCTTAATTTTTGTTGTTATCATTCTGCTAGGCTGTCCAATGTATCATTTTCCATATTCACAAGAAATCCAGAAGACAGAAGGATCTTCTGCATACTTCAACTTATATTATAATTTGAAATGTGGACCAAAAGGTATTATTTCTTGACAGTATTCTTCCAATTTTGTCTGTAATATTTTGAACGTACGATAGAGAAGCAAACGTTTATTTACATTATCTAGTTCATGGTTGTTCTTTAATATTTTTGAAGACAAGCTTTCCAGATCATCTTTTTCTGGTAGCCATTTATTCAAATACTTCTTTGTGGCAAATGTTGGTAGCTCTGTTCAACACACACTTCATGGTCCAAATTTTTGAGAAGGATGATGATATGAAAATGAATAAGTCATGAATTCGTCAGTTTTTCATAACGAAAGTACATCAAAAAAGGAATAGTGTCATTTTATTATACCTCCATAGTAAATTTGATATGATGTTTACTTAGAAAAAAAGTTCATGCGATCTTGTTCAAAGTTTTTTTAAATATTCCATGTAATAATTAACTATGGATGGAGAAATTTTTTAACCTAAAGCTACACCATCAACTTGCTTGTAAAACTTATTGTTGCAAATGAAGGAAATTGATAATAGGCAATGATGAAATAAACGAATTATCCCGTTATCAAAATGTTGTTCCAAAATCCTCAAAGATGCTGTTTACTTATTTTTTTCTGACAAAAAATTGCGTATAGATTTCCAAACGTTGAATTTAAATAAAATTTTACAGAACTTAAACCAAAAATCTGTATATTTTCTACTATGAATTCTAAATTACAACTGTTTAATAACGTATTTCAAAAATCGTAGATGCTTTAAATACAAATAATTAGAACTATATGTCAAATTTGCGTCAAGTGTAATAAATTATTAAATTGTCAAATTCAAGTTACATTCTGTGCAACAAAACAACGCTCTTTGTCTCTTTATCTCGTTTTAATATTGAAACTGAACAAATGTAACTTAATTTTTTCATTTATTCTTATCATGTAGGTTTTAAATTTCATTTCATTTTAAATGATTATCTTAATCTTTGAAGCTTTAGATAACCAAATTGTTGCGAAATATTGGATAAAATAAAAATAACATAAAATTTTTTTGAGACTTTACATCTTTAACTCAAAAATTATACAGCCTCCAGTTCCGTTAATTCATTTATCATTAATATAAATGAAATTGGCCGCTGTCGTTAGATAGGTGTATCCAAGAAAAATACAATAAGTTCCGTAATCCTTAAATTTGAGAGCTATAGTACTTGTGCTAAAATTTTTAAGGAGAAGAAAATATTAAAGGATTTTTGTATCAACATTCGAGAAGACCTAACATTTTGATGGTAGCCGTACTTAAATCTACAATTGAGAAGTTTTCCGCCACCAATGTTTGGATATCAGACGAACGCATTAACGACAATCCAATGCTATCGGTCACTAATATTAGAGGATTTGACTAAAATTAAACCATCTTAAGACATATCAAATTTTAAACCTACTGGGTAAGTGTCTTAACAAATATATGCCAGAACGTACTTCTATTCGTACAATTGTGAACTACACACCTGCGACCTTGAGGATTTCAGTAATTGTTTTTTTTTTTCTTGTTAAATGTCACAAACATCTGATTTCGATACTGAAGTCCTCCTTTCTAAAACGTTTTCATTTGGACAGTTCAACTTTGATGTGTTCGCCGTAACCGAAACATGGGTTAACCCTACTTCATCATCCTCTTTATACAACATCACATAAAAGAGGTGATGTGGTATTTATATAAGGAAAGGGTTACCAGTTAAGGCTATAGATACAAGTTTTGTTAATTATAATAATAAAGAACATTTGTAAACTATTTGTAACGTTAGTAATAAGAATATTTGCTTTAGAGTTATTTATAACCCTCATTCAGAATTATATGTTTAAAGATTTTGATAATTAAATGCTAATTTTGCAGACTAGTTAATTTGTGCATGAGCCATTACTATTAATCTGTTATCAATGGTTACATTCAAATTATTTTATAGTTTATGCACTTTCCGGGATGCACTAAAAATTTTGTTTAAATTTTGTCATTTGTGACTATTAATTTGTATTATGTTATTTTAGAAAACGTCACAGAACCAACACCTGTTATTATATCCAACTTTAAAGCACCTACTCATTTAAATTGACTTTTCCAAAGCGTTCGACATGGTAAACCATAAGTTGGGTCTTGCAAAGCTTAGAAACTATAATTTTTCTTCCACTGCAATTCAGTGTTATAAAAATTAATTCATTAAGGGTTTTTTTTTCTTTATCATGTAAATATGACAACGGATAGTAAACACTAAACTCGACGGATTTTCCTTTGCGTTGCGGTGTTCCATAAGGCTCCATGCTGGGTCATCTATTCTTCCCATTTTATTTTGAGGATATGCCACCTACTTGAAAATTCTGTTCGGCAATCTCTTATTCCGATTATACTGTCGCAATTAATGCTGAAATTGATAATCTTGTGCTGTGAATTAAGGATAATGAACTCATTATAAATGCTGAAAAATCATCACTCTTAGTTTTTGGAACCAATAACATTCCGGATTTATTTCTAGATAGTAGTAAGTTATCCCGAAGCGCTGTAATTAAAAGCCCAGTTCTTTATATAGATGAGTCTTTGAACTTCAAAGCACATTTAATTAAGAAACTATCGGCGGCTAGGCTGAGACTTCCTCATCTGTATCTATTTCGTCATGTACTCTCATCCGAAGTAAAATTACGTATCATTAACACTATAATTTAATTTCTGACGCAATCTGATAAACTATTATTCTCCCTTAAAATCCGTGTTTGATATACATCTTCAGTGTAAAAAAATATGAACACACCTCGAGTTACCATACTATTTCTGATATGATTTCTGTGGAAGAGCGCGTGAAAAAGTGTTATTTACATACAATTAAACTCACTAGAACTCCATCTAATCTACTCGACAAGCTTGTCTATATAAATTACTACTACAAGTTTCGAGAAAAGATTCACATATTGTATCAATGTTTAAAAAAATATAAATTTTAAAGTTTATTTTCTTATCTTGCTCCAGCATTATATGTATAATAATATCCCTTAAAATTTGAAATCAATTATTTCATGTTTCCGAATTGTTTAAAATGAAACTCTGATTATTTTCTCTTTAAATTCTTCTTTTATTAACATAACTACACTTGTCCTTTTATAAAATTCGTATATTTATATATACGTTATTTATAATGTCTGTATATTTATATGCATATTTTATACATACCTTTCATTTACTTTTATTGGAATTCCTTTCTTTTTATATTTTGTATTAGTTAAGTTAACGAGCAGCCTTTTACTGAATCACACCATTGACTTGTCAATAATGTTCAATTGCTGCTGATAAATATATACGAGTAAAATGTGTAAAGGAGAAATAACTACTTTCGTTAATGTCGTTGATTAAATTTACTTGAATGACGTCACTTCTTTATGGCTTGACGCCGACAATATATATTTGTGAACTTTAGTTCTAGTGTTCTTTTTGAAAATTTTATTACTTACTTTTCTAACAAGTCTAAGTCAGCACATTACAGTGCACACAGTTATTGAGTAAGTAAATAAGATTGCATAAATAATGTTGTTTATTTGTGATAATTATTTTGCTGACTTAGGACTTGTACAAATATTTATAAATGTTGATATGCAATGGAGAAGGTAGTAAAGTAGTAGAAAAGTAGTTCGACAGTAAGTTGACTTTTTTTTTTTGGTAAAGCGGACTCAACTACTGAGGTTATTTGCCTCCTCGGTTCCTCGTTTTCGGTGGTGTGATAACGACACGCAGTGTTCGTTGGTATGAATTTTTGCAAAGCGGTCACCCATCCAACTACTAACCGCGGGCAGCCTTGCTTAAATTGCGTTTTCGAGTGAACCGGATTCAACGCTCGCAGCCATGTCGTTGCAAGTAAGTTGTCTTGTAAGCACTCAAAAACTGAACTAAACCAACTAACAAAATTTACAGGCAGTTGATGCCAAGCCTAATCTAACAAAATTCCCTAGTTTTTGCCGGTCTAGGCCGACTTTCAAGCAGTTCCTGGACGATTTTGAGATGTGTAAAACTAGTGTTTTTGGACGGAGGCACAAAAAATTACAGAGACATAGGAATAATAAAATATAACGCTTTACTCTACTCATGTCAGTTATCTAAAAGCTCGTATTTTATTGAAGAGAAATAAATAAATTATTCTATAGGTACATATAAAAATACATATTTAAAATTACACTAGCGACATAAATATATATATTTAAAGATAAATACTAATATTCATCCTGAGGAATAGCTTCCGTGCCATTTTCTTGTCTAACACAAAACTTCATCCGATCAATAATCTCCCTAGATTCATCGATAGCTTCCCGTAGTTCATCAAACTGGCATTGGTGGACCCGCTTATCGAAGCTAGTCAAGTACTCAGTAATCTCCAACATGGTGCCCAGGATTTGCTGCGGGATCTCCTGCTGCAGGTTTGTGACATCTGTGATAAGTTCCGTGACGCACTGAATCATATTCAGGCTCGTGAGACAGCCTTGCAACCTCTTGGGAAGCTCTCCGATCAAATTCAAGTCGTTGGTGAAGTTCTTCACCGCGCTGTCGATGATTCCATTGAACTGATCCAGCTGACTGGTGGCGCATTTAACTTCGTCTGCTAGAAGCTGCCGGCGAATGATGTTAAGATCGTCGACGCTCTTCACGTAGCATTCGGTGATGTTGATTCCGGCGTCGATGGCGTCCTCTGCTATTTTACGCACGGAATCAATTGCTCCATCGATCACGGAATTGATGGCGTCTATAGCTAATTTGATGGCGCCTTCGGTTATATCTGCAATTTTGTGCTCGATTTCTACGAGCTCTTGAATTGCTGTGTTTACTATACTCTCAACTAAGTTTATTAGTTTTTTGATTTGGTTCTTTATTGCTTCGATGATTGTGTCTGTTATTGATTTTGGTTCATTCACAGCCCTTGAACTTGTTTGCTGCAAAAATAAATTAAATTATTGCATTTCTAAAGCAAATAAAAGTGTCTAAATAATTTTACATATGCAACCAGAATAACATTGCTGTTACACCTTACTTCAAAAAATTTTCATCGGGTTTTTATATAAGTACACTTTCTTAAAATTCACAAATTACAGTTCATTTACTGATTTCTTATTATGAGTAGTAATATAAATAAGGATTTAAAGTATAAACAGATATTATTTTTAACAATAAGTTTTTTTAACTGTAATATTTTATTTGGGTGTGTTTCTATGCATATCTTTGAACAAAATATTTATATTCTTGTTTAGGAAAATTTTCACCACAAAAATTACCCATATGACTCCTCCGCCACTACTATCATTGGAGACACTTCACGCGTTAAAATACAGGGTGTTTCCCAAATTCTTCTCACTCGTTTAGCTTCTTTATTACTGAAATTTTGAAGAAATGATAACGAGGGAAATTGTAGCAGCTGAAAAGTTCGTCAAAACTGGTTGAAAAGTTTTAAGTTTCATTTGTTTTAAACAGGTGAAAAAGCGGTTTCAAAATTTTTTAATAGGGAATGTATATTGAGATAATTTATTTTGGGTAGTCTACATTATTATAATCAATTAATTACTAATAATGTTTAGCGATATTATTTAAAATGACGGAGTTATTTTTCGAAAATTAATGTTATATTATTTTAATATCAAGAAGATAGTAATTTCAGTTAGCTATGATAACAACTGAATAATACTTAGTTAAAAGTAAAAGCACAAATTTTAGAATGTGATTTATTTTAACTTATCTTCATATTTCATAATAATATTATTCAGTTGTTATCATAGCTTACTGAAATTTTATAATAAAATATAACATTAATTTTCGAAAAAAAATCAAAACTCCGTCATTTTAAATAATATCGCTAAACATTATTTGAAATTAATTAATTAAAATAATATAGACTATCCAAAAAAAATTATCTCAGTATACATTCCCTATTAAAATTTGAAAACACTCTTTCGCCATTTCAAAACGAAGAAGCTTAAAACTTTTCAACCAGTTTTACAGAACTTTCAGCTGCTTCAATTTCTCTCCTTACCATTTCTTCAAATTTTCAATAATAAAGGAGCGAATCGAGTGAGAAGAATTCAGAAAGTATCCTGTATATCATAATAAAGATCTGCTTTGAGCAGAGTGCCAGACCCAGAAATGGGTAAATGGCGTGATGATTATACGAAGTTGAATTCTACAATAAAATAAATATATATTGATGTCTCGCCATTTACCTATTAACTGTGCCGCGAGAAATGTCATCCATCATGGCCCACACTTGAATTTAAATTATTTTGTTTTTACTGCCCCATAAATATCTTTGGGGGCCTAATTTTTCTGGATGCTAAAGGAAATTTGCATGCAGCAATATGTCATATGCTGTAAGCAGAGTGCCGCATCCAAAATTTGGTTAATGTCGTGATGATATATATTAGTACTGGCAAAGTGTGACACTATATTGAGCAATGTTTAATTTAAGTTTTAATGAAGTAAACAGCTCCGTGATAACTATGGGTCGTGAGATCCTCAGTTCGAATCCCACAGCCGACAGTTGCCAATTTAAATTTACCCCTGTGGTTCCCTCCCCACTAACAACTTTGGGAGCTATGGCATGACGGCTGGTAACCGCATTGCATACGCTAACATATATCACCTACCGAGATCTGCGTAAGCAGAATACCAAACCCATAATGGGTAAAAGGCGTGATGATATATTTATTTCTTTATTAAAGTTTTATTGCTATTGTCAGTAGCAAAATGTTATCCGTATTTGTTATTTATGGAACATATACAACCAGTTTAAGTATTGCATGCATGGATTTGAAACACTCGCTAACGGGTCGTGCTACCAATTTTCCTGTCCAATAAACAGGGACTTTGGACATAGATTATCAAAATTATCTATTCTAGAAAATTAATAAATTGTCTGATTGAACAAAATTTCCTGTATGACACAAAAGCTGATGAAAAACCAGAAATAATATTATAAGAATAATATTTGCAAACTAGTTAGAAATATTTTTCCCTTGACGACCATAAGTTAAAAAAATATATTTTTTATGGTTTAATCCGATTAGATACAAAATAATATATGAAACACGTAAGAAAACAACATTCTTGTAGGTACTATATTACTTCTGATATATGTGTTTATCGCCTTGGCATTTCTCACTTCGCTTACTAATTACATAATAAAATATATAGGTACCTATATTAAGTTTTTCTTTGAAGTACTTTAATAATACTTACATGTATTATGGAAACAGCAAGAACGAGAAAAGCACAAATCACGTATTTGCGTAACATTTTCGTTGTTGTACCTACTTGATGAATTAGAAATTTACTCTTTATATATAAAATCTTATCTTAATTTAACGTAATTATGAATGCACTCAAAATTATCATTACTTATTATAAAATACGTATTTTTCTTCTGAAAATATTTATATCACGTTTCATTTGTTTTAGTTAAGATTAAATCTTGAATCATATCTAATACATATTCTATTAATCAACTGATTTGCAATTTAGAATGTTTTCTGTATATTTATAGAATTTCAAAAATATTTTCAAGGTTATCTTTTATCATTTCAATGCAAGTGCACGATTTACGTTTTACATAAAATATATGTTATTTATTAATTATTACTAAAGGACCAATCCATTTTTGAAACTGGACGATATTCACGTATAATTATGAATTTGAGTCACTGTAGAGATTTTTATTTTATTTTGCTATATCACCATTACCAAATGAAAGTGAAAAGTTCAACAGATAAATTTATTAAATTTTGTCATCTCATTTCCGTATACGTAATTCTACTAGATTTTTAAACTTTGAACCTAGTACCAGGAAACGTTAAGGTAGAAATAGTATGTTAGTTGCATAATAAAAGATGTAAGAAGCAGATTACGTACGAGTGAAAAAAATTGACTTACGAGCCTCGTTGGGCCGTAATTGATATTTCGGGAGCTTTTTTTTTTAAGTAAACAGATATAATTTATAATAATTAAATATAGTAATTTCCACAAATTTAAGGTAATTTATTAAGTACTATTAAAATAATTGAAATCAATTTCTTATTTGCTTAAACTTGGAATGTTTCTTCTACCATAATTCACTATTGTAAATGTAAGAATTTTGAAAAAATGTATGTACATATTTTTTTACGGAAATAGGTATATAATATCAACTGTAAAAAGAATTACACTTGACAAATGATATCAAAAACATAAGGAATATTTTATTGTATCTATTTTCAATTTTATTATTTTATTTAAAATGTTTTATTTAATAATTATGCATACAAATTACATTTGAATATATTGCTAAATCAAATTAAACTATGCATAGGAAATTGAACAAAGGATAAATTTATTGTAGCACCATTTACTTTTATACATGTAATTTCACTGATAGTTTACAGAATAATACTAGTACCATTAATGCAATCAGTTACTTGTTTCATCATAGCAAATAGAAATTGATTTGCAGAATTCATCTCTGTAGCCGTGCAATTCTTTAAGTCACCTGGCACAGACAATATTTGCATCGTTATATTGTGGATAGTTTTCGGAATGCTCCTATTTATGTTTAAAGTATTTGATATAAAATATAATACATTTGTAATGCAAAGTATATCAAAGCGACATGTAAATAGCTTTATAACAGTAGAAATTATATCTTGAATAACATTTTGCAATTCACTTATTTGATGTACAATTAAATTTGTAATTGAGTTAAAAATAGATGTTTGACATTGAGTTAAGGAATCTCTAAATTTAGTCAAGACATTATTTTTTACATTAGTAATATTTGATATGCATTGTGATGCGTTTGAGCTCGAATTGTGTCCAGTTGCAAAGGTATTTATTATAAAATCTGAACCGGAAAATAATTCATTAATTAAATCAATTCCATTAGCCAGATGTTGATTCTTAGTGTTAGTGACAAAAGAAATCTGATTGCTCATTACAATAATAGCAGAAGTAATTCCAGATATTGAGTTCAATATGTCAGAGGGATTATACATCCCTAAATTAGATTTGTATGCATTCGAAGTGTTGAAAGATGGAGAATTTTCATGTACACAATGGCTAATTTTTAAGGCAATATTAATTATTTTAGTGACATACGATGCTATACTGTTACCGATGCAATTTGTTATATTTCCTATCATTTCAGCGGCTATTTGTTCCGCGTTATTGTGAACGACAGTAATTATTTCTGGTAGCTTTATCGACCAATCCCTTATTGTTTCGTGCAAATCCCACAAGCAATCAGAGACATTACTACTATGAAACAAACATTTAGAAAATGTTATGGGCAAAGTAGAAAGGATTGTTTGGGTTTCGCTGACAACTTTCTTTGAATTTTGTAGCCTGTCGATACCACTAATATAATAAAATGTAATACAGACATGTCGATTAGACATGATTTGTTTACTCAGTGTAGTTATTTCTTGAACTTTGCCTTTCGCGCAATTTCCAATTCCTTCGGGCTTATTTAGAACCATTGTAGCAAGTACATTGGCAAGCAGATTGTCCATCGAATTTGTTGAATTTTCTACTTGAATATTCTTAATGAAATTTGTTTGCTCTATTACATTATTAATTGTTTTCAGAGCTTTTTCTGCATGTAGAGAATAATGTAATTTTTCCATCATATACAAAATTTTAAACTCTATTTCTGTGACGGTACAGTCATTCCTAGTAGAACAATCTGGAAATTTATTTTTCAGTAAAGTTAATTTACTTCTTTCTAAGTAAGTTATAGCACCACATACCTTTTCTGGGACCTTCGTTGCAGACTTGTGCGAATACCGGCTCCTGCAAATATTCAAAAGATTTTATTTCATTATTAATCAATTGAATTATTGATGCTTAGTATTAAGTAGAGAGCCAAAGATTTGTCATAATAATTTATTAGTTACTTTTTATTCTTTAACAAACATAATTTTTCCAAATATATCTATTTAAAGAAAAAGCTAAAAATAAATATTGTACAATATTAAAAAAGGTATTTTACTTTATTTTTATATGGTAAACGAACTACCTACATTTGGGTATATGCCGTTTAATAGGTGGATGATTGCAAATTTATATGAACAACACAAACGTTTATACTCTTAAGTAGGATTCGAATTGACGACCTTTGTTGTACTAGGCAGTGACCTAACCACTAAGTCACTGAGATCGGCTTTAGTTTAATTCATTAAGTAATTTGAAGTAATTGGGTCTAATTTCTATTTTTAAAATTTCGAATGTGTTAGTCTTGAAATTTCAACAAAATTCAAACAAATTATTAAGATTTAACTACCAATTACAGTAATAAAAAATTGGTGTAGTCAGTACACATACAAAAATAATAAATAGCTATATGTTTATTTTCATAGCAACTGTGTTTATTGAAATATAAACAAACACATAAATGTAAATAAGAAAATTCAGGTGACCTCAATAATAGTTATTGTAGCACGGCGGGGCGAGACTGACTTAAAGGTTGACAAATAAAACACACAAACACTTTTAAAATGATAAAAAATAATTTATATTTAATGATAAATGCTGAATTGAACAATTAGAAATAAATTACAAATATTACAGCGGCGACAACGTATGAATATGTTTAAAAGTTGCAATTACCAAAACATATTTAGCAAAACAAAATTTATTTAAATTTCTACATCTTGTAGAGCATTGCAGACGTCAGAAGACGTCTGCTCTGTTAAAAATCTAACAACTAACTCCCATTTGTGCTGGCCAAACACACGTATCTACCCCATAAGCGGGAACGCGGGGGTAGGAAATCTCTTGAAGACCAACACAAAGATTACATAAAAACTAGAACACTTAAAAACTAAAACCATATCTAGGGTTCGACCAGGATCTGTAAATCTGTCAACAGCAGATGGCATCTCAAGCCGATATTTCAGAATATTTGCCGCGATAATCTCATATGACTATTTATGATAACAAAATTCGAACTCACATGTGTGGTAATAAATTAACTCAAGAAAGCACTACTGTCAAGGCGATTTTCGATGCGTTCAAGTCCCAAACGCAGTTTGAAACTTGATATTTTAAAATCGCTTTGATAGTAAAAACAATAAATCGTATTCTGAATGTTCGCCTTGTTACATTATTTACTTTACATGTGGGCCAGGTAAAAATTTTCCAACGAGATAAATTTTAGCACACGAAGCCGAAGGCTGAGTGTGATAATTTTATCGAGTGGGTAATTCTACTTTGCCCACTTGTGAAGTATAACGTTTTATACAACACCTCTTAATAAATATTATTTGACAGTGACATATGCTTTAAATTTTAAAATTAAAATGTAAATCGAAGTAGTTACCAAGGTGTTGTATGTTATTATTGTTATAAATTTAAAAAAAATACTCACTATTGACTTCTCAAAATTAAACCCACTAGTGGGTAATCTGTTACTTTCCTTGTATAAAATCGCCATAGTTATAGGGCATTTATTGAGGGATATTGGATAAAATTATGTATGTGTCTCAAAAAATATATCAAATACCGGGATTAGTTTCTTTTTACTGTTTACAAATACGTATTTTGTCTTATACTGTCTATGTATAAGTATAGTTACGTTTCGTTATAATATTGAAATTGTCAAGTAAAGGAACCGCTCTCTAGCTAAACTTTGCAAAATAAAATTATTATTATTATTTGCTGTTATTGTTCAAATACAATAAACGATTTGACAAAATACGACGAAAATAAAAATACATATGGTCGGATAGTTTTCTAATAGATCTCGCATATGTATTCCCAATTCCGAAAGATTCAATTTGATTCCAAATTCGAAAGAATTTCGAACCAAACTCGACAAGGTTCAATTAACTAACTCCATATTGTGTTAAACAATTTACAATCCCTCAAAATACATCTTTGATATTATTATTTAAGTCTCTTCTCTGAGACCGTTAATTTTATGCCAAATTCGACAAAATTCAATTACTTATACTGAAAGACATTTGATTATCATTCAAAATTATTTTTGTCCTTTTAATTTAATATTCATTCCTGAGACCTGGAAAGAAATTGAACAGCAATCAATAACAAAATTTGCACGTTGTATAGTTATTATTTGCGTGCAATAAAAGCAAATATTTCAGCTAGGAGAAAGAGAACGGAATTATCATAAATAAATAAATTTGTCATTTAAAATAAATTTAACAAAATGATCTAAATATCTTGGCAAATAGAGCGCTATTGTACTAAAAACAGTTTATGTACCTAACACGTGTCATTTCTTCCAATAACATAATTTTTTAATTGTTTCGAACTTACCATGTGACAAAATGTTTGAAACTTTTGTTTTTCCTGACAAATGTCAGATAGTTAGATTAGCATGACAGTGGCTTATAACATAATGTTAAGTATATTGCGTAACTTTATTTTGAATTTCTAGTTATAAAATCTGTATAATTACATATTATTCAAGCGTTCCATAAATTAGAAATTAATTCTCCAGTTTCTTCCTCAAACTTATTGCCATTTGGCAATAGTCACTCACGCCTTATTGCCCGGCAATAAATTTTCGAAAAAGCTGTCTAATTATTTTCAATTTATTCACACTCTCTAATTATATTAGTTCTTATTATTTAAAAAAGGCAATTTAAATAATTGAAAAAAAGTAAATAAAATTTCGATTTTCTGCTAGTTCCTTGTTATCATTTCTACCTTCTACGAAAGTGTTCATAATATTTTAAAGAATTGAAAAACAATTAAATGAATAAAATCCACTCCCAAATGTGGCGATGAACAGCTAATGTCAAATCAGTGTTTGAAATTTTTTTTATCATGGATGTCGTTGTTGACATTAGTATTATAATTATTATTTATTTCGCCATATAGTGTACAAAATATACGTTTGGCTTGTCATACAAAAAATAAAATAAAAAAATATATAGTGTAATACATATTAAAATGAAGTACAATTAAAATATTCACTAACACTATAAAAATTATGCTTTATTAGGGTGACCTTAAGTTCACGTTTAAAAGAGTTGAAATTAGAAATAATTTTAATTCGAGACGGTAAAGCATTAAAAACTTTGATGGGCATGTAGGTAACGTTATTATGAAAAGTTTGTGTTCTGTGGTTGGGGATGTACAGTTCATTGGAACTACGAGTATCGTAGGAATTATTAATATCTTTATCGATTGAGAAAATTGAGAGGTTTTTCTTAACAAATAAAATGCATTGGTAAATATAAATACTGGTAAGTAAATGGAGGTCTTTGAAAGTAGTTCAACACGATGTATGGGGGCCATGACCCACCATAGCTCTAATAACCGCTTTCTGTACTTTAAATACCACAGTAGCCTATGGGGAGTTACCCCAACATAGAACACAGTAAGAAGACTGTAAACATGTGCAAAGTAATACAATTTAACTGTGTCCAGGCTGAAACACTTAGTAATATTTCTTATAACAAAGCAAGCTATGTATAATTTTTTACTTGTTTGTTGAACCCACGAAAAATTAAAATCAATAAATACTCCTAGAACTTTAGTAAAAAAGTGACAGGTCGTAGAATATTATTGCCAATGGAGACAGAGACATCGAAAGTATTCCCTCGCAAAGCAAATTGAAGTTGTTGAGTTTTTCCTGCATTAACGACAACCCCATTAGAATTACACCATGATTCCATATTGTTGACACATTCATTAAGTTTTTTGTTTAACAGTTCTATCGTAGAAGAAGCTACAATTAGAGGTGTGTCATCAGCAAAGAGACAAACTTCAGCATTAAAAAAGAAGAGAGGAAGATCATTAATATAGAGAAGGAAAAGTAAAGGGCCAAGCACACTACCCTGAGGTACACCATAAGCCAGAAAGCAGAGGTCAGAAACAAATTGTTACCATTGAAATTAATGTAGACAATTTGATATATGTTTACTAAAGCCTCTAATACCGAGAGCATGAAGTTTCTCAAAAAGGATGTTGTGATTGATGGTATCAAAAGCTTTACTTGGGTCAAAATAAATGCTAGCAGAGTACTGTTTGGTATCAAGTTGTTTAAGTATATTACACAAGCCAAAATATAAAGCATATTCAGTTGATTTTTGTTTAACAAATCCGAACTGACTTGGTGTAATTATGTTATTGGTAGTAATAAAATTCACTAGTCGCGTATATATAACCTTTTCAAAAATTTTAGAAAATACAGGTAACAGAAAGATAGGTCTGTAGTTTTCTACATTGTGCTTATTACCTTTTTTTATGTACAAGAATAACCTTAGCAATTTTAAATTCGTCAGGTAATAAACCACAGGCTAAAGATTTATTTATTAAATAATATAGTGGCTGTATGATAATATCAGCTACTGATATCAGAAGCGAACAAGGTATTTCGTCAAAATCAGCAGAATTTTTATTAGTCATTTCAAAAATTAAATTGAACACTTTAGACTCAGTGTCGGGTTGTAAAAAAATACTATGTTGTATATAATATGGCGGAGTAGGATGGGGGTATTTATTTAAATTGGAAGTCAGAGTGCGCACAGAGTTAATAAAATGATTGTTGAAAAGATTAGGAATCAAATAGGGATCTGCAATATTATTGTCTTCATGGCACATTGGGATAGGACGGGAAGTTGCTGAAGTTTCTCCTTTGATAATAGACCAAGCTGCCTTGGTAATATTGGAGGAAGAATTTATTAAATTGTCATTGGAGTGTTTTTTACTAGCAGCAATAAGTTTTCTATATTGGATTTTAAGTTTTTTATATTCATTCAGAATTATGGAGTCACCAGTACGAGAATAAATACTGTAGATAACTTTTAATACCTCTGACAAATTTTGAATTTCAGAGGTTATCCAGTTAGCTTTATTAGCACGTTTAGACATAGAGCATTTTCGTATAATAGGGAAAGCTGAATTAAAACAATGAAAGAAGATTTCTTAGAAAATGCATATTATCTTGGAAAAGTCATCAGTGATAAATAAATTGTCCCAAGATTCAAGACTAAAAAGTTATTTAAAGTAACTCTTGTTTTCGGAACTGAAGATTCTAGTGAAATAAGTATCATTTTGTTTGTTATTATTATTGTTGAAGACACTTAATGAGAAACTCCACACTTGGGCTGAGTGATCCGATAGACAAGGATTCAAAGCCTCAAATTGTACGTTATTGTGATCAAAATTAGTGAATGGATTATCTATACATCGTGTAGAAGTACTTTGTAATAGTGGGAAACCGGTAGAGGGAGAGGGCAGTCCGTAAGATAAGAATAAGCCACAATATCAGAAGATACAATTTGATCCGCGATGTTAATATTAAAGTCACCACAAATAAAGATAGAGTGACAATAAGAGCTAAAACTATTCAATAAAATATTTAAATTTATAAGAAATTGTTGAGTGTCACTGTTAGGAGATCTATAAATAACTATAATTAGACAATTGATATTATTTAGCGAGAATTCATTACAAGCAAATTCAAATATTTTATCACAGGCTTCAATTCAGTCAGAAGAAATATGTTTAAAATGCAGAGATTTAAAAAAATAGATAGCTACACCACCGCATTCAAAATTAGATCTACAATAATGTGCAGCTAAATTATAAGAGTCAATTTTAATCATTCCTAATCTATCAGTAGACTGATGATGTTCAGTAAAATATAAAACTTCTGAGAAGTTAATGTTAGTCAGAAAAATACTGAACTCATTATTTTTACTGTTAAAGCTTCTAATATTCAGATGCACTATACGGAGTGATCTACTTCACAATTGGTACAAGAAAGAGATAACTTTATACATACGTGTATGGAACTACTAGATATCAACTATTTATATAGAATAAATTGCTCGGCACTAAAATATTTATTTAGCAAATATTCGTAAATTTTATCACTTACCTGCGAAATCAATAATAATAAGAGCAGTGAACACTTATATATGCTCGTCATTTTACGACCGTGCAATAGGATTTTAAGTTTCTAATAATAATTTTTGTGAGGAATAATTTTTATAATTTTGTCTTGCAGTCACAGTTTTGTGTGATAAGGCATGCTAAGATTAAGAAATTCAGCATTTCGTGCTTTTGTGTTCTTTATATGTAAATATTTTATAAATTACAAATTTTTTTGCAATTAGTTTGAAAATAATACAAATGTTGGATATGTATCATAAGACCACGACGATTGATAAGATTAAAGTTGTAACAAATGATTCATACCTTCTTATTTTGCTTTGTTTCCTGATGTCGTACCTGCACGATACCTGTATAATAAATTTAAGTTCTTCAACGTTTTTAGACTCAAAATATATTATACATTTTTATTTACCTACTCATATCGGGTCGCACTACATGCATGTACCTGTATCTGAATTTCTCTTTCAGATTTGTGTACTTTCAGTGTTAATATTTATACGCATATACCTGAAGAACTTTGACAGGATCGCAGCTAGAGTGTGTGTTCTTTTATACAAATGTGTTCAAATAGTTCCGGGACGGTGAAATATACGTCGAATAAAAATAAAACAAAAAAACACGTTTTTAATATTTTTCAAAAACCTATTCTATGTCCCTAAGCACGATCCCCCACCGCCACCCCCTGGGGGTGGGACAGGGGTCACTTTTAAATCTTAAATGGGAACCCCCATTTTTTATTGTACATTCGGTTAGTAAGCCTAAAACTAAGTATGTTTTGTATGAAACTTTTTTCTGATTCGCAATAGATGACACTGTAATCAGAAAAATAATTGTTGTCATTGTTCCTAATTAAGATTTCAAAGGCGCCCCCCCCCCCCCCTTCCCATAGGGAGTGGTGGTGGGGGATCGTGCTTGGTAACAGAAGATTCTGAAAAATATTAAACATGTGTTTTTATGTTTTTTGATTCGATAAGTATTTCTCGAGATATTTCACTGTCCAGGAACTTTTTGAACACGCAGTATACAAAATTTACTATACCGAGGTTTTCAATTGAATAATTGAAATATACAACATATTAGACCATAAGTGTAATTACACTAAATGTTTAGAATTAAAAGCTGTATCTAACAAGTATCTATAATGGTTTATTATGGATGAGTAAGAAACAAACGAAAAAATTAAGAAAATTACGGTTTGAGAGTTCTGTGGAAAACTATGAAGTAATAGTAAAGCATGGACTGGTACTCATTGAAATGGACATTCCATGCGATATAATTTCCTAATTAATTTAAATTTTAACAATAAATTTGTCCAATATTTGACAGTTCTAAATAAGTATCATAACAATGGCACCTATACTGAAATGAAATGACCTGTATAGAAAAAATCACAAATCAAATTCATTTCTCACAATTCTTGCGATGTACCTCATTTCCCTAACAACCACAAACAAAAAATAAGATATTTCTAAGTGATCGTAGAAAAAATAATTTTTATTATAAACTGCGACTGTTAATTAATATAGCTTTGGTTAACGGATTAATTGTTGTGAAAGATGTTAAATACGGAAATATTTTTTATAATGATAAAGTTTATAAAAAGATATTATGGGGGAAATACGGAACTGTTAATATTTATATTAAAAATTATCTTATTTAAATCAGCACTAAAGTGTTAAAAATTGTCATTAATAGCTCAGAAATCGTCACTGAAATAACCCATTATACGACGATTTTGAGGAACGCAGTGTTGGCAACCGTAAAATAATTATTGTACAAGTAGGATAATGAAGAAATTGAGGACAAAACACATAATTTTAAGTATTATTTACAATAACTTCAATGTTCGAGGTTGGCAGCACTGAGTGTCAGTTCCAATTGACAACTAACTTAACGTATATAATTTTTTTTTCAGTTATTTTTTTCTAATTTTACATTTCAAATAAAATTTATTATGTACCGCGACACTGACGTTCCCTTTTATCACTCACATATTTTCCTCGGCCCTACTTCAGTGCCTGGATACATAAATAAATATTGTTTTATTGTTTTCCATAGAACTCATTATCCGTAATTTTCTTCATAAAGTGAGCTTTTCGTTTGCTTCTAACTCTTATATAACGAACAATTAGGCAACTTGTTAAATACAGTTTTTAGTTTTATATATTCTTGTTATGTAAGTTTTTGGTCCAATTTAATTAGGGAAGGAACAAAAACTATATTAAACAATAGTTATTTATGTATCAAGGTACTGATGTTTAACTTTTTACCACGAATATGGAATTTATTTGCCCAAGCCCGTAGGGCCGAGGGAAATAAACCATGGGTGTGATAAAAAGGAACTTTAGTGCCGCGGTACATATTAAATTTATTTAAAATTAGAAAGAAATGTAAACAAATATTATATTGGTTAAGTTTATACATCTGTCAGTTGTAAATTAGAACTGACATTCAGTGTTACCAACCTCGAACATTGAAGTTATCTCAAATAACACTCAAAATGATGTGTTTTGTCCTCAATTTCTTCATCGGTATTAATTAGTTATTTCTTCTTGCACATATTGTTTCATTTTACGTATAAATTTACTACAATGCGTCATATGTCGCCAAAATTTCATATTTGTACAATAATTATTTTACGATTGCCAACACTGTGTTGCTCAAAATCGTCGTATAATGGGATACTTTAGTGACGATTTCTGAGCTTATAATGACGATTTTTTAGCATATTAGTGCCGATTTAAATTATTATTATTATTTATATTCAATAAGTTGCATATTTTAATTCAATACCCGGAATATGTTACAGACAGCAACGAACATCTATCGCTAGTTTACTTGAAGTCCTATCATGTTTTCTGCACGTATATCAGTAAATAAGTTTTTTAGCAAAAATAATAATAATAATAATAATATATATATATATATATATATATATATATATATATATATATATATATATATATATATATACATATATACAGGGTGTTCATTTTAAGTGGTACACTATTGCTATTTCGAGAACTATAAGAGCTATACGACGTCGGTTAAATTAGCAAACAATTTCTATATTATAAGACAATTAAAATGAGCGAAACTAGAATTTTTTTAGACCAGTGGTTCTCAAAATGCGGGGTGCAACTTTCTCATTTTAAATGGCAACCTACTTTTTTTATTTGCTTATTCGATTCAGTATTTTTTTCTGAATTCAATGATATTCACATGTAATGACCAAATATTACAAAATATTTGAGAAAAATGCATAATTAAAAATGTATCAATTTTATTTAAATATGCATATACAAAGTTTGCCATGGAAGAAAACAAATAAATCAAACAATTTTTAATATTAGTTTTTTTGAGTGTACCTCTGTATTTCTGTATTGTAAGAACTAAATTAATAATTATTCTCATAATTACAGTTTTTTCAACTATTTCTGCATTTGGTTTATTTGTTTTCTTCCATAGCAACCTTTGTATATGCATATTTAAATTAAAATGATACATTTTTAATTTGCATTTTTCTGAAATATTTTGTAATATTTGATCAATACATGTGCATATCATTGAATTCAGAAAAAAATACTGAATCGAATAAGCAAATAAAAAAAATAGGTTGCCATTTAAAATAAGAAAGTTGAACCCCGCATTTTGAGAACCACTGGTCTAAAAAAATTATTGTTTCACTTATTTTAATTGTCTTATAATATAGAAATTGTTTGCTAATTTAACCGACCTCGTAGCTCTTATAGTTCTCGAAATAGCAATAGTGTACCACTTAAAATGAACACCCTGTGTATATATAATAAAAAGATATTGATTTATATGACCTAAAATTTTTATTTGAAATTTTTTCTTTATTTTTTACCATTATAAGTTAAAATTTAAGGAAAGTTAAAGGCTGTCACATCAAAATTTTTACTGGCGATGTTACTATTGTACCTTTACTAATAATGTTAGTAGTGGCGAGATGATTGGTTTTAAATGTTCAGATTCAATATTACACATTCATATCATTCATTAAATTTTCCAATTAATACAAGATTTATAGTAACTACTCACTGTTTCAAATGTATATTTATTATTATCAATTACTTAATTCAAAGAAGCCTGATTTTGACAAGTTGGCAATTTTACTCTCTCATACAGTTTTGTTATATTTTACTATAGTTTATTATATTCTTTTATTATTATAATTACAAGACCATGTATTAAGTATCCTTATATTGGAAAATTTATAAAGTTCTATCTTCCTTGGATTTTTAAAATTTAAAAATGTATTTCAATTGACATCTGTCAAAATAATTAAATTGAAGATATTGATGATTCATGATTTTGGTTTTACATTGATGAATTGGAGAACGCTCATACTTTGTGATCCTTATGAGTCAACTTACTGCTCAATTTATTCCTTGCCCAAATTGTAGAAGACTTTTTAATGGAGAAAGAGGTGTTGCTATTCACCAGGGAAGGGCCAGATGCAATTTGACTCTTTCGCAAAATGTATCAGTCGATATACCAAACCAGCTTCCATTTCATCAACTACTTCAAACACGACGACGCAATTTGAAAATTACAAAGCGAATCCCTAAGCCAGCACGAGCTATTGCAGCTGATACTTTTTCTTCTAAAATTAAACGATGTATAAACAAAAATGATATTGAATCATGGCATGAACTTCTTTGCTTTGGTGTTGATACATTTTCCTTACCTGCAAACAAGGAGAGCAGGAAGCAGTCGCTAGCGGCTATCATAAAAGCCAATATTAATGGTACCCAACAGACATCAACTCAAACACAACAACCTGTTTTTGTTAATAATGCTACAGAGAAGAGTGATCGTTTGAAAAAGGCAGTTGAAGGTAAACTCCAAGAAGGATCTGTTACTGGTGCAATCAGACTGCTAACGTCAAATGATAAGGTAGCTCTTCCAACCCCCGAAGTCATTGATGCCATGAAAAATAAACATCCATCCGCATTCCCCAACATGAAGTTTCCTGATATTCCGTTGAATGCTGCTGTTATCCCTGATGTAGAACCAACAGAAATCTATATTGCTGTTTCTTCTTTTCCGAACGGTTCTGCTGGTGGCATCGATGGTTTATATCCTCAACACTTAAAAGATATGATTGCGGCCAAAAATGAGAGATCCAGGCTATTAGTGAAAGATTTGGCTGACTTAATTACTATTATGCTGAAAGGTAACGTTCCTAATGAAATTTGCCCTATTCTTTATGGTGCAACATTAATTGCTCTCACGAAGAAGGATGGTGGTCTACGTCCAATTGCTGTGGGAACTACTTTGCGTCGTTTAGCCGGTAAAATTGTAAGCCGTCGCGTTATGGAAGAAATGGGTCAATTATTACGTCCTACTCAGTATGGTTATGGAACTCGTGGTGGCGCTGAAGCAATAGTACATACTTTGCGGTCTTACATCTCTGACCAATCCAGTGAATGTCGCGCTCTTCTTAAACTGGATTTTCGAAATGCTTTTAATTCAATTCGACGGGATAAGCTCATGGAAGCTGTTACAGTGAATCTCCCTCAGTTTTCTTCTTTTATTAGCCAGCTTTATCGTCATGAAACTATTTTGTTCTTCGGAGATTCGACAATGCTATCTGCATCTGGCGTTCAACAGGGCGATCCACTAGGCCCCTTATTGTTTTGTTTAGTCATCAAGCCACTAATAGATGTTCTTGTGAGCCAGCTTAACCTATGGTATCTGGATGATGGCACCCTTGCTGGGCATCCTAATGAGGTTGTCACTGATTTTGCATCTATATTGACGCACGGAAAAGAAATTGGTTTGGATTTGAACTTGTCTAAATGCGAGCTTTATGTTTTTGGTGGCACTCAATTGGCCCAAGACTCCGCAGTTAAAACCTTTAAATCAGTTACCGATTCAATTGGAGTTATTAAAGCAAATCGCCTCGTGTTACTTGGAGCACCATTGACTTCTGAAGCTGTCCCATTTGTTTTAAATCAAAAGCATGAACAGGTGGATTTACTTGTATCACGCTTACATATTTTAGAGCCCCATCAAGCACTTTTTCTGCTGAAGAATTGTCTTTGTATTCCCAAGTTTCTTTATATTCTACGATGCTCTCCTGCGTGGCAGTACATGGAAAATCTAAATAGAATCGATAATATGTTTAATTCGGCGCTAGAAGAAATATTAAATCTCCAAATACTGGATGATACTTGGTCTCAAGCTTCACTTCCGACTCGTTTTGGTGGCCTTGGTATCAGAAAGACTGGTGAATTAGCTCTCCCAGCCTACTTGGCTTCGGTTCATTCAGTCGAACAACTGATCACTATGGTACTGCCCACTTTCAATCTTGAAAAAGTTGTCGAGGTTGGTATTTCTGCTTGGCAAACAATAACAGATTCTGAGCCACCCAGTGTCGAAAATCGAAGATCTCAACGTTGTTGGGATGAGCCAGTCTGCAAGAAAATTTACTCAAAACTTCTTGCAACAGATAATAAGTCAAACAAGGCTCGTCTGCTCGCAGTTTCAACCCAGATTGCGGGTTCTTGGCTCCATGCTTATCCAGTTCCTTCACTTGGTAACCTTTTAGACCCTAATTCTCTGCGTATTTCTGTTGGTTTACGTCTTGGTGCTCCGATTTGTGAAGTCCATCGTTGTCGCTGGAGCCCCCTGGTTTAGCTAGAGATGATTCCTTGGGCTACCGGAAAAGCTTTGGTTTGGGATCTAACTTGTGTAGATACGGTGGCGGTTTCATACTTAGCCGGAACGAGTACACGTTGTGGTTATGCGGCTAGGCTAGCTGAGGAAAGAAAAAATTTAAAATATTCTGAGCTTTCCAATTTTTACCACTTTATTCCAATTGGCGTAGAAACCTTTGGTTCCATAGGGCCTTCTGCCGAAAAATTTATCAACCAATTAGGAAAATTAATGAATAGAAATCATGGTGAAAGCAGATCCCTTGAATACTTAAAACAGCGAATAAGCATTGATCGTCAGAGGGGGAATGCTGCTTCGGTGATGGGTACTTTACCCGATCAGAAGGCTCTGGATGAAATTTTTTATTTTTTGGCAAGAGATCATTTTCCTGGTGTATCATAGGATACTTTTATATATTTATATTTGTTTATATGTATTTGAAGAATATTTAATAAAATCCTTGATTACTTAATGTACAGCTGTGATAAATTCTGGAGGTTCATTGAATATTTTCGGCATTATTTTGCTGACGCAGGCATCCAATTCTTTAGATAGAGTTTCGTGGGTAGCAATGGTAGCTTCGCTCATTTATTTATTTATTATTCTACAGGCTATACACTTTTATTATATTATATAATAATTCTAGTAATTTTTATATAAGTGCATGTTTAACATAATCAAAAAAAAAAATTACATTAATAACATTTTGTATAAAGTTACAATATAGATACTCGTATTTAATAGTCAAGCTCATTTAACAACATTTTAAATACATATGGAGAGCATGAAATATTAAGGTTAGAGTAATGTTTGTTAAAAACATTACACATAGCATTTATCGGAGAGTTTGGGTTAGAAAAATTGCAGGCAAACAAATTAGTATTGTTTCTAGTAGCACATGGGCGTATAAAGAAGTTTGATTTCAACAAAAGAGTACGTGAGTCAACTGTATTATTACTTAATTTATAAACAAACATCATTTGTAGTTTGGTTCTACGAGCAGACAAGGAATCTAAATAGAACAGAATGAGAAGGCTTTGATAGTCAACGTTAGGCCAAGATTTGGAGACTCGGTAGAAACAGTGTTTACAAAATTTTTCTGGACTCTTTCAAGCGCAAGCATTTGGTATGTATAAAAAGGACACCATACAATACAACAATATTCTAACTTACTTCTAATTAGCGAACTTTTCGGAGATTTTACCGGATAACTTTCATTTTAAATTAAATAAAATACTATGCAAGTTTTCTAAGCACTTTCTAGAGTTAACTTCACTTAAACATTCATTTGGTTTCGAGGAAGAAGCTTTTATGCTATCTGAAAAGAATTTCACAGTTTGGATGTCGTTGTCAGTTGCTTTGTTGATTGAGTGAGTGATGCATTTTGTGAATTCAAGTTGAATAATTTTAGCCATTTCATCTATTTTTGCTATTTTCTTGACTCAGGATGATTTCGCCGACATTAGTGATTAGTAGTACTTTTTTATTTGTTTAATATTGTCTGAAATTATAAAGTAAATTCAGTAATTCATCCAATGGTCCCGATTTAATTCGATCCATTTGCTCAGCAATTGCTTTTGTTTTTTCGTAGAATTCCTCATCGCGTTGTATCACTTTCACTTTCGTTGTTACCTGTTATAATTATGTATGAATTTAATTTGCAAAATATAATTTTGGCGGACAGGCAAATATTTACGACAGCAGAACATAATATTTTTTTAGGAATGCTCCAAAATAATATCTAAAAAATAGTTCCGTGTAAAAAAAATTGGTGTGCTCACCACCATCGTTTTTAAAAATATAATTTAAATGTTTTACACATTTGCGGACACTAGCAATTATTTCGGGTTACTTAATTTTTTCACAAATATATTTTATTGTAAATAGAGAGTGGCTATGGGTTTGACATTTGAAAAACAAAACAATTAGTTTTAAAAGAATAATATAATTCTCAAGTGTCAAAATGATTTTTCTACCCTTACCATTAACAAGGTACGCGAAATAGGGTACAAAAGAATAATTTGGATTTCGCGGACGTTATCATAACAATAGCCCAGAAATTCAAGTTTTCGGTGTATTTTGCTGCCGCGAATTGCTTATTTCGCATCCGGTAGCACAAAAAATATATTATAATTCTACAAGTAGATAATGTAATTAAAAATTATTCTTTTGTATAACTTTTTCTCATTTCACCAATAATGGACCTAGGCGAAATCGGGCACCAATTGGTTAACTGCCATTTACACTTATGATAAGCAATGTACGAAACGGCTGCATTTACAGACTTACCACAGTGTGGAATGACTGATGGTGTACAAACAAACAAAGTAATTTCAAGGGACACTAAAAAAATTGATATACTGGGCTACAAACTTCCAGGACCATTTGAGAAAAGCCTGGAACGTTGAGTTATCGTCGTGCGCTGTCCGTCCAGGGCCGTACTGGCCCGTTACACTGCCTCCTCCTTCAGGATGTTTCGCCTCGAAACTGTCCTGGACCATGGCGATATCGACATTGTGATCCCCGTAAGCACTGTGATGTTCGATGGAAGTAACATTTCACAGTCTTTTGTAGCAAATGGGGAGTTGACTATAGGATAGGGATAATAAAAAGGAGGGAATCTTTATTAAAGGAAAGGGGACAAACCAGTCGTGGTTAAATTGGGAGCGGATGAATTGGGAGCTGGTAAATCATGACACTCGAACACTTTAAATGATGTAAAACTGTAAATATTGGTTTTATTAAAAATGTAGAACTTCTTATAACTAACTTAAACGTTGCACTAACTTATCTAATTAATGAAACTACTTAAATGACTTAAATCTACGTAAAAATACATATTTTTCGGAGAGCGACTACATTTTAAAACTGTCTCTGTTCACGACCCACGCTTAACTGAATTTCAGACGCCCGAAATTCCAGGGGGCCATCTGCTAAGGGATGCCAGGGGGTGTCTTCGAATCTGAACTATCGTTTCTAAAAATAGCTTGAGATAGCGATAGCTCAGAGCGTAACCGATGAAAGTCATCTTGTTACACCATCCCCTACTTAAAATAATTATATCTTCTTAGAGATATAATTATCAAACCAAACAGCGCACCTGAAAAGAAACAAAACAAGAACATACAAACATTTGAAATTTTTTTTTTAAACAAATTAACAAAAAGCATAAAAATTCAACAATGGTACGCGCACAGATTTAAAAAAACAAGATGACTAAAGCAAAAATAAATAAACGAACTAATTCTAACATAAAAATCTCTCTTTAAACTAAATGCTAAACAGAAAAGTCAGAACTAAAACTAACACAAAAAAGTTTAAATAAGTGGGCTCATGCCCGCGGGCTGTAGGAACACAAAACTTAAAATTATCATTTGTCACAAAAAAATTCACACACAACACAACACATGACGGGGGAGGGGGCTCTTCACAGGGCAAAGGTTTCAGGCTTCTCACTCTAAACCTAAGAACAGATGTGAGGCGAATCCGATCCCTCGGGAAATGTCTGTGCCGTCTTGCTCTCCGACGTTGCCGTCGGTGTCGCCGATGTTGACTGCGCCATGCTCTAAGGAAGCGTCGCCGTAGTCGCCTTCGTCGTCGTCGCCGATGCTGAGTTACTTGGGGTGATGTGCTAACTTGATTGACCTTGAGACGGCCGCCTTGGAAGCCAACGATTTTTCCTGGGCCAACACTTGACTTCTGGCACATTGTGTACTGACCGGCTCTAGTACCACAATGGCTGTCCTTTTGGACCCAGGCATCTGCCTTGCGCTTCCGTACGCGCCTCTTCTTTCTATCCGTATTCAAGGGCACATCAGCCCAGCCGATATTTTCCTTATCGACGACCTCTGACACTTCGACTGCGACGCACTCTTCCTTATCTGTTACCATCGGTCGTGGTATGTCAACAACCGTGCGTTTCTCTGCTGCAAGCATTGCCTCGATCTCGGCCACGCTTATCTTCGCTGCAGGCAGAGACAGCGGCGTCTCAACAACCCTGATCGCCTCGGGCGTTGGCATATTTACTGGTTGCGGCGGCTGTGATGACCACGATACCGATGGCGCATGTTGTTGCAATGGCATCAGCGGTGGTTGCGGCGTGGGCATCGGGTACGCAGGATAACAGTACCCATATCCTGGATGCCACGGCGCTGGCTGATGCTGGTGGCCCCATGGTGACGGTGGTGGTACATACCAAGACGGCTGTGGTGGTATGTACGCTGGTGGTGGAATATACCATGGCCACTCCATTGCAACACGCACTTTTTTTTACGAAATTTTATATAATTATTATTATGAGTGTCATGACAGGACTATGGTGCTACGGTCCAGGTTCTTTTGATTGCCGGTAACGAGTAAATAGTTCGAAAACTAACTACTCGCAGCCAACGTGAAAATTGAAAAAATGGCAATTCTGCAAAAATCTGCAGAACTTTTCACGGCAATCCTACCGACTTGCGTCAATGTAGCAAATGGGGAGTTGACTATAGGATAGGGATAATAAAAAGGAGGGAATCTTTATTAAAGGAAAGGGGACAAACCAGTCGTGGTTAAATTGGGAGCGGATGAATTGGGAGCTGGTAAATCATGACACTCGAACACTTTAAATGATGTAAAACTGTAAATATTGGTTTTATTAAAAATGTAGAACTTCTTATAACTAACTTAAACGTTGCACTAACTTATCTAATTAATGAAACTACTTAAATGACTTAAATCTACGTAAAAATACATATTTTTCGGAGAGCGACTACATTTTAAAACTGTCTCTGTTCACGACCCACGCTTAACTGAATTTCAGACGCCCGAAATTCCAGGGGGCCATCTGCTAAGGGATGCCAGGGGGTGTCTTCGAATCTGAACTATCGTTTCTAAAAATAGCTTGAGATAGCGATAGCTCAGAGCGTAACCGATGAAAGTCATCTTGTTACACTTTTTAAACTGTACTGTAGCTCGAGGATTGTAGCTGCATATCAGGATCTCTATTCCAGTGTGTTCGAAAAGAACCTCCAGCATATTCCTGACAATTCTCCAATCCATTTGATCCAGGCCACAAGCCAGGTTTGGAACAGCTATCTTCATGATGTCCTTGTCGAGGAGTATTCTTCGTAGGTAATACAAGGTGTCCCAAACGGCGCGATAGGTCGGCTTCTGATAAGACAGGTGTTTGGTCACCAAATAAAATATGTGCCGTCTTTGACTCGAGTGTTCATCAAGTACTTGTAGCACTTTTCCGACACGTGGATGTTGTTGCCGAAGTTTTTCGAGTTGGCCGAATTTTTTCTTAAAAACCACGGCAATACCTCGAGACATTTGTAGGTCTTGTGGTACAGAATGAGCCAGTGAGTAATCAGCAGACACATTAAATAGGTCGCCTTGATGTACTTTCGTTACGCCGTATCGAGCTTTCTGACCCAAAGAATATGTGGTCATAAACTCCTGGAACGTTATTTCCGGGCTCTTCAGTTCTATCTGGCGGACGTGTACTTCATTGGTGGTACTATTGCTGTTGTTGCCGGCGAAGGGAGCCAATCGATTAAAATGGACCACTCTTGGTTTTCCACCAGTCCTTTTTCGGATTCGGTAGATGACGTCGTTAATTCGCTTTATTACTTGATGCCCTTCCCAGGATGTTTGTAGTTTTGGTGATAGGCCACAAAGTCGCTGTGGGTTATACAGCCAAACCAGATCACCAGCTTGGTATCCACCGTCTTCCGCCCTGATGTCATATGTTTCCTTCTTTCGGTCACTAGCGCTCTGAATGTTGGAGCGTACTTGGTCATGGATGTCGTTTAACTTCCTCCACAGGTTGTCCACGTAATCCTCTCCAGCCGAATCTTCGCCTGGTTTGCTGCCAAACTTCATGTCGTAGGGTAATCGTAATTCGCGACCAAATATGATGCTTGCCGGAGTCTATCCTGTAGTTTCATGAACGGACGAACGGTACGCCAACAGTAATTGGTGTAGATGTTGATATCTCTTTGGTGCCCGGAGACCACTTTGGAAACATGTCTGTTGATTGTCCTGTTCATGCGTTCGACCATACCGTCTGACTGCGGATGTAGAGCAGTCGTTCTCGTTTTGGGAATATTTAGTATATTGCAAATCTTTTGGAACAGTGGGGACTCAAAATTTCTGCCTTGGTCTAAATGCAATTCCAACGGTACGCCGAATCGGCAGATCCAATCCTTGACAAGTGCGTCTGCTACGGTGGCGGCTTCCTGGTTGGGCAAGGCATAGGCTTCAACCCGCTTGCTGAAGTAGTCCATGACAACAATGATGTACTTATTTCCATCTTCGGATTGTGGAAATGGACCGGCCATATCAATCGCTATTCTTTCGAATGGGCTCCCGACATTGTACTGTCGCATTGGAGCCCGCCGACGCTTCTGTGGTCCATTACTGGATGCGCAAACCACACATTTCTTGCACCACTCTTTCACGTCTTCTCTGCAATTTACCCAGTAAAATCGTTCTCGCAGTTTCTGATCTGTTCTTGTTACTCCCAAGTGTCCTCTAGCAGTACCATCATGAATCTCCTTTAGTACTTCCGGTACTCTCTTTCTGGGGATTATGATCTGCTTCATATCTTCCGTAGCTTCAGGAGTTTCCAGGACACGCTTGAGTAGCCCATCTTCCATAACAATGTAATCCCACGGCACCCAGCACAATTTTACACTCTGTGAGTGTCGTGCAACTTCTTTCCAAGTTGGTTTGCGGTCTTTCTTCTTCCAGTCGAGAAGATGTTTTAAAATAGGGTCGTCTTCTTGGTCTTTCTGTAATTTTCCGATTTGCCAGTGGTAATTACCACTGCAGTTCTGAGAATGGGAACTGATTTTTCCTCTACCCTGGAACACTGTTTGCAGTGTTCTGGACATGGTCATCTAGATAAGGCGTCGGCATTACGATAACTTGTTCCAGCTCTGTGCTCGATGTCGAAATCGTATTCCTGTTGCCTTCCAATCCATCGTGCTACCTGTCCTTCCGGATTCTTGAACTGTATGAGCCAGTAGTTCTCGTATGGTGACACAGCTCCTATTCCGACATTGCTTGCATCTGTATCCAGTATAAAATTCCCATCGGTTAGCGGATAACTTAGGACTGGCGTTGTAGTTAATGCTCGCTTCAAGTTGTCGAAAGCGTCTTGGCAGTCCTCTTCCCAGGTGAATTTCCGACCTTCTTCAGTGAGTAGCGTCAGTGGTTTAGCAATGTTGGCAAATCCAGTGACATATCGTCGATAATATGTGCAGAGACCCAGAAAATTCGTAATTCATGTTTATTGTTGGGTACTGGCCATTCTTCTACTGATTTTACTTTCTGTTTATCTACGGCAATTCCATTCCTGGAAACGACATGCTACAGGTACTGTACTTTTTGCCGGAAAAGATGACATTTCTTGGGACTAAACTTCGGTCCAGAACTTCGTAATCTGAGTAGAACTTATTCCAGATTTTTCATGTGATCCTCGAATGTCTTGCCAACCTCGATGATGTCATCGAGATACACCAAGCAAGTCTTCCAGGATAGCCCTTGCAGTACAGTATCCATAAGTCGTTCAAACGTAGCAGGGGCATTGCAGAGTCCAAACGGCATCACTGTGAATTGCCATAGCCCAGCACCAACGGAAAACGCAGTTTTCTCCCTTTCTTTTGGTGCTACATCAATTTGTTAGTACCCGCTCTTCAAGTCCAGTGTCGAGAAAATTTTCGCTCCGGCTAGCGTGTCCAACGTATCGTCTATTCGGGGTAGGGGGTACCTGTTTTTCTTCGTCACGTTGTTGAGTTGATGATAATCCACGCAGAACCGTGTTGATCCTTCCTTATTCTTCACTAGTACCACTGGTGAAGCCCACGGACTACTGGAGGTTTCGACCAGTTCTACAGAAATCTTCTTTGACGGACTTTGAGTGACCGACGTTTGTCGAATAACTTAAGTTACCGTTGAGCAGTAACCCAAAGTAGTACCCTTATTCAAAGTGACAGTAATTCATGTTCATTACTCTGACTGGTACTACTTTTCCAGTTTTTACGAGACACTTTCCCACTAGTATGCCTCGACTGACTTCATTTCCGTGATTTCTGGGTTTCAACATCATGATGCTTTCTTCAGGGAGTTTGTGCTCCATATCAGCTTCTAGGATCTTCTCACTTTGACCCGATACGAGAGTATCTTCCGCTAAGAGTACACGTACAGTACTCTCACCTTGGCGGTGTAACACAATCTCTTCTCCATTTATCTTCATAAAACCGTGTTTCGGGTTCAGCTCGAAACTATTTGCATCCATGATGTCCATTCCGAGAATAAATTCATCTTCAATATCAGGCTACTAGGGCCCGATGTTTTATTGGCGTGTTTCCAATGTGAATAGTGATGTTTGCCTCGCCATGGATGGTAGCTGCGTCTCCTGTGGCTGCACGCAGTCGCCACTTGGTTGCTGTTAGTGATTGTTTCTTCTTCATGATGTCTGGTCTGATGATAGTCTTCGTCGCACCCGTGTCTATCAACAATGCGTGTGGCTTTCCGTCGACCAGTCCATCCACAAAAATACTGTTCCCTCGGTGTTGTAAAGATGCGACAAATCCAATGTTCTTAGGGGCATCTTGGTGGCGGGTAGACGTTCGCCCCATCGCATCAACCCGCTTTAATTTTCCGCTGGTGTTTTCTTCTTTTCTTCAGGGCAGCGGCTTCGTACATGTCCCAACTCATGGCAGTTCCAGCAACGAATTTGTATTCTACTTGGAAGTATCTTTTCCACCATGCGTTATACAACTGCCTCTAGAGACTAGCTGCGCTCTTCTGTCTCTTTTCCCATGACGCGAATGTTAGCGTGATGTTTTGAAGCAAGATCCGGCGCTTCAACCTCCAATGCGCTAGCCAAAGCGTCAGTCAACGTGCTGGGGCGAGCCAGAATCATTGCACGCTTAGTGTCTTTGTCTAGTAGCCCATCGATGAATGCTTGGACAGCCAGACGCTCTAATACGCTGTCCGGGGTCGCAGGATATGCCAGGCGAACTAAGCGAGCAATATCGTTTTCAAATTCTTGCAAGCTCTCACTAGGTTTCTGGTATATGTTTCTCAGCTGCGAGTGGTACACATGCTGCAGATGCGCCTGCCCATAACGCATTTCTAAACGTTGTACCAATAGTTGGTAGTCATTTTGTTCTTCAGCAGTAATTGTTTGTAGTATATCCACTACGTCACCGCGCAGTGCAACAATTAGGGCCATAGCTTTCTCGTTTGATGACCAGCCATTTGCTCTTACTGCAGCTTCGAATTGCGCGTGGTAATTAGGCCATGAGATCTTGACGTCGAACTGTGGTGGTTTTACATTATTTCTTGTCTTTGAATCTGTTGCCTCTGATGTTGCATCTTATCAATTTTTTCTTTATTTGATTGCTGACCTGATGCAGGCGAGCCCAGTGATGCAACTCTTCTACCTATCTCTCTTAATTTTTCTTCGAATTTTCTAGAACTTTCTAGAACATTCTCCAACTTTTCTTCAAATTTTCTAAAATTTTCTCCTACCTTGCCTTGAAATTCTTCTCCTAATGTTCTACAATTTTTTTGTACATTCTCAAACTTCGTATTAACATCTTCTAATTTTGCATCTAATATACCTTCTAAATATTTAAAGTTTTCATCTAATTTCGCTTGAAATTCTTCTACTAGGCTCCTAGAATATTCGAGTAATTCATTTTTCAGACTTCTAGAATTTTCTTCCATTTTTGTTTCAGCCCTTCTAATTTGCTTTCCATTGTTTATTTTAATTCACTTTTCCATTCTTGAAGGATAGAGCCAAAATCACCAAAAATTTTAAATTGAAATACTTCGGGATCTTCACCAACTTCTCTTAACGACTGACGAAGAAGATCTTGCAAAACACTTTTCTTTCCTACAGTGTCTAAAATCTCGTTCTTCCAGTTCTTTCTTGAGATCTGAAACTTCTAAATCATTTAAAGAAACTTTTCTCGTAGCCATTTTAATTTATTTTAAGTTCAAACTTGACTTTTTATTACTTAACACAACCCCTACACCTGACACCAATTGTTACGATTGTAACTGTCGGGTTCGGTGAAGTTTAATAATCAATAATTAAAACAACTATTAAAAGTCACAAAAAGTTTATGTACTAACACTTATATTTATTTAAACTACTTATTTATTTTTACACACTTATTATTAAACACAAAATAACGATTAATCAATACTAAACTAAGAGAAATATTAATTTACATGACTTATGTTCACTACGCAAACGCTTTATTTATTTCCACTTATACTGAACAGCGATCACAGTCGAATTGTCCGCTGTGTAGGCCAGCGGCTTATATATCTGTTGTGTTGGTAATCTAGAACTCTCTAGAAGCTCTGGAATAGGACCATTTGAGAAAAGCCTGGAACGTTGAGTTATCGTCGCGCGCTGTCCGTCCAGGGCCGTACTGGCCCGTTACAATATGCAACCTAGCAACAACAACGAACATGATATTATACTCCACGACTTTCAGACACCCGAAATTACACAAAGTTACATGGACATCACTAGGCAATAAGAAGCAAACACAAATAGATCATATTTTATTCACAAAAAGAAAAAGGTCATCAATAATGGAAGTCAGATCCTATAGAGGAGCTTGCGCCGACTCGGACCACTATATGGTTACTGCTATAGTAAAGAATATAGCAAAGAGAAGGGAGTAAAATTCAGTAATAAAAAGCAAGTGAAACATCAAAAAAATGAATAACAAAAACACACAAACGAAATACAAGGAAGAACTAGAAAAGCATATGCCAGAGAAGACAATAACATCAGACTAAATATAAGAAAAATTATAGGAGTATTATAGGAAGAGAAAACCAGAATAATAGTGTAAAAAAGGAATTGATAAATGAAGAGGTTAAAGAGGTAGTAAAGGAAAAGAGATTAGGAAGATTAAGATGGATCAAAACCAACACGAATGAAGACAAAGACGAATATGAAAAAGCTGGACAGAAAATAAGATATCATATATCAAAAAGAAAGAACAAATAGAAACATAAAAGGTTCTACCAAGAAATAAAGGGGCACATTAGAACGCATAAATCAAAAGTATACTGCTTAAAAGATAAATATGGAAAATGTAACAGAAAATGATCAACAATACAAAAAAGCATGGGTATACCACTTCAAGAACTTATTAATAGAACCTGAGCAAAGCTCAGAATGTGAAATGCAAGATGAAGTAGAGAATGAACTGGTTATATAGCTCACAATAGATGAAGTTAGAGAAATAATCAAGGCTAGCGGTAATGCAAAATCACCAGGAAAGGACGGAATTAATGTAGAACTAATAAAGCAAGGAGGAGATATAGTTCATCAACATATGTATGAGCTCCTACTAAAAATATGGAAGGAAGAGGAAATGCCGAGAGAATGAGAATCAGAAAGATTCGCAGCGATACAAAAGATAGGTGACCAGCAGATATGTGAAAATTATAGAGGAGTCACTCTATTAAACTCTGCCCACAAAATAATGTCCACAGTAATACTACGAAGATTGACAGGGGCAACAAAAATATAATTGGATGCGGATTCAGAAAAGGGAAACTGACAATTGATGCCATACATACAATTAAGCAAGTAATTGAAAACGCCATTGACTACAACATAAACGTAGAAATACTGTTTGTCGATTTTAAGCGGGCTTTTGACTCTATCAAAAGAAGGAAGCTCATCGATATCTTAAAAGAACTAAAACTACCAGGAAAAATAAGACGATTAATATTAATGAAACTGAGAAACACAAAAATGGAAAACAGAAGAATTCATAGTAAATAAAGGAGTAACACAAGGGGATGCTCTATCAGCAACTTTGTTTAATATAACTCTTGCATGCATACAGACAAAAATAAAAAAAGGAACAATAAGGACGAAAGGCAGACAAGTTATAGCATATGCTGATGATACAGCTATCGTAACAAAAAATAGAAACTAATGAAACAAACATTAGAAGAAATAATTCGTGAAGGGACCAAGTTAGGACTAAAGATAAATAATGAACAGACAAAAATGATGATACTAGGAGCAAAAGACGAAAGTAGAGGAATTAAAATCGGCGAATATATTTTTGAACAAGTAGACAAATATAATTATCTAGGGGTCATACTAACTAATAAAGGGGAAAGGAATGCTAAAATAAAAGAAAAGATAAAAGCAATAAATAGAGCCTTCTACGCTAATAAAAAATTAATAAAGAACAAAAATCTCACAAAAGCAACAAAGATGCAAATTTATAAGACATTAATAAGGCCCATAACCATGTATGTTGCTGAAGTTATAACAATGACACAAAAAAATGAGGAAGAATTAAGAAGAATGGAAAGAAAAATAATGATAATGATTACAGAATAAGAATGAATTGAATAAAAGCTAGAGGAGGAAGATATAGTGAGGAAAATAAAATAATAGAGAGTGAGATGGTTAGGACATGTACATAGAGCTGAAGAGCAAACCCAATAAAAGCCCTTATAGAATCTAACTCAGGAGGGAGAAGAAAAAGAGGACGACCAAGATCTACTTGGATGCAAGAAGTAGAAGAAGATATAAAAACAGTAGAAATTAAAAACAGGAAAGAAAATGCAAAAGACAAGAAGAAATGGAAAATATATTAGTAAGAACTTTACAGGAAGCGGCGCAACTCCGAAATGGAGTGTTAAGCCACTATACAGGCTGTGACATAAATTAGTACATTAAATTTAACCAGTGATGGAACTCATCGAGAACAACAATTTTCCTTAATAACTTTTTTTTTCTAAATCCCATATTTTTTTAGCATTTTTACCACCCCATAAATTGACGAGTCGTTCAGGTATATTCATAATTTGGTCCATGGCAATAGTAATGAAATTATTGATCTTGACAAATGTCACTTGTCAACTTTTTCAAATAAATTTTGACAATATCAAATAAATCAACTAATAAATTATTATTATAAAGATAAGAATATGTAAAAGTGCCTGATTTTCCAAACAGCCAGTTCACAAACATTATGCTGAAGTTCAAGGTAACTCTGCTCCATCCTGTCAAATTTATTTGGGGCGTTTTCCAAATCATCATCTTACGAATGTTCGCACTGTTACACATGTTGTTCATCTTATTCGAGATCATGAATCTTTTATGTCAGTTCAAGATCGGGGTAAAATACGATCTGATCACAACAAATATTGAACAGAATGATTTGGACTGTGTCGCGGGTTAGCCAGAGTCTAATAAGTTCTCGAAGAATAACACTTCAACACACATGAAAATAACACAATAATTAATAGTACATTAAAAGAGCAAAAATCAAGTTCTTCCCTCATAAAAAAAGTCCCGTGTTTGATAACAATAATTAATGTTGCTACTTACGTAATTTAGAGTGGTATTCTCATTGAAATTTGTTCTTCAGATTCAATATCGTTTGAATACATTTTTATTCCAAAAATACAAAATTCAGGTTAGCTTTCACGACGCAAATACAGATGTAAATGCGCAGTAGCGCAGTGTCTATAATAACGCCATCTAACTTAAGAAATATTTTTCTTCTCAACGAGTTCTATAACTGGATAAATTTAATGTACCTATTTATGTTACTCCCTGTACATAAACTAGCCGAGCGATATTTATTTATGACGATATATTTATGGTCAGACCGAGCGATATATTTATGTTTATCTGTTCTTCATAGTAGCTTCGGAGTCCACTGACTGGCTTTCGATGATTCGTCCTTTTATGTGTCGCTTTCCCTGTTACTAGAAGCTTCGGGAGTCTTCTCCATTTTGGCGTGTGTCGATCGGTTCATACAGGTCGGTGCTGGGTCTATTCAACTTATTTATCTATTCGGCGCCGTAAGGCTACAAGTTTCAAATTGTCGGTGCTGCGTCCGTTACACAATGTTTGTATGTTATTAAATTTTAACAAGAACTTTTCATCTTTAAATAATTCCTCTCCAGTAACGAAATCTGCATTTTAGTGTATTTATTTCAATAAATTATTTGTTATAGGGAAGTTTTTGGACAAATAGAAAAATAATTTTTATATATTTCTTATTGTATGAAGAAAATCAATAAAATCTCCCATTAACAAATATTTAACACATTTTTATTAAAATGTAACTTCATAAAAAATAAATTAATAGAAGTGCTTTAGTCAAACCGAAATTTAGTAAATTTTAAATTTGTCAAACCCTATTTCATTAATAATATCCTTGCTTTACAAATTTTTATATAACAAAAATATATGTGGATAGTTAAAAATTTGTCAAATAATCATTATTATTCAAATTATTCTATGAGGTCATCGTCAAATTCAACTAAGTATATTTTGATTACTACAGAATATTATAATTAAATTGAAATCACATCAAATTTGTATTTTTATTACTTAATACCTACAATTATAATATAAATTATACATATTAAATATGTAATAAGATAGGTTAATTATTTTTGCTGGGCCTATGTAGCACAAAAAGGAAAACAGAACAATAGAAGTTGATCATAATAACAATTGTGTAAATATTCTACAGAAATAAAACCTGCCAAATACATTAAAATAATTACAAACTTTCTATTGTCAATGTATGTCAGAATTAACTGCAGTTTTAAGTGAAGATATAAATAGAATATCAATTTGAAGTTACTATGAAGAGTATAATATTTATAAAAGCTATTTTATATTTTAATGTTGTATTATGCATGGTAACTATATATTATTTTTTTCATACAGACTTTGTGGTGTTTCTAATAAATTGAATAGAAAATACCATTAGTGCATCCTTCACGTTTTCTTATTGTTCATATTTTTCTTTAAATTGAATAATTCATTATACAAAAGATATCACTACAATGTCGAAATATTGTGTCATTGTTAATTGGTGAAATTATGGTATCATACTTTATACTCGCTTTACATCGTAATTAATTAATTTATTAATTTATCTCAAAAGAAAATGGGTCAGCATTATGTTATAAACTATTCAATAAATTTGGCTTAATATCTTTAGTCAAATTGACCACCATTTGCAGAGAAATACCTTATTTATAAATTAGTTCAATTATATTTAGTATTATTGGCATTTTAAATAATTAAATGACGCTTGAACCAAAAACCAAAAAACCAGTATACAAACAAGTAATTTGAAATAATTTTTTTTTTAATAATGAATCTAAAATTGTTTTACTAACTTTCAAATATTGTTCGTTTTTACAATTTTCCTAATAAATATTGATTTTATATTTTCATTCAGATACCTAAATGGGCCTTATTGAAAGCATTTTTAAATTTTAAATAACTTCTGCATTAAACTTTTGCTATAAAATTAATAGGTACACATTAAGAGCAATGCATAAAAATACTAAATTACAAATTACAGCGACTAATTTTGTTTTAATTTTTAAACAAATAGAAATAGAGAATTGTTTCAAAATAATAGAACAATGTTTAATTCAAGAATAAAATTAATGCGTTATAATAAAAGTTGCAGCTATTAAATTTTTCTTTTATTGTTCAAAAGCTTTCCACATAGTTGAGAGCACAGTATAAAAATTCACACAGTAGCGACACTTCAAATATTTTCATGATCCCAATATTTCAGTTTTGCGCAGCCAGGAAGATGGCCGCTTATTGTTCGCTGATAGGCTGTCTTAGTAACCATAAAAAATATAGATATAATATGTCAGTGTCAGTTGTATCTGTCAAATATCAAGCTACAGTATTTCGTTAAGTTCATAAAATGTATGCAAAACAGAGAGGTGAGCTTATTTGTATCATAAAAAATTGTAGGAACTTTTATAGTGCAGGTGAAATATCATTTTTAGATTTTATCCCCTTTGCAACTGGCAGTTATTCAAATTTACCACCGTTTGCCGCTCGGCTCAAGGTCATCCGTCGATGCGACATAAAAATCAAAGGGACCGACAGCGAGTGTCGCTACTGTGTGACTTCTTATACTGTGGTTGAGAGCCACTTAAAAATAAAAAAAAAAACAATTAGAAATCATATTGCCGTTGCAATTCCTTTAAATGTCAATTTATGAAATAAGTTTAATTTATAAAAATATTTGTACAATTCACCGCTTTTTCTATTATTTTTGCTTAATTTAAAATAAAATAACAGCAAATTTCCAGATTTGTAAGAAATATATTTCTATGTAAACGAGATAAAATTATTCTTCCCAATTATTTTCAGCGTTAGGTTGGCGTTAATATGAAAGACTTTAATTTGCTGTAAATTTTTGGTTATTGAGGTTTATCACAAGTTTATTAATAAATTATTTTGTGCCCACCTAGCTACACTTTCAATATTTTCCATCTTTATGAATCATCCTCCTGTATATATGAACAAATTGAAACTACGGCATATCTCTCCAAACGCTGCCGTTGGATTACAAATTGTATCCTATTATTGCAGAATACTAAAAGTTATTTTGAATTTTTAGGACAGGTACAAAATATATATGGATCGTATAGAGATATTTCCTATGGCGGAAAATGCGCCTACAGTAGAAGCAAAATTATTTAAATTCAATCGAACTTTGACCGCTTTGAATTTTACTCTGAATTTTTTTGAAGATATTTATTATAATGATAATTACAAGGTAAAGTATGCTACTATAAAGATCATTTTTGTTTTTTTTTTTTTCGTCAAGTTTATTAAGGAACTAGTTTCGTATGGTAGCACGCGGTCAAGTATTTTTTTTTCTATTTTTCAATCATGTGAGAGAGAAATGCATAATTTATATTCGCCGAATACACAATATTTTTTCGAAAAATCCTTAGAAAAGAAAAAATTTGATGTAATTTCATTAAAATAAATGTATGCATTACGTTCCGGTCACGGATAGTTGTTACTGTTCTTATCCATGTTAATGAATTAGTACATTAACTCTGTGTGTTGGAGACGTTATTATTTGCCAGCGCGAAAGAAATCATCTTTCGTTGCTATTGAAAACGCGCAACAAAATAAATTTCTCTGGAAACAACAATTTGTCGTTGATAAATGCAAGTGCAAGTGTCAACTTCCCTTAGCAGTTGTCGAAAAAATTATTTCTATGTTACGAGCGTAAAGTTTCTTTGTTCCTCTTACATTATTACCGTGCTGGAGTTAACAATAACTCACTTTATGCTATGAATACGAAAAAAAAAACAGTTATATTCTTTGTGGTTTTACCTTTTTTCGTGCACTTTGTAATTTCTATATTTTATAAATAGCATTTTAGATGTCTCGTCAGAGTCAACCTAGAAATGAAAATATACAAACGATTTAAGACGATTTAAGAGTGATGTAGAATACAACGTTGTGTTGCATTCGTGTGGAATGCATAATAGTCACTCAAGAAACTTAGCTACTCACCCTTCGGGTTCGTGGCTAAACTTTTTCTTTCGCGACTAATATATCACATTTCACACTAGTACAGTAAATTACTATTCTCTGGAAACAACAATTTAACTTTGATAAATGCAAGTAAAAATGTCAACTTGCCATAGCAGTTGTCGGAAAAATTATTTATTTTTTACGAGCTTAAAATGTCTTTGTTTCTCTTACATTATTGCAGTGTTCGAGTAACAATAACTCACTTTATGATACAAAAATAACAGTTATATTCATTGTGTTAGATCGAAATAACCACATATGAATTCCTCAGTAATCAGTACAAACGATCTGCAATAAATTTTATCAGAAATTTTTGTGATTATTTACAACATGAGCATAAATTATTCTTTTTTCAAGATTTAGGTCCCTTATATCTACCTACAAGTTGTCCAGTTAAGAAGGTAGCTCTGTACATGAGTATGCTACTTAAAAATTCAATTTTTTCCTGTTGCAGGGTACTTATAGTTTCTACAATTATTATGCGTAAGGTTCTAGTTTTCCAAATTTCCCATTTAAACAAATCAAATTGGAATACAAGTTTTACAAGAAACAAATATTATTAGTAACAATACATTTTTATGTCCGGTTTGATCGCGATGTTGTTATTGTTGAAGATACTCTAGGAAAATAAAATTTAAAACTTTCATATAAGCCCTTTAAAGCACAATAGGTTAGTATACCTGTGTTTTGACATTAGTGTTTGGCCAGTCGAAAAATAACACATTTTACGGACAATTTTTTCTTCTTATTCTTGAAAGAAAATCTGCACTTCTGTAAGCAAACCTAGAATTATAAATAAATAATATCAAACCATCAACTAAAAAATTCAATTTTTTGTTGGATTTAATTTAATTTACATTTACGATTACCAAATATATTAATAATAGGGTAAGTAATCATTCTTTTGAAAAGGCATTTGATTCCATCGAGCACGAATACATATGGAAAGCCTTAAAAATGTCAAATGTCGAAGAAGAATATATCGATCTAATTAAAATACTCTACGAAAACAACACAGAGTCGATAAAGATGGGAATCATTCGTATTTTTAAAAGGAGTACGCCAAGGAGAGCCACTTTCACCTGACATATTTAGCTGTGCATTAGAGGAAAAAATAAGAACATTAGAAAATATAAGCAACACAAGAATTAAAATAAATGGTAAATATTTAAGCAACCTACGATTCGCTGACAACCTTATAATATTCGCGAAATCAAGTGAAGAGCTACAAACGCAATTAGAAAACCGAAGCAAACAATGCGAGAAACAGGACTAAAAATAAACAAGTCAAAAACAAAGATAATGACCAATGATATTGAAACTCCAATAATAAACGGCACTGAACAAATAGAATATGTAAAAGACTTCATATATTTATAGGCCAACTAATTTCCTTCGATAGAAAGATGGAAAAAGAGACAATAAGAAGAATAGAGATGGCATTGAGAAAATACTGGTCTATGAAACATATTATCAGAAACAGAAACATACAACTGACATTATAAAGAAGAATATTTGACACATGCATACTTATGGCTGCCAGACATGGGCACTAAGCGAAAAAAGGGCTGTTTTCAGCAACTTCTGTTAAATCAACAGTTAACTAACAGTGAGTTATATTTATTCTACAGGTTATATAAGCTTGACATTTCACAAACGTCTTTTTCGTCTCGGTTTGTTAACCGGCGATTAGTCACGTTTTTTAAATTATCTATTCGTCACCAGATGGCTACCAAGCCAGTATGACTGTTTAGTGCCCTGTTTTATTGATATTTTGGCTTTGAGGAACAACTGACAATTGAAAATCAATCACATCTTGCAATACGAATTTTAAAACAAGGTGTTTTCTTTTTAAATTAAATCAAAATGAATATTGTAAAAACAGGAATAAACAGAGGAAGAAATTAAGAGAAGGAAGAATTATTCAATATTATCGAGAAATATTTGTATATAGTGGAGAATAAAAAGATAAGTTCCTTTCGGATTTGTTTGGTTAAATTCGATGTCCTAATAATTCCAATATTTCTTTTAGAAAATCCAAAGGGTATCTTAAAATCAATCATCAAACTTTAAAATCACATTGTTTTTATCTTTGAGGATTCGTGGTGTCAAGTATATAACAATTTCTTCATCTCTGGCTGATAAACTCATCAGATGATCAATTTTATTTATTACTGATCAATAAACTTGAGTTGGATGACATTTTCGTAAAATAGGAGAGCATCTTTGTAAAATATTTCACTATTATAACTTATGTTTACAACTTTTGTGTTTATAACCTGTACTCTTGGATTTATGTCAACATAATGCTATTTAAATTAATTTAAATTCAATATTCTATAAAAATGTAAGAATTACTTACCAAACAAAGTAATTTTACAAAATAATGTAATAAATTTTGATATATAAGCGCGAATAAATAATTATCCTATCAAAATAAACTAGGTTATTTTAACTGTCGATTTAAACATCTGTTAGCGTTAACCGAGGTTGGTGAAATGGAAATATCAAATATATCCTCCGTTTAAATTAAACCTACCTAATAAAATACTTACCCGTGGTTGGTGAAAACGGCCCTAAAAAGAATAAAAATACGCCAAAACAAAATGCTGAAAAGCATATTAAATGTAAAATGGTATCACAAAAAGACATTAAAAGAAATATATAATAAAATAAATGTAGCAGGTATAAATAAAACAATAAAACACCTAAAATGAAACGAAAAAACAAAAAAGGAAGACAAAAAACAAGGTGGAAACACGACCTAAAGGAAATTGCAGGAAAGTTGTGTCCAAGAGTGGCCAGAAGTTTGGGGGGGTGGGGGGGGGGCTATGTCCGTTAGGGGCGATACCACCGAAATAATTACAATTTAAAATGTAAATTCCAATTGCAATATATTTTCTTTAATAAGAATTTTTAGCAATCTAACCTCAATTACATTTTTATATTTATAATTGTACTAACCACCTATTGTAATTTAAATCATTCAATCAAATTTTATACGTTAAATAAATGTTAATAAGGGACTAATAATATAAAAGTAATCATATACGGTTTTAGAAAATGAGCATTATTTTATTTTAAAGTAATACGAGTAATACTAAATTTAATCTAATAATTTAATATTTAATTTAAAATTAAAATAATTGCAATTCGTGAAATGGAAGTGACATATGTGAGTGACATTACACACAAATTTCAAATAAAACCATACTTTCCAGGATTACAATTTATTTACGCAGAAACTTATTTACATTTAATATATTCCCTTATATTGATTGAAAATCGAGGTACGGGATTTGTTTCTGGAACCCTTCGAATGTTTTCTCACATTTTTTTTTTAGTGTTTCATCAAAACAAGAAATCTTATTTACTTAAATAATGTGTATATAAATGTAAGTATAAAATAGAGGGTTGCTTCTCCTATGTCCACCGCGATAACTGTAAATTAAAATATAGATATTAATTATTTTCGATACATTGATAATATTATACCATAATTAACATGTTTACAATGAACACCAAACTTTCGTTATTCTTTTAAAAAAAATTGATCTTTTGATTCTTTTTTCCAATGTTAGTGCAGTGAAAATCTGCACGAAACAGAGGCCAAATCCAGAAAAATTGATAATAGTTATTTGTGTATTAAGGGTGCAAAATGCTGCATTGTAGCAAGAGCATAAAGCTTTAAGCTCGAAGCGCAGCTGAGAGCTTTAATTATGCGAGAGCAGCAATGCCATTTTGCACCCGTAATACACACAATATTTTTCCTACAACTTTCTTAATATTCAAATGAAAGAAATTAATAATATAAATATGTAAAACACTCACCACGTAACTGTCAACATTAACATGGAAAACCATATTTGGTATAGCTTCAGCAAATAAATGATCGGGCATTAATAAATATTTACTATTACTCGTATAATAACTGCAACATTACTTTAAATATGAATAAATAATTAACTTTTAAACGTAACGTTACCTTAAATAAGTTTTTCTTACCAATAACATAATTTTTCTTAGGTTAAGGTTACAAATTATAAATTAAATTCAATTTTTTAATTTATCGAATTTCCCAATCTTTCTTTAAATTCTATTATGACGTTCCTGTTCTTAATTAGTTGCAAGTTTATGTTCATTTAATAAAAAAAAATCCAAAATTTACAATAAACTGATTCATTTACCACGTTGGACGCGTGCAAGCACTGTGCATCTGTGCATGTTTAATTTCCAAACAATTATTGTATTACATTTCAAAGATACGTATTTTTATTCGATATGCTTACAGTGCGGAAAAGAGTTAGTGGTCCATGTGCATAAAATACTTTTTTCACGTTGCCTGGGAAACACAAGTGTTGTTTAGAAATAGCCAAGAAATAGCAGATTTTTCGTATTAAAAACAATGAAAAAATATTTTTTTTTTGACAGTTGTAGGAAAAGTATATTTTATGGCTGAATATTGTTCCTTGTTAACATTTACATTATTTTTCACAATTTTTTTTTACTTCTAGTTATCATTGCTTGCCTTATTATAAAATAAACGAGACGCCAGTGCATATGTCTCAATATTGTTCGAAGTTTATTATGTTTACAATTTTTTCAGTTTTAGAAAATGTTCATAGTGAAAAATTCTTGAGCAAAGTGGTGACATTAGTGAGCAGAATTTCCAAACACGTGACGGGTTTCAAACTAATTATGCATTTGCAAAGAAGAGGAGGAACAGATGCGATATCAATAGCCATCTTCTCAATCAATTTAATATCGTTGTTGATCAAAGTGAGCACAGAGTTAACATTCGTAGTGACGCATTTGGTGAGATCAGCGGTGAGGTCTTTTGCGAGCTGTTCCAGTTGTGCTTCACGGCCAATGATGCATTTTGAGATGTCAATTTCGAGTTCAGCGGCTTCCTGAGTCTTGTCCTTGATGAACTGGATAACGCCTCCAATTTCTACTTGAATGGATGCAATACCGTCTTCCAGAAATTTAATTTTTGCCTCCAGAATTATTTTGGTAAGGTTTGCAAGAGTACCCAAGGCTTGTGTGATGGTCCCAGTTACCAAATTGTTCAAGCTGGCAATGACTTCCTTGATCTCAGCGATTAGGTCGGTCACTGGCGCACCTAGGATTGTATTTTGGAGGGTGCTAAGAATAATTTCTTATAAGTTCAAGGTCAAACACTTTAAATTGATCGTTTTATTTTTTAAAAATCTGGTGTAGACACTACATTACTTTCTTATACATTTAAAACCAACTGGACTTGTATGACTTGTTCCTTGCATAAAACTACTTTGACAATTATTCGACATATAGATGTTAAAAATATTTTAGTTTTTGTTCCCATTGTAACTAAGATTATTGAAATATATTATTAAATAATATAATTTAGTTTTTCTGATAATTAGAAGCAAGTATAAGAAAAGTGCAAATAATATTTTATATTCTAAATATTTTTGCTAACATCTTTCATTTCAAACTTTTTTCACAGCTGATTGTATTTTTGCAAAAAAAAAATGGAATTTATTGTTTTGTGTGTCCAGTAAACTTCTTCTTCCAGTTTTTCAATTACATTCAAAATCAACCCAGCTCTTCATATTTTCGTGAAACTTGTAAATTCCAAGTTTGGTTCCATATCTTGTCTCGTTCATGAGATATTGCGCACACATACGTCCATCCATCCGTCCATCTTCACACACAGACATCATTGTGAAATTGTTCTTAACAAACTCAGTGGACACCTAAATATGTATTTACGCAAAAATATCGTCAGCGATTTTTTCATAATTGCAATACTTCCCTATACTAGGTATAAGATAGTAAAAAGATGAACTGTTGTACGTTTATTTTTTTTTGCTCTCCTGATGATATTCCACAAGAACAATTCATCCCAGTTAAATAGAAAAATGGAACTTTTATTTCAGAAAGCATGTGTATTCTATAAATATAGTAATTGTGAATATGGGACAATGCATTTTATAATTTTTGTACCATGTACAAAGAAAGGGCTCCCTGCTTACGTTCAGATTTGCTAACCAGAAAATATAGTGTATATACATATTTAAAATACATGTATTAAAGGATGAAAGACGTTTACCGTTTCCTTTAGTGTAGCTAGAATATGAGTTCAGATTTTGAATAATTCTTAAAATGCTTTTGTTGGTTCAGGATTCTAGGGTGGGGGCGGAGGCTTAAACACAACAAGCACACCTCTTGAGTGCGCCCCTGAGGTCAGTTTTACTGCCAGTGATGATTTCATCCACACAGCTGTCAATTTCACTGATAATTGCTCCAGTTGTTGATGCTGTGGTAGCAGCGATATTGGTGACACAGCCGACTAATTGGGTGGGGAGATCTTCAACTAATTTTTTAGCTTCATTAACAATTTCCACTATTTGCCTAGGTAGATTCGTGAGCATGGTGGTGACATCTGTGAGCAGGGTTTGTAAACAAATAATGGGTCTCAAACTAATTAAGCATTTGGAAAGTTTTACAGGAATAACTGTAACGTTGCCAACGATATTGTTAATGATTTTAATGTCGTTATTAATCAAGGTGAGCACGCTGCTGATAGGCTCAGTGACGCAATTAGTCAATTCAGTGGTGAGGCCAGATGCGAGCTGTTCGAGTTGTTCTGTACGACCAACAATGCATTTTGTGATGTCAATTCCGAGTTCAGCAGCTTGTTGTGTCTTGTCTTTGATGAACTGAACAACATTTCCAAATCCATCAGGAATGGCGGCAATGCCTTCATTCAAAATTTTCTCTTTTAATTCTACCACAGTGTTGATGAGATTTCCAAGAGTGGCCAAAGCATCTGCAATAGATCCATTTAACAATTCGTTTAAGCTAGCGATGATTTCCTTGATTTGGTCGATCAGTTCTCCTTTGGTCGCCCGAGTAGCAAGAACAACTTTTGTTGCAGATATTCCCTGAAAATAGGTAAATTTAATTTCATGTTATATACTATTTATTTTGGGTAAATAATTCCATGGTAACGCATTGGACTATGGATTATTAAATGTTGCCATTTTAAATTTACCCCTATGGTTGCCCGTCCGTTACCATATTTAGGGGCTAGGGACTGTGATCGGAACCGATATCTACTTTAAGCATATTATCACACCCAAATGACTGCGAGGGAACTTTAGTAAATATGCCACACTACAACTTGATGTCTCTGGCACCCTCACCGAAAGGTAAAAACGATTAAACGATTAATATTATTTATAATTAAATTCTAATTGAATATTATAAATTAATATTTCTTTATGCAAGTAAGTGTTTTATCTAGATATTATTTATTATTATTATTATTAAACATTACGCAACAGGCAAATGCCCAATTAAAGGGTAAGAGATGAAACGTATTCAATAAATGAAATATATTTCTTTATCTCGTTAATGGTGTTATGAAATATATTAATTTCACCCTCAATGATATTGAAAGAATTTACCATTTGATGAACAGGTGATTTAGATAACATATTTGATTTAGGAGTGTTTGGATAGAAAATATTTTTGTGTCTGGATGAAATTCTAGGAACTTGAATAAAGATTCTATTCATAATAAATGTACAGTCAAAAGTGTTGTTGATTAGTTTACGTAAAATAATTACAGCAGATATATGACGCCTTTGTTCAAGTGAGTTTAAATTAAATGCCTCAAGTAATGCTACCTGGGAAACTGCTCTGGGTGGGTAACAGCCCTCTAAATTATATATCGCAAATTTCATAAATTTTCTTTGAATATACTCTAAAGATTTAGCCTGATTACGATAAAGTGGATTCCATATTAAGGAACCATATTTTAAGTGGGGACGAACTAAGGATACAAATAAGAGACATAAAGCTTTTGCACTGTCAAACACCATCTGAATTACGTATCATGAAACCTTGAATGCAATTGAGATTATAAGTTGTACATGAGATGTGAAGGTTAATTTTGGGTCAAAAGTAATTCCTAGATCAAGTGAAATATCGGGTCGGTTTAATGCATAGTTATTAATTAAATATTCGAAATATATAGGACTATGTTTTCTAGAATAAGTCATACAGTAGCATTTGTTGACATTTGAAGAAAGTTTGTTATCCCTGCACCAATTGGAAATAATATCCAAATTTTTTTGAAGTTTTAAACAATCATCGATTGAAGATATATTACAAAGAAGTTTCAAATCGTCAGCATACAGTAAGTGCTCGGTATTAATGTTATCAGTGATATCATTTATGAAAATGTTGAATAACAACGGCCCCAGAATGGACCCCTGCGGCACGCCAGATTGTTGTGAAAAATACTGTGACCGAAAACCATGTACATTAACAAATTGAAACCGATCATTTAGATATGTTGAGAATAATTATAAGAGAGAGTTAGAGAAGCCAAAGAGTTTGAGTTTTTGCAGAAGAATGGTGTGGTCTAACCTATCAAAGGCCTAAGAAAAATATGTGTACACAACGTCAACTAGCCCCTGTTGATCCAAAGCTTCACATATTAACTGTGTTTTGCACATGAGATTTGTAACTGTTGACCTACCCTTCATAAAGCCGTGTTGGTTGATAGTAATTTGGCCACTTACATGACTGTAATTTTTGCATAATTGACTCAAAGATTTTGCTGAAATTAGATAATAAAGCAATGGGCCTGTAATTGGCAATATCATTCTTATCACCTTTTTAATAAATAGGTTTTAGCCCAGCTAGCTTCCACTTTTCCGCAAGTTTTTAAAATTAAGTTAAATATTATAGTAAGAGGTTCAATGAAAACAGAACAACAGTCTTTTATGATGAATGAAGGTAACATGTCTGGTCCAGTTCTCATACTGTGTTTCAGTTTCTCAATGGCTACCGCAACTTCATTTTTAGAGACTGAGTTGATACAGAGAGTGGAAATGTTGTTAGGGACAGAGAAATTTAGGCAGTTATTATCTGGATCGTCATTAAATGAGCTACAAAAATAATCTGCAAAACAGTCGACTATTGATTGAGCATTTTCGACGGATGTAGAATTGTAGCTCATAACAGAGGCAATGTTTGAGATGTTCCGTTTGCTATTTACGAATGTCCAGAATTTCTTGGGTTCAGCAATTATGTCATTTTGCATTTTATTACAGTAGTTCTTATAATCTGCATTTACTTCAGATTTAGTTTAACAAATTCTTGTTTATCTTCAAATATGTTAGTTTGCTTATATTTCTTCCATACCTTATATTTTAGTTTTATTTTATGAATTATTCTGCCTGTGAACCATTGAGTATAGGAATTAGTACATTTGCGCTATTAAGGTACATTACTATGTAGAGCATTATTAATAACGGAATAAAACCTGTCAATTAGATTATTTACATAACTTTCATTATATAAAAAAATCCCATTTATTATTTGCGAGATTTTTATAAAGCGATGAAAATTTTGCTTTATTACAACTGAAGCCATAATTGTTAACTGCTTGAAATTTTTTAGGATTAGATTCTATCAAGCTCAACCATTAATGGAGGATGATGTGAATACTCACAAAATAAGGAATCATCTGATTTATTAGAAGTCGACCATGATCATTGACTACGAAATTAAATTGTTTTAAGTTTAAAAAGCTCAAAAAAATTAAATATAGGAGCATTATTTACCTGGCGAGCTAAGAGAGTTAGCAGCCCAAACATAAAGAAACTTTTAGAGTACATTTTTGTTTCGTTTCGTACAAATGAAACTAAATCGGAATCCAATATTTTTTTCTCTCTTATATACCAGTAATTATCTGTATCAGAAATCAACCCACTTATGTTTAACTCTGAATTTTATGGTTATAGTAAACTTAATTCAACTAATTTTTTGTCATTTTCACTATTATTTTTGTTAATTAGGAAACATAATTTTCATTTTTTAAAGGGTGATAAATACAGATATTCAGAATTAAGAACTATCCAAAAAGTGCTAATTTCACATTCTATGTTTTATGCTCGCTCTCGAATAAAATACAAACAAAATACATAATTTTTATATTTACTTAAATATTAGCATTATTCCATAAATGTACAACGTAATAGAATTTTATAGATTTAACATTTTCATTTTAATAACTGTCGAAATTTATAGGGCTCTAAATCTGTATACCTATAATTTTGTTATAAAAATTCAATTTTCGTTTCATTTCAATCAGCCATTAATCAAATTGAGGAAATAATTTGTACTTGTTGAATGCAATTATTAATGATTTTAAATTCAAACTATTTATTTAAAATTTTGTAAAAAGAAATTTCGCCAAATGAAAATTTCACTACTATATTTCCTACATGACAAAAAAAAATTTGTATGCATATTTCTGACTAATCAACCATAATTAGTAATAAAATGCATAGTTATTATTCGTAACATTTGTAGAGAAAATATTGGTAAAACTGACATAATTCAGTTGATGTAGCTAAAAATAAATCTGTTAGTATCATAATGGGTAAATGGCATTATTAAAAATGTTATATTTGAATTCGTTGTGAAAAAGCATATTTCAATGCATTTTAGAAATTTGGATTTTTTATAATATTAAATTATAATAATCAACTTTTAAAAAATGTGCTATTGAAAATTATAAATACATAACTTATAATCTGAAACTGAAGCAGAATAAATATGTTATGAAGTGATATAATTACAATTGTTCTAACATTCTCAACTGTTCTATAAAAAGTAAAATAATATAAAAATTTTAGTAGAGCTAAGACAATTCTTTTAGTTTATTCAAAAATGAACTCATAATATTAGCCAATATGTATTTTATATAAGTTTATTATTTGGAAAAAGTGTCTGCAGGTAAATATATTATTATTATATACGAGTACCTAATAATTTTCAATTTTCGAGAAAGATGTAATAAACTATGTAGATTAAAATAAAACTGCAGCAGAATTAATCATGTGTCCTGTCATACTTCTAAAAGAAGATACTTAAGTTTCAATAAAAATGATCTTTCAATGGTTCTCTGTTTACCTGAGAAAGACATGTCTCTAAATGCTGGCGAATTTTTTTATGAAACTTTGCACTTTAAATAATTATCATTATGTCCATGTTCATGAATCATGATATATTATTTTGTAAATGTTTTTTTATTTTTAATTAGTCTTTATATCAGTACTCCGAAAAGAAATAATACTATTGACATCGTATTTGAACGTCATCCTATAAGTTCATGCCTTATTACTCCAATGACGCTATTAATCTAAATGATACAAGACAATCAAATATATATTTTTATCGTTATTACGCAAATTGTACACACATACGTATGGGTAGATATCACATTTTTATCTTTCAAAATCTAAAAACAAATAATGTAATCAGAGTGCGATATTTTGCGATATCAATCGATTTTAAATTCTATTTCAATACCATTCCATACTGACAATTTCTCGAACAAATATTTACAATATACTATTTTTCCTTACATTAATATGTTTGGGACCGTGACTATATGATTGATAACTGCACTTCATACGCAAAAATATACATATAATTTATGGGGATGTCAAATCTCTAAGCAGAATACCACACCCAAAGACAGGTAAATTTCTTCAAGATATATTTATTATGCTACTATTTGTACATATTTAACCACATTAATTTTGAATGTTGCCTAATTTTTATTTTCTGAAACGTAGTAAAAGGTTATAATACCGGAAAAAATCTATGTTTTCTTCGTGGAAATACATATTAGCAAATATTCATAAATTTTATCACTTACCTGCGAGATAAATAATAATAAGAGCAGGGAAAACTTATATATGCTCGTCATTTTACGACCGTGCAATAGGATTTTAAGTTTCTAGTAATAATTTTATTAGGCTTTATTTTTATAATTTTGTCTTGCAGTCACAATTTTGTGATAAGGCATGCTAAGATTAAGAAATTCAGCATTTCGTGCTTTTGTGTTTTGTATATGTAAATATTATATAAAATTACAAATTTTTATTGCAGTTAGTTTGAAAATAATATAAATGTTGAATATTATGTCACAAGAACAGGACAATTGATAAGAGTAAAATTGTAGCAAATGATTCATACCTACTTATTTTGCTTTGTTTCTCCAACGTTTTTAGACTCAAAATACATACATTATACATTTTTATTTACCTACTCGTATCGGGTCGCACTACATGCATGTACTTGTTTCTGAATATCTCTTTCAGATGTGTGTACTTTCAGTGATTAGTACCTATTTATACACATACACCCGCAGGACGAAACTTTAACAGGACCGCAGCTAGAGTGTGTTCTATTGTACAAATGTGTTCAAAAAGTTCCTGTTGGGGGGGGGGGGTACTTTTAAATCAAATACGGTTTGAGAGTTCTGTGGAAAACTATGAAGTAATAGTATATTGTACAACAAGCATGGAATGGTACTCATTTCCTACGAGCATGAAATGGACATTCCATGCGAGTTATACACTGTATGTACTTTTTCTATGTATTATTTATATTTTAACAGTAAATTTGCCCCATTCCAATATTTAACAGTTCTATATAAGTATCCTAGCAATGGCACCTGTACTGAAATGAAATGACGTGTATTGAAATACTCACAAAACAAATTCATTTCTCACGATAGCAACAACAAGCATACAATGAGCAGATTTCTAAGTGATTGTAGAAAAAATAATTTTAATTACAAACTGCGATTGTTGATTAATATAACTTTGGTTAACGGATTAGTTGTTGTGAAAGCTGTTAAATGCGGAAATATTTTTTATAACGAAAAAATTTTATAAAAAGAGATTATACGGGAAATACGTAATTGTCAAAATTTATAATAAAAATTATTTTATTTAAATCGGCACTTAAAAACTCAAACATTGTTATTAATAGCTCATAAATGGTCACTAAAATAACACATCATACGACGATTTTGAGCAACGCAGTATAGGCAACCGTAAAATAATTATTGTACAAGTAGCATAATTTTGGCAGATATATGACGTATTGTAATAATTTAAACGTAAAATGAAACAATATGTGCATAAAGAATTACTTAATTAATTCCGATGAAGGAATTGAGGACAAAACACATAATTTTAAGTTTTATTTACGATAACTTGAATGTTCGAGGTTGGCAACACTGAGTGTCAGTTCCAATTGACAACTGACTAATTTTAGATTTCAAATTAAATTTAATATGTATCGCGGCACTGAAGTTCCTTTTTATCACTAACATGGTTTATTTTCCTCGGCCCGACTTCAGTGCCTGGATACATAAATAAGTATTGTTTAATTGTTTTCCATAGAACTCCTTATCCGTAATTTTCTTTATAAAATCAGCTTTTCGTTTGCTTCTTACTCTTCTATAACGAACAAGTAAGCAATAAGTAGGTACTTGTTGAATACAGTTTTTAGTTTTAAATATTCTTCTTATTTACTTTTTTGGTCCAATTTAATTTGTGAAGGAACAATCACTATATAAAACAAATTTTTTTGTGATAAAAACAATTTCAAAATTTCAATCACAAATTTAAAAATTTTATTTCAACCTCTACCAGTTTCTACCCTACAAGGGTCTTCTTCAGGAGCTACAAACAGTTTTTTTGAATTAATTACAGAACAACAAAAAATTGCTTATTTAACATATAACAATTACTTACGTGAAAGTCAAACCATTAAAAATAAAATTTGTCAAAAATAAAAACATTTTAAAACAATAAATAATTAAAATAGGACATCGTTCTTAACTTAAATGGAGAAATCTTACTTAAAACTAATTAGCTACAAGGTTACACTTAATTTACATTTATATATTATACATGTTTGACTAGAATTATATTAGTTTCATTTATTTGACTTTTAGATTTGACTTTAAAATATTATTGTAAATGGTGCTTAGATTTGAAGTATCTGTTTTTAAATTTACATTATTTATGTCAGATTTTATATATAACATTTCTAAAGTTAAAAGTTAATCTTTTATTTTTATTTTTTTCCGAATCTAAATTGTTTGTATTTTCAAAGTCATAATTGTGCTTCATTAATTAAAAATTTTGTGAAAAAAATTAACTGATCTTTTAATGATCTTAAAAAAAGATCTTTTATTCCTCATCTAATCTAAAAAAATAGATCCGATTATAAAAATTGATCTATGAACTGTTCTAGAACATGTTAAACGTGAAGATCTAGATCATTTTAAAAATATGATCTGTCACAACACTGGTCATTATTAACTGCTATAATTTCTTTAGATATGACAAAGGCTTTCGCTAACTTATTACTAAATGTTTGTATGGAATTCAAGGTAGTTCATATGTTTGGGTTTTTGATTACATGTCAAATAGATGTCAATACACGAAACCACTTAATAATAATGATTGGGCATTTTCTAATAAACTTTTAAGTTGTCTAGGTTTTAATAATATAATAATGTGTTCCTGTTTCTCCTCCTGGGAGCATAGGGCCGGAATTCCACCGGTTTCAATGACCGAATGTTTTACTTGCATTAACGATGTTGCTGATGGTCAGTCAACAGACAACTGCAAGGGACCGCCGGCTTATAGTGACCTCCGAATCACTCAGACCCATCTGTGGTCACTTGTCAGAGCTACGAATTATAATTATTTTTTATAATTCGAGATGTATCGTGCGGGACGCGAACCCCGACCGTCAGATTACAGACTGTAAACCTGAGCGCTCTTAGCCTCTTGACCACCAATGGCTGTCTAGGTTTTGGCTCTCTATTATTTAATATTTTTATCTGTGATATGATACACTGTACCAGTACTATTCAAATTAAACATTGACCTTCCGTCACTTTTTTTATGGATAATGAGAATTAACTTCAAATAAATATCCAGAAATCAACAGCCATTGTATATGAAAGCAAGTTAAATAAAACTACGTTTAATAAATTAAATTTTAAATTACATATTAAATGTAATAAATTACACACTGTCTACAAGAAAGCTAGGTCTAATTATGTTGATACAGCAAATTTTATAAAGTATACTAGCTGGCTTTGTCAGTAATCATATTTTAAACTAAACATATTATGTAAATATAAGTATGTTTCAAATATAAAATCTAAGCCGGAAGTCCTTACTTTGTAATATGCTCGTATTAAATAAAAATATTTATTATCTTTATCTAATAATACAGATATTGTATACAGACATCATTAGCTGATGCTAAATGTATTGAAAAATTCAAAATACTTGTACCTGTTCGTTTTATTTTCTGTACTACCTAGACGAAGTGGTACTAGTAATTATAAATATTTTAAGTCCATGCAATGGATAAATATAAATAACTAACGCTTATTACATTTGTGTTATTTAATATTGTTAAAATACACGTACTAGAATATTTATATGAGGAGCAGGCAACATGACAAGTCTGTCAGTGCCACAAAATACGACTAAGCGATTTAAGCACCGTTTTTCTGAAGAGTTTGCTACATTGTACAACAAATTTAAATTGTTTTTTATCATGTAATTACCATTCAGTCATTCAAATTAAGTGTTTTGTTTTGCTATATAAGAGAGTTTAAAAAACAGCTTAGCTGACAACTCTTTCTTTTTGTCAATTTTATTGCTGAATAAATTATAAATTATTATTATTATATTTTGTATATAATTACGAAATTGTAATCGTTATTATTTTAGGTTTAGACATGTGTGACTATTATTACAAAATAAAAATGAAATTATAATAAAAAATATATTGATTATTTTAGTAGCAATCCGTTAACCGGAAGTGCTTGAAGTCATGAAGTACTATCATGTTTTCTACACATATCTCAATAAATAAGTTATTTAGGGAAATTATTCTAAAAGATGTAGAATTAATTATATTGCCTATAATTTTTATTTGAAAGTTTTTTGCTTCATTTTGTACCAACATAAGTTAAAATTTAAGGAAAGTTAAAGGCTGTCACATCAAAATTAAATTTACGGGCCATGTTACTGTTGTACCATTACAAATAATATTAGTAGTGGCGAGATGATTAGTTTTAAAAGTTCAGAATCAATATTACACATACATATCATTTATTAAATTTTCCAATTAATACAATAAAAAATATTTTATATTACCTACTCATTATTTCAAAGGTATATTCATTATTATCAATTACTTAATGTACAGCTGCGATAAATTCTGGAGCTTCATTAAATATTTTCGGCTTTATTTTGCTGAAGCATGCATCTAATTCTTTAGATAGAGTTTCGTGGATAGCAATGGTAGCTTTGCTAATTTCAGAGATTTTACCGGATAACTTCGATTTTAAATCAAATAAAACACTATGCAAGTTTTCTAAGCACTTTCTAGAGTTAACTTCACTTAAACATTCATTTGGTTTCGAGGAAGAAGCTTTTATACTATTTGAAATTAATTTCACAGTTTGGATGTCGTTGTCAGTTGCTTTAGTTGCTTTGTTGACTGAGTGAGTGATGCATTTTGTGAATACAAGTTGAATAATTTTAGCCATTTCATCTAGTTTTGCTATTTTCTCGACTGAGGATGATTCAGCTGACTTTGGTGATTGGTGATAATTTTTTATTTGTTTAAAAATGTCTGAAATCATTCTAGAACCCCTTATAATATATTCTTTTTTAAGGGTGTGATAATTATCTTTCATCTTAAGAAGTAAGTTCAGTAATTCATCCAATGGTCCCGATTTAATTCGATCCATTTGCTCAGCAATTGCTTTTGTTTTTTCGTAGAATTCCTCATCGCTTTGTATCGCTTTTACTTTCATTGTTACCTGTAATTATAATTATGTATGAAAATAATTTGTATAATAGAATTTTGGCGGACAAAACAATATTTTCAACGTCAGCAGAACACGATATTTGTCTCAAAAAATTTTCCGAGAAACTGGTGTTTATAAATATATAACTGAATTTGAATGCTTAACACATTAATATATTTTCTCATTAAATGTCGGATGTAAGTGATTTTTATACATTTTTAATTTTTTTTCAGAATAAAATAAGTATCTTTAATTGCAGACATGCCCCAAATGTGCAACGTTTTACCCATCGAGGAACATAACTGCAATTGCAGGCATCATTTTGAACATAAAATTTAGTTATAATTAAAATATATTATAATTCTACAAGCAGATAACGAAAATAAAAAATATACTTTTGTATAAATTTTTGTCATTCCACTAATAATGGACCTAGGCGAAATCAAGCACCAATTGGTTAACTGCCATTTACATTAATGATAAGTAATGTACAAAATTGCTGCAATTGTTTCCAATTGCAGTCTTGTCCGAGAATGTGTTAAAAAAAAACTTGACGAGTGGTTGAAATATAGAATAGGTTTTAATTTAAGGTTATTCAAAATTGGAAGCAGAGATAAGAAAGAATAACATATTTCATTAAATATTAGTGGTTAACTTACCCTTCTGGCTTTAAAATTATAGAAGAAAGTTTTGAGCAGCGTCATATAATTTAAAATTTTGTTACAGTGTCTTTTCTTGTTCACGAGATAGAGCGCATGTGGACAAACATCCTTTCATTCATAATTGATGATGATAATTTTTTTATGTATTAGTAAGTACAAAGTAGTAAGTATAAAGTACAAAGTTTCAAGTAAGATGACGAGGATGTGGAAACAATTTTTCATAAAGGTATTATTATAAAAATATATGCATGTAAAACCTTACAAAACTAATGTAAGCAAAATGAGAAAAGCACAAAATATTGAAATAAATACAAAAAATTTATTTTTTATTTAAACAGTTTCAGTACAATTAAGTTTCGTTAGACAACCTTTATGGGATTTAGCCCGCTAAAACAATATTATTTGTACTCGATTTAATTTCAAAAGTATATAGGAGTATATAAATATATAAAGAGTTCACAAAAATATATTATATATAATTATTTCAGAATAAGATACATACCGATAAAATAATGAAAATATAAAATATTGTATTCATTTTTCTCACTAGTTAAAATATGTTTCTCAATTTAATTAACGGAAATATTTGATCAATATTTGCGTAATGTAATTTACACAGGTATATATTACTGATTGTTATTTATTTAAAACATAAATAATAATTTTGCTACGTGATTTCGTGACTTTTATGCAATAAGTGATTACAAATTCTGAAACATAAATAAGTGATATCAGTGTTACACAATTTTATATTGATAAATAAACCTTGTACCTATATCTCAACATTGTTCGAAGATTATATATGTTTACAATTTTTACAGTTTTAGAAAATGTTCATAGTGAAAATTTAAGCACTTCCTCCAGAGATAGCATCATCAGCGCATGATCCAATTTCTTTGATAATGGCTTGAGTCTGAGTTGCAGTCGAAGTAGAAATGTTTTCGACGCACTCAAGCAATTGGACAGGCACATCTCCAGCTAAAGTTGTAGCTTCATTAACCATATCCAGGATTTGCCCAGGCAAATTCTTGAGCAAAGTGGTGACATTAGTGAGCAGATTTTCCAAACACGTGATGGGTTTCAAACTAGTTATGCATTTGCTAAGAAGGAGAGGAACAGATGCGATATCAAGAGCCATCTTCTCAATCAATTTAATTTCGTTGTTGATCATAGTGAGCACGGAGTTAACATTCGTAGTGACGCATTTGGTGAGATCAGCAGTGAGATCTTTTGCGAGCTGTTCCAGTTGTTCTTCACGGCCAATGATGCATTTTGAGATGTCAATTCCGAGTTCAGCAGCTTCCTGAGTCTTGTCCTTGATGAACTGAATGACGCCTCCAATTCCTCCCTGTATGGATGCAATACCGTCTTCCAGAAATTTCATTTTTGCCTCCAGAATTACTTTGGTAAGATTTGCAAGAGTGCTCAAGGCTTGTGTGATGGTTCCAGTTACCAAATTGTTCAAGCTGGCAATGACTTCCTTGATCTCAGCGATTAGGTCGGTAATGGCAGATCTCTGAGCGAGTTCAGTTTTACTGCCAGTGATGATCTCATCCACACAGCTGTCAATTTCACTGATAATTGCACCAGTTGTTGATGCTGTGGTTGTAGCGATATTGGTGACACAGCCGAATAATTGAGTGGGGAGATCTTCAACTAATTTTTTAGCTTCATTAACAATTCCCAGGATTTGGCTAGGTAGATTCTTTAGCATGTTGGTGACATTAGTGAGCAGCGTTTCCAAACAAGTAATGGGTTTCAAACTAATTATGCATTTGGAAAGTTTTACAGGAATAACTGTAACGTTGCCAACGATATTGTTAATGATTTTAATGTCGTTATTAATCAAGGTGAGCACGCTGCTGATAGGCTCAGTGACGCAATTAGTCAATTCAGTGGTGAGGTCAGATGTGAGCTGTTTAAGTTGTTCTGTACGACCAACAATGCATTTTGTGATATCGATTCCGAGTTCAGCTGCTTGTTGGGTCTTGTCCTTGATGAACTTAATAACATTGCCAATTCCACCAGTAATGGCGGCAATGCCTTCATTCAAAATTGTCTGTTTTAATTCTACCACAGTTTTGATGAGATTTCCAAGAGTGGCCAAAGCATCTGCAATAGGTCCATTTACCAATTCGTTTAAGCTAGCGATGATTTCCTTGACTTGGTCGGCCAGTTCTCCTATGGTCGCTCGAGTAGCAAGATCAACTTTGGTTGCAGATACTCCCTGAAAATATGTACATTAAATTTTATGCTATATACTATTTATTTTGGGTAAATAATTCCATGGTAACGCATTGGACTATGGATTATTAAATCCACAATTCGAATCCCACTGCTGACAGTTGCCATTTTAAATTTACCCCTATGGTTCCCCGTCCATTACCATATTTGGTTTGGGCACTCGGGACTGTGACTTGAGGGTTGGGAACTGATATCTACTTTTAGCATATTACCACACCTAAATTTCGCTATGAAATATTTTTTTAATACAATACGGCATTGTGGGATGGATGACGGCGAAGGAACTTTAGTAAATATGCCACACTATAACTTGATGTCTCTGGCATCACACCGAAAGGTAAAACCGAATAAACGATTAATATTATTTACAATTAAACTCTAATTTTAAATTTAATGTTATGAATTAATATTTCTTTATGCAAGTTAGTATTTTGTCTAGATATTATTTAAATATAAAAACTTTATTTACCTGGCAAGCCACGAGAGCTAGCAGTCCAAACATGAAGAAACTTTTAGATAACATTTTTGTTTCGTCTCGTACAGATGAAACTATATCGGAATCCAATTTTTTTCTCTCTTATATACCAGTAATTATCTGTATCAAAAATCAACCCACTTATGTTTATCTCTAAATATAATGATTATAGTAAACTTAATTCAACTAATTTTGTGTCATTTTCACTATTATTTTTGTTATGTAGGAAATATAATTTTCATTTTTTTAAAGGTAGTAAATACAGATATTCAGAATTAAGAACTATCCAAAAAGTACTAATTTGACATTCTATGTTTTATGCGCGATCTCGAATAAAATACAAACAAAATACATAATAATTTTTATATTTAGGTACTTAAATATTAGCATTATTCCATAAATGTACAGCGTAATAGAATTTTATAGATTTACATTTTTATTCCAATAACTGTCAAAATTTATAGGGCTCTAAATCTATCTATAATTTTGTTATAAAAATTCAATTTTCGTTTGCATATTACTGAGCCATTAATCAAATTGAGGAAAAATTAGTATTTGTTGAATGCAGTTATTAAAAATTTTAAATTAAAACTTTTTATTTAAAATTATGTAAGAAGAAATTATCGCCAAATGGAAATGGCACTGCTATATTTCCTACATGATAAGAAATACCTATTGTATGCATTATTCCGACTAATCAACCACAATTAATTTCATCTAATGCTCAGATTATTATTGTTTTGTGTCCAGTGCACTAATATTATTCTATAAGAAAATTTTAAATAAAATTGATAGCTAGGTATTATTCGTGATATTTGTAGAAAAAATGTTGATAAAACTGACATAATTCTGTTGCTGTAGTTTAAAATTAAATGTTTCATAACAAAATGGGTAAATGGCTTTATAGAAAATATTACGAATGTTGTATTTATATTTGTTGTGAAAAACTTATATCAATGTATCTATTGCAGTCATTTGGATTTATTTTTTAATATTAAATACTAATAATCAGCTTTTAATAATATGTACTATTCAAAATTATAAATGCATGACTTATAATCTGAAACTCTAGCAGAATAAATATGTTGTGAAGCGATTGTTCTAAAATTAGTAGAGCTACATAAAACAATTCTTTTTTCCTATTTCCCGTACACAAAGACAATTTCGTGACACTGCTTTTCTCAAAAACAATGATACAAAATTGAATTTTGATGGGCCCCGCGAGCAAAGCCCCTTGGTGACCAGTGGTAAATTAAACATGCTGTACATTTTTATTTTTATTGAATTTATGAACGAGAAATAGGAAAAGTAGTATGAACAACTCGTGTTACAATTCCTAATTGTAATGCTCGTATTTTGCGCCTGCGGCTCGTTTACGCAAACTATACTCGTATTACAAAAAAGGTCATTGTAACACTAGTTGTTCAATATACTATAGTTTATACAAAAATGAGCTCGTAATATTAGCCAATATGTATTTTATGTGTCTACAGATAAATATATTATTATTATATTCACAAAAATGATCAATTTTCGAGAAAGATGTAATAAACTATGTAGATTAAAATAAAACTGCAGCAGAATTAATAATGTGCCCTGTCATATTTCTAAAAGCTGATATTTAAGTTTCAATAAAAATGATCTTTCGACTTGGTTCTCTGTTCACCTGAGAAAAACATGTCTCTAAATGCAAGCGAATTTTTTAATGAAACTTTGTACTTTCAATAATTATCATTATGTCCATGTTTGTTCATGAACTATATTATTTTGTAAATGGTTTTTTTTTTAATTAGCCTTTATATCAATACTCCGAAAAGAAACAATACTATTGACATCGAATTTGAACGTCATCCTATAGGTTCATGCCTTATTACTCCAATGACGCAATTAATGCAAATGATACAAGATAATCCAAATATGTATCTTTTATCGTTATTACGCAAATACGTTTCAGTAGATATCATATTTTTATCTTTTTAAATCTAAAAACAAATAATGTAATCAGTGTGTGATTTTTTGCGATATCAATCGATTTTAAATTCTATTTTCACAGATGACAATTTCTCGAACAAATATGTACAATCTACTGTTTTTCCTTACATTAACATGTTTGGGACCGTGACTATATGATTGATAACTGCACTTCATATGCAAAATTATACATAAAATTTATGGGGATCTCAAATCTCTAAGCAGAATACCATACCCAAAGACAGTTAAATTTCTTCACAATATATTTTTATTTGTACATATTTAACCACATTAAATTATAAATATTACCTAATTTTTATTTTCTGAAACATAGTAAAAGTTTATAATACCAGCAAAAATCTTTTTTTTTCGTGGAAATACATATTTGCCTGTTCCTTAAATTCCTTTATGACCATCTTCTCAAAAACGTCAGTTCTGATGAATAGAGAAATGGACGGATGTGTCTCCGTATTAAGCATATTTGAAACAAATTTTCAATAATACGCTTGAAACCAATGTCAAAAAATATAACACTTTATTTAATTATTACACCTTAATTAATTATTAAAAGTGCATAATTTTTTGTTTAACGTCAGACCGACTAGTGATAGACATTGCGCGCGCATAATCTTGGCCATCTTGGCATTGAGTGTCGTGTTCTGTCAGTTGTATTATTTTTTATTAGTTGTAATCTTTATATTCTTGTTAAAATTATAATTATGGTTATAAAATATTTCTTCGTGACAAGCTGTGAAAAACAGCAAAAAAAATTAAAAATTATTTTTTATTTCAGCGCTGTTCTGTCATCACGTATTATGACGTCACATGGCTTTATATAGAATTTTTAGTAATTCATTACAGGCTTAATTACATTACATTATAGATGAAAACATGAAAACTATTCATATATTAAAGTCTATTTTTGAAAAATTAAACAAAAAAAATTGGTTGAAGAGCTTATAGTGTTGATTTTGGTCATAATTACGCAACCGGGAGTGGAAGTTTACCAGGCACAAAACAAAAACTTCAATTTTATTCAAATACAGAATCAACTGCGAATTAAAGATATGGGCAATAATAAAAAAAAATGTTATTAGCAATTTTCTTGTATTTGTCTCTAATCTTTTGAAGTACAATTTTATATGTTAATTAATATAATATACAAATAATTTTATTGATCTTAAAAAAATATTTCCTTCAAATATATAAAATATATGTATGTATTATACTAAAATCAGACTGACTTATTTTCTATTAGAATTAAAGTATTCATACATGTATGGTACGTCATATTTCACCGCACGAGTTGTTTTCTTAGGTTCTCTTTTTTATGTTGTAATTACCTTTGTTATATATTATACAGGATGCCGACTATGTATGGAATATAGTATATATCTCGGTAAATATTGATTTTATAAAAAAGAAATGTAAATAAAAATTGTTTAATATTTTATTTTGCATAATAAGACAGCATTAATAATGAATAACACATACATTTTTTTTTAAATAGCAATGTACCCTTTCATTAGGCTCATTTGATAGAGAATGGATGTACACTGATAAAAATGTTTTCTTGACACAAACTGGTTCCTCTTAAATGAAGAGAAAAATTGATTTGAATAGTGCCAATTCGATTTCGTTTTCATTGAAATCTTTTGTAGGTTTAATAAATATTCTTGTGTGAAAATTAATTTAGTTTCGAAGGAACATATCAAAGTATTCACTGAGAATTATTATGGGGAAGAATTAGTTTGAATAGGAGTAGTTTTAATACAAAATGATAACGTTTAAAATAAAAACGTTTTGTTTAAATTTAAAACTTCTTTTTCATTATTTCTAAAATTAAAATTTAAAATATATTCATTTTCTTTCAAAGCAGAAATTGAAGATAAATAAAATTTATATTCAAAATTAATATTTTTTTGAATTGAACCTAATAATTTTGTAAGAAATAAAATTTTCTTCAACGAATGCATACGAAAGGCAAACTAAAAATTTTCTTGAAATAAGAAAATATTTTTATGAGTGTATGAAAGATTTGTTAAAATGTAAAATCGTTATGTTACACACATTTTTCTTAAATATTTGTAATAATAATAGTTATTTGTTTAACTAGGTACCAAAATAACAGATTTACAGCAGAGGCTGCCGTTTCATTAAATGCTACTGAAGCTGTAAATTTGTGTTTGGTGCCGTGTTGCACACGTTATTTTTTGCCGCTTTAGAATTAATATTAATTTAGTGATTATTTTAATAAATATCTTAACGGTAATCACCATAAGATTACGTTGCCATGCGTTTGTTGAACGGTTGCTATGCATTTGTTGACGATTATTATGTTTTTCTTGAGCGGTTGCTCTATACAATATTTATGCAACCTAGTTAGTAAAAGTGACACTTTACATACTGTTAGTTGTCACATTTTATGTCAATCGGCAACAGTTTTTTATTATGTTCTTTTTAATAAATAATGGATTTATTTTTGATTTGGAAAATTTTTCTTAATCTGGTTATTTTTTCGGAACAAATCTGGTGAAATATTTTTTATTGACGCTGACGAAGGGCCAAGTTTACCGTATCAGCATTGTTTGTATGGTTATCGTTTTAACTTTGTGGCAGTTTATTGTATTTATTTGTTTTATAGTATATTTTGTCTTTGACAACAGTAATATTTTTATGCAGGTATGTTTTAAAATAGCTAGAAATAACAAATTCAAAATTACTTTATACTTTAACAGCTATAAAGTCCACATATCTGAAGTATTTGGAAAAGGAACATCTAAGTGTTGCAAATGGATACATGGAGGAGTTAAAATTTATAAAATTTACTGATCCGTTTACTGTTTAAGATCATGAACTTGTGTTGTATGCCCCTTCATTAGTGTAATATTTTTTATGCTTTTTAAGTACGTCTATGCACGCAGGCCCATTTTTATGATGTTTTTCTGTAAGTGTTCGTCTATATTTTAGTAATAGTCGAAATAGGTTTGTAAAGACAACTTTCGCTCATTGTACTCTTGAATAAAGTGGCGTACGCAGAGGGGGGTGAGGGGGCGAATGAGCCAACTAGATCTTTTTATAAATATATATTTTTAACGGATATTGGTCAATCTGGTAATATAAATACATAATTTTCCTTTAATAAATGGAGTAATACATTTTAATAGTTCATATTTGATAAATTCTAAAATGCACTACTGCATTCGATATCTATTGCTGCGCAAATGTAATAGCAGCAGCAGTACTGTTTTGAACGCACATGAACAAACGTAAATACGAGTAGTAATGGCAAACTTATCCAGGTGGTAGTACTAATGCTCGTACTCTGAGGAAAAATTTACAATGTAGACAAATATTGGTAATTTAAAGTGGTTATAATATAAACAATGGTTTAATAATTCTTTATCTAATTGCAGTGTTATAAATACAGATAAGAAGAAAATTAAGAAAATGTTTTTTTATTGATATTCTCAAATTATTATTTTTATACGGTTTAAACATGAACCGGCAAGGGATATTGTAAGTATGAGAAATTAAATTACTTAAAAATATATATTTATAAAAAGTAAATATAAAATGTGACACAAAAATAAAAGCAGAGTGATAAAATATAAATACCCTCTATCTATTTCGCTAACCCCTCCCCCCCGCCCTTAGGGATCGCCAATGTCTTGAAACCCTTTTTAATTCCGTCGTACTTTAATCCCTTTAAGCAATAAAGTTCTAACATTCCCAAAATTCCTAAATAACCTAAAAATATAATAAATGTGTTCAATTCCTTCCTGTCATAAAGAATCCCTGGCCTAGTTTAGACTTTGAACAATCCATTTTAGGGTTGTATGTAACCTATTTTTTATGATTATGTATATATTAGATTTTTAAGATATATTTAGTCAGTTAGTCAGGATGTTTTGGTAGAATTGCGAATAGATGCTGTGATTTCTGTAGCTAGTATGGACATTGTGTTGACTCACAGCACATAAAGTGCTTAATGAAGTTATACAATTCCTTAAATGTCTACAAATATTTTGAGGCAGGATTTGTAGAGATGCGTTGTACCTGTTTTGGTAGTATTTCATTTTATTTATTGTCAATTTATCCCTTTTTATTAAAGCAAGCCATTTTGCTTATCGCTTTTCTCTTAAAATATTTAAAAGCACTAAAAACCTTTGATTTAAAATAGTGGGAATGGAATGAAATGAAAATTTATCACGGTGTGACAGTAGCCAATAATAATGCTAGGTGTAGTTATTTTTTATAATATGTATTAATAAAAAATATAAATTAACACAAAATTTTAATTAAAACACTAAAAACTTAGAAGTAAAATTCTACATATTCTACGGGTGACAGATCTTTGTTTGCCATCTACTGCTATATTGAATCCCAGTGTGACGTAGTGTTGAATTGATTTATAGCATCTAATTTATTTTCAAGTTTCTCAAAAAAAGAAGCGATGCTAAATTAAAGTTTTAGAATTTAGATCATTTCATTTTAATGTTTGATTAGTTCGAATATAAGTTGCACGAAATGGGCTAAAGTAAAGTACGGATGATCATGAATTTGGACACGAAGTTAACAGCAGCTCCAAAAATTATAATTATAATTATCGGAGGGTGCGGCTCCCCTGGCTACGTGCCTGTGCGAATATATAATTCCAGATCTTTTTATCACACTCTAATTACTTTCTCTAGCACTATACTGAACAAGGTTGAATATATCGGGTCACCCGGCCTCAAGCCTTTATTTACTTTGAAACTTTCAGAGCAATACTCATTTATTGATACCTTATTTTGAGTTCTGTAAGGGTCATATTTATCAAACTGATTATTTTTTCAGGTATTCCTATCTCTCGCATTGCCACATATAATTTATCTTTGTTTATAGAAACGTACGCTTGTTCGAAGTCTATAAAAATTATATTATCTGTTATGGTAACTTTGTAATTTGGAGAAATAAAATTAATTGAAAAATTCGTTGATTCACTAATTTTAATTGTAATAAATTCAAAATATTCATCAAATTACAACAATTTTAAACAAAAATTGTTTATTTCTCATTAATTAAGATCATAATCATGATGATCAGTATAACGAACTATATTTTTTTAATTATTCTTCAATAATTGCTTTAGAGCTGGTTAATATCTAAAAGGCATTTTAAAATTGCTTATATAAATATTACAGAAGCATTTTAGAATACTACACAAAAAAAAATATTTGCGATTTGTTAATTTTGCGGTTGTGAAGTATTTTTAGTTTATGACAAATATATTGTGTTAAATTAACAGTTTGTACAAATATGACAATTTTTTAAATATAAATTTTGTTAATTCTGAATTTTAAACAAGAAAAATTGTTATTTTTATTTATTTGCTGGATTTATAAAATTTAACAAAAACACCCGTCAATAATAACAAGTAAAAATTGTTAAAGAAAGTTTATATTCTTTGTGACACTTTAATTTGTTATAGTAATTATGATTTAGTCAAAAGCACATAAAAACAAATGTTAATAATTACTATATTCATTAATATATTTAGGTCCGAAATACACAAAAGTAATTTGTTACTTGCTAACAAATTTGAAAGTTGTTAAATTAACAAAAAATAACTATAGATCGTTTGGGACTAAAAATTTTGTCAATTTTGATCATAACTTTTTTATTGTGTAGAGAAAATATTCATACAGTGAAAACAAAGGACTTCAAAAACCTAATAAAAAACAGAGTTTGCAACCAATATCTCTGAACTTCGTAATAATAGAAGTATTGGCAATATTATTTTTATTATTTATCGTGGGATCTGGCTTACAGTGTTTGTTAATAGTGTGAATAGTGATTTTTTTGCCAATTATTGTTTAATTACTTCATGAAACAAAGTTAGTAATGGTGAGACAATTTTTTGAGACATTTGTATGTGCATAAAAGATGTATAAACCATTGAAAAATTAAAAAAGATTAATTACATTTTAAGAAATTACTTTTAATATCACACAGTCACAGTCGATAAAATGCCCCGAAAACTATCTAACCACTTATAGTACAGGAATAAAGTAATATCAAATAATAAAAGTGTTTCGCATAGTTTAAGTATATATTTGAAAATATATTCTGTATGTTTCACTACATTGTATGGTATTTGAAAATTATTGAAGCTCTTTGATATATTTAGATATATCTGGTACACTGGCGAAAAAATTCATTTAAATTAAAATGTATTGAGATTAACTTCATTTAAGCCCTTCCTGCAGAAATAGCATCATCAGCGCATGATCCAATTTCTTGGATAATGGCTTGAGTCTGAGTAGCAGTAGAAGTAGAAACGTTTTCGACGCACTCAAGCAGTTGGACGGGCAAATCTTCAGCTAAAGTTGTAGCTTCATTAACCATAGACAAGATTTGTTCAGGCAAGCTCTTGAGCAAAGTGGTGACATCATTGAGCAGGTTTTGCAAACATGTGAGGGGTTTCGGACTAAGTATGCATTTGCTAAGTTTGAGAGGAACAGATGCAATATCAGTAGCCATCTTCTGAATCAATTTAATTTCGTTGTTGATCATGGTGAGTACGGAGTTAACATTTGTAGTGATGCATTTGGTGAAATCAGCGGTGAGGTCTTTTGCGAGCTGTTCGAGTTGTTCTGTACGACCAATAATGCATTTTGAGATGTCAATTCCGAGTGCAGCAGCTTCCTGAGTCTTGTCGTGGATGAACTGGATGACCCCTCCAATTCCTCCTTTGATGGCGGCAATACCGTCTTTCAAAAATTTCTGTTGTGCTTCTATGATTGTTTTGGTAAGGTTTGCAAGAGTACCCAAGGCTTGCGTGATGGTTCCAGTTACCAAATTGTTCAAGCTGGCAATGACTTCCTTGATCTGAGCGATTAGGTCAGAAATGGCAGATCTCTCGGCAAGTTCACTTTTGCTACCAGTGCTGACATCAACCAAATCAACTTTTGTTGCAAATACTCCCTAAAAATATTTAAGTTATAGCGTGTTCGAATTTGCGTGGCGATTGACTTGACTTGCTAATGGGATAAGCCAGCCCTAGCCAGCGGGGTGCAAGTTTGTCTGATGTTCAGGAGTGGATTATTATAATTTTTGGCTTAGATGCTTCAAATCTCCGAAATTTTTAATACGATTATCTTTTCATTTGTTATAATAAAAGAAGGTGTACCGGTTAAAAAACAAAGAAGTGATGCTGGAAAATCGAGAATTTTGAATGATTTTCAAAAAGATGTTATTCGTCGGAAAATACATTCGCTTTACAATGAAAATATATATCCTTCACTAAGATTATTGCATCAAAAATTAAAAGATGAATGTAATATTACTTGTGCAGTTAGTAGTCTTCGCAGTGTTCTCCTAAGCATGAAATTAAAGTTTAAAAAAATTGATAAACGTCAAGTTTTGCTGGAAAGAATATGTCAATGGCGGCATCAATACTTGACAGATTTAAAAAAGTTTCATGAAGAGAAACCTAGATGAAACATGGTATGATACACACGGCACTAAATCTAAAAGTTGGACTGATGGTAGTGAGAATTGTGTTGCGAATATTCCAGTTTCACGGAGTAAACGGATAATTATTCTTCACGCGGGGAGTGAGCAAGGATGGGTGAATGGTGCTGAATTATTGTCGGGTCACAACATGGGAAACGCTTGTCTGGATAACCATGATAATATGACGTCTAATATTTTTTAGGAGTGGTTTGGCGGTCAATTATTACCAAATATTCCAGCAAATAGTGTAATAGTTATGGATAACGCTAGTTACCATTCCAGGCAATTAATTAAAATACCCACTAAATCTAGTAATAAAACAGAAATTAAAGAATATTTGTATCATCATGATATATTTTTTGAAGAATCGTACAGTAAAAGTGAATTATTGGAAGTAGCACAAACAAAACTTGTTAAAAGAATGCACGTGGGCGATACAGTGGCACAAAAATATGGTCATACTGTATTAAGACTGCCTCCGTATTACTGTATATTAAATCCTATAGAACTAATTTGGGGACAATTTAAAACAAGTATTAGACGAAAAAATGTTACACCAGCCGTGTGCGCTAATGTTGTGAAATTAATTAAAAGTGAAATAAATAATATTAGTGACTTAAATTGGGCTAGTAATGTTCGGCATGTGATAGACATAGAAAACAGTTACTTAAATTTCAATAATATTATTGATGAATTTATTATAAATGTTGGACAGTCAAGTGACGACACTGGTGATATTGTTATCGATTAATCACCTAAGTAAAATAACATAGATGTAAAATAAGTTTTTTTATTAATATATGTTTATATTTACTGAACGACAATGACAATACTGTATTCATATTTAATTTTATTAAAATTTTTCATATTTTGATATTACTTGTGTTTGTTTGTGTAAAACTCATTTGAAAATATTATCCAGTACAACCCTGTAAAGTAGTCCCTCATAAATTTCTTTAATCTTCTTATGGAATACCTGCTGAGAAACACTAATGGAATCAATCGCCACGCAAATTTGTACAAGCTATATAAATTATTTACAATTGCCAGATTAAACAGCTACGATTAATATATTGTAAGGGTAATTATGAATTGAATATTATAAATTCATATCAATGCATGCAAGTAATTATTCTAAAAATGATTTAAATATACATTTTATTTACCTGGCAAGCCAAGAGAGCCAGCAACCCAAATAAGAAGAAACCTTTAGAGAACATTTTTGCTTCGTCTGTCGCAGATGACACTATATCGGATTTTCAATTTTTTCTCCTTATATAGCAGCAATTATCTGTATCAAAAATCTAACCACTTATATTTATCTTTCAATGTTATTATTTGTTACAAAAATTACTTTATCTTATTTTTATATTGAATTTAGCGTTATTTGTTTATTTTTTTACTACATACCTTTACCAATATTTTCGTAACTAAAAATAAAAACAATTTCTGGAATGCAGTCACAAATATAAAATTTTATTTCAACCTCTACCGGTTTCTACCCCACATGAGTCTTCTTCAGGATGCGAAAGCCAAATATTAAAAGTAAAATTTGTCAATAAAAACATTTTAAAATAATATATAATTAATAAATAATTAAAAACGGACATCGTACTTAGCACACATGGCATATCTTTGAAGATTTTGTTTATTAATTATTTATTATTTTAAAATGTTTTTATTGACAAATTTTACTTTTAATGTTGGACTTTCGCCTTCTGAAGAAGACCCATGTGGTGTAGGAACCGGTAGAGGTTGAAATAAAATTTTATATTTGTGACTGCAATCCAGAAATTGTTTTTATTTTTAATACAATCCCAGTCAAGAATTTTACATATTATTTTTTTAAATGTTAGCGCAAACAAATGTAGAAATATAATAATATAAGTTTACTTAAAATATATTGGTTTCTTTTTAATAATAAAAACAAAGGAATTTATAAAAAGTAAAATAAAAATTTCAATTATAATATAAATAAATGTGAAAAAATTATTTTTTTTATAGAATATTCATTCGGCTTTTATTTTTCCATCAATCTTGATTCTTTTATAATACTTCTATATTAACGTTTTCATTTAACCCATATTGTGCTCACGATGACACACTGATACTAAATTATTAACAGTAATTGAATATTGAATTAATCAATAGGTAATAATAATTTTAATAAACGTCAAATCAATACTGATTTTTGAGAGTTATGTCTTGTAATAATTAATAATTTACCTACACACTACGCATGCGTGTGGTAAGTTTTAAAAATGAGCAATCACTTATATATTTTACCTGACCAAATAAGTGAACGGACTGGTCACGGTAAATGACCTACATCACTATTTTTCTCTAATTTTGATAAATACAATTATTTAAAAAATTTAACCGATAAAAGTATTTACTTTATACGATTTGTTTGAAGAATCATGTAGGTACAGTCTGTGCTTTGGTTTAGTTCATACAAAAACTGTTTTGTGAGGTTGAATTTGTTACTCTTTCCTAAATAAGAGAATAAAAAAAATTGAAAATAATGTCTGAGTCAAGTTCAGACAAAAAATACCGTAGAATTTACCAAACTATTTACTAAGGCGAGGATGTAAAATGCATTTTCTGAAAATTTCAGAACAATTAAGAAATTCAACTTGATTATTTACTAAGCAATTAGATGTATTTACCACACCAAATGGTGCTTCTTTTCCTCAGTTTACCAAATATTTCGGTACATTCTACTGTAAAGGTTTTTTCGTGTACCAAGTGATATTGAATAAACCGCAAAAATGCATTATTATTCGTGATTCCAGAAAAATCAGAAGCTAATTATGATTTGGCATACTAAAACTTTGAGAAATTGTTCGAAGGAAAAAAGTAGAACATATTAACGAAAAAGTTTTGGTGACTATTGCTGAGAATTGAACTTTCTCTAAAAATTAACATTGATATTAAGAAATATACTAGTTTATATACTTTTTAGAGGGGCATGCACACGGGTATGATAAAAAAATTAAATGTTTCGTTCAAAGAGGATATTTCAAAATTTTTAAAAGAGGCTGATGGAAAGATATTTTTAATGGTAAAGACATGCGGAAATAATGCATTTTTAAATATTGTCTTTTCATATGTGTTCACATGCACAAGTCATGAGTTCGAATCTGGCTCGGTCTGTATTTTTTCTTGATTGGCCTAGATCAGGATCCATTCCCATCATTCCAAATTGGAATACAATGGGGTCGTTTACCATAATTTTTATTAAGAAACTCTCTAAATTGGAGACTATCTACACTTTTAAAATGTCTTAATTGTTATTCATTAAGCCACAATGACTTTTTTTTTAATGTTGTGACAGCATTGTAGAGGTGTTTGTGAATCTCAAACAGTAGAGATTGTTAATAATTTTATTCACATAAATATGCTAAAAAAAAAATACTTAACGACTCTATTAATTTGGCAACCCCTAAGCTATCACGCACCAGTTAGGGGCTGTAACAAAAACTTGCACCGCGGGGGAAAAATGTCATCTACGTAATGTACGTTATGGTAATGTATAGAAAAAATTTAAAGATACTGTGTATGAATGGCCATCTAGGGGATATAACTCATAGAATTATGTACAAACAAATAACGTACTTAAATTTTAGATTGCAATGATCGTTGTAAAAGCTGGTGCATGTTGAAAATCCGAACTGACATTTTTATGTGTTGAAGATGTTATAGATTTAATCATATTTTCATATTCCGAATACAAAGATAAAACTTATAGGTATGTACGTGAGTTATTATCAGGAAGAATATTAATTTACGTCTTTCAAATGGCACAATCGATTTTTGTAAAATATAAATAAGGAAAAATATTTTTTACAACCGGTTGAAATCAATACTTAATAATCGGCCGAAGATGATAGCTAAATCTATCGGATTACCAAATCCTGCTTTATTTATTGGCACTAGTTCTTTGACATTTTGCTGGCGGACTCTGGAACTGATCTTTTGAAAATAAAGAGACATGGACGTTCAGAGTTCAACGCGGTATCGGAAGGCTACGTAGAAAATTTTATAGTGTACAAGCAAAATATTGCTACTGATATTCTTGGTAAAACGAATGGGGTTTCTTATATTAAAGTTAGTTTTACCAATTAAACTTCCCTGTCATTACAAGTTAACTTAACATATTGTACAAACTGAGCCATAAGTATTTAAAATTAATTTTTATTTTGTCTTGACTGAACTCAGTTTTGTATGAGTATAATAATTGATTCTGATAAATAAAATGCTAATTTAGTTTATTTGTGTATTTTTTTATATACATAACAAGTGTAAAAATGAACATTCAATCAACAGTTGTGAAATATTTTTCATTTCCTAAACAATTGTGCAGTGTATCACGTTTCAAAACGTGAATCAGTTTTAAAAAATAACTCTTTATACATATATCAAAAGTAGAAAAAAAAAACTAATTTTATTAATCCAAAGAATTTATGAGTATTTATATTTAAATCTTTAATGTATAAAAATATAAAGACAATAAAATTGTCAATGTTTCATAATAATCAGTATCTGACTAATAACTAAGTTTCTAAATCAGAGAGACCGGCCAATCCATTCAATCGGTAACTACTTTAATCTTTTCTTGAACTAAGAATTGTATAATACTTAATGTTAATAAATAAAATATTACGTATTTTTTTAAATGAATTTTCAGGAGTTGTGAAATATTTTTCATTTCCTAAAAATTGAGAAAAATATTACTTTTCAAAACGTCTAATTTTGAAAAAGAACACATTATATATCAAAAACTTTTACTTAAATCTCATAATATGTAATTTTTTTTAATGTATTTTTCATTTTCATTTTACTCGTACATAATATAATGAGGAACAAATTAATATATTATTCTAAAAATGATAGAACATAAACTATTGTTAAATGAAAGATGCTCTATAGTGTTTCCTGTGTAACAAGAAAAAATAAGATATCCGGCACGCATACAAGTAAAAATACTTCACATGCAACATACTCGTTTAGAGAAATATAGCTTTAGCAACTTTAATTTGATATATGTATTATTACATAAAAAATTATGAAACAGTTTAAATGTACATAAGAATCACTATAACAGCATCTTAACAAAAAAATAAGAATTAAGAAAAATATCTATAAATATATAATTTTTTTTATTTCTAATAATTATCAATTTCGAATTAGATTGTATTATTGAAAACTATGTGTTATCGAATGAAACTGCATAAAAATGAATGTCGTTATTTTCCGATACAACAAAAATGACTTCATTTTCACTATGTATCCATAGGTTCTGAATATAAACATTTTGGGAATGAAAAATTAATCTTTGTGTTTTGCACTATACCGAAACTGAATACTTACTTTAGTTTTGAAAAAATCAATCTGTTTATCTGGATTTCTGTAAATCTGAGAAAATTATTGCTGGAAACTAAATGAATGCGAATTTTGTTACGATCAAAAATCAATGAATTTAAACCGTGTTATTTTGTGAATTGGCTATTTTCAAAATAAGCCTTTGTGTCAATACTTCGAAATGAAACATTAATATTGAAACTAAATTGAACCATAAACTTTATGCTTTGTACACGTATGACGCAATTAATGCTATTATTAAACAATGCAACTGCTACAGTACCATCAAAATATCCTTATCATTATTACCCAAATTTGTAAATTATATATCTCGTCTGTATCTTTTTAAATCTAAAAAAACAAAGTAATCAATTTCTGATATTTTATGACCTCACAATGATTTATCTTTGAAGATTGTTTATTTATAATTTTACATATACGTACTGCCTAATTTTTTTACTTTATATTGCTATCATAATGGCCATATTACGAACTCTGGATAAACTTGAAGAATTATATTTCAGTTTTAGAGGAAAATAATAAAAGGTTTTTTTTTGCATATTCAATTCAATTTGAAAGTGTTATTTTGAGAATTATAAGAGGAACGAGTTTGGTTAAATTAGCAAATAATTTCGATTTTATAGTACTATTACACTAAGCAAGAAAGTATTTCTTTCGCGATTCAATTTTTAAAAATTTTAATGAGAATCTATTTTTCTTTTAACTTTTTCAATAAAGTATATTTTTTGAATACATAGATACAAACATATTATATCCTATAAAACAAACAAATTGAGCAACTTTTATAGATATTTATTTATATGTGGCTGTCATTTAAGTGTTTCATAAATATAACAAGCAATTTGTATCAATTATATTGCTATATTAGAATGATTGTTTATATATGTATTCAGAAAAAAAAATTCTGAATCCAATAAATGAATGCAAAAGCGTCTTGTTTAGAATAACAAAGAATTGAAACCTCTATTTTGAGATCCATTTCTAGAAATATATATTGCTCCTTTATAAGAACAGTGTTTGTTAATTTAGTCAAACTCGTACCTATAATAGTTCCCGAAATGTAAATTAAATTGACTATCCTCCACATCACTATCAAAACGACTGGTACTACGAGCAATATTTTTGGGACACTACACAATAAAAATTTAACTTGCGATTTGTTAGTTTTGCAACTGTTAAGTATTTTTAGTTTATTTACAATTTACAAATATATTGCGTTAAATTAACAATTTGAACAAATATTATTTGTTAAATAAAAATTTTGTCTATTCTGAATTTTTAACAAGAAAAATTGTTGTTTTTATTTATTTGAAACATTTGTAAAATTTAACAAATAGACTCGTTAATAATAAAAAGGAAATTTGGCTAACTTATCAATTTGAAATTATGAAAGAAAGTTTGTATCCTTTGTAACAACTCAATTTGTTATAATAACTATGATTTATTGTTCTGCTTCAATATAATTACTAAAAGATTTAGTCAAAAGCACATAAAAATAAATGTTAATAATTACTATATTCACAAATATATTTAGTTAAGAAATACACAAAAATAATTTGTTCCTTGCTAACAAATTTGAAACTTCTTAAATTAACTAGAATGAAATTTCGTCAATTATAATAATAAATTTTTTACTGTGTAAGACAAATAATTTTGCACTGCCCAAAGTTGTAAAATAATCTTAAAGAAAAAAATACATTTACTTCAAAAAAAAAAAAAAAACACTGGTATTATTTTTGCTACAAATTATTGAATTATAAAGAATGGTACATTTTCTTCCATACAATAAAGTTAGTACTGTTGAAACATTTGATCGAGACATTCGTATATTAATAGAAGTCCAAGCTATACGAACATATACAATTTCTAACTAACAACTTATTAATATTACATTTCAGTAAAGGTTACTTACACTTTTCTTTATATATTGCACTTAAGAACTCATATGTAACTTCGTAAATAACTAATTTAAAATATATGTGGAGCTAATTAATGTTTCTCATTTATATTATTAGTGTGTCATTAGTGATTATCGAACATCACTGCAGATGAGTCCACAAGTATTAATTATACGTAATCACTTATTTTGAAGAAAAAATTAAACAATATTAGATCGTTCCGTTGTTAGTCATTAAAAAGTAATTAACTGATTTTTCGTGTATATTAAAATGAAAATAACATCTTATTCCTAAATTTATTTTGAGAAATCGGAATTATTTCACACATTTTAGTATAAAATGTAAAAAAAGCGCATATCTATACATGATAGTTCCGTGAATATTATAACTTCTTTTTGAATGTATTAAATAAATAGAATCTGATTATGGAAGTACAGTAAGACAAAGCCGAGTTAGTTGCACATACTTAATCAAGCATGATATTTATATTAAACATATGGCATCATTGCAATTTCTTGGTAATATCTATTTAATTGTCGTTGCTTTAATAACCACTTGAAAAGATAAAATCTTTTACTTTTAAAATGATCAAAATACTGCACAAGTTTTACATTTGGGTTCAAATAACAAAGATTGATCACCAAACTTACATGTATTTATAATTAAATGAGATGATTGATTTTAGTTTATGATAACGCGTCCAATGACAAATTTAGGCCGATATTAAGTTAAAATAAACAAGTAAATGTGATATCATCATTAATTATAGTTTTATTTGCTTTTATGTTATATAAATACCGGCTAGTAATTTTATCTGCTGTATAGGCAAGAAGATGATATTTTCTCATAATACAAATAGTTCTAAAGATATTAAATTAGTGTCAATATTTAAATATTTTTTAAATACAAAGTATGTATTATAAATATGGGGGTCGTGGAAAAAAGTGTATACACTGCAGGAAAGAAGTGTATTTTTTTCATCATATATGTATAAAAAAAATAATAAATTTGTAAATTTTTCTGTTTTCACATCTAAAACCTTCCTGTAATCAAACTAATATTGCACTTAGCAATAATTAATGATAATAATTAATTTGAATGGATAGGAAACCCAAGTGTGTCTTGATAAATATGATGGAATGTGAAGGGAAAGAACTTCTGTTCTTAATCACAATGTTTTCTAAATATATTTATTTAATTAACGTGTTTGCACTTAATGGTCATCATCAGACTAACCGGAGAAACTACAAAAAGTACATAATTTTATAAAGTTATTGGTTAAAAACAAAAGTCAAAAAATGATATAAAAAACACACAAACACCTGTAGTTTGTCTAAGTAATTATGTTTAATTATTAACGAGACTTTGAGAAAAAAATGTGAAGAAACGCCGTGGAAAATTTTCCAAAGATATGTTTTTCTTGTAAGACAATGCTTCCGCTCATAAGTCCTTAATTGGGATGCAGAAAATTCGCCACACTTAGCTCCATCAGACTATTACCTGTTTTCGAAACTAAAAAAAAAAAAAAATTAAAATTAAAAGGCAAGAAATTCTCATCGAATGAAGTAGTAATACGTACTGTGGAAGAGTGGTTCGCAGACCAAACCAAATAATTTCTTTCAAAGTCTTAGAAATACTTTATGATCGTTGTGCTAAGTGTATAAAGTTAAAAGGTGATTACATTAAATAAAAAAAAGTTTTGAAATAAAGTAATGTTTTCGAAGTTAGGATAAGAACTTATCAATACAACCTCTTAAGTTGTATTGCAGTTTTTATAATTTTGTCTTATAAATCCTTTACTTATTCTCTTGGAAAGACGTTAAATAAAATTCTTTTATTCAGTTAAATGTACAAAATTATGTTTGTTCGATAATTTCAATAGTATTTATTACCATAACAATCAAATCATCTTTTAAAAAATATAACAATATATAAATAAAATATAGTTTTTGTAACAACAATAGGAGTAACATTAAGAAAATTGTTAAGTATTTAATAATAATAATTAAATAAAATGTCCCTCTATGACAACGCATCGGACTGTTGAGCATGAAACCTCGACTTCGATTCCAACAGCTTGTATTAAATGTCACAACAAGCACATTTTTCTTATAGATACTCGTATTTCCTACTTAATATTAACATCTTTAAACCCCGTGATCTGATGGAGTTAACTATATATTTTATTATAAGAATATATCGCTTATCGGGATTAGTTAAAGTTAGACTGTTAGAGTGCCATAACTAAGAACAGGTAAATAACATGATATTCTCGTATCCATATAACATTAGATTAGGTGCATCAAAAGCAGTGAAATGCTATTATTTAACCTCGTCCCAAACTCTTAAGTTCCCTTGAAACCGGAGGTAAATAATGTGCCGTAAATTTAGAAATAGGGTTGTGTGTTTTTTACTACCCTCACCTCGGATCACCTTACATTAACTTTCCCAATGTATTTCTCTGTTATACATCAAGCAGAGAATCACTTGCACAAGTTGCAAGTATTTTCTGCGTATGTTATAAAAATACAAAACTACATTCATAAAATAAACCAATAGTCTGTAGTATAAAATTTTATTTACAATTTCCATTCATAAGTATAAACATCCGATATCCGGAAATAATATGATGGAAATAAATAATACGTATATTTCAACACGAAATGAAATGACAATTCTAGAATTAGCAACCGATCGTAAGTTTGTGAAGTTTCGCAAGGTTTACAAGTTCATTTAAAAGTTACAGGTATTTTATGAGAATTAAGTAAATATCGTGCACATCTGAAATGGTCAACATGGAAAGTTTTTTAATTACATTCGTTATTAATACGAACTATGAACTTGAATAAACTTTACCGATAATATATTTTTCGGAATTTTTCATATTATCTAGGCTTTTCATATTTTCAGCACATTTCGTATTACATTGGATCTCAACCTATTATATGAAAATAAATTCGTAAAGCTACATAAATATTTTTTTAGTGAAGGAAATTATAAGAATTCTAAAAAATTAAAAAAATTTTAAATATACTGGAATGGAAAAATAATGAAGGAATAAATAATTTCGTGGATAACAATCCTTTTAACAAAATATTATTCACTTAACGTTTCGACCTTTCATAGGTCATGCTCAGGAGTGTCAATGTAAAATACATACTAATGTTTAACATGTGTTAGTTGTCAGTAATAATAAAAAGTATGTTAAAAATATAGAAATTATCTAAGACTACTGACTTTTTTCCTCGCAATCGTAAATCAGAAGATACATTCCAGAATTGTAATATGAACATATTGATTTTTTCCAAAATTTATGTTACATACCTTTATATTACAATATAAAAGAAAATTGAAATTTATTATTATTCTGCTATGCTGCGTATTTTTAACATAGTTTAAGTATTTACTGAAATACGTACGATTAACCTAATGGGTCTTTAATTAAATTTACACTTTCGGTAGATGGATTGCTTAATCCCTTGATCTCCATAAATTTTTGCGAGCCATATTTTCAAGCCAATCGAAATTTCAATATAGTTTTATTAATCATTTATTTACCCGTCTAACTAGCGGTCCTTATACCGTGTGTCTGTCTTAAAGGTGTACATAGGAGATTAACATGGGAAATCAGTTTTTTGCGTGCTGTTGCTCGGTGTTCCATCGGATAACAATGATTGTAGTACCAATCGAAAGATATCATTTTTCTGAATCAAACGATGTAAAATACACTACTATTTAGTAGTAATTTGGTTCCGTAAATTAATTTTTAAATTTTGAGAATTCTCCGGTTTATTCAATTTTTATCGTAAATAAATATATTCACCTATGACTGTTTTGTTTTGATTTCTGTCAAGCTATTTATTTGACGTTTCTAACTTTTGGACTTGTTTAAGACAATTTGTAAAAATATGGCTAGTTATACTAGAGCTCTAGAAGAATGTAGGTATTCTCGTCCGCCATTTTGGGTCCAGATGTCATAAATAAAACAAGATATTGGAATCCAGTTACTTAAAAAAAAACATTTAAAATTTGTATCTGTCAAATTTGAAAACATATTTCTTGAAATTCTGTAAAATCCAACTACACAAATCATACGACAATATATTAGAAAGTATTCTGTACACTTACCTGTTAGATATGATCGCGAGATCCTCAGTTCGAATCCCACTTCCGACAGTTGCCAATTTAAATTTACCCCTGTGGTTCCCCCTCCACTAACAACTTTGGGGGCTATGACTTGACGGCTGGTAACCGCATTTCATACGCCAAAATATATCACTTACCGAGATCTGCGTAAGCAGAGTGCCACACCCGCAATGGGTAAAGGCGTGATGATATATTTATTTTATTTATTTATTTATAATTAAGAGAATGATATATCACAATTATTAATCAATATCAACTTCAAATTTGACAGAAAAGAATTAAAGTAACTGGATTCCAATAATTTGTTTTATTTATGACACTTGGACCCAAAATGGCGGATGAGAATACTCATATATTCTAGTGCCTTAGTTATACTACTGAAGAGCGTATTTTTATAGTAAAACTATTTTTTGGAGGAAATAGTTAGCTCAGAGTGCGAGATCTATTTTCTATTAAGTTTATGAATCGACCGAATCCAAGTGCAACCACAAATGCCAGTATCCATGAAAAATACACGTGAGCTTATAAATAAAATAATAAATAAATATATCATCACGCCTTTTACCCACTACGGGTGTGGCACTCTGCTTACGCAGATCTCGGTAAGTGATATATTTTATCGTATGAAATGCGGTTACCAGCCGTCAAATCATAGCCCCCAAGGATGTTAGTGGAAGGGGAACCACAGGGGTAAATTTAAATTTGTAACTGTCGGCAGTGGGATTCGAACTGAGGATCTCACGATCCACAGTCCGACACGTTACCACGGAGCTATTTACCCCATTTCACGTGAGCTTAGTAATTGCAATTTAGCAAGAGCAGAAGAACGTTGCTTTATTGGAAGAAAGGGTTTTAGGAATGATACATGTAGATCCTTCGTATAGCACTAGATTTTTTGGAAATGAATTGGGTCTACATGGTTCATATTTGAAAAAAAAGAAGTTCTTATTATTCCTACAAAATGCACTGCAATCAAGAACTTTTTCCATTTGACGAAGAAAGTGGAAGAGTATTTTATGAAGATATACAAAACAGCTAATAAAAATGAAATTTTTTGTCATCGATTTAAAAAAGTTAACTCTTAATAAATTAATATTATTTTAAAAAACTGGTTTTTAGACTAAAATTTATTTAATAAAATCTTTACGCAAAAATTATAATAATATGCTTGTCATTACTGTAAATAACCATATTTTACAAATTGACAGAAAAGTCAAATAAATCACTTAAAAGAAATCAAAACAAAACAGTCATAGGTAACTACATTTATTTTCGATAAAAACTAAATAAATCAAAAGGATTTTCAAAATTAAAAAATGAATTTACGGAAACAAATTGCTACTAAATTGTAATGTATTTTACATCATTTGATTCAGAAAAATGATATCTTTCGATTGGTACTACAATCATTGTTGTCCGATAGAACACAGCACGCAAAAAACTGATTTCCCATGTTAATCTCCTATGTACACCTTTAAGACAGACACACGGTATATGATCCTTTGGATTAAAAAAAAAAAACATAAGGCCTGAACGAAAATTCTCCCTCCAGATAGTTCCAAGGTAATGGTAATGATTCAGTAATTATCACCGTACAACTCAGATCAATTTCATTCCTCTTGTCTTCTGGTCTTTGAATAATAGCTACATTTTCCACGCACATATGTATTATTATGGGGTAATTAGCTCCGTGGTAAGACGCCGGACTCCTATCTCTAAAACCAACAAAAACTTTTCCCTTTATTTCTTATAAAATAGGCGGCACGAATCGGCAGTTGGAAGCTTGTAACTGAGGTCTATGGAAACAGACAACTACTCCCAAATAGTGATGCCGCGAGATATCGGCTTAACGAGATCTTGTCTCGAAATTTAGAGAATTTCGAGACGAGAGTAACATGATTATCGTCTCGAAAAATATTAATTTTTAAATAAATTTACGTAATTATTATAATAAGAATTATGAAAAATATTCATGTAATAATTTTAAATCGCCGACTCAATTATAATAGTATATTGTGTCATTAGGAGTAAATGTGATACTTTGGGTGCTGAGCATGTAAGTTTGAACGACGAGCGAAGCGAGTCGAACAATTACATGCGAAGCACCCAAAGACTCATTTACTCCGAATAACACATGCTATTTTTTCTTCAAACAGAAAATAAAATTATAAATATTATAAAATGCTCAAAACTTCAAAAAATATTCTGTCTTATCAGCATTTCAAGTTGCCGTAGAATATGCTGTTTTGTTATTTTTGTTTATTTGTTTCATTTTTAACTGTCAAATTATTGAATTACAACCTAATTTTTTTTCATAATATTTTACTTTGTCCGCCGCCGGCTTAAATGTGTTGCCAAGGATACACTTTTACGCCGGCGGCGACAATATTGAACTTCTGCTTGTTGAATACAAATACATAACAACGTACTTTTATGACGTTTGAAGAAAAAATAGTTTTATGTACCTAAATAAAATTTTAATAAAATATATTTTGTAATATGAAGAGAAATCAATTGTATCGTTCTTTTTTCTTTTCTTTTCATTCACAAATAACTTACCATTACCCAAACTTTCCTCTGAAGTTGTTATGATATTGGTTAAACTTACTGTGAACATTTCATACTTTCCATTGAGCTTTCTATGTCATGTTATAACTTTAAAGCTATCGTCGCTGGAATATAGATCGTAATTAGCGTCAGTCATTTTATATTTTAATTTTATGAAGTACAAAACACAAAACAACTGCTCACTGTTAATAAATTGTTTTACTTTGCTGCTTAGTAGTACACAAGCGATGACGTCATCAAATATTCGAGACGAGGACGAGAGTAATATGGTCAAGACGAGAGTGCAGTTATTTCTCGTCTCGTCACGTCTCGCGACATCGCTACAAAATTAGTAAATGTAGTGTTGATGTATTTTCAGTAGGTATATTTCTGTAAAAACCGTAAATGTGAAAATGTAAAAAATTGCTTTTTCTTCATAATTGTATTTTGCTACTACATAATACGATATAAAAGTTAATCCTTTTGTTACTAATACAGTAGTATAATTATTATTTTACGGCGTACAAGAATCTAAAAATTATTTTACTTTTCATATACCACTGGTGACAGCACCTATAAGTGCTGTTCTGACGAGTCACAGTTGGATTGCGTGGTTCTGTCATATTTTATGATTTGTTGTTTAAAATGGCAGAAAAAATGACATTTGTATTTTATATACTTCAAGTTTACTTCGGATTGCTAACGCCTCGACCGCAAATTTATGAGCTCAAAACAAAAAGTCCTGTTTCAACTCCTAGTAACTTAATATACTATTATTTAAGCATAAAAATAACGCGTATTACATGTACTTATCATCCTGGATAAAATACTTGCTTAAATATATATATTTAATAAACGGGAATAAATTTTGTTGAAAATTCCCTCAAGAAAGAAGCATTAACTAAGCGTGAAAGTATCTAATGAACAATATCAGTCACGAAGTGGCAAAATAACTTAAGAGTTAAGATGCTTTTGTATTAAGATAATTGTGTTGATTGCAGGCGCGACAGTGCTGCAGCAGCAAGACAGAGAGCGGCTGGCGGAGAAGCAGCTGCAGGCAGCGGTGGGTGGCGGCGGCGGCTACCTGCAGCTGCTGCAGCAGCGCGAGGAGGAGAACAAGCAGGAAGTGGAGCGCCTCACGGCCGAGATCCGTTCGCTCAAGCTGCAGCTGCTGCAGCTGACAGGTTCGTACTCGGCGCAATTAGGCACTTCACGCTTGTTTTGCTTTCATTTTGTGCTAGTGCTTCTCGCGCCTCGTTATGTGCTCTTCGTTGCCCGCTCTTCGCTGCCCGCCGCTGAATTCAAACTGCGTTACACTTTCAGTTACAGAACACTGAACACCAGATTTACTGTTTTATTGTTATTTTGCTTTTAATGTTTCAGTTCGCTATTTTTCCTTTAATTGTTACGCCATTATCTTCATAAGTGAGCGGTTGGTTTTTATCGAAACCTAACTTCATTTATACATTGTAACTATTACGAGTAGGTACCTACATTATTATTTTTTGTACTGCTATTAAAGCGGTCTCAACTGCTACGGTTACATGCCGCCTTAGTTCTTCGTTTTCGATGGTGTGACAACAGCGCAAAGTGTCCGTTGGTATGGGTTGCCATGTCGTTGCCTGAGTACATTATTATAATATGTGATCAGAATATCCTCGTACAAACATTCTTAAGTCTACTTCTTCAAAGCCACCATTTACTGCGTCAAAAGAATGTGCAAACCAGAATCCTGTATTATGTCATAATATGTTACAATATTAAAAAAAAAAAAATAGATAAATTTACATTTTAGCCAATATCTAGTGATCTATGCATTAACTTGGAAAAACAAATACATGTTCAAACTACAATACTAATCATTCGTTCTGCAGAACGATGCCGGCAAGAGTCTAGCAAGAATGTGCAGGAAGTTCACCGACAACACTTACTTATGCTTACTGTTAATCTTCAAATTATTCAAACTTGTTTAATACAAATATGCCATTATAATATTCATTAAAACTGGCATCGGAGATGAAAAAAATTACTTACCTTTAACCTATTCATTAATTTCTTTACGATTTATGTGTATGTAACTGTAACTCTTTATTTACGATTATGTATTTTAGCCGGCTGCAGAAATATGAAATCTCGTATTCTCACACATGAAGTTAGCTACTTAAAATGTCCTTTTTAATTTTAGCTACAAGATGGCAGCACATTGATATTGTCTGTAGATCCGATACGTTCTAATTCACGGCCATGAGTACGAAAGCCTATGTCACAGATTGAAACTAGTGTTAGTTTTATGTTCTATGTTTTATTGTATGTGCAAGTAATATTCACAAATAATGTTTTTGTTGTTGGTCTTAATGAGTAGCGACATATAGTGTCAAATATAATAAATAAATTCAACTAGATCGGTAACGCAGTTGTCTGCAATAGGCCATATTAAGCTGAACTGTCAGAAAATTACATTATGTATTTGATTGATATGAACTACAGTTTGTTTGATTGTACCGTATATGTTCTTACATTCGATCATTCGATTGCGATTTGGTTTCGTACATATTTTGAATGAAAGTTGAAAGAAAAAGATAACTGCATCATTTTACGCGTCTTCCTATTGGCAAATTCTTAAGTATAACGCTAAAACAGAACTAAGGAGTTTGCAAATTTGTGCGTTAAAAAGATTTGTGAACGGTTGTGTAAATCTAAAAACGAAATCAACAAAAGCAATTTCATTACAAGGGATGCGGAAAGAGTTGTGATACCATTTTAATAAGACAAGTTGGAAATTCACTTATAAAAATCAAAATCATAACATGTAAAAATCAAAAAAAATACTAGCTGCTAGTTCTGATAGTTTTGTTAGTTTAACAGAAAAAAAAATACCTTGCCGAACCGTATATTGGCATCAATACACATATGCTATAAATAAATAATAAATGAAAGCGGATTGGCAAGGTTTTTTTTTCTGTTAAACTTATAAAACTATCATAACTAACAGCTAATATAGTTTTTCGATTTTTACATGTTATGATTTGGATTTTTACCTCCCGCCGACCTCTAGGTAAGGGAGGTTTTGTTTTTGGTCAAAAAATTGGGTAGTGAGTTTTCAATGAATAAGCACGTTTTAGGGTCCCTACAATACGATTATACTATTTTTGCCATGATGTCTGTATGTATGTATGTATGGGTATGTGTGTGTGTGTGTGTGTGTGTAGTATGTGGCATTTTTTTTTGTCTCCCATAACTCAAATACTATAATATCAAAAAATATTATTTTGTGAATTTTTGCTTCTTATATTTAAATAAAGAGCTGATTAGATTTTGGATAAAATTGATCAATCGGAAGTAGCAGTTTATTTGAAGCCCATAACAGTTTTTCGTGAAAAACACGGTTAAATTTCCTTTTTCAACAATTTATGTTAGTTTGAAAGTTGTAGAATTTTTAATTTTTCATGTGTGTTGATTACACTAATTTTATTAATGTCCATTAGATTTAGAGATCTTGCAGTCCTTGGGAAACACTTTAAAAATTTTCTATTATTTACGAAATGAGACACATGTACTTTTGACTGTGAAGATGCTTTCCCTGAAATATATGTCAAAAAATTAAATATACATACGAAATAAAATTAAATTTCTCAAATATAAATAAAAAATAAACAAATAAGAAGGTATGTTTTTCTATCATCAAATTCTATTTTGCATCATTTAAGAGTAGTATTGGGCGGGAGGTTATGTGCTGCCCACATCAGATTTTTTAAAGTGAATTTCCAACTTGCGTAACAAAAAGGTATCACTTTCTTTTGTTGCCATCTGCATGACTCTTGCCGCATCCCTTACAATGAAAATGTTTTTGGAAGATTCTGTTTACGTGTATTAGAAATTTTCAAATAGCTATAAAATTTGAGAATTAAATTCACAAGGTCATGAATAATGACTAATACTTGACTTCGACTCTTGATCAAAATTGTTGTTATATTCTCGGTTATATTGCATGCATTACATAATGCACTGGGCCATTGTATACCTACTCGTATATAATGGCCCAGTGGTACATATTGCGAATTTTAAAATGAAATTTATGAAGTAAAGATTTGTTTTCATTAAATTTTATGCAATATAATATGTAAATAAATATGTCATCACGTCATTGACTCGTTTTGTGTGTACATGTATATAATTTACATTTCTCGATATATGGGTCCCGATAATTTAGTGTATGGGGAATTCCTAATTATTTGCTGAATATTGGATAGAGACTTGTCGGCTGCAAAAAGTAGGATTTTATGATGTCTTATATTTTTTTCACCTAGGAAGTAATTACTAGTATAACGAGATCTTTCCACTTTTGGGTGATCTTAATCTTATTATTTTAGTGTTTCTTGTTTATTAAAATGTCCCCTACTCAAACAGAAAAATAAATTAAATCGTATGATAATAGATACGTATTGATTAATAAAATAATCGTTTTGTCTATAAGAAGTTTAAGAAACTATGTTATGTATGGTATCGTGAATATGGAATTGAATTTATGGACATTGCTTAACAGTGGTGTCATGATAATTTTATTATTACGGACTATTATGTTTACTAATAATTTCAATCTTTAAAAATGAATAGGTGTTTTCTTATTAGATTACACTAAGAGTCAAAATTATGAATTGCTATTTGTTATATTTTGAGTTTTTTTTTACTTTGACATATTGTCATACACAGAGTAATTTAATTAAGCAATAAAATGGTTTTTAATGTAACTCCTATGATGTGATAGAAACATTTCATAGAAATTATTTATAATTCTTGTACTCCAATATAGTTCCTTTTTTTTCAGTTAATTAACTATTAAATCAAACTAGGCTAGAAGCACAGTAGTTTGTGAAATTATTCGTTGATTTACGATTTACCTTATTATTAATAATAAAAGACATAGAATTGTAGGGCAACATACAATCCTGAGCGGGTTTCAAAGGCTACTAATGGTGTCATTGTTTCTGGGCTCAAAACAGTGACGCGGCGAGAAGAGAACAACTTCATTTACTACGGTGATAAATATTTTGTTCTTACTTCGCACAATAGTATTATGCAAATTTATTTTATGAAAAAGGCATGTGGCTACAATATATTGAAAAGTTATTTGAAAACTCTACATACACATATCACACATGCGGAAACACACAAACACAGATCTTGTATATAGCTATAAATAACACATTCATATTACACATGCACAGATTCACATTATTTTTGATAGTTTAAAATATATATTTTTCATATTTGTTATTATTAATTTTGTTCATTTTTCTTTGTATATTGTTTTTGTTTTCTAAATATTGTGGTGTTATTTCTTCTCTTCAAATCTGTAACTTTCGCTAACTTTTACTACCTGTTCTGTCCCTTTCAAGTACTTCGCTTAAGACCTTTTTTAGCATCTGTTTTGTCTCACATTTACTGTCACCAATAATATGTGATGACTCTCTAGCTCCAGCATGTTTACGCTATTTTTCTTGAAATATCTTACATTCTGGAGACAGTCTTTTCTCAGCTCTCGATCAGTTCTCTTCAGCTTTTGTTTCCGCTACGTCTCATTCTTATTATAAATAAAACTACATTAAACCCAACTTGTGTTATTCATTTAAACATTATTATAATATACACACGCAAACATACCCGTCAAACTTATAAATTGAAAGTTTCGTTTACATATCTTGTCTCGTTCATGAGATATTGCGCACACGGACATCCATCCATCCATCCTCACACACAGACATCATTGAGAAATTGGTCTTAACGGATTCAGCGGACGTCAAAATATTTCCGTAAAAATCTCGTCAACGATTTTTTTTCGTGATTCCAATACTTCCTTATACTTTGTATAAGAAAGTAAAAATGAAAGAAAGTTTGTATTCTTACTCTTACTGAATATTGAAATAAAATATCTCTTTGGATTCTGTATGAGTATAATAATTTTAAACATTTAAAAATGATCAGTTAAATAGCTTTTTGAAATAGCCTTTTGTATCTCTAACAGATAATGTAACAGAAAAGAGTAATTGTCTGAAATGGACTTGTATGAAACAGTCAAACGAATATATTTTTATTTCTCATATTTTCGACATAATAATGAAAACGTATAGCCGATTTTCGTGGAATTCAATAAAACTGTGAAACTATCCGCAATAGCATTGCAGACGTAAATATTATATGTAACAATAATTAAACACAAGAACTCATATTGAAGAATTTTTTCAGTGTTCAATCATCAATTCATATTAAGGAGTTTGGTTTGTAATGTAGGTATTTGTTTTATTATAAATCAGTATTACTTCAGTTTAAGGAGGCCATTTGCAGATATTCATTATTTATTTCAATTTCTACCAAAACTTAGCTGTTTGAGTTTACTATGTGTTTTACTCTGGTGGAAGTTTATGGATATATTCTTGAAAAACAAACACAGTAAGACTGTCAATAAATTATAATTTGTTGACATTAGTTTTCATTGTTGAAAAGCCAGCGAGTGTAAACGTAACAATTAACAATTTAATGTATTTATTCTTATTGTATCAAATTATTAATTGCAAATAGCAAAGTAATCTGTCGTAAAAGTCTTATCACTTGAAATGACGATTGGAGAACAATTATTTACGTAAAAGTCACAATCAGTTGAAAGTCAAGATGAAGTACTTTATTTATTAAGTAGGGTAATTGATAAAATTAACTAATTACCCACTTGAAGAGATAAAAATGACAAAAAATACAATTTTTACTTAATTATGATATTGGTACCGATTTTCTCCAGTTTTTATTTTACTAAGATAAGAAATGAATGTATAAATTTTTAATTTGTGATACTTACTTATCTTGTCAATTACTGAAATTATTTCTGATTATTATGATAAAACTTTTTTAATACTCCTGTGTAAATATATCTCCATTATTTCAATTAATTATAGTAGTCATATTTCACGACAGTGAATTATAGATACATAATTCACTCTTCTCGGTCATTCACAGAATCGGAAATCAATTATTCCTGTTTATTTTCAAACCGTGATGTGGATCACCAAGCTACGGCGATCTGACAGTTGACAATGTAGTCAGTTGTTATTGTGTATTTCCAACGAATTTCGATCATTTCCAAAAGTTAATTCCGAATTATATTCGGGATTATGATCATAATTCACTGGGTTGATTTGCATCACTCGCTTATGGCTACTTTCTCCCCATAATGAGTCTCAGTTGAATACTTCAATATATTCTTTCAAAACTAAATTAATTTTCATACAAGAATATTTATTAAACCTACAAAAGTTTTCAATGAAAACGAAATCAGATTGGCACTATTCAAATCAATTTCTCTCTTTACCTAAGAGAAATCTGCTTGTTCCAAGGAAACATTTCTTTTATCATAAGGTTTTATATAAAATAATAAAATTAATTATTTCACATATGGAATACACGATTATGCAAGTAGTAACTGATTTCGTAGAGTTTTGGACGTCGTAAGTGCAAACTTAAAACTTGGTTGCATACTAATGGCACTTTATGACGCAACTTTGTTAATATCATGTTCTTCTCAGAGTCATTAACGGCCCTTTGTATCTGCTTCTTAGTTGTAAAACTTGTTTTTGATGGCATCAAAATATGATGTGCTTATTCACTAAAGTTTACGTTTGATATGTTGCAGTTTAATATTGTGTGAAATATAACGTAGACAATATATTTGCGGAATTTAGCACTCAGTCCGAAATAAAACGAATTACTTTTTAAATGTTTGTATTTTGACCGACAGGCGGTCATCATCAGAGCATAGAAAACTGGAATTTAATAATATAAGCGTACATAATATTTCACAAAAATAAAAAATTACATGAAACAGATTTTTTTAAAACAATGTGGATAAATAATTAATATGTACATACACAATGACGCCAAGTAAAAACTGGCGCTAAAGTGATAAACAACATATTATAAGATATTTTACTATGTAAAATACTCTAAACAAGAATAGGTAGTCAGCTAATAAAATTAAACACAGCATAAAACGTCCACTGTATTAACACATGAAATATTATTAAATTTATCGATTTCAGTACTTCACGTAGTGGTTCTATGTAAGAAGCGTTTCCTGGATATTTGAAAGGGGAGCCAGGAATTTTCTCTTATATGATGAATTTTGTTTTTTGGTTGAAAAGCCATCTGTCGATATAATATTTGAATTGTGATTATTTCGGATTTATATTTCGAAAAAAGCTGTACCGCATGCAAAAATGCATCGATTGCAACGGGGATTATGTAGAAAACTTGTAGAAAGTCCAGGCTTTACAACAATGTATCAATGGGGTTTTTCACAATTTATTTTTTTATATTTTTTATGAAACTTTATTTAAATTGAAGACTATCTACACTTTTAAAAATTCTTAATTGATATTTATAAGCTACAATGATTTTTTTTAATGTTGTGACGTCATTGTAGAGATGTTGCTGGATCTAAAACAGTACAGATTGTAATTAATTGTAGTCATATATTTTTTTACTTATTTTATTATTATTATTACAATAAAATAGAACATTTATGTGACAAAATTATTTAAATCTCTACTGTTTCAGATCCACCAACACATCTATAATGAAGTCGCAACAATAAAAAAAAATCATTGTGGCTTAATGAATAACAATTTAACTTAAAAGTGTAGACAGTCTTCAATTTAGATAAAGTTTAATAAAAAAAATTATAAAAAAAATGGTGAAGGACCCCATATATTGCAAAAAAAAACGTGTTTTTTTTGTGAAAAATAAATACAGATCTTATTTTACGTACAATCCTCGTGTAATTAGCAAAAAATACTTTTGTAGGCGTAGAACACGAAACACGAATAAATTGGATTAGAAAATACTTTTTCTAAGTGTACCTATCGTATAATTAAAGCCTTTTAATGCGAAGGCGAAATGCTTAATTTATCACAAGATTTGCAAATAAGGGAGTTACTTAAATAAGTAGGTACCGCTTACCGTAATATGTCGTGTGTGTATTATTTTGTACATACCTCCCACGACCACTTAGCCAGAACACACTTTGTTAACAATAATCAATTTAGCGCTTCGCGTCATCACCACTTTATCTTAATTAAAATGCATCTAGGATGCAATATGCGCAGGAAGTTTCAATTTAATATTGGCGTCTACGCAAAATTGTTTCGGTAATGTAATATGGATTAAGATTAGCACGTACTATTGATTTAAATTGCATAGTGCTATTAATTAATTTGAAATTGCTTTCTACGTTTAATAATAAGAGCTGTTAAACTGCTGCAAATCAAATTCATTCCTCAGTATTCTATTAAAAATATATAATTGTTCTTTATAAACACATTGAAATCATATTAATATTTAATTAGCAAGTGAACAAGTATATTTATTCAAGCTACATGGAATGTAAATACGTTCATAATATCCGAAATTATCTTCAGATAATCTTTATAGTAATTATATTTCTAAATATTTATTTTCCCATTACCGAAAAAAAAATAGTTGTCAATAATAACAAAATATTAGTAATAATCTGTGTAGTTAACAGAATTGATTTATTTATTCACAACCTTCCCAGCTAAACTATACCAGTTAGCTATGCTACTAAATATCTTTGAAATGAAAATAGTAGTTATTTGTATAGCAAGGCCTCGAAATCACTCTTTAGCGTACCGAGAGGGCGCTAATAGATTTCGCACACCAGATGTACTGACTGCATTTTGTGCAACCGTACAAAATATGTAATTACAAATTTTAAACAGATTTATTGTTACCATAACAGCCGCGAAATTCAAAAAAAAACTTTATTGCACTATGAATGTGTGTGATATTTCTAAATTCCATGTAAAAAGCCGTTCGTGGACATTGGCAAGTGGCATCAGGATTTTCTCATGTATGATTTTGTTTGTTTGCGAAATTATGAATGCGGGAGCCATCTGTGAGATTTAGTTACAATTATATTTGCTTGTCGTATATTATGAATTAAGATTTATTTGAAATAGCTATCAAAATGTTACAGCTGTTATAATTTTGTATTTTAAAGAAAAATGTGTATTGCAAAATTGTTCTTAAGATTTTAAATTTTAGCGGTATGTGAAGTACCATATTTCATCGAAGTAAAACGGTACAATATTGTTATAATTAATGATAATTGTTATGTACGTATCTAGAACGAAAAGTGAAACTTTAAGGTACTAGCAAGTTGTTTACTTGCGTTGATTTATACAATTTAAATTATTATTTATAAACTATTGCACATTGAGAAAAATGTTTCAAAAAATAAAAATAGGTACATAAGTTTACTTTCTAACCAGTCCAGTACTATCTAACCAGTAGCATATAATTTTCTTAAATGGTACGAATGGTGAGAAATATAATAATAAAATAGTCACTATTAGCACTAAAGTATAATTTTTTATTACGAATATGGAATTTATTATCCGAGGCGACAGCCGATAATACATATATAATTTATTTGTAAATTAAAAAAAAAATGACGACGAATAGTAGTTAGAACTTAATTAGTCATGACTAATTCATAGCTTTAAAACAAATATAAATATTAATCAAGTAGAGTTTTCAAACATAATTCAAGGAGAAACTAAACTAAATATAATTTCGGGTTGGATTGGAGAAAATAGCAATTTTATTCAATTGCACGGTTAAATACTTATAGTTATAGCAAATATTAGACAATTACAAGTCTTACACTATTCTATTAAAATTTAATACATACCTACTATTTGCAGCACGAGTAGAATACTAATTTAGCTGTGAAACTATGTCATATTTGCCCAAAAGCAATATATTATTCGCCATTTACCCATTTTTGGGTGTGGCAATCTACTCAAAGCAGATCTCGGTATTAAGGTATATTTTTGCGCGTGAAGTGCGGTTAAGCCTCATTAACATAAGCAATTTTTGAGGTTTACAATTACGTTTACAATTAAGAAATATTGTTTCCATGTTACTATATACGAAATATATTTAGTCTGTGGTAACACGCATAGAATGAATTAGTTTAATTAGAATCTAGTTATCTCTATGGGGTAAATAGCTCCGTGGTAACGTGTCTGACTGTGGATCGTAAGATCCTCAGTTCGAATCCCACTGCCGACAGTTACAAATTTAAATTTACCCCTGTGGTTCCCCCTCCACTAACATCCTTGGGGGCTATGATTTGACGGCTGGTAACCGCACTTCATACGCAAAAATATATCACCTACCGAGATCTGCGTAAGCAGAGTGCCACACCCGTAATGGGTAAAAGGCGTGATGATATATTTATATTTAGTTATCTCTCTTTATGAAATGTCAATAATATTCATAACCTTAAAGTTCTTTGTATTATTATGAAGCGTCAAAATAGAGTAATTTTTAATGAGGTAGATTTGGAGCGAATTTGGAGTACTGGAACGGCGTGGGGTTATAAAAAGTTCGGATTTCGAGAGTTTATTGAATATAATTGGGTCAAATATCTCTAAAAGAAATACCTCCTTCAGAGATGGAGTACTTTTCCCCGAACCCTTGGTCTACAACTACCCATAAACTATGGTTTTATTCGCGTATTATTTGTAATTTGAAAATATCCTTATATCTGGAAAATAATTAACGTCTTCGGTAGATTTTATTTACATGTTGAGATAATTTCTTTATTCTATATGTAGACTTTATAAACGTCAAATAAATTTACTGCCCTAGTAAATTTAAGGAGTAAATTACGTTATCGATTTTCTACGGAGTCTGATTTATTCTGTTGTATAAATTGACAACTTTGTGACAAACGTTATCCAATAATGAAAATGTGTTAAAATTCACTTGCAAGGACTTGCTTAATTCTTGAATATCTCTGTATATCAAATTTAAATTTTCAGGGAAGAGAGTTAAATTATCTGACTAATTTTTTTTTTTTTAGTGACGAATTCAGTTCGCTAATTCTCCGGATAATATTTTCCTTTTGATCGCGTTGTAACATTCCAGTTAACAAATTAATATATTCTTTTTTAAAAATACAAATCAATTTCAATTTATATTAATCGTTATTATATCATCTACGGTATGATAGTACTAAGAGCTCCAGAGCCTTAAGTTCCGTGGTACTTGATCTGTTATCAATTCTCAATCTGTGCGACGACCTTTGCTTTACTAATATAGCCGAAGCGGCATTATAGAGATTCTTGTGCGGCTAGAACTACATTTATTACATTATTAGTAGGCTTTTTAATTTATTAAATATAGGATAAAATTTTTATGTAACTTTTATATATATAGCCTCTACCCTTTTATGCAAAGAGAAAATCCAAGTTGCTTTATTGTTTTGTGTACGTCCGGTATGCAACACTCATTATCCAATTATTACGAATAATATACCTATTACCAAAATCTGTTATGGGCACCACAATACCGCCACCATAGATTTATTATCAAACAATGCAGGAGCACACACTACCACTATCAAGAAGCATTCATCCTTTAAAAAACTTTTCAGGCAGATTAATAAAAGGAATTAGCACTAACTCCATTTTTATTATAACTCGTAACTTCATTTTCCATTCTCAGAACAAAATTATTTTAACTAAGGATGTAATCAAGATTGGTTAGCAAAAAATTAGACATATTTTGATAATGTAATTAATTTAGAAACGAAGTTACAGATCATAATAAACTGGAGTTAACACTAATCCCTTTTATGAATCTACCTGTTAAATTTCAATTATGACACATGTCCAAGAATGACATTTTCTAGCATTTGTTTCACTTTTTTCAAGAAGGACAGTTTATCAGATTTAAAAGAAAATGTCAAAATAGAACTTTTCTTTAACGTGTTGTAATTCGTAAATAGTGTCAATAAGAGAAAAATGTTTCACACAACAATTGTAGATAATAATATTTGAAATATTATTTTAATAAAAAAAATTGCCATTAAACTAAAATTTACTAAGATATTTCAAGATAACTTGATAGGGGTTCAAGTAAACTATCACTGTATTACTTTCGGTTACTGAATTATTACCAAAAACTATAATCAGCTCTTCCCCAAGGGAATACATTTGAGATATACAAAAAATTAAAATTTTCTGTTTTGTGGGTAGGTTTTGAAAACCATAACTCCAAAGATCCACACAGACAGATAGGCAATGAATACATATAGACACACAGACTGACATCATTGCGAAACTATTAAAATCGCATTCTAGGGAATGTAGCACGGCGGGACGTGACTGTACTAAAGGGTTGACAAAATAAAACACAAACACTAGAAATGATATTTAATTAAAATAATGAAACAGTGAATTTAACTATTAACAAACAAATACAAATATTACAAACGACGACAACGTATGAATATGCTTAAATAGTTACAGTTACCAAAACATATTTAATAATGAATTTTTACTTAGTTCTACATTTTGTAGAGCACAGCAGACGTGGGAAGACGTCTGCTAATTTCCAAGACTAAAAACCAACTCTCTTTTTGTGCTGGCTAAACTACCCATCTACCCCACATGCGGTGGAGAGGAAGGGAAAATCTTTCTCACAGAAACAACACAAAAATTACGTAAAACTAAAACCTTATCTAGGGTTCGACCAGGCCTCTCCGTAAATCTGTCAACCCCAGATGACATCTCAAGCCGATATTTCAGAATATTTGCCGCGATAATCTCATGTGTAGGAATAAATTAAACTCAAGAACTCCGATTTTCGATGCATTTAAGTCCAAATGCAGTTTGAAACTCGATATTTTAAAATCGTTTTGATAGTAAAAACAATAAATCGTATTCTGAATGTTCGAATTGTTACGGGAACCTAAAACGTGACCATCCACTGAAAACTCACTATTGAATTTTTAGCATAATTCCTATATCTTTGTGACAGGTATGTGGCTGGAGGTAAAAATAACATGCAGAACTTAGTTTGATAAAATATTTTGAAGACGGATAGGTAAAAAGACAAGTGCCAACAGGTGTTAAAGAGCGAATTTTAAGCGACAAATGGAATTCAAATTGACAGACAATTATTTTTTTTCAGTAAAGGAGCTTTCGTTTAATTCATGAAGCTTAGGTGGACTTGTGAAATGTGAAACCTACTTTTATTAGAGCAGTAATATGACACACTAGATTACATTTAGTGCTTATATAATGGGGTATTATAGTTTAATTGAATTTATCCAAAGTAATCTCTTTTGTGTATAGTTTATATCACAATATAACGGTATAATACAGTCCAAGATGCTTAAGAAGAGGTGCTCATACATAGTTCTATGTTAGAAAAATTTAATTTTTAGGCTATTGTAAACTCTCCTGAAATTGTGACGTCAAAACGCCTACCGTTCACTTCATGCTTGGTTTTGCGCATATTTTTGTTAATTCAGAAATTATTTTTGAACTTTTAGCTACTCTGATTCCAGGTATGTGTTGTTATGGCCAATTTTCTTCAAATATTTGATAATTATTTGACATAAACTGTAAACACACTAGTGAGACATTGACAACATGATAACAATGAGCACGGGCTTGTTTATCCTGAAGTTAGCTGTAGACGTTGTAACGTCACATTCTGATTCTTTAAAATTTGATGAAATCATATATTACTTAATATGAATTTTTATTTCATTTAAAAATTCATATTTGTAGTGTCCCAAACTAATGAAACAAAAATTAAACAGAAAACATTGGAATCCCCCATTGTACAAATTAGTCGTATAATAAATTATTTCCATTAATCATTTTTTTAATTCTCCTCATACCTTTCGTGAATTATTCTTCTAACAATAATTTACAATCATAAGTTTACAGAAGGTAATGAAAAAATTTGGAGAAATGCGTAGGGAAATATCGTTAGTTGGTTCTGAAGCACAGTTGGCAGCGCTATCATCTTGCTTTTTGCTTCTTCGGCGCAGTGCGCGCTTCGAATGAAAGTGAATTCATAACAGGCAGCCATTATTCACTGTGAAATATTACGTTGCCACATTAAGGCTAATAAATTCAGACACTTCCGAGAGTGATATATCGTGATAATAGGTAGGAACAGACACCCCGACTCACCGCACGCTGCAGCCCGCGAGCACCGAGCCGCCGTTGTTCTGGCCAGGATGCGCCCGACAAATTCCTACCCGGCCCTGGAATTAATGTACGCGCACTGTGCGCTCCACGCAGCAGCGGCCCGTCGTATGAGACCGCCGGGGGCTCAACGCCACATGAAATTTTACAACAGTTACAATTGTATATAGCAATATAATTTAATCGTTTCATTTTATCAACAATTATGTCCCGAGTGCTAAGAATTGAATCTATTAAATTTGAAATATCTGTCTTACGCATTAAATTTTACTTAAAAATTTATTGTGGGCACCACAATACCCTGCCATAGATTTCTTATAAAACTTTGCAAGAACACGGACCTACACTATCAAGAAACATTAAAATCGTATTCTAGGGACCCTAAAACGTGCTCATATACTGAAAATTCACTATCGAATATTTAATATGATTCCTATACCAAACTTACAGGATGTGGTGGAAGGTAAAAAGTGTTTGAGTACATAATAATTTGTAGAAAAAATTATCTTAAATTATTATGTACGATAACACTTTTTTAAAAGCAAAGTTTTATATACAGGATGTTTCCTTTAAAACAACAAGCGCTTTTTTAGGCGAATTAATGACTTTTGAGAAAAATGTTATATAAAAAAAATGACCAGGAAAAAATGCCCTATTTAATAGAAATAACAAACAGAAAGTTAAACCAGCGGGTCTCAAACGATAGAATAAATTTATAGTTTTTAAAATAGTAACCTATATAAATTTTTATTCCATAACAGATGGCATAAATGTGTTGTTCTTCTCACTGCGTAATTTTAGAAATAACTATCTCTATCTCTCTCTCTCTCACGTTGCATATGAAACGCCCCATCCATATAATTAAATCTATGATTTAATTGTTAAAATTTTATTGTTATATATTAACTATGGCAAATCGTTTGTTTCTTTACTTGTCAAATAAATGTCAAAAATTAATAAATAAAAATAGTTTGAATTTAATAATTTTATTCAACGTGTTTAAAGATAAAGAATACTAGTAAAGGTAAAAAACATGTCAGTATCTTGTTTGTACAACTAATTATCAGACTTAATCTGCCTTGAAAATGTCCAAAATTTAATTTAATTTAATCGCAATTGAACAGATACGTGCTATTTATTCAATTATTTAATATGCAGAACAATGGAAAATGAGAATATACGGATTAGTTAAATTTGTAATGAGTGAAATAATCATGATCCTTAGTTCGAATCTCACAGGTTATAACTAATAACTCTGAGAACCGTGACTTCATTTACTTATAAAATTATATCACTTACCGAGATCTGCGAAAGCAGAGTGCCTCACCCAATATAGGTAAACGGTGTGAAAATATATTTATGTATTTATTTGATATTTCCAAAATTTTATTTTTTGCCGATTGACATTAGAAGTGAAATTTTTTTGACAGTTAACGGTCTATTCTATATTTATTATATTTATATGTGTAACTTGGTGACCACGCCAGATTTTAAATTTTATTTGTAAGTTAAAATAAAGAGAAAGCCGCTATTTATGTAAAGCGCATCAAAATGAAGGGTATTCTAAAAATGCACCAATTGCACGTGTCGAACTGAGTGCGTGTCCAAAAATTGGTAGATACATATTAGCGCGCTTAACGTAAACTGCGCTTTCGCAAAATGGGTTGTATTTGAAAAGGAATATATTTCAATATAGTTTTGTTTGATTAAGTTTGGATTTGTCCTTGCTAAAAATGAAAAAAAAATTTATGTTTGGAAAATATACTTGCTTCCAGAATAAGATTTGTCTAGCGTGTTTCATTTGAAAAAAAAATATATTTCAGAAATATTATTTTACAAGTAATTTTTCATTAATTCTTATATTTTCATTAAACTAAATAAACAAAACACTATTCTTTCCTACAAATATTTATAATTGTGTATTCTTTACAATGGTGAAGCACTGCTTGCGTGCTCTCCGACGTTGTGTCTTCTGCGAAGAACGCAGGAGTGAGCGGAGCGGTTTGGACGACAAAGTTGAAGACGTTGTATTGGTGTGACTGCAGGCCTAGTGCTGCAGGAAGCGTCGCACTGCGACGTAAGAATGTAGGCGTCACCAAATGAAAACTACCAAAAGGCACCTTCCAAAATGTTGACCTTCCTAGGCTCGGCAAGGACGACGCTAATAGTCAAAGCTCCTGATTGCAGTTCAATTGGTTCGTAGGTTCGTACTCCCAAATTAACAAACCCAGCTCGACCCAGCACCCGCTAGGCCCTCACCTATGTTCCCTTCGTCGGTGTAGTAGCTAGACAATAGATCATTTACACTACTTTAGTTCGATATGTCTCCGCGAGGTGCGCACAGTCGAAGTTTGGTATTAGTTGTAAGTTGTTAATGGTAGTTCAATATAGTTTATTGTTTGCACTTCATTTATTTATTAATATGAATTTGAATTCACTTAAAAATGAATTAAAAAGAATTAAAATTAATGTACGAATAAGAAATTTTAAAAAACAATATTTTCGTAAGTAATTATAACATTTCAATTATGTTTATGTTCTGTAAAATTAACAATAGGATTCTTAAAGTTAATTAGCATGAAACAATTATACATTATTTTATTTGCAATAGGCCACATATATTTGGGATTTCTGTCACACAATATTTTATATTTTTTTTTTGCTAATCCAATTAAATTTTCAATAATTATCCTCTGTCTGCCAAAACGTATTCACCTTCTTTTAGCAAATCGATAATTCCAGATATTTCCGTTATTTTGCGATCCGTTATCGATCCTCCATAAATATCGGATACAAAACCAATTGATCCCTCTTCCGTCCCTCCAATCAAAACTTTAAATGTATTTGTACCATAGTATGTTGAATATGTACCTTGTTGTTCCAATGGATCAGAGCTTCTTTCAATACGAAATTCAGTGCATTCTAAAACTATGTCGTACTTTCCACTGGATACAGCTATTAATTTCCAAAAATTATTTTTTTTTAAGTTTTGTACATTATGTTCTGTTCACTTTGTAATAATATTCTTTACAGCCCGCAAATCTATATCAAACAAACTAACTAACGTGGAATAATATAAATTAAGTTTATATTTCATCAGTGTTAATAGTAGTTCATCCTGCATGTTCAAAGCGTAATGGAATCTTGTGTATGAACTACCTAAATGGCTACAAAAAAAATTTAATGTTTTTGAATTACAGCCTGTCATTTGTTTCAACTATGTTTCATTTAAAAAACTGTATGAAATTAACTGGGACCTACTGAATGTTATAACTGTTTGTGTAGACATAGCTGCTACTTCTCTTTGAGCAGGAATGGTTGCCACTCCACAATTGTCTTCTGCGTCAATATCCCCGAAACTTTCGGCCGGCAATTCATCTATACTGGCCTCAATATCCAAATGTTTTTCTCTTATTTCAGTTCTGGCATTTTCTCTCTTTATTAATATGTCTGCACGATTACTGCTTACTAACTTATCAAATTTTCGTAGTGGTAAAATCTGAGACGGAATTGCACACTCGTAGTTAAGTATTTTCCATTGGCCTGAAATGATCAAATAATATGTAAAATACATAAAGTTTCATATTATTTTACTTACCCATATTAGTAATGGTGTAGTCAGTCGGCAGAAAATGTTTTGAACATACTTTAGTATGTCTTGACGGAAATTTCATAGATCGTATAGCAATCAACCATTTTTAAATTAAACGTTTATTTTTCGGAAATTTATAAAACATAATATTTCTATCTTTATTAGAGACAGATGAACACTGAGGAACACAACAGTTATAAGGCATAGTGCTCAATTACGGAATACAATGTATATTAACAAGCACCAAAAAGTGAGGTTAGTTTTTAATACCAAACTCCGATAGCAGCGCCCCCTACATGTAAATGATCTATAGAAATGCAAGCGACAGAGAAAACCAAGCAACCAAAATTTCAAAAATGTCAGTGCAAATCAGATAAAAAAAAAATAGCATAAAGTGTTTAAGCAAACAATAGTAAAATATTACAAGACTCTAAATTTAAATTTGATACAGAAAATCTTAATAATTAAGTCGTTCACGTTTTCAAAAAAATTATACAATATTAAATTATTACGCTTCGCTAAGGAGAAGACAAACAAAGGACAATATTGGTGAAGCTAGATTGAGGTTGAGTCCTTCTAGATCAAAAACAGGGTGGTACAATTTAATAATCAAAATGATTACTTACTATGTCAAGTATCAGAGTCCTGAAACTGAAGTAAACAACCCTAACCCTACCTGTACCAAACTTAAATAAATCAACAAAACAGACGTAGGCTGATCCACAACTTACAATCTAATATCACGGAGTTCAAGATGAACCAACAAATAAAGATCAGTTTCAGGTCACTAATAATTGCTACTTGGAGTGACGGTTGACTTGACAATGTCCGAAGGTACACGTTCCATAGCTGGTCGAACAAGCATACGCACACACGCAACCTCACACAATCGTACCGGTAGGGAGAGGTAACGAAAAGGGAAACTCGAGTTTTAAATTAGAAACAGAATTACTATTATATACAATAAACTTCAAAAGAGAGGCAAAAGAGAGAAAAACGCTCGGCGGCATATTCAAAATTTCTTAAATTTAATTTATGCAGAATTACATTAAATGTGCTAAATTTCAAAAAATGATCATAGTGTTGTCTTGACAACCATTTATGAAAAAAAAGATGGCTCAGAGATCAAAACTACCACTACAGATGTGACATGTAAGTCAACACCCGAGTATATATCTAAAATTTGCTGCTTGTGGCGTAGAATGACAAACGGGTTAGATAAATAATAATTTAAACAAATAAATGACCACTACTTACATATTGTTGAGTAACTAAATCGAAAAGTAAATCAAAACACGTGTTAAACCAACTCGTTTGACTAATCACAAGGGGACGAATCTACCTGCGACTTCGGCCGCGACGGTTCAACGTGGCCAAAAATGTAACTAAAAACCAGGACTAGCAAAAATGTTTTGTAGGAGGACGTTACCAAAGTTTAGGACTGCAACAATATGTAATACACAATTAAACGTGCGCGCTTTTAGTGAGATTTCTTAGTACCCGCACTTTTCAAAATCTCCTACTTTAATGATAGGATTGCCGCGAGACGAGACAAATTACGTATCTCGTCTCGTCTCGACATATTATTGTCTCGATTTTCAAGACGAGAAGAGACGAGATAAACGATACGTCTCGAAATTTGAATAAGTATATTTTCTGTTTGAAATGGGTATAAATATTAAGACATCACATACAAAATTAATGATTTATGAACACATATAAATTCATAAAATAAAACATACTATGCGTAAAATATATAAGTTGATACCTATATCATAAAATGCAGAAAAAATAGAAATATGTTTATTCAATTTGTCTTTTAATGGACACGTGTTTCATTTTTACATGACGATTGATACGCTAGCACCGAGCAGTTCAAATAAACTAAAATGAATGACAGCGAGTTGTGAGTTCGCTTCGTTCGCGTATCTCAGTCAAATTCACATGTCGGGGAAGCACAAACATCCAGTGTCCAGTGTTGCCAACGCCGAAAGATAAACTATTACGTTCTTTAATTTCTAATTAATATTAAATACTGCAATTTATAAAGAGTAATATAATATTCAATTAAGAATTTAGTTTTGTAGTAGAAAAAGAAGTAGATACGCAAATTAAACATGAACTTTTAATATTTAACCAAAATGTAACTTTTTTACGGCTGAAAACACAAAATCTTATTATATGTACGCAAAAATTAAGATTTTTTCTATTAAAACGAGACGAGACGAGATACACTTCGTCTCGGCTCGGGCTTTGTCTCATCTCGTCTCGTCTCGACAAATTTTTATCTCGGAATTCTACTTGAGACAGGTGGTTATCTCGTCTCGTCTCGCGGCAACACTAATGATAGTGGCTCTTTTAAATGCACGCAGATTTTTTTTTAAGTTTGCCTTCTTTTATTATAAATATAACTCCAGTAAGCGAGTTTTTAATATACATATTAAGAGTGAATGCCTAAGAAATCTGCTTCGATGTAAGTACTTTATATGTGTATATTTTATATTCATTGGATGTACACGAAGTATGGTACTTATTACGTTTAATATTAAATGCTTTGAAACACTCTTTAGAGAAAATGTAGCGAGGAATCTGAACTCCAGTTCATTATAGTTTCTACGTTTCTAGGAAAAAATTAAAAACCTTTGCGAGTATGATTTATTTAAAGTGTTGACGTGTCAGGAAAGGAAATTAAATTAATAATTTACTCCTGCAGTGTTGGTCCCAGTCTCTCATCTGTTTGTTATTTAGCATTTCCATTTTGCCTGCGCTGTAGGATATCTCTAACTAGAGGACCGTCATGAGACGTCAGCATATAGCAAAGAGATGAGACGCCCGTGTTAAATTAGTAAATGTCGACGCCGTCGCCGGCGCCATGCACTTCACGGATCAGTCCTCGTTAGACGTTCCCGCTCCCTGTATTAGTATCCTTTCTGTACTAATTTCATTTGTTTTTGGTGCAAGTCGCACAACCGTGACGCCGCTTTCAAACGTGACGTTTGGTAAAAAACGCGCAGTCTGATGAAATCTCGTTTCCGTAAAATTGTTACCTACCGTTATTTTTGTACAGTGTAATTAAGTTGCTGTCTTTCAGCTTGTTTGATGTATGGCCGTTCGAAAAAGAGAAATTAATGTGATTTGTTATTGTGGAATTTCAGTTGCTTCTTTTTTGTTTTGTTTGTACTTAAAGTAACGAATTTATGTTCGTCAATATTAAAGCTGATAACTTTTTGTTTGCCAACACATTAATTTTTTTCTATTAGATAATACTTTTGCAGACTAATTCGCATTCGAGTAGGTCAAAATCTAAGCACACTAAATAAATAATACTTCTCTTTTACTAAAATTTATCTGCAGGAATATTACACATATTTATTTAGGTTAATATTATGAATCGAACTATAGGTAAATTGATAAATTTCTGACTCTGATAGACTCAAATCGTCACTTCCAATATAAATATGAAACTAGATTCCTCTACAATCATTTGCATAATGTCACGGCACAGGATCATTATTTATAAATTATATTCTTTAAAGAGTATATAATAATATCTTTAAAACGATGTCTGTCAAATAACAAAATTTTCTTCAAATAATCAGATACAGATGCAGAATATACGATATCTGTTCTAACAGTTCATCTTGTTGGTCTCTGTCGAAGATTTCTATAGTATCTGTTGAACTACTCGTACATACACACAAGGAATACACAAACGTCTTATTCTATTATATAATGTTTTATTATATGCAGTGTTGTAACGGATCATTTAAAAATCAAGATCAAGATCAAAATCTTCACATTTTATATGTTCTAGATCAGACAGAATCAATTTTTATGATTGGATCTATTTTTTTTAAATCAGATCAAAAATAAAAGATTTTTTTCTAGATCATAAGAAGATCAGTAATTTTTTTACCACATTTTTAATTCTTATTAAGAAAATAGGACACAAAATTGAAAGTTATAGCGCAACTTAATCATATAATTTAGCAAGAAAAACAATGGTAGCGGCAGGTAGCAAAATTTCATCGTGTTTGTGGCGGAATTTGACAAATCTACGCTAGTAACACTGGCTGATAACTTGCAATATGCAGAAAAATATCTAATACCATTATATAATATAAGTATCCAACGGAGCCAGAACTGATGTTAGGGAGTAGACACATATTCTATAGACTAAAATAAAAACTAGCATTAAATAGTATTTTTATTAAGGTTTAAGGATGACAAATTCAGTTTGATGCGAAAATGTTTTAAAAACAATGTTCAATAGAGCGCAACCACATAATCAGTGTAACAGTAGTGCATGGGTGAGTAATAGCTATTAGTAAATCAGGCAATGTTGCAGGATGAAAAGTCCCTTTCCTATTTTAGCCCCCCTCCCCCCTCCCCCCACGTCTCTGAATACGTTCTTGTAAATTTCAATGAATTATAACGGAATGACGCCAAATGATGCAATATCATTGTTAAAACATACTTAAAATATTTTACTTTACACAGACGAATTATATACTCCTAGGCCATAACTATTCGCTACCCAATTGAAATATTTAGAAATCTATCTACCTGTAGTAGTTTTAAAATAATTAAGCACTTTTTGTATTAGTAAAGTTTGCATATTGGTTGTTTTGCACGGTAATATAAAAATTAAAAACAGAGAAAACATGTTTTCGATAATTATTTATCATTGATAGAATTCTTCTTTAATTTGCATTAACAAAAAAACAATTATTTTTACAAAAATAACAAATCGAACCATGAGATCCTCATATAGAAACATCTCTCTTTCTCCATCAATAATGTTTTGCCGGCTGAAAATCCCAAATGAAGTACAAAAATATGACATAAGTACCAAGATTTCGAACAGAGTACCATACCGACAAATGCAAATATGGCGTGATGATACTTATTGTTTTATTTTTTGCAGGGTCTAACAGCGTGTCCGCATCAAACTCAGCCGGCGCCGGTGGACAATCTGAACTCCTGGGCGTGAACTCCTCTGCATTGCCGCTGAACCCGGCACCCAGCAACGCGGAATGTGCGTCGTACATCCGGCGTCAAGTACTCGCAGCGGAGGTCCTGCGCGGCCTGCCGCTCAACAACGAGTACGAGCTGGTGCCCTTCAACCACTTCACCTTCAACCGCGTGTACCCTATCGACCTGGGACTAGGAAAGCGTGTTGTGGAGAAACCCATCGGCTTCAAGCGCAAGGATCTGCTGGAGACGCTGCTCAAAGCGCTTGATGTTCTTAACAAGAATATCACGCAGCAGAAAGGGGCCAGTACCAAACCGGCCAAATACACGTTAGATGATTTCCTTGAAGGTTTATATCGGATTGAGCCTACAACGGGGACACAATACGAATTGTACTTCAGAACGAAAAGTGTTAATAAAAGCCATCAGGACCATCACTCAGTACATGCTGCAGGTATGTTTGTTATCAGTATGCATGCAATTATAATCAGACACACCAATAGTTATACATATCTTCACATTATAGTAGGGTAGCACGAACCCTGAAATCAATCTCCTCCAAATAAACCAATTTCAATCGTCCTCGTATATATCTTTCACTCAACAAATTGTCAATCATATCTAACTACTATATAATTGTTGTACATGCATCTCGAGTCAACAGTTCATTATTGTAACGTACAAAAAATAACATTCGAATTTCAAATATTTTTGTATTATTTTCATCAATTTTATGAAATAGAAAAGAATTAAATTTTTTCCTGTATTATTTTAATTTGAATATAATAGTTTAATTTATGTAAGAATAATTTTAATTTAGAAAGTATGTGCAATAATAGTATAGCCTCTGAAATTTCATGTCTCAAAGACGCATAACAATTTGTCAATCTATAGACTGTTAGATCTACCATTTTTTAAGCTTAATACTCTGTACTACTTACTGTAATAGTATGCAAATATTTGCTAAAAATTTAATATACAATATTGCTTAAATATATATTACGATTCTACAATATTTTGTCCAGAATTCTTTAGATCAATAATAAAAAATCGTTATTAGGCTAATTGCAGTTATGAAAATCATGTGATCATAGAAGTCAATGAATCAAGGGATTTTATCATTTCGCACAGTGCAGTCAGATTTTGATGATACATTTCATGTAAAATGGATTTATCTTTATTATTGGTAAATGAAAAATAAGAAAACACGATAGTATATTTTAGTCCCCCAAAATTCTAAGGATAATAATGAAACGATTAAACACCCCTCAGTTAGGTTTTCAAAGAAACTTTAAATTATATCTCTCATAAAGAAAAATGGGAACACTGTCGATGGTTTTTGAAGCTTTAATACAAAATTGGGCTTCGTCGTAACAAATATAATAAGAAATAAATATTAAATTATATTTATAATTACAACTTAAACTTCAATATTTATTAGAATGCTGCTGCTTCCTTCAACCCAGTATTATAAATATTATATTTAATAAAACGGTTGTTATATTTATAAATAAAAGATTATAGAGCCTTTTGAATTAAGTTTTAGAAAATATTTTTTTTAAATACAATGGCTGGTACCACAAACAATGTTTTTGGGTGATTTAAGAGGAATGTTTTAGCCTTGGTTTAGCGCTGTACAATGTACTAAAATGATTTTATAAAAAAGTTTCGAATAGAAATATTATCATTATTTGAAATATTTATTAATACTACCCAAGGCTAAAATGCTACGCTTAAAACACCCCAAAACACAGCTCGTGGTATCAGGCAATGTTACGAATTATTCTACATAATATATTTTACAATACTAAAACCAAGTCTTTATAATTTACTATAAAATCGGAGGTTGTCAATTTTATAAAAATTACAATTGTTAACAAGTTATACAGATAATGAGACAGTTTACGTAACAAAATTACTCATCGATTTCAGTATTTGAACTATCTTTACTTACTGAATCGAAGCAAATTTTCATTTTTTTTTTTGCATTATTAACACTCATTCGATGATTTATTATTTACCTCTGTTCGAATTACAATGATTATACATTCACTACTTCGGGGTGAAGTAATTCTAATCCGACATTGGACATTGAATGTATTCCAACCGATATACAGCATCTTGTTATATAAGCATTGAAAGGTTCTTTTGTACTTTTTATGTGGTGCTTAATAGTTTCATTACGAATCTTCGGGTTTTGCTGGACTTATGGGCTCAGATTTCTGAGTTCCAAGAAGGTGTTTAGGATCTTTAACATTTAAATTCAGTTCCCTAAAAATGTTGTAATTGTTCAATTACTGTAGTCTGCCGGGTGTATGTGTGATGTTTTCTGAGATCTCTCGCGGTCACCCATCCATGTTATAATGTTGTCCCCCAAACCCCAAAGAATTGTAATGAAATCACTACTCAAAATAAAAGTTAAAAGAATTCTTTCAATGCTTATACCCAAAATTGTTGTACATTTGTAAGAATTTTAATCTCGATCTCGTCTTCGTTATTCTTCAAAATGCTTCACATAAGAGATGACAATAATATTAATTCGGGGACTGACACACAAAGTCTAGTTTTAGAACTTTTTAAAAACATTACAAGGTATCTTTCTTGTTTTGGTTGTTATAAACTATGTTTTGCCGCGTATCCATATCGGAACCTCTCCGTTTTTTGTTTTTCCTGTTGTTTCATGCAGATTTAAACCACGAACTTCTGCAGCGACCATTATTTTTTTCTTGTGTTAATACTAGTGTTTTCAAAGACCATTTTTTCACCTAAAAACTATAATATTTCACTAGGTTTTTATATTGAATTTGGCAAATATTTTAGTAATGCTCACACATAAGTTTACTTTGTAAGTAATTTTATATTCTTATATTGATTGGATGTACATTATTATTTTATACTAATTTTAGACCCCATGAAGGCGCAGAGTGTGCCGAAACGTTGGTTTTGTAAACATTAATAAATTATATTGTACTTAAATATATTTTCTAGTTATTATGGGCGTAGATTACATTGTTGAAAACGATGGGGCAAATATTTTTCTTATTTTGACGTCATACATGTATATATCAGTTTGAAGCGATTTTATTTCATGCGAAATCGGTATGATTTTTAACATACCAAAAATTTACAACAGTTCAAAATTATAAACAGTATGCTGAACTCTAGAAACATTTAACTGAACATCAGTTGTCGTGGGTTTCTTATGCAAACCTTTCCAGCGTTTCCCTTTTAGAATATCCTGCTTATCTCAGGGAAGTTCCTCTGTGTACAACCAACGAGCAGAATCCATTGTGACACCTGAACTATGTAAATTAACTTTGAAATCTTATCCAGAATGCTCTAATTTTCCAGACGTCTAGACGAATGCTTTATTTATGGCCGCGACCCGCGACTATTTCAAGCGGTTAATTTGTATATATTTTATAGGTGAAGCTGAGGGCTAAGTGCCCCGACACTCCTTAATGTTGCGAACATATATTATTATTTTTACTAACCGCCGGTTTTATAAAAGTCCAAATTTAATTAATTGAACAAATACTATGAATACTGAAATTAAATAAAGAAAATAAATGCATCATCACGCCTTTTACCCATTATTGCTGTGGCACTCAGCTTACGCAGATCTCGGTAAATGATATTTTTTGCGTATGAAGTGCGGTTACCAGCCGTCGAATCATAGCCCCCAAAAATGTTAGTAGAGGGGGGACCACAGCTGTTTACTGAAAATGACTAACGATTTTGCCAAGAATCACTTAATTTAATTTCTGCTGTCGATAAAGTATTTAAATTGGAAGGGAGTCAACAAGATCAAAATGTTTTGACTAGTGTTTTTAACACTTGTTTAGATGAAGTGAAGGCACAAATCAGATTACTACAAATTGAAGAATCCGTTCCAAAAAACCTAAGTTTTTCAAATATTTCAATTTATTTATTTTTTGTTTTAATTGAATTCTCAATTATCCCAATAAGAGCTTGGTCTTGTGAAAGAACGTTTTCAAAATTAATCAACATAAAATCTAAATTAGGGGATACAATAACACAATAACTACCCCTGTGCCCCTGCCTGACTACGTCCATGCTAGTTATCTTTAATTAATAGTAGGTCTTTCCCATACAGGTAAATAATTATAATAATTAAGTTAAAACTCTAATTTGTATTACAGGAGGAGCGTTATTATTGAAACGCAGCGACAATGCTGTGTCTAGAAATCTATTATTATTTCAAAAGAGGGATAGTCTATGCGGAGTAATAGTTTTATAAAATACGCAGTTAAACAAATAGCTCCTCAGTTCGAATCCCACAGTTGACAGTTGCCAATTTAAATTTACCCCTGTGGTTCCTCCTCCACTAACATCTTTCGGTGCTATGAGTTGACGGCTGGTAACCGCACTTCATACGAAAAAATATATCACTTACCGAGATCTGCGTAAGCACAGTGCCACACCCATAATGGGTGAAAGGCGTGATGATATATTTATTTTATTTATAAAACCTTTCTGAATAAAATCCTCGAACACGTCAATTTGTATCTTTATTTAGTATTCTTTAGGTAGGTTTCCTCAGTACCTACTCAGTGATTCTGATATAATTAAGAGATATATTATAAATAAAGATTAATATTTCATTTAGTATACCAATGTCAAATTTCTGTCATTACAATGCGATATTTCTCATTTATAAGATTAATAATTTATGAATACCTTTTTCGTATGTTTCGGCCTGTAATATTCTAAAATTCTTAGTGGTCTCACAATTGTTGTTAAAGGGGCCGATAAATTCAAGGACATCTAATAGGAGTTAGCGAGTATATTTAAAAGTATAATAACTAAGGACTATATACTTTGTTATTAATTTATTAAATATATACACAATATAGTATTATTGTTTTCTGAATTAATTTGGATATTACAACACAAACAAAAAATACGAAACGTTGGGGTATAAGGCTAATATTAGATTTTAATCTAAATATCGTTGACTTAAATCAACACATCAGAACATCCGGTTAGATATTGAGTATAGGGGCAATTTATAACACGAGAAATTTCTGAAACCATACTACTCCTCATGGTCTGTGAGGTGAGGAGGTTTTTCGTTTTTTTGTTATATGTTAATTTCTTCGTTTCAAAATATTAGGAAAGAGCAACGCACCAGTCTTATATGTCATGTCTCACTGTTATATTTACTTTATTCTTATGTTTTTTAAAATTTATTTGCCAAATTTCATCATTATTAAAAAGGGTCCTGTCGAGACTGGAAGTCAGCAGAAATAAAACTGGGTTTCGTCGACCAACTTACATGATTTTTATTAAACGATAATCACATGATGAACGTACTTTACAGCTTTACTATATTCTACTGTATTTCCATATTTCCACTTATATATATTTGTAAAAGTCCTAAGTCAGCAAAATAGGTGTCACAAGTAAACACTATCTGACCTACTTACTTAATCATTGCGTGAACTATAATATGCTGACTTAAGATTTGTTACATTCCTCCATTCTTTGAGAAATTTGCTCCGAAGGGCACAATTTCATAAATAAAACACATATAAAAATCTAACCAAAACACAATTATAAATTGCTTAAATATTAATATCAAAATGTTACTAAAACCTAAACACTTCACTAACATTTATTTAAAATGTTCCTCTCCACAATATTGTCCATAAATACACCACCACCTTCTAAAGTTTATACTGTAATGCACTATTTTCTTTGGAATTTGCTTCCTCCCTGGATTTTCGTAATTTTTATCTGGAATGGGTTGGTTCCGCTTGGATTTTTTGTTCCGTTTATCGGAATTTTTGGAAAAGTTCTCCTTACTCGGACCTGTACGTTGCCTGCTTGATACTTTATTGATTTTCTGGTAATTGCTCATTTTTGTTTTCTTACGTCTCTTTAGCCCTTTGCTGCTGTTACTCTTAGAATCTATGATGACCCGCTGAACCTGGTTATGACAATTATTTACCGCAACACTTTCTTCTGTGATTAGGGTACTCTCGATTTTTGTGCTCTCTAAAGAACACTCCTCAACTTTGACATCTGCAATTATTTCTTCCTTAAGTGCAGCCTCTTCTGCCTCGGAGTCCTCCGCTCTTCTCTCACAGAATTATTCTTCGGCAATTTCTAGTGGTTCCTGTTGTTTTTCTTCCTGCTCTGCACAAATGCAGCAACCCCGTTTTGGGAGCAGACAACTAACACACTCGTGAATTACCTTAGGCTCTCTAACGCTTTCAGGTTCATTCCCGTCTTCATCTTCAGTATTTTCTGATAGAGCAACTTCAATTTTATTTGTTTGTTCTTCATTCTTTTTGCAAAGGCAGTAGTTTTTCTTGGGCATCAGACATCCGAAACATCTTAAAACATCTTCATCAGTCGGAAGGCCACCAAGATGTTCAAAAATTCTGTATATTTCTTCCTCCTGACCTAATATCTGGGCTCTTAATAATTTTGTATACCAGCATTTTATTGTCTCTTTTTCTATATCAAACTATTCTTCTATTCTTTCTTGTTCGACTGGGTTACTTCGGTGATATTCATACCGCGCAGCACAATGATTTTCTTCGTATCTTCTGTAGCGCTCGTGTTCTTCGTAGCCTCTTCTTTGATTGTTAACTCGTTGCCAACACTGCATGGCGTAATGGTTTCCGCCACAATTGTAACATTGTACGCGTCTTCTTTCATTATTGTAGAATCTTCTCTGACCGTACATCTTCCTTCTTGCGTCTTGTATAATTTATCGGCGACAACTCTCAATTTCAATTATCTTCATAGCATGCTGACTCCCGCGAGCAACCAATACAGTGTGTAAAGGCCACTCTGGTCTGACAAATGTTCCCAAAACCGCTGCCACCAAAATGTAACCCCCTTAAACGAGGGTACATTATTAATAAGGGTCCTGTCGAGACTGGGAGTCAGCAGAAATAATACTGGGTTTCGTCGACCAACTTACATAATCTTTTTTGAACGATAATCACATGATGAACGTACTTTACAGCTTACTGTATTCTGCTGTACTTCCATATTACCGCTTATCATACCAGTTTTGACATACGGTAGCGAATCATGGTCAATGAATGAAAAACAACAAAGCAAATTAATATATATATATATATATATATATATATATATATATATATATATATATATATATATATTTGTTATAAGTCCTAAGTCCTAAGTGTCACAAGTAAACACTATCTGACCTACTTACTTAATCATTGCGTGAACTATAATATGCTGACTTAAGACTTGATACACTATTTATAGTGCGTGTTCAAAAGTTCTGGAAAGGTGAAATATCCCGAGAAATACCCATTGTATCAAAAAACAAAAACACGTATTTAATATATTCAAAAACCTATCTTATGTTACCAAGCACGTTCCCCCACCGCCACCCCCTAAGGGTGCGGCGTAGCGCCACTTTGAAATCTTAAATGGTAACCCGAATATTTTATTGTACATTCTAATGCGCTGTAATTAGAAAAATAATTACTGTCATGATTCCGGAAGAAAAATACAAAAACGATTTCAAAGTGCCCCCCGCCCTTCCCCCAGGTAGTGGTGGTAGGGGATCGTGCTTGGTGATATGAGATAGGTCACTGAATATTAAACACGTGTTTTTATTCCATGTGTATTTCTCGAGATATTTCACTGTTCCGGAACTTTTTAAACAACCTGTATATTACATTTGTGGGCTTTAGAATATCTGCATTTATCCCAAATTCAAAAAACCTGTACTTACACACCTTTTATTCTAAAGCCCTCAATTGTCTTTACTTTTGATTGTGTTATTATAATAATATGCTTGCATTTAACCATGTTATTGCAAAAGAGCGGCGGATAATTATTACCTGCGAATATCTCAATTACTCAAATCCATTTGTGGTTGTTTATCAGACCTGAGAAATATAGTTGTTTTTTATAATATGAGACGTATCTTGTTGCTGAGAGCGAACTCCAACCGTCATATTACAAACTCTAAATCTAAGCTCTCTATAAAATCATAAGTTTACGCGTATTAATGTTTAATCAAACTCGATCCGAAACATACTACCACCACAAAACTGTAACGAATTTTCAATATTGAAATGTTATTAAAAACAATATAACCATGAAAAACGAAGGAACAGTTACTTTCAAGGCTACATAGAATCAAATTTACACGTAAATTTACTTGTAAATATATGATTGTGTAAAATGAGCTTTAGCCTCCTGACTGCAGTGGCTATACATATGTACTGTATTTTCTGATTATATGTATTTTGCATAGAGCAATTTGAGAATTAAAGTTTACTTTAAAACAAATATTGCAATAAAATAGAAAGAAGTGTTTTGTCAATGCAGATATTCTTCAAATAAAGGAAAATTTTCTCTTTTTTCTATCCCTAAAAATGACATGTTAATAAGATGTGGACGGAGGTCATATCACGAAGTGATAGAGCGTTAAGTTCTAAAGATTATTGAATTAAAAACAACTTATTTTGAACTTCCATTATCTTTATTTGTAAAACACACAAAAACATAATGTTTTTTTTTTTTTTATATACGAGTATATAAATAGAGATTGTGCAAGTTCAAAATAAGTTGTTTTTAATGCAAAACAAATAAATTTAAAAATAAGTCTACAGACTATTGCATGAGAAAAACACTTGTTAAAAGAATACATTGTTAAACAATAGACTATTGTCAGCAGTTGCATTTTATATTACTAAAAGGATTTCTGTGTTATTAATAAAATTCTTACATACAAATTACACGTAATATATGTCGTGAAGATTTATACGTAAATTCTGTAGATGGGTAGGTATATCATAAAATGATATTTGTGCTATATTTTATGTGTAAATATACAGGTTGTAGATTTGAAATGTCGAATATAGGGATTTCAATGCAATTTTCTTGATGTCGCTGTAAATTTTTACCTATTTATTTGACAGTAAACTATAAATTCAAAAGTTGTTCAGAATTAAAGAATGCATAGAATGAGGCTCATTTGATTACCTAATTGTTATTATTTCCCGATATATCAATAAAATTAAAATCAATATTTATTAGAAAATTTGTAATAAAGCCATGGAAAATAAGAACCGAAAATTATTTGACATTAAAAGCAGGTTAAAATTTATTTTTTTATTTAATAGAAAGAAATGAAATAATGTGAATTCTAAAGTTAGGCATTATTTTCACACAAAATAATATAACACTGTAATAAACAAATCTAATGGGGTAAATAGCTCCGTGGTAACGTATCGGACTGTGGGTCGTAATATCCTAAGTTCGAATCCCACAGTCGACAGTTGCCAATTTAAATTTACCCCTGTGGTTCCCCCTCCACTAACAACTTTGGGGGCTATGACTTGATGGCTGGTAACCTCATTTCATACGCAAAAATATATCACCTACCGAGATCTGCATAAGCAGAGTGCCACACCCATAATGGGTAAAAGGCGTGATGATATATTTATTTATAAACAAATCTAAATATGTTTTCCGAATTAGACGTAACTACACTTTTACTGTAAAGTGAATAGCTTAAAATTTTCAGCAATATCAAAAATATAGCATTGAAATCCATATATTCCATATTTCAATTCTACACCCGGTATGTTTAGATGTAGAATAATAAACTTGTCATAAATTTTTTTTTTCAATATAATTACGATATTCCCGTAACACTCATTGCTATTTGAGACTACATCCGGTGTTCCTTTTTCTCTCGTTCTCGTTTGTGACAAATGATTTCGGACCGCTTGACGTCTGTTCGCATCGACTCCTCCATATATGCTTCATAGTTTTCAAAGATTACCTACATTTGACAACTGCAAAAAATCTACAATGGTTAGATATATTCTTCTTATTTATTTACAATACCGATTTGTTTTAGTGTTTCACAAGACTCTTGATCTTGTCTTGAAATCAAGACAAGACCAAGACAAGAAGTATTTTATATTTCCCAAAACAAGACAAGAAAGTATCATCAAGAATCAAGATTTCTTGTCAGGAAATCTTGATATCTTGATAATAAATTTTTCAGTTCTGCATTTATGATAAAATATAAAAAATTTATGTAGATTTGTCAATAAAGTGACTTTGAGGTTCATTCCACATTTGTACACAGGTTTTAACATCATCCGACGGCCTTAATGTGAACCTCAAAATTTTGTAAATATGCAACACAAGACTTTATAAATATGTGAAGTTTAGATTTATTTATAAATTACGTAAGAAGCATTTAACTAAAACTAAAAGGAAGGGGCAAGGGCAGACACCAACGCTACACTCTTGAGCGTTCGGATTGGATAAAACGATAGAGAAAATGTCAAGAATCAAGAAATATCAAGAATTCTTGAATCAAGACAAGAAATACGTTGTCAAGAAATGGGCAAGACAAGAAATTTAACATTTCTTGTCTTGAAAATCAAGCCTAAGACAAGAGGTGAATGTCAAGACAATATTTCTTGTCTTGATGAAACACTAATTTGTTTATTTAAATTTTTCTATCTGCCAATAGAAATCAGAGTTTGTGTATTCTGTGCCCAATAGCAACAACGTCAAATTTAGAATGCCCGAGGGCATTATTTGGTATAACTGCACAGCTAGCTGGGCAGTTATGATAACAATAACGTAACGGTCGGACATTAAATTATTTTCTGCTCCTCCTACTACACTTGCAATCTTTTCTGTACGTTATGAATCAGCCTGTATTGTTATTACTTCTTTTAACTAAACATTGCTCAACTAACTTCCAAATTTATATTTAAAACATAATAAACTTTTGAACTGGTTATTAATTGGTTCACATTTAATTGAATTTATTTGTTACTGAGTTTTTGTCAAAAGATTATTAAGAAAAAGACATTTTTTAGAACCCCTCCCCTAGCTCCAGTTACGTTATGAATTACCCTGTATGTGTATTGTTATTGTCAAGTCAGTGATGAATAATTTTTGAATAGAAACAAATATTAAGAAATGTCATACTTAGAATACGTATTTATTCTAAAGAGTTGTGGTAATTTTGGTTTCAGGTTCGTATACCAAAGTAGTAGTGATGCGTCCATTTGCACCACTTCAAACCATCTCCAGTGAGTCTCTCGGCCCAGCGCGGGAAAAGGAGCTCATCCACATCATTTTGCCGTTGTCGGGCCGCACGGCCACGTTCCAGAGCTTCATGGACAAGTTCGTGAAAATTGCACTGAAGAACGACCGGCGCGTGCATCTTACGGTTGTGTACTTTGGGGAAGAGGGCCTTGCGGAGGCACGCGCCATTATGTCCCGTGTGCTACTAACGCGCAACAGCGGCGGAAACGCTAACAATCTGAGGCTGCTTGCGCTCAACGAGACCTTCTCCAGAGGTAAGGAAATTTATTTCTACATGCCATGGTTCGGCATTTGGTATAGTATACGCCAATCCCTTGCAATATCGACTATAATAGCAAAAACCGCTTAGGTAAATTTATAGCAATAGTAAATAACTTTTATTTAAAAGCTCTTTCTGTTCATAATTGCTTACAAGACGATTATATAGAGTATTGAAAATTTACAATTCGTACCGATTTTTCTAGGTATACTTACAAGGGCCGTTCTTGTTAATATTGCAATATTAATAACACGATACATAACAAAGACCCTTGTATATAGAAATTTTAAATTTTTAGCGGAATTTGTAATGCTACCTATTACCAGATTACTTAGTCGTAATGAAATAGATTACGGTATTTCTTAGGCCTAGTTGTGATAAAAACATACATTTTAACAAAAGTGATTAAATGTACAGTTCAGCCCAAAAAAAGAGGCCGTGTATCGAATAAAAGAACAAGAAAAGATACTGGCTCAAGTAAAATAAACGATTTTACAAAAAACGTTGTTACTAGAGCCATTTATGATAGATATTCCAAAAAATATTGTTCTTACAATAGAATAACTCTGGCAAACATTAAACAATGAAGTTAAATTTCCATACAGTGAGACTTCAATACTAAGATGTTTAAAGACGACGGGGTTCACTTATAAAAAGTTAGATAATAATAAAACCGCGAATTGTAAAAATGAGAACAGAAGATTTATCAAAAGTTGTGAAGTATACAAACAATTATCTATTATACTTAATATTAAATATATTAAAAATAATTTTATCACATGGAAAATTATCAGCTACGGCCCACGAGTAACAGCATCCAGTGAAACAGTTTCTTAGTGATCGTTCTTGCAAGGCATTTTTACTAAGAAAATTTCCACTATGAATACTTCTCACGTCAATTCTGTATATAATCGTTGTGTAAGCGATTGTAAACCGAAAGAGCTTGTAAGTAAAACCTATTTTCTATTGCTATAAGTTCACCACAATCGGTTTTCGCTATTGTAGTCGAAATTTTAGGTACTTGGCGTATACTATATCGCGCATATTTGAATGTAATCAAACAACCGCTATGAAAAATTTTAGGGTTTTGTTTCCGCGAACGGATTTGTTTTTGTAAGTAATAACTATGAGGTTGTATAATAGTATTGGTTTTGTAATTGAATAAAGGATTTTTGTTTTGTTACAGCGGGCTTTATTATTTTTGCGGTTTGATTAGTTTTTGTTTCATGTTTCAACATGAATACATTGTTTTAATGATGTACATAAATATTAAATTAATTGCAACACAAGAATATGTAGTTCAATTATTTCATATTAAACTTTAATTAAATTTAGAATGCATAAAATGTATTCGCTGGAACTTCACCTGCCCCAGTTTGCCATATAGACGATTTTACAGTTTAAAATAAAAAAAAAATTATTAATTTTACGTAGGTACTATTGTTCATATTTCCTATAGTTGTATTGTTAAGGTTCTTGGTATCACAATAAAATATCGGCTTGGTTAACATTTCGGCCACGGAAAGCTTTAATTTGTGTTTTTTTTTTATATGCAAAGGGGTTAAGGTTATAGTTAAATTTTAGTGCGGTTTTGAATTAAGGTTTTAAGCTACACTTTGGTACTAAACTATATGGTAATAGCAAATATATTCATATTTCTTGGTTGATATTAAAAGTGCGTTTTATTTAAAGCTAACAGTTTGTAAAATATCTCCAACTACCTAGGCAGTAAGAATCACTGAAATGTACATATACTGGAACGCGCACTGCCATGCTCTCTCTGTGTGGAAAAAGCGATCCGAGAGACACAGTTTGTAACTTTATCTAAATTGAAGACTATATATATTTTTTAAAAGTCTCATTGATTTTTTTTATTGCTGTGACGACATTGTAAATGTGATGGTGGATCTCAAACTGTAGAGATTGTAAATAATTGAAGTCACACAAATGTTCAATTTTATTGTTTAGAAAATTATTTAAATGAAATTAAAATAACAAATATTAATAACTGGGTTTATGTATTGTAAATATTTATTAAAATCAAAATGTATTATCTACCACGTTTATTTCAAGTATTTTTTTATAAAATAATTTTAGAACATTGTACAGCGCTAAAACCGAGCTTAAAACACTGCACCACTAATGATTTCAAATCAGCGTGTATTTCTGCCAAATAGGGTGGTGGTATATTACACCGAAAATTATTTACGTTCGACTCTTCGACAACAATCACTTGATCGCGAGATTCTCAGTTCGAATCCCACTACCGACAGTTGTCAATTTAAATTTACCCCTGTGGTTCCCCCCTCCATTAACAACTTTGGAGTTATCACTTGACGGCTGGTAACCGCATTTCGTACGCAAAAATATATCACTTACCGAGATCTGCGTAAGCAGAGTGCCACATTCATAATATGTAGAAGGCGTGATGATATTTTATTTACATAAGGTTTTCCAAAATCAAATGCAAAAAACGCAGCTTCATATGATTAAAATTTAGTCTTTCAAATGTTTATCTTTTTATTATTATTTTATTGTCTTATTTCGATTTTCATTGATTAGAAATTTGTATCTCAAATAATTAATTTTTTCTTGCAAAAAGATATACCTTTTGTGTATTTTTCACATTTCCAAATAAAATATTTAGCTATCTTAAAATATTAGAAATTATTCTAGGGAAATGATTGAAACAGTATTGATAAGCCAAATAGCAAAAATATGCGCAAGTAGTCAAAATTTAATAATTGTGTCTTATCATGTTTATTGATATAATAAGTTGTCTAGTTGCCAAGTTATGTTTTTAAGATAAATAAGGAAAATCCCTTGTCGAAATTTGACACTTGAAGGAACACAATTACACAGATTAATTTGAAATATTTTAATTACTGTCTATTCAGTTCTCGAAATTGTGAAATCAATCTCGTGGTTATAGTGACGACATGCATAGTGGATATCAGGTTCCAAAATTTATTTACTAATTAAAAAATTATGTGAAAATTTTATTATCTTTTCAATAACTAGTTCCATTAGTCAGAAACTCGATAATAATATGTTTGAAAATGTTGTAGAACTTACTGTGATAAGTGATATTATTTGTTCCTATCCCAAAATCCCGAATCCCATAACCCAGTATACAAAAATTCCGGATACACAAAATCTCGAATACTAAAATTACGAATGCCCGTAATCCCGAATACTAAAATTTCCAATTTGTTAGAAATAATTTACTGAATCTTGTGCCTTTTCTTACATTTCGTGAAAAACTATATTTGCACTTATAGCAGAAATATAATATCGTGCAAGAAGTGAGAAAAAGCACAAGATTCAGTCTACTATTTTAGTATCTAGGTAATTCGGAATTTTGTGATTCGGGATTTTGGACTTGAACCATATTATTTCAATGTAAGCATTTAGCAAAATAATTCCGTTGAGATAAATGAATCACTAAACAAATATTAAATATAATAAATATGATTTTGAATCTAACAAAAAAAAAAAATAGTTTGACAGTTCGCGTACATGCATATGTAGGTATTTTAGTTTAAATTTCATGACTAGTGATCATTTTTATAACAATTTTAACTTGATGTTACATGTTACATGTACAATAAAAAATGATTAATAACATTGGATTTCCTATATTTCATAAATCAATTCACAACCCTGTGAGTTTATATACTGAACTTTTTAGAACTTTAATGAATAAGATTTGTTTTAAAGAGAATAATTTTTTAATATTTCAATAATATGTAGGATGTTTCATTAAAAATATAAAGTTGCACACTCATTGCGCGAAAATGGAACACCTAACAAAAAATTTATGATGCTGTAATGTGGGCATTTAATGAAAAAAAATTTCAGTAATATTTATATTATTCGAGTATTAGTAAGAAATTTGTAACTGTTAGATTTTAATGAAACATGTTTATATTACCCAGTTTTGAATACATATTTTAAATTACTAATTAAACTAAAATGAATTTGAACTTTGTACACGAGTTAATTAGTGGTTTGAGTAAAACTGAAGATTCAATATGACACTTTTCATTATGTAATTTTTATAAAAATTATTATTAATAGGTACTGTTGTTTTATGGGGTAAATAGCTCCGGGGTAACGCATCGGATTGTGGATCGTGAAATCCTCAGTTGGAATCCCACTCCCGACAGTTGCCAAAATAAATTTACCCCTGTGGTTCCCCCTCCACTAATAACTTTGGGGGCTATGACTGGTAACCGCATTTCATACGCAAAAACATATCACTTACCGAGATCTGCGTAAGCAGAGTGCCACACTCATAATGGGTAAAATTTAAAAAATGCAATAACTTAAAAATATAGTATTATATAAAGCGCTTTTTTCAAAAAAGGTTTTATCAAAAACATGAAAACAGACATTTTAGGAAAGGATCTTAAAAATGATTATGCAGGCAAATTAAATACCACGTTAAATAGATCATTGGAAAGGTTAACGTAAAAGTTCACTATTAGTATATCAATAAGGCGAACATTTAAAGTTTTAGGTCACATGAAATGTAAATTTATTTTTATGATGAGCGTAGCCTGTCAGCTTGTAGTAATTACTAGGCTTTGGATTATCGTAATCATTGTAATTAAGATTATTGAAATATATATTAAACTAGCTGACCCGGTAGGCAGATGTCCTGCCTCAGACGTCGCTAGAAAACTATAATTCTTGAAATAAAATATTTTATCCAGCACCTCTCAATAAATGCTCGATGACTATGGCGATTTTAAACAAGGAAAGTAACGGATTACCCACTTGTGAATATTTTTTTTCATTTATAACAATAATAAAAACACACAACACCTTGGAAACTACTTCGATTGACATTTTAATTTAAAATTTTAAAGCATATGTCAATGTCAAATAATATTTCTTTAATAAACTTTTTATTTATTAAGAGGTGTGGGATAAAACGTTATACTTCACACGTGGGCAAAGTGGAATTACCCACTCGATAAAATTATCACACTCAGCCTTCGGCTTATTGAGTTAAAATTTCTCTCGTGGGTAATTCCTTACTTTGCGCACTTGTAAAGTAAATAACTATTATTCTGTATAATTGTAATACCTCAAATACATTAATGTAATTAGATAACGAAGAACACAATTAAGAAAAGTGGATCTTTTAAATTTATATAATTAGTGATGTTAATCTCTGAAATCTAACTTAAGTAATAATAAATGTTGAAATGAATTTATCTAAATGCTAATGTGTGTACAATATTTTTGGTTATTCTTCTCGTGTATAAATATATAGGTCTGAAGGTTTTCCGATCCGTGAACACGCAACGTAAAGTTGTCCGTGTGAGAAACCTGGATGGTCAAATGCATGAATCAGGAAAATTAAAAATGAATTTTGGATCTCGACAATAGCCCCACCTACCAGGTCAAGCTGAGAACCATTCAGGTGACCCTATAAGTACAAAAAAAATCATCAAAATTTAGGAGGAGAAGAATTACAAACACAGTTTTTTATGACTTTGGGGAGCTCTGGGCTTTATACATGTTAATAAAAAATGCGGATTTTTTTCAGATTCCTTATATCATGTACAAATTCGTTGGTAAATATCTGTTTTTTTTTGTTAAATTATTTTCCCAATGAATAATTAAAGATTGGAAATTAGGATAAACCCTGTCTTATTTGCTTGTCAAAATTTGACCTCTCATAGGCATAACTTAAATTATTTCACGGACCGCGACCTTCGCAAGCGGGACATTTTTTTTTACAGATGGGAAGCGAAGCGGTTATTTGCTGCCTCATAAAATATATATATATATATATATATATATATATATATATATATATATATATATATATATCATCACCCATTAAGGGTGTGGCTCTCTGCTTACGCAGATCTCGGTAGGTGATAAATTTTTGCGTATGAAATGCGGTTACCAGCCTAATGAATGGATGAATTGTATTATGTGAGCATCACAGACGACATATCAGTGGGATTCGAATCCACGACCTTCTGGTGTACTAAGCTAGTAACATAGCTACTACACCACCGAGATTGAAAACATTATTTTTATGTGGCCGGCTTCTTAAACCTCTTCTCCTTCGTTCACCCATCTAGCATTTGGATTAGCCTCTATAAATGAGAAATATTGTTTCAATTGTAACTTTATGTTACTATCCAAAAATATATAATAATAGTAATTTATGATATAAGTGTTAAAAGTGATATTTATAAGTAGGAAGTTTGTGAAACGAGGCGAAGTACCCTAAAAACTAAATAAATAGCTTTTAACACATATATCATACAAAATTTTATCTAGGATCTTCCTAGTATATTTGTAAATACTGAAAAAATATAGAATTTTTACAGGTAGGGTTATATTTATTCATGTATTAATACAAACCGTTAGCAACGTGTTATAGTAAAAATAAACTTTTAATACGTGTCAGAAAGTGACACTATTAACTTGCTAAGCAATCGTTAAAGGGCCACTTTTACAACGGTCGTAGATAAAATTAATTATGTAAATGAATTATTGTTTACTTATTACTAACCCAACAGAAAACCAACATTTAACTACTAAATTAATAATCTAAACTATTTCAACAAATATAATTTAAATTAATAGCAAGTAGAATACTAACTTATGTATAGAATAACTTGAATAACAACTTATTCGCACTTAAACGCAAAAAAATAAGATTACACCAAAACAAATTTGCATATAACCTTTACATATGTACTACTATGGCGTACCGATCTTTTCGCTACTTTACTGCTGTTAATTCAATACTAATCAAGCTGTATCCTTTACGTTGTCAACATAACATCGATAAAACATAATAATTTAATTTTACGCTTGGTCGTGCGTAAACTAACGTTTATACAGTTTACGAAATATATAAAAATGCTTATTTGAGAAATAGTAGGAAAATTGATCTAATTACATATTTTCTGTTCTTTACACAGGTAAAGGTCTCAGGGTGGGCGCAGAACGCGCATGGGGCAGCTCAGGCGAGGGAGAGCGCGACGTGTTACTATTCATGTGCGATGTGGACATCGTGTTCAGCGCGCGCTTCCTGGACCGCTGCCGCTGGAACACGCGGCCAGGCCGCAAGGTGTACTACCCCGTGGTGTTCAGCCTGTACAACCCGCACGTGGTGTACACGCTGCAGGGGCGCGAAGTGCCGCCCGAGACGGACCAGCTCGTCATCTCCCGCGACACGGGCTTCTGGCGCGATTTCGGCTACGGCATGACGTGCCAGTACAGGTAACCACTACATTATCATTATCTAATTATCCATAAGTATCACATTACCTAGATGTACAAAATTCAAAATATTTAACCATGGCCTAACGTAAACGACAAGTCGAATACATCTGTAGTTATAATTTTAATTTATCTTGCCTTAAACATAATTACAATAGAGGCCGATTTTAATAAATATCAATTGGCTGCAATCCAGGACTTTGATTATATTCCCAAATATCCGTTCAGTCAAGAAGCTTCAAATTCATCAGAAAATTGTATATTTCTTTTATTAATCATAAGTCCAGAATCATATTGGTTGATCCAGTTGAGATTATTTTGAAATAACTTAAAAAAATAAATGTTATATTAGAAGGAAGAACAGTTGTTTTGTTCTATATTTATATCTAAGACGTTTTTATTCTCAAGATGTTGCAATATTGCATTCTATAACATTTAACTCGTCAAATTAGGTATTTATTAACACTTATTTATTTAGCATACTGTTAATATTACATTTTATTAATATGTGAATGGAAAAGTTGTTTTACTCTGTATTTATATCTTATATTCTTTCATTTTTGACAATATTTTAAGTATAAATAACTGAAATAACAAATAAAAAATTTTAACTTAAAAAATCAGATTTATAAATCCAAAAACAAAAAACGTTTTACTAGGCATATTATTTATTTACCGCATGCACTGCCTGTTTATTTAAGATTGACTAACGATCGTATGGCAACCTCTTACATATCTCTGTATTGCGGGTTTAGAACATTTTCGATTTTTGAGAAACTGTACTATTTTCATGTTATTTCAGTTATTATTTTTCTTTAGAATATAGTTAAAAATGATAGAATATTAAATATAAATAAAGTAAAACTATTTTCACTTATAAGGTTATAGTAACGTTTTCCATAAGTTATGGATAAATCTATACTAGATCTAATTATGTGATTCTGGGTTCGTATAATATTAATGAATAAAAAGATGTATTGAAACAGAAACAATCTAGAGAAAATTAAAATTTGTACAGTTGAACAAAGATGTAAATTGTTTGGAATATTCTCAATATTAGTCAAAGTTCGGAACAATATTTGCGAATTAAAACATTAATATACGTTAAAAAATTCAAGATTGGCTGTGGGATTCTAGAAGTCTGTGAATCCTTGTACCGTCGGGATGACAGTCCTATAACATTAACCATTTGGAAACGGTGTTGAAAATGAAATAAAAGTGGTTATGAAATTGTGTTGAAATATTTGCGGGGAGAGTTTGAATGACTAAAATTGTAGCAGTTGGGTTGGTACACTCATGTTGAATATATCTAAAATAAATGTCTAAGAGAATGTATTGTATGGGAAGTGATTAATTTTTGAACGCGATTTACAGTGTGAGTAAATATTTGCATGTAAGAATATACAAGCTTTCATGAAAGGAATCATGAATGAGGCCGAAGCTAATGTACTGAATTCGGATGAAAATGTTTCGCTAAATTTTACAGTGGTTTAAAATTTTATTCTATCCAAATTATTATAAATTAAATCAAATAATCGGTAATATTAAAATAAAGAATTACAGATTATAAGTTAACATTCCTGAATACAATAAATATTTAAGTATAGAAAGTTCTGAATAAAGTGGTAAAGCACGATTTTCAGAGGAAGTTTATTATAGTTTTTTATTAGTGAAAAATGTGATTGATTATTATTCGACTGTCTTCTTGTGGACTATTTATGTTATTAACTGTCGATTTTTAAGTTACAAAAAGTAACTGGGATAACACATTCGTAGCTACGCTCTTGGGTATGTTTTTCCACTTCTTACGTCTTTTGCTGCTTCTGTACTATTATGCATTTTGTTTTCAAATCAATTACATGTTCATTCTATTGTATACGGATGTAATCATAAAGCTAAGAAATCTTAAGCTATCCCCAATTTTTTTATTAGTACTTTTACTAAAATTTATTTGTTTGATTACTTTATTAACAGTAAGTCAATTTAAGGCTTCGGTTCGAATACAAGTCATATAACATTACTAGTTTATTAAAGTATATCATCAGCAGGTAATATTGTATCTTATCTACCTCTTTGATGTGATTACAAAAAATATTAGGTCTAATATTAACTCTTGTTGGAAGCCATGACAAATTTTTCTGAAAATAATTTAATGTTGTTGAAATAAATGTATCTAATCTGATATCGATTAGTACAATGATTTTCCTCTAAATTTAGTGTTCTATACCTTATACCTACATATTTTAATTAGTTTAATAAAAGGTCATTGTGGACATAAATAAAAGGTTTATTTAAATCATGAAGTTCAATAAGTTCCGTAATTTTTATTTTCGTACGAAAGTATAGCAATCAAGAAAAAATCATAGAAATGTATATGCAGCGTCAGTTTTTTGAAGCAACTAATCAGTTTTGCTGAGTTACTAACTTTGAAGAAAAAATAAATACACAGGCTTTTACAGCAATGAGGGAGGGATATTATTGCCGATATAAAATTATTAGGGTGATGTGGCGAGGGGAAAGAAAGTTACATTTTCTTCACAGGGTGGGGTGAATTTTTATTATTGGAATGTATGTAACATATTCTTTATCTAAATTTAAATTTAGGTTACATTGTTAAAAAATTATTAAAACATTTAATATAAAAAACAAAACTTCAAGTAGGCTGTTGAACAAAACAAGTTATTGTTTTTTTTTATCGATACTCCTGTCAACAATGGCTTTTGTATCGATTACAATTGTTGATCAATAAATGACAGTAGTATTAATAAAAAAAAAATGACTTGTTTTGTTTAACAGCCTGCATGATGTTTTATTTTCCATCGTAACGATGCCAATGTTTATTTTTTAAATTTTGTGATTATCATTTCAATTTTAGTTATGGGAACATGTTGTATTATTAAAAAGGGAATACTTCGGGATATCCATTCCAATAAAAAAAACACTCCTTTCAATTTAAGAAAATATAACTTTAATCCCGTCCCCCGACAACTCCCTTAATAATTTTATTTTACCAATCATACAATAATGTCTCCCTCCATGCTGTGTAAGCTTGTGTGTTTATTTTTCTCTAAAGTTATTAGTTAGCCAGCAAAACTGTTAATTTTTAAAAACTCGTCCTGTATTTTGAGGTCCCACGTTTGCATTTTGATCATTTCCTTAATGACATCTATGTAGGTGGATGGTGTGGTAAACTTGCTGTTTACACATAATCTTTCAGTAGGGACCCGGCCGAGCGGTAGTTGTCAGGTCCTACTGTTGCGTGGAAACGTTTGGAATCAAATAAAACTCGTAGGATTCGGTAACCCGGATTTATTATATTCTAACTACTTTATCTACCTCTACATCTAAGTTTAAGTTTAAGTTAAATTTACAACTGGTTGTGGTGGCTGCTAGGCTGTGACTGACTTTAGAATATTCTCCAGGGCGTCAAGTCGACTTCAAAAAGCTGACTCTTCAAATTTTAAAACAAACAAAAAGATGACGACTGAACCAGAGAATGTTCTAGAAGTTTGGATCTATTGCATAGTAAGCGTTCTCGTTATGAATAACAGTACGTGAACACCGAACTAAAAGAATTGACCACACACAGGGTCCAAACGAAATTTAATGTGTTATTCACAACGGAGCGTGCGACAACAAACACAAGAAATATAAATCACACAAAGAAAAACTAAAATACATGTATCAGCAATATTAAGAATAATAAAATAATATAAAAGTAACGACAATTAATTATCAAGTTTAAAAATTAATATTTATATTTTTTTTAAATATATGACTTTACTACACCTCCCCCCTAAGAACGGAACTGGTAGCGAGGATTGCTGCCGGTTCCAGTTCTGATAGCAGGACTGGGTCCAGGAACATCCTGATCTACTGACTTTATTTGAACTTGATCTAGAGTCATAGTAGAAGAATTTTTTAAAAGTTACTGAATTTGTTTCAGTAAAAAAAAATAAAAAAATATATCATCACGCCTTTTACCCATTATGGGTGTGGCACTCTGCTTACGCAGATCTCGGTAGGTGATATATTTTTACGTATGAAGTGCGGTTACCAGCCGTCAAATCATAGCCCCCAAAGATGTTAGTGGAGGAGGAACCACAGGGGTAAATTTTAATTTGTAACTGTCGGCAGTGGGATTCGAACTGAGGATCTCGCGATCCACAGTCCGACACGTTACCACGGAGCTATTTACCCCATTTGTTATTAAACTTAATTTTTCATATCATTTATATTCAATAATTAATAATAGAAACAAGATTAAAACAAAAATATAGATGAAGTGGATAAAGAGAATTTCCATATATCGAAAATTCTTTCTAAATGACCCTTTAATTCAGCTTCCTTATCTTACAATTAATTTAAATCGAAACTGATATCTTTTATATGTATTTAAGAAGGTAAAATTTAAGTTTATATCAATAAATAAGAGGGGTGTAAAGTCATTTACAATAATTACAAAATACTTATTAATATTTTACAAGCTAAATTATCACTAATATATCTTATTAACATACATAAACATTTAAATTAACAGAATTCATTTTACAGGAGCAAATATAAAATTACATAAAAAGAAATAATATTAAATAATCAGATTATGGGTAGAAAATCCATAATTACATCATAAACTACATGTAATAGTAAAGGTATAGTCAGAACAAAATTCAATTTATTATTGTAAGAATAAACAACAGCATTTATCAATATTGTCGAGTCTAAACAAGAGATGTAAAATTCCTTGTCGAGCATTAAAAACAATTTCAATAAATTAAGCTGGGTTATAGAAAATTTGATCAATAGTAAGAGAATAAATTCATTAAGCATTATAAATATAACTACTCTCGTCTGAGTATTATTTATAATTTTAAAAATTTTTCATATAAATTTCTTAATTTAGCGAACGATGAATTCGATTTAGATACTAACTATTTCATGATAATAGTTTCATCTTGAATTATATTTAAAATATCCTTTTATCCTTATCATTTTTATTCTAATTCCGAAAGTTTAGTATCGTACTTTACAGTATCTTCATCATCTAACATTCTGAAAGTCCACGTTTTTTTATTTTTTATAGAATACTGATGAAATAAAGGTTCCATAATTTTATTATTAGATTCAAAATTTTTATAAATATTATGAAAAACATTCAAAAATAATTTAGAATTATTTTACTCGTTAGTTTCTATAGACTGAATTTTAAATGTATTGCAAATAGTATGCAATTCTAAAATAGTTTGTTGTATTGCCCGATATTATTTTATATTCGTCTGTAATAAATTGAAGTATACCAAATTTTTCATAGTAACTATCAGGAGAATTATCAATAGATGTAATATTGTACAGTTCATGTATATATACGAATAATGTTCTTTTTTTTTTTTTTTTGAGAGAACAGGGAGAGTAATTTAAAATATGCAGTTTGCATTTTAAAAGGCGGAAAGCGCACATACCTAAATTTTAAAATAAATCTTATTAAATTCATTCACAATAAATGAAATACAGTTTCTTAAAACAAACAATAATATTGTTGTAATATTTAAACTAACAATCAAAAATAATTAAACAAATTAATAATTATAATGTAAAAATTAATCATTATAAAATTTACTTTTCCTTTTACATAAAATAAACACTTATTCCTTAAAGTAATTTAAATAAAGACACATAATTCCAACATTATTTATAAAAAGAAGTATTATGTATTATATAATTTCAATCTATTATTATGTACTTTCATTCGTTTATTATTACAAAGAATCACTGAATTAACATTATCTAATTCTAAAATTTCATAAGGACCATTATAAGAAGGAAGTAATTTTTTTGATTTACCCGCAGGCTGTGCTTCATTTTTTAATAATACCAAATCGCCAATTTTAAAATTTATAATATTTAATTTCTTATCAAAATGTTCCTTGCTTTTGTGTTTCTTTTCTATTAATCGTTCTCGAGCAATTTTATGTGAAAATTGTAATCTGGCTTTTAATTCTTTGGAATAATCATCATAATTATATAAAATTTCTGGGTCTTTACTTAAAGAGGATGGTAACTCAGCAGAATGTCCATATAAGAGTTCGAAAGGGGTAAAATGAGTTGAAGTATGAGGAGTTGTGTTATAACAAAACATTGAATAAGGGATCCATGTATCCCAATCAGTTTGTGATTTTTCCACAAAAGATCTTAAATATTCGCTTAAAGTTTTATGACTTCTTTCGAGTTGACCATTAGATTCAGGATGATAAGCCGTAGTTTGTAGTTTAGTAATTTTTAATAGTTTGCAAACATCCTTAAATATTGAACTTAAGAAATTTGATCCTTGATCAGTTAAAATTTTATCTGGTGTACCATGTTGGCAAATTATATGTATCACAAATTTTTCAGCAATAGTATTAGCTTCTTGATTCTGGATTGGAATTGCATGTGAAAATTTTGTAAGGTCGTCCTGGAAAGTTAGTATATATTTATTTCCATTTAACGTAGTTGGCAATGGACCAACAATATCAAGAAATATTTTTTCAAATGGTTTTTTTGAAGTAGTTGTTATGACCATAGGCAATTTAGTTTTCTTTCCAGATTTATTCCGTTGACATTGATTACAAGTTTTTATATACCTTTTTATTTCTTCATACATATTAGGCCAATTGTATTTTATTTTAATTCTATTAAAAGTACGGTTTACTCCTTTGTGACCTCCTAACGGAGTGTTATGATATTCGAACAAAATTTTATCAATCTCATCACGACTCAAATTATTATAATTTGCATAGATACATACATTAATAGAAATATTAGTATCTTTAAATATATATCTTATCATTGATCTTATGTTTTCCCATTGGAGACGGTCTAATTCGCCACCCAATTTTGGAATTGCCAATTTAGTTATATCATTTTGTAAACAGAAAGCTTTCAAATTTAGTAATGTATAAAACATATCCTTTTCACTAGGTTTATCGAAATGATTTTGTTTTATTACCAAATAAAGAATAAACCTTGAATTTTCTTTCAAATATAAAATTTTATAAAGTTCAGGATTTTGTTGCTCTAAAATTTCAACATTATTAAAAATTTCTTTAAACTTTTTAGCAATACCCAACTTCATATAAAGATCTGCACTTACACAGTGAGCTAAGCTATAATCGTTAGAGACAGTAAATAAATCCTTTTCATTTTCTATCACTTTTGGATTGTAAATCAATTTTGTTTCTACATCTAATAAATATTTATGATAAATTAATTCATAATCTTCATTGATAAGAGAAATATAATTAATACGACTTAATGCGTCTGCATTTGAAATAGATTTTCCAGCTCGATGTACTATTTCATAATTATATTCATCCAATTTTATTCGCCATCTCATTAATCTAGAACCAAGATCTTTAACATTTTTAATCCATAGCAAGGGTTTATGATCAGTGATTATGATAAATTCTCTATCATAAAGGTAGGGTCTGAAATGCTTTACAGCCCAAACAACAGCAAGTAACTCCTTTTCAATTGTAGAGTAATTTAATTCGGCTTTATTAAAACATTTACTAGTGTAAGCAATTGGTAATGAGTTTCCTATTTCACCTTGTGATAAAACAGCACCCATAGCAAATTGACTAGCGTCAGTGGTTAAAATGAACTTTTTGCTAAAATCTGGATATTGTAGAATAGGTGGAGTTAATAATTTTTGTTTTAATTGATTAAATGCATCATCGCAAAGGGCGGACCATACATATTCTTTATCCTTTTGTAATAACGTAGTTAAAGGTTTGGCTAATTTTGAAAATTCTGGAATAAATTTCCGGTAGTAACCCACAAGACCTAAAAATGACTTTAATTCCTTTACACATTCAGGAATTTTAAAATTTTGTACCGCACTAACTTTATTAATATCTGGTTTAATTCCTTCTTCTGAGATAACATGTCCTAAATAATTGATTTCCTTACGTAAAAATTCGCATTTATCCGGTTGGAGCTTTAAATTATGTTCACGCAATCTGTCAAGTACATCCATTAATTTTTTATTATGATCTGTTAAATCTTTAGCATAAATAACAATATCATCCAAATAAACAAGACATTTAATTCCTTGCAAACCCGTTAAAACGTAATTCATTAGGCGTTGGAAAGTGGCGGGAGAACCCTTCAATCCAAACGGCATACGATTAAATTCAAAATGACCTAATCCGGTACTAAACGCTGTTTTTTGTTTATCATCTGGGTCCATAAGAATTTGATGAAACCCACTTGTTAAATCAAGAGTTGTAAAGAACTTTGAGCTGCCCAATTGATCCAATATTTCGGTAATATTTGGCAATGGAAAAGCATCATTAATTGTAATTTCATTGAGTTTTCTAAAATCGACTACTACACGCCATTTTTGTTTTCCGGACGAATCTAATTTTTTAGGAACTACTAAAAGAGGTGCGTTCCATGGACTTTTACTGTTCTGAATAATATTTTCATTCAACATTTGATTTACTTGATTATTAACATCTTGCTTTTGGCTTTCTGGAAGTCTATAAGGTTTCGCGTAAATTAGTTGTGAGTTAGGCATAATTGGAATTTTATGAGTAATTGAATCCGTATGTGTTAATTTATAAATTTCTTTTATATAAAAAATATCATTATAATTTTTACAAATTTCAGTAATAGATTCCTTTTCTTCAGAATTTAAATGTTCTAAACGCAATTGAGAAAGAATGCGCTCTATTCTTTCATAAGTATTACAAGTTTCAATATTTAATATTTCATAATCGTCAAGATTTTCTAGGATGACTTCCGAATGATTCAATTCAACAGTCTCTTCAGTACTGTTAATAACATTTATAAAACAATAACCATTAATAGGTTTAGTAATACAATTACCAACATAAATACCATTTTTTATTTCCTTCGATAAACAAATACATTCCGTATTATAAGACGTATAAACTTTAATATAAGATTCACTTCTAGGTGATAAAATTGAAAAATTATTAATAATTGTTGGCGTAAGATTCCAAGATATAAGATTATAATTATATTCAAAATTAAATAAACGATTCCCATAATCAAGATTGACTTTATGCTTTAAAAGAAAGTCTTTACCAAGTATTCCATCATTTTTTATAGGAAAAGAATTGGGAACAATATGAAATAAATGTTCAAGAATATTACCATTAACATTAAAACGAATAAGGGTGGTTCCTAAGGTTGTGGTTTGGCCTTCTATAATCCCTTTTAATATAGCTTTTTTGTTTGTATCAATAAGTTCATCATCTTGCAATTTGCACAATTTTAATGCGCTTATATCGGCACCACTATCTACTAATAAGTTTGTATTTCTTTCATTCACAGATAATATGTCAACATGTACACTATCAGGGTTTTCAGATTCATTTAACGATATCGAATAAGTGAGAATTTGTTTGGAGTTATTTTGGTAAGAGCGATTTATTGTTTCATTTGTTTCGCTGACACGACACCGCTGCTCGTGCCAGGGATGGACTCGTTTTTTGGAACATGTGCATTATTTGATACATTATATGATTGTCTCGAATTATTATACGGATAACCTTGATTTGGCTGATAAGAATTATATGGTCTGGAAAAACTTTTATAATTTGGATTCCTATAATTATTAAAATTGGAATTATTACTTACTGAAGAATTTAAAGCATTTCTTTTAAAACAATTATTTATATGAAGTCCAGATTTTTTACAATACGCACATATTATTGCCAGTTTATTCACAGCAGGATTTTCATTTCTTTTCGGAAAATTAGGAAAAGAATTATTACTGATATTATTTAAATTTTGTGAATTTTGAAAATAACACTTGTTTGCATGATGACCCAATTTTTTACATTTGAAACATCTAACTAAAAGTTTCTCTTTATTATCAGATTTATTTTGATCTAAAATTCTTTCTTCTTCTAATGCAGCAGTAACTGCTTCAGTAAACGTATTATATCTGCTTGCTTTAATAATTATTTTCACTGGTTCTAACAAACCTTCTACAAAAGCTTTAAGGCATGATTTATTATTTAAATTATTAATTATTTGTGTGGCATCTTGGCCCTCACTCGCTATGCAAGCATCTGTTAAATCGGAAGTTAATCTTTCAATTCTATTAGCAAAGGTTCTAATGTTTTCATTTGTTTGTTGTTTACTCGATAACAATTCTCTTTGTAATTGAGCTATTGTACGTTTTTCTAAATATTGTGCTTTTAATTCATTTTTTAAACTATCCCAATCAAGAAAATCACGGTATTTAATAATATTATAAGCCTGTCCTGTCAACTTACATTTTATACAATTAAGAAATTGTGCTGCCTGGACATTATTTATCACAGTAGTACCTACTATATCGCAGCAAGTTATAAATCTGTGTAATTTATCTCTACTACCATCAAATTCTGGAATCATTTTTAATGCTATTTCAATTGTAAATGCCATGTTGTGATACTCAATATTTATAAGATTAATTAATTCTCCAAAATCTGAACCAAAAACTTCTAAGATTGACATAAAGATAAATAAGATAATGTACTTACATAATACCACGATATATTTATTTTAAAGTTTTAAATACTACACTATCACTCACTTTCACTATTAGCTGAATTTTTTAAGACTGGAACGACAATTGAAGTGAAAATTGATGAAGACTGCGATGTGGATGAAGAGAAGAACTCACGATTGTAGTTTTCTGGAACTGTGGTTTGCAGCTGAAGACTTTGATGTGGATGGACTAAAGAACTCGCGACTGTAGTTCTCTGGAACTGTAGGCTGGAGCTGAAGACTTTGATGTAGATTGGCAGATGAACTCGCGACTGTAGTTCTCTGAACTTGTAGATGTAGTTTTATAATAATTCGGCAATTGGGTTTAACCGGTTTTATGGTTCGCGATGCGACTGTTCGCTTACCACCTAAGTTTTATTATTACGCGACGGACACGACTGTTCCGTTTACTGCTTTGTTCCAAATACAACCCGTACACTTGACACCAAATTTTATGTGGTAAACTTGCTGTTTACACATAATCTTTCAGTAGGGACCCGGCCGAGCGGTAGTTGTCAGGTCCTACTGTTGCGTGGAAACGTTTGGAATCAAATAAAACTCGTAGGATTCGGTAACCCGGATTTATTATATTCTAACTACTTTATCTACCTCTACATCTAAGTTTAAGTTTAAGTTAAATTTACAACTGGTTGTGGTGGCTGCTAGGCTGTGACTGACTTTAGAATATTCTCCAGGGCGTCAAGTCGACTTCAAAAAGCTGACTCTTCAAATTTTAAAACAAACAAAAAGATGACGACTGAACCAGAGAATGTTCTAGAAGTTTGGATCTATTGCATAGTAAGCGTTCTCGTTATGAATAACAGTACGTGAACACCGAACTAAAAGAATTGACCACACACAGGGTCCAAACGAAATTTAATGTGTTATTCACAACGGAGCGTGCGACAACAAACACAAGAAATATAAATCACACAAAGAAAAACTAAAATACATGTATCAGCAATATTAAGAATAATAAAATAATATAAAAGTAACGACAATTAATTATCAAGTTTAAAAATTAATATTTATATTTTTTTTAAATATATGACTTTACTACAATGGATGTTTTATGTGAGTAACAAAACTTTACAGTTTCCGTGACGATTTATAGAACTGAATTGGTTTTGGTAACAATTTAAAATCTGGAAGTGGAATTTTGATGACAAAAAATAATAAATTCAATTTATTGCAAATGTGAAATCAGCTGCGAAAAAAACTTCAAATAAAAAATGTAAATCTTTTGAAATATAAAGGGTTATTTGCAATTTTCTCGAAAAATAACATGTAATAAATATTGATTAATTCTTATAGGTAGAGTTTGGTGACGAATTAAAGACTTGAATTTGAAGGAAGAGTTCCATTTAAATGTCAAAACTGAATGTGAACAGTCGTAAATGTTTTTTTCTACGATCACTACTAAAAATAACAATTTCTCCACACTAAACAAAGCTTGAAAATTATATATTTCGCACAGTTGTGTGGAATAGCGTAAGCAATTATTTTACATGCAAGTGTGACCAACTTACTAATAATATAGTACTGTTATGAATGTTATGATATTAATATGTCAAGTATAATTATTACATTTATATATCACAAAATAATTAATAGTTATATCAGAATTTTAATAAATCTTCGTTTTCAATATTGAGATTACAAAGAAAACACAAAATCTATTTTTTTAATCAAATACCTATAGCTTTAGTTTCTATATTACAATCAATCGATTTATAGTTGTCATACGCTTACATCTGCGCTTGCGCAGCTATCATGCTGTAATCATAAACGTCAAATAGTTTGAGATCGATATGTCATTTCTTGTTTCTGTGGAGTAAGAATTATTATTATTAAATCTTGACAAGACGAAAGTGTGATCGTAGAAAAAGTATATTGTACAACTCGTGCAGAATTACTTATTTCACGCTTTTGTGATTTTAGCACTCGACTTCATCTCGTGATAAAACTCTCACAACTCGCTTGAAAAAGATAACTTTCTGCACTTGTAGCACAATATACTATTTTAATAGTAGCAAATTAAATCTAGTTTGATGTCAGATTTTAGGTGTCACAAAGAAGAGCTGCACTAAAATATTAAAATGTACTTTTGATTAATCGTCTTTTAGTTATTAAATATTTTGCATATTAGTGATTTGCCTATTTTGGTCAGACCAGTTAAAGCAAATCACTGAACACAAAATTTTAGAGTATCCCTGAATTATTTTAATATCATTTATGTATTCATTTATATTAAAATAATCATTGTTGCTATGAGAATATCTATTCTATATTTATATTTACATGTAAATGAAATTTGTGTGGTGCACACACCCGAGTTTTTTTTAGTATAAAATTGTGTTTAATATCTAATATTTAAATAATTAACGAATATTTACTTGAAAACTAAAATTTAATTTCAGATTAAATACTAATTTCTTTGGGCGTCTCGGAGCTCATTTCTCGTTTATAATTGAAAATTGTATTGTAGCAGATACATGAACAGAATATATAAGAGATAGTACCGATTACGTATATCGTAGAAGAGCTTTACGTTTCGTTCTGTCACGTACGAGCGTACGACGTTATTTTACGATGCTTAAATTAATTTATATCTTCAATTACGTTACATTATTTAGAGTCTAAATTCACCTCCTATTTCCGAATCCCTTAATTTGTATGTATAGTAAATATACTAAGAACAATGTACATCATTATACACAAATTGATAAAATTAAGAACATTGGGCAGCAGCCAAGTAATTAAAATTTATTCTAACCTAACGTTACAATTTATCTTCAGACCGACTTTTAATCTTCTTAAGAAGACTTCAAGATAGGTTAAACGCGGGGGTGGAATAAATTTGAACTTCTTGGCTCAGGACTCCAGCACAGTGTTTTAAAATGTACCCACGGAATCAATCAATTAAATGTTCTTTCGCCGTATTTACATTTTAATTTACTTGTATTATCTACAGTGATGGTGCTTTATTACTTTCTTATACCATGGTATTAGGATCACTAAAAAAATTAGAATAATGTCCATACAATAATAATTTCTAATTTAAAAAAATGTGAAGTGTACTGTGTACATAACATTTGTAGCACGGGGCACCGGCTGAAACTTAGGGTTGACAAACCAATACAAACACTTTTATGATGATAAAAATGATATTTAATTAAATGATTAAACGATGAATTAATTACACACAATGACAAATCAAACACAAATATTACAAACGACGACAACGTATGAATATGTTAACTTAGTTGCAGTTATCAAAACATATTTAGAAACAAATTACTTAACATTCTACATTTTGTAGAGCACTGCAGACGTAAAAAGACGTCTACTAATTTCAAACTCTGAAAACCAACCGTCTTTCTTGTGTTGGCCTAACTACTCAACTACCCTATATGCGTTGGAGAGGGAGGAAAAACCTTTTTCTCAGAGCCAACACAAAAATTACGTAAAAACTAAAAAGCTAATCTAGGATTCGACCAGGCCTCTCGATAAATCTCCAGATGGCATCATTTCAGAATATTTGCCGCGATAAACTTAAATGACTTTTTGTGAAAACTAAAGATTCTTACACACATGTGTCAAGTCAAGTCAAGAACTCCAGTCAAGACAATTTTCGATGCACTTAAGTCCAAACGCAGTATGAAACTTGATATTTTAAAATCGTTTTGACAGTAAAATAATAAATCGTATTCTGAATGGTTCCCCTTGTTATATATTTGTAAAATATTTAATATGACTAAATATATTTAATATTGCTTAAAAATAAGAGTAATAAAAGAATAAGTTTCGGTAAATTCAAGTTGAATCAATTAATAAGTCGTTGTTACAGACTACAGCAGTTAATTATGTTTCAAATAGTACCTTAATGTTTTTTCAACAATATTTAGATAAAAAAATTAATAGTAATATATTATCATCATACGGCTATTAAATTTTTTCTTTTATTGTTAAAAAATTACTTTCCACATGATTGAGTGCTACTTAAAAACAAAAACACCACTACAAACAAGTTTCCGTTGAAATTCATTTAAGTGTCAATATATTAAACGTCAAAATATGTTTTTATTATTACTATTTATTATTATTACATACATTAAATTTAATAATTTTACTTAGTAGACTTTAAATTAAATAATAAAAATAAATTTATTTGTTTCGAAGTAAAGTTTCATACTAAATAGATAACAACATTTAACTTTTAGTACAAAAGGACTTACTTTTACTGCAGTATTACAATAGTTGCATATGATATTATATATTTTTTCCCTAAATGCGCAGTCAGGTTGGCTGGAGATCCTTCACAGTTGTCACAGGCGATGAATTTCCTCCATATATAAATGATGCGAATATGGTGGAAGAAGCTGTTTTCTTGTATTAGATTGCGGATACTGCAAAGTTTCTCAATCCTAAATTTATAACAGTAACCATCCTGATACAAATAATTATAATAAGAGATTAAAAAAACGAGATGTTGGAGAAGCAGTCAATTTAATAAAACCCAATAAAAACACCAACGTTTCGATTGCAAATCAGTCTTCATCAGGGTACTGATACAAACAAACAAACAATAAATAAAACATACATATCTCAAGGTAAGCAGACTTACATAATTGGTTTTTTAAGAATAAAGAATATCATGTAAAAAATTATTTTACAGAAATCTGTCGTCAAAAATAAGTAAAATACACACACAAACATGTTACTTAACAGTCATCAACTAACTGACTTATACAAGAAGTTTCTAGTGAAGTAATCGTACAGAGATGCAAGGAACCACTTTTCAGCCAATCAAGGGCTTGAAGGACAAAAATACAGGATTAGACAATAAATTAATAACTAAATATTACAGTTGAAATATCACCAGAATGTTGACATGTAAAAAATAAAATAAACTAATTATTGTAACAATAACTGTCCATAGTGTTTTGTTATAATCCCAGAATACATAGAGCTGAGATTTTGGATTGTGTAGCATTTCCATGATTAACCTCTTATTCAGATTCTTTTCAGTGGCTAGTATTGTGGTATTATCAAAGTTAAAAGCGTGCTTCTCTACCTGACTATGTTCCACTAAGGCACAATTCGCGCTCAAATAGGGTTTTTCACAGTTTCTTTTGTGTTCTTTTAATCTGGTACGCAAGTATCTTTTAGTTTGTCCTATGTAAACTTGGTCGCAGTCTTTACATGGAATCTTGTAAATGATGTTGGATCTTTGCATTGTGTCAATAGGGATTTTAGTGTTACTGAACAAATTATTGACTGTATTATACTGCTTGAAGTTGATGTTCATGCTGAGGTGTCATAACAAAGTATTTCTGACTTTATGTGATAAGTAAGAAATGAAAGGAATGGTGCAGTAATAATTGTAAGTGTCTCTGGGTGAAGAGCGTGGAGGTTTAGGGTTGTTTGTGTTAAGGATACGGTTTACAAGGGTTTTAGGGTAGTTATTTATAAGTAGTAGTTGCTTGATCTTCATCTTGACTTCGGTGAGGAAGAATTTTGACGTAAGTTTCAGCGCCCGATTTTTTAAATTTACCGCCAAGTTGATCAGTTGATGTCGCGGATGATGTGAATGGTAGTTCAGATATCTTGTTGTAGATGTCAGCTTTTGATACCATTTTGACAAAATGTCACCGTCTTGTCGAATCAGATGTCAAAAAATGGTATTTTTCCTTCATTCTCAACTTCCATCGTGAACTGTAGGTGGTGTCGTAGCTGTTGAATACTTGTAGAATGGTTTCTTTTTGGTCAGACAGTATAGCTGTGATGATGTCAACGTACTTCTTGATAGATAAAATGGGAAAAGGAAGGATGGAGACACCATGCTGTACTAATCGATCCATGACTAGATTGACGATCACAGGACTTAGGCTGGAACCCATTGCAGTACCAAATTGTTGAAGGTATAAAGTGCCATTGAAGCAGAAGAAGCTGTTGTTGTACCAGAATTCTATCAGTTGTAAGAATTCCCTTAGCGGTATGTATGTTTTGTTACTAATTATATCCCATTTCTCTTCTATCACTTGCAGAATGAGGTTGAGGGGCACATTAGTGAACAACGAGACTACATCTAGTGAAATTAGTATGTATCCAGGATCTAGTTTAACAGTCGATTTGAAGGTAGCGAACTCAAAGGAACTCTTCACATTGAATTCGTCGTTTTCCAGTCCGCTAAGTGTGTGTATTTTACCTATTTTTGACGACAGATTTCTGTAAAATAATTTTTTACATGACATTCTTTATTTTTTTAAAACCAATTATGTAAGTCTGCTTACCTTGAGATATGTATGTTTTATTTATTGTTTGTTTGTATCAGCACCCTGATGAAGACAGATTTGCAGTCAAAACGTTGGTGTTTTTATTGCATTTTGTTAAATTGACTGCTTCTCCAACATCTCGTTTTCAATATCCAGTCGAGAAACAGCTCATATATTGAAATAAGTTAGAAACATTAGGACGCTATAAGAAATGTTTTACAATAAGTAATTACGGATAAATAAGAAATAAAAAAAAGATATATATTTACGCTATTTACCCAAATATATTTGCGCAGCCGTCAAATCACAGCTCGGTATGTGGTAGAACAGTGAACACCCCCACCCTCCCCTCTTTTCCAAACGAAGACGCTGGAAAAGGAAACACAGGAATAAAGTTAAAATAGTGGTATTCGAACTAATCATAATCCACATTTCGATGCGTTACTATTATATTTAAGATATATATACACTTTTTATGTTAAACAACTTTTGTTCTAGTCCAGAAAACGAAGGTTTTTAGAAAAACATTAAATTCAAAAGAATTTTTTCGCCTAAAAATTTTTATTAGGCCTTCCTGTTAAACATACTAAAATTTCCCTAGGATGGGAGTTCTGGAACAGAAACATCTTGGATTTTAGGTCCTATTTTTTGTTTTTTTCGAAATAACTCGAAAACTATAAACTTTTCTAGAACTACAATTATATGAAGCTAGATAAATTCTCTACAAAAATTATATTATATTTTATATTTTCTTACAGTTTTCGAGAAAATTTATGAAACTCAGTCAAACCACTCAAATCACTCCAAATTTGCGAGGCAATTTTGTGCACCATTTTATATATTTTAAAAAAATCCTATAATTTATTTTAAATTATGTTACATTAGATAAATGTATGGTCTAATTGTCATTCATATTAATGTGTATATATTTATTTAAAGCCATAACCCCGGATATCTTTCGCCCTGGACTACTGCGTATTTACATAGGAAATATATGAATATTTCCGCAATTCTGCAGCTACAGGCGATTTATCTTCTGTCTTATTTATTTCATAATTAATCAGACAACAAAAACAACAATCACAAAAGCACGCAGAAAATGTGTAGGAGCATTCTCCGCGGGTTAGCCCACCTAACCTCAAATCGCTGTTCACATACCAAACCGAAGTGAGGGCCCAGCCCGGGTCTGCCGGGAAGCGTTGTATTTTGGCGAAGTTGCACATTCCGCGTTCGTGCACTCGAATGCCACACACATCTGTTCCGTTCTGTTCTGCTCGGTTCTGTTGGCCTAACACCAATACACTCACCCTCGCCTGCCGTCTGCTACTTGCATTTCCAAAACTTCGACTAAACTTTGCGAAGTAAGAAACTCCATCAGAAACATGTGTATGATATTCCCATTAATTACTCAGATCATTTATCTTTCCACTCAGCTAGAAACGGCAGAAGTGTTGCAATCAACACATATTAATCCAAATACAAGATGTTTCCTGTACGATTCCACTGGATCCATAAGAAATGTAAGCTATCCCATAATAAATAAACATGAGCAATTCATAGTTGTGAAGCTCACTGGTCATTTTTATCTCCCGTGACAAATGTTAAATTATGTAATTAATTATATAATACATTATTACATCGAAAAAGAGTAGCGCGTACCTTTTTATATACTCTTTACAAGGATGTGTGATAAATAAGGGTTTGTCTTTGAATTCGTCTACTTCTTATTTTTATTCTTCTTCTTCCATTAATAGACTGTCGCCTGTACTTTCTTCACCTTTTATGGTGTGTCTACGGATGGATTTATTCAGCTTTCTCTCTGTTATTTAGATGGTCATCAAAGGGTTTGAATTCCCTGCTTATTACTTTCTTATAGGTAATATAAGGAAGTATAGCAATAATGAAAAAAATTGATTGTGAAATTTTACGGAAATACAGGTTTGAAGTCCTGTGTTACCTTTTTGGCCATTTTGTCAATGACGTCTCCGTAGTGGGATGGAGATGTAGTAGGATGGACCTTAAAATGGGTTGGTTAGGTCAAATTTTAACCGGACTGCCCCATAAAATAGTACCAAGTAAATTTAAATTTGACCGTGCCGAAGGCACTAGCAGGTTAGAAAAATATACTCAGTAGTAGAATATACCACAATATAATGATCATAGAACATTTGGGAAAATAAGATGCCCCTTTCATTTTTCTTAAGATATTTGACGATATAGCTTTTCAATCTTTTGAGAGATAGTGCAACCAACTTAATATGTTATAAAAATAGTGATTGGTAGTGGCGTATTTAGGGGGGGGGGGGGTTGGAGGTTCAACCCCCCCTCCCCAATATTGAAAAAACTATATACTCCTATTATTTATAAAATAAAATAATTACTTTTTAAATAAAAAAAATTTGCTGTGAAGGATTACAAATATGTAATGAAAATCAAAATATATACCTCAATATTTTCCAATTTTGTATTATTTTGGCAACATTGCCCGTAACAGCTTGTACAAGTGAACGTTCGTTTTCTACTTTGTGTTGATTAAAATCTTATTTGCGAAATTCAAAGTCCGAAAGCCGCTTAAGTAGTTTGGCGTTATTAAATATACATAGAAACTTAACACCATTAACGGACGAAATACTTGACGAATTTGCAAAAAGGAAACGACGTAATAATTCAATATTATAATAATATATGTTTAATATTTATAAGAATATTATTTTTAGTTAGTTTTTACTGTTATAAAATATATGTGTACGAGTATGTTAATTTTTAACATATTTAAAAAAAAAATCACTTCAATTTTTTCTCAAATATTCTCAGATCATTATGTACGTATATCCGTATGTTCTACAACTCACGAGCAAGGAAATATAGTAAAACAAAATTTTATAATTATAAATTTCGTAATAATGCGAGTTTTGAGTTGATTTTGGTCACATTTGCAAAATTTTTACTTGGAACACACAAAACAATAAATTTAGTTTGTTCCGAATATGAAATTAGCTGCAAAAAAGGTTCAAATAAAGGTTATTTATGCATCAAGGCATTGAAGTTTTTCTTGTTATCACGAATATGACAAATTTACAAGACACGGGTTCGTTGAAGTTTAAAAAAAATAGTAGTTTAGTGAATAAAAACATATCTAATTATTAATTTTAGCTACTCGAGTATAACTGTGACAAACAATCCACGCTAATAATTTTCACTCGTACAAGTTTCAAGCCCACTAAACTTAATTCTAATATAACATACAAGCCATTTTGGATATCTGTTTTGCGGATATCTAGAATGTTCCAGGTTTAGTCAAGTCTCCTTCTCGGAGCTGAACTATTACCATGTGCTAATTGTTATTACCAGAGAAGACCACTGTTATTTCAGTAACGACCATCCCTTCTCTTATCTCGAGATGGCACAATGACTAACGTATGTGACTAACTTAAAAAATATGTTGGAAGTTATAACTCTATAAAAGTAATCAGTTTCGTTTTCGGGTATAAAAATCTAGTCTATTAAGCTACATCATAAAGCAATTTAAATATAAATATACATAAATTAATGCATTGCCATTATAATTTAATATAAACGTAAAAGTAATTTATTGAAATTTATTTTTGTATCCCATATTGCCATTTTCATTTAATATACATGAGCAATTTTAAAAATTTGATTAACTTAATCTAATCTTCTGGCTTCAAATATAAACAGGAATTTACTTTGTAGTTAATACTATTTAATCCGAAAGTATGTTTTAAAGAAAAATTTCAATTTACTTGGCTAACCTACCCCAATTTCATGGCTTTAATGTTTAGACGAAATTCCGTTTAAAATTTGAAATCGTAAATGTTTGGTAAAAGTTATATTAATAATATTGATGAAATAATACTCATATTGGAAGATTAGCAACTTTGCGGGCTTTATCACAGTGTGATAGTCTGTTGAAGCAAAATAAATTGACGAGTAAAAAGAATGCAGTTTTGTTCATTATGCTTACGATGCGTTTGTCAAAAATATGTTTTTATTTAGACACCGTACAAGTAAAATGTGAAATAGTGATTTAACAAACTTTTATTGCAAAACACAAAGCTAATTTTAATTGACTTGAACTTACCCAAGCACATTTGTTTGCACTTAGGTATGTATACTTTCTTACTATAAACATTTTATAATAAATATCTTATTTCAAATCAAATCGATTTGCACGACAACTTTTTAATAATATTTCTCTTCAACCCTACAGTAAATGGGTAAGTAAATTTTGTTGGGCGAAATATTGTTTTTACACGCGTCCAATCACGCAAGAGTTGTCACGAATAATTTTCATGGCAAATAATGCACTACGGGTCATGAGTTTTCACGACTGTTTACGTAATACGGGTCACGATTTTTACAAGGTCAGTCAAGCAGCGCGCGTTTTGTTATAAAAACCACTAAACCGTCGTCTGTGATTAGATATGAAAATTCGTGACCTGCTATGTGTAATTAGGCGTAAAAATTTGTGCATGACGAGCGTGAGTAAAATTTTATTTCCGTAATTGTACATGATAGTGACAATTTCAAAATCGACTAACGTCCAATCACGCACAACAAAAAGTGATTCATATCAAATCACGCACAATAAATTTGACTCACTGCCGGTCACGTACGGTAACTTTTTTGTCACGCAAGTTTAATCACGATCACGGGGGTCACGTCGTGACCACGGTGTAAGAAGAGAGGTGTGTCGACTTTCCAATATGGGGATTTCTTGTGTCGTTAGTTATTCACTTTTCCGTGCGATGCGCTGTTGTCGTTAGAGGGTAAAATAGCGACGAACAGCTTGTCACAATGAAGTATCAATTTAAAGAGACCTAAAATTAGTACGACTGTAGTTTAGACCAAAAAACTTTATTAGATAAAAGTTGATGGAGGCTAGGATGATCATTATGACATTTACAGTTTGGGATGTAATATATATATATATATATATATATATATATATATATATATATATATATATATATATATATATATTGAATACAAGCTTCGCGACTGTTATGTTGTAGGAAATTTTTTTATAGCAGGTATAGCAGTCGTTTGGGCAAAAATTAAAACACTCTTGCACATTACGCAAACAATTATTAAACATCGAAATTGATTCTACGTACAAAAACATCAATCGAATTAAATCAGAATTAATTTTGACTGAAAATGAACTTTCTGGTTTAGTTCCAACTGATTTATTGAACAATTTTAAACAAAGACAAAATGTCAAATATAACAAGCATTTCTATAATATAAAACTGAAGAATATTTCGAAACTAAATGATCTAAAATCAATCAATAAAAATAGAATAAATAGAACAAAAATGGTTTAAAAACCTAAGTAAGACTGAAATTCCAGAAGAAGTTCAAACTATTCTAAGCCTTGGTCCTAAATTCTGTTTAACGCCTAAAACGAACCATATCAATATAGAAAGAATTTTAAGTGACATTGAATATATCATTTCCAATTTCCACGAAAAAAAGAAAAACCTTTGCAGAGCTCAAATTACCAATATTCTAACTAATTATTTACATTCACATCATCGAAGTAATAATTATCTCCAATATCTTTTCAAATGTTGCAAGTCATTTTTGAAAGATAATCAGAATTTAGTGGTACTACAATCTGACAAAGGAAATGTCACCTGTATTATGGATAAAGAAGATTATATTTTAAAATCTACTGAATTACTATCTGACGTCCATTCTTATAAGAAACTTAAACGTGATCCAACTAGCACGATACAACAAAAAGCCAATAAAACTGTGAGCGAACTTAAAAAATACCACAAAATCAGTGAAGATCTGGCCAAAACGTTAACCATTTATAATTCTGTAGCGCCAAAGTTTTATGGATTACCCAAAATACATAAACCTACGCTAACTTTACGACCTATTATATCATCTATTGATGCACCTAACAGTAAAATTTCTCAATTTTTAACTGATATTCTTACTTCAGCGTATAACAGGGATAACGACTATTTTATCAAGGATTCTTTCCAATTTGCGGAGTGCATGAAGAACATGGTGATTCCTACAAATTTTGTACTTTTAAGTCTAGATGTTGTTTCACTTTTTAGTAACATTCCCCTTGATTTAGTTATTGAAACTGTCTCAAGTAAATGGAATTTGATCGAAATGCACACTTCGCTAAATCAAGATGATTTTATAAAATTGATAAAATTCGTTTTTGAAACCAGTTACTGCGCCTTTCAGAATATTTACTACCAACAAATTTTGGGCAGTCCAATGGGTAGTGTCCTCAGCCCTATTCTTGCTCAATACATAATGGATTTTTTACTGGATAATTGCATTCCTAAATTAAATTTTCAACTCCCTTTTATTAAAAAATTTGTTGATGATATAATATGTGCAGTGCCAGAAGAGAATGTTGACGAAATTTTGGAGGTTTTTAACAATTTTAATTCGAACATCCAATTTACAATAGAAATTGAAAAAGATATGAGCATTCCCTTTCTTGACACGTTAGTGAGACGTGATAATAACGGTGTCATAATACTTGATTGGTATATTAAACCTATTTCTTCCGGACGTTATATTCATTTTCTCTCTGATCAACCTAAGAAAATGAAGATTAATACAATTTTGGGACTTAAACGGAGAATATTGTCAATTTCTCATCCAACACTGCATCATAAAAACTTGTGCAAGCTTAGAGAAGTTCTTCTAACTAATGCGTATCCAAAAAAGTTGATTAACAGTCTCCTGTTTAATACAAATTCACGTACTATCAACGTAGATGGTAATATTCCTGAGATTGATTCTTCCGAAAGGATTAAATACTGCTCCCTACCATATATTTCTGGTTTAACACCATCTTTAGCTAGTGCTTTGAAAGACGAAAGTGTAAAAATAGCTAATAGGCATTATTTTACAACAAGATCGTTATTCACTCATTTAAAAGATAGAACGCCCGTTTTACTTAAATCTAATGTTGTGTATAGGATTCCATGTAAAGATTGTAACTTTGTTTACATAGGCCAAACTAACCGACATCTTAAAAGCAGGATAATTTCACATAAAAGTGACTTTAAACTAAGACCTAATGCTTGTGCCCTGACAGAACATCAGTTTAAGAATTTGCATGGTATTGACTATGAAGAAGTTACAGTTCTAGAAACTGAAAAGAACCTTCATAAAAGATTGTTTTTAGAGATGTTTCATATTAATAATGAGTCTAAAACGATGAACAAGAAAACAGATGTCGATAGTTTGAGTTCTATTTATTCATATTTATTAACTAAATCCAGATCACATACTTAAACATTTTGAAACTGCTTTTCTTTTTTATCCGTTATTACTCATTTCATAATATTTATGCTTCATACATCACTTTGACAGATTATTTTTTGACATTTAGTTTATTTTTCATGTACGTAGTTGATTTTTTAAAAATATTTTTCAACTGTCAATATTTTATTTCATATTTATATTTCATGTTATACTTTTATTTCAAGACAGTTATATATTTTTACTATTCTGCTTTTAAGTCCACTTATTAAGTATTTCTATTACATTGATGTTATTTTATATTTAATCTCAACTAAATGTAAGTCTTATTGTTATCTTTGTGTGTCTTTTAATTTCTATTTTGTATTTATTGTATTATAGTGTCCTGAAGAAGGAATAAATAATTCCGAAAACTTGACTATTTAAAAAGAGTGTTTTAATTTTTGCCCAAACGACTGCTATACCTGCTATAAAAAAAAATTTCCTATATATATATATATATATATATATATATATATATATATATATATATATATATCTTGTGACAGTTGAACAATTCGCGATTAAACACTTTCTTCCCTTGATGGTTTAAAGACATGTAAATATGACATGTACCAGACAGTGGCCGCCATTTTACCCTCGATGCAGCGATCGCAACGCCTGTGCGGAACAATGTAACTAACGACGTACGATTGGCTCGGTTCGACGAAATGCTAAGGAGTCGACACACCTCTCTTCTTACACCATGGTCGTGACTCATCGTGACCGGCTAAAACTCACGACCCGCGCCCACCTCTACCTTTATTAAACAAAATTAATTGTTGTACATTATTATCCTGCTAATGAGTTTTTTTTTGCATAATTTATACGAAAATCTAGTTTTACGATCTTTACGGAACCTCTTTTTCTTCTAGTTACAATTGTTAACGAGTTTGTTGATGTCAAAATTTACAAAATATAAGTGGAACAAAACTGGCGGAGGCGTGAGGCGGAGAGGAACTATTTTTATATACTCAATCTGCTCGTTGTCGTACCCTTGCTTATTGCTTTGCGCTATTGATATTATTGATGATGATTCCGACGTTATCTCTAAATCGACTCTAGGCGTCGCGACGGATGGGTGTGCAGGTCGACGGCTGGGGTGATTGTGTGGGTTGTGTAGGGCACAAGAAGCGGTTCCGTGCACTTTGGCAAAACCGACGTCGATTTGACCGGATTGATGAGTGATGGAGCCGGAATACGTTGTAGGATGCTGGAAATGATTCTAGGTATTTTTGACAAACCGTCGGCGTCGCCTGGCGTTGCGGCGCCTCTACCTTAGGATTGTCTTGACGCCGGTATACTTGCAGACGTCATTCGGAACCATGGTTCATTTGTGCAGGAAAATACGCAGTGTTATAGTCACAGGCGCAAAAGGCGCCGCAACTCTTTGCCGGTTAAACTCCCTGTAGGTTATTCCAAAAGAGATTGGTTCGCAACCTAACTCTAAAAATACGTGTCTCTCGCGGAAGCTCAGGAAAACAATCGACGTCGAAGTCACTGGCGCCTTGTACTCGCTGCGGGGTTCAACGATAAACTATATTCGCGGACAATTACTCCACTGGGACTAATTAATATTGAACACAGATCTGTCGTTGTAACTCAGGATAATACACATTATCACAGTCAGCCTTGTATCCTACTCGCAAGAGGCGTTCGTCGTTCAGACGGTAACTTGCTACGGGTTACAATGACAGATCAAACTCGCGGAAAACAAAAATAAACTCAAACGAAGCCAGCGGAGACCTTACGATACAGGCGGAGTACGGTGTTCTCCTAGTCGGATTACTCACTGGCAGTTCAAAAAGCATCACACTACTTTCTTATACAAATAAAACCAACTGAACACGTATGACTTGTTCCTTGCGTATGACTTTACTTTGAAAATTATTTGATATATAGATGATAAACCTGTTTAATTTTTTGTTCCTATTGTAACTATGAGTTTATTTTAAAATAGAAATTAATTAATATCTTGTCTTCAAAACTTTCTAACTAATAATACAAATACTACTTTTATAATATTTCACACTACACCTATTTTTAACACTTCACAATTATTTGACACGTTTGACACATAGATACTAAAAATGTTTTAGTTTTTGTCCCCATTTTAACTAAGATTATAGAAATATATTCTTAAATATATAATTTATTTTTTTCAAAATTAGAAGCATGTACAAGAAAAGTGCAAATAACATTTTATGTTACAAATATTTTTACTAACATCTTTTGAAACTTTTTCTCACAGCTGATTTAATTTTTGAAATAAAAAAATTTATTGTTTTGCATGTCTAGTAAACTTCCTCTTCCGGTTTTTCAATTTCATTCAAAATCAACTCAGCTCTTCATTTTTCCATGAAACATAAATTCCAAGTTTTGTTTTCATATCTTGTCTCGTTCATGAGATATTGCGCACACGGACATCTATGCATCCATCCATCCTCACACACAGACATCATTGAGAAATTGGTCTTAACGGATTAAGTGGACGTCAAAATATGTATTTCCGCAAAAATCTCGTCAGCGATTTTTTTTCGTGATTCCAATACTTCCTTATACTTTGTATAAGAAAGTAAAAAAACTAACTGCCTTAGTGTGTTTCAAGAAGGCCCGGATTTTATACAGTTTTCCTAATGAATCGTATCCACATTGTTGTCGGAAGTTCGTTCAATTTCACTTAAGCTCTCCGAGTTACTTAATCCTTCGCCTTTCTACCTTTCTACCTTTCGTTGTAAGGCTGGGGCGGTATTAAGTTGTCTGCTGTTCTGGGTTTCTTCTCCAAATTTCCCTCCAAGCCCGGCGATTCGCAGTTTTTCCTCTTATTTCACTTAATTTTATTCCTCGCTCTATTGCCGCGTCTCCGGTTTGTGTTTTCCACGTCGTTATCGGTCTTCCCCTTCTCCTTTTTTTCTGTGGTCTAGCTTCGAATACTTGCTTAGGTAGTCTGTTTTTGTCCATTCTATAGACGTATCCTAGCCATCTCAGTTGGTTTTCTTGTATGGTGGTTTTTATCGGTTTTGTGTTGAGTTTCTCTCTGTATATTTCGTTCCTGATTCTGTCTAGTTTCGTTTTTTCTTCTATTTTTCGGGGGAATCGCATTTAAATATATAATAATTTGCTTTGTTGTTTTTCATTCATTGTCCATGATTCGCTACCGTATGTCAAAACTGGTATGATAACTTTTTTAAATACCTCAACTTTTGTCTGCTTTGTGATTTCCTTTTTTGCCAGGAACTTTGTCTTTAGAGCATTGAAAATTCTGCCTGTTGATCCTACTCGTTCTGATATTTCCTCATCAGCCTACCCGTTTCGTTGATTTTTACTCCCAGATACTTAAAATTTTTTACTTGCTCAATTTCAGTTCCTGCTATATTTATGTTATGTGTTTTTCTTTTACCATTTATTATCATAATTTTAGTTTTGTTTATGTTTATTATTATATTCAATTTCTTAAATCCTTCATTTATCACAATGATGTTATCTTTTCCATTTGCTGCAATGAGCATCATGTCATCGGCGTAGCATAGTTCACTAATCTCTATATTTTTAATTTTCCATTTTCCTATCTTATAGGTTCTTAATTGCGGTTTGATCTTTTTTAGCGCTTCGTCTATATAAATAGAAAAGAGCATCGGGCTTAGTATGCATCCCTGTCTGAGTCCAAGTTTAGTATTAAAGGAGTGTGACGTGTTGTTTCTTGTTCTTACATAATTTTTATTTACTCTATATAGAATTTTGATGTTTTCGATCGTCGTTGTGTCTACTCCTCTGTTTTCCAGGCATTTCCACATTTTTTCTCTCTGAACCTTGTGAAAAGCCTTTTCTAGATCTATAAAACCACAATGTACTTCTTTATCTACTAATCTTGCTTTCTCTATTTACTGTCTTATTCTGAATATATGGTCCTGCACTCCTCTATTAGGTCGGAATCCACACTGTGTTTCCTCTAGTGATGGTTCTGTTTGTACTGTAACTCTAGCTTTATGCGTGCAAATAATGTAATCTCTCTATAATTGTTGCAGTCCTTGTTGCATCCTTTTTTTATATATTGGCACTATGCTCTCCAAGTTACATGGAAAAAAATTGCCTATGTAAGCTTTGGTTATTTCGCAAAAATTAAACAAACAACAATATTATCATATAGCGCCATTTCCACCTCTTACAAAGAAATGGTCATGAATGTATCGTTGATAAATACAAAAATGTATTATTATCCAAATCCACAAATATTAAAAGAAAGATACGAGGTAGCACTAAAAATCATAAACATAATCAGAACATATTCTACAGCATCCAAGGTTACTTAGTGTAAAAACCGTTAATAAAATTTAAGCATGCTTATTGACATGACCTTGAATTATAAACAAAAGTTTATTATTTTAACTTCTGTAGTAGAGCATGCTAGAAAATAATTTCACGAATTAAGTATAAACCTACGTGAATGTGAAATTTTTAAAGCAATTACAAAGTTTATATAAAAGGCAATATACGTATAAGTAATTAATTTAGTAGAACTCTTGCCGTACTTGACAAAATGAAGATCATTATACTTTTCGCTATTGTAGTAACATGTACAACATTTGTTCAAAGTGAACCATTTTTCGTACGTATACCTATTTATCGCAGAATTTTTATTTTATGATCAGTTCTAAAGCTTTCATTAGCTTGGCAGCGATTATTACTAACTTCATGTTATTTTCAAATATGTGCACATATATTGAAAAATAGCTTTGTGTATTTATCCTGTTTCTAATCCTCAGCTATATTAATCTAAACAAATAGTTTCGTCTGAATATAACAAATATAATATATAACTTTTTCTGTTTCCCCCTTCCGTAACCAAGTGGCATATCTTACTTACCCCACAGACTTATAGAAACGGGTTAACGACGGTGTATTTTTAACATTTATCGTTAATGTATTTGTATATGATTGATCTGACGTACTATTAACAATTGTCAGGAATTTATGCAATGAGATACACGAAAATAACAAATACATTTCTTAGCGGGGTATGGAATATAATATAAAATATATAATAAAATTGTATTTGTCAGAATTAAGGACTGACAACATGGTTTTTAGACAACAATTTTTACAGCTGTCAAATCATTTAATAATGCACTTAATAAACAAAATTATAAACACATTTTATTTTTCTTATTGACTTTGTTTGCCATCTTTGTAATTTACGATCTTTGTATAAGAAATTATCTGAAGAATTTACCTAAAAACAGAAGTACATCGTTAAAAATATTAAAATCGACAGATATTATTTAATAAAATTTAGGCACAGACAATTGTAAATTATTTTGTGTACGGAAGGGCTAAGCAGGAAATATTCGCCCTGCTGTTAATTATGTGATTCTTTTTTGTTTAGCAACAAACACGAAAGCAAACTACATGGTAAATAGTGATTCCGAAAGAGTGTTGAAATAAATTCCAAAGACAACGCAAAATGCATCTTGAAATTTTACTAAACTTTTAACTGAGAGTTATTGACAGTAATAACTGATGTTTGTTTACTTGGTAGCGGGATTTTACCAGGATAACGGGATTTTATCAGCTATAATATCCCTAGGCCATTGATAATTCGAAATAATTGTATCACAGTTACCGAAAGAACGTTGCTTGGTAACCGCCAGACGCCGCAGGTGGAGGGCTGTTACCTTCAAGCAACGTTCTTGAGGTAGTTGTGATCAAATTATAAGTATTTATCAATGGTCGAGAGATATTCGGCGAGAAAATTTTTTGCGATTATTTTTATTATTTTCATTTTCTAACCGTGAAAATAACATTTTGAAATAAGCAAATTAAATATTGAATTAACTGTCAACCAGCTGTCAACGACTGTTACTTAGGAACAGGTGATAATTTCCCGGGGAAATTATCAGTGTAATTGTGACCTGATTGGTTATTTTTGCACACGTGATCAGAAATACAGGGATTCGATTGGATATTTCTTTAACAAAAAAATTTTCAGCTATAAAATCCCTAGGCCATTGATAATTACGAAATAATTTTATCACAGTTACCTTCAAACAACGTTCTTGAGGTAGTTGTGATCAAATTATGAGTATTTATCAATGGTCGAGGGATATTCGGTAAGAAATTTTTTTGCGATAATTATTATTATTTTCCTCCACAAACCGTGAAAATGACATTTGGAAATAAACAAATCATATATTGAAATAGCAGTCAACAACTGTCACTTAGCAAGAAGTGATAATTTCCCGGGGAAATTGTCAGTGTAATTGTAACCTGATTGGTTACTTTTGCACAAGTGATAAAAAATACAAGGATTTTATTGGATATTTTTTTTATCCAAAAAATTTTCGGGGTAACAGGATTTTATCAGTTACTGTTTCCATTGGTTGAATTTTCAAATGTGTTGCATCATGATTGGTTAAAAACTATTCGTAGAAATTTATTGTCTATAACGTTCTACTGAAAACACTATATCGAAGAGGCTACCGTAGCAAGCAAAATTTTATAAATATAATCTAACCTAACCTTTGTCATTTTCAAAAGATAAAGTCTGCGTTTGAAGCCGCCAATTTACATTTTGTCGTTACATAGATTAGTTTACCGGGCAATATACATTATCGGCGTGCAATTTTTTTTTTTGTAAAATATATGCCGAATAATCATGTTTAACTTATTCCTTATTTATATTACTAGTGTAAAAAAAATTACAGTTTGCTGAACTACAATTTATTGGTGGAATGTACTTTTTTCAGTGAGTAAAGGATATCATTAGTTCACTTCATTATTCTGTTAATTTCCTGTCGTTCCTGACGAAGTTACAATAATAATGTAAATTTTAAAATAAAAACTAATATCACAATTTTATTATGTTTAATAATATTGATTACATATTAATGATGCAACAATCTAATGTTTCAATAATAATAATTTGTAATTTATCATCACGCAATTTACCTCTTTTGGGTACTTTGGTACTTTCATTTTCAGATCTCGGTAAGTGATGGATATTGACGCGCGAATTCTGTTTCGAACTACTTAACTCTGTTTACTTTGCTGTTATAATTATATTTTGTTTTTCTTTTCTTCACATTATAGATTCTCCCTCTTCTTTGTTCGATAACGTGCAGACAACTAAATTTGATGAGTCCAATATGTGCTTATTGTGGATATTCTAGCAATGCCAGCCTTGGACAAATGTCACTTTATGGTGTGTCACTGGGAGGCCTGCCAGTCAATTTAGTGGGTACCGTTAATGTCACAAGATAGAGTAATAAGTTGATTATTTTATAACACAGTTTTACTTTTAAAAATTAATTTTATATATACCTACCTTATATCTCCAATTAATGATGTATTTGATATTATTCAGTTAAATACATTCAATAAAACTATACCTATTGTTTGAAAATACATTATTTAAGATGTACAATACATTCCTACTCCTACTTGTTTTGAACATAAATGCAGTATTACTTATAATAAGTGCGCAGAAAAAAATTTACTCGTCATAAACTATGTTCTTTAAAGTACAGTCCCACATGAATATTAAGTTTATGCTTTAGATTTAATAAAATGAAAAGATACGATGGTCGACTGATGCGGAAAATTGGGAAGAATCAAACAACTGACTAGGAGTCAATAATTTATTTTAAAAACATGGCCGCTAGCAACGTAGCAACGGCAGGGCTATGTTCAGGTCGAAAAACAATTATATGAACATGAATACATACAAATATAATAATAAAAATAAAAATAAATAAAAACAGATAGAAAGGAATCTGAATCTAGGTATTAATATATAATACATAAAAAATAAATAAATGCAACTAAAAAGATCTACGTAGAACAAAATCTGGAGCTGAACTGAATAAATTTTTGACTGCTAGTCCATTGTTTGGTTATTTCTAGATTTAATAAAGCCATTCGCAAAAACAAGTTTCATTTAGTTTAGCATGTGGTGACATCTACGGGATACATCAAAAATGTCGGCAAGGCTGTACAAAATTGATACCCGTAGAACCACAGAAAACCGTAAAGAACTGTCAGATCAGAACAAACTGTCACTTCTCTTTGGATATTATTATTATGTATAATACTTACCATTACTTTTAATCTAAGAGTATTTGTATTGCTACTAAAAATGGGATACATATTTCTATATCGTTTTAGATTCGATCTTCTCTTCGAATGAAACTAAAAAGGGAGGGTTATTTATTTGTATATCTTTTTAGGTACGATGGTACGATCTTATTGATCAAGTTTGTGACGTCATAGTAAACCAAAAACCTGAAGATTGGACATCGCAGTTATTATCTTTATGTTTAAGGTTTAGTAAAAGTGGGAAGTGGGAATGGTGTTAAAAGATAATATGTAGTCAAGGTACTCAAACCTAAAGTTAAAACCATAAATCGATACCTGTTTTTCATTTGTGAATTCACCTTAAAATACACGTGCTTCATTGGCTCATTAGGGTGTATACACACTGCAAATGTGCTCACATAGGCGTGAAACTGTTATAGTTAGGCCCTAATGGACAGTAAGCATACCACCTAAGTGGGCTTTTAATTGTAAAAAAATATTGCATTACGAAATTTATTAATTCAGACGTTTGTAATAAAGCGCAACTTTTTGAAAATATTTTCCATTGAAAATGAGTACCTACTGCGATTCGAGATTGCCATGCATAATTGTGTAGGCGTAGGGTTTCTTTGTCAAAATAAAAAATGCGAGCAAGGGGAGCTTACCTACAGATAATTTTCGCATTAAACTTAATTGGAATATTTGAAAGTTTACCATACCATACACATTGTTTAATCATGGCTGACCTCAGTACTGCTCTCTGAGCACATTTATTTTGAGTACGCAAGCGCAAACTCAGACGGACACATATCTTACCAATATCAATCATACCTATTGTATGATTTAGCTTTGTTCAGTTTAGATTTTACTAAAACTTGAAATAATTATAACAGAAACATATAATTCCTAGAAACGAATTAAATTTAGTTACGTAAATACATATGCAGGATTTCCCATTTTAAATTACTTTCACAAATATTTTTAATGAGCTCGTAATATGAAGCACTTAGAAACTTCTCTAATGTTCATATATTAAATAGTGTATTGATCTAAAATGACCGAACTAGCAGAGATATGAAGAAAAATTCTAAACAATGGTTTATAATTTTTTTAAATCGTTTCTAGGTTTTAAAATTTCGAAGCAATTCATCATAAATAATAATCACCATTGCATAAACTTGAACAGATATTAGAGTATCATTGATTTATTTATGCATGTTTGCATATAACACTAGATAGGGCATGGGCCATATTCTGTCATCTGACACTTTTAAGCGGAAAATTCAAATCACTCTAATGTAACATTTATGTATAAGTGCGCAATCTGAAGCTCTGCCTGTGCTTTCTCTACACCGCGCTCGCCACAAACATTGTTCAGATTATACCTATCATCTAACATTCCATCTAACATTCTTCGCTTTCTCTAAACCGCGCTTGCCACCACCTCTATTCAGGTCATACCAATCATCTAACGTTTTTAAATATTGAAGTGTCACAAAACTTAAATATTAACCATCTTGACGGCGTTCAATTGGACACGAACCATAGCGGCTTAAGCCCAATCTAGTGTTACATAGAAATCAGTGGATGTCACCTTTGTAACAATTATACATTTCTAGAAGAGTAACGGTATGTAATTATTTAACATATGTTATTGTAATTTTACTTATGTGGTTCAATTTGTAACAATATATTTTTCCTGTTATAGTTATATAATATTTGGACGCCATCTATTTCATCAGTTAAAATATAGGTGCAAAATTTAACAAAATGTAAATATTCGATTGAATTTGTGACAGTATGTGGGAATTATAGGAAAGCTAAACTTATACCTCATTCACTGCTGTACAACTTTTCTGTAGGGACTCTTAGGATGTATAGGAGACCCGAAAAATTAAATAACGAAATATTATAAAATTATTTTATCACCTCTCAATAAATGCTCTATAACAATTAACTTCATGCGTTTTGTTAAAAAAAAAAAAATACAAATGAAAGTGGAAAATAACGAGGCCTGATAAATTCATGTTTTTTTTTATGGAATCATCATCTTTTATTACCATGGTAGTATGTCTCTCGAGATACATTATGTTAGAACTGCAATTTGAACAACAAATGATCTGTAAGCTATCATATGAAATTTCTATTAAAACAGAACGTATAAATATTTGCAAAAATTAGTAAGTTTAAAATAATCCATTTACTTATTAGAAAAAAATATTTCAATGAAATGGAAATTTATTTATAGCAACAACATGTTTATCTAAAATAAGTGTAAGCGATATATTTGAATTTAATATATTTAATTTGATTATTGATAGTAGACTATTTTCGATATTTCTGGTATTTATTTATTAAAAACATATTACAATACAGATAATTTAAGTAAATAAAATAAAAAATTTCGTTTTATTTAAAAATAATATTTGTTATCAAGTTCATAGTTAAATGATTTTTTTTTTTTTGTTGTTGAATGTAATATTGTTTCCTCTGAGTGTACAAATCGTTATTGTCGTGAAGTATGACACCAAACAGTAGAATTCTTGTAGTGCTAAATAATGTGCAATACTTGTAATTCTTTTTCTTTTCAGGTCTGACTTTTTAAAAGTGCGCGGTTTCGATGAAGATATAGTCGGATGGGGAGGAGAAGATGTAATGCTGTACCGGAAATACATCCGGAGCAACATGAAAGTAGTGCGAGCAACAGATCCTGGCATATTTCACATATGGCACCCAAAGGTTCGTTTTATTCTCTGTTTATTTTATACATCATTTGATATTTGACTTAAAATAGTTTCATTTTTAAGTTTTTGTATCAAATATAAATCATCCATAAAAGGTCATTAATTTACCAGTTTAAAAGTTATTATTCAAAATTAGCTAATTGAATGACATAATCGGTGTCAATCTCAAAAAAAAATTTAAAATTTTATTAAATTTGGTGTAATTTAAAAAAGTTATTTCAAAAATCCAAAATAGTTCCAAATATGCTCGGTGTAACCTGGCACTTTTAAAATGAAAAATTTTGATTTTACACCCGAGCCGGCAAAATCTATTTTTTTTTCGACCCACCCTAATATACATATATTATTAACTTAACAAGTAAACTTTTACCTTAAGTACATTTTTAATTAATAGTATTAATTTGTAAGTAGGTATGACATTTTAGTAGGTATGCATAAAATTCATTAAAATTGGAACATTAGTTTCTTTTTCGTAGCCTTATTAAATATATTGAAAATACATCAAATTAAATAATATAACAGATGTAGCATGTCACAGATAATTTCCAAAATATTCAATTAAACTTAAATAAAGAAAGTGGTTATTAGGCCGGGTATACTTTATGGTTGTATGCACACGGACAATAAATTAGAGTTTGCTGGTTTTTACAATTAAACAACGTTGTGAAAACTAATTTATTTATACACGTCTAAAATATACTATATTTATTTGTAATGTTGCCTTGATGGTGCGAAAACGACTGATTTGACAAAAGGTTCCAAGTTAAATCTCAGGGTGATGGGAATGAAGGTAGGGGTGCATTAGAGCGCCGTTCGTTGGTTCTATTAACGATATTTGCACATGATTGGTTACTAATAACGTCTTCGGCAGCCGCCACCTGGTTCCAAGTATTACTGAGAACAGTAAAACTCCCATGTTTCTCAAAAATACATTACAGGATTAATATTTCAACGGTACATGAGACAGCCTACAATAAACAAGTTTGCAAAGAAATTGCAGCTGCAATTAGGTTTTATTGTTTGCCTGTTCCGTCTAAACTAATTACATTTACAGTTATATTTATGGATAGCGACGCGTCCAGAAATGTATCACACATTGCAATTTTGAACATTTTGTAAATTTAATAAAAAGTATATAAATTTAATTCCTATTTCCTATTTTAGTGTAATGAATGTAAAACATGAGTTACTAATATACAAATTTTACTTCAGAGAATCACGCCCAATTTTGGACCCAACAATATATAATTGTTTACATATTAGGTATCAAAATAATTTTTTTATCAAAAAAAAATCTTAGTTTTGGAAATTGTATTAATATATCGTTTTGGAGCTTCCTATTCAAGGTACAATAAAATTCCGGTGGTGGAGGAACTGTAAGGCGGCGATATCTTGGATTTTGCGTGCCATTTTTCGGGTTTCACCAAATAAAAAAAAAATACGATTCACATAAATCTCAAATTACTCTTTTGCGCTACTGATGAGAATCTGTGTTTAAAATACTTCAACTGAAAATTATTATTAGTTGTACCAAAATAATAAAACGAAAGGCTTAATCCTGAGAAGGGGAAACAGCTGTCAGAAGGTCCGAGACGCGTCGGTATTTGTAAACTGAGTTGGTGAAATGAAAAAAACAAGTAATGTGAAATATTTTGTCTGTGGAGATGAAATTGATGAAGTAAGAGTTGAGAGTAAGAGCTGAAAGGTTTTAAAAAATGTAGATTGTTTGGTTATGCATGCCTTCTGCAACAATAATTACACCATGAAGACCTCTAATAGATCAGCAGTCAGAAAAAGTAATAAGTCATTAACATTCGCAACTCAACCTTCGTGTGATTATGTTGAGGGGGCCATGAAAATATTTATTATTTTTAGGAAAAAAATAATGACTGCCAGTTTTCTCTTACTGAATTGATGAATTCAATTACAAGAGAACTAGTACATGAGGGTACTGTAAGGTTCAAGTTAAAATAAAACAAAACAAAACAAACAATTTGGGGACGATATAACCATTACAGAATATCTAATTCGAATATCAGAAGTCTTTCTCGTATATATAGGGGTAACATGGTAAGTGATGACAGAACATGAGAAAAAGATAGCTGAAGAGGAGCGTATGCGAATTGTGCAAACTATAGCTGCTATAATACTTATAAATAAAAACCGACCGAAATTTCAGTGTCGACCTGTTTCGACTAAAAATACTGGTGTTTGCTGCAGTTTCGGTTTCAACCAAAAAAACTAGAGTATGTATCGAGTCGAGCACTGTCGGGTATGATCGAAAAAGATTTTGAGAGAAGAACATATATTGTATTTATAAATTATCTATTATAATGTTAATGTATGCTATTCTCTCAAAATCTGTTTCGAACATACATTTCAACTTCTTAATAACAAATTATTCTTGAAAAGACAATTTATTTGATAATGATAAAACTCAAAATAAAAATTGTTAGAAGTTGTAGTTCTATGAGTTTCTTAATAACTTTTTACCCACATTGCATCAAAAAAATAAAGTGATTTCCTAATAAATTGAAGACATTTATTTATTCTAATCGAATAATAGGTTTTTTGTGTATCGTCCTTTTTTCCACTTTATTAAATATTTTCAAAGCAAACAAAAAATTGACATTTACAATAAGCATTTTCATTGGTAATTATCTGCATTTAAGGCTCGCTTCACTTGCTCTTTTATTAAACAAACCCTAAGCCCACAAAACTCACGCTCCACGTTGTTAATTAATTTTTATTGTAAAATATTTAAAAAAAGGAGGACCATATTCATGTTTTAATGTATTGTGATGTATACGTAAAATATGTGAATACTGTAAACATAAAATAAAATTGAAATTAAAAAAAATCTATTAGAAAAAATTGGTCAGTTGAAAAATGGAGTGGAAATTACGGAATGGAAAAATTTAAATATTACAAAGCTAGAAAAAACACTATATTTCTGGGTACCTATAATGAAAATTTAACTAAATTTTAGATTATCTACATAAGTTTCGGTTTCGGTTACGATTTCGGCCGAAACTAAAAGATGAGCCAAATGTTTCTGTCGAATACTACTTATAAATGAAGATATACTGTTTGTGTTTGGGAACACCCAGACTTACCCTTTTATTGAGGAAATGATGAAAGACAATCCTCAGAGTCTACTGTCTACCATTTGTCATCAAAGAGAAGGAGAATAGTAGAGGACAACCCAAAAGCCAAATAAGTTCCATACCACGTGCTATGACGAAAGCTACGCGACCCCTAACCATCAATTCACCTTTTCAAGATGCTTTGTTTGCACCTATAGAAAGTATTGTTCGAAAAACCTGTTAATTTTTGTGCATAGTTTGAGATTTTGTTCATCTTATACTGTAGGATTCTTACTGTGATGCACATACATAGGTTATTAGCTATTTTCTATCTCGCAGTACAATTTCAACTGGATAATTTGTTCAGTTCATATTTGATAATGCTGATTTCATAATGTTGGAACCATTAACGGACACAACGCCGGTGTGTGTCTGAATAAACCACCATTATCGCAATAGGAGGAAAAAATTTTCTGACGATACCCATGACGTTTAATCCTCCTAACTACATTCGAGCCATCTTAATTGTTCATCGACATAAATGATCTTTACAATTCCAAATGTACCTTTGTAATAATAATTTTGGAATTAAATTCTCTATAGTTAATTTCATTTTTCTATTTAAATGCCTAATTAATTATTTACAATTGAAGTGTTTTAAACATAGATTTTCACCAGTAGCGAAAAAGCAGTAAACTAAGATACCTCAGCGGTTCATTTGAGTTAAAAAGATAAGAAAATATTCTCTTTCCGACTCCTACAATTTTGGTCCACTTATATTTTGTCAACTTAGACGTCAACTACCTCATAAACGGTTGTAGCTAGAACAAAAGTACCTAATTACCTTTTTTTATAGGAAATTTATTCATTTTGTAAATTAATTCACAAAAAGTTCATAGTTTTAGAAATATGTAGACAAATCAGAAAAATTAGATATAAAATCCAAAATGGCGACAGGTTGCCGAGCCCTATGATCGCGGTTTATTTTTTAGTTTGTTGAATAGGAAGCGCTACACGATATTTGAAGATAATTTACTTGTTTTTCTTGACCTTGACCTGGGCTAATATGCATGGAGTATTCTATAGTAGGTTGCTCAACTAGCCTTGTCGTCCACTCCAATGGTCAAAGTAAGCAGTCTTGCTGAAAGAAACTCTTGTATCAAGAACTCCGGTACTTTTTTTAAATTGGACGTTTATTTCAACTGAATATTGTGAAGCATCAATAAAAATTAGTTGAAATACAATATCCAATAATCAACTACAAATATGTAAAAATTTGATGTTACTCAATACTCAATAGTAAAATATTCCTTGTAACCAATTTCATAGCATAGTACAGTACTTCTACCACCGCTATAAATACATGAGTCACCTATTATCATATACCATCAGACCATGGCAATTCGAGTTTGTATCAAGAAGTTAAAATTTTATCACTGGTATAACACATCGTATTTCGTTATGCTATTCATTCATAATAATTTTCTCCTAGGCTGGATACCGTATACTGTATTTCAGCATTCTAACGAATTGTTTATTATGAAATGATACAAAATGATAGCTGCGATAGTTTATACAATGTATGATTAGGTGTTCATCTGAAAAATTTCAAAGTAATTGCGTGTCCAAAAATTCATTTTTTGTTTTTCTTGAACTCTAGAAGTCATTAAAATATTGCTAAGAGTAATTTTAGTAAAATTAAGAAGGCATGTGCATGCGCGTACACTATTGTCGATTTTTTTTCCAATAATTATTTTTGTATTTAGTTGTATCGAAAAATGTGATTCCATGTTAAATTTGCGTGTTTATATTTTCTTTTTGCTTTAAATTTCCTTCGACTTTGTAAAAACAATAGCTTTATAAATAACTCCGTTAGAAATAATTAAATTTCCAGGAAAAAGAAAACTTTTCCCTTTATGTTTAAGAATGAATATTAAATTTATTTTCCACTTCTTTATCTAAAATCTAAACATAAGGTATATAAAATTTTCAAGCACCACTTGCAGATCAAACGATCGGATATGAATTGATTAATATTAAGTTTTGTCAAGGAGCAATATCTTCTGTTTTCTTTTATTTTTAAATCATCTAATAAGGATTATTGATATTTCTGAGATGATAATAGATAAATGCAAAGTGAATATATTTGATATAACACACCATAGAACCATGCATAATTTTCAGATAATGCTTGATGATTTCTGTCGATAGAAATGTAATCGATCAGCTAATAGTTAAATAATTTAAATTTTCTCAATTTCTCCCGAACATTTTTTTTAATATCTAGAGAAGTAACAGCGACTGAGGAATTTATTTTCCCTGTTATACAGGTATAGTAACCTGGTCAGGTTTAGTACAAAATTAAATTGCAAGTTGAACTTGCCTCTTATAGTTGCGTGTAGTTAATTATAACACAATTCTAATTTACATATATTTTTTGTTCATAATTGTTATATTACACATTTTGATTATTGTCCTAATTAAGACGTATTTAGTAAACAGTAGTATTTGCCGCGTAGTACTGCCATTTATAAGGGTGGGTAATGCAGCTTTGTGCTTGTATAGATAAGAGAAAATATCTTCAAATGAATTTTGAACCATGATTTTGAAGTATATATACTCAAATATAGTATCACGCTATATCCAACTAAGTTGGGTAGTGCGGACCGATAACAATCAGTTTTCTCCAAACATTCCTATCATGGCAAACCATTTTCGCTTCGTCCATCTTCATATTTCAATTCATGCAAACACGTCTATTTCTCTCGGGCGAAATCATTCGATCTCGTAACAAGCTATCAGTCATACCTATCTATTTATTCCTCGGGCGCCTAAGCAATCGCTCACTGTCAATCTCGTCCTCATATATCTGTTTCACCAACCTTTTATTCGACATTCGTTCTACTTGTCTGAATTTGATATTAGCTTTGTTCGATGAGAAGTACAGAAAGTACAATGTAGGATAATGCAGTGCAGTGCAGTGTAAACTACTGTGTTTTCATCAAACACTCCAGTGTATATTTGGGCAAGTTTGACTAACTGTCACTGCTGTCAAAGTAACAAGGTTAGGCTGTTTGTAAACGAACACGTTATAAATCTGTAAAGAAGTTTGTAGAAATGTCTGTTTTAAAATGCATATTGTTTGAATTAATAAATGATTCTGACGAAGATCAATCATCACTCGATTCTTCATCAAATTCGGAAAGAGATACGTTAATAAATAGAATTAATTGTTTTGTGAATTTAATTTTCTAAAAATATAAATTTTAGGTTAACGTAAATGCCGACAAACTACACTTAGTTAACCCCACTTCCAATCTACACTTTCTACACCACCTCGAGTGTAAGTTCAGAAAAGTGTGCACTAGTTCTTAAAAATTTTCTCATCGAACAGTTTGCCAGAAGCTGCACGTTTCTCATAAATCATGTTAGCGCAAGAAAGATAACACTAGATCAACCTATTTCACGTCATCGCACAGAGCTATTAGGTGTAATGAATTTCTTATTTGTTTACTTCTACTCTAGGTATGGTTTTATTCAGATTTTTAATGTTATTTGATAATAAATTTTATTATTTGACTCACATATGTAAGAGAGTTACTATGACGGGTTAATAATTTTGATAGTAAGCTTCCTAAAGATTAGGACGTTTTATGGTCGAACAAAACGATTTCCCAATTTCCACAATGATGTCTGCTTGTGTTTTATAATAAAAATTTCTTATTTTCTTATGTTCTTAGTTCTTTTGTTTTTATTTTTTCCTTGAAGTCTCCTCGCCTTTTGGCAGACAACTCTTTCAGCTCCGCTGTAGAATCTCTTCAGATGGCACGGTAGGTCACTTACTTATGTCAGAGGTTAAGGTACGGTCACTAATTATTCAGTCAATTTCATGATTTTGCTTGAAACAAGTAAGTTTTTAACGTTTTTTTTTTTTCACTTCAAATAAGTCTCAATTTGACAGCTGACCGACCGCTGAAAGCTATGAGATTCACATTTTCTTTAAGCTTTGTTGTTAATTGTTTATCAGTTTCCGCTTTACTTACCAGTGTAGTTTGTATTCTGCGTACTTGTTTATCGTTTACTTAGTTTATTGAGTATTAGTTTATTATTGTGAGTCCGTTTTCTTTCTACTAGTTGTACCGTTGTTACTAAAATCTGTGGCCGGTGTGTTTCACGCCATAGCTCGTTGGGCTATTTTGTCTCACATCTATAACATTAGCGCAACATGATATTGGGCTTGTCGACCATTCGGCATCCGCGTCTCCGCAATGCGCTGCACTTCTCTATAATACATATAGCTTGTACAAATTTGCGTGGCGATTGACTTGACTTGCTAATGGGATAAGCCAGCCCTAGCCAGCGGGGTGCAAGTTTGTCTGATGTTCAGGAGTGGATTATTATAATTTTGGGCTTAGATGCTTCAAATCTCCGAAATTTTTAATACGATTATCTTTTCAATAGTTTCCCCGAAAACTGTTAAGTAAGATAATTTTATACATATATACCCTTCAGAAAACGACATTTAAAATTCATTAGTTCACTAGTTACCATTCCAGGCAATTAATTAAAATACCCACTAAATCTAGTAATAAAGCAGAAATTAAAGAATATTTGTATCATCATGATATATTTTTTGAAGAATCGTACAGTAAAAGTGAATTATTGGAAGTAGCACAAACAAAACTTGTTAAAAGAATGTACGTGTGCGATACAATGGCACAAAAATTTGGTCATACTGTATTAAGACTGCCTCCGTATTACTGTATATTAAATCCTATAGAACTAATTTGGGGACAATTAAAAACAAGTATTAGACGAAAAAATGTTACACCAACCGTGTGCGCTAATGTTGTGGAATTAATTAAAAGTGAAATAAATAATATTAGTGACTTAAATTGGGCTAGTAGTGTTCGGCATGTGATAGACATAGAAAACAGTTACTTAAATTTCAATAATATTATTGATGAATTTATTATAAATGTTGGACAGTCAAGTGACGACACTGATGATGATATTGTTATCGATTAATCACCTAAGTAAAACAACATAGATGTAAAATAAAACATAAGTTTTTTTATCAATATATGTTTATATTTACTGAACGACAATGACAATACTGTATTCATATTTAATTTTATTAAAATTTTTCTTATTTTGATATTACTTGTGTCTGTTTGTGTAAAACTCATTTGAAAATATTATCTAGTACAACCCTGTAAAGTAGTCCCTCATAAATTTCTTTAATCCTCTTATGGAATACCTGCTGAGAAACACTAATGGAATCAATCGCCACGCAAATTTGTACAAGCTATACCTACTCTACTAACCCTAGCCCGAGTTGCTCCGCTGTGAGCGACTCGCTGCGCGATCTCATTATTCTAGCGCACACACCTCGGTGCGATCAGATTTAGGGCGCGATCTATCCGTTCAATTTTCTTGCACCTTGCTTTACTATTGTATTGTTTCTTAAGCTGCGTTCACGTACAACTTATTGTTGTTGCCTTGTAATGGTATTGCTGTTACGTTGCTAGCGTAAGATGTTTGAAAATCGCTACATCGTACAGTCGATCACAATGACTTTTTGCTGTTGTAGTGTTGTTGCCTTGCATTGCACAAGTTTGTAAACTCCAAACTCATACAATACAACAGCAAAGCAACGAAAGCAACAGCAAATCAGAGAGCGCTATGAAAAAGCATAGATATAATTGGCTCGTTGACACTTAACCTAAAATATTTTTTATATTGTGATAGTTGTATATGTACATATATTAGCAGAAATAATTTTGTAAGTATTTGTATTATAGTTATACGTAGCCATTATTAAATTAATTATTACAACTTTCTGGTAAACTGGCAGCCCATTACTATCTAAACTATCAAAACTGTATCATTGGTAACAACGAAGTCAAGTTCCTATGTGAACAGTATACATACAATACAAATGCATTCATTCAGCAAGACAAGACAACCAAAGTAAGGCAACAGCAATAAGTTGTATGTGAACGCAGCTTTACACATATAAGCATTATACTTGTTCAAAAAGTTCCGGGACGGTGAAACATCTCAAGAAATACTCATCAAAGCAAAAAACAAAAACACGTGTTTAATATTTTTCAATAACCTATCTTATGTCACCATGCACGATCCTCCACTGCCACGCCCTGGGGGTAGGGCGGGGGGCCACTTTGAAATTTTAAATGGGAACTCCAAATTTTTTATTGTATGTTATTAATTAATTATTCCGTTATATTTAAATAATATCTTAGTATTTGCGACCTATACTCTTTTGTTTACGCGGCCTATTTCCTTTCTTGGTTTGCTAATCTACCCCCGCAATCCGCAGGTTGAACCATTTTAGCCTTGATTAGCTGGAGCACCTTACAATTGATTCCTTCGATCAACCCACTCCGACTCTAATGAAGCTCAACGTGGAATTACCACCATAAGCCTGTAAGCGCGTATCAATATTAATGTAATAAATATTGAATAGATAAAATGATAATAATAATGGAATTCAAATACAAAACAATTGACGATCGCTTAAAAATTATTTTTATATTTTAGTGCATCTTTTCTCTGTGAGACCTTCGTAAAGAAATCGTTCAAAATAAATTTTTGATAATTTAACACTCCGGCCTGAAACTTTTAATTTTATACCAAACTCGGTAGAATTTAAGTTGATAATTTAAATTTATTTTTTGACACTAAAATCAAGTCTTCTTGTGTTATTAAATATATAAATTTGTTTTTCTCAAAACAAAACGAGGAAACTGCAACATACATTTTATATTTAAAATATTATTACCAATAACATTTTATTTGAAACATATATCTTATTTGAGATAATTATTATGATCAAATTCAACCCAATACTTGGCCTTATAATTATAATAATTTTATTGGTTTATACATGTACAGGGTAAGTTTTCGAAATGCCCGTCTTCGATTTCACCCTTGACGTTAGAAATACAGCATACATTTATTAACAAAATTTATTCGACTACTCAAGGAGCATAACGTAAAATTATTTTCATATATATACAGAGGGTTACGTAACGGCTTGGCAAGAATTGTTTCTCTTTTCTAAATAGAACATCCTATATATTTTGAATTGTATTTTATTCACCTATACGGGCATATGAATTTTGTTTTAGTTTTCCGCGGCGTTGTCATGTTTTTCCGTTTTTTTCTTTCAAAAAGGCCGAATACACGCATTGCTTTATGAAGGCGTACTGAAGTTATTTTAATAGTAAAATTTAAGAATTTTTTTTTTCTGCACAACTGTAATTATACTCTATGTTTTGAAATTTTTTTTTTAAATGTAATCATACAGGGGTGTTCAATAAAGCGGATCAAATTTACTCCACTTCAAATGACTATAACTCGTCATTTTCAAATAGAACATCCTATATTTTATTGTTCTGTTGTGTGTCATTTTGTATTACCTTCGTATAAAATTTTGGCAATTGAAATCAAGTATTCTTTTTGAGACCCTTAATTAGCTTCTACTAATCTCGAGAAGATTCAATGAACTATTGTTAAAAACAATAACTAATTTTCCAAAATAAATTTTAGACTTCACTTCACTCATTTCCTTGAGACAATAATTTGAAACTTAAGTCGACGTGATTTAATTAATTGCTGAAAAACAATTGGCGGTCGCACATAAATGTTTTTGACAGTTGCAGGCAAATGGCAAATGTACTCCCAGAGACCTAATTTGACACCAAATTCGATATGTTGAAAATTACATATTTATTACAGGTCTTTTTCCAATACATGTTAATAATTTATATTTAGTTTTTCTCAAAACCAGAACTGGATACGACAAAATAACATAATATTTTATATTCTAAATACCTAATATTAATTCGAATTTTTTCGCAACTAGTTTCATATTCGAAATAAATTCAATTTATTGTTATATATGTCAAGTAAACTGCCACTTCTGGACAATTGTTTCCAAAATCAACTCATTTGTTCTACAACAATTTTATATTTTTTTTAAGTACTCGTACATCTATGATAAATGGTATTTTATTACTAGCAATAGAATAATCATAAGATTGATCAGGTCAGGCTTCCATTGTGTATGTACAAAACAACTTCTCTAGTTTTAAAGGTGAATTAAAATCCAACTATTTCTAATAAATTTGAATATGAAATTAATTGTCATTTTATTTTTATTCTCAATCTGCTTTAGACAGCTATAAATAACTTGTAATTGCGTTCATGTTCCGTAACGTTGAAAATACTTTTCAGTTTGCAATATGATAGTGTAAGGAGTATGCTGAAAGCGTAAATGGTTGATGTATATGGCTTAATAATATGGATTATACTCGTAGTCACGTTTTTTGGATATGAAATATCAAATTCTCCTTTAAATTCGTTTAGAAAACGTAATAAAACTCAGTATTCCATTAAAGGTACTTTGACTGATGTTCCATTCCATGAAATATGGAATATTGAATTTGGAATATCCGCTTCTGTTAAGAACGATGTACGAGTATATCAGCGTTATTGAATTTAGTTGATTTATTCTGTGAATGGATACTCAAAAGAATTTTCCAATTTGAAATATCTTTTTATTCGCAAGAAACATGAAAACTGACTGCAACATTTCGATGCTCGTTATTCTTTGTCTAATTTTATAATATTTTTTAATTTATATTCCAATAACTTGCAAGTACTTTTCCGCGCACTTTTGTTCTTCAACTCCTTATTGTGTGTTTGTGTAATTTAGATTTTATATTGTTTCTTATTTAGGTTGTCCAATTTTTAAATTGGCTTCACGGATAACTCAAAAAGAATGCATCGGTCAAAAGATGCCTGTTAGTTTCAATAGATAATCTAAGTCTTGTAAAACAATATAATTTCATCTTTGATTGTCTTACTTGGTCTTCATCATTGCTATAAACGTTAATAATATCGTAATCATATTAATTTTTTTAACGAAACTATCTTTTGACAATATGACATAAACAATATATCAATTTAAATTAACCACAACATTTTAGTTAACCATGCCTTACTACCTCAAAGCTGTAGTAAAAGTTGATTACAGTTTGAGTTGTAATACTGGTTGAAAATTGCAAATTTCATATGCATAATCATTGAAATATCCATAGTTACTGCTAACCAGAACCTTAATCAACGGTTAAAAATCTGAACCTAAAGGTGTCATAGAGGAGAGTTCTACAAAAATATCAAAAAGTAACTATCAATTGCTTTTACAATAATTATAAAATTATTCATAGATTGATATTAAATTGAAGCATTCTAAATGTTCACTGAATTTTCTTAATATCTTTTATATATCTAATTAGTGGTGCCAACTATTTTTTTTATATTTATATCTACATATATGTATGTTTCAAATTTAGATTTATATGGTTATATTTATATAATTATATATTGTATGACACACTGTATTTTTTTTTATATAAACAACAGGTACCGTTACGTCAAGCATGACAAAATGCCATATATTTCAAGTTTGATAAGTTATATGTGATACATTAGTATGCAGGAAATAAACTTGAACGATCTAACATTTTCTTTATAAAGGATGAAAACGTTTTCTAACATCGGCTTCCATATTTCCTATAAGCTGGAAACTATTCATATATGTATGTACCTACATATTTATGTATTGATTTTTTTCTAACGATGCAACATACCTGCATACATTTCTTCATACATCTCTCTACATCAAAAATTATTTGACTCATACCTTTGTTCACTTATATACGAGTAGTTTCAAATATCGTACTGAAATAAATATGGAATGTTTACAAAATAAATTAAATTTACATGTACTCAAATATTTCCTACATTTAACGCAATAATAAACCCCGGAATTTTGCATTGTACCTTGTGGTATTTCATGGTTATTTAAGTATAAACTAACATTAAAGGTTAATAATAAATTTTCAGTTTAATTGTATTAATTAGAATTTGCATTCGAATTGAATGTATAATTTTACAAAATAAAGTTATTCCTAAAATATTGTACATTTTAGGTGTTATTTTATTTATCTGAAGTAACTGTTTTAGAGGTTTCTTTTTAGAATTGAGAACAGCAGCGGCAACAAATTGTGAAAATTTCTTTTGAAAATTTAATTCAGCGATGAGGTTCATTTTTTGTCAATTGGCTACATCAACAAAAAAAAATTGTCGCCCTTGTGTTGCAGAAAATCCACAAGCCATTATTAAGAGGGCGTTACATAGACAAAAAGTCACTGTTTGGGTATGCTTTACGGGCTGTTGGAATCATTGGTCTATATTTCTTTAAAAATGATAACGGTTAGAATGATAGAGTTTATGGAGACCGCTATAGAGCCATGATTGACTTTTTCGTTCCCCAATTGCATGGTGAGCGTCCGCCTCAATCGATTTATTGAGGGACACATTCAATTAGTGCATAATATCGCACATTGAATCTGTGGATTGATCTCCAAGATCTTGCGATTTAACAGCTTTGGATTATTTTTTGCGGGGATGTTTTAAGTCGTTATTCTACGCCGATAAACCAGATACCATGGATGACATGTTATGCTTTTTTTTTATTTTCCCAATTTTATTTTCAATCTGTAATTTTGACAAGTAAATGTTATAATACAAGATAATATCGTGTAGTGAGAATGTCCAGTGATATCGTATACACATTCTGTACAATTTATTTTATATATGCGTTATGTATTAAATGTAAAGTGTAACGCTAATGAAATGTCTCTTTTGAGTTTATAAATTGCCGTATTGTTGTCCAATATGTGCACTGCATTGTAATTAGGATGCACTTCTAGTCTTATTAGGTAATTTGCAATGCATTTTTAAATTTTTCTTGTATTGTATTTATTTTTAGATCACTATGTCTAGAGCTGTTTCTCACATACCATGAATCCTTTAATATGGTTCTTAATGTTTTGGATTGGAATCATGGTATTGAATCAAAGTTGGAGTTACTAGTTGTTCCCCATAACTCAATTTCGTAGGTCCAGATTGGTTTCAGTATTACTTCGTACAATAAGATATTGTTTTCATTTGACAATTTAGAGTTTTTGTTGAGCATCCAGTACATATTTTTCAGTTTTATTCCTAATTGGTTTTTTTTTTTTCATTTTTATGTGGGTGATCCAATTTGATCTCGGTTCTAGGTACATGTCCAGGTATCGAACTTTGTCCTCTTGCGGTAGTGGTTGGTTATTCAGAACAACTTGTGGGCATGTATGTCGTCGTGTTGTGAATGTTACGTTAATTGATTTTGTTACATTTACTTTTATTTTCCACTTTTTTTACCATAATACAATTTCTTACAAGTGTTCCTGGAGATTCCTTGAAGCTATTTCTGGATCTTCGTTAGTAGACAATACTGCCGTATCATCTGCGAATGTAGCTACTGTCATTTGGGGAGATAAAGGGAAGTCTGCTTTGTATATGAGGTATAAGATGCGGCCTAATACGCTGCCTTGGGGTACGCCTGAATGGATTGAATGTAAATGGGAGTATTGGCTTTGTAGTTTAATTTGGAAGCATCTTCCTGTTAGGTATGACTCTATGAACTGATAAATGTTGTGTGGTAGAGTTTTCTTGATTTTGTAAAGTAGAACTGCTTGCCAGACTTTATCAAAAGCCTGTAATATGTCTTCAAAGGCTGCTAAGCAATATCCTTTCCCTTCTAATGCTTCATTGATTTCATTGGTAATCCGATGAATTTGGTCTGTGCTTGCATGTTTCTCTCTAAAACCGAATTGATGGTCTAGTGTAGCTTCATTATCTACTAAGGTTGGCTTTAATCATTTTAGGAATATTTTTTCGAAAAAGTCTGATGGGTCTATATGAATTGGCTTTTTCTTCAGGTTTTCTAAGTTTGTGTATCAAAATTATTTGTGCAACTTCCCACTGGGGTAGGTAATAACTAATTCGCAGAATAGTATTGAAAATGAATGTTATAAATTTGGTAGTTTTTTGTTTTAATTTCCCTTTAATATTTTTCCAGTTATAAAGTCGTATCCGGGTGTTTTTTAGTGTTGGTGAGTTTTATTTCGTGACTTACTTCACTACGCTTTTGACGAGTGGGCCATGGTGGGCAGAGCTGTTTTGATTTCTCGGGATAGGAGATTATTTTTGTTCTTCTTGTTCATTGTTTCTTATCGTATTGTGTTGAAAGGTTTCGGTTAGGTGTTCAGCGAATTTTGTGCATTTTCTTTTTCTATTCTGGCCCAGGTTCCATCACTTTTTCTTATTGGGGGCATTTTTAATTAGTTCCTTTAGATTCCTTCCATAGGTAGTGGTCTGTTGTTTGTGTGAGTGGAAGGCTTCTCAGATATTCTTCTGCTCTATTGTTTTTCCTGTCGTTGAACATTGTTTTTAGGGTAGGCTCGGCTCTATTCAGACGAGTTTTATCTAGTAGTTTTCTGTTTTTTTACCACAATTTGCGCAAGCGTCTTTTTTCGTCTGTAGCTTGTTTTATTTTTTTGGGGTACCTATTTAAATTCTTTGCCAGTGTCTGATATGGTGGGTATTGATTACCATGGTGCATTTTGAATTATTTGTATAAGGTGTTCTATACCCTGCTCAATATTTCGGTTTTTAATGGGATCTATAAATTGGTTTCTTATTCCAATATTTCTCTGAACCTCTCCAAATCAGTATATTTATTGGTTAGTGTGTGTGGTTTCGGTGTTTTTACTATTTGTGTACTGAGCTTTAGGATAATAGGATTATGATTTGAAATTAGATCAAAGTATGCTTTTGTTCTTATGTAATTATAGATTTTTTTGGTTACGCAGAAGTCCAGTAGGTCTCGAACTTTGTGAATATCGGGTTCATATTGTAGTTGTGTTCTTTGTACATCTTTAACTAGTTCGCGCTCGTGTTGTGTGACCTGCCTTGAGATCCCACTCTGTATGCTTTGCATTAAAATCACCTCCTGCTATGAATTTATTTCCTAGAGCGTCGAAGAAGGCCATGAAAAGTTCTTTTCTTATAGTGGGTCTTGGGGGAGGGGGGGTCAATACACCGTCGATAGTGCCAAAGGTCCTGTCCAGCTTTCTACTATTATTGATGTCTCTTGTAGATGGTTCATTGTTACTTCGGGTAGTATGAAATATTTTATATTGTTCTGAGCATCACCACTTGGATGTTTTGAATCGTATACTGGGTACTGTGGTATTTTAAAGTAAAATATGTCTGTTTATTTTATTTTCTATTATAAAGAGTCTTAACACTAGGCTACTTTGAGCCAAGCCATCAGCGTTCCATAATGATATTTTTAGAAATTGAGACATTATGTCATTTTAGTTATGATTGTTGTGAGATTTAGTATGGTATTCATTCTCCTCATTAGATTCATCAACATAGTTTTGAGTTTGTTTGTGTCTTGTGTTATGTTGATTGTGGTACTACTTAGCTCTTCATCAGGTTTTTCATTACTTGTAATTTGGGAGTATGATATATTTGGGTTAGCTTTAATAATAATACTTTTATTATGCAACGTTCAGCTAACAGCTACTCTTCCACTTAACCTTGATAAATGATAAATACATACAAAAAAAAATACAGAATAAAGAAGAAGTTTGTGTAAACTATATTTGCGTCTCACACGGTTCCTATCTTTTAATGGAAGGAATTTTCTTTCTTGAATATCCTTATAAACGGAGCATCCTTTATAGTTTTCTGGGTGGTTATTCTCACATAGAGCGCATTTGACAGAAGTATAATTTTTTGCACAATCTTTTGTTATGTGGTCATCTCCGTATTTACTCACCTTGGTTGACAGTGACAATACGCTTTGGTGTGCCCATAGCGTTAGCATCTTATGCGTTGGACTATTTCCTTCTTTGGTTTCGGAGGTTCTATTGTTACTTTGGTATATTGTAAGTATTACATTTCGTATATACTTTGGTAATTTGGTTTTGGTTCTAGTTCAATGAAGAATATATGTAATGGTTGTTTACTCGTTCTATGTTGAATGTCATAGATGTTTGTAACTTTATGCCCTTTTGCTTCTAGTTCTTGTTTAATTTCATTTTTGTCTGTGCTTGGGTGCAGATTTTTTATGTGTACACGATATGAACGATCTGGATTTAATTGATAAGTATGAAATTTTATATCCTTTTCTGCGAGGAGATTTACGGTTTGTCTATATTTATTTACATTAGCTATTTGTATTTTGATTTGCTTTCCTGCTGTTGTTTTTCTAAAGTAGTTATCTTTAGCAACCAAGTCGATTATATTGAACAATGGGTCGACATGAATCACACTGGGGACGAATATTGGGGCTGGTTTAGCAGGATTATTAGTTGAAGTGTTGTTGCTATTGGTGACACTTATTAGGTGGAACCTGTTTTATGTTGAGGTTACTATTTTTTTTTTTTTTGGCCTGGTGGGGGAAATGCAGTTACGCACAGAGTGTGGGACTCGCCTGCTGTTCAGCCATACCCACTAAAACCTAACCACCAGTATGACAGGGGTTTTCCCAACCTGAAGTACTACCTTTCGGCATTGCTTTCCCGGTTGCCCCTCTTTCTTCGCTCTTATGTTAGAGCTGCCATTAGTCTTCTTTCTTCTTCGAGTCTCTTCTCTCTCTCTCTCCTCCTTCTTGCGCATTACTGTGTTGGCGAAAGATTTGATCGAGGTCCACTCGTCTTCGCCCTCCAACATTGTTTGCACAATGTTTTCTGTGCTGATGTTCTTGTTTAGCTCTTCCTCAACCACTGTCCTTTCAGGTGTCCATTCGGGGCAGTGGAAGAAGGTGTGCTCAGCTGTGTCCTCCCCTAGGTGACAGAAGGGGCAGGAAGCTGAGTCCCTTCTTCCTATCCTTTTGAGATAGGCTTCGAAAGAGCCGTGTCCAGTTAGGAGCTGGGTGAGATGGAAATCCAACTCTCCATGCTTCCTGTCTACCCACATCTGTATCTGTGGGATGAGTCTCCTCGTCCACTCACCTGCAGTTTCGTCTTCCCATTTTTTCTGCCATTTAAGCCTTGTCTCTTGCTTTATTGCTCGAGCCTCCTCTTTGTTCTTATGGTACGTTTGCTCCCTTTCTTTGACAAGTAGCTCTATAGGAGTTTGTCCCGCCAGCACCTGGGCTGCTGCTGTCGATACCATCCTATATGCGCTACATATCCTTATTGCCATCTGTCGTTGGATCTGCTCATATAGTTTCCTATATTTCGCAAGATCCATGGCCTTGTGCCAGATTGGGGCTGCGTACAGTAGTATTGAGTTTACTACTGCGCCCAGAACCCTTCTCTTTGTTGCGGCTGGGCCGCCTATGTTTGGCAATAATCTGGAGAGATTCCGTGTGACTTCTCCTGCCTTCTTGGCTGTACATATGACATGTTCCTGCATTCGTAGGTCCTTGGCAAAATGCATCCCTAAGTACTTGATACTCCGGGAGGTTTTCACCACTTGGTCTTGGACTGTTATATCCATTTCCAGTAGTGTCCTCCTCCTCGCGAGTATTACGGCTTCGGTCTTTTCCGGAGCCACAGTTAATCTTGAGGTTACCTGGTAGTTGTGGTTGATTAGTCGTTGTCTGGTGTGTCGTTGTCTTGCTGCATCTTCTTTGTTTCTAACTTACCTCTTCAGGGGCGTAACTCCATTCACTATTTTATATTGATATGTCATCCATATTTACTTTTTCGCTAAAGCCATAGGTCTAGCGCTGGTTTGTTGCTTTATCTTGTATAGTTTGTTTCATGTTTCGATGTATTTTAATTATTGGTCACCTGCTTTAAGCAGTTGTGTAACTGAACTATTATTATTATAAAATGGCAATATTAATTATTCGATCGATTATTATAATTACATCGCTGTGAGCGCTTAGAAACACGTCTGTTCACCGTGTGTGTTCAGACGCAACTGATGTTATACCTGATGACATTTCCATTGACTTTGCTTAATTTTTTCAATCCGCCTCCAGTACTCCTCCTGCACCAATTAATTATTCTTTTATTCTGCTGAAAACATCAAAATCCCTATTAAGTCCCTCAAACCTGCCCTTTCCTGTGCCCCTGATTTAATCCTAGTATATTAATTAAGGCTTGTGGCTTTCTTTTCTCTAAACCTTTATTTCACATTTTTAACTTCAGCATCAAAACTAACACTTTTCCGAATTTATGGAAAATTCTTCTTATTCAGTGGCGGATATAGATTACCTCTCAGGGGGAGGCGGGCATTTTTTTTCTTATTTACTGAAATATATGATGAAGGTGCAATAAGAATTAACGGATGATTATTGGAAAAACAACAAAAACGGTGGAAACGTTAATAAGTTATTTTTTATTCGAGATTATATTTACATTTTTGCTTAACTGTACCTGTTGACTCATCCACCTACCTACAATTAATTAAAGCCACGTCAGTGGCAAAACGTTATCAAATTTCGTAGAAAATTTGACATGTCAGTTGTTATGGCACCAAAACTTAATTTTAATTAAAAATCAATTGATGTCCAAATGAGTGAATAGTTGAGTTGTTTTGTCTTTATTAATTGGCCTAATCATTTTTATTTAAAACTGTTACAAATTAATATTGAATATATTTTCGATGCACTGTTATTTAGTCAAATGCCTAAATATGTTATTTGGGCTGGACGGAGCCCCTGCTCATAATACACAGGTCATGGTACAATATTTAAATATTCTATTTGGAGGAAAATGGATATGGATCAACAGCGGAACTTTGTGTGACCTGATACTCCCGATTTAACATAGTTAGATTTGTTTTATGTGGTTTCTGCTGAAACATATATAACGTATTTATTTTCATGTCTTCATATAATGTTGATGAAATATACTGATTAGTGTTATAAACGATACGAGAAGAAACTTTGCACTTTTTACGAGTAGTAATGAAATATCATTTATGTGTCATTAAAATTATTATAGTCAAAAAATTACTACAGAAGTAATTTTGACTGTATCTTTATAATATCGGAGGTTAGTAAAATAATTATATTTGCCCGTAACATTACGGGGTGTCAAGGCACCCGCTGCACCCCATCTGGTCTTCGCCTGCTAGCTTTAAAACATTTATATCCACAGAAATCTCGCCATTGGTTTTTTCATAATTTCTTTTCTTTCTTGTATTGTGTATAACAAAGTAAATTGGTTGGTTGTTTCATTCTTCAATTTTAAACACGAGACAAATAATTAATTAGTTTGGTCAACTCAGATTGAATCGACCAAAGTTCTTGAAACCGACAGATTACACGATTTTGTGACTCTACTCCTCTTTATGTTTAACTGGTTCATTTTGCTTTAAAATGAAAGGAAATCAAATATATATTGTCCTTAATTTGTTTTTACGGTCAGGATTTTGTTTTTTCTACGATTTTAGGCTTTTCCCCCGTTTTTTATTTGCCCTGATTTTGTTCCTTATAATAGAAAAAAATCAGTGAAAATGTCACAGCACGAAATATGTGACAACAACTAATGTATGTTGAAAAAAATAAAAATACACTAGCGAAAATAAAAACGCCCCACTTTTTTTTTATAAAATTTTCAAATTTCCGTAACTTTGCTAATTTCCATCGTAGAAGATTTTGTTTTTTAATTAAAGGGTAAGTCTTCATCTTTTAAATTCCAGTTCTTAAATTTATCTGTCATTGTTTACAACAAAATCAATTTTTTTTTCAAATGAATAGTGTTACAAAGATAAGTTTTTCATGTCGTGACATTTCTACTGAATTTTTTTAGTATAAGGGACATCTGTCAAATGTCTGTAGGCTGAACAAAACTTTCATAGGTCATCTGGTGATTAGGTAAAAAAACGGAAAAATCCATTTTAAAGCAAAATGAACCTGTTACACATAGAGAGAACCGACTCGCAAAAAAGTAAAAATTTATTGTACTCTTTTAGTTAATGCCCTTTTTACTGTGGTTTAATTGGATAAATTGTAAAATTGTAAAAATAGCTCATTTCCGTAATACTACGAAGGTGCACCACTATGGCACGATAAAGAGAAAAACATGATGCGCAAAAGAATTGTTATAAATTAAAGAAATGACAAAAATATATTTTAATAAATCAATTCAACAATAAATCGTACAAAACAATACATATAAATAACTAACAATTTGGCGTTGTCAAAGAATCGCGATGGCAAAAAAGACTCCTCGGTCCATCTTGCCCGACTTAAGGACGACCGCGTCGTCCGAGTCTCAACTTTAGACTAACTTTTGACTGACTTTGGAATATATTGCATCGCTTGGACAGGGATGCATGATTCATCGGTTACAACAAATACTTTAATCTAAACGAACCTATCGCATAGATTTCATGAGCCTGGGAAGACTAAGCAATTGGTAAAACAAACTACAATAATTTAAATATCCAAAAGTCTAACTAATGATTACATCATTGGTTAGTTTTCCAGTCCTAATCTCATCTTGTTACATTATGTTATGAGTGTGTGTTTGTGTTCAGGTGTGCTCAGGAGGACCGGGCGGCCAGCGGCTGTCCGCTGACCAGTACCGCGCGTGCATCCGCTCCCGCGCGCTGAACGAGGCGTCGCACGCGCAGCTCGGCTTCCTGGCGTTCCGCGACGACATCGCCGCCAACAACCGCGCACCACTGGGCCCCGCGCCTGCGCCCGCATTGCCCTTACCTCACACACGTCGCGCCACCTGATCGCCTGGACCCGGCGCCCACCACGACCTCTGGAAGATCGAGTTCTAACCCAGATAAGTGGACTGTACATAACAAACATTAGACTCTGTTTATATATACCTGTAATCCTGAAAATCTTTCGTAATACCCTCGTTGCGGAATATTCTGGTCAGTTCGGCTTTGGAGACATACATATATTACTTAAAGCCAACCTAGCGCAGAATTGTTTTCATATTATGCATAATCAGTTATCAATATTTTTTTTAGATATGTATGAGGCAGATTTAATTTATTACAGATATTTGTTTATATCTAACACTAATGGAGATCATAGTAGATAACTCTATCGTATAAGATAGTTCTCATATTTCTTGAAGCACTCCGCCTGTCATCGCAAAGGCTCTTATCTTTTTCAATATGTTTCGTACCAGTTAATTGCTCCGTACATTTTAATGTTAATTTTCTATGTACAATTTTTTACTACATTGTCCTTAAAGCGAAAATTTAATAAAAATATATCATCATGCTATTTATCAATTTTCGGATGTAGTACTCTGTTCGCGCAAATCTCGTTGAATGATATAATTTTGAGCGTGATTTGCGGTTACCACGACCCCAAAGATGTTACAAAGTGTCTTCTAAATTTTAAGTTTTACATCTACCTAAAAATATAAAGAAAGTGTGATCAAGCTGAAATGCACTATCTATGACTTCGGGAAGATCTATCCTATTTGGCTATTGGCTTTAGCACAAGACCTCAAAACATGGTGGTAATCAGCGGTACTGTAGACATCTTGTACTTGTTTATAACATGAAAAAGAAATTATTTATCGACTACAATTGCATTGTTAAATTATGAAAATATGCAGACATTATATCCATAATAAATTTTATGATTGAAGATGTAATACAAGGATGTTGGTGCAAAACTGTCTTAAGGTAATAAGGAAGTTTGTGACCATCAGCAACTAAATATTTTATACGTCAACATCATATTGCCATATTGATAATTTAATTTGAGTAGGTCATTTATTGCTTTTTTTTTTATATTCATTTAAAATGTACGGAATAATTGACTGTGTAATATAAGCTTAATAGATTCCTTAATACTCGTCCAGTCAAATTATCAGACTTTTTTTTAGCTTATCAAAAAGGAAACTTTTACAGCGTAATGGCCCAAGAAGTTAAAAGTAAGTTTGTGTTATCATTTTATTGGAATTATGATAAAAGCAATTATCTCGAAGCAGACAATGAAAATCTTGAAGAAAAGAGTAGTTTCATCTATGACTAGCAAAGTGCAATAAAAAGTGATATTTATGATGAGTGGTTATTCTGCTATTACCTTTAAAAGGCTGATAGTATTTATTCTCAACTAACGGAAATTGGCGAATAACCTACTAGAAATTAATTAACGATGCAAAATTTACAGAATATTTTCTCCCCTATTTGAAACATTCTCTAAAATAATAAATAAATACAAAATATTTGACAGATGACAGCAAAAAAATTATTATTCAATATACATTGTGTCCTATTTAAAGTACGAATGCATCGGGATCTTGAGAACCGTAAGAGCTATGAGGTTGGTTAAATTAGATAAAAGTTGTCGCATTAGTAGGGTTGTTTAAGTATGTATTTGTTGTAGGCCAAAATATAAATTAAGCGATTTTTTTTAGTCTTCTTACTTTGTTATATGAAATAAAACGATATTCTGGTTTGCACTGCTTTGAGGCACTTTTCAATGGTGAATATACAGAAGTACTCAATTTTTTTATATCGAACCATTTACGAATTACTGGTACCTATCAACTTTTATTTTTCACTAGCTGGGCCCGGACCGCAATGTTGGCCCCAAGTAAAGAAAGTTTTTTGTGTCGTACTGCCTCTCAATTTAAATAGATGTCACTGCAAGTAGTCCTCACATCGATGTCAGTATATTGGCAAAGCAAGCTCGTCACTTCGTGCCTCGCTTACATATCAGTACTTTGGCGAAGCAAGCTTGTAATATATCACACCATATATTGAAACCAAATCTAACAGTTGGCCAGATTCTTTTTTAAAATGTTTCTACAGCAGCCTACGATTCGCTTTTTAATTTTATTTTATTATAAATAACAAATTTTGTTAATTTTTCTGTCAATTATAAAAACATTTTAGTACTACTCGTATTTTATATTATTTCAAAGTAAAAATAATCTCTATTCAAATATATTATGGGCCTCCATATGAAAAATAAAGGTTGATACCAGTAACTCGTAAATGGTTAGATATATAAAAAATGAGTACTTCTGTATATTTACCATTAAAAAGTTCCTGGAGGCAGTGCAAACCAGAATCTCGTATTATTTCATATAACAAAGTCGCAAGCATAAAAAGAAGATCACAAAAATTATATGTATCAAGTAACATATACATTCAATTGGAAAAACAAATACATGTTAAACTACTCTACTAATGTGGCAAATGTTGTCTAATTTAACCAACTTCGTAGCTATTCCGGTATTCGAACTCTCAATGTATTCGAACCTTAAATGCGATACAATATAATATATTAATTAATATAGATAACTGATTTAGTTCTCGTTCTCCTTCATTGGAACGTTAGTATTTTACGAAAAGTAAAAATCTCGGCTATCAATGATTGATATTATTTTATTGTTTTCCGTTCATGCAATATCAAAACAATATAAAGTACATTAGTCGATTAATAGTTAATAGAATAATAAATTAGACAATATTTTCAGATTGTTATTCTCCAATAATTCGTGAATTAATTTTAAGCGTGGAATTTTATAGAATATACCGCAACATATTAACCTACAAGTTTTCTATGATAATTTTTTGTTACTTTTATTTATTAACAATTGTTTAGTATCAGACAATAAATTAAAATAAATGAGAATATGTATCTATTAGTAAATTTGTATCATGTTTAAGTATAATTATTTTATATGTTTAAGTTTTGAAAATTGTTGAAATCCTTACGTAGAATGTTTCTTTTTTTATAAAATTGGCATGAATGAAAATTTATATTAAATTTGTTTCAGGTGACAATATTTTTATATTTTGTCTCATTGTATTATATCGAATTGTATTATATGTTTAGATGCGTCATTGTGATATATAAATATGTAAATTAAGTCACTAATTATAAGACTTATTAATAATCCAGTATTACGAAAGATTTTCAATAGGTAAATTGTAAATTCGTAATAACTCGAGTGAGAAAGAAAATAAATTGAGTGCAAACGTCCCCAAGTGTTCCTAAAGTGGACCCTCCCAATACCTGCAGTAGACCAGCTCGTCAGTGAGTGAAAGACAAGTGAGTGTCTCGTACATACATACAATATGGTGCTAAGAATCCTCTCTACTTCGTCCGCATGCCAAATTCATTTACATGTGATAAGTGAAACAGATGCTGTTTTATTCGTCGTGATAATTTTGTTACCTGTTATTATTTTATTTTTATTTAGGGCCTGCCATTCTCTCGTCGAATAATGAATCTGATATCTATTGCTCGGATAATTAAAATGTTATCAATTGAAAATCACGACTCATATTTTGATGCAAATTGATAGTTTCAGATACTTTATTTGTAGATCAGTGAAAAATTGAAGTGAATATTTGATGAAATTAAAATACACTGGAACATTTTCTTTCTTTTAATACAGACTTTAAATTTTTGTTGAAATAAGTATGTTCTTTTCTGAGAAGTATGTAAAGTACATTTAACATTTTGAATTAATAAGATTATAGATTGGTTTCACAGAGTTGTCAGATGAAGCAATTCAATCTTTGAAAATAAATTTGAATATTGAAAAGAGTTTCTTTTTTATAAACTGATAATTTTTATGTTTTCTTCAGTTTCTACCACCGCGAGAGATAGTAATGTCACAGGTCCTAAAGTTATTATTTCTATTGTTTTAGTCAACCGAATTGTGCAATACCTATGTATTATTTAGTTAAATAGTGTGTTATTTCTTTGTACTACAAGCTTGCTTTTAAGGTATACGTGAGAACACTACCAATATATTGTAGATGGTTGCAATTAATCTCTGGTAAACTAAACAGCGAACTTGTAGCTATTTATTTTAATTGATGAGCTAAACAAATCTAAGCCCTCGAATACCGGAATACATGTATGTTTGACTTTCATTTTTTGTAAGTAGGTACTTAAATTGCTATTATTTTCATGTTAATATATCTACTCAATATGTCAGTATTCTTAAATTCTACTGAAAAAATTAATATTTTTTTCTTCAAAGGTCATAAAAGTACGTTGTTGTGTATTTGTATTCAACAAGCAGAAGTTAAAATTTTGCGCCGCTGGCGGGAAAGTGTCACTTTGGCAACACTTTAACGCCGGTGGAGAACAAAGTAAAATATTATGAAAAAAAGTAAGGTTGTAATTCAATAATTTGATAGTTAAAAATGAAACAAATAAACGAAAATGAGAAAACAGCATATTCTATGGCAACTAGAAATGCTGAAGACGACAGAATATTTTTTAAAGTTTTGGGCAGTTCTTAATGATGATGATAGCATGTGTTATTCGGAGTAAATATGACATTGAGTGCTTCGTAGGTAATTATCCAACTCGCTTCGCTCGTCGTTCAAACTTAGCACAATTCACTATTCTTTATAAGTAGATATATTTTACTACACCTAGGAGAATCAAATACTAGCAATTTAGTTGCTTTATTAACAGAATTTTCATCGTTAATTAACTTAATCCTAAGATACCTAACATAAAAAAATAATAATAGTACTTGCATTACGTCTGTTTGATATTGTTATACGAATCTTAAGTTACATTAAGTTATTTGACTTTAAATTGGATACAATAGTTTTACCACGAGCTCTGTTTTTGGGTGTTTTTACTGTTTAAGTGTGTTAGCCTCGGTTTTAGCGCTGTACAATGTTGCTAAATTATTTTATAAAAAAGCTTCGAATTTCAGTTGCAGAGAAATATATTATGTATCACTTTAATTTGAAGTATTTTTTTATAAAATAATTTTAGGACATTGTACAGAGTTAAAGCCAAGGTTAAAACACATCTCTTAAAACACCCAAACCAGCCAAAATGCTTAATTTGATTTTATTGAGGGAATGTTATTGATTTGTAATACGTTGTGTTGAATTGAATAACGAATAATTCCAGTCTATTCGTACTTGGTAAATATGGTTATAATTCAAGTTAATTGACTTCACGAAAACTATGACTTAGTATCAAGATAACTATTCACAACTGCATCATAACAACAAAATCAACATATTTAACAATAATTTTGCTTATGCCCATATACGTATACAATGAATAGGAGTTGCTGTTTCAATTTTTAAAATATGGAAGATATTTTTGGGAAACCTATTTCCTTTCAAAGATGATCAATAGTTCTTCTTTAGTAGCTTTGGAATATAATTCGAATTAAATTTATTTCTTTGTATTAATAAAGCACAATCAATTATTGCTAAAGTCATATATCACCTCGATACTCTTTGCGATGGTGCGGTAAAAAGTTTTCTTTAACTTCACGCAGTGATCTTTGAAAACGATATCTAGTTAATCGATAACAACATTCTCTACTGTGTCCGGTTTTTAAATTATTCATTATTTTATTTACTCTGTTAGGTATTACAATTTTTCCTTCTGTTTCTTAAACCATCATAGATCTTTAGAAACCTTTGAAGTTTTGACGATGTAATATAAGTTTCGAAGGCGACCATGAAAACATTTTAAAATGCCGATATAGTTGCGAAGTACTTAATAAACTAAAAGCAGAATTATTCGATTTGAATTGCTGCGAACAATCAACACAAAAATAATAATGAAACTGTTTGACTAAAGCATGTCCGGATAATATGCTGATATACATGGGTTACTTAAATTTAACAAACGATATTCAAACATAGGAAAATATTTTTGCAAATACACGTGAATGCAGGTAAACGTGAATGTATCTACCTATTCGTATAGATGCTCGATTAAGTATATATAATGTGTGACAGTGTTCACATAGATATATGATTCGAAATGTAGGATGCGGATGAAGAAGCATGGACGACGTATAACTGCTACGGAAACGAGTTATTTGAGAGGAATGTGGTCGTGTTCGAAATACGTTAATGTGCGATTGAGATTGAGAAAAATGTTCCAAAAAAGTTAAAGTCATTTCAAATGATTTGGCCATTTCGAGCGTGGACTTTAGAGAAATTAGTTCAGGGTATGTTGCATGAACGAATGTTTTCTAGTATGAAGAATAGGCTAATAGGTGAAAATGGGCACATGATAGAAATGTCCAGAGGAAAATGTTTGTTGATTGACTGTGTTTCAGGGTTCGTGCTATCCTACTATGTGAGATATAATATATGTATGTACTTTCAATGCAATCGTAATTTACAAAAAATAAATATTCAACTGCATTCGCGTAAACATTTGCCTAAATTCACGTTTCTTTTGTATGCTTTGAAATGAATGACAAACACTCCACTGATATTTAAATCAATGGATGTTCGTATAAACATCCGACTACATTTTCGCTTTATTTGGACGAGCATTTAAAATGCAATGAAATAGCCAATATATGGAATTGGGTTGTAGGTAATGTAGTTTGAAATATTTCTGCGGATGACTGATGACTTTATCTACATTTTTTATAACATCATAGAGTTGTCCTGGCATTTATATTCTAGTTTTACAGGGCTTAGATTTGTTTTTCACTAATTTATAATTGTGATCTGGAAATTTTATTTAATGTTTTTCTTAAATAATTAAACTGTTCAAACTGAAGCCATATTTCTTTTAATTCGATAAATTTGAACAGTTTTTATCGTATAAACATATGATCATATTTAATATGTTGAGTTCAAATGGCTAAAGAACGAGTATGATTATATTAAATGTCAATATGGAAAAAGAAATGAATAAATACGCCATTGAACATTGTGCTTTATTTATTTTATTATGGCACTTTCTCCAGCTGTACAGACCTGAATATTGTACCTATCAACAAATCAGAGACATTAAAATAAGTAATATATAGTCGTCTAAAGTTTAACGAACAAAAGAGTGCTAAAGAGGATATATACTTTATAAGTAAGTTATACCATTAGATGTAACCTTGGCAAGGTAACGATTTAAGAAGCCGAATTTATGAATAATAAAACAGTGTTTCAAACTAATTTATATTCATATTTTCATCCCCTATTTCCAAAATAGTGTCATCACATTATAGTGGGATACTTGCATAGTTTTTCATATTTAAAAAGAGGTAAGTAAAAATTGGGCACGTGTGATTTTATTGTAATTTGTAAAATTTGCACATTTAAAAGCTGTAGAACCAATCAAATTGCAAGTTACAAAGTGTTAGATACTTTGGATACCTTTACTCAAATCGTGAATGTACATACATACATACCTATCCATAATTTCGTACTCTTTTTCACCTAACGAATGGCAGATGTCACTGATAACGCAACTTGTTTCACGCACATCAGTAAACAGACATATAAAAGAATAATAATACTATGTAAAACAGGCAATTAAAAAAGAGAATAATATATACAGGATGGTCCATCAGTACTTATTTTTTATTTTATTCGATTATTATAAATATTACCGAAATTTTTTAACACACAGTTTATTTTACATTAAAATACCCATGTATCTGCAGTATAAGTTTTTCTACCGGGTGTTCCATTTCCTCACAATGATATGCAACTTTATAATTTTAAATGGAACATTCTACATATTTTTGCAAAATTTGAAAGATCTTTTGTTTCTCTTTAAAATAGTTCTTATTCATTACTGTCCTAAAAAGATCAGTACAGAAACTATTCACGTTTTTATTTATGAAGAATCACACACAGAAAGTATGCCATGAAATTAAAAACAAAAAATAAATTTATAAAAAATGTTCGAATGAACATGAATTCAATAAACTAAATAAAATATAACAAATAAAGTTATTAAACTAAGTGAAAATAGTAAATAATAATGATTGAAAATCTGACAGCAACTGATCTGACAGCAACTGATCTGATTGTTTTAACATTCACACACAATTATATGGCATATTTTCTGTGTGATTATTGAATCATATAAACGTGAATAGTTCCTGTAATCATTTTAGTACTATAGTGAATAAGAACTTATTTAAACAGAAACATAACATCTTTAAAATTTTGTGAAAATATATAGGTTGTTCCGTTTAAAAATACTAAGATTCATACTATTGTGCGAAAATAGAGCACCCGGTAGCAAAACTTATACTGCAGATACATGGACATTTTAAATTTTGGTGATATTTATAATAATATATATTCAATTTTAAACTGCAATTCACTCTGTTGTAGCTCCTTAAGATGAGGTGGTTTCAAATCGATAAAAGAAGAATAAATGTATTAAAATATTGAATCCCAGTATTTGCATTTCATTTATTAAATAATATTTCTGTATAATAAAACACAACCACAAACAGTTTATTGTACACGACAACATTATGCAAAAAATGTTTACAACAAAATAAAAGATATAAATTTAGTTTACCACAGTATTCTTTATTAAATCTGTAACGATACTTATTAACCCAAAATTGAAATTTAAATAAACTTTATTAATATGCAATGCAATAAGTTAAAATCGGTAATAATAATTTTCCAAAATAAACAATATTTCCTATGGAAAAATAAAAGATACCAACAATTTAACAGTAATGTGATAAAAATAATAAAAATGTAATTGCTACAAATCTATTGAAAAAAATCATGTATCTGTCTTTCATTATTGAATTACACTTACACTGCACACATATTTAACACATAGAATATATATTTCAGTTATTTATTTCTTCTCAATTATAATTTTAAAATATCCCTTAAATAGATACAAGAAAATTGCAAATTAGTTATTTACGTAATCAGTTATGAAAAGAGCGATATTGTTTAACGAGTTGTAAGTTTGTCAATACGAGTATAGTGAGTTTTGCAAATTTCGCGAGTACAATATTTTATCTAATTCCGAATTTTCACTCCTCTAACTACCAAATTATTCATTGTCAATATTTGACAAGCAATAAATTATTTAATTTATTATTGAAGTAGGCATCTACAAGGCATTTGATTTAATAGAATATCGGTTGTGTAAAATTCTTTACGTAACTCAGTTACGTAATGATTTTTACAAAACGGAATTAGATTTTTATTCCAAATCTTTAATTTGATACTTTTCTCGGATTTAATTCCAGATTAGAAATAAATTAAATTCATTGTTTTGTGAGTCAAGCAAACCTCCACTTCTGGTCTTGTAATTATGACCAAATTCAACCATGTTCTTCGCATTATCATAAAATATAATATTATTTAATCTCGTTCGTAGGTCAAAATGGATTTATGTAACCGAAAACATTTATTTCCCGAAATCTTAATATCAATTTTTTTTTCATGATTTCCATGTGTTTTTATATACTCTTATAAATATTAAAGTAAATAATATAAAATTTAGAGACCCATTAAAATAAATTTATATTTGAGAGTAATATTAATACCCTTAGTTGTTGATTGTACATGGAAATTACAAAATAAAACAAATGTTTAAATTAATAAACAAGTTTAATTTGAATATCATTAAAATGTGCTACGATTCGAGTTTAAAATTTAGACTGTTATTAATTACAATGAATAGATATATTGAAATATTGTAGACTGCATTCGGAGAATAAATTATTTTATTATAAAATAATAACTTCCACTCATTATATGCAATATTCCAAAATATCTGCTACTAAATTTGCACATAGTTCATGTTAACTAACACCACATTTTGAGCATCATGCAAGTTTCCCATTACAGAATCCGTAAATTAGAATTTTCAATTTCAGGAACAAGAGTTCTCAGTGAGTTAGAAGCGAAAGCCTGGTAAGTACCGCACAATTGTAACATTCATTTTCATATTTAATCAATTTTCATTTAAAATTCAAATGTACAAGGCTACAAGCGAGTAATTAGTTTCAGAAGTCAGATTAAGCTAAAATTAGGAACAATTAATTCCGGACTTTTAATCAATAAAGTGGAACTTTAGCATATTGTTAATTATGTATCACTTCTGAAGACGAGAAATTATTACCGCACGAAGCACTAGTGAAATTTCACAATTGTAGAGGAATTCATGTATACTTACTCGTACCGTTATTCGGATTTCTTTTCCTTGCATAAAATATTTTCTTTATGATTGTTCAACCGTGATACTGCCAAATTGAATTTTATTTCAAAATACGAATTTAAGAAAGAACAAAGAATACAAATACAAAATCGGTACAAAGGCTGAAATGGAAATGTGTTTCCTTTTCGTATTAAATGTTTCTGCAGATTTCTTCAATTGCACGTGTAGGTTTTCTCGCATGAGGAATATAAATTGAAAATATTTATATTGTTCCATTTACACAAAAAAATTCGTCGCTGATTCTGCGTCGTATTCGAAGTCAAAAGACAAAAGTAACCCATATAGGCAGTGGTGACCTGTTGGAGGCTAACACGCGAGTCCTTTGTTCAATTATTCTATAATTTACGAGCCCCTTGTTATTTGTTATCTGCTCAAAATGTTAAATCCTTACATTAAATCTTTTTTGAAAAATTATCTATCGACTATGGTTCATCCTAGAAGATCACAATAGGTGAAGCTGGGAAAAAGTAACATATGAGAGCTTTTGGCATAGGTGTATGTATAGTATAACTATTTTATTTAACTTGTTTCAGTGATTTTTTGTTTATAAATGTCATTTTTTCTTTATTTTGTTGTAATTAATATATTTATATTGTTGATATTGTTATCTATTCCATATTAACATTTTTTTACTGATATTTTAATTTTATTATTATCTACGTATATTTATTATTTTTATATATAATTTATTAATTATGGTCCGACCGTTATGTCATTGTTATCAGGGCAGTGATGGCGAACCTATGACCCGTGGGTCACACACTGACCCAAGCATGCTTTTTAATTGACCCACGATTGCTTTCATTCAAACAATTATTGCCATTTGCACCAAACACTTAATAATTTTTAACCCCACTAAAAAATTTTAAATCGTCAAACTGCGCCCATTTTTACCCGTTAAGCTAATTGAATTTTAAAGATGTTTAGTTTTAGAAATACTTAGTTAAAAAATTTTCAGCTTAACTCTAGTGCAAATGGGCATTAGTGACCCACGAGCTAGTACTAAAAAAAATTTGAAGAAAATTTAATCCACGTCTCAAAAAAAAAGGGATCGCCATCTCTGCCCTAGGGTATTATAAATCTGACGTTGTTGCTATTGTCTACAGAATACACAATTGCATAAAGTCTGACTTCTATTGGCAAATAGAAATATTAAAATACACGAATCGGTGTGTAAACAAATAGATATATCGCGTTACATACATACAGCGTTTGAAAGCAAATAGATTAATCTCTCTAACAAAAAGCAATAATAAAAATCAATGAAAATATTTCATAAGATTGAATTGATTTGTGTAATATATGTGTCGTTCATTATTGATGTTAGAGCAAACAGCTTCAAACAAATCTTGTAGATAATTGAATTCTGCATCTAAGTCACTAATCATAATTTATTTTACACCATTCGTAACATGTTAAATCAAGTTTAATATTTTATAAAAATGCTCATTTGTAGTGATACCCATGGAATATATAAACAAAAATTACAGATATGTGCAAAACAATTTTTAATACACATTGTTGTTAAGACATTTGTAATTATCGGAGATACCGCTAGAGTTGCTGTTGGCGCTAGTGCAGCTCACAATTGTACCAGAGTATAAGAATTTTTATACTATGATTTACCTCCCTGTCACGTGACCGTCAATAATAGCTTTTTTATTTTCAAAATATTTGGTTTGTCACTTTGTTATATTATTTGAACAAATTATAAGTCATATATTCTGTGTTTTGTGTTTGTATTTCACAACAAACGTCGTTAATCATGTCCATTGTAAGTATAAAAATATACTAATATAATTCTCGTTGTAAACTGTGTGGAAAAGTAAAAAGGAATGACCAATTTTTCTTTGGTCGTTACTATGGGTTTTAAAAATTTAGAAATGCAATAACTATTCAAATATACAGGATGTGAATCACAAAGCGGGCCATAGGCGTTTAACACGGGAAATAAGTTTTTCCGCACGCAAAAGATACCAAATGATTTTAGATGAAAATGGTTCAAATAAAAATTGTAGAGAATTTAATTCTACATCTAAATCACTAATTTTATTTTACACATCTTGTAATCCGTAAAATCGACTTTAAAATTTTATAAATATTGCTCATTTGTAGTAATAGCCATGAAGTTGAAACAAAATTACAAACAATTATATGACGTTTGAACTGACCGAAAAGTTAGTTTATTAAACTTTGTATTTACTGTTTTCTAATAATTCCAAGTTAATAATCTTCCAAACGGAGTTAAATTCATAAGAATGAATCATTTGAATCATGAAGGAATATTCGAGATTTAATAAGGCTTTTGTGGACACACCATCGAATTCCGAGTAAAACTACTATTGAAAGATTTATGAAGAGGTTTGAAAAAACTGGTACGTTTAATAAAGGGCTGCAAAAAACAAATGTACAACGTAATTCTGAAGAAAATGTGCTTGCATTAATTGAAGAAAATCACACTTTTAGTTTACGACAAATCGCATTAATCGCAGCAGAAATTGAAATCAGTCATATGACAGTATACATTAAAAAATCAAATATTTTTCATATAAGTTTCATAATCATCAACCATCAAGAATTGTTGCCTAATGATTTTGAAAATCGTTATGCGTTTTGTGAAAGTCAGATTTTGATTTTGAGCATATCTCAGTAAATAATTTGAAAAGTTGATAAAAAATATGCAGAAATATTTACATTGATAGAAAAGCAACTATAAATGGTTTGTAAAAGTGAATTCAAACGAAGATTGCATGGAATAATAAAAATGACAATATGAAATTTCTTTGTCCCTAGAACTCGTTAAATTCGAGTTTGATAAGTGCATTTTTAGGTTATTTGAGATTACAATTTTTTGTATTGTAATCAGAGCATTCATTGTTGTAATCAGTACATTGTAATAAAAACGAGTACATTCTTAAAATCAATAAGAATATATTGTAATCAATACAAGTACTTTATTGTAATCAGTAAGAATACATTGTTGTAATCAATAAGGATACATTGTTGTAATCAATACGAGTATATTACCTATTGTAATCAATAAGAATACATTGTTGTTATCAATACACTGTTATAATTTGTACAATATTGCAATCATTTACTATTCTTACAATTATTGTAATCAATGTAAAAATAGTTAGAAAAATTAATAATATATTTTAATATGGAAAATAAAACATCTCGTTTCGGAAACGTTTCGTTTTGTGTTACAGACACACCAATAAATAAGATATTTCTACAAATTGTCTGTAATTTTCTGAAGTTTGTGGCTTTAGATAGATGTCAAAGTGGATGTTTTTTTTTTGCGTAACTTGGGAATTGCTCATATCCTGGACTAATCTGGTAGTTTCCTTGTAAAATAATCTATTTGATTTGGTGAAAATATATCCAGGTTCAATAACAAGTAGTACGTTTTCACCCATCAGTAATATTTGTAAATAAATTAATTAAATATTAGGGAAATATTCAGCTTCATTAACAAATTAGAAGCTACACTTATTTTTGTAATGCAACCAAAAGCAAGTCTTGTTGTCTTGTTCATTATTTACCAAACATAATGATGAACTACCAACAGTTTTAGAAATGTGCTTCAAAAATTATTAAAAAGTTCATTCGTTATATTGATTTAAGTTTAGCAGTTTCTTTGGGAAAATTGCAGTATAGTGCACCAGAATTTTAACAAGTTAATAAACAATAACTATGATAAAACAAGTGGCTCAAAATATGTGATTGTATGATAATTTTCGCTATTAAAAGAAAACTAAATTAATATTTAACACATCTAAACCTAATTTTCCTTTATTGATTGCATACTACAGTTTAATTCAGTACAAGAATAAGAAATTTTCTGCAGTATATGAGATAATTATTAGAATATTTTATATTTTAAATTACAAGACATTAGTACGTTTGAATATTGAACCACGTATTGAACTACATATTATTTATCCTAAACATTGAATTTGACAACTATACCAAAAAAAATTATACACATTATTTATAACTTACGTTCCAACAAAGGAAAACAGGAGTAGCTTTCCATGTTTTTAAAATAAATGTAGGTTCTAGAATGTGACAGCTCACATAAAATTTGTGACATCATGTAATTGTTTTTAATTTTGTTTCAATTCATGGCTATCACTACAAATAAGCAATATTTATGAAACAAGCCGATTTTACAGATTACAAGAAATGTAAAATAAAATCTGATTAGTGATTTAGATGCAGAATTAAATTCTCTACAATGCTATTTTCATCTAAAACCATTTGGTAACTTTTGCGCACGGAAAAACTGATTTCCCATGTTAAACGCCTACAGTGTCGCTACAGTGTAAATTTTTATACTGTGATTTGACAGTTCGCGCATATGCATTTGTTTGAATTTTTGTTCAAATTCCATGGCTATCACTACTAATGAACATTTAAATAAAATTTTAAATTTGATGTTACATGATACAAATGGTGTAAAATAAAATATGATTAGTGATTTAAATGCATAATTTTATTATCTACAAGATGTCACTGAATCATTTTGATCTAAAATCAATAGGGAACGATATATCGCCATATGAAAAAAATCTGGTGTGAGTACCATACTACTTTCTTATACAAATAAAACCAACTGAACACGTATGAATTGTTCATGGGTATGACTTTATTTTGACAATTATTTGATATATGGATGTTAAATCTGTTTAATTTTTGTTCTCATTGTTACTATGAATTTATTTTAAAATAGAAATTAATTAATATCTAGTCTTCAAAACTTTCTAACTAGTATTTTATTTGAAACTTTTTCTCATAGCTGATTCTATTTTTAAATAAATGGAATTTATTATTTTGTGTGTCTAGTAAACTTCCTCTTTCGGTTTTTCAATTTCATTCAAAATCAACTCAACTCTTCATGTTTTCATGAAACTTATAAGTTCCAAGTTTCGTTTACATATATCTTGTCTCGTTCATGAAATATTGCGCACATAGACATCCATCCATCCATCCATCCATCCTCCACACAGACATCATTGAGAAATTGGTCCAAACGGATTCAGTGGACGTCAAAATATGTATTTCCGCAAAAATCTCGTCAGCGATTTGTTTCGTGATTCCAATACTTCCTTATACTTTGTATAAGAAAGTAAAAAATTACATTGAATTACTTATATTGCATAAATCATTTCACCACGCTGTATATAGTTAATATAATTTTTTTTAATGAACTACGAGCGAGCCCTGTGTTACAAGTTTCATAACTCATCACTACCTACATATACTTAATGAATCTGTTTGAATCTTTTAAATGCATTCTGTATGGAGATGATACAAGAGTAATAACTTCACCTGTAAGTATACCTTATATCGCTTAAAAATAATAACAAAAATAATAATAATTATATTTTCATGCACAAAGTGTTACAAACAAATATTAAAATTCTTTATATACAAAGTGTTACAAACAAATATTAAAATTCTTTATATAATATGTGCGTGCGAACAAGGATTTGAAAAAAAGACATTTCTCAGAAACGTCACCAAATATTACAGATTTAGTCAACAGAACGCAGAATCATCCACCTCATTAATTTGTAATTTTGTAATTTTTAAGCGACGAAAAAAAATAGGATCTCATCGTCTACGAGTTTTTTTGTATGACCACGCAAGTCCGATATGCGTGATTCTTTTTTTATTGGATAGTGTAAATCTCGTAGTTGGTTCCATTGAAATGCCAACCCTAAGGATAGAGAAATAGGGATGATTGATAGTTCATCCACTGAATTTTTATCTTTTAACCGGTTCTATCACGCATAACTTTGTACTGGATTATACGATTTTGATTATTCTTTTTTTGAAACTGCAAAGCGAAAAATAAAATAAACCTATTATTATATTAATAATTGAGCTCGTAAACTAATATAACTAATTTTGAGTCGACGCCAAACAATTAGCCAACGTCGACTCACTGTCGGATAAAGGAGCGGGCTAGATAGCCGCCAAATTATATAATTATAAATTAATATCTATTTTTCCTTCATATAAAACGTACGTACTTAAAACATTTAAGATTTTTAGTTCCATTTTTGTAAATTTTTTAAATGTTTTGTGGCGGCATTAACGGAACTTTCATTTTCAAAAAAGTATACAATTTTGTCCCATTTTAATCTTCACAGAGAAATATCCCGAAAAAAGACATCGAATGACGAAAAGTATCGGTCACGACATTGAAGGTTTAGAGACATTTTATTCAAATAAAAATCCCTCAAACTTTTGTCCAAAATATTTTGTTATTCGATTATTCTGTAAAATGGAATATCCAATATAGTATACATACATTGTCACAGTGTAAAACGGGCGCAAGAATTAGACCTCCAGGTGGGGTCACGAAAAATATTTAGAGTGTAGCAGAAAAATTGATAAAAGCTCAATTTTTTTTTTTCTAAAATATTTTATAAATTTACTATGTATTAATGTTCAGACACTTATGGAAATCAGATATGCAAAATGCCACGTTAGTAATGTCTCCAGGTACGTATGATTTTATCAAAGAAGCCGATTTTAAACCCAGATTTAATTTATATTGCCAAAATGAGCAGACTAACCCATCACATTAAATTTAATTTAAAATGGTTAGTTAACTTAATTAGTTATTTAAGTTAATTTTAAAATACATACCTAGAAAGTTTTGTCCAAAGATGTGTCAAAGATGTCATTATTTTTTATTGACAGTACAAATAAATTTGATATTAATAAAAATTATTAGTGTTTCAAAAATTAAACAAAAGAAATTAACTTCTTCTTAATTTAAACTAACCCTCTCCCCTCGGATGTATACCCATTCCCGGAGGGGGTCCTCTGTCATTTTTAAAATAATACGTATCTTAGGACATTCATTGTTTTCAAATTTTAATGTAATTTTATTTATTATAGTTTGTAAAGCATCAAATTTTACTTTGGTACAAACTAAGGTTGATTTTCAGCTAATAAATAAGCTTGAACGATAATAAAACTCGAAATTTGATTACAAGTCGAAATACTGCTTTAAGTTGAAATGAAAACACTTCTGGTTTTCGAACTGCACCAATTAAAATAATGAAATGTCATATATTTTTAGTTTTTTTATTTTATTGATAAATCGTGAAATACTTAGGTAACCAGATGACCTTTATCACGTTCATTTTAAAATTCTGAACATCTATTTTAATAATAGAGTTGTTGTAAAGTGAATATGAAAAATTTAATATTATTGAAAGCCCTATTTCAATTCTACATCCGGTATATCACGCTAGTTAGCTTGCACAATCAATTAGTCTGTATAGCCTAATTTAGATTTTACTCAATGAGAACTACAAGAATTTGAACTGAAATGTTTTTATATGACCAGTTATACAGATGTGGTGTTGGTTTAGTATAGTCACAGGCTCACAGAATTGACTGTATAGTCATAGTATAGATGCTGTACTGTGGCATGGTATTCTATAAATAACTATATTCTGTCAGAACTCTGTATACATGTTATTTTCCTTTGAACTAAGCCATTTACCAAAGTAGATAATGTGTCCTGAGTACACAGGCTTACTTATCCAAAGTTTTTAAAACAACACGCTAAAAACCGTATCCTCATCATTTGTTTCAGTTAATGTCAACAGTATATCTAAAGTTTGAAAAAACATAGTAAAAATATTTGACGGCAACTTGATTGTGGGCATACATTCATTTGGAATTACTATAAGGTGAAACAGTCCCGGTTTTTAACAATTTGTTCTGCGTCACGCGGCGTTTTAAGAAAATCCCGATTTTTAAAGAATTTGCGCCGAAAGCCATATTATATGTGCAATATAATTTAACGAGTTAAAGCGATAAATTTTATGACATTTAATACAACGACAGCTATCTACTAATAAAAATAATCACTCAAATGAGAAATTTGCGAAAGAATAGAGGGTTTTAAGAGTTACTAATACTGTACTTATTATATATTTATTATATTTGTAAAATTTACATTATGCTGATATTTTAAAAACTAAATTACAATACAATTTTTTTAAAACAAGGCCCCCGTTAATGGTGTTCCACTTCCTTCATGTTTGTATTTGTAACATAATGATTAACTTCTATGTAGTATATGCAGTAGTAAAATATGAAAATTACAATACGCTAAAAAAAAAAGCATTACAATATTAGTCAACAATATAAAATTATTTTGTTATAAATAAAATAAAAATGTTTCAGAAAATAAACAAATAAACATATGAGAGAATATTTACATAACATACAGTAAGTCGACAACATTCTTGCTATTAATTATAAAGATATACTGTTAAGAAATGCTTTAAATTTGTGACAGAGATTTTAAATCAGTGGAAATATTATTATAACTTAAAGCTAAATGTGAGAAAGAACATTTAAACTTTCATTTCTAAAAAAAAGGAACATCGTAAAGACTTATTGACTCTAGTGAATAATAACTGTTCTTGAATGTAATTATTCGTGCAGGTAGGTAGGAATGCCAGTAAGCTTGGTTTTGTATACAGGACAAATATACATTTTTTTCTCTAATTGCATTCAACTTATCCATTGAAATAACGAATTGTTATAAATATAATTTAATTTTCGCGCGCCATAAGCATATCGATAGAAGCATTCAGAAGAATAATTCTTTGTTTATCTGCCTGTATTAAATTAGGTATACAAACACATCATACGTAATGTACGTTATAAGCAACCGGTCATAAATCTTGGAGATTGCAATACTTCAACAAAAAATATATACAACATAATTTAATTAATTAGTAATAAGTAAATTTATCTATGTTAATTCTTTTTTCTCACTTTATCGCCGGTAACTGGGAATAAATATTTTAAAAAATCGTCCGTTATGTAGATAATAATAAATATTGCTCCATTAGCGAAGAAACAATTATTGAATAAATTTCTAAAGAAAAGTAACACAAGTAGCATAATATAATAGATATCGTTTTTGTATTTTTGATATTGTTTTGGTTCTTTGTTTTATACCTCTAATATGCATCCTAGTGACCTAGGAGTTGTTCTGAGTCTAATACCTGCATTTAGGGAAAATATCTTTTATCTGTCATTAATTTAATATTCAGAATCTCATCAACTACATGCTGTAGTAGGCCCTTTTAAAATCGATAAGTCATCTAACAATGTATAATTTCGTTCATTATTTCCTGATTATAATGCAAGTATACATAGTTTATATCGATTAAATATGTATTTTTTTAATACGAATTATGTAGGTACCTGATGTTAAATTAAGGTGTAGGTCATCTACTAGTAGGAAGATATACAGACTGTATTATACAGCAAAATAAAAGCAGAAATATGATTAAGTATATAAGATGAATATATAAGTTTACTACTACATTTTGAATAGATGCGTTTTTGAAACTGAAGTATGTAAATCGTACTATGCAAATTAACATTATGGTAAGGGATTTGAATTTAAATATATTTTTTATGCATGTATCCATGTGAAGAAAATACACACATTGATAACTGTTTATTCAAGAATTTAATATTATATTAGTAATAATAAATTGCTTCGTGGTACGTGATTCCCTCAGTCGATAGTGTCGCTACTTTAACATTACCTCGTATACTACCATCTTCAGGGGCATGACTTGACTGCTCGTAACCGCACATGTCATCTTCAACCATAACATTATATAAACCTAATAAAAATTATAATTATGAAATTATGAATTGGAGATATGCTTAATATCTTTCGGTCTAGTTCACGGACTTGGTTAACAAATTATGTAATCTTAAATGATTTCTTGAAATACACGTATAGATATTTCGTTTAAGGCTTAAACTGCGTTTTAGTTTATTAAGTAAGTTCTTAGTTTTAAATTTTTCAATTTATTTCAATAATTTGTATAGTATTAGTTCTTCTGTAGACAAGAATAAAACTCCCGTAATCATACCTTTTTATTATAATGAATATAGGGTTCTGATACAAATAGTTTAATATTAAAATAAGTATACTGTCCTCGTCCTTGTCTTTATGATAATAGGTTCAATTTGTATACTTAATAACATGACAATTTAAATGTGCCAATAAAATGAATCATCACTATCATTCACGAAATGCTTAGAAGAAAAAGGTGAGATAATCATAATTTCAATTTAGAAGTAACACCGGAAACATTCCAAAGTTTTTGTGGCGCGTTGTTTTTGACAGTATCAGTTAAAAATCAACGGCTAATTTCCTCCGTTAACCTTGGCGAAAACTCTGCGCACTTGTCTCTCGCGCTCACAGCTCTTCAGCTGTCTAACTTACGACGAACGGAAACCGCCACTGTTGAAACGGCGAGGTGCCGTGTACTCGTGTACCCGCGCGCGATTCGGATCTGGGTTCCGTCAATTCAAATAGGAACAATCGAATTCCCGTGGCCGAGGCCCACGTATATTATGGCGAACGGCGACGCAAGGGCACTGCATGCAACACCGTGCACGAAACATTTCCTTCTCCATTGTGCGCTCATCAACCATAAATCACCCAGCACCCAGCGCTAAGTTTTCTGCTGCTGCCGAGCACTTCTGCTCGTTCGTTAGTGGTTCGTACCTAGTTGCGTATGTAGGCACGGGAGCGAGATTATGCCATTTTCATCTTTCGTGCGCATGAACTGACAGATTTAGAAATTAACTTACATAATTTATGGAAATTATCAGCATATTTCATAAATATGCATGCCTGTGCATGAGCTTTTGTGAATATGTGCTACGTAAATTCATAAATAATTAATTCGATAACGTCAAATAACGAATCGTTTACCGTTCCGTGATCCGAATAGGATGTAGATTTTACAGCTCAGCGTGCGAGCGGTAACACAACTAGTTATTTATTACAATTTTTGAAAGGTTGCTAGTTAAAGGGAGAGTAAAGGTTTTCAAATTATGATGCAATTAGATTTGGGTACCTATCTATAAGCCGGAAGTTGTTGTTTACTTAAATGCCTATCAGGTTTTTGACCGTATCTCAGTAAATAATCTTGAAAGTTGATAGAAAATATGTAAAAATATTTGCGGCATTATTTGTCAAAACGGAAAGTTTTGTACCATGTGTCATGTAAAACTGTTTAGAAGAGTATTTCTAGATCTTACAGCTTAATGGGCTGAATTTTACAAAATAAAGGTGTTTTTTTTCAAACTTTCCAATATTTTGCTGGTTTAAACCTTAGATTGACCTATCCTATGGGATGATATAGTATGTTTGGAATCTATTGTAGCATATCGTTCTGTACTTGGACCATTCAAGGTCATTTATAAGGTTTAATTATCAATAAATGGATTTAAAATTAAACATTCATTTATGTCTTCGATTTTTATTTATTTAGCTTAAAAATAAACTAAATGTGTATACTTCAAGGCGCAAAGAAAAACCTTATGGTATTTTCCCGGAAAAGTATAAGACCTCAAATCACGTTTTAGGATTTTGTTACTAAATGAAAAAATTCAATCATAGCATGCAACTTTACTTCATTATATTTGATATGTACTAGTGTTGCGACTTTTGTCTACTTTAATCAAAGTCATTTTAAATTTTTATAAATTATATTGCTCGTAAATTCTGTTTCTTCTTTGGGATTTTACTTTAGAGAAAGGTGAGCTCAGTCTGTCAAACCGACAAAATTTTTATTTTTAATTATTTTTGTTTCTAGTAACTTTTCTGACCATTACTCTTCAATAGCTTCCTAGTAGTAGTAGGGGAGACTGGTTACAGTAGAAACAGGGTACGGTAGAAACAACGTTAATATCTTGCTTTATACAGGCTGTCCCAGATTTAAACGGCCTAACTTAATCCATAGATTAAACACCTAAAAATAAGGTGACAAGTTCATTTGAGCAAATGTCCGTAAATGCTTTATTCTAGAGATATTCATGTTTTTCTTATTGAGTAGCGCTACTTAAAAAAATCAACTTCATAATGAAATATCCAATATTTTCGTATTGAGGAGTTACATATTAAATTAATAATAAATTTTTTATTACCTAATTTCAAGAAAATTTAATTTTCCTGCACTGATGTCTGGGAAAAATGAGAAACTATCAATGAATTTAAAGAAATTTATTGTTTGAAATAAGAAAGTAATAACATATCTTCATAAACTATTTTTTTTTAATAATATTTCTTCAAAATGTTCACCTGCAGCACGTAAACAAGCACGACAATGATCTGCCACTGCCATTGCTCGGGAGATATGGTTTCGCAAACTTGATTAATTTTTCTACGTAGTGAGTCTAAATTATTTATCGGTTCTTCATAGACTTTTCCTTTTATGGCACCTTAAAAAAATTTCTTATATTCATTGATAGTTTCTCATTTTTTTTTGACATCAGTGCAAGCAAACTAAATTTTGTATTAAAATTAGGTAATAAACAATTTATTATTAATTTAATTTACTCATTATGTCTCCCCTCAATAAGATAATACTGGATATTTCGTTATGAAGTTGATTTTTTAAAGTAGCGCTACTCAATAAGAAAAACATGAATATCTCTGGAATAAAGCATTTACGGACATTTGCTCAAATGAACTTGTCACCCAATTTTTAGGTGATTAATCTTAAGTTAGGCCGTTTAAATCTGGGATATCCTGTATAGTGGAAGGAATGGGATGGGGTATGTACAAAGGAAGAAAGATGCGGCTTGCACGTCTAAACTTGTTTAGTAGTGTCGCAAAGCAATGAACTTATGTTGTACAGAAAGACCCTTTCTATGTTTTGACCAGCAATAGTAACTATTTTTGTTCGAAGATTTTTCGTAATTACTCAATTACCATTAAGAATAATGTTTTGTATATTTTGTTGCTTGTAAATTGAACCCAAAAGTTTACGAAACTTTGAATTAAGTTCGACCAAATGACGATGCGGGTACGGTTGAAACAATTCTCGTGGGTACTATCTCAATAATTACGAGATACGTGACAAAAAAGAGATGCAAGTGGCGATGAGCAGGTTATAAATATCCAAATGAAGTATATAGATTGAAGATATAGAAGATATAGATGAAGATTTTAGTGAAATTCTAGAACTTATATTCTCAAAATAACTGATTTTGTTTAATTGCCAGAGAACTTTTGTATGTTATCTGTAGTTTATATAATTTATGACTGATTAATTTAGACTGTATTACTATGATTTTTACGTAATAAAAGTGCGTTAAAACTTAATATTTTTAAAATGTTTCGTATGTTTCAATCGACCCCAAACATCTGTTTCAGCCGACCCTTGTACAGGGGTCAGTTGAAACAAGAACAGACTTTTGTTTGGGTTGCTTTAGCAGGGTAACTGTTGTACATGGAAGAATAATTATTGTATCTAGTCATAGATCGACAAACACACCTTGATTTGATGTGTTTCTTTTAATAATCCGTCTTATAGTAAAGTCGCTATGGTCGATAAAACCAAAACTCTTTCATCCGTACCCAGTCTCCTCTACAAAGGTCATGTACCTTTCATGTATTAGGTGAGGTGCCCCAGACTAAAGATGGGTCAATTGAATTTCAAATGAGATTATATTTTAAATTATTTTTATTACAATTGTTTTCATAATACTATAAATAATGATCCAAACGCACAAAACCATTGCAAACGACGAGAAGTGGTAAATAACAGACATACATAAGCGAGCAACCAGAGATCAAAAGTTTCTTTATAATTTCCCTGGAAATTTTTTGGAGCAAATCACTACCCCAGATTGGTGCACCGTTTCATATTATTCCTATGCCACTGAAATTGAGACAATGTTGAACTGGGTTCTTCGTGTAGTTAAAAAAAGAACAAAAAAATATGATGCCGCTAACACATAACCTCTCGCCTAAGCAACTTTTAAACAGTATAAAATAGAAAAAAAATTCAAATGATAATTTTAACAAAATTTATTATTTACTACTCAAAATACTTTCAAGTAAACTATAGTGCTCGCCAAAATTAATGATTACTTACCGGGTAGACACTCACAGTATGTACCTAAGAGTTATAGGGGTTGAAAGTACACACACGTATTTGAAAACTGTAAAAATCTGTCAACACTAAAATTTTAACTCATATAAAATTTCTTAATGCATTCTTTATATACAGGGTGTTAATACTAAGTCGTTACACCCGAAAATGGTAGATAGAACTCATTAAAACAAACAACTTTTTTTAGCTCAAATTTTTTATTTGAAGCCCCATTTCATAGTTATTGGCGTTCTCTTGTTTTTCGAAAAATCGTCATAACTCCCGTATTTTAAGGAATATTTAAAAAATACAAAAACTTTAAGCATTTGCTTTCGGTTCTCTAAAACACTTGTATTTACAATTATTTTCTATTTCATCAAATAACAAAATGGCGACCAATCAAAAATTTCTAAACAAGATATTTTGAAAACCACCCCATCGATTTTCGAAAATAAAACATTTTTAAAATCCCTAAACTTTCTATTACAATATTTGTCTGAAACATTTTTTTCTATCTGGCAAAAAAAAAGTTTTTGTTCACTTACTTGGCTTACATAAGTATTAACAAACTAAAAAAAAGCATTTAAAACGAAGAAGCTGCTTAAAACAATGAAACAAAAAAGGGATTAGATTTGAAAAGTACTCAAAAACAAGTTACTTGAAATTTAGCGCACGTGTGTGTCCGTTTGTATGTTTGTATTTTGCATAATTTATACGTAAACATGCATCATTATGAAAAAGTTGAACTTCTTGACATGCTTCTGGTTTTTGGGGAGGCAAGGCGTAATGCACAGGAAGCTCGAAGAATTTATCGGGAAAGATACCCGAATCGTCAACAACAAAGTAGCCAACTCTTCAGAAAAATTTGTAGGCGTTTGTTAGAAACTGGTTGTTTCTACCCAACAACTGGTGGAAACGCCAACAGGGTACATCGAACCCCTAGATTTGAAGAGGCTGTACTTAACATTATTGAAGATGAACCATCGACGAGCACAAGAATAAAAGGGAACAGATTAAATGTGAATCATGTCAGTGTTTGGCAAGTTCTGAATGAGCAAGGCCTTTACCCGTACTCTAGGCAAAAAGTTCTAGCTTTTGGACCTGACGACTTCCAGCCAAGACTATTGTTCTGTCGTTGGCTCCTTCGACGTTGTAATCTGAGAAGGCATTTTGAAAAATTTGTTTTGTTTACCGACGAAGCTTGCTTCACAAGGGACGGGGTATTTAATTCTAAAAATAATCATTTGTGGGCTGACGAGAATCCCCACGCACCGTTTATTCAAGCACATCAACAACGTTTTGCGGTAAATATATGGGCTGGAATTATAGGAGAGTACGTTATTGGTCCCTACGTTCTCCCAAACCGTTTGAATGGGGAAAATTATTATATTTTCTTGGATACTGTGCTGCCGGAACTACTTGAAGACTTGCCACTAAACATAAGGCGGAGACTTTGGTTTCAGCATGATGGGGCACCGGCTCACACAACGCGAGAAGTCACCGCATTGTTAAATAGAAAATACCCGAATAAGTGGATTGGGAGGAGAGGTCCAGTTGCGTGGCCAGCCCGGAGCCCCGACCTAACTCCACTAGATTTCTTTTTTTGGGGTCAGATGAAGACCTCTGTTTACGAGACACCGGTGAACACAGAGTTAGAACTAGTGGCTAGAATCGTGGCTGCAGTAGAAGATATAAAAGAGAAGCAGACAGTCCTTGCGAAGGTCTCCACCAACATCAAAGCACGCTGCCGGGCTTGCTTTGCTGCGAATGGTGGCCACTTTGAAAATAATATTTAGTCCCACCCTTGTTGATTCATTGTTTATTGTTTTATTTTTCTTGTTTGTTTCTTGTTTTCCTTGTTTAATGACAGCAAGCCTACTTTGTTTTAAATGATTGTTGCAGTTTGTTAAAATTTATCTTGCAATTCAATTTCAATAAAAACTTTTGTTGGCTAGATAGAAAAAAATGTTTCAGATAAATATTATAATAGAAAGTTTGAGGATTTTAAAAATGTTTTATTTTCGAAAATCGATGGGGTGGTTTTCAAAATATCTTGTTTAGAAATTTTTGATTGGTCGCCATTTTGTTATTTGATGTAATAGAAAATAATTGTAAATACAAGTGGTTTATAGAACCGAAAGCAAATGCTTAAAGTTTTTGTATTTTTTAAATATTCCTTAAAATAAGGGAGTTATGACGATTTTTCGAAAAACAAGAGAACGCAAATAACTATGAAATGGGGCTCCAAATAAAAAATTTGAGCTAAAAAAAGTTGTTTGTTTTAATGAGTTCTATGTACCATTTTCGGGTGTAACGACTCGGTATTAACACCCTGTATACTAGTAAAGTACTATAAAATAAAATTATACAAATTGTATTCTTAGAAAATCAAGTGTTTAGAAATACAAGATTTTAAATAATCCCACCCTGGCCTAACAGATAACCAGACTCCAGACTGATTGTGGTAAGCCTACCTATTATCGGCCCATAACCCGTTATTTTGATGAGCACTGTACCATTTCCTATATTTGGATTGCCACCAAAATCTATTCAGCACATAATTTGAACATCCTAGTCCTACATATGAAAATAATATTGCCATTAGAAATTGACGTGCACACCACTAAACCTCCCTATTTTTTTTTTTTTTATCTGAAGAGTAATAGAAGAAAGTATCAAATAAGAATTGTAGTCAATAGTATTATACATCTTTTATTATATGGAAATTTTTGCTAACTCGTTTATTTATTCTGATATAGCCAAAGAACCTAACAGTATAAAGATGAGCTGACTCTTTCAGTTGATGGATTGCTATCAAAATCTAATCATGAAAATTTAAAATACAAATTTAATTTTACATTGATAGCTTCATTAAATTTTAAGTTATTACAATTCATGAAAGCCACATGTCAAATTAATTTTGTGTGATATCTTAGGAAAACGTGTTTTAGTATTGGTAGTTCGTTTTTATTGGCAGAAGAACTTTAGTCATGCACACAGCAAATTTTCCTGTTTTTATAGGATGTTTTTGCAGAAAATTCGATCTAACCTGTAATCTACAAGAACAATGTATCTTACATTTTGTTACTAATTTAATAAAAAACAAACAATAAATTTTCAATTACAATGAAATTTATGTATCTTACGTTTAGTTCAGCTTTCTACCACTAGTTAGCGTATTTTCATTTTGGATGCCCAATACTTCTGCTTTGAATTTGCAAGATTCGTACAATACAAATTCTGTAAGTAAATCAAAGGGGAAAACATTGTGAATTTAACACATTAGATATTTGATAATAAGTATGGTTAGAATTCACGTCAAGTGTAAAAAAAAACTACAACGACCAGTCAATTGAATATTTACCAGTGTTGTAATCATAGATTATTTCATTAATATATAATAATCAGTTTATTTTTTGGTTGTTAATTATCATCAATATTTTATCAACAAATTTATTTATAACTCCTCCTATTATTATTTTCATATTTTTCCTTTCTTAAATTTTTTAAATATCACACATTCTTGTTGTAAAATTAACTGACGAAAAAATAGGTTTTTTGCTTCTTCATCAAAACATTTTTCTTCTCTTATGAGAACAATTTTATTATTTACAGTTGGTTGACATCGCTGTGGGCCACACGCTGACATAAATACATGAAATCGTATTCTGGGAACCCAAAAAACGTGCTCATCTGTTGAAAATATAATCTAAAATTTTGAAAGGGGTCACATTATGTCAATATCTCATTTTCATTTATCTGCTAGAAATCTGTGTACTCTAGCTTGAAAACCACTGGTTTTAAATAAATGTTCTCTTCTACAGATGTCTTCAACTTTCTGTTTTTCATATTATTTTATGTTGAATAGATAATATAGGAACGAAGATAAAGATAATCTTTACTAATAAAGAAAAGAACATGTATATATACTATGTTTTAGTTATTTCTTTCTATAAGAAACTAATAATTCAATTTTTATTTTCAACAGACCTTAGTGATTGCTTGTTTGGGCTTCCTCCGGTTTCTGATGCTGCAATCAATAAATCGAACACAACATTTGGAACCATTGTTCCCACCATGGCAGCCATGGTCCATGGTAAACATACTACACATATTCCAAGGTGCACTCACGGTACTCTATAGACACCTAATCATGGTCATAACAAGGAACATTCAATTTCTAGAAACTATAAACGAGACTTATAAAACGGATCAAATATAAATTTGAAAACCGTAGCAGCAATAATGTCAAATAATTTTACAGAACAATATAACTTACCAACCTTAACATCCAATTATACAGCAGAAGCATATACATCGAGAAAGTATAACACAAATAAATACAAAATTAAACACTAATGTAATCTCGGGTAAATAGCTCCGTGGTAACGTGTCGGACTGTGGATCGTGAGATTCTCAGTTCGAATCCCACAGTTGACAGTTGCCAATTTACATTTACCCCTGTGGTTCCCCTTCCACTAACATCTTTGCGGCCTATGATTTGACGGCTGGTAATCGCACTTCATATGCTAAAATATATCACTTTCCGAGATCTGAGTAGGTAGAGTGTCTCACCCATAATGGGTAAAAGGCCTGATGACATATTTATTTGATTTATTTATCTGCACCGATTCCCTTTCCTGCGTCAAAAACATTCAAAACTTATACCCACTGATCCCAGCATCCAAATCCAACTCCAGACGCAATATGCAAGTACACAACACTCCAATGACATAATATTCCTTTGGGTACCTTCTCACTGCAACCTAAAAGGAAACGAAGAAGTCGACATCCTAGCGAAAGAAGCCACACAGTCAGACAATATCACAAACATACCAATACCATCAGGAGACTATAAATAACATAAAAACAAAAATCAAACAAAAGTGGGCCCAAAAATGGCTACTAGTCAATAACAACCACCTTAGACGACTAAAAACAGATACAAATGTATAGAAAATACAAGGGGAAAGGAAGAGAAAGAAGAGCGAAAACAAGATTGAGAATTGGCCACACTCATGCCATTCACGCCCACATATTCACAAGAGAAGCCACAACAACATGCGATACCTGCAACACAAAACTAACAGTGAAATATATATATTCTACTCCACTGCAACAAATACAACAATGCAAGACGAAGACACCACCTACTCACCACCCTTGAAGAATGCCTTGCAGTCAAATCAAACATTGAAAACAATTAAATACGTAAAATCGACACAAATATTTAACAAACTGTAAATAAAACAATACACATGTAAATGAAAATGTGAGAAGCTAAAACTATGCCCGAGCACCAAGAGTCTCGACACTGAGGTGCTCGAAAAAATTAATAAATTAAAAAAAAGGAACATTCAAAGGAAGACTGCTATTATTAGCACAATAATCAGTATCGACATCATTTTTCGGAAAGACACGAACACGACAAAAACCACTGTAACCTATAAAAAGAAACTGAAATGTTCTGTTCTGAATTATGACGACCAGGGCCGGATTTACCTATATGCAATTGCTTATAGGCCTCCACCCTCAGGAGACTCCGCCCCCACTATTTTCTATTTTTAGGTGTTCTTGGGACAAAGATAAAAGAAACAATTTTTTGGTCTTTTGTACCTAAAGTTGCAGTGCAAAGGGTCAAAAAATTATATTTGAAATAAAGGAGGGGTGGTGGGGGGCGTAGTATGTAAATTCAGCCCTGATGATGACTCTCTTTACTTATTTTATATTTTAAACTTAATATGTTAATATTTTAATTGTAATAATATTATATCTGTGATTTAGAAAACATAATTTGTAATTTTTAAATAAAAATAAATGCTTTTAAAGTTAAATAATGTATATTTGTATCTCTCGCACATATAATATAAAGAAAGTGACGTGTGAATTTCAATTTCATATTAAAAATTTCAAGGTGCAAGTTACGACCTGACTAGATTGTGGTAGTAATTTACAAACATAATAATTGAAAGTTTATAAAATTATGCAGTATTGGACATGTCTCAGTAAATAAATAATAATAAAATTTGTTACATATAAAAAGATGTAAAATAATGTTGGTTACAATTTTTATTAAAAACTTTTTTCTGTATATTGTACCGTTCTAGTGGAAGATTATGTACTGTCACAGTTTTATATATTTCTTGTTGGCGTTCTCAAATTTTACAAAATCAAATTATAAAGTAAGTTATCAAGACTTCAAGTAATAAAGTCATTGTATGAAATAAAAAATATTATGGGTGTAAATACAATATTAATTTTTGTAAAAGGTAAAACGAAAAAGAAAACTACTTCTTTCTAAGAAAAGCAACATTCACTGTTAAAAATTTTATTTGCTGTTGTTACGAATTATTAGTTAATATTGATAAAATACATTGTGTTAATTTAACAATTTGAACAAATATGACAGTTTGTTAAATTAAAATTTTGTCAATTCTGAATTTTTAACAAGAAAAATGGTTATTTTTATTTTTTTGATGGATTTATAAAATTTAACAAGTAGACTAGTCAATAACAAAAAGTAAATTTATAGCCCAGGAAAATTAATAAAATCAGAAGGATTAATTCGTGCAATTTTGAAAATTGGTACAGCTAATCCTTGAGGTGTCCTGATAAACATACTAAAAGTCCTCGAGGGTGGGGGGTAAGCCGGCGTAAGGGGAGGGGGTAAAAGGTCCCTTTTTATAGCTTTTGGCTCATATCTCGAAAGCTGTTAAGAATAGCATTACAGTTGCTTCAACATAAATTAACTTTATTAAATTTTCAACACATTATGTTATATACATTTTTACTGTAGGATCAATACTTTACGAGTTACAGGGTGTCAAATATGACAAAGTTAATGAGACGCACCAAAATCAACACGAATTGTCAGTAGTCAGTAGGTACGAATTCTATTACCTTACCAACCAGTGATGCCAACTTTTTTGTTTAAAACATCCCTTAGTATCATCTTAAAAATCCCTCTTTTCCAAAAAAAATTTTAGTATGTTTATCAGGAAACCTCAGGGAATAGCGGTATCAAATTTCAAAACTACACGAATTATTTCGTCTGATTTTATTAATCAGGTACGCGTTTTATTGTGTTTGCCTTATCCAGCAGCGATACCAACTTTTTTATTTAAAAAATCCCTTAGGATCATCTTAAAAATCCCTCTTTCCAAGAAAAACCCCTGTTTCAGGTATTCCAACGAATTATTGGTTTATCACATTACTTAAATTGTTTTGGTTCATGTTGTCGCCTAGCATTATTATTAGTTTATTATTTTTATATAGTCAAACATATTTGGTTAAATTAACAAATATTAACGGTGGATTGTTTGGGACTAAAATTTTTGTTAATCTTGACTATAAATTTTTTACTGTGTAATAGTACATTATATATGAACAAATATTATATATATTTCTCTTATTTGGAAAAGTACATGTAAGTATGTACATTTTATTTTGGCGTAAAATATTTAGTAATTTCTGACTTATGTTTAGTTTTATTTTAAAAAATCTGCATAAATTACATCGGTAGTATCTTCATTTACCTGCAAATATAATTTCAATTTTATAAGAATTCGCAAACAAATCGTTCAAAATCATCCGGCGTCGATGGTTCATCACACTTTCGCTTTCATTCGTAGTGATGTTTATAAGATTTAATTTATCCTAGCTTAGTACATAATTTGAAGTAATACTTATCCTCATAATTATTATTATATGATTGAATTGTTGGCGTAATCTCATTGTAAGCGCGGAATTCCCCCAAAATTCGACTAATTAATATGCGCGCTCCGTTTTCTGTTAGAGATATCGAGTAATAGAAGTTCGTTAAGTAAAAATTTTTATTCTTGGCGCTTTGTCAACCAATTTTGTTGCCGTGATAAAAAAATTTGAGTTACCAAAGTTCGATTTATCTAAGTTCGTCTAATTTGTATCGTTGGCTTATCTCGACTATTGTCACATAAAGCACTTTATTTTTATTGCCTGGCAAAAATCCAGAAGACGTAACTTCCTATAGACCAATTAGCCTGTTACCAACCCTATCCAAGTTATTTGAAAAAGCACTACTCACAAGACTGTATCCAATTATTCTTGAGAAAAACTTGATTCCAAATCATCAATTTGGGTTCAGACATGAACACTCCACAATCGAACAAATCCACAGAGTTGTACAAGCTATAAATAACAGCCTTCAAAACAAGATGTATTGCTCAGCTGCATTCCTTGACATCAGTCAAGCTTTTGATAAAGTTTGGCACATTGGGTTACTTTTCAAGTTGAAACGTGACTTACCCCACCAGTACTTCCAAATCCTTAAGTCATACCTCTGTAACCGACAATTCCAGATAAAATATCAGAACGCAGCCAGTAATCTCCACCCAGTGAAATCCGGAGTACCCCAAGGAAGTGTTATTGGGCCAATTCTATATCTTCTGTATACAGCTGATCTTCCTACCGTGGATCAAACAACAATTGCTACATACGCAGACGATACAGCAATACTGGCATCACATCCTGACCCAAAATTAGCTTCGCAACTTTTACAAAAGAATCTGGATCTAATACAGCGTTGGTTAAAAACTTGGCGAATTAGAGCCAACGAAAATAAATCTATCCACATCACCTTTACCACCAGAAGAGACACATGCACCCCAGTATATCTAAACAACCGCCAGCTACCCCAAGCTGAGGACGTCAAATATCTAGGAATGCACCTAGACAGACGTCTGACTTGGCGTAAACACATTAGGACCAAACGAAAGCAGCTGGGTTTGAAGATAAAACAGCTGTATTGGCTCATCGGTAGAAAATCCATCCTCTCCACCGACAACAAATTGCTGCTGTATAAAGCAATAATCAAGCCAGTCTGGACCTACGGCATCGAACTATGGGGGTCAGCAAGTACCTCCAACATCGAAATCATCGAAAGATTTCAATCAAAAATCCTTCGTATGATTATCAATGCTCCATGGTTTGTTCCGAACTGGATAATTTCACAAGATCTCCAAATGCCTTCCGTGAAAGAAGAAATCCCCAGACTGAGTGCAAGATACATCCAAAGATTAAAGTGCCACAAAAATAAACTAGCCGTGAATCTTGTGCAGTGCGGTAGTGTTAAACGTTTAAAACGTCACAACCCTCTAGATATACAGGACCGATTTAAATAAGTTCATCTTAGAATTAAGTATTTTCATAATATTATTTAATTTAGTCAATTGTAATTATAGTAACTATAGTAAATTAAGTAAATGTAAGTAAAGTACTGCCAATGGGCAGTTACTTTCACATGTCATATAGTCTTTAATCACTAAAATTTACTGAATATCTCTACAAAGATAGATTGTAAATACTAATGGGATCATAAAAAAAAAAAAAAAAAACATTACTTAAATTGTTTTGGTTCATGTTGTCGCCTAGCATTATTATTAGTTTATTATTTTTATATAGTCAAACATATTTGGTTAAATTAACAAATATTAACGGTGGATTGTTTGGGACTAAAATTTTTGTTAATCTTGACTATAAATTTTTTACTGTGTAATAGTACATTATATATGAACAAATATTATATATATTTCTCTTATTTGGAAAAGTACATGTAAGTATGTACATTTTATTTTGGCGTAAAATATTTAGTAATTTCTGACTTATGTTTAGTTTTATTTTTAAAAATCTGCATAAATTACATCGGTAGTATCTTCATTTACCTGCAAATATAATTTCAATTTTATAAGAATTCGCAAACAAATCGTTCAAAATCATCCGGCGTCGATGGTTCATCACACTTTCGCTTTCATTCGTAGTGATGTTTATAAGATTTAATTTATCCTAACTTAGTACATAATTTGAAGTAATACTTATCCTCATAATTATTATTATATGATTGAATTGTTGGCGTAATCTCATTGTAAGCGCGGAATTCCCCCAAAATTCGACTAATTAATATGCGCGCTCCGTTTTCTGTTAGAGATATTGAGTAATAGAAGTTCGTTAAGTAAAAATTTTTATTCTTGGCGCTTTGTCAACCAATTTTGTTGCCGTGATAAAAAAATTTGAGTTACCAAAGTTCGATTTATCTAAGTTCGTCTAATTTGTATCGTTGGCTTATCTCGACTATTGTCACATAAAGCACTTTATTTTTATTGCCTATATATTTTGAATTATTTAATAATTGTTCAGCTATGCTACTATTAGTAAACGGTGGCCAGTAGTTCAATATCCTCTAGGCAGGTTGTGATACTTAATGTTTATTTATTACTACAATTATAAAAATTTTTACCTGGAGCTATCAGGATGTTCAAGAACTTCAAAAATTAACTTATAATTATATTTTACCTAACAATTTTTAATTAGGACTATTATGATATTTTGTTGAAAATTCCATTTAATATTGTATATAGGTACTATTATATTGTACCACTATTATATTATTACGTTATTTTAATTATAATATATTAGAAAATGAAAACAGTTTGACTAAAGTTTTCGGCCTAACTTAATTAACTAATAATTATTACTACTTCGAAAAATAGACAGATGCTAATTGTATTTATCTTTTCTCTCACAAAATATTCATGTTTCACTTGTATGTTTTTTTTTTTTTTTCATAAAGAGAATCACATTTGCGACACTGTAAATATTTAAAGGAATCTAATTATTTTCTTCAAAATTTATGTCTTCTGAACATACATAACTTAATTATTATGTTTACATTAGCATTTATAGTATTAAATTCGTGGTTTGATTATATTTATCTTACAGTCGCATGTAATTGACGGCATAATATCGTATTATCATGCTATCATTTTTATTTGATCTAATTATATTATTTGTATAATGTTGCGTGTTTTATTTAAAATCATATACCGTTATACAGTTTTTTGCAATAACGGAAGCTCAATATGTTTTGTTGATATTGCCAATGACTATTGTACAACTATTTTCTTCCGTACTTTAAAAAATTTAAATGCTGGTAATGGAGTTTTTTAACCGTTACTGACATTGATCAAATTAAGGTAAATCTATATAGGAAATAATGACCTATTTTAGCATCAAAAACCTACCTAGACCAAAAGATATTATACAAATTTATATGATTTCGGTGATTTGTGTAAAATTAATTAACTGTAAAATTTGTAGTAGGTACCTAGTTTTGAGTAATTAGAATATTATATTAATATAAATAAATTTTATAAAAGACTTTTGGGTTAGGTTCTGCAAAAATATTTTATATAAAATAAATTTCAAATATTATATATAATATTATACATATGTACATATTTTCAGCATAATATTTATATGAGTATAGAGAACTTTGTTTCTTTGCCAAAGGGCCCGCAGTGTGAATGAATAAAAATTATGAACATTTAAATTAATTTAATTAAAGAATGAAATGTGGACAATGTCAGTCAAATTAAATAAATAAATATTAAATTTTAACAATTTTTATTTATTATTTTATTCTGCCATTCAAGTGGCACATGTAACATGCGAAGGAATTTACTATAATATTCGCGAATTTCGGAATTTATTTTTTAATTACGATCGATAATGGGATCCTTTACTAGAGTCATAAAATGGCAAATTAGTTATGACTAGGCCCAAAAACTTCGTACTAGATATGATAGAAGTTTAAAATTTTATTAATTATTAAGTTATTTGAGTTTTGAATTTCTTTATAATGATGCTAAATATTATGCCGCATATCTATTCTATTCTACATTCTTTGTTATTGAGCTGTCAGAATAGCAACTAATTTGAAGTTTTTTGTTTTGCTCTTAATACGTAAGTATATTTTAAATATTATACATAATATATTATTTGTTTCTAACTAATAAGTATTACCTTCGGGCGACTCAACAAAATTAAAGACTTGTTGAATGACATAAGTTATCCGAGGTAATCATACAATTTACTAAAATAATCTTACAATTTATTCATGTTTCTTCCTAAAAAAAAATTAATTAATGTATATTTTAATTACTTACCACGAAGTGTTATTGCAATTCCAATCCAATAGAACATTTATGTGACTACAATTATTTACAATTCCTATTGTTTAAGATCCGACGTTATAACATTTAGAAGAAATCGTTGTGGCTTAATGAACAACAATTAAGACTTTAAAAGTGTAGATAGTATTCAATTTGAATACTTATAGTTTAATTTTTTTTAATGATAAAGGTCCCCATTCTAATAATAAACTAAAAAATTCTTCAGACAGCAGCAAAAATTTATTGGAATCCAAAAAATCTGAAGTTTCGTTCATGACTATAATCTTCTGCAGGGGAACTACAAAATATACCAATTAAAACAACTAACGTTGTTTTTAACACAAATCATAAAAGTAACTTGAAAAACACATTAATTTATTAAGTGGGATTTAGTTGATCATATGAAAACCAACCAACATGAATTTTGTTTTGAAAACACTAAAATTATCAAATTATTGAACTGACAGTAAACAAACGAGCAACATTATAAATGCTGCGTATACAAACTGCCAACAAGAATATAAACGTATTACATATCACATTTAAAAAATATATTAAATAACATAATTAATTATACCGGAATATTTAGATGTAAAAATGAAGTTGGTAGTGATCTACTTAGCTTTAGTCTTTATTTTAGTTTATAATAGACTACCGTTAATTATTTATTACTTAACTTAAGGCAATATTAATAATAATAAAAATGTTTATTATTCAACAGGCAATAAAAAGAAGATACAATACAATAAGATAAATTATGTTTAAGCATAAACTGTTTACATTACATAATCTAACAAAGCTTTGAACAAAGTAAACTTATGTTAAACTGTAAATCGGGACACACAACACTGTACGACCAACACATGGAAACAATTGGTGAATTGGCATGAGAACTTGTACGTGAAAATCCAAGTTGAAAAGTATGATTATTTCGAATGTTATATGCATTTACAAAAAAAAATATTTGATTAGGCAAATCAATATCATAAACAATATTGTTTATGATTTTATACAAGAATAATATTTGGCATTTAATTCGCCTGATTTGCAATGGTTCAAGGTTCAAAGCACTTAATAAGGTTTCATAATCTAACTTTAGGCCAGACATAATATAATCTAAAATAAACTGTTTTACAGAAACATTTTTGAATACCTTCAATAGAGTGTATTAAATATTTTCGATGAGGATTCGAAATTATAGACTGAGCCGTATTCCAGCTTACTCAAAACTAGCGAATGAAATAAGCTTTTAGAACATATCATGAACACAGCGCAAAATTAATCCTAACATTAGTACTAACTACATGTTAGTTTCAATATAGTTACTGTTTAAGTATAAATTTGCATTATATTTTTATTTTGGAAATATTTTACCTTTTAATTTTAATTGTTTTATTTATTTTTTAATATGTTGTGTTTACATTGTGTTTTTTTATATTTATGACTTAATAGTGCATTTAAAATCACTTAAACTGAACATTATTTTGTCAAGACTCAAAATATAGGCAAATTATGTTTGTACATTATGTACATCGTTTTTCTAGTTGTTAATTTGTATATTTTTGTAATTTCCCTTAAGAAGGTCATATTCATGATAGAAACGTCAGTTTTTGAGAATTTAAATAATTTTTTACTGCAGTCCGAAGAATTTTTTAATTTATTACATATCTCAGTCGATCATCGTTCCTATCAGTTCTAATAATATATATCCTTCATTTCTTAATAATAATTTTGACAGCCTATATTCTTCGCACGACGAGCAATTACCTTTTATCAAATTACGAGCCCCAAAAGGGTAAGTGAAGAACATGAGAGGGATTATATAGATGAGAGTTGGATTTCAAATTTACTAATTATAATAAATTACATACTCATATATACAACACTACAAATATGTCGTTAAATTTAGACAGATGGCGACATGTCTTTGATTTGACGACCCTATGTACATTAAAAAACAATTCTGTATTATAATTTCTCAGTTTGGTCAATTTGATAAGAAATAAGAACTTGACTGAGGAACGACTTTTCTATTCCTTATCTGAATAATCAGTTAATGAAATTGTATGAAGGTGGGAAATATATGTAAAATTTAATTTAAATTAATCAAATTTGCAACTCTTTTACATAAATTTTATTTGTGCGCCTTTGTGTAATCTTTACATTACCTACTATATTACAAAATATAAGAAACAAAGTGTTATTACATGAGTACACTTAATAATGAGAAGAGAATGCGTCCTTGACTTATATTTAAGAAGAAAAAAACTTATTTAGTTAATTATATTCAATTTCATTATGAGCCAATGATTCACAAAAGTTCTGCATTTAATTTTGGCGACAACTAAACCATGACTAATACGTTCATTAAATAATTTTGCTGTCTCTGTATCCGACTGCAATTAAAACTTGGATAAGTTGCGTCGAGTTTTAAATACAAATGTGACGCTGCATGATTTCGATGAATAGGATTACTGCATGCAGAAAATAAATGACAAATGATAAATGTCAATACGGATATACTACTTTTTTTTTCGTTTTCGTACTTAATCGAGTTACTCTTTACTTTCTGTTACATTATAGAAAATATTTTAAATTATTCATTTAATTGTTCCTCTAATTGGTACATTATGTATCAAGCTGTTTCTTTCTTATTATCACATTTTCTGCAGAATTATTTAACTTGGGGTAAATAGCTTAGTATTAATGGATCGTATTGAGTTTGAATCTTACCACAAACAGTTATGAGTGTAATAATTTTTCGTTCACAATGACTCAGATTTCGTATTTGTAATTTGGATGTTCAAATTAAGAGCTCCTGAACTCCCCCTCACCTTTCTGTCAACTTTTTGAAGAGCATGCCTTTACTCAAAATTTGTAAATTTCGCAATGACGTACTTATTTATTCAGTTCAGTTGGGAATAAAATAAATTTGATGAAAGAATGCGATGATCAACTGATTGTTTTTGATTTTTTCAAAATGAATTTGGTTAAATTAATATTTCTATGAATATGAAAATAAAATAAATAAAAATATCATCACACCTTTTACCCATTGCGGGCATGGCACTCTGCTTATACAGATCTCGGTAAGTGATATATTTTTACGTATGAAATGCGGTGACCAGTCGCCAAGTCATAGCCCCCAAAGATGTTAGTAGAGGGGGAACCATAGGGGTAAATTTGAATTGGCAACAGTCGGAAGTGGGATTCAAACTGAAGATCTCACGATCCACAGTCCGATGCGGTACCACGGTGCTATTTATGAATATAATTATTCAAATATAAAACTGTGAACATAAATATTACTATTATTTGACATTGCTTTATTTATTTATTTTTCTCATGTTTTTATGTTTTTTTGATAATTTTTTGAACTTCCTGACAATTTTCTAACTTGTCTGTAATATCTATTTTCTCTTTGTTTATTATTTTAAAATGTTGAAGCCATTAATAATGGAGAGCGTTGAACAATAAAAAAATAACAATAAAAGGATATGGCTACTAACAGAAATCTTATTTCAAAATTAGTATTTAATTATGTTACCTACATATAAATCATATATCCTTACTGAATCAATACCTGTAGTAGACATACACAATTATTTTGCAATGTTCAGATATTTTAAGAGTAAATTTGTCGAAAAAAGATCATTAAAATTTTTACTATTTACTGTGAAGGTCACAGAAAGCGAAATATTTCCTATGACTCAGACAGAGGAAAACTTTATTGTCTTCGTATATCAGTTTTATAATCAATGAAAATTCATTTACATTGTTCTATGATATTCCTGCCAGCTATGAATAATTGAAATTGCACATGATGCATTTAATACAAGATCAATGAATAGTTAGCATAACAATGTCTAGCTGATTCCATTATATTCCCATCATATTGCAGTAAACAGTTATATGGTAAATAAAAGACAATCAATTTAAACTTCACGGTCCATTTGTCACGTAAATTTAAAATAACAATGAGTCATAAAATATACGTAAGGAAGTAATAAACAAAAAACTTACAATGAAGTCGACAAACTCACCGCGACTCTGCTTTATTCTCGGAGTTTACTGTTATCCCCTTCAAAGTAGCCCTTTCAGGATACCAACTTTGTTCAATCATCTCTATATTTCCTTATACTCCGTGAAACTTTTCTAGTACCCAAGTAGAGAGAAACATTGAAATGAACATTTTAAAAATTTTGAGAGCATAGTCAAAGGTATGCAACGGCAGTGCATTTGGTCGCTTTATAAAACGCGTTTCAGAACGGATGTGATTAATGATGCCGCAAGACGAGACGAGACAAAAAATAGAGTAGTCTCGTCTCGTCTCAAAAATTCGAGACGGCAATAACTTTACTCTCGTCTCAATCATGTTACTCTTGTTCTCATCTCGTTCGTGACGACATATCGTTCAGATTGTTGAATATTTGATGACGTCATCACTATGTGCCAGCAGGGAGCAAAACACTACAAATTATTAACAGTGAGCAAGAATTAAGAATGCTTTTTATCAAAAAAAAATTTTTTCTAACATTGTTGGTTTGACAGATTGTACACAAAATAATGTAAAATGTTAAATTAGGTTTTTTTTGGGTAGTTTACCTATTTGTACCCATAAATAATGTACTTTTACTAATCTTAACCTTACCTCTACTTCTGACGCCATAGAACATATAAACTACGTTAGGCGTGGTAATTCGGAAAAATTTTCAATAATAACTACAAAATTACTTCCGACAATTTAATAAAACAGTTGATAATAATAAAGAGTTAAATGCGTTTGAAAGTATAACATTCAGAGACATGGAAATCGGCTAATGAATTTTGACATGGGTCCCATACCTTACAGCAAATAATTTATTTTCTTGGCAATTAGTTTTGAAGGTGACTCAAGCAATAAGCTTTAAATTGTATTATTTTAAATACGAAAATAAGTTTTTTTAAATGAAAAAGTTTTCAAATAGAAAAGGTAAATATTTTTACTATACTTAATCAGTAGCTCATATATAAGATACTACATATTATAATTTATAATTTCTTAAATGGAAATAATAGTAAAAAATAATATAGTATATTTCTAATACTATTGTTAAGTGATAATAATTTTTGTCTGCTTGACGATAAGTTTACGAATTATTTTTGGAGAAATAAACAATGATACATGTGAATTGATAAATAAAATTTACAGAAACAAATAATTAAAAGTTACTAATAGTTCTACTACCATAATAACAAATTTAATGACTGACTAATTTACGAATGCTATATAGTTTAACTAAGTGAACTTCAAATTATTGGTTTATTGTCTTTTCTTTTATTTCTCGAAAAATAATTTACCAACAAAAGTTATTATTTCATTAACGTAAAAATGTTGTCCATAACACGCGTAGTAGTGTAACACCTTTCGTATGATTTAATTGTAATGGCTCTTATAATTTTTGAAATACTAATGAACATTTAAATTGAAATACACTCTATGAAAAAAAAAAGAAAATCCTGACTTACATTTTTATGTTGTCAATCAAACAAATATATTTGAATGCGGAATTTATAAATTTTAATCACTCGTAAAAGAAATATATATCCTTTTTTCAAAACCATAATAATATATCTAGTATAAAATAATCTAAATGAAGAATATATCATGTATTTTATGGAAGACAATAAATGAACTATTACGAACGAGTATTATTAAATTTTACTAAAAAGTTTAAATAATGTTCCAGGTACCATTGGCTGGTTTTGGTAATGAAATGTTAAAATTAACTAATATAACCTTATGCACCAACCATTTTTTCTAAACTTATTTTAATTCAGATATATTGTTCCTATAAATAAAATATTTATGAAATCATACAATGTTATTCCATGAAAACATTTTGCAACGTATACAGTCTCCATTATTCACTCGTTGAATAGTAGCTAGTTCGCAGAGCATACAATCTAATTAGTATTTTTCTGGTACTGTATGTTATTTGACACGCTTCAATTTAATTTCAAACACACATTACACTACATTGTGTACAGTCTTGCACATATTTTCATACTATTGTAAATTAATTTTATCTGACTGCACTTATTATATTTTCTTTCATTAATGCTCAATTATTAAATAATGAAATGCTATTAGAAAGTGTCTGGTTATTTATTGCAGGTGTAATCCGAATAAATTTGGGTGTTTTCAGGTAACGTATTTCTATCTCATGGAGGTGACGATATCAGGTCCGGAGTGAGATTTTTTCATATTAAAACTAAAATTAAACTTTATTTTATGATGTTTTATATACAACCTTGCGCAATATTTAATCTACAGTTTAAGGTATCAAGTAAAAAGACACGTCTGTAAGATCATCTTAGTTTAAATATGTTATCACTTAGAAATATATAGCTATTTCTGTTGTAATCATTGTTCTATTAAGAACTACTAACTATTATTCTGTTTTTAATAAAATAAAATTATATAAAAACAATATTTTATATTCCTAAAACAATATTTTATGTTCCTAAAATATAATTTATATATATTATAAGTTACATAACCTGTCAACAAGTTGGGATTCCCCTGATGAACCAAAACTTCTAACAAAGGTATGTATTCATTGAATATGGAAAACAAGTTTTTCAAATCTTTAGTTTCGTAATTATCTTGGATATGTTCAGCACTTATATTTTCAAAAAAAAAAAAAAAAATTCAAATCAATCGTTATTAGATTTTTTGTTCTCATGGACCCTATATAAGTGCTCCTAATGTGGGTCTGTGAACAAAATTAAATATTGAAATTTTGTATTCCATGAGAAAATGATAAATACAAATGTTATCTGTTGCAATTTCATAATATGTTGTATATTCAGAGATGGATAAGTTTCAATTCTTTTCAATAGTAATGTAATTAATTCTCTATCCTGAAGTGGAAACTATTTTATTCAAAAATTTTGCATATCAAGTATATATAAATATTTTTGTAATATATAGGTTATATGTATTATCAGAAATCTGACAGACATCAGTTTCAAAGTGCTACGACCTACCTTAATTTATGCTCTATCAATTTATCAATTTGCTATTACTTCAATGACGACTAGGAAGAAATTTAATTTTAAATTAAAAGTGCAATAAAATATTATTATTTTGAAATGTATTTATTTATTTTTTAATATGGTCTCAGGCTTCGTTTAAACATTCAACTCCAAATATGAAATATGATATTAATATAGTTACTAAATTGATAATTATCGTGAAAACAGTGAAACCGTATTCCAGGTACTCTAGATTGTGCTTATCTGATAAAGACACAAAATTGAAGAAACGTAAAAACGTTATTTAATCAATTGTTGCCGTTTCATGAGGATTAGCCTGTACCTGAATCCGGCGCTGGCTCAGTGTGTGCATGTCACCGCAACAATAGCACGCACGCTCTCGACAACAGGATCCGAAGCCACGGGCCATGACTGGTCTGCTCTGGCCACTGACCGCAACTCCGCAACTCAAATTTGTGTCATTGGAAGCACTGCCGCCGTCGTACATTAGGACCCGGCGGACCCATGTCAGCTGACCTTGATCTCCGTTATAGCCTTGGGCCAAAACACAAACTTGTTCAATTTTTATGTATTTAAGATGTTTCCGAGAATGTCATTTTAGTGCCTAATTATTTGTACCAAATTTGCTGCTTCCTAAAATTGTCGTTTATATGTTTTTAATGTTCTAGAAATTTTCAAGTCATTATATTATAGGTGTTTGGTCTATATAATATGGCGAACGTACTGTTATAATTCAAGCAATAAAATAAGAACATATGGACAAATTAATGCTAAAATTTGATTTAGCAATATTCTGAAGACTAAAGTAAAAACATACTATCTAATATGTATATTTTTTAAATGCTTTAGATAATTACATAGATTATTTTTGACGTTTCTTAAAACCAATGAAAGCTTCATTGTATGTCACGTGTTTTATCCAATCCTGTCATTATTATACTGAGAATAATGCTCTTGTGATTATTCCCGGGAATATTCTCTGTAGCTTTTTGTTTTTGTTGACAGATGGTTATCATCAACACAAGTAAAAATGAGCAAAAAAGATAGATTTAATGGCGTGCCTGATGATAAAATCATAAAAATAATCTAATTAAATATAACTCGAGAGTTCTATAAATTAGACTATTTACCACATATAAAATAAACCAATCATTTGTTTCCATTTCGTCACTTTTGACCAATCACGTACTTATTACAGCCTCAAAATAAAAATGACAAAATTTAACGTATCCATGACTACCATGTGTGACAATAGTTATTTGTGTATCAAGTGCGGATAGAGCATTGTTTGTTGCACGCGGCGAGAAATTGTTGATCGAGGCGAAGCCGAGATCAACAACTCGACAAGTGCACAGAACAAGCTCTATCCGACGAGATACACACAATATTTTTTCTACAATCGTTTACCAATGTCAAGCTGTAGAAAAAAATTAGTTTTCAAAATTATCTTTGGTCCCGCCTATAACAATTCAGTAAAATTGTAGTTACCCATGTCACCGTAATCATGACAACGTTTATGAACAAAATAAAAATTTTCAAAGAAATCATAATTTGACACATGGAGTACATTTGACATATGGAGTACATTTGACATAAAGTCTACAGAGTGAATACGTTTATGGTGATTAAGTTGAAGTGTATGTACGTATATGCCAACTGTATTTGCAATAGCAAGGTTATTACCAGAAAAATCCAATGCATCATTTACTTTTATCTAATTTATTTTTGTTTTACTTTTGTCGCACTAGTGCGACAATATGTCACTTTGTCGCCCTAGAGCGACAATTTTGAACATTTCCTAACTAAAAATGGAATAACAATGTCGATATTGTGCAACGATTGTAGAAAAAATATTGATTGCTTTTTGTATTTTTATTTACAATTATTTTCAAACGTCAACATGAGTCGTTTTGGGACTGCATGTATTAATGAAATTCATAAAAATATTTTGATACTTCCAAAAAATACAGTAACGTCAAAAAATTCGATTTGGAAACAATTCAAGAATTTCTGCTAAGGAAAAAATTATTATCTAAATGCTGACACAGAGGTTAGTACACTTGCTAATATTTTAATGGATTATGCATACAACATGAGAAAATCTAATTATAATTATTTTTTGTGTTACCTTATTTGGGAAATAGTCTAATAATAGTTATTTGTGTATCAAGTGCGCATAGAGCATTGTTTGTTGCACGCGGCGAGAAATTGTTGATCGAGGCGAAGCCGAGATCAACAACTCGACAAGTGCACAGAACAAGCTCTATCCGACGAGATACACACAATATTTTTTCTACAATCGTTGAACAATGTCAAGCTGTAGAAAAAAATTTATTTTCAAAATTATCTTTGGTCACGCCTATAACAATTCAGTAAAATTGTAGTTACCCATGTCACCGTAATCATGACAACGTTTATAAACAAAATAAAAATTTTCAAAGAAATCATAATTTGACACATGGAGTACATTTGACATATGGAGTACATTTGACATAAAGTCTACAGAGTGAATACGTTTATGGTGATTAAGTTGAAGTGTATGTACGTATATGCCAACTGTATTTGCAATAGCAAGGTTATTACCAGAAAAATCCAATGCATCATTTATTCCTTTTACCTAATTTAATTTTGTTTTGTTTTTGTCGCACTAGTGCGACAATATGTCACTTTGTCGCCCTAGAGCGACAATTTTGAACATTTCCTAACCAAAAATGTAATAACAATGTCGATATTGTGCAACGATTGTAGAAAAAATATATTTCGGGTCCATTATTTTGCTGGAAAAATTTGTTCTCAAGATTGTTGCTTTTAGGTAACATTTCTCGACAAATGTAATGACAAAATTCCTCGCCTCCGGCTCGTGATTTTGATCATGTCATTTGTCTCGAAATGTTACCAAGCAACAATCTTTTGAAATGCAAATTTTACCGGCAAAATAATGTTCCCTTAATATATTACTATTGAAAATAATTCTTCAGTATCTTTCTCAAACTTGTCGCCATTTGACAATAGCCACTCAAGCCCTACGGGCAACAGGTTTTCGAAAGATCTGTCAAATTATTTTCAATTTATTCTCACTCTCTTGTTATATTATTACTGACAATTTTTTGGTTAAAGAAATATCCAATCGAATCGAAACAGTTGACAGTCGGTTGACAGTTAATTCAATATTTGATTTGTTTATTTCCAAATGTCATTTTCACGGTATTTGAATGAAAATAATAATAATTATCGCTAAAAAATCACTGTCAATTTTAGTGTCAAAATTGATGTTGATAATTCGTTCGCGATATTGTCGTTTATTATTGTGTATAAATATTGCAACAGGTAAGTGTTAAATTTAATATTCTGTTTTATACATCACATATACTCTTAAAATATAATTTCAATACATTAAAAATAAATCACTGTATATTTTATCATTAATTATTATATGTACACAAATATATTATAAAGCAATGTTAAAAGTTGTATTGCACTCATACATTTTCCATATAACAAATGTCTACTATGTATATTTCTTCCAATTCCTTTTTTTTTTTTCGTTTCCTCTCCTTTCTATTTTAGAACAATGCTTAATTTATGTTGAATAAAGGGATGCTTAATTAAAGACAAAAGGCTATTTCGTTTCCCTAAATGTAAGGAAATGCAACAATTTCGGATGGATATACTTGGGTTAGACGTAGGTAACGTCAGATAAATTCCTAACGATCAACAAACGGACATGACCATCTACAAACTAACAGTGAAAGACCTTTTAAGAGAAAATGTGAGACATCCGAGCATGGTGTAGTAATAAAGGTTTCTTTAATATAAACATTATTAATAATTTAAACCCTTGTAGGTTTTTGAAAAAAATGCGATTACCAGTGTCTCAGTTGAGTGACCGGGAATGAACATTCTACGAAGAAACTGTAAATAACCGACTAAAGATTGTGACAGGGAACAATACCATTCGACAACTAAGGACCTGGCTTAGCAGTGTTACAAGAAGAGACCAAGTGGACAGACTTAATAACTAATTGTTTAACAAAACAATTTCTTCTTCACCAATACAATTGGCTCAAAAAAAATCAAAAGTTAGACGTTTTACGGCACAAGACAACACATATAACTGTAATTGAAGGAAAGGGATTATGAAGAACGAAAAATAAAGAAAATTTTATAATGAATTCATAGATTAATAGACTCCGAAGTTAGTCGATTTGTGAAGACGAATATCGATGATGCGAATCTACGGTATGCTAATTCTAGAAGTAATAAATTTCATTTTTACTAAATATATTTGTTTTAGGTTGTACAACAGTATTTGGATATCTCCACCAGGTTGAGAAGTATTTATATAACACAACAAGCATTTGGATGTCACACCCACACGGCGTCGGTTAATCATAAAAGAATAGTATTTCGTGCTGGTTATTAAATGGAATTTTTAATTTAACTTATTCACAAGAGGCTTTTTTTTGCGAGTATGAGCACTGTTTTAATTACATTTTGATTATTCTTGAGCACAATTCCTCGTTTCTCTTATAAATTTACTTTTACAATGAAATATATTATTAGCACTTTAGATAATAACAAATTGAATCAAATAATCACATAATAATAATAATCATCACTAATCAGTCGTTCGGCTTTTAATAAGGTGCCGTGGATTTTATATTACTACTTTTACAAATCTCACACCCGCATCCAAATTCATTACAGTTTGCAGCAGTAAAATTTACATGTTTTAAGAGTTTTTGGAACTCAAAAATAACATGTTGTATTTAAAGAAACAAAATATTATTTGAATTTTAAATTCAATGTAATATATTTTTTAAATACAAGAATTTTTGTGTTTAGACTCTTATAAATGATTGTAATATCTTTAACTACAAATATTTAGAAATTTGTCGCTAAAAGCTACAGATTTTATTTGAATGTAAAAGATTGTGCAAGACTAAAAATATTTTTATAAGAACAAATTTACAATTTGTCAAAATTTGCACTTAACGAGGAAAATCATATTGAAAGTGTTAATATGTATTCTTAACCCTTATTTTGTAGTAAAGTTATAAGGTTTCTAATAATTATATTAAATTCTCATTTTCAATATTTTAAATAGAGCTTTTCATAATAAAATTAATATTAAAAATTAATAAATTAAATATTATTAGAAATCTATAACATTTTTGTCTAAATAATTAAATATGTGTAAACAGAATTTAACTGAATAAATATATTCCTAATATTTACTCTTATAATTTTGTACAAGTACAATAAATATAAAATAAAAAGTATCAAGGAGGCTAAAAAAAAACAATCTTCTATCCTTCTATTGTCAGCCTTGTCTAATTTTAGTGTCACTACACCCCCCTGCGGGTGCAGCACTTATGCTCAAGACTCGTAACCATAGAGAGGGCGATCTGATTATGTTTCTAATTTGTGGCTCTCTGCCTACTGCGTCGGGCGGTTACCAAGGTTCTTTCGGTATGTGATAAAATTATTTCGTAATTATCATTGGCCTAGGGATATAATAGATGAAAATTTTTTGGTTAAAAAATTATCCAAACAAATCCCTGTATTTCTGATCTCGTGTGCAAAAGTAACCAATCAGGTCACAATTACACTGATAATTTCCCTGGGTAATTATCACTTGTTGATAAGTAACAGTTGTTGACAGTCGGTTGACAGTTAATTAAATATTAGATTTGTTTATTTCAAAATGACATTTTCATAGTTTGTAAATGAAAATAATAATAATTATCGCAAAAAATTTTCTCAACGAATATCCTTCGACCATTGATAACTACTTATAATTTTATCACAACTACCTCAAGAACTTTGCTTGAAGGTAACTGTGATAAAATTATTTCGAATTTTCAATGGCCTAGGGATATTATAGCTGAAAATTTAAACACGATTCCTGGTTTACTTTTAATTGTAAGTCGACCGTTTGGTAACCTAAGACAATATTGCACATTGCAGAATGGAGGGTTATAATTTTGACGTCACATGCAAGAAAGTGAAAGATGAGGTAAAAGTTGAAATGGAAGTTCGTAACACAAACATCCATGTTTTGACGTTTGATATGGAGTTTTAACAAGGTTATGTTTTTATTTTTGAAGTTTATTATTTAGGAATCTTAATAAGTTTAACACTGGCCTTATATTTTTTTATAGTAATAACGAAAGTCACTATTGCACAAACCATACACAGACTTTATTTTTCATATTTAGCATCATTTTAAGGACTGTCATTTTGACAGCGTTTTGTTTGTGTTTCGCCCACGTGAATTTCAGCGTAGTTCAATGAAAACATCAATAGATGGCAGCACGAAAATTTGCTTCTGTATAACCCTCCATTGCAGAAACATGGTATTTAACTGTAGTTGTTCGCAGACGAGTGCAAGAATTTACTAACTTTTTCCTCTCGCATATAATTTAACATTCAAATTCGAACGAATGGCATATAGTATAGTAAAATCCGGAAAGAGTTATTTATGTTTGCAAAGGAAACAGTTTTGAGAAACTAGTTGAATACGTAGTTTTAATATTAAATATTACACTGCAACTTATTAATTATTAATATTTCCGTAACACAATAATTTAATGTAGTTTCATGTAACCAACCACCATCTATGTTTCGCTTAACGTTATGGTGCTAAATATTATTTTTATTCCAAATAAATTGTATCGTGTCACTAGAAATATTCTCATCAGTAAACTACCCTTTATTTAGAGGAATTAAGTCGTACGTTTTATATTGTATCCTATTACAGTATTTACCTCAAGTAATAATACACACTATATATGTAAGTGAACAATATTTGTACAAAATTGAGTCTTTTGACATTTTGTTTCTCATTAGATTGAAAATTATTTTAATTGGAATTGGTCTTTGACACAGTTTGCTTGAGATATAATAATAATAATACATTTTATTAACAAAGTTCAACTGAAGCTGTTCTTAGATTTAACAAAAAAAGAAACACAAATTTTGTAACGATAATAATAGGTAACACTAAGGGTCGGTTTATCAATCGACTGTTGTGGTAATCCTTCTGTTAAATAAGAGAAATATGTATTGATAAATCGGACATAAGACAGATAATATTAAAATAGGTACACGAACAATAACAAATGAATTCTACGAAAATGAAGTGATCATATCGCTAAAATGGCATTAAAATAAGTTAATTAGTGATCTATGTTGAATATAGTTCAATATGATATTCTTTATATTTTTGTGCAAACAAACAAGCATTTCTCTAGTCTATTGGGAACCTAATTAAATATTTTTGAACATTTATAACTGTAGCTACGTTGAAACAGACTTGATTGATGAGATAATAATAATAATAGAGTTTATTTGTCAAACAGGTATGTACAGTGTATCATCCAATTACAGACAAAAGGAAAAAAATAATCTAAGAGGATTAGAACTAATTTAATTATACTTATTTACAAGAATAATTTTCAAATACACAATATAAAGGAATTTTAATATTTTGATAGAAAATAAATAAATCAAATTTTTCAAATAATTCGTTAACCAAATCACACATTAAATATAAAGGAGATCTAATATGATGGGAAGTACCAGCACGTTTTACTGATACTATCCTCGATTTCCTAGTCTTATTTGGAACCAAAAATTTATTTTTGCTCAACATTTGCTGATCATCAAATTTATAATGATTAATTTTGTAAATATAAACAATAAGATTAATTTTAGATCTGACTTCCAAAGATAGAATATTAAAATACACTAATAGTTCATTATGACTTACATTTACAGTGATTTAGCAAATAATATGTAATTTTTTAAAATTTCTTCTGTACCATTTCAATCAGTTTAATATGATTGACTTGTTGAGAATACCAAACGTTTGAACAATATTCTAGTTTGCTTCTTACATATGAATAATATAAAAGTAAAAAAGTAGATTTATGTTTAAAATCTTTACAATTTCTCATAAGTAACCCTTGCATGCGATATGCACTGTTAGAGTTTTTGTACATGATTATTTGGATTTAGATCACAATTGAAATAAACTTCTAAGTCATTAACAACACTTACTCTTTTCAATGACTCACTGTTAAGTACATAGTTGTAAATAATTACTTTTCTTGTAAATGATATCACATTAAATTTCCCTTTATTTAATAACAATTTATTTTCAATTGACCAGGCATTAACTTTTTCTAAATTATTATTTAATTGATTACAATGCTCTATATAGAGTCAACTTGCAGAAAGAGTTTCTAGTCATCTGCAAACATTAGGGCGTTTGATGCAGGTAGCAAATGTAATAAATCATTAACAAATATAATAAAAGAACGGCCCCAAATTGGTCCCTTGTGGCACTCCGGAAAATGCTAGAAATTTAACAAATGTTACATATTGATTTCTATTACATAAATACGAAAACATAAAATGACCAAGTTTTGGGAAAACCTTATGGTTATCAATTTTTGAATTAAAATATAATGATCTACTTTATCAAATCCTTTGGAAAAATCTAAATAAATAGTATCTAGTTGACTATTTTTGTCTAATATGTCGGAGGCATTCTGATAAAAATTAATCAAATTAGTTTCCGTTCTACGCTTAGGAACAAAACCATGTTGATTTGGTGATATTAAGCAACTTATTTGTGAATATATTTTCTTATATAATATTAATTAAAATATTTTGGCAAATATAGCCAGTATTGCAACTGGTCTGTAATGACTAATATCTGTTTTACTACTTGGTTTAAAAATTGGACATACACGGGAGAGTTTCCACTTATCAGGAAATGTTTTGGAGATGGAATGTGGATGCTAGTTGATGAAGACATGCGCGAAATGAAATTTTATCTGAAAGCGTGTTGGTAAGCAAAATAAGCTGTATCAAAAAGCAAAGTGATAATGAATTTTCAATAGATAAGCATATTTAAGAGTCTCAGAGTACGATTTCATTACTTACATGTTGGCGCCGTATGGGTATGTGTGTGTGCGTATGTGTATGACAATTTTCTCTTTCACTGGGGCCTATTCTGTAACTTACCTGTTAATTTTTAAAGGCCTGTTACAAATTTTAACTAATAAAAATGTGTGTCAAAGGAAAGTTTCAATTTTATTCAGTGACATCTGTTATCATTGATGAAGAATTTAGCGGGCCGTTAAAAATTAACGAATAAGTTACAGAATAAGCCGCACTGTAACTGAAAATCTAAGGTTGAGTGACGGGCTGATTAGATTGCATTAGCAATACATTAACTGGAAGTGGTAGATTGCTTGAAGGTATGTCATCGCATAGTCATAAATCTTAACTCGTTCATGAGTTATAGAACATACGGACACATCTATCCATCCACATAGACGTCTTTGAAAAAATGATTAAAATGAAACCAGGGGTCCTAAAAACATGAATTTCCAATATTGGGATCGATTTGATTCAAAATTATATGCCTCCTTATATTTTGAATAATGGCGGGATGAATGGTCGTGTACCCGCATGGTCTTTAACGAAGAACGGAATAAGATAGAGTATCGAAATTTTTGAATTATAAATATAATGACAGTGCGAAATGCTGAGTTCTTTTTGGTGTCAAATGCAACACCGAGAATGGAGATTTTCATGTCAATAAAATCAGTAACAAATCTCATATTTATATACATAGATATTTTTTTTTATATTACAAATAGATATTTATAATTAAAATTATTATATTGATTTGAAAATTCGAGTTCGTCACTAGATTAAAGAACTCGTATCGAAATTACTTATAAGGCGAGGGACACAGAGAACAGATTTAAATTTTTTAGACAATATTTAAGTCCGCACAGAAATCAAACTTAAAAGCTTTTAGCGTTACTATAAAGCCGTGTACTGCTGTTTATTATTCTAATATAAAGAAGCATTGTTAAAAATGAAATATTTAACCTTTATTTTTATAATTGGTGTTATTAGTGTGTGTATTCAACCTAAATAGGTGAGGGTTCATTATGCAAGATATAAAAAATTCATAAACATTATATTATTGTTATCATTGATATGATTAGGAAATTCACGAATACAAATCAGTTTTTAATGCTATGATTTGGCAATTTTATAAAAACTTTCCCAATAAATACAGTCACAGATATACAGCACAAAAATTATAGTAATAACCACGATGTTCTAATACAGCTTTTAGTAGACAATCTAGGTAATTCGAGTATTTATTAATTATAGAAAATTTAATAAATGTTAAGCTGCATTCACAGCTACTTAATTATCAATTGAGATTAGCAATTATGTATATTTAACAATTGATATATTTTGGTTTGGCAAGCAACATTAGCTTTGACACAAATAAAATTGAGGCGTTCATTTACAAGTATTGTTTAGTTTGTAAACTCCAAGCTTCCCACGAACAATTATTGGAACAGAAATATCATTCTTACTCATAAATTATTTATAGCTCATATAACCAATTCTACATTAATTATTGTGAAATTATTGGAATACTTTCTGATAATTTCAACATTATTTCATTAGATGTCACTCTCATTAAATAATAGTAGTTCTGGTCGTTTATTCTACGGTAAATGACAGTTAATAAATGCCCGTCAGTGACCAGTCATTTTAAATAAATTAAAAATTTATTTAAATCAACACTCCTGATACGACTAAAATTAGATATAATATGCAATGAGGCAACAAGTACATACTTGTTGGACGCAGTTTTTAATTTAAAATTTTTTTTTTTGCATTTTCACTTTTGTTCTAATTAAATTAGGCAAGCTACAATCATCACATTAAAAAAATATATCATTGTATTCCCTATGTTACATATTTCAATTGATCACCCGATAGAGAAATGAATAATGGCTGGTTTATATTGGATTTAATTTACATATTTAGATTTATAAATTTATATTTGAAATTTTCGATTTACCTCCTGGTTCATATTGAATTTATTAAATTTGAAATATGCCAATCAATATTAGGCTTCAGATTTTTGACATATGCTTTAAACAATAACAAGATAACGTTAACTTGTCATATGTGACGTTCTTCAATCAAATATATTAAATTAATATCATATTTAACACCTAATAATTCACTTAATACTTAAAATTTTATGATGATCACAAATAAATCAATTTGATTGACAATCTTGACACATTTTACTGTTGTCAGAATTATTTTTTGTTTCCCAGTCAAGTTGTTTGAATTTGACTATAAAATATGGTGATATTTTAAATATAAATGATAAATTTGTAAATCCAACATGAACCAATAAAGGTATTTCTATGAATTTTATATTTATTAAATTAAATTTCTAATCTAAATTTGTAAATTTAATCCATTATAAACCAGCCATAAGTAAAATAAAAATAACTTACATTTAAATATATTTCCGTAACTGTTAGTAGTAGCATATGTACAATTAAAATAAGTAATAAATTATATTTTTTTCTATTTATTACAAAAATATAAAAAAAAAAAAATATCTACATTATATAAATTAAATGTGAAAAACAAATTAGTTTTTTTACAAAATATGCATTCGGCTTTTATTTTGCCATCAACCAGAATTTTTTTATAACACTTCAATATTACCGTTTGCGAATTGTCCATATTCCACACTGACATTATTTTTGACAATCATTGAATAATTCAATAATAATTTGAACAAATGTCAAGTCAAACCTGCTTTTTAGGGATATGTTTAAGTGCCGCCTCGTAAATAAATAATAATTCATCAAACACTACGCAGGGTCACTTGGTCAATATTAAAAATGGCCGGTCATTTATTTATTTTACCTGACCAAATAAGTGACCTGGTCGATCCTGGTAAATGCCCTTCATCACTGATTTAATCCGATAATTTTAGGATGATCCAAGTAATTACAAATTGTTAGTGTTATTAAAAAATATAAAGACAATAAAAGTTGTCAACTGTTTCATAAAAAACAGCCTCAGAATAATAACTAAGTTATTAATTCATTGAGACCGGCCAAGCCAATCAATCGGGAACTACAGACGCGTTTCGCTCTTATTGGAGCTCATCAGTGTAGTGAACCCACCAGCTGCTGTGAGGCAGTGGTACCGAATGACTGACTTAGCGAGATCTTAGATCTGCTTAGTGTAAAATAGAAAATGAAACAATAATATCCAGAACATGTTCAGTAGTTTTCTCTAACCCAAGCAGTTTCATTTTAGACAAGTGTTACTTTGATACATATATTAGGACATAATGTACTGTATTCAGGAAAAAGTGAATAAAATACAGTGGCGGCTCGTGCGATGGAAAGTAAGTGAAGAGCTGCAAGAAATATTATAACTAGAACATATGCAAATAATATTAATTATTATTGTTCGTATCGAATGAAATTCATCAGAAATACATTAAACAAAATAACTACTTCAGCGGATTAACAACTATATCAAGAATTATTTAATGTACCGTTTATAACGCAAAATAATACAAGGTGCAGTGCTCACTGCAATCTTTTCACCTACCACTTGTATGAGTGGTGGGAGAGCATGGGTTGTCATGACAACCCAGTATACAAGCTATGGGATGCGCACGCAATGGTGAAGCGTTTATTGTAATACTTCACTTCTTGCGTTTTAAAGTTTAATGTTGCTCAATACATACTCGTGATGCGGAGCGCCGTAGATCAGTGTTAGTTTAATTTTTATTGTTAAAATTTCTTTATATATTTATAAACATGATAATTTATTCATTAAAAAATTCTAATTATAAATAAAATATTTTTCTGTCACACTGTTTTTGAAACTACACATTCTACAACTAAAAACTGTATTGGAACAACTATCATTCCATATGGCGAGTATGGAATTTTTTGACTAATCACAGCCGCATATTACTTTTTGTATAATTTCCAAAAAAAAATTATAGAAAGTATAGTCTACAACTTGTAACGGAATGGCATATCCCACACTCGCAAACCGTAGTCCTCGCCTTCGGATCGAAGTACAAACTTTTTGTTCGTGTAGAATATGTGCCATTGAATTACTTGTTGGAGAACATACTAATCCTCTATCCTCTCAAAAAGTAGGTGAGGTACACCTGGCGAGCCGCCACTGAAAAATTGATAGATTCTTATTTAAAATACAGAAGTTGTATCTTTGGTAGAAAAAAATATATATTACTCATGGTAATAGTTATATTTCTATAACATGACCTCCGAGTGGGGACTAGATAAAACCCAACCAAAGACAATATAAAGTGACATGAAAAAAAGTGGACAAATAATGAAGATATATTTAATATTTTAATAAATAATTAAGGAAGTAAAATTGGGAAAACAAATGACGATTACACACTTAAACTTAAGTTACCTTTAATATTGTATTCTACTTGCTATATGTTGTAGTGCACAGAAGACTTGCATAGAAGTCTTGTCTTTACAAATATAGAACTAGCACTATCTTCTAAGTTTGTCAAACACACCCGACTATCCCTACGTTAATAGATATGGGAGGTGGATATATTTTCAAGAAGCAACTCTTAGATTAAAATAAATACTCAGGCTTAAACCCGATAGGCCCCGTGGGCAAAGCCCCGTGGTGACCAGTTGTATATTAAACATACCGTACAATTTTATTTTATTATTATTTTTATTGAATTTGTGAACGTGAAATAGAAAAGTAGTATGAACAACTCGTGTTACAATGCCTAATTGTAATACTCGTATTACAAAAAAGGTCATTGTAACACTAGTTGTTCAATATACTATTGTGAAACATATAAATCTACCAAAATCGACACAAACATGTATAGCAATAAATTGAAACCTAAGGAACTCCTGTCAAATCAACTTTATGAGATTTTAAGCGAGAGAACATTTTAATACTCTCATTTTTCGATGCCGTTTTGTCTGTAAAACTCTAAATTACTGACTCCTTTAGCTGTCACATTGCTTCACTGAAGTAGTCTATGTACCAAAATTCTCTTCAATTAGCTTTGCTTAAAGAAATACCATCATAACAAAATAAAACATTAAAAAATCATTTATAAATTATAGATCCTTCCACCAAATAGTGGAAGAAATTCGACCTTAACAACCCAACCCCTACCGCAACAAACATAGTTTTTATTCAATTACAGTATTAGAAACCATTTATTATTTTTATTATTTTCCGTAGAGTGCAGGTTCAACTATTAATCAAGAAATATGAGTAAGGCATGAATGAATTCATTGTTCCGTGTTTAGGAACCACTGGTCTAAATAGACGTATTTAAGTAATTTAATATGTTTCCCTCGTCGTCTGTAACTGTATATTAAATTAAACTCCGTTGTAGTACTCGTATCATTTATAAACAAGGAATGTAAATATTACTGTTATCCGAATATAATACTATGTTCTGCTATATTATATTCGTAGTCCAAAATGATGATTGACACTAATGAAACTTGTTACTACAACATACCAACTAATATGTTTGCAGGCGTAGTTGGAATTGTTGCTAATAGTCATGTAATTTCAGTGCCTGTTTACATACAATCCACTTTTGAACAACGCTGTTAGGAGCATGTTTACGTATAATGTAATAACGCAACCCGGAGCTACATATGCTTGCGAATATGTTCAGCGTACGTCTTCGAATGATGTGTTGAGCCATATAATTATCCTAGCAGTACATAATAAACTGCCGAAACCGCTTCATACACATGAACTCCGAACTTGAACTCATGGGTCAAACTTATCTCGTGAATACATTCTAATTAATTTTTTGTCTTAGTACTGTTAGATTATTATTTTATTGAATTCTGAGCACAAAAAATCTGATGTGATCACCAAACTGCTTTTTTATACTTATAAATTTAATATTGATTGAATTGACGTAATATATGTTTATCATATAAAAAGGTGATTAAGGTACTTGATTCTTCTAATAATTATTATGATTATTTAAATATTAATATACACACAACCACAACAACAAAAAAAAAAAATGAAGAGAGAGAAGGAGAACACAACTCGCAACCAACCAACAAGTTCTCCTTCTCGCCCTTAGGTCCCTTAATGCAATGGAGGTCTGATGACCCTCCAGAGGACAAAATTTATATCAGATAAAAACACAGTAAAAAATGGTACACAGAGGCATGAGCTAGCCTAGGTACAAAATAAAAGAAATTATAACATAAAAATAACATATGTGACTTGCGTAAATAAAGGCCGTGAGCTATACGCACGTATGCTACGTATAGCGTCACAAAATAAAAATAAAATTATAACAAGATGTCAGCATAGTATGAAGCCAAGCACACAGAGGTGCGTAGGGCTAAGAATCCAGATAATAAGTAATAGTATAATATATGTACAATTATTCTAAGTATATACAGTTTTGTTAGGACTTGAGTTATCCAGGGAGCCACATGGTGCAAGCACCGGTTGACTCAGGTTTCTAACATATTGGGGAGAGATAATTCCCCATCTACAGCTGCTGTAGAGTAATGCGTTCAAGTTCTAGGGAACGTTGAGTTCCCTAGAAGGCGTTCTAACGAACTAGCGAATGAGACATTCGCCATCTACATCTATTGTAGAGTAATGCGTTCAAGATCTGGGGAACGTTACGTTCCCCAGAAGGCGTTCTAACGAACTGGCGAATGAGACATTCGCCATCTACAGCTATTGTAGAGTAATGCGTTCAAGATCTGGGAAACGCGAAGTTCCCCAGAAGACATAGGAAGTCATTTTCAGATATATTGTGGATGAGTTGAATTATCAACTCATCCTCCGGACAGGGCCAGACTGGGAGCCTGGCCGCTAGCCCGTTCCTTGACTCCGTGTAGTCGGCGCATCGATAGATACGATGCACCGGTGTGTCCTCAATGTGGCACGTTGGGCAGTTGGGGCTGTCAGCCTTACCAACTCTATGTAGGTGAGTTTGGAACTCACCATGCCCAGTTAATACTTGTGCCACATTGCTTGTAACTGGCAAGTTGAGTGCAAGTCGGTTGTAGATGTTAGGGAAGAATCCATAAGTGATTCTTCCCTTTGTACAGCTCTCCCACTCTTCTTGCCATTTTCCAGTCAATATATGCTCTATAGCTCGGTGCATGTTTGCACTACTGCTATAATCAGCTCTCCTGATCTCAGTGTTAAAGATCCTGACTGATGGAGCAGTCTTTAGGGTTAACTTGGCGGACCTCTCCTCTACTATAAGGTAGAGGGGTTTGAAGCCCGCCAAGACACAAGAAGCCTCGTTTGAAACGGACCGGTACTGATTTGTGCAGGTCTTCGCACAAAACACAACCACAACAGTGAAACAAATTAAAAATGAATGTAAATTATGAAAAAATATATTATCATAAAATGTGGCTTGCAGTATGAAGCGTGCCAGCAGTGGCGTAGCGTGCTATTGGTGGACAGGGAAGCATTTACGAATAAATATATATATATATATATATATATATATATATATATATATATACATATATATATAATGTTCAGAAAGATAAAATGCATCAAAGTATCCTAAATTTATTGATGACATGGCACTCTCGGAATAGCTCAAGATTATAAATTTTATTTACGTCTATACAGAAATGTATTACATCAATAAATTTAGTATCATTTGAATCAATTTTAGTTTCTGGAATTTTTTTGTATTTACACTTTTGTTCTAAAATTAATAGGGAACGAACTATCACCTAATGAATATTTTAACATTGTATTTCCCATGTCCCACAAAAAAGTAAAAGGTACTACATACTACTGTTAAATTTTAGTGACAATCACACGTATATAATCAAGAAATTTGTACGCATGAAATATGGAAACAAAATGTATTCTATAAATTAAAAATACTAAAATTTATTAATAATATAATTTAATTTTTATGAACAATTGCATCAATAAACAAAAAATAAAATTTGATGTACTTATAAGTTGTTTTTCTCAATAAATTCATTACTTCACGATCTTTAATATACGAGACGCAGTAAGTGAGAGTGTTTACCATACATACGACACTACTCCCAGACTCACAGTTGTAGAATAAATAAACATCACAATTAAAATTCTTAATACGCGTTGTCAGGTTTTTCAAATTTGTTTCAATAAATAATTATCAATTTTATATCTTAATTCTAAGAATCATTTCAATTTTAGGAAGAATCGTATCTTTTCTATTTCATTTAATTTATATACTGGCTGGTCCATCGGTCTGTAATTTTTTTTCATATGATTGTTATAAATATTACCGAAAATTTTTCCAGACAAAGTTTATTTTACATTAAAATGCCTATGTATCTGCAATATAAGTTTTTCTACTGGGTGTCCCATTTTTGCGCAATGATATGCAACTTTATATTTTTAGAAGGAAAACCCTACATTTTTGCAAAATTTTAAAGCTTCTTCATTTCTCTTTAAAATAGTTATTATTCATTAAACTCCTAAAATGATCATTACAAAAACTATTCACGTTCTTATTATTAAAGAATCGTACACAGAAAGAATGCCATGAATGTGTTTCAACAATCAGATTAGTTGCTGTCTGATCTTTAATAATTATTATTTGCTTTCTCATATAGGGTTTCTGCTTTTTTGTAACATTTTATTTAGTTTGATGAATTGATGTTCAATTCGTACATTTCTTATAACTTTATTTATTGTTTTAATTTCATATGACACACTTTCCGTGTGTGATTTTTCATTAATAAAAACATGAATAGTTTCTGTACTGATCGTTTTAGGACTATAATGAATAAGAACTGTTTTAAAGAGAAACAAATATTGTTTAAATTTATGCAAATATATATAGGGTGTTCCATTTAAAAATATAAAGTTGCATATCATTGCGCGAAAATGGAACACACGGTAGAAAAACATATGCTGCAGATGCGTTGGCATTTTAATATAAAATAAGTTTTGTTTGAAATTTTTTTCGGTAATATTTAAAATAATAGTATGAAATAAAAATTCAGACCGATGGCAACTGACTGCATGTCAACTATCCAACAGCCGGTGCTTGGTGATCCACATCATGTCTTTAAAATAACAGTGAATTATGGATTTCTGGCTCTATGATTAGTCAAGAAGAGTGAATTATGAATCATGGGTAGTCGTGAATTAAGGATACTTCAATTCATCGAAAAAAATGAAGTAATGGGGAATACAAAAAAATATTTATTGAAAAAATTGTAATACGATCATGGAAAATTAAAGAAGAACGAAAAATATTTGAGATTTTAGAAAATCAGATTTAGATGTATTTCTTACAGTATATATATATATATATATACACACTAAAACAGGTTGTTAAACTAAAAAAATAAATGTTGTCAATTAAAATCATATGCAATATTACACACTTTACCGAATGTATAATAATAAAAAAAATTACTAGGCAAACAATACCAAATTAACAGCAGAGACTGTAGTTATTCATGTTAATTTAAACGAGCACTCGCAAATTATTTTCTGGACGTGTGATACACATTATTTTTCGTGCCCCCGCCCAAAAACACTGGTGTCTTACACATCTTAAAATCATCCTGAAACTGCATGTTGCTGGCCTAGGTCAGCACAAACATGGGACTTTTATAAGGTTTGGGTTAGGCTGTGAATTTTGTGCGTTGGTTTTGTTTTCTAAATTGTTAATTATAGGTTCAAATATAAGTAATTACAATAAAATTTTCAGTTGCAGTGCACAACCAATACATAAATATCTACTATATGAATGTCATCGAATTTAATAAAGTAAATAAATAAGTTGTTTATATCTTCGTAGCCTTGTTTACAAATGATCTGATGTTACGAACAGAATAGATCCTAGTATTTCATATTTGGTAAATAAATCAGAATATTATTTAATAAATGTCAGGGAATGTCGAAAGGAAAAATAATGTGTATCACACGTCCAAAAACTATTTTGCGACTGCTCGTAATTTGCAAATCTCACCTTCAGGTGTCATAAATTTTTTAAATGAAATTACTGATTTATTTGTCAAATATGAAATACAAGGATTTTTATGTAGGTTGAGATATGTATAACTAGTGTTTTTGTATGGAGGCGCGAAAAATATCTAGCCTATGCAGAAAAAGTGTTACTCAGAAAAAATAATTTTGACTACCATATTACATTTTAGTGCAGGTCACGCTAAAATTCACTTAGATTTAGGTGCCCACCTAACAACTTATGCGGTTAACTCGTGTCACCTATCAATTTAATCCTGGCGCCGTCCTTGATAATTGGCCCGATGATTAGTGTAGAGTGCGTACACGTTAACTTCAAGCCCCCAAGCCAATCGCTCGTCCGGTGCGCGGCAAGGAGAAACAGCGTGATGCGAACGTTCATGATTGGCTGCAGCCCGAAGCCATAGGCTCGTCAGATTTTAATAAAATTGGGGGCTACTTACATTAGTCGCGAATGCGCTCGTAACGCTAGACAGAAGACCTTGGCGCTCGGACTAATATTGTGCACGCCACTGGACAGTTTGTTGAAGGCGTGGTTTGCAAGACTCATTCATGACGTAGCCGGCTTGAAGTTAACGTGTACGCACTCTATCCCACTTAAGGTACCACTTTTGTAGGGCAGTTTGAACATGTATTTGTTTTTCCAATTGAATGCATAGGTCACTAGATATTGGCTAAAATGTAAAAGCGATTTTCTTTTTTTGCTGATAAATTTGTTATATGACATAACAAGAGATTTTTGTTTGCACTTTCTTATGGCACTTTTTAATGGTAAATTTGCAGAAGTACTCAATTTTTTTTTATATCTAAGCATTACAAGTTACTGGTATCAACTTTTTTTTTTCATGTGGATGTGTTAATAAACCATGACAATTTTTAATTAAAATTTTATAATTAATAGAAAAATTAAGGAAACTTGTCATTTGTAATAAAATTGGATTGAGGGAAATACAGGCTGGTATGAAAGAAATAAATAATTTGACCAAATCAAAAAGAAATTAATGCTTTACCATAAATATTCTGTTAATTCCAAGCCCTTCTACGCCTTCCATTCTGTTTTTCTATAACTTAACATTCTTGGATTAATCTGATTCAGAATTCTTACTGTGGCATTTCGTAGTACATTTTCATTCCAGTATTCCCGAATCAAGAGTGAATGTTCTATGTTACTCTATAAAAAAATCTAATTGTGATAAAGCCGTAATTATTGTCTTCTAAATCTAATATTTATATATTGTACTATAACATGTGAATTGTGAGCAGAAGCTTCGGCCTACCGAAATCACACATTTTGTATTTGACGAAGTGACAATGTATCTAAAATATCTGCAATATCATATAGTTGCATATTTAAATATCTAGGGCCATTTAAAATTTCGTTAACTATGATTGGGCCAATTAGTAGAATTCTTAGTATGTATGGACATTGAAACTAAATTTAACTCGAAGGCGAGATTCTATTATTTATTATTAAATGTTTCCATAGCAGCCTACGATTTACTTTTTTTATTTCAATTTTATTACAATTAACAAATCTCATTATTTTTTTATTAATGATAAATATTTAATAATACTGTTTTCTATCGTTGTAAAGAAAAGTAAAAATTCTATTCCAAAATGTCATGGCTTACTATGACCTCCATATGAAAAATAAAAGTTGATAACAGTAAATATTTAGATATAATTTTTTTTGAGTACTTCTGCAAATTTATCATAAAAAAGTGACATAAGAAACCAAAATCTCGTACTATGTCATATAACAAAGTAAGCAAAAAATCGCAAAATTCACATTTTAGCTAAAATCTAGTAACCTATGCATTCAATTGGAAAAACAAATACCTATGTTCAAACTACCATAATAAAGAGGCAACTTTCGTCTAATTTAATCAACCTCGTACCTCACGGTTCTCGAGATCCCAATGCATCCGTGCATATGGGACACATTGTACATTGTCCAGCTTCGGAAAGCTTCAGTTTGATATTAAATAATTCTTAATCACACAAAATAAATATTTGATATTGTACCATTTCTCCTCTCTGATACATTTAATATGATGTCAAACTACGCAGAACATAATTAATTACTGTAAATAACAATTGACAATAGCTCAAAAAGTAATTTTTTCTCTTGAGACCATTCATTTTATAACAATCTAGATTGGATTTCACCAATTTGTAAATGCTGTTTTTCAAAATATGTAAAATATATATGCTTTGTATTAGTGAAAGATATATTTGTAGGGTTCAATTCCTAATAAAATATTATAGTCTACATCAGTGATGGCGAACCTATGACAGAGACTGACCCACGCAAACTTTTTAACTGACCCACGATTTCTAATTTTCGTTACTTCTTGTTCATTCAAATACTTATTGCCATTTGAACCAAACACTTAAGAATTTTTAACTCCACGAAAATTTTTTAAATCGTCAAATCGCGCCCATTTTTATTCGTTACGCCAAATGAATTTTAAAGAAGTTTAGTTTTAAAATACTTAATTAAAATATTTTTATCTTAACTTGGGTGCAAATGGGCAATAGTGACCCACGAGCTAGTACTAAAAAAATATGAACAAAATTTGACCCACGTCTTAAAAAGGTTCGCCATCCTTGGTCTACATAGCTCTCGACATAGTCTTATGCGAAAGCCGGCACTGTTTATCTTATCAACAGCTGACACTGCGTGGTCTGCATGTAATTAAATTTTACTTCGCTTTGAGATGTGTAGACGTATACAACATTTTTAAGTAATCATTTTAATTCAGCACAAAAACTCGTTAATACGGTTACTTTATGTTAAATTTGGACAGGTAAAAATATGCATATTTAAATTATATTTGATACTTAAATAAAAAGAATTATGATAAGTTAATTTTGTTCGAAAACACTTAGTTAATGCTCAAAATTTTAATATACATTACTATTAGAATTAATATTACATATTATCATTAATTTAAAAAATTTTATTATGAAATATACAGGTATAAAATAGACGATATTTACGACAATTTCTTTGCATAGTTCATGCATAATTTTTAATGTAATTACAACATTTAATTTTTTTCATCACAAACATTAGCCCTAAATTGCAGAAGTTGGAAAACTTTTTGTAAGAATTTGAATGTAATATTTATTTTGTTTTGCTTAGCGCTTAATTATTTTTGCAACAATTGCATTTTCTTTAGGTTATAATGCTAACACAATTCTTTTGTGGTATATTATACTGCAAGTGGTCAAATAAATACTTGTATCTGATATAAATTTTAATAAATTTCAGGAAGCAGATTAGTCTATGAAAATTCAAGACATATATTTAATTTAGCCGATGTGAGTCATGAAGATAAAGAAACGTATGTCGAACTTTAGTTTGGTTAGAGTCAGTAAAGACGTAAATTATGTGGAAAAACTAAGAAAGGTGAGAGGTTTATGTTACAAAAATTGATTCTCCATCTATATTTATTATTTGTTATAGATATTGTCATTGGCATTGGAACATGAGCAATATTTTGACGATTTGATAAAAATAACAAGTTATGTACAATATTAATCAAATGGTGAAAGAGCATGGATGTAAGTACAAAAGTAAATTTTAAAATCCAAGCATAAGATCTAATTCTAATGTATATTTACCACTGTAAGTAACTTTTCACTAGTTGCTATTGTCAGTAATTTGCTTTTGCATTTAAATGACAAGTAATTTTGTGTTTCTGTGTTATTTAAGCTATTCTTTTTGAAAAACAAGAAAAACAATTGCATTGATCGATTCCAATAGTGAAAATATAGATAAGGAAGAATCGTATACACGTAGAGTAATGGATGTTTGACAATATACTCAAAAAAATTTAAATTTCGGTTCTAACATACCTACTAACAAAAATATCAAGACAATTTACTTACCGTTCTATTTAACCTAGTAACCGGTTAAAACAACATACCGCCTTAGAAACAGACATGCTAGGTTGATAAAAAAGACCAATCGTGCAAAAATATATATTTTTCTTGATTTAACTAATGAATATGAGACAATAATAAAAACAGGCCAGTTTTATTAATTGTTAATATGTTTAAAATTAAAATTACGTAAAATATTCGTTCACCTCGTTAATTATTCTACATATTCTAAATTAGTATTTATTGTAATAATATTTTATGGAAAATTTAGCTGAGCGAAAAAAACTTGAAAAAATAGTTTTAAATTAGTGTAGTTAACGATTTTCTTTTAATAATCATATTAAAATAGCACTTGCAGCTTGACACTTAGGACTATAAGTCTAATAAACTTGGAATGAGTCCTTCCAGAATTTTTTTTACATTTGATATTAATTGAGTAGCAGAAAATGAAAATAAGCATATTTGGTGTACTTTTTTTTTCTTGAAGAAACTACTGACAAGACATAAAACCTTGTTAACTTTTCTTAGTTTTTTTTGTTAATATGGAATAAATTATTGTGAAAATGTATTTAGCGTTATTTGTAATTTGTAAATTAATGAAAAGATATTTTTAAATGAATGTATTGGCCTCAAATAGATATTAAAAATATGAAATGCACTCACAGTCCCTTTTTTTCAGATATCAAAACATCAATAAGGTGTGAACAGGAGTATTTGAACTAAATAAAATCAATTACTCACAATTAATACACACCATACTTTCCTCAATTACAGGATATTAATTAAGTGCAGAAAAATTTTGCATTGAAGAATTTTGAGATTCTACAATATGGTGTAAAATATTTTAAATATTTGTGGTTTTCTTTTTCAATATTCCTTGAAAATGCAAATATTTTTCACCGAATTTGGATAATATTCTATCTCACACGCATACAATGGTATCACAAATTAGATCATTTTAATGTCGACTTCGTGATACAAATAATATTGATGTTCAATTTTATTCCAGAAACATTTATCTGTTTGCGACGAATAAATAATTTCACTAATTAATGGGGTATGTGACCAATTTTTTTTTCTGACATTACATGATACTAGATACAAAAATAAAATACCCGTATTTTTTTAAATCAATTAATTGTTTATAGTTAACGAGAAATTAATTTTTAAATATTTGGAGAGGGGATGTGAGACGTCACTGTGTCTTCTGAATAGATTGCGGCGGTAGGTATGGTGCTAGAAAAAGACAGAGATACTGTAAAGGAAAGAAATAGATATATATCAGCGGGCCATGCGTACGGCCACAGTGACGTCACATATCCCTTCTCCTAAACACAAAATTGCTAATAACTTTACTATTACAAAATAATTTACAGTTTTTATTGTTGTAATAAGAAACTACAATGAAGAACATTCATATTCTATGGCGTATACATTGAAATTCGATTATGGTCACATACCCCATTGTAATAGAAACTTACTTTAAGAAGAGAACCAAATCCTACATTTGACGTAGCTGGTATTATTGAAAATTATACGGGAGAATCATATGTTAGTGCAGTAAGTAATATGTATGTTACTAATTAGTAATTAATTATATTATACCATTATTTGGTATTTTTTCACGGTGTTTCCTAAGTATTTGTGTTTGATAAAATAAAATAAAAAATAAATATATCATCAATCACGCCTTTTACCCATTATGGGCGTGGCACTCTGCGTACGCAGATCTCGGTAAGTGATATATTTTCTCGTATGAAGTGCGGTTACCAGCCGTCAAATCATATCCCCCAAAGATGTTAGTGGAATTAAACCGCAGGGTTAAATTTAAATTGGCAACTGTCAGCTGTGGGATTCGAACTAAGGATCTTACGAACCACAGTCCGACGCGTTACCGCATAACAATTAACAATAATTAATAATTGACAATTACGATATATACGCAGCAGAGAAACAGTATTCTTTTAATAGTGTAAGCTTATTTGATTATAATCCTTACAAAATTTATTTATTAACCTCTAACTCAAAGTTTTAATTAATATCAGTTTAAATGAATTATTGTATTATACGATAGTATAATAATAATTGTTAACTTTAATTATTTTCTTTGCAGAGTACACGTAGGTACCTACTAAGAAAAATGGCAGAAGTTTTATGGAATATATGGAGTATATGACGGTAAATCAAAAATTACAATTAAAAAAACATACATGTCAATAATATAAAATTTTTCCAACACCTACTTGTAAAGTGGTATTTTACCCACTGAATTCTCGATACTAATACAATACTTTAATAGTGAGGATGGATAAAGTAATGACAAAATGTAGATGTGTACATTTTCTATATTTTAAGTAAAATTACATAGCAACTTATAAAGCATACAAGTAAGCGTTGGTAACAAAATAAGATGAAACATAAATATGTAAAATTTTTAGCTAAATATCATTGTAATTTTATTGAAAAAGTTTAGTAAAGGAAGGTGTTGGAAAAAATATTGTATACATCACGTGAACAAAGACAAATTAACCACTCGCGAAAGTTAGATCACTCGGCTAACGTGAGCTAAACATTCCGCTTGTGGTTAAAATATGTCTTTATCCATTTAATACATAAATAACTATTACTTTTTGTAAAGGAAGATTAATCACATTTTGTATTAGGAAAACTTATAGTTATACCTTACCGTGTATAATAAAAAAAATCTCATGTAGTTTCATTAATAAAAATAATAATTTTATCTAACTAGTAGCAGTATAATGTTTATCCAACACCTCTCAATAATTGCTCTATAACTATGGCGATTTTAAACAAGCAAAGTAACAGATTATCCACTAGTGGGTATAATTTTGAGGAGAGCCACTGTATTTTTTTATTTATAACAATAATAATAACACACAACACTTTGGTAACTACTTTGATTAACATTTTAATTTAAAAATTTAAAGTATATGTCACTGTCAAATAATACTTCTTTAATATATTTTTCATTCATTAAGAGCTGTTGGATAAAACGTTATACTTCACACGTGGGCAAATTGGAATTACCCACTCGATAAAATTATCACACTCAACCTTCGGCTTCGTGTGCTAAAATTTCTCTCGTGAGTAATTCCTTACTTTGCCCACTTGTAAAGTAAATAACTATTATTTTAATATAGTTACTCTTAGTTACTGATCAACACTCCTGGTGGGAAAGGATTTCAGGCAAATAAAGTAAATAAAAAAAAGTACTGCCTCGTTTATAATTAGCATTTGAGGAAACGAAATGTTAGAAGATTTTAGGAGTGCTAGTAATCATTTCCTACACTACTATTGAATATTTATTTTGTTACGTTATTGTAAATTCAACTTCACTTACTATAGTATTTCGCTTATTACGAATTTTAGCTAGAGGGTTTCTCTATGATGTTTCAAGAAATAAATAAATTTTGGTAGAGATATATTTGTATTTGGCGCCAATTTCACAAGTAGAATGCAAAATATTTACATTAATTTTAATTATAAATATTAAAATTTATAAATATATAGGGTCACACAAATTTAACAAATAAAATTCTACTGAATTATTAGAAAAATTGTTTTCGGAATAGTATAATATTTCTTCTTTTTCATTTAATTTTCTGTCATTGTTTTAAATAAGACTTCAGATATTTGGCGAAGGAGGTCTCCAGCAGCGTCAAATAGGTAATTAACAAAAAATTTACTAAACATCTTACGATATTAATAAAAAGTGCTAATTTAATAATATAACAAAATTAATGTGAAAGGTGAAACCAGACGCTTATAAATTTAAATAGTAAACATTGTGCAGAAGACATCTAATCTGAGATATTTATTGGTAATTGTCAAGTCATTACGCAGAATTCATTCTTATGATGTAATATTTTGCAATTCAAGTAATTAATTTATTGTGACATAATAAGAACTACAAATGTCTTTAAAAAGTTTCCACTTTTAATTACAAAATATATTTGATCAAACTAAAATAACTGGTATTATTTCACAGATAAGCAATGAAGAACAAAAATAAGAGTAAAGCTAATATGGCTTGGAAGAAATATTTAGGGCGTATTCCTGTAATAACAAACTTTGTCAAGGGATTGAAAATGCTTCCAAAAGAATCTGTTGTTGCTGTTGTTGTAATATTATTCAGTATTGCGGCATGCTATTATTTCTTCAAACCAATGGTAAGTACAAAAGTTTCATTTTGCTGAATAAAAATAATCGTGTATTTGATGTTGTATATTACAGCTATATTTGCGACCAATTATGAGATATTTGCAAGTAATTCTTTTGGATCATTTGCGTCGTTAACATAGATCTTGAAAATTTATGACATATTTTCTACAAATTTCGGATAAAAAAAATTCTATTTAGAAATAATTACTATTTTCTATTTTGGCTTAATAAACTTGAAACGTATTCCTCAATATTTGATGGTCACATAAACTAAGATATAAGTTATAATTTAATATGTTTGGAAATTATTAAATAGACTGTGATGGTGTATTAAAAAACAAGTATTATTATTATTGTTAACGCATAAATCCACGTACTACAAAAGAAAACTGCGACATCAGGCCTTATAGAACGTGCTTTACAAAAAAAATTCTATTGTGAATATTTTATAATTTTGTTAGATTTAAATGGGGTCTTTCACCATTTTTTTTTATTTTTTTTTTATGAAACTTTATCTATACTGAAGACTATCTACACTTTTAAAAAGTCTTAATTGCTATTCATTAAGCCACAATGATTTTTTTAAAAATGTTGTGACGTCATAGTAGAGGTGTTGTTGGATCTAAAACAGTACAGATTGTAAGTAATTGTTGTCATATATTTTTTTACTTATTTTATTATTACAATAAAATAGAACATTTATGTAACAAAAAATATTTAAATCTCTACTGTTTTAGATCTCTACTATGACGTCACAACATTTTTTAAAAATCATTGTGGATTAATGAATAACAATTAAGACTTTTTAAAAGTGTAGATAGTCTTCAATATAGATAAAGTTTCATAAAAAAATATAAAAAAAAATGGTGAAAGACCACATTATCAAATATATCATTAATATTTTTCATGACATGAATATAAATTTACAACGGTGATTCCCAATATTTCTTGGAAGATCTGCTGTAGTAGGGAACTGTACCTAGAAATATGTAATTAGCTTGATGATGTATTAATTTATTCCAGGAACAAGAACTAGGCCCATCTCCTCGCGTAGCTGGTGTTGAGGGAATATACCGAGGATATGCAGACGTTGAAATTAAAAAAGTGGAAGTTAATGATGTAAGCACCATTGATTTCTTTGGTAAAATATTTTCCAGTTAAATCTTAAGCATATTCGTTTGACCAAGTTACCTTTCGGTGTAGGGTGCCGAGTGCTACCATTCCACTGATTCCTCAGTATATATTACTTTACAGTTTACTTTCAATTACAACGCTGTCACCATAACGCGTAACGTTAACCTCATTGCCATACTGCTAACTAATTATTTAAATCGCACTATTATTGGCGATTCAAATTGAGCAAACTCTACATGACGGCTACATTGTAAATTACAAGCGTGACTTCAAAACTTGTTTATGTTGTATTTTCAGCTGTATATGTCAATAAATAAAATAAATGAATAAAGATATCAACACGTCTTTTACGCGCGTGAAGTGAGGTTTTCATCAGTCAAATCATTTCGTCCAAAGGTGCTAGTAGAGGGGGAATAATTTTCTAATGGCTATTGTCTGCTGCGGGATTCGAACTGAGGATCTCACAACCCACAGTCTAGTGTGTGCACCAATTTTAATGTATTTTTTTTTTAAATAATTCACTTGGGGTTACAAGGTCGTAGTACAAACAATTTTTTGTGCTTGTCATTTTGTATATTGCATTACATTTTGCTCGAATTGTGCTGCATTGCGTAAAAAATATTTTACTTCCTAATTATTTACTTTGACTAATATTAATTATGGTAATTTGGAGTTAGAACTTCGCTGTGTAACCACATTTTTTATGCATCCATTTTTTTGTATTTTATATCTAATTCTATTAGCATAAAAATTATATTTCTTTTTCTGAGTTACAACTCTGTAATGGTATCATTTAGGAAATCAATACAAATTTGCTATTACCATTTTATGTGATTTCTTGTGCACAACAAATATCAATGTTATCTTTACAAGAAATCTGAAAATTGACAAATAAAAAAATTAAATAACGTGAATGTTATATAAGGCATTATAAATTATTAAGATGTCTGAAAACATATCAGAAATATTTTAAGAATCAATTCGAGTAAAAAAGTAAAACATATATTCATAATCAACGGTTAAAGAGATACTTTTGATTTTTAAAATTAGCCGAATGGGCAAAGAAACAAGCGACGTATGTGGCGTCGAAGCCATTAGAGGTAATATTGTAATAAAACATTGACTGATTTCCAAAAGTTTCATTTATAAACGAAGTTAGGTTCCACCGCTGTCTAAAAAAAGATATAAAACTGTGTCTCGCCTGGGGCTTGAACTCGGGTCGCCATTATCACGGCCAAGCGTTTTGCCGTCTAGATTACGGCGGACTTTATGGGACAATTGTAATCAGAACGGCTAACCGCGGGTGTTTCGTCACATTATTTATAATGATTTTAAGTACCCGGTCATTTATTTTCGGTAAATGACCTTAATAAAGGATCGGTCATTGACCGGTCATGTAAAAAAAAATTATAAGTTCTACGACTAAAATGAGATATTATAACGTATATACCGTCACATAACACCTTTGTTAATCTTTATATAGAAATTAATAAGGAAAATATATACAACTTACAAACATACATACATTTAACTATATTTTCATAACTGTTAGTAGTAACAAATGTACAAATATAATAATATAAGTTTACTTCAATTATATTTGTTAGGTACTTTAAAAAAATAAAAAACAAAAACAAATATTAATTATGGCATAAATTAAAAGCGAATTTTCTTTTTACAAAATATGCATTCGGCTTTTATTTTGTCATCATATTAAATTTTTTTATAGTACTTCCATATTAACGTTTTCGGTTTTCCCATATTGGCCTCATGGTAACACACTGACACTAAAGTATTAACAATAATTGAATAATTTAATAATAATTTTAACAAGCTTCAAGTCAATCCTGGTTTTTGAGCCTTATATTTATGCCGTCTCGTAATTCACTTCCATAGCAGAGCTACAAAATGTCCGATAGGGGGCTGTTTTTAATTTCTTAGAGTAACACTAACTTAATATAAATTTTAAGCCTTCTTTTATGCATTTGTATACAATGTGGTTAAATAATATTTATGTGGAACATATATTTATATGTATTTTATGTTGTATCCTAGTATTACAAAGTTCTAAGCGATTTTATTTCTATAGTGGTCCTTGAAATTTTAACCGAAAGATAAATATAAATTATAACTTAATTTATTTTTATATTTTGCAGGGCGATTATACATCAGGAAATGAAGAAAATGAAAGAGTTGTCGGCGTACGCGGTAAATATGGTGGACATTCCAAAGTTAAAATTGATGGAGTTAAAGTAAACAAATAATAATATAAAATACAATACAATGTTCATTTTCTGAAATAAAATTTGATTTTTATTACAATGTTTTCTTAATATTAGTTACTTCTGAAAAATCGAGAGAGAAATAATCTGGCCAGGTATAGTATATTACTAGCGGTCCGACCTGCTTCGCAGGTCTGACCCCTAGGCTCCGCAACCCTAAAGAAGATCACAGTTGAAAATATGGAAATACAAATTAAGTAGTCTTAAATACTTTTCATTTGAAAATAATTGGAGAAGCAAGGTCGTCACTTCTTTCCTCGCTTATATGTTAGTACTTTTTGACACTTAAGTTTAATTCTCCTTCATAAAACCTTTAATTTGATACCAAACACGGTTGGATTTTTATAGTATTTATGATAAACAATTGACGATCGTCCAAAATAACTTTTTGACACTTGAGTTTAAATATTATGAGTGAGACCTTTAATTCAATACCAAACACGGTAGGTATAAGACAATTATAAAAAAAACAATTGACAATCGTCCAGAACAACTTTTTGACACTTAAGTGCAAATCTCCTGCGTGAGACCTTCAATTTGATATCAAACACGGTATTATTTACATAAAGTTTATAAAAAACAGTTGACGATCATCCACAATAACTTTTTGACACTTGGGTTCAAATCTCCTACGTGAGACCTTCAATTTGATACCAAACACGGTAGGATTTAAATAACATATACAAAAAAAAAAAAATACAATTGATGATCGTTCAAAATAAATTGTCAGTTCTACGAATTTAGATTCAAAAGAAAATTCTGAAATTGATTATAAATATTTAAAGCCATCTTGAAAATAACTTTCAACCTTTTCATATTAGATAATTTTTATTCTTTATACGTTACCGCCCAAAACGCTTAAAAGCAACGAAATTGACGAATAAGGGCATCTGTTATACAGTACAGTCAAAGCGAAATATTTTATAGGAAAATATTTTCTTATTTTTAAATTGACGTTCTAAAATTTTACCAAATATTAAACATGTTCACTCATTTATTCTAAACACAAATAAATTTACCATACTATTCTAAATTGTCTATAATTCAAGTAATTTATATATAAAATTTCAAAATGAACTGTCAATGAAATCAAAAAATTTCACATTGATAGCAACGGGCGCAATTTTTATTTATCTAAAATTTAACAAAAAGCACTACGGATAGTGTGATTTTGAAAATTTCGACTTAATTTATTTAATATCTTGCACATCATGAGTAAGAAAAATATGAATTCATAAAAACCCGTATTATCAATCAAACTCTAATTGTCTGAAAAAGTTTCACCCGAATCCGTCAAATCGTCTAGGCTCTAGACCTGCGCATAAATTGTGCAAATTTTCGGCTTTATTTATTTAATATGTCGCACATCATGTGTAAGAAAAATGTGAATTCATAAAAAGCACGTATGCCCAATCAAACTCTAAATGCCTGTAAAGGTTTCACTCGAATATATTAAACCATCTAGGTTCTAGAGCTGTGTACAAATTTTATAAATTGGTTACTAAGCAAATGAAAGAATAGAGAAATACTCTAACCGATTAGTACGTTGGATGTTATAACATGAGAGTTGAAGTATGTCTTTTTGTGTTGAGTTCATATATTTTGTTGAGCTCATATATTGAGTAAATTGTGCGAAACACAAAACGGCTGTTCAACTCCGAGTGTCGTGTACTATTTTCTTCAATTGCACTTGAGCCGGGGCTTTGTCGGGTGCGGAGTCCCAGTGTCTAGGCCGTAGCTTCGTGGACCACCGGGGGGTAGGGCCCCTTGGTTCGGCGAGGCAGGGACCCAGTGGGCCCCGGAGGCGGAGTCTCTGGGTCGAGATCGTGGTCAGTGGGCCCCGGGGCCGGAAAGCCCCTTTGTATAAAATGTAACAGAATCAATTGCAACTCAACTGTCATTCGTCACAACTGCCCTTGTAGTTGCTGCCACCAGTGACTACTGGTATATGAAACAATTACATGCCGTACAATTATTTTCTGAATAATATTTGGGTGCTATTCACAGCTCTGTACTAAGCGTTACTAAGAAAATTGTATTAGGAATTACTAAAAAATCTATTCACAGCTCGATACTAGGCAATACTAAGCGTTACTAAGTTTTGTATTTAGTACACAAATATAAAACAAGGTAGTACCGTGTTTAACTTGGCTGAACGGACAATTTGAAATGCAAGATGCGCGCGATATGTTTGAAATTTACAAAATAGGCGGATAAAAGTGTATCGACGGCACATGGACCCGTTTACCGAATTCAAGGAAAGTGAAATTAAAAGGAGCTACATACTGTGAGACTGTTCCAAGATAGTAGCCGATTTGTAAATAATTTGACTAGAGGAGAATTGACAGGCGAGCAAGTACGCCTATGTTTCGTCAGAATTACAAGTACTTCTTGTATTTAGATTTTAAACAAAGAGTTTGTACCAAAAATAAAACGATAACTAGGTATTAACTATTTTCTTATATTTGAATTTTGACTAAGGTAAAATTTTGTAGTTGTCAAAATGACAGTTTGTGATCACAATACTTTCAATTACATTTTTTTCTGTCGCACGCACTCCTTTTCTGTTTCATTCCTCAATTTTCGGATCTCTTCCTATTTTGTTCAATTTTTTATATACTTTCATTTCCTTTTTAAAATTTTATTCATAAATTACAATTCTCTTAAAATTTTATATAAATGTCAGAATATGTCACTTGGTGTTTGACATAATATAAAATATAACGTAACTATGACTACCAGTGATATTTGCGATGTTGTCAACTATGTTTTTTGCTAGTCACTTGAACTAACTAAAACACGCTAGCATAGAGCTCTGAATAGGTAGTGTATTAATGACTGTTTTAGCGCTAATACATGTTTTAACTAAAACAGCCTAGTACACAACTTTAGTATCGAGCTGTGAATAGCACCCATGAAGCATATGCACTAGCGATATATGCATATATAATACGCTTAAATAAAAAATATTTTTCTCTATTCTGCACGGTTTAAAATTTTAATTAAGACGTTTAGGTGAAAGGTTCCATCTACATCAGTTTTTCAGAAAAGCGTAAGTGGAATTAATAGTGAAACTAATTTTTCTTGATACTGCAACCAAAATATTGAGGAATTTTCTATAAATCCTACTATGATCTTTTTCACGGAACTGCAAAAAATATTTTATTTAACTACAAAAAAACACAGATTACCACATGGTTTGCTTACATTTAAAGTCATCATTAGCACTAAGACAAAAATTAGATATACAAACGCTTTTAAACTGCACAAACCTATAAATTCACTGTTTAGTAATCTCAAAGATAAAACTAATAAAAATTTAAAATCTAATTTAATTCATAACATTTAATGTAGGAAATGTGATGTTGGACAGACGAAAAGATATTTAAAAATTAGATTAGATGAACATAGAAGGAACTCAAACAACACGAACAAAGTTATAAAGTGTGCTTTAGTTGATCATGTTAAAACCAACCGACATGAAATTGATTTTGAAAACATGAAAATTTTAGGTATAGAACCAACACTATAGAAACGATTAATATTAGAAATTTTGCAATATTTTCAATACACCTTCGTACAATTATACATGTCTAAAAAAAGAAATATTCTTTCTACGACCACTAATGTAAGTATGTCATTACAGAAAAAACTACAATCAATGTAAGTGCGTTGTTACAAATAGTGTTAACACTATAAAATATTTTCATTTGTAATCAAAATTAGGTATACCTGATATAATAAAATTGTCACAGTAAACTTCTAATATACGAGTGCAGTTTGGATACTTCTGTCTAGCTGGCGGGAAATATGTGCGTAGGCGGGAAACAAATACGTATTCAAAAATAACAAAATTCTATAATATTTAATAACGAACAAGCAAAAGAAATTATATAAATAAATACTTTTACGAGCTCAATAATTCGACACTATATAATCCAAAGTATCGCTTACTCACAAATTTTTATAATAACTTTAAAAAATCGTGATTTATATAACATTTGCTATTAACAATACTTATACATAAAATTCAAATCTACTTACATGAACTCACAAAATAAACTACACAAAAACTATGTATACCATCGGGAGGAGCTCTTAATTTGTTTAGTAATTCTTTTAACATTTCACAAGAAAAGCCAAAATGCAAGTGGTTACTCACTGAATGAATGAAAATAGTTTATTTTTTGTTTGTAGAATACATACATATAGATATATAAATACATAGGCATGTGAGGTGCACTTATAGGGTCATCCTACCCTCTTGAGTACATAGCAAGGTTCGCAATTTATTACTTTAGGGATGGAACAGTGGCACTCAAAATAATTCTAACTGGGCACTACTCCCACATAAGATACTGGTTAAATGTTTTCTACAACATATTGACATCCGCTGATTAGGCGGGAACTGAACTGAAATACTAAAGAACTCGAATTTTCAACGAACAATGAACTATTTATTTAGTTTGAAACGTCTTAATATCGCTTGCAATCTTTAATCGTAATAAACGTAAATACCGTTTATTTCACATCTTTTGGATTCGAAAGCTGGTAACCACACTTCACACAAAAAATATGTGCCATTCACCGATATTTACAAAAATCTTCAGTGGGTTTATGTTGTAACAATATATTTATTTAATTTTATGTACTGTACAGATTTTTGTGATTATTACAAATTAATTTAATTTCATGGAAATTAAGACTAAAAAGAAAATGTAAGATATTTAATTACACACTTAGATAAACTGCTGATACCAAAGTTGGCAAGAATTTCAAGCAAGAAAAAATAAGTCACTGTAAAGTGGATTTCTGGTAAACATCCAATTTTTAAATACTTCCGTAACTTTTTTAAAAAGAAACTGAAATTTATCCGATAACACGTTACCTTCATAGCGTCACGTTTTGTTTTTCGCGAAGATAAGCGGTTTACTTTGTTGCCTTGGCATAAATAATGTCTACATAATATAATCCCGGAGCTATTAGCTTCTGCACTTTGTGCTAAGGAGTCGATTAACCACGATCGGAATAACGTACTGCGTATTTTCAACTTCTTTTTGATGTCAGTGCTATGTCTATGTACGTATGTGAACCTGACCCGACCAATTTAAATATATAATATTTTTAATACAGAATAGTATTGTTTAAAGTTTATTTAGTCATTGTGTGTTTACAATTATTTTATCAATTTTTTTAAAATAATGTTTGGTCTTGTCAAGTACACACTAGTCCGACTAATGGTCAAATCGTTTGTTTAACTTTACTAATTTGATTACAAGTGTTTTTTCAACTATTTTTACTACTTTTAAATGTTTGTTTTGCTACAAAGCACAAATTAAATTCACAATTATGTAGTTGCACCAGATTCACCTTTGCCCAACCAATTATTTTTTTAATATTTTTTATTAAAGAATAGTTGTTAAAAATATAAAGACAATAAAAATTGTCAGTTGTTCCATAAAATTCAGTCTCAGAATAATAACAAAGTTATTAATTCACAGAGACTGGCCAAGCCAATCAATCGGTAAATACAGACGCATTTCGCTCTTATTGGAGCAACAGTTGACAATTTTTATTGTCTTTATATTTTTAATATAAATGTTTCATAGATTGTTTTCGATTTTTGAAAAAGATAATATTATTGTATTATTTCCCATTTGCTAAATATGTTTACTACTTTTAAGCTTTTGTTTTGATACCAAGGTCAAATTAAATATAATATAAATATGGTTGCACCAGATTCATGTTTGCCCGACCAATTAATTTTTAAAATATTTTTATTATAGAATTTTTATCGCTTGTTTATGATTGTTTAATCATAAATTTAGTTTGTTTACATTTATATTAACAATTTTTTTTTTAATGTAATATTTGGTCGATTCAAGTACAGAGCAGCAGGGCCAAATGGTCAAATAATTTGTGAAGTTTACTAATTTATTCAACAAAGCTAGCTTAACTTTGTTTAGCACTAAAATATATTGGTTTGGTAGGAAATTCTAATAATGATTTTATGGTCATTTTATCGAATATGAAATATTGTATCAACCTACGGGTAAATTTTTCAAAAATTATTACCTACAATCCTAATCTTAATCAGAAAAATATATAAAGCTACATATTGATTTCAAAATGTAATGTATTTATTAAGTACCTATATATTGTTGCCCCATAACCCCTTCACAGGTACCAAAACCGGACTAAAAACCGACAAACGTTCTCGGTGGTCGAATAAGAAAGATAAACGATACCAAATGAATGACAGGTATATTATCCATTGTTTACCGGAGACTGGTAAACACCTCGTAGAGACTATACAATTTCTCACTTCTGATAATATATTTTGCAAAATGCAAGTGAATATTGGATGCTGTACACAAGTTCGATGACGCATCCAAACTTCTTGAACTTTGCGATCTCTGTTGAAAATTAATTACATTTTCATCGGAAATAAAACAAAAACATTCTACTTATATATTAAATTCAAATTATCTGATAACTAAAAATAATAATGGATGAAATTTGAAACAACTACAAAAATATTATTTACAAATGTGTCGCCAATATACCGGATGTAGTATTGAAATGAAGCATATAGGGATTTCATTGTTATATTTTTGATATTGCTATTTAATTTAATAATATTACCATTGATATCGAGTTGGTTATTGAATTTTCCAACTTCTATTAGTTTTCTTCTGTTTTCACGCCAGTTATTATAAACTTATGCTTATTTGCTTCTTTTTCTCTCTGTTCGTCTATATTCTAGTCTTTTTAGTTTTACTTCTATTTCTCTCTCTTCTTTTACCCGTATCTCTTCTCTTATTTTTATCTGTTTTATTTCTTCATTTATACCTTCTATGGTATTAAATATCAAATTAAAATTAATTTTTATTAGGAAAATTATAACACGGCCATGGAAAATTGAACAGAAATGAAATATTTATTTATATACTAAAAAGAAATAGAAAGAAATGAACACTGAAATTCGCCTTATCATTACAATCTTCTTTGAAATTTCTAAAGATAATAATACAATACTGTAATAAATAAATCTAAATTTGTTCTCTGAAATGTCAATTTTTTTTGTTTTTGTTTAGTTTTCTATAGCCGTATCTTAATTTTTTTAAATAAATATTAATTTTATTTAATTGATATATAGGGAAATACTGACATTTAGGTAACTAGTGCATGCATTTTGAAATTCTGAACACACTTGTATTTTCTTCTTTGCTGTAAAGTAAGTAGATAAAAATGTATAGCAAAATCAAAAAAAATATCATTGATATCCCTCTATTCTACATTTAAATTATACACGCGGTATACAACAAATATATCAGCAGCTTCTACTTGCCGCGGCACCGAATTAATTAAATTCTGGCAGTACTCGCTTCCACGCAGATCCTCCCACACGCGGAGAACATTTTGTTGAATTGCAGCCTTCGTTCGAACATTTCCTGTCCCTCTCTGGACTATTGTCGCCCACACGTTTCCGATGGGGTTCAAATCTGGTGACTTAGCAGGCCACTTGACTAAAGTAATTTCCAGGTGATCGGTTAAACCAGGATTTTACAATTCTTGCGGTATGAACCGCAGAATTATCCTGTACAAAAAAAAAGTTGCGATCAGGAATTAATAACCTTACTGATGGCAACATGACTTCCTCCAAGATTTCTAAGTAGTACTCCGCATTCATTTTTTCCGGATATCTCCACTCACCAGGGCCCCAAGACGCCATCCATCTCCAAAACCCGCCGCTTATTCTCCAACTCTATCTGATTGGAACGACGTATTGTGGGTGAAAGCGCGCGTTGTTTGGCCGCTACAGCGGCTTCTTGACGTCTTCGTCTGACGAAAATACTTTTTCGTCAGAAAAAGTAACAGTATCCCAATTGAAATCTGTATTTATTTCACAAAAATGCTGCCTCGCTCGCAAATAATTTGGCATAAGCTCGACTTTAGTCGCAGCCTTCCTACAATGGATCCCTACTTCATGAAGCCGTATCCTGATGGTTAAAGCAGAAGCATTCACTCCGAGTCTATGCTTTAGCTCTGCAGAAAAGCAAAAGGGAGTCTCGCTGACGGCCTGTTGCAAATTTTGGACAGCAGCGACATTCAGTTTTCGTGGCGCCCCGTTTCGTCGACGATTTTGTAGGTAAAACGGATCACCAATTCTATATCGTTGAATCCAACGCCAAACTGATTTTCTCAGAAATATAAAATATTCATATTCGATTAAATGTAAAGAATTTTTACCTTCCGCAAATACCGGGTGTCCATTTTTTTTATCTATAGGAAATACAATTTAAATATTTTAATTTTGCTCTAAGTTTTTATCTATTTATTTTGGAGCAATAGTGTAAATAGGTAAAATGTTCAAAATTATAAAACTTCGCGAACCGAGCTTAAATTTATGGATGTAATATATTTTTGTCATGAGGTAGAAGTAAAATAAAATACATAATTTTTAAATATTTCCAGAGTGCCATGGGAAACAAAACATACAAACAGTCGTATTATTTGAGTTTGACAAATGATATTTGGAATAATTTTAATGATTATTTACTGGTTTAAATTTTTAAATAAGGACAAATTTTATAAATGTAAAAAATACATCAATCTGAAGATTTTCTGCAATGTCGCCGATACTCCACCCTGCTTGCCATAGAGCAATTATTCTTCTTCTCTTCTCCAATGAAATTTTCGCCTTCACAACACAAAATATTCTAATTGGTCAAGAACTGAACCACGAATAAAAATTACATGTAATGTAATCTATTTATACCTAGTTCGCGTACTTAAAAACAAATTGTGGTAAGTAAATGTCATTCCCATCAGTTTGGAAATTCCACCCTTTCCAAACAACAGCGGTTGCCAACAAATGACTATTGAATATTGGTTACACTAATCTTCTTAAAATGGTGGTATTTTAGAATATATTAACTTTCTTTGTTCGCTGCGCTCAAAAGAATTCATTTATGAATTTAAATTGTATTTTATAGCGATGATCTTTCAACATTGAGTATTAAACAGAGCCTTAAATGTTTGTTTCCATGTAACGTTGTAGTATTAACAATATATTCAGAAAACAAAATAACAGCTAGAACAATAAGTATCATTTGAGCTATGATTTCGGTGCAATATTTTTCATTTATTCGGTGAATAATTTATTCGGTACTTTGTTCGAAAATGGAAATATCGGCCCTTATTTGTATTTATATTGATAAATGTTTTATTTTAAGTCATAAATATTTGATGTTAGTTACATTATATTATTATTATTATTATTATTAGATTTCAAGAAGTTTGGATGCCTTACCGAACTTGTGTATAGCATCCAATATTCACTTGCATTTTGCCAAATATTGTATATTATTTATAATATCTGAAGTGTGAAATTTTAATATCTCTACAAGGTGTTTACCTGCTCAGGTAAACAATGGATTATGTATCTGTCCTTAATTTCGTATCGTGTATCTTTCTCATTCGACTAGCGAGAACGTTCGTCGGTTTTTAGTCCAGTTTTGGTACCTGTGAAGAGGTTATGGGACATAACTTCTGAACAATACTATGCATTCATACGAATTAGGTACAAGAAACATTTGTTATGTTATATTATAAAAAAATGAATGAAGCATAATTATTTCGTATTAACTGTTTCAATGAAAATGATTATTATTATATTTAAATTGCTCAAAATACCTACTAGCAATCATTCTAATTAGAAATAAACAATATACCAAAAATAGTTACAAAATTTAAAATTATGTGAAAATATTAAGTTAAGTGTATGTATACAACAATGACGTAAAACTAGACGCTACATAGCGCTGCCTCTGTAGAGAATATTTTGAAGCAGGTAGATACTCTACAGAGTAGGGACGAAGTGAAGAACGGCTTGTCCAGCATGGTTGCAATGCGTGTTTTCTACTTTATTATTCAATGCCAGTTTAAACGTGTAGTCTGCGCAACCCGCAACACATCCAGGCTGCATTCCCTTACTCTTACTCTACTTCAGAAAGTAACTGCTTCAGAACATACGCCGCTATGCATCGTTTAATTTATATTAGGTCATTGGTATACAATTAATACAACTTCGATCCCTTATGTACATAATAAACAAACAAAATTTTCCACGTTATATGATTCCCCAATTTGCAATATACTGTAAATTTTTTCACACAAATGGTGAGTCACCTGTATAGTACTATGTTAATATAATAATAATAACAATAATAATGTATATAATATGTTAATTTTGTATATAATATGTTAATTTTGATTCACTTTATAAATAAAGTACGTGTAAGTCAGATTCCTACCTTTCTATACATTCCAGGTGCAGCTGTATTTGCACGCATACAATAAACTTCAAATGACTAGTTAAGTTTAGCAGTAGCAGATTAGTTCTATCGAATCGTCCATAGGTCCTGGGCACCGAGCAGAATGTACAGTCCATCATGTATAAAATAAACTTGTAGCTACCTAACCACTCTATATAAGATACGAAGTAGTTGCTGAACAAATTAGTAATCTTAAACAAACGATTTGTCAATTTGGTCGTACTACTGTGTATGAACTACCTACTTCACCTGACCATACATACATTTTTAAATAGGTTACTAATAAAAAAATTATAAACAAAATATTTTTGATTAAAAAATCCTAAACAAACGATAAACAATACTATATTCCAATAATAATTTTTAAAAACTTAATTGATCGAGTAAATGTGAATCTGGAAAGAAACAAACTGATACAATTTTGCCAGTCAGCACTTGTAACATTGTTAACTGCTTGTAAGAAAAGTTGTTTTACGTCTTTTAACTTGAATGTGTTGTTTTTGCATGCAACGTCACTTTTTAATATTTATTTTGGATCAAATTCATTTTTGTGCAATTTAATTATTTGCAGTAATGCAGATCGAACCATATCTTCATCAAAATTTATATTCTTTAATTGCAATCATTTCTGCATTTCTTTCTTCCTCGACGTTGATGTTGGAATTCTTTCCAGTTTCCTGCTGTGATATAAAGCATTGATCATAACAATAACAGGATTGTCTGGTATTTTATTTAACACTTTAGCAAACCACTTTTCAAATACTGTGCCATTCATCTCTTCGTGGTAATCTGCAATATTTTTATCTTCAAAAAGTAACAAAATCCTTCATCTACAAGACCAAACTTATTTAAAATAATATGTCGTTTTCCTGGTATTTAACGTGTGTCTTGAACACTGGTATCAAACCACACATTTTTCTTCGTTGACTCAATTTTCATCAAGGTAGTAAATTACTTGATCTCCTCCCTCGTCGATATTGTTTAATACTTTTTAAGTATCTTAGTCTCCATCGAATGATGTCATCTCGCTCAATTAGTATACTTTTTCGATTTCGTTTCAAATACCTATTGGGCTTCTAAACTATCAAAAGATGGCGCTGATCACAAATCTCTAGCGGTACATGTCAGATTCATTTTGTATGGTCTTCTATGGCGAATGCGTGCTCTAGTTGTGGTAATTTGTGTTTTATTAGTATATTTGGTAGATTTGTTTAGATTTTATTATTATTAATTATTGACTATAGTTATATTTACATTAGCCATTAGTTGTTTTGTAGTTTTTTATTGTATGTAAGTAGTTATAAACTGTAGCATTATTTTGTTTAAGATAGGTTATCATTTTTCTTTGTTGATATTAGTTTGTAGTTGTATATATTTTCTAGTAGTATATAATATTAATATTTTTGTAGCTATTTGTTGTTGTTTTCAGTAGTTTTATTTTACTTTTAGTTTAAATAGTAGTATGGATTCATTTATTTGCTTAGATTTAGATAGTATATGTAAGTTCGCACGTTGCTCTTTATCTTCTAGAAGCATAGTAGAAGGTCAGCAAATAATAAATAGTGGCCACATAATATTATGTGGAAGTACATCAACAATATCATCGCAATTTTCAATGCTCTTTTCCATGCTTTTAATTTGTCACACTGTCACACATCATTGTGACACCCCATTTATTCTTCACACAAACTAGTCTATCACCTTTTTTGAGAATGAATATAATCGAACTGTTCTACTTTTAGTAGCAGAAGAACTGCAGCCATAAACAATGCAAATTTTTCTGTTTTTAACAGGTTTTTTGGAGAAAACTCCATCTTAACCTCTAATCTACAAATTAAATGTAGTACTTATTTAAATAATACGTCATAGATAAATGTAATACTTCCATTGAAATTCTTCTATAGTCACTACTGTTGATATAAATTTAGAAAAAATAACAAATAAGTTCAAATTCTTTAAATAAATATAAACTCAGAATAAAGGTCAAAAACACAATGTACCGCGAGACGTAGTTCAGAATTCTGCCGCTAGTTAGCGTATTTTAATATTGGAAGCCCAATATAAACATAAATGTATCAATGTATATATATCTTACCTATTTGGGATTTTAAAAATATTATAGTTTTTAAAAATGCAAACTTACTAGAAATGAATTACCTTAATTAAAGTGTACAATAAGTATTAAGCTAATATAGTCAAAATACTGAACACATGGAAATATCAAATCGACTCACTCACTAACAGATGGCAGCTGATACGACCATCAATAAACTTTTAGTCAGAGCGGTGTAAATCGGCTGCGTATTAGTCAATCACAAGTGTAGATTTTTACGGCAACATTTCAAAACACTCTTCCTAGTTATTAAATAGAAATAGACTTAAGTAAATAGAGAATGAAACAAATTACGTACAATACTATACATAATCTTTGTGCCCGTATTTGAGACAACATGAATCACTTATAAATTATCCATTAAAATAATGAAAATATATTATTAAAGTTTCTGTAATGTTTAGTGTTTATACAGTATAAAGATCCAGTTCAGACAGCTAAAGATAAAAGGTAAAAGTAGAAAAAATAAAAATAATTACAAATTAAACATTTAGTAATGATATAAAGAAAATAATAATATAAGTCTTGTCAAATGCACAAAGACTAAGGGAGAGCTCGCATGAACGCTACCGGCGATGGTGGGTTTCACAGTCAGTGGCAGTGCAGCATTGTTCCGCCGCCGCGACGCGCCTTTGTGTAACTCAAGCGCTGCCGCCGTTCGCCGCCCTGAAAGAAGCTCGTTTTTTCAATGAGACGCTCCGCCTGCGTCGCCTCGCTGGCTGAATGTTATCTACACGTTCATCGCGTCAAGCAAGGCATTTATAAAATCTTCAGTTTACACAACATTTAAAAAGAATACTAGCAGTTATTTTTCTTTAAGTAAAACTGCTAAATCTAGACTTCCTAGGAAGAGACTCATTTAAAAGAGTTATTTCTTTTCCGTGTTACATGTATTTCAAATAAAATTGCTTGCTGATGTTTCAAAAACGATTTATTAATGGACGATATTATCTTAAACATTTTAAAAAATATTATACTGTGTAAAACAAGAAATAGTTTTCAATCAATTTCTAAATTACAATTACGGGACTTAAAGTTTACACGGGCTGATAAACAAAAAATCGGAGTGGGACGTTACAACTTTGTTGAGTGCTACTTGGGTTTAAAATATACTTATAATAATATACATATATAATGAAAATGAATATGAATTAATAATTCATTCTTAATGATAAATATATCCTATTGATAGGTGCCATCGGCTGGGACGTCCCCAGAAAGATAAGTGCCATCCTTTAATCATAAAATTTGTGCGATATAATGACCGTGCGCGCGTTTATAGTAGTAAAAGTAAATTAAAAGGTGCTGGTATAGCGATCCGTGAAGATCTAACTCGCTCTAGACTCGGGGTGTTGAATGCGGCTAAAAAGCGCTTCGGTTTGAAATGCACTTGGACTCGTGATGGTCTCATTTATGTCAAAATTCAAGAGATAATTTATAAAGTCAGTACAATGAAAGAGGTCAATGACATTAAATTTTAAAACATATGGTTTTGTTTCAAAATTATTTATATTTGTTTAATTAGCTGAATTAAGTTTCTGCATATTTTTCTTTGTTTTTTTTTTGTACACGCACTCAATCCGTGTAAAGATTGATAAAAGTCAGGGTAGGCTTTATTATAAATTAGATTTTGCTTATAACCTAATTTTTTAATTTTCTTTTGTGTTTAATATTGGTTATGTTCAGAATAGGGCATTTAATATTAGATTTTTATGCTGCCATCTATGTGATATAAGGGACTACTTACTGAATGATATGTATGATATTTTCGTGAAGTGAAACTTGGCTAAACTCAGTGGATAGTTATGATTTAGTAAGTATCCCTGATTACACTATATTTAGAAATGACAGGCAAAGTCGTGGAGGAGGTGTTGAAATTTATATCAAAACAACCTTGTTAAAATATTATGTTGCTTGTGAAGATGATATTAATTGCAACAATAGTAATGTGGAGCAATTATGGATTACTATGAAAATTAATTCAATGAAAATTGCATTTGGTGTTGTATATAGACCACCTAGTGGTAATATAAATGAGTTTATTGATATACTGGAATCTTCTTTAGGTAGTATTTTTCCCACTGTTGATCAAATTATTTGCGTCGGTGATGTAAATATAAACTTGTTAAATGGTGCAAATAATGCAGTTAGATCATTCGCATCGCTCTGTGATGAATTTGGTTTGTGTCAAATCATATCTGAACCGACTAGGGTCACTCATTATTCCGAGACATTAATTGATGTCATTCTCACATCTGATACTGAATTCTGTAAAAATAGCACTGTAGTAGACATGCATGCTATCTCTGATCATAAATTAATATCTTGTAATGTTAATTTGGAGCGGATAACTCCCCAGCAAAAAATTGTGTGTGTGAGAGATTATAAAAATACAAACTATGATGAATTTTACTCATCTCTTAACAACATCAACTGGCAACACTTTTATCAATGCTCTGACATAAATAGAAAATTAGAATTATTCAATAACTGTGTACTATCTCTGTTTGACTCATTTGTGCCACAGGTCCAAATTGTTACCAGGAAGCGTCCTATGCCTTGGATCACTGACGTGATTAAAATTATGATTAAGATACGTAACAGTGCTCTTGCTAGGTTTAGAAGAACGAAATCAATTGCTCACTGGAATTATTCTAAATCTTTGAGAAATTTAGTTACAAATTCTATTAGAAGTGAGAAGAAGGCATATATAGAATTTAAGCTTAAAAATAATAAAAAATCTAATATGTGGAAAGTTTTACGGGAATTTAATATTAACGAAATCAAAAAATAATCTACCCAACAATATTTCAGATTTAAATGTAATCAATAATCATTTTGCTAATTTGGCCGCTGCTATTGAACCGGATGATAATACATTACACTTTTATAATAATAACAGTTTTAATAATATTTCTTTTTCCTTAACTACTGTCTCTGAAAGTACTATATTGAATGTCTTTAAACAACTGCAGTCCAACTCAATGGGTGCCGATGGAATTAATTTAAAAATGTTGCAGTTAATTTTTGAAGAATTATTACCTCAAATAACTCATATTATAAATTTTTGTATAACTGAGTCAGTTGTACCTGACATTTGGAAAGAAGCTTATATACTGCCTATAGCTAAATGTAAGAACCCAGAGACAGTTAACGATCTGAGACCTATTAGTATTTTACCCACATTATCAAAAATTTTGGAGAAAGTGGTCCACAGTCAAGTGTATAATTATTTGATGGCTAATAATATACTTCCTGAAATTCAATCTGGTTTTAGGAAAGGATACAGTACATCAACAGCACTCCAACACAAAACTGATGACATAATAAATTATGTTGACAACAAACAAATGGTTCTTCTTGTACTTCTAGACTTTAGTAAGGCATTTAATCATAAATTACTGTTAGCTTAATTAAAGAACATTGAATTCAATCTGAATACTATTAAATTCTTTTCTAGTTATCTCAGTGATCGTAAGCAAAGTGTACTAGTGGATAACAACACCTCTAGCGCAACTACTGTTCTACGGGGTGTACCGCAGGGTTCTATATGTGGGCCTTTGTTGTTCACCTTATATACTTTTGATCTGTTGCTATGAGTAAAATTCACGTTTATGCAGATGATACTCAACTTTACCTGCCGTTTCGCGAATCTGATCTCAGCAATGCTCTGCTCTCCGTGAATAATGATTTGGCTTCCATCTCTAATTACGCTCGTAAAAACTGCTTAATTATAAATGAAAATAAATCTAATGTAATGTTGTTCGGCAAAAAAACAGTTAGAGAAGATTTCATAGCCAATGACAAAATTAATCTGTATATAAACAATGTTAAATTACCTTTCAGTCAAACATATAAAAACCTAGGACTGCTGATGGATGCTGAACTCCGTTTCACCGAGTATGTTACTGGTTTAATTAGAAGAGCTTACCTTGCATTGAAAAATCTTTTCATGAATAGATTTATTCTTAACAAGAAACATAAAATGATTTTAGTTGACAGTCTTGTACTTTCTGTATTCAATTACTGCGACACTGTTCACGGTCCTGGCCTGTAAGCTGCTGATGTTAAACGAATACAGAAAGTATAAAACTGTAGTGTACGTTTCATATTTGGTCTGAAGCGCAGGGATCCCATCACACCTCATTTGCGTGAAATTGGGTGGCTCAATATGCAAGACCGCAGATTTTATCACTTTGCATGTCTAATACATCGCACATTACAAACTGAAACTCCATCATACTTGTTCAAAAAAATCAAATTCATACATAATCTACACAATATTAGTCTCAGAGATAAATCAAAGTTACATGTCCCTGCTAACAATTCCGCACTATTTAACCGCTCATTTAGTTATAATTGCCCCACTATATATAACACAATTCCTCCTAACATCAAACTATGTAATACCACTACTTTTTCCTGTCAACTTAAAGATTATGTATTAAACAAAATACTGTAAACACTATCCGAAATATTTGTTATCTATATATGTACAAATATCGCTTAATTTTATAGTATCTGTAAATGTTTATTTTCATATCGTTTGTATTATGTTTTATGTAAAGGTTAAGTGTTAGAACAGCTATAAGCTGAACTTTGCCAATAAAAGAAAATTATTATTATTATTATTATTTCTTATATCCTGGCGCATAAGGACTGGAATTCCACCGGCTTCATTGAACAAATGTTTTACTTGCATAAGTGAAATTGAAAGGGTTCGACGGCTTATACAATTTTCAGTTTTCCTTTTGTATGCATTCGTTGAAGAAAATTTTATTTCTTGCTAAATGATCAATTAAAAAAAAATAAAATTTGAAAAATATTTTATTTATTTTTTTTTTTGCATTAAAAGAAAATGAATATATTTTCAATATTGTTTTTAAAAATAATGAAAAAGAAGTCGTTTTAATTAAAAAAAAAGTTCTTATTTAAAATGTTATAATTTTGAATTAAAACTACTCTTATTCAAACTACTTCGTCCCCATAATGAATACTTTCATTATGTTCCTTCAAAGCTCGTCGATCTTGCATCTTGACTACCAGTGGCTGACGGTCAGCAAACAGATAACTGCAAGAGAGCGCTAGCTTATATTGAGCTCAATCAGATTCATCTGTGGTCATTTATCACAGCTACAAATTATAATTATTTTCAATATATATATTTGTGCGGGAGCACTGTAAAGCTAAGCGTTCTTAGCTTCCTGATCACCAGTGGTCTCATTAATTATACACATATCCATTTCATAAATAGCTAGATAATGCTATAATAGTTAGTTACGTAATTCGTGGCCGAATTTTTGTATAAGTGTGACATGAATGTAGTATGCCACCTATTTTGTGAAGTAATTAATTGTTATTTTTTTTTATGTAAAACTTTATTTATTATAATTAATTTCAAATGGTAATAGCAACGACCCGGGTTAGATGATAGCAACGCGTTGATAATTACGGCAACACATTAAATAGCGCGCCGGTATTAAAAAACCTCACTAGTAATATGTCATTATCTTATTAGCACCTATCTGAAATAAATGAGATATGTAGGTTTACATTATTTATTACATAAAAAAAATACTTAAATATAGTATTTTACCTTACGCTCATATACAGGTGAATTGATTTATGCAATATGAGAAATACAATGTTAATTTTTACATATAGCGATATGTCGTTCCCTATTGATTTTAAAGCAATATACTTGTAGAGAATTGAATTCTACATGTAAGTCACTAATCATGTTTTATTTTACACCTTTGATAACATGTAAAATCAAGTTTAAAATATTATAAAAATGCTAATTATAGTGATAGCCTTGGAATTTAAGCCATAATACATACATATACATATGCGCGCATAATAAAGCAAATAAAAATTGTTGTGCATATGTCTATAATTTTTGTTTAAATTCCATGGCTATCACTACAAATGAGCATTTCTATAAAATTTTGAACTTTATTTTAGCAAAGGGGTAAAATAAAATATGATTAATGACTTAGATGCAGAATTCAATTATATACAAAATTTTTTTGAAGTATTTTGCTCTAAAACCAATAATGAATGAACGCTATATGAAAAGAAAAAAATACATTGTATTACCTATTTTGCACAATTAATTCACCACCCGGTATATGTCGAATACTTCTGCTTATTTGAGTTTTACAAGGATGCACTTTTATTCGTTTTATAGGTACAAATTTTTGCAGGGGATGCATGTATTTCTTTATAAAATCTATATATTCTATTTTATCTCCTACATGGAGGTATAGTGAGACGATTTAATTTTCGATAGTGAGTTTTCAAAAGATAACTACTTTTAGGATTTCTATGTTTTTGGGTATGTTGTGTGTGCGAAGTGTAAGTACTAAATCAATCGCCGAAAGTGTTAATTTTATTTTAATAAAAATAGATGAAGACTAATATTATCTGAAATTTTTATTTAATACTATTTTCCCTTTTGTATTGTTTAAAGTAGGAGGTTATGTAATGTTCGCATCAAATTGATTGTATCTTGGTTTAATGAAGTTTTGTTAAAGAGCTGGAGCTAATTTCGGTTATTCGACGTGTAATGTAAAAGGTAATTCTATGTAAAATGCGGTCAAACATGTTTATTGAATCTCATAACTACAACTAATAAAAGGTAATTTTGTTCATTAGTTCCCCATAGCGATTTCGATTATTATAAGATAAATAAAGTCGATCAAATTAAGGGCGCATTTGAAAACCTATCTTGCCGTAACAACCGCAGTACTTAAATGACTTATTTGATCTCTTCCAGCAAAGCCATGTAGTGCACCAATGAACTTTCGGTAGAAAGTTTTTCTCACATTTTGAAGAACTAGCGCTGTCGACGGCAAAACGTTGAACTCAAATAACATTGCGCTTATGACGAAACAAAACTTCATAATTTTTAGAGAAATTACACAATTTTCTGTAATAATTTTTGCACAAAATTTTAGATTATATTGTCCTAATTGTCGTAAGCTAAACTTTTATCTTGATATATTTAATACATTCGCCATAAAACTACTTACAAATTTCGCTTTTTCTACTTACTATTTTTGTTTATATTGCAAAGTAGATAATATTTTAAAATTAATATTTTTTAGCTTACAGCAATTTAGAAATCCTAATGATTTTATTTTTGTTTCATATATATTGTCCCAAATTGCTAAAAATTAAGTTACAGAAGCATAAAAATAACATGTTTTACTGGCTTTCAAACGCGCCCTTAAGAACAAAATTTCATGCAATTTTAATAGCATAAGCCATTAAAAAAATTAATTCTAAATTAATGGTGGATGGCAAAAATATTCTAAATATAAAATAATAGTTATTTGTTTAACTAGGCATCAAAATACTAGATTTACAGCAGAGGCTGACGTTTCATTGACGAGGCGAAGCTGCCGATGAAATAATTTGTTTTGTTTTTATATAAATTTATACCCAAATAGTTAAGGCTATATGTCTAGCAGGATGGTAAAGCAGTATTTTATTTGAATAACAATTTTAATTTAGAAACATATTCTTAAAATTTTAGACCAAATTGACAAATACTTATTTTTCACCTGAATCACATTCTTGCCTCCTCTTTCACAATCTCAACTTCACACACTAGGAGTACCAACAAAATATAACTAACTAACCTAAAACAAACATAAGGTGAATCTGGGTAACGCGAAAGTGCCGCGACAAATTAAAATTTTTAACTGTTTGTTATACTTTATATTAATTCCTTTATCATAAATATATTATTAGTTTGAAATACGATCAGAATTTTTTTTTTTTTAATTTAAGTCTGGTATTCTGAGAAATGAATCATTTTTCAGTTCCTAACCTAATATCATATCATTTGGATTTTGCAATAATGAAAAAAAAATTGCTACATTCTACGCATTGATATGAATATGAAACTTACAATTATGATGTTTAGTTAGTCTATTTTTTGATATATGGCTAAAACGGATTTAGGGGATTTTTTAAAAAATAATACCTATATTTCTTTATACTATTTATTTATGTGTAAGAACATTGGTGCAAATAAGAATGTGAACAAAATTCGTCTCAAATATTTTTCATGTGAAGTAATTAATGGTTAATATATTTTCTTAATTTGGAATGTACTATATACAGACACAAAATACAGAATTAGACTTCAAATTAATGTTTAAACGTTTCAACAGTAGATACGTGAATTTTCAATTCGGAGTACCCGTAATCCGCAAATCAATTTTTAATCGATTTAAAATTCACTTAACGTTGTGAGCAAATCTGCATGCAAAGTTTACAAGGTATTGAAGTGGCGTAACTAGGATTAGGCATCATATTGTTGGAATTGCCTCGCGTTTCCACAGAGCTGAGAGGTTTGCGGGGACATTAAGGCCTTAAGTGCGGAGTGTGGAGTGGTTGCCTGGTTACTCTGCGGTGAGAGCTGAGCTCACTCGCTCGTCAGGGTTCGGTACCGTTCCGCAGGCTTCAGCCGCGCGTAATCCAAATGACGCGTAATTCCTGCCTTGACGCCACTTGGATGTATACTAATGTTCTAGAGATTTCGATACATGTTTTAAGGAGGAATTTGTTCAGTGTCTTTAAAAAAGTTTTTCTCCAACCATACCTACACGATTCTGTTCGATGTGCGATATAAAATGTGTGGCAGGGTACAGCAAAAATTATATAAAAATTGTGTTGTACTAATAACTTCACAATAATTTTCACAGCTCAGTTTTTAATTTGAGCACATTATAAATGCTACAAGTATTTATATTGTTATATGAATGAAACGAAGTCATTTGACAATAACGCGATTTATGTTCAAAAATTTCGTCTTGAGGCTTGATTTCGTTTTGATACTTGTTTGTGGACAAGAATTGTATAACGAGTTATATTTTGTTATTGGTTGATCTTAATTGGTAATTTATATAATGTGTAAATTAAATTAGATTTTTCTTACGGTATTTTGTTGATTGTAAAACAGTCTGTGAACATACGTGTCTTACACGAATTTTTAATTTTCGACGAAATTTTTCTGCAAATAATGTTATTTTACGTAATTTGTATGTATTACTTGTTTTTTTTTTTAATATATTTATATATACAGGCTGGTCCGTAAAATAAGGTTTTCAATTTTCTTCATAAAAAAGAAGTTTATTTGCAATAAGTTATATATTGTTGGAAAGCTTAGACTTTTTGGTATTTTTCTACATAATCCCCGTTGCAATCGATGCATTTTTGCATGCGGTGTAGCATTTTTCGTATATCCGTGGCATAGCACTCTTCTTCTTCGACGTGCAGGTATCGTACGAGTTCTTCTTTCAACTCCTCGTTGGTCCTGAAATTCGTTCCAACCAGGTGTGACCAAATTAGCAATGATGCAATCGGCGATATTGGGACGAGAGTTAACCTGATAATAACGCACTCTCTTCGTCAGTATGACCCTTCTTTTGTTTTGAATCGCACGGCGAAAGTTTGACAGCAGCGACCAGCGTTTATTTTTGTCCCGGGAGGCATGATAGAGTTGAAAGAAGAGGTCGAACGCTACCTGCGCGCTGAGTGGGAGAGTGCTATGACATGAGTATACGAAAAATGCTACAAATAGCAGAAAGTCTACGTTAACCAACAATATATAATTCATTGCAAATAAACATGTTTTTCTATGTGAAAATAAATTAGAGGCCTTATTTTACGGACAACCCTCGTATATATAGGCTGGTTTTGAAGTTAATGTATTTAAAGTAAGTAGTATGACAGGTGTAGATTACGAAACAATTTTTTTTTTTAAATAATTCGCATATTTATGGGTAGGTTTCATGAAACTAACATTTTTATACCAGTGCCACTGTGGCCCAATTCTCGAAAAACGCGAACAAAAATTAAAAAAAAAACGAAGTTCATAATTAATTTCATATTTAATACCCCATAATCTAATAAAGGAGGCACAACTGTACATCGATGCGATTCTACAATGAGGTGGGCCCTCATGTATAAAGGTGTAAGACCGAGTCAAATATAGTAGTATGTGCAGCGTTCTCGCCATGTGCGTATAACGTAAAATAAAGTGGTTTTACAAATCCGTATATTTTTACCTCCCGCCTACCTCTAGGTAAGGGAGGTATTGTTTTTGGTCAAAAAATTGGGTAGTGAGTGAGTGTGTGTGTGTGTGTGTGTGTGTGTGTGTGTGTGTGTGTGTGTGTGTGTGTGTGTGTGTGTGTGTGTGTGTGTGTGTGTGTGTGTGTGTGTGTGTGTGTGTGTGTGTGTGTGTGGTCTGTGGCAATTTTTTCGTCTCGCATAACTCAAATAGAAATTAGATTTCACAAATCTTACATTCCTAGTACACTATGGAAACATTTAAAAATTTTAAATTTTTTACGAAATGTCTCACATGTCATTGTGATTGTGAAGCTGTTTTCTTAGTGAAATATATGTCAAAAAATTAAATAAATATACGAAAGAAAATTAAAATTCTCAAATATAAATAGAAAATAAACAAATAAGGTATGTTTCTGTATCATCAAATACTATTTTGTACCGTTTAAGAGTAGTATTGGGCGGGAGGTTATGTGCTGGCCACAACAGATTTTTTGTTCTAATTGCTTTTTCTTAATTCGACAAAATAAATAACGTTGATGAATGTTTAAAGAATGTAATTAATATTTCGTTATACATAATTAACATTTATAACGCATTTAAACATTGACATCAAACATGAACAGTTATTATTTTTTGTATGTATAAATATTTGTAGTACTGAGATTGATAAAAATTAACGGTCTACCTTTATTTTCAATAAAGTTTAAGGTATCTTCTTTTGATTTTATCATAGATCTCGTGCAACGAGTCGCCCCTGCGTTTTCTGTTTAAATACGTATGAACCGTTGCAAAAATGAAAACGCAAAGTTTGTGTTATTATTGATTAAAACCACTTATATGTTTGATTCAAAGTCACTTTTAAATTACTAAAAGCTACTAAAAATTACTAAAATTATTATAATATTCCTTAATTTTTCGTTTTTTCCAACCATTTTGGATCCGCCATTTTTAATTTTGAATCAGCCATCTTAAAACCCTACTATACTAATTTTCTCTTCAATAAAACAACTTTTTTTCAATTTTTTCCGCTATCTTGGATCCGACATTTTGAATTTTTTAAAAATAATATCAAATTCATAATTAGTGACCTTGAAAACCCTTAAGTACCAACTTTTCTGGAATCGTAATCATTTTTTATTTTTGTCCGCGTTTTTCGAGAATTAGGCCACAGTGCACTGGACCACTGGCAAAATATTTGAATTGTTCTGTAAATAAAAACATATCTTTAATACATGAAATTAATTTACGTAATGTTTGTGGGTAATCAAATCTTCATTTATTCTAACGTAATTTATTTTGATAGTTCAGTGAACCCTAGCAAAGATTAAAATTAATATTTCGCAGAATTATTTTACTTAATTACAAAACTGCGATGAATTTAACTAATAAATGGCAAGTATATTATATCCTTTGAATTTTCATGTAACAATATTTATATAAAAAAATACTTAAAAATACATTCTAGAATAAACGCAAAACTCATAAATATTTTTCAAAATTGTACACACAATGCAAAACTTTGAATTCAATCATCAATTCTTCAAGAGTTTCAGGGGGGTTTGGTTATCATAGACCAAAGACTTTAAATGACTCCACATATAAAAATTTAAGGGACTGAGGTCAGGTGATCTTGGTGGCCATGGTAAAAGACCTCTACGGCCAAACCACCTGTTCTCCTAGGTATTATTTTTTTAAAGCTGCGTACATTTCTTGAAAAATTAAAAGGAGCACCATTATGCTGAAACCATGCATCATGCATGTTGACGAACATGTGAGGGAATATAAAATTGGGGGCTGGTAAGTGCTTCATTAATTTTTTTTAATAATTTAATAAAAAGAGTATTCCACAATCGGTGCATTTATTCTATCAATTATTTGAAAATACTGTATCGGGATATAGATTTAAATTAAAAAAATAATTTACCGAATTAAATATATGAGTCCCCCCGGTCGTACAAAAATCGAGGTCACAATCCTGGCTACTAAGAGTAGAAATTAAAAACTAAAATTGTATAAATCTCACCAATGATGTCATAATATCAGAGGAAGGTGTAAGACTTTGTAGTTTTTACATGCTATGTTGCTTATTATGTTTTCCTCTCTACGGATAGTAATATAATTTTAATTAACAAGGATATGTTTGTAAAATGTGCAGTGGACCCTTTTACAGTTTTAATTTTCTCATTTACAACCTTCTATGTTTCGCTATGCTTGCTACTATGTGACTGAATAACTGAGAGTAAAAATGGTGAAATTAAACAACATTAATATCTCAGGAATATAAAGTGACAATAAAAAGTTCCGTAGTCAATGGTAACCAAATTAATGAATGTTTTATGCATGAATGCATTAACAGTAAGGAAGAATACTGAAATTAGTTTTTCGCTAAATGAAATATCAAAAAGAAAACATCATTCGTTTTGAATCCATTTGTACTTATTTTTGTATCTATATCTAGTATATTCTTTGAGACCCCAAATTTTGAAGCTAATGGATTACTAGTTACTAGAAATATATTTGTTTTATCTTTCAACCTAATCATTACATGCAGCCAAAAATAATTTGCAAGTAAAAGTGTTATCGAACACATAGCCGGCTCCATGTACTCCCAACTAAGAAATGAACAAGCCGGTTTTAGAAGAAACAGATATAGTGGAGTATCGTAAGTGCCTGAAATATAATAATCTCGAAATCCAATTGTAACAAGTCTAAGTCAGCACTTTATAGTTCATGCAATGATTAAGTAAGTAGGTCAGCTATTGTTTATTTGTGACACTTATTTTGCTGACTTAGGACTTGTACAAATATAAATAAGGTTACTAAGTAAAGAGGCAAGTAAGTACAGTAGAGGATAGTAAGCTGTAGAGTACGTTCATCATAGATAGTCGTTTAATAAAGATCATGTAAGTTAGTCGACGAAGTCAAGTCGTTTTATTGCTGCTGACTCCCAGTCTCGACAGGACCTATTTTTATAATGTACCCCCGTTTAAGGGGGTTACACAATTACTTTGAATGAATTATTATAAAACCAGTTGGATTGTATTACCAATAAGGTATATTACAAAGTTTACCCATTAAAATTTGTTGCTATTTATTTATAGTGTACTAATACTGTAAAGAGTAAGGCCTTTTTCGTAAAACCGAAACTACCGAAGCTAGAACTAGGAAATTTGGACAGTAGGTTTTTTTATTGCCTAGGCAAGCAATAAGAAAGAATTTTGGGAAATTCAACCTATAAGGGTGTAAAATTTAACTTGAAATTTTGTACTTTTTCGATATCTTCAAGCATTTTCACATCCTTTTTTACAATTACAAAGTAACATTTTCAGTAAATTACCTGGAGCTGGAGATTGTTTCATCTTTTTTTGTTTATTAGAAACGTACTTCCACCTCCAATTTTCAATAGAAATATCATAGTGGAAAAATAATGATCAGGGATAAAGTCTAAAGATCTTCATTTTCTACAATGCCGACGTTTCCACACCACTTGTGTCTTCTTCAAGGATAGTAGAGAAAGTCATATCGAAACGTCGGCGTTGTAGAAAATAACACTTCTCCAGTCAAACAATCATCCCTTCAGAAATATCATTACCAAACCATATTTGTACTTGTAGATATACTCTTTTTACTTGTTCAAATGCTGCATCAGATGTAGGTACTAGAGACGGCAATAGAACACCGGTCTTTTCAGCGGTGCCCTTTAGAAAATAATTAAATCTCAATGTATTAAAATCTTTGATTTTCTTGGGAGCACTGTATAAAAGCAAAATGCATGCTACACCAGCTTTAAAAATCTTGTCAGGATCTTCAATAACATTATTAAATACTTCAGCAGCGTCATGTAAATCTTTGCATTTTTTGGAATGTATAGCAAACTTGTTTTTGCCTCTATTGAAAGACACAATTCCTTTTATTTTTAATAATGATAATTATTATATAGTTACTAATATTATCATTCAACAATAATGTATGAGTACAACACAAAAAAAAATTATTAAATTGGAAAAATATTCACTGCACAAGAATACAAATAGTAACGAAACACGTATCGTAAAAATTAAATCTTACGAATAGCTGCCGCTCAACCTCTCCTCTACTTTTTGTTACCTGTTTCCTGCTTCTACGACCCTTTCGGGGCCCCTGGCATTTATAAAAGATGTTACTCAATGACTATTTTAGTTAAATGTTAGGTATATTATTATTAGACATACGGGAAATATGTTCATTTAAAAAAATTTTTAAATTTAAAATTTGCGAAAATTTAAAAAAAAGCAACAATAAAAAATGGGTAAACATTTTAGTATTTTATCTATAAAACATAATTCAGGAGGTTTTACATTAATACATTCAAAGTAATTCGGCTCCGAGGTTGAACTCCCCAGGCACTCCACTCATAGTGCACCGATAAAATGAATACATTAAGGATTATAGTAGAACAATCCCAAGAATTTCGATCACCATTACACCTAGTATTCGTAGATTTCGAACGCGCATTCGATACTTTGTCACACTCTGCAATCTGGAAAGTATTGCGCGAATCTGGAATCCCCACAAAAATCATTAACATTATCAAAGAACTATACCAAAATTCCAGTTGCCAAATAATTCATAAAGAGTGCGTAAGCGAAGACATAAAAGTTCTAAATGGTGTAAAACAAGGATGTACACTTTCACCTATGCTTTTCAACATAGTGCTAGACCGAGTCTTATGGAAGACGACTAACACTCCAAGAGGTATACAGTGGGGCCTTATTAAAAGACTTGAGGACCTGGATTACGCCGACGACATCTGCTTGCTGTCTCACAGTTTCGATGACATAAAACTTAAATTAGAATGCCATAATACAAAAGCAAATAAAGTTGGTCTCAAAATAAACATCAACAAAACAAAACACTTAAAAATTAACACCAGGAACAATGAAATTCTCTCCTTAAACGGAGAAAATATTCAAACAGTCGAAGAATTTACGTATCTAGGCAGCATCATCGACAAAAGAGGTGGAACAAATAAAAACGTAGAAACAAGAATTTTAAAAACAAAAAGAGCTTTTGGCCTCTTTAACAACATCTGGGCTTCAAGAATATACTCAAACAAAACAAATATACGAATCTTCAACACAAATGTCATACCTATATGGCTGCGAAACGTGGAAAACGACCAAAAAACTAAGCAGCCAATTACAAACATTCGTCAACAAATGCCTACGTAGGATATTTCGAATATTCTGGCCGGACCGGATAACGAACGTGGGGCGACTGGGCAAAAGCTAATCAGGACCCAATAGAGATCCAAATCTGCAAAAGAAAATGGGGATGGCTGGGCACAAGGGTCGCGTAAAAGAGGACGCCCGAAATGCACCTTTAAATGCACCAATATCGAGGAGGCAAAACGTATAAATAAGTCATGGGGAGAAATTGAAGCCATTGCTTCCTGAGTTAGGTGGAAGAAGCTTGTGGAGGCCCTATGTTCCGAAATAGAATGACGGGACGTTATGTAGGTATATAAATATATAAAAGTGTTCTAGTATTTTTATTATTATTATTACTGATTAGTGATTGCTTTAGCTTTAAGGTACAAGTTCATTGTTAATTAAATGTAAAATGAATAACTCTAACAAAAATTACAAATTTCCGCCACTGAATAACATACTTAGGTATAGTGCTCAAAACTTGTGGAGATAACTATAAAATGTACTATACTGAAAATCATAAGTTTTGACAGCATGAAGTGACATAGTCAATGTGTTTCTTGTGGCTTTTTGCAAAGTTTATGCTTACTTGGTCGAGGGTTGTAAATTAGTAGATCAGAAATCAGCAGTCCACATCATGTCTTAAAATATATTTCCTATTTCTGATTTTGATTATATAATAAATTGAATTGGCTGCCAGTTATACCGTTTAAATTCGCAAACCAGGTCTGGATTAGCGGTCTGCGGAGCCCCTAAGCAGATCGCATAGGTGGGCCCCCCAATCAAAAGAAAACTGGGTCAGACGGGAGCCAGTCTAAAAAGGGGGGCGTTTAGTCAGACGGGTGCCGGCCTAAGGAAGGAACGCTGCTGACACTCCCTATTTAACTAGAGTTGGGGACTCGAGTATATTCAGGCGCGAAATAAAATAATCGTTTAGTAAAATATAATTATTAATTAATAATAACAATTTAATATTTAAGCAAAACTAAATTAACTGCCGTAAAAACATTTATTGTAAATGTTAACGAAAAAAAAATGTCAGCCCTGGGGGGTCCAGACTGTCTTTTTACCCATTGCATTTTAAATGCTATTGAATGAATTTGCAGTGAGATAAAAAGTATATTGCTTATAATAATAAAATTTTAAAGAAATGATAATGAAAATTTAATAAATAATACATATTTAACAATATTCAATCAAAAATGGGAAAATATATTACACGATGTCGAACCCCTAATTATTTATCTAAATGATAATGAAGTTTATAGTTCAACACAAAAAAAAACTCCGAGTGATATTATACTATTTTTTAAGCTTTTGAGCTTTATAAAATACAAGTATGTAATTTTTTCTGCCATTTTAAACAATAAAATATAAAATACAACTGTTACTCATAAGGGCTGCCCTTGTAGGTGCTGCCACCAGTGGTATATGAAACAACTAACTAAGCTGTAAATTAATATTTATATAATTGTATTAGTAACAAAATGATTAACTTCTAAATCGTATATGTAGTAAAACTTGAGCTTTATAAAATACAAGTATGTAATTTTTTCTGCCATTTTAAACAATAAAATATAAAATACAACTGTTACTCATAAGGGCTGCCCTTGTAGGTGCTGCCACCAGTGGTATATGAAACAACTAACTAAGCTGTAAATTAATATTTATATAATTGTATTAGTAACAAAATGATTAACTTCTAAATCGTATATGTAGTAATAGAATATCAATAACGCTTGAAGAAAAAAGGATTTTTCTGCGAGCCTTTCTATCTTACCAGGTGTAAACTATAAAAACTAAAGTAACAATTAAAAAAATGTACATAAAAATTATAAAATACCTGTCTGATGGAAAAAGCGGTGGCCTTTCATATTGCGCTATATTCGAGTATTCGCGGAAGATATTCGGTCATCTCTAGTATTTAGTATTACCTATACTGTTTACTATTGAAACTAATCAACACATGCATCATGGACTGTCATGAGTACAGAGGTCATGTTTTTAGGTCTTGTGTTCTATAAAACATGGCTGATATGAAATTTTTTGCGAGTGCTAATATGGTATGTTTTAATGGTGTTACTGATTAATTTAATCATGGGTGTTTAACAACGAAATACGAGCATTTTACGTCTACTGAATCTGTTCTCGTAATACTAATGATCATGTACAAATGTCTGCTTAATGAAATGAAACGAACCCTGAAAGATAATAATTTAAAGCAGCAGCAACATATTGTTAATTCTGACCTTGAGTGAAAAAACGAGCTCGTTAGTTCATTCAACCTGTGAACTGTTGGGAAAATATCATTCCTGCATTGTTCGATCAGATGCCTTTATTTTATCAGTCACTTCAAATATGTTAATTGGGAATACATTTCTATTTTCTTGTTTGCTTATTTCTAAATATTGAGTATCCGTTTCATTAGGTTAGTCTAAAAAAATGCACTTAAGTATAATGAACTTCTTAAATACCTATGTTAGAATTCTTTTTATGCAGAAGTTTAGTTTTTATTTGTAGCAACTAGCAAAGTAAAAAAAAAACAGTCAACTACCAGAAACAAACCAGTTGTGAAAGATACAAACATTTTAAATATATCAATTTATTTTTAAATAAATAAAAATGTAAGTTTTTTAATCTTTTTACTGATTTGTTTTCAGAATATACTGTTTCCTCCGGAATAGCCGTATTGGGTTCTTTTGAATTACAAAAGATATAACATCAGTAAAATAAGAAAATTGTTACTACTAGAGTATAAGATCAAAGTAGAGAAATTTATTAATGCATGCGTAACTAGAAGTGAAATGATTTTTTAATAATAATATTATTGGTGTAAGGGAGGAGGGGTGTTATTAGATAGAAATATAAATTGAAATTACCACGGCCACTTTACGCTGAACAATTATATATATATATATTCCTTGTCTAGTCTTAAGAAAGAAAATAAACATTGAAACGAATAGCTAACGATGACGAAATTTTTACAGAAATACATGAATCCAATTCGACTATTATCTGTGTGGATAGACGGCCGACAGACGGATGGATAATGGATGTGTGCCATACATTCAATAATGCCGAACTTGGAATGGTAGAGTAACGAAACGTTATTTCTTTAAGTTTCATGATAATGCGAAAAACTGAATTGATACTGGTCATAACTGTAAAACCGAAAATAAATTTAATTTATTAAAATATAGAAAAAGTTTCAAGTAATTTCTAATTGATTTGCAATATGAAATCAGCCTGAAAAAAGTTTCACATGCAAGATCTTGGTAATAATACATAGAATATAAATATACCCACTTGCAATTTTCTTGAATCTGCTTAAAATTTTGAGAAAAACTAAATTATTTGTTTGATTGGACAGTAAAAGCTCTATAAGTATAACTATAATTTCAAGAACTTTTTAATGTTTTTATTTATTCGTTCTAAAGAAAAGAAATATAGGTACCTATTCCACAAATTATTTTTTTTGCGTAAAAATATTACATACTTAACAAAAAAAGTATTTTTTTCAAATAATCGGTTTTGGTGTATTGTTTCCTTTAACTTATTTGACAAAATATGTATATTTTCTCAGGTGACCTATAAATATATTATCTGTTGTGCTTTTATTCATAGCAAAAATTAGCTGAATTGCATTTTGTGAAGGTATCAGCGGCGGAAAAATACACTTTCTGCAAGAACTAAAACTCAAACTATTTGACTCAAGATTTTAAGTGTACCATTCTTCTAAAGTTTAAAGTGGGGTACTTGTTCGACTCATAGTTTAATTCCCTCGTATATATTTTCTTACTATTTTTCTTTACGCGGAGATAACATACACAAATGCCGAATGAGTCCATTTTGATCTATTGCAGTTTGATTTATAGAAAATGTTTTGTTATTGGCGTCCCGTCAAATTACAGAAATTTTTTGAGTTACGGCAATTAGAAATAGAGAGATTGAAAATATGTCATTTAGAGCAATAAACCTCGACTTACAGAAAATTTGGAGTTGTACAGCTTCACGTTATAGAAATTACTATTGACTGTGTATATTTTGCAAATAATATTTTTTTGCCAATTGACATTAAACACTTTTACTGCCTAGATTGTAAAAATATTTTACATAGCAACTGCGCAACAAACGCATAGTAACCGTCAAAAACTGCATCGAAAACAAGAGTTTAACAAATATATCATGAATAAACCTTGAACGATCAGCAATGGTTGTTTTTAAATTAGTTAAATGAATATAGTCGAATTTGTCTCAAATTAAAGATCTCGCATAGTGCAATTGTAATTGTTTCAATAATAGTTGTTAGAATTTGATAATTGAGGATTTCTGAAGGAGAAAAATATATTTATTTAATATATACAAATAACGTTAATTTCATAGTTATCAAAGTAATTACTTCATTTACTTCATTATTTACCAAGGGAAATAAAAATGAGAAGCGCTTCCTATGGAAATAAAGTGATTCAGGGCCATTGGTAGAGCCACCTAAGAAAGAATTTTTTGCAGCAAAAAATGTAATTGCAAAGCTGCAAAAAAAAACAATGCCAAACAAAAAGATGTGCCTGCTTCAAAGCAGGTATTTTATGAAATTCATGATGCCATTAATCGGCACCTTGTTTTAACAAATACTTGAAATTTGTTAATAAAATTGTTCACAATAATATGAATAATTCTTCCAAGTGCCTAAATCGCGCTAAGCAAATAGGGAAATGCGCGATTTTTCGTCCAATTGCCTGATTCCGCCAGTCAAATAGAAGAATAAAGTTAAATGCATCTAATTGCCAGCATTTCGCTAAATGCCTAATTATGCTACGACATATACCTATAAGATATAAAATATATAACATGAGTAAAGTGACATTATTTGCATCAAGCGATTGAATAACCTTCAGGAAAATAATACAATATGCCTTAATAACAAATTTTTATGTTTAGTTTTGCAATCCTGTGACAAAATTAGTGTGTTGCAATTAACGTATTCCATTACGATTCTAGAGTCATATATACATATATTTTTCTAATTAAATATTAACCAAATTAGTCTAATTTTTTTCAACTATTCAATTTGTACATTTAATTGATGCAAATTTAAAAAAAACCTATGCATCTGTATTTTTTATTAAACCACTTATTTTTTAATAATACTATTATCGTTATATATTATTGCAGAGTGAAGAATTAATTAAGGAATTATTGTCAATTAATTTTCTGTTTCCATGGACTATTTAAATTAGAACCAGATTCAAAATATGATTATATATAATTTGTATTGACTGCATCTATTTTTTTTAAATTGGTACAGCGACAAAACTTTCTACTCGTATACGGGACGATATTCATTCACCATGCTTTTTTTAAAGCTTATACAAGGACACCGGTGTTGGTCATTAAAGGCACCACTTAGTAGGTATACATATAATTCCAGATTTTCCCATTAAAAAAAAACAAAAATTTTTTTTGCCAAAACTTAAGGTAAAGATATGAAGGATAGAAATAAAATTCTTATTTATTTTCATTGACAGTTAGGTAGCCGTAACAACAAAGACAAGAAAGATGAAAGCACTATAGGTTTCTATAATAAAATTGATAAAGAATTAAATTATAACTATTTTAAAATGAAAAATAAACCCAGTGGGCGTATATAAGTATCGTTTATCCTTCCACTTCAGGCTACAAATAATACCCTCAATCACAAAACCCCACTAACAACCCATAGTAAATAAATAATTATGTTTTTTACCCATTTTGTTATCTGTGTACCTATTAATATTTGCAAAAGCGGAATTTATTTTGTCAACCGTAAAAGTAACCGGAAAATCTACAATTGTTGTCAAAATTAACTATAAAATGAATCACTTGAAACACATTTCACAGTGTATCAAATCAACAATGCTTAAATAAACCAAAATTTATTTCATTTACTAAACGAAGTTGTTTTGTAAAAGCTTAAAATATAGTTTAAGTACCCTGTTAGAACGTTTTCTCCGAAATTATTCGCATGGTTCAATCTTTACTAATATCCTTGGAGGCTGTGGTTCATATATTGGAACTACACTTCAGTAACAAAAATATATTTTATGTCTAATCTACTCTAAGCTATAAACAACAGCATTCAAAATCAGATGTATTACTCAGATGCATTCCTTAACATCAGTCAACCTTTTGAGAAAAGTTTGGTACATTAGGTTACTTTTCAAGTTGATACGTGACTTACCCCACCAGTACTTCCATCTCCTCAAGTCATACCTCTGCAACCAACAATTCCAGATTAAAAAAAAAAAAAAAACGCAGTCACTAATCTCCACCCAGTGCAGTGCGGCAGTGTACCTCAAGGAAGTGTTATTCCTAACGTGAATCAAACAACTATTGCTATATACGCAGATGATACAGCAATACTGGCACCATATTTGGACCCAAAATTAGCTTCGCAACTTTTAAAAAAGAATCTGGATCTAATACAGTGTTGGTTAAAAACATGGCGAATTAGAGCCAACGAAAATAAATCTACCCACATCACCTTTACCACCAGAAGAGACACATGTTCCCCAGTATATTTAAACAACCACCAGCTACCCCAAGCTGAGGATGTCAAATATCTAGGAATGCATCTAGACAGACGTCTGACATTTGGACCAAACGAAAGCACCTGGGTTCAAAGATAAAATAGCCGTATTGGCTCATCGGCTAAAAATCCATCCTCTCCACTGACAACAAATTGCTGTTATATAAAGCAATAATCAAGCCAGTCTGGACCTACGGCATCAAACTATGGGGGTCAGCAATACCTCCAACATCGAAATCATCGAAAGATTTCAATAAAAAATCCTTCGTATGATTATAAATACTCCATGGTTTGTCCCCAACTGGATAATTTCACAAGATTATCCAAATGCCTTCCGTTAAAGAAGAAATCCCTAGACTGAGTGCAAGATACATTCAAAGATTAAAGTATCGCAAAAATAAACTAGCCGTGAATCTTTTGCAGTGCGGTAGTGTTAAACGTTTAAAATGTCACAATCTTTAGATTTACAGGACCGATATAAATAAGTTTATCTTAGGATTAAGTATATTCATAATATTATCTAATTTATACAATTGTAATTATAGAATTATAGCAAACTAAGTAAATGTAAGTAAAGAACTGCCAATGGACAGTACTTTCACATGTCATATAGTCTTTAATCACTAAAATTTACTGAATATCTCTACAAAGATAGATTGTAAATACTAATGGGATCTTAAAAAAAATCTACTCTAAACAAAGCACCATACCCAGAAATTAGTACATATTTATAATTTTTTGTGGTACGCTTGATTATTTCTGCCTTCATAGTACATTTCCGGAGTATTTAAAATATAAATTTTATTAATTACAACATAGACACATTAACATATTAAGTTTTAATATACTTTAAACGTACTGAAACAAAAGTAATTCATTTTATTACATACTGACATATTGCCATATGGATTTACAGAAAAACACAGATAATATTGTTTCGCATTTGACACATGTTCTGATTTGAAGGATCCATGTGCAAGCAGTTATGGAAATCAAGCAATACCTATACATGATATTTTTTCTACTAAATTGTAGCATGACCAAATCATATTTTGCTTTACAACCGAATCTATTACAGCATTGTTCATTTGTTCAATTATATTTCATGATACAAAATAGTGCTCTAGATTTGAATTTGGAATATTTAATCTACGGATATGGAGACCTATTTACATCATAATATTTTTTATCATTTGTCAATAATAGAACTGAATCAGTCAAAATTTATACGAATTTTTGCATACTAAATTGATGATATCAAAACAAAAAATTTTAAGGCAACAAATTCGTTCGCATTCTGTTTTTATAAACTGTGAAGGAACCTATAAAAATATTTAAATCTGCAAATATTAGCTGAGATATAGTGAATTCATTCTTGTCAAATTTCATTCTGTCTCAAAGAGTCGAATTAAAAAAAAAAAACACGCACAAAATACGAGTATATTACCATTATATTATCTAATAATAATCATGAATACTATATAGGGTGTGATTTTTAAAACAATCAATCACTTTCGCTGGCAATTGGTCAACAAATATTGCCGATGCAAAGCCATTGTTGACAGGAGTACCAATAAAAAAACTTGTTTTTTACAACAGCATACCTGATTTTGCAATTTCCATTTTAATAATGTTAATGATTTTTTTCACTTTGTGACCTTAATTTTAATTTTAAGTATAGGTCTTATACGTGCTATAGGAACATGTTAAATCATTAAATAGGGAATAATTCGGGCTATCCATTTTAATAAAAGTACCTCTTTCCATTTAAAAAAATATTACATCCACCCCCCTCCCCTTTGCCACATCCCTCTAATAAATTTATATTTTCTATAATACCGTTATGTACCCCTCCTTTCTGTATAAGATATAAAGACTAAAGATATTAGTTAGCCAGCAAACCTAATTGGTTGCTTTAAAAACTCACACTGTCTATTGTTATAATTATATTGTATTTTCAAATTAAAATTTAGTATGTCGTGCTACAGATGTTGTGTTTAATGCATGTTAAGTATCCTAAGATTTCTTCTTCTTCTATTCAGGATTAAGTTATAAACTGTTTCGTTAACAGTAGATGAGTTAGTGTTGCCGCGAGACGCGACAAATTATGTGTCTCGTCTCTTCTCGTCTCGATAGATTTTTGTCTCGATTTTCGAGACGAGCCTACACCAGAAATAACTTGTCGAAAATAGGTAAAGACGAGACTAGACGGTCGAAGCGAACCGTCTCGATATTTAAATTCGAATAAGTATATTTTCTGTGTCAAATGAGTATTAATTAACACAGCATATAAAATTAATAATTTATTAACACATATAATTACATAAAATAAAGCATACATACTATAGGTAAAAAAACGGTACATATATCATAAAATTCGGATAAAAATAAAAATATGTATATTCAAGTTTGTTAATTTTTATGTAACTATACGCGAGCACCGAAAGAAACTAAAATGAATGACAGCGAGTTCGCTTCGCAACGCCGAAAGATAAACTATTACGATTTATAATTTCTAATTAATATTAAATACTTCAATTTATAAAGAATAATATAATATTCAATTAAGAATATAGTTTTAAACATTTAAGTTTGTAATAGCAAAAGAGGTAGATAGGCAAATTAAACATGGACTTTTAATACTTTACTAATATGTTACTTTTTTACGGCTGAAAGCACAAAATCTTATTATATGTACGCAACACTAAGATGAGTATAGTAACACGAACCTTTCAACTCAATCAACCAGCAATATCTCTTTCAAACATATCTATCCTGGCACACCACTTTAGCCTCGTTCACATTTATAGTACGATTATTAAATGCTTGTTTATTCTTTAAACTCGAAATGATTCGTTCACGCAACAAACTATCATTCATACCTAACCACTTATTCCCCTAACGGCTACCTTTAATTTAACCCATATATACTCCTATTAGAGTCACTAGCCTTTCATTCGGCATTCGCTCAAGATTTCCAAACCACCTAAACTGACTCACTGCCACCTTCTTAACAACATTCTTTTCAATTTCACACTCGCCATAAACCAATGTATTCTCAACACAATCACGTCTCCTATATCCATACATTCCTTTCAAATACCTCATTTTCTCAGCAGTTATACGTTGTTCATGATGTATGTACGTACTGACTCACCATTACAAGCACTCAATCGAGAGGCTGAACATTTAATTCGGTAAGTTTGAAACATAAGACTATTCTGTGAGGTAACTTAGGTATAAGTTTATATGTATACACATTTACAACTGATGTTATGCAATAAGTACAAATAAAATTATAGTTTTTAAAATTAAAAATTGTTAATTTTATTTATAAACACAGAAACATGAACAGTTGATTTTGTATAGTTACTTCTCTTTCTCTCCAAATATGCCTACTTTTCTCTTGCAAAATTTTTTTCAATATCCCTTCTAATGTTTTACAATTGATTTTTCGTAAAATATAAATAAAATTGATTGGTTATTGTCATTTATACAAATAACGAAAGACTATAACGGCAAGTCAAATCGTGAAATGCTCTCCAGAGTCTGAAACTAAACATTTAAAGCTTTATAGGACATGATTTTCCGATCAAAACTTACAGAATTTGTGAAATTTCATTAAATTTTTAGTTTTTGTTTACTTGTTACTATAAAATGAAAATAACCAATCAATTACAACTCAACAATGGTCTCAACCTATCCATAATTAATAAATTTACAGATATATTCGTATGTATTGAAACAATGATATTTTTCTTCCTATAAAATGGACTTTTTTCAATTATTTTATGATTTCCAGATAATCTTGAATGACGACATACTTTTCCACACCTGTTTGAAGAACAGGTATTATCTACCTATGTCAGAAAATATTCGCTGCAGTAAACTTTTTGACTTACAATAATGATTTGTTTTAATACTTTTGCGTTAGAAACAGGAATATAACACTAGGAAAATAAAGCTGAAAAAAATAATTTTTTACACAGTGTTATCAGATCGTGTTTCTCACTCTATTTTAAATGGCGTTAGAAAAAAGGACGAAATATGGATTATATAATCGGATACTACTGCTGTTGTGCTGAAACCAACGAATTTTTATAGTAACTAGAAATATTATTTTTACAAAATCGTGTATGTATTCAAGATCTACTTAAACCTTAATCTAGAACGTGCCAGTCCGACCCTGCAAGAGAAGTAGATGAATTGACTTGTAACACAAATCTGCAATATGCGATACTTTTTCTTAAAAATTCCTAAAATATTTGGCGGTGTATTGTACTTTTGCGCATTTTTGTTGCACTACCATCTCAATATAGCTATGTATGTATGTACATGTTTTAAAAATGTGAAGTAGCTGTCAAATGTTATTTGTGTTTATGTTTTTGGAGAATATGGGTATTTTATTTTAATTAAACTTAAAATGACACAATGGAGTAGAGAAGAAATTGAAAATTATTAATCTTTCATCTTTGAACGCAGTTTATAGAAATTATGGTTTTGTAAAATCAATGAATACAATTTGTGTTAGTATAAGTGAACTATTGATACTTGGATATTTGAATATACTTAAAACTTGATCATGTAAATAGACTGATAAAGTAAGTTATAGCCACTAACTTGAAAAGGGAAACTTTATCGTGTAATGCCCGCTTTACTAGCCGTTTATATTTTCTGTAACGGTGATAACAGGTAGAGGGAGGTTGGTTAAAATTTTTTAACTTAAATGTTATTACGCGTTACAGCAGGGAGATAGAGTATTCGTTAATATAATGATAAAAAAAAATCGTTCGTTACGTATTAAACTTTATACAAAAAAAAAAAATTAACTTAGTTATTATATACAAGTGTTCTTATAATTTTAAATAATCAACTTTAAAAAAAAATTGTATATTAAAGAAAAAGTTTCATAAAGTTAACGTATAAATTCAAGTTTGGAAAACGAGCCGAGTCGTGGTGAGTGCGATCAATGACAAGCCTCATAAAAAATGTTTTTTTTTTTTAATGCAATTTATTTCCATTGAGGTAATTTTACATTCCTGTAGATTTTCTAAAAATGCAACTTGTCAAAAATATAACTGGATATCTACCTACTTCATAAGTTGTGGGTCTAGCTAAAAATTTAAATTACCTCAAATTTAACAATATAGTGATTAATAAGCAATTATGTTGAATTGCGATTTTTGACTAATAGAATAATAAATATCTAAGGAAGAGGAAGCACCGGAATTAACACAAAGAGCAAAAAGTGTCGGCAACTTACAAATTTGAGGTATGGCTTATTTATTTGTGAATATTCAAAGCATTTATAACAGAACTAGAAAATGAAAAAGCTATATAAACCGTGCGTTTATAGATCTTCATAATGACCTATTTCCAGTGCCGTAATTACCTTGTATAAACACCAAAATTAAAAAAATTATTGTTACGTAACACATAATTAGTATACATTAGTATATTAACTAAATTTTATATTTTACTGATATATAAATGTTAAGAAATGGCGATATATACGTTGAATTTCTGTTTCAATAATTTAAATGTATAAATTTTTATTTATTGAATTTGTATTTACCTCATTATATTTTATTGATTACAGTAGATCCTTTTCTACTTCATTTGATTTATTCGTACTTTATTTATATAAAAAATTAAGAAAAGAACTCTGGCTGTTCACTTTCGTTGAATTACGCAATATATAAATAAGAAGAAAATATAAAATAATAACCAATGATTATTTTTAAAAAAGTTATGAAATTTTCTCGTTCAAAGAGCGTTTTTTCAACTCTTTTGTAAACGTCCATTATCATCGTATTAATACCTCTTTGAAACTTTTCTAAACTTGAAAGAAACAATCTTTGTAGGTAATATTCGTATATTTTGCTTGGATTCTTTGTTTTCTAGCTAATATTACGATAAATTTCTTAATTATACCCGCTTTTTAAAAACATAAATGATTTGTTTGGAACCCTTAATTAAAATTCTTTTCATGCCAAAACAAAAATGTAAAAAATTAAGGATGTGAAACATATAAAAATTTTGTAATACAAGCATGTAGAAATATGGAGAAATCTGACAATATTCTTTCTGTAACACCTTGGAAACTTGGGATCCAAGAGCCTTATTTTCACGCCATACACTTCGTCCATATAAATTTTCTTTGTCATCCTCTCATTACTTATTCTTCCCACATGTTCAATCGATTCTTACCTACTTTCCTTACAACATTTTCAATCTTACACTCTTTATATATTCATTCTTTATCCTGTCTTTTCTTAGTGCCCTCGCACCTTTCACATGGATGCTTAACTTATTCAGACACAAGCCAATTTTTGCATCCTTCTTGTATGAAATATTCCACTAAAATTCCTGCGACATTTATTCTGAAAACGATACTTGTTGATACAAACATCAACAATACAAAATAGCCTGGGTTAAATAACAGAAGTTACCATATAATTTGTATAAGAAAACAGATAATAGTATTTTTATGGCACTGTGAACATACATATATACTCGAGTAAAATTAATTAATTTCTTTGTTTCGGCATTACAATAAATATGAGTTGCGAATAAATATTACATTGCTTATATCAGTATTATTTGTAACCACCCACATTGCTTTCAACATCGAATATTGCGCTCAAATGATAGAAGTTTCCACAATTTTTGATTGTTCATAAAAATACACTAGCAGAACAGTTTCCGATCCGTGTATTATTTGTATATTTTTATTGTCATACCACTTGCTAAAAATTTCGAATTGTTTTTGTATAATTTTTTAGATTTTATCAGCAATATTTCCATTGTAACTTCTTCATCAGATTATCTAAAAATGAAAGGTTACTTAAAATAAACACCATATTTTTCATTTTGTTTATGATATCTAGGCAACCTAAAAAAAATTTCTTAGTAATATCGTAGTTATCAAAGCTATCCATATTCAATTTGTGATTTATACGAGTATGTATTATTGGTCATTATTTAAATAGTATTGCTGGAAATTGTTAGTATAAAAATAAATAAAAATTAAATATATCATCACGCCTTTTACCCATTATTAGTGTGGCACTCTGCTTACGCAGATCTCGGTAAGTGGTATATTTTTGCGTATGAAGTACGGTTGCCAGCCGTCAAATCATAGCTCTCAAAGATGTTAGTGGAGGGGGAACCACAGAGGTAAATTTAAATTGGCAACTGCCACCTGTGGGATTCGAACTAAGGATCTCGCGATCCATAATCCGACGCGTTACTACTTCATTGTAGTATAAAAAATAGTCTATATTCCATAGGACTTAAGTGCCTTTAATCCCTCAGGTGATTATTTCGCTAGCCCGCGGCTCGTGACATAAACTTCAACCTCAGGATTAAATTATACACTTCAGCCCTTTGATATATAAATTACTATTATTGGCTCATTCGATGGAGCATTTTTTTTTTTTTTTTTGAATACAGCGATATAAACATATCATAATTAAAATAACAAAATAACAAAAAAAAAAGAAAATTTATGTGTATTTTGTTTTCATCTGGCAACAATTGAAAAATTTTATTAAATCAAACAATGGTGTTTAATAAAATTCAGATTCGCAAGTTTTATAAACGATCTCAATTCTTCAAAAGAATGAAATTTTAAATCATTATTCGCGTTATTGTACACTGTAAACAGCGGTTAAAAAGAATAAATATTATAATTGTCTATTTCCTAAAGCCGTCGTCTTCAGCGGTAGAAGGAACCTTGTAAATGAACAAACAAATTTGGCTTATTTCTATTTTCTTAATAAAAAATATGATATATACTTAAGGACCCATATTACATTCCTTGTTTCGAAGAATAGTTTAGTGCGTTCTTTAGAACATATATGAACAACAATATGCAAAACATTTTATTTTAATATAATTGAAGATATAATTTTTCATTACTACGAAACTCATGTTTTAAATTAATAAAGATTTTTTTGAAATCGTTTTACGTTTTTAAGGTACAAGATATTGAATTTCGTAAACTCAAAATGCTTGTGTAAGATATTTTATGGCTGCACATCATGTAATATGAAGTAAAATTAATTCAGAGTGTGAAGTACAGAGCGTACAGCAGGTAAATACCATATTCAGAGGAGAGGCGTTATTAAATACTCGCCGTACATATGAAACTAAGAACATATGTCATTGAAGGGATTCAGCAGCCTTCGGCAAGCGCCAACCCGTGATATTATTAATTACCGGGAAATTAATTGCTGTATTCTGTTCGTTGATGATGTGAATTTAAAGCACGCGTGATATTATACATGCCATCTCGTCCGCAACGCTCAAAATTACGCGACTAGTGAAATGATGCTATTTTGACACATGTTTATAAGTTTTAATTAATAGATGACTGTGACAAATGTAGTTCTGAATGTTGTTTCATGAAATATAAATGAAAAACTGAACAGCGTGTGCAAATCATCATTCTGTGACTTGTTAAATGGACATTACAAAAATATTGCCTGATGACAAATCATGTGAATGAAAACATATTAATCAAACCACTGGCTTTTGAAATTATTTTTTCCCGTAGTATCTAAAATTGTACATATATATTGAAGTATTTTCTTGCATAAATTAGTACATAGTCTAATATCTAACTTTTTGAAAGTTTATGGCTATAAAAATGTTACCATTAATAAGGGAATTATACATTAATATTTTGCTTTGTGAATTACAACAGTGTATTAAAAAAACAAGATTCATAAAGCAATTTGTTTGTTCTACAAAGGACGATTGCGATATAAAGCCTTATGAAACGTGGTTATCATACAATTTTCCTATTCATATTATTTTATAATTCTGTTATAATATGCGAAATATTTGAAAAATACCGATGATACTCTAGCCTCAAATCCTGAGAGATTTTTTGATTTATATAAATAATAAAAACCGTACTTCACGAGTTGCTGGAACCATGCATTTGAATAATCAAACTTTTGCCACCTCTACTCTATCCATAGTTAAAGCCTTCGCCGATAAAAAAACTCTAATTGCGACTAAAATAAAAAACAAAAATCATCTGGTTTCGATGATGTTCCGGATTTCCTAGTTTAAAGTCTCTCTGCGAGTATTTTGAAACCTTTAATTTTTTTAATTAATCTAAGCTTTAATACCGGTAGTTTTCCTGATAAAGCTAAAGTTAATAAAATTAATTCTATTTATAAAAATGGGAAATAAACGGAATTATAATAACTACAGACCAGTAGCTATTACCTCAGTTTTTTCCAAATTTCTTGAACATGCTTTTCTATTAAATATATAAAGACAATACAAATGTCAACTGTTTCATAAAATACAGTCTCATAATAATACAAAGTTATTAATTCACAGAGACCGGCCAAGCCAATCAATCAGTTGCGTTTCGCTCTTATTGGAGCTCATCAGTGTAGTGTAACCCGTTAACTGCTGTGAAGCAGTGACACCGATAGACTGGCTCAGCGAGATCTAAGATCCCAACAGATTGGTAAATGAATCTGAGAAGTAAATAAATCTACCGTTCTTAAACTTCAACAGAATAAATGTTTTCAAAAATCGAAAACAGAAATATATAAAGACAATAAAAATTGTCAACTCTTTCATAAAATACAGTCTCTGTGAATTAATAACTTTGTTATTATTCTGAGACTGTATTTTATGAAACAATTGTCAATTTTTATTGTCTTTATATGTTTAAATAAATGATTAATATACTGTTTTCGATTTTTGAAAACATGGTTTTCTAGCTAGGTTAATTCCATTTCTGAATAAATATAATATTGTTGACAGTAGCCAATTTGGCTTTAGAGCACAGAAATTCACGGTAAACGCAATTCATGTTTACGAGGAAAAGGGTGAATGTCCGGTCGGAATTTTTTGTGATCTCACCAAAGCTTTCGACTGCGCAAATACTCTAAATTATTAAATAAAATTGATAACTGCGGCATTAGAGGTGTTTCCCTGAACTTGATAAAAAGTTTTATCGAAAACAGGAACCATTATGTAACTGTTAAACTTACTGACAGTGTTTCATCTAGGTCTTATTATTCGAGTTTTCTTGTTTGTCATATTGGAGTTCCATAAGGTAGTATCATTGCGCCTGTACCTTTTGTACAATATGTTAACGATTTAAGAAATGCACCCAGAGAGAAATGTTCTGTTACACTCTATGCTGATGACACCTCAATCATGATTACGCGTCATGATTCTGAGATACTTGAAAACAAATTTGTAAACAATTTGAGTAGTTTATTTTTGTGGTTTAATGAGAATGAACTTTTCTTCAATAAAGCTAAAACCAATTATATTAGGATTTATAACCATCAAAACAACAGAATTTTGGATATAGATGTTGTTATTGATAATAATAGTTTTTGTAGAACCAATAAATGTAAATTTTTAGGTGTCACTATTGAAGAACATCTTAAGTGGAACTCTCATTGTGAAGATTTAGGCTAATCGTTTGCTACGATCTACTACCAAATATGGCATATAAGAAGTATTCTCACAATTTCACAAATCTTGATGTACCATCCGCAAATAGAATCGGGAATTAGGTACGGAATTTGTTTATTCCTCCATACATAATCATAATACACGAACTTAAACTAACTATAGAATCCCTCTGTCAAAAAGTAGTAACGCTCTTAAACCACCTCATGTGCAAGGTCTACAGGTTTACAACAAATTATCTCTTGAAATTATACAAAGCGATAATTTAAAAAAATTAAACTTAGACTAAAACTATTTTTGCAACAACTGTTATTACTCATTACAAGAGTTTCATTACGTTTTTTTTTTAATTGTTATTTATTGACATGTTCTATACAGTGATGTGTACTGTCTTTTGAACAATAAAAATTATTATTATTGTATTATTATTTTTCTCTCCGATGTGCATAAAAAGGCCAGTGATTCCCCTTGCAGTAACTACCATAATAATTGTCCCTACAATTCCGTCAATATTTTATCTATTTCAGATGATGACATCTTATCTGCAATAAAAAATAAAACATACTCCCAAACCTGCTCCTTATAACCTCCCGTACTATATTTAAAGCTTGTAGCCATCTTTTTCTAGAGCCTTTAAAATAATTATTTATCTTTCCCTTCAAAAAAGTGTGTTTCCTTATATCCTTAAATCCCCATTTATTTGCCCAATACTGGTGATACATATAACTAATATATCCAATTATCATCCAACATATTCAAAATTCTATCCTCTACACCCATATTTACAATAGATTCAAAAACCTTAATTTCTGTTCATCAATACGGTTTAGTTAAGGGTAACTCTACAACCACAAATTTAGCAAATTTTGCTCTTCATGATAATTTACAGATTGATATCATCTACACTGACTTTAAAAAAGCGTTTGATATTGTTGACCATCATGTTCTTCTTCAAAAACTATTTGTCAATTCCAATTTTTCTCCTAATCTTGTTTCTTTTCTTAAATCTTATTTACATGACATGCTCGTAAAATATTAGTTCACGTAAATAATAATTCTAATCCTTTTATTGCTATTTCGGTGTGCCTTAAGGCTCCAATCTAGGGCCTCTGTTATTTATTCTATTTATAAATGATATTGTTGATGTTAAATATTCTAAAGTATTATTCTATGCTGATGATCATTTCTTTAAATGATTTAACCCTTTTACAAGAAGATTTGTAAAATCTTTTGACTATAAATTATTTTTTAACTTCAGCCGGCGTAAAATGTTGAATTACTTAGTGAAAAGAAAATGTTTATACGTTGGTATTCTTTTATTATAGAAAATACTTTTTAATCAATAAAAACAGAAAAATGTATTGATTCATAGAACGGAAATTTTCATTAAACATACATAACTAGGTCATGATTTATAATAAAATCCTCATATTTGTCTGGAGCTATGATAAGGGTACATATTCGTTACATTGCTAATGCTCCCTGATTTATTAGAAATAGCGATCTTGCAGAGAAATAGAACTTGAATCTTGACCACTAGCTTGGTTCACAAGTTATGTAATCTTAGTTGTATCCTCTTTTTGTTCTATTGATGATGATAACTTAGTTGTCGAAATACATATCTAAATTTCCTTACAACTTTAAGGCTTAGGGGATAAATTTAAATTTTTTATATTATTCTTAGCCTTAGATTTTCACAATTTATTTTACAACTTCTAAATTATACAACTAACAGTAAAAAAATGGGTTAAAACATGGAGTAAATAGCTCCGTGGTAACGTATCTGACTGTGGGTCGTGAGATCCTCAGTTCGAATCCCACAGCCGACAGTTCCCAATTTAAATTTACCCCTGTGGTTCCCCCTCCACTAACAACGTTGAAGGCTTTGACTTGACGGCTGGTAACCGCACTTCATACTCAAAAATATATCACCTACAGAGATCTGCGCAAGCAGAGTGCCACACCCATAATGGGTAAAAGGCGTGATGATATATTTATTTATTTAACAACAGTCACTTAATACGAAGATTTAAGACTAAATCTTTAAAGTTACTGCTGTAACATGACTGTGGTTAACTAAAATCAGAGCGTTATTGTTAAAAATAAAGAACTTGAAAATAATTTGTCTTTCATTAATAAAGCAAATTATAACTTTGTAAATCACGCAATAAAATCTCTAGAAAAGAAGGAAATGTAGTTTGAATCAGTAAAAATAATTAATGATTTCAAAATTACCGGGACACATTGGCCAAACTGTAAAATTAAAATCAGATAATGTACATTTTAAAAATTAAGGCTTTTTGGTATGAAAATATAATAAGCATTTTACCTACTTAGAGGAGAAAATGTTTCCGGTATAGATATGATTTTAGTGATTACTGCTAAATTTTAAAATGCCCCGATAACTTGTGTAGATGTGACAAGCAGCTTCGTCATCTTTTAAAACATTTTGAATGACAGAAGGCAGACTTTTACCATTGCACACTTAAAGCAACGATTAATTTATTTATTGTATTATTTTTCATGTTTTTTATACTTAAAAAAAAAATGGTCACAGAATACACAAACACAGATTTCAATTGGCAGATAGTAATATTGAAATAAACAAATCGGTATTGTGAACAAATAAGAATATCCTGAATATCACGTTACCTAGCAAACAGATTAATTTCTCTAAAAAAATCACGATAGAATAAAAATTGATAAAAATCTTTAATAAAATAATATATCTGTCGGACGTTAAAGGTTAAATGCACCACGGGCGTTAAACGCACAATAATGCCTTCGGTAAACGTACACACCTCGGGCAAGTGGCCCCCGCAGCACACTGTTGACCTCAAGAATTATTTTCAACGGTAGTTACACAATAGCTTTTTATTTTGCCGTATAAATTTCTATTTCTACGACCACTGAGAAATTTGCTCATTGTATGTTTGTTGTTGTAAAGCGGGATTTATAATGAAGTAAAGTAAGAAGTATAGCTTGTACAAATTTGCGTGGCGATTGAATTGACTTGCTAATGGGATAAGCCAGCCCTAGCCAGCGGGGTGCAAGTTTGTCTGATGTTCAGGAGTGGATTATTATAATTTTGGGCTTAGATGCTTCAAATCTCCGAAATTTTTAATACGATTATCTTTTCAATAGTTTCCCTGAAAACTGTTAAGTAAGATAATTTTATACATATATACCCTTCAGAAAACGACATTTAAAATTCATTAGTTCAGCAGCACTGTAACAGTGAACACAATGTCGCAAGTTGAATACGAAGATTTTGAAGAAATTACCACGGTCGCGAATCCAACACAAAAACATTTATCAAACGACGCAAAAGAAATAGTTCTGAATGTGTTTAACTTTCTACAAAGTGATAATTTCGAAAATGCGCCAATATCAAAAACTGCTGAAATGACTCAAGTGCCATATACTACAGTAAGAAGAATAATAAAATAAGGTGTACCGGGTAAAAAACAAAGAAGTGATGCTGGAAAATCGAGAATTTTGAATGATTTTCAAAAAGATGTTATTCGTCGGAAAATATATTTGCTTTACAATGAAAATATATATCCTTCACTAAGATTATTGCATCAAAAATTAAAAGATAATTATATTGATATTACTTGTGCAGTTAGTAGTCTTCGCAGTGTTCTCCTGAGCATGAAATTCAAGTTTAAAAAAATTGATAAACGTCAAGTTTTGCTGGAAAGTAGAAGAATATGTCAATGGCGGCATCAATACTTGACAGATTTAAAAAAGTTTCGTGAGGAGAAACGCCCAATTATATACCTAGATGAAACATGGTATGATACACACGACACTAAATCTAAAAGTTGGACTGATGGTAGTGAGAATTGTGTTGCGAATATTCCAGTTTCACGGGGTAAACGGATAATTATTCTTCACGCGGGGAGTGAGCAAGGATGGGTGAATGGTGCTGAATTATTGTCGGGCCACAACATGGGAAACGCTTGTTTGGATTACCAGGATAATATGACGTCTAATATTTTTGAGGAGTGGTTTGGCGGTCAATTATTACCAAATATTCCAGCAAATAGTGTAATAGTTATGGATAACGCTAGTTACCATTCCAGGCAATTATTAAAAATACCCACTAAATCTAGTAATAAAACAGAAATTAAAGAATATTTGTATCATCATGATATATTTTTTGAAGAATCGTACAGTAAAAGTGAATTATTGGAAGTAGCACAAACAAAACTTGTTAAAAGAATGTACGTGTGCGATACAATGGCACAAAAATTTGGTCATACTGTATTAAAACTGCCTCCGTATTACTGTATATTAAATCCTATAGAACTAATTTGGGGACAATTAAAAACAAGTATTAGACGAAAAAATGTTACACCAACCGTGTGCGCTAATGTTGTGGAATTAATTAAAAGTGAAATAAATAATATTAGTGACTTAAATTGGGCTAGTAGTGTTCGGCATGTGATAGACATAGAAAACAGTTACTTAAATTTCAATAATATTATTGATGAATTTATTATAAATGTTGGACAGTCAAGTGACGACACTGATGATGATATTGTTATCGATTAATCACCTAAGTAGAACAACATAGATGTAAAATAAAACATAAGTTTTTTTATCAATATGTTTATATTTTACTGAACGACAATGACAATACTGTATTCATATTTAATTTTATTAAAATTTTTCTTATTTTGATATTACTTGTGTCTGTTTGTGTAAAACTCCTTTGAAAATATTATCTAGTACAACCCTGTAAAGTAGTTTCTTTAATCCTCTTATGGAATACCTGCTGAAAAACACTAATGGAATCAATGGCCACGCAAATTTGTACAAGCTATAACGCAAGATGCAACGCAGGCGGTGACGCAGAAGTAAAGGAAGAAATTTTGGTAGGCTTCATAATGAAGTATCCATGGCTGCTTACAGCCAATCACAGTGCTAGTGCGTGTTGCTTCTTCAGCTGTTTGAATTTGACGTTTGTACTGTACAGAGAGAGCACTTGCTAGTCGAATGTAGAACAGAATCGTTTTTTAAGTGGAATGCTAAAGTTGAGGATGGTAACAATAATGTACCCTTCAAATGGTAGGGCTGAACAGACCACGAAAGAGGCATGAAAAATTCCCAATTCCAACTTTCTGGGAATTTATGAATTTGCAGATGTTCGCACAGACGGTAATTAACAGCTTAGGCGGCAGTCTGCCTGGCATTAAATGCATACAAAGGCAATAAACTGATCATACAGAAATGAAATCTTTTAAGCGCCTTTACAAATACTTGAAAATTAACTAAATTGTTAATAGCGCAAACTGCAAATCAGAAAAAATAAAATGAATACAAGTTGTGGTTTGAAATTAGTTCCGAGAAAACAAATAAACATGTCGGTAATATAGCTTTCTGCATTGTAGTTTGAAATAGTGCATCCGGATTGGCCAGAGGTAGAAAAGTAACGCAAGAAGTTGGGAGTTGGTCAACTATTACGTTGCTTTGCTTCTGCGTCTCTGCGTTGCGTTTTGTTATAAAGCAGTAAGTGCAGTCCCGGGGTGTACGGGCAAAACCCGAATACGCAAAAACAGAATGAAATGTAACCGAATACGCATGCACAGAATATGCAAAAACCGAAAGGTTACAGAATGGCACGAAATATTCAAAAACAGAATATGCATTTCCCGATAAAGTGGGCGCGGCTCTTTGGTTGGTCTACTTTAAACATTCACTAATAGTATTTTAAAATTTGATTCAGTCACCGTTGTTATACGTTTTATTCACATCAATTCAAAATACTGTTCAATATAAAAAAAAGTGCTGTAAAATATTAAAGAAATTGTGACAAAAGTAAAAGAACCTCTTTTGTTGATAAAATCAAAAGTTTTATATAAATCAACAATATCAAAATGGTTTTTCTAATGAATTATTTATTATTGTTAATATTTGTAACATAATAAAAATTGCATTTTGATTCGACTTTCTTACTTTGAATATCTAAAAAGTAATTATCCGAAAAATTGGATGTTTTCGAATGCTATATATTACAATAAATTCTATTCAATTTTACAATTGATACATTCTTAAATAATTATATAATTGGTATATAGATTTTTTACAAAAATCAGAAAAATGTATGTTTACGTAAAATCAGCTATTTATTATGACATGGTATGTTGACAAGCACGAAGTTATAGATCCCCACACTAATAGTGACAACTATATATCTAAAAACAATGAGACATTATTCATTTATATATTTGACGATAAATCTGACTAACTAAACTACTAAATTAAATGTTTTTCTAATTTGATAGCACGTAAATGTGCTCAATGGTTTTTACATACTGTTTACTAAATTATAAAACTAATTATTGGTTTTATTTAATTTAGCTGTCAATTTGACAATTAAAATCGTACGTCTGTGATTTTATCTAGCGGTAATTGCCTAAAGTAAACCAACCAAAGAACCACGCCCACTTTTTCGGGAAATGCATATTCTGTTTTTGAATATTTCGTGCCATTCTGTAACCTTTCGGTTTTTGCATATTCTGTGCATGCGTATTCGGTTACATTTCATTCTGTTTTTGCGTATTCGTGTTTTGAAGACATTCCCGCAGTCCCGTATATTAATCTTTTGCGTTACTTTACTTCAACCGCGTTGCTTCTTGCGTTACTTCATTATAAATCCCGCTTTAGGGATATGAGGTACATTGCAAGCATCGTGCGAAATGAATATGTTTTGTGAGTATTTCAATACAGGTCAGTTTATTTAAGTGCAGGTGCCATTGCTAAGACACTTATTTAGAATTGTCAAATATTGGAATGGTGAAAGCGGGACAAATTTATTATTAAAATAAATTAATTTTGAAATAATATTGTGGTCGTAGAAAAAGTATAGTGTACAACTCGAATGAAATGTCCATTCCATACTCGTATGATTTGCAGCATTTGCCTTCGGCTCATGCTACAAACTTTCATATTCGTAGGAAATGAGTACCATTCCATGCTCGTTGTACAATATACTATTTTGTCAAAAAACATTGTTACCTAGCAATTTGAAAAGAAAACGGTTTTAATAAAATCACGACACCGTAGGAGGACTGATTTTATTTTTTAAACAGTTTTCAAGTCAAATTGCTCTCAGATGACAAGGTTGAGTTATCAAACTGAAATTTATCCGAAGAAAATAAAATGCTCGAGTGTAATTCGGCGAGGTAATTTATCGATATTTTATTTGTAGAAGGTACATTTAAAAGTGCAACTGGCGAAAATTATTATATATCATATTTTTTGATATATATTCTTCACAAATGACATTAATGTAGTTTGTATTTTGATCTGGATTTTAGGAGAAAGGTAAATAATGTTTTATCACTTGCAAAAAAATACTTACCTATTTATCCGCTGTCAAAACGATAACATTGTTTTTTCTTTATAGCTTACTTTACTTTGGAATTAACTTATCCTTATAACACCATTGATACGTTAATTACTGTTTCTTCACTTATGTCTTCTGTCAGATTGGCGATTTATTTGTCAATTTTGCATCCATGTTGTTGTTTTATTTGTCAATCTTCTGTTCATATAGGCCATTTATCTGTCGATCTTTTGTTTGTCGGACTTCTGATAACGGCAGCCATTTGTATGCCGTTTTTCAGCCCAAGTCGCACTTTTAATTGTGGGCTGTTCGTACACGTCGACATTCCATCCCCTTTAGTATTTTTCCCGGTCGACTTGTTAATCTCGTTGACTTTTGTTCGTCTCTTTTATGTTCAGATCAGTATTTCAGATTTAATATGTCGGCTTCTTGTATGTACATACATATGAGTTTAACACGGAATTTTAGAATAATTTTTTAATTAGATCTATACTTTTTTATGAAGATAGTACTACTATGATCATATGCTGCTTAATGAAGTGGACGACTTGTGAATGAGTGAACACAAACAACCATGTTCTTCAGTGGGATTCGATTCCACGAACCCTAGCGTGCTAAGCTACTACACCACCGAGATCGTCAATTTATACTTTTTAAACACTTATTAGGTAATGATACAATAATCCTAGCATTGTAAAAATATTCCGCTTCATTGTGAACTCATGCCTCAGTAGTGATAATTGTACAATATTAACCTTACTGCCAATTAAAATGTAAACAAAAGAATATCTTACCAACAAAATAGTATCATCTTCATCGTTGGTAAAGACCTTGTCACCCAACTGAAGATTTCTGCTCGTGATAACAGCTCTCATCAAAAACACATGCGACGCGGAAACGTTAAAATTATAATATCATTTTCAAAATATTTAAGGCGTACAAAATTGTTTATGACTAATACTCATATTTGTGAGAACAACATAAAAAACAAAAGACGAATTTGATAGCACTTAAAAAAACTAATATGTATTGTATTAAGGTTCCGGAAAAAACGAAACGTATAATTTTTCAGTTGGTGTATAATTACTAAACATTTGAAGGCGGAATTAAAATACATGCTAATTAAACTAATTAACTATTTTATTTTTTAATTATATTTGTTGCAGTTCTTCTCATCATCTCTCTTTCTTTTTATAAGCGATGCATTATAAATTTGATTTTAGGACATTTTTACTTTCTTGCACGCATAAGATACTATAGCAATCATAACTAGAATCGATAATGAGATTTTCGCAGGAATGAATATTTTGAGAACACATGAATTCGTTCTAATATACAAGACAATATATACAATTTACTTCGAAAATGAAACCAGCTGCAAAAAATTTTATTAATGATAAATGATAGTAATATTTCGAAGTTAGAATTAAAAAATATTTTTTCCAATTAGAACCTATAAGCTTCAAATTTTGAGAAAACTTAATTATGTTGTATAACATATTTCAAAAATAACATTCAATAAAAAATCCATTGAGTTAAGTGTCTTGGAGAGGAGACTCGAAATCAAATGCCAAAAATTAATTTTGTGCAGAGTCAAAGGATTCGATAGTTAGTTTTCTACAGATAAGAAAGTTTTGGTGACCCTAAAATACAAATTACTTTTTTCATGATTATGTTTGAGTTTGTGTGTCCGTGGAGTAAGTCATAAACGTAAAAAGATGCGGTAACAAAATTTTATAACTGCAAATTACATGATTATTTATAGTATATTCCGAAATCAAACCGGTGAGAGGTTACGGTTTTACCACTTCTTGGGTAAAGAAACTCATTATGTCAATGTTTGATTTGACATATTTATTGTAAAATGAAGACATGGTATCCTTCTATATAAATATATAACATTACGCTGTATCCTATTTAGTGGGGTAGCACGAACCCAGAAACACAGTCAACCAACAATCAATCTACTCCAAACATTCCTATCCTGACACACCACTTTTGTCTCGTCCACATTCATAGTGCGATTCTTACATGCTCGTTTATTCTTCACACTCGGAATCATTCGTTCACGCAACAAACCATCAATCATACCCAACCAGTTATTCCTCGGACGCCCTCGCAATCGTTCATCTTTAATCTCACCCACATACAGGGTGGGGCGTTTTAAGTTGCGTTCAGGAATATCTCGGAAACGAAGCATCGGATGAAAAATCCAAAAAACACGACTAAAATATTTTCGAGGGGGACATCCCATGACACCAAATTCAACCCCCCCGCCTGGCCCGGGGGGGTGGGTGGGGGCGAAAATTTTGATGTCACTGAATTCCGTTTTTCACGTAGAATGCGAATCTGCAAAAAAAATTTGGGATTCCCATTTAAGATTTCAAACTTACCTTCGCCCCACCCCACCAGGATTGGGGCGGGGGGGGGGGAGGTTGAATTTGGTGTCATGGGATGTCCCCCTCGAAAATATTTTAGTCGTGTTTTTTGGATTTTTCATCCGATGCTTCGTTTCCGAGATATTCCTGAACGCAACTTAAAATGGCCCACCCTGTATATTAGTTTCACTAACCTTTCATACGACATCAACCTATCCAAACCGCCTCAACTGACTCACTCCCGTTTTTTTAATAACATTCTTCTCAACATCACACTGACCATACACCAATGTATTCCGTATACGATCACGTCTCGTATACCCACACACTCCTCTCAAATATCTCATTTCTACAGCAGTTATACGTCGTTCATGCTTCTTCATGAACACCCAACATTCAGAACCATACATCATGGTAGGCACTAACACATCATTATAAGCACTCAATCGAGCATCTCTAGTTACATTCACGTTTCGATCAAATGTACCCAGAGCACCCAATACCTTGCACCCTGCAGATACCCGCCTTTAAATTTCCCGTTCAATACGGCCAACCCTCTAAGACGTACTACCCAGATATACAAATTCATTCACTTATTCCAGTTCACTGAAACATTACAACCAGTCACCAAATCAATCTTTTCAAATACCAACAATTTACATTTATTAACATTCAATAACAGATTTAAACCTTTCTCCACTTAATTTATGCTCACAATCATTCATCTCAATTGCTCCTCAGTTTCACCCGACACAACAACATCATCCGCATAAGCTAACGCAGGTACTATACGTCCACCAATACGTACACCATTCGTTCCATTCAATGCCTTTCGTAACAACACATCCATATATAAATTAAACAACCAAGGAGACATTCCACAACCCTGTTTCACACCAACATCTACATGAAACCAATCACTCACTTCCTTCATAAAACGCTCGAATCGCTCCCAACAAGTAACCATGCACACCGTACTCTAAAAGTACATCCCACATAGTCTCTCGAAGAACACTGTCATACGCTTTCTTTAAATCGAGAAAGGCACAGAACACCTTTTTGTTCTTATCAAGTGACTTCTCAATAATTATTCGAAGAAAAAACAATTGATCTACACAATCTCTCTCAGGCAAAAAACCTCCTTGCATATCACTTAACTTCGAAATTGTTAAGATTCGCACCTTATGAATTAAGATTTTACCATATAACTTCCCCACCACACTCAATAACCTTATCGCTCGAAAATTTGTACTTTCACTCAAACTGCCTTTTCTTTTAAATAAAGGGCAAATAAATAACAGCGCGTTTCCAGTCATCAGGAGCCACGCACCGTTTCAAACTAAATCTGAACTAATAAACTAACCAATCAAATAATCTTTCACCACCATATTTCAACATTTCATTTGTTATTCCATCCAAACCGAGAGCCTTACCATTCTTTAGACGCATCAATGCAAAGATGACATCACCTACATCTATATCCCATTTAACGTATCTAGCATTTCTTACATTTCCTCCTCTAGTATTTTCTCCATTTACAACACTATACAATTCCATAAATTCCCCCACCATTTATTCCTAACATTTGACTCATTCTACAACAACTCACCATTCGCAGTCTTAATTGCTTTCACTGCTCTTATACTCCCACCTCTCAATCTCTTTGTAGTCTGCCAGAACATTCTCTTATTCATACTATAATCATTCGTTAATCTTTCACTCATCAATTTATCGAAACGTGCCTTACTTTCTCTAACGACTCTCTTAACATATTTATTCTTCCTTTTGTATTCCATCAGGCATTCATCAAGTTCCTGGTACATTCTTCATATTCAACAATTTCAAATACGCCCTCTTTGTCTCCTCAATCGCTTCTTTCACTTCTTCATTCCACCATGCGTTCCTCGAACGGCAGCCTAATTTACATTCACCTCAAATTTCTTTCACACATTGAAGGACAGTGCACTAAATTTCACCCAAATATCATTTATGCAACAATCAAAATTAGGCCCACATTCAGGCAAAGACTCGTTAAATTTCTCTATAAATAACCCTCGAACATCCTCATTCTGCAAGACATTGAATTTCACACGAAACAAGCTCCAAGAACCTTTTGCCCTCATTCTTCAACACTTATCTAGGCGTATACGCGACGCAACCAAATAATGATCATTTTCACACGCGTATCTACCACCAAACTCCGTAAGCGCTCATCATACAAAACAAAATCAATCACACTGCGCCTATTCGTACTTACATTCTCCCACGTATATATATATATATATATATATATATATATATATATATATATATATATATATATATATATATATATATATATATATGAGCTAACTTATGCTTAAAAATGGAATTGAAAATGAAATGGTTCCGCTCCATACAAAAAGAGACTATTTTCCTACCATTATCATTCATTCTTGAATCACCAAATTTACCTAACACGCTAGCAGACACACTACTCTTTACACCCACCCAACCATTCAAATCACCACAAACAATTACTTTCTTGCCAGGGTCACACGCATCAATAACGCTATCTAACAAATTCCAAAAGTGATCCTTTGCAAGATCACTTTCAGATTCAGTTGGGCCATAAACGGACACAACGAAGTTTCTATGAAAGCCTACCTTTAATTTGCACCATAAAATTCATTCTAAAATACAAGTATAATTTCTAATACATACTTTCATTCGTTCTCTTACAACCATACATACACCATGTATCGCTCTACTATTCGCATACACACCCGACCAAAACAAAACATTCCATCCACCCCTTCCTCGCCACAACCTTTCTGCATCGTTTCACTCACACATAAGACATCCAAATTATAAGCACGCATTTCAGACATCAATTCATTTTTCTTTCCATTTATACCTCTGACATTCGATGTAGCACACTTACAAAAAAAAAAAAAGAGAACGAGTTATCTCGGTATACTTTTAACGAGTTTGTTTTAACCGGTTATAGTAATGCTGAGGGAGACGATGATGATGAGTTTGATTTCAACAATGATTGTTGACGTTATCTTGTTTGACAGATGTTTACAGATGTGCGCGTTTCCCGTGGTATGCAAAAAATACCACAAATTTCAGGAACCGCACTCCGAAATTTTACCGGTAACCTGAAAATTTTACCACGGTAACCGTGGTTTGTTTTCGGAATAGTGATTATTTTATATATATTGAAGGTTATCGCTGTCAAATTTGGTTGCCCTGTATTTGTTAAATGTTTGCTATACATTTGTTGACGGTTACTACGCGTTTGTAGAGCGGTTGCTATGTAAAATAATTTTATAGCCTAGGCATAAAAGTGACCCTTTACAGACTGTTCGCAGTCCGTAAAATGTCACCTTTAATGTCAATCTACAAAAAAGGTATTATTTGAAGTTTTCTTGTATCAATTTAAAATTTTAAGTAAAACTAAGTATTTTGGCCAAGTGTAATTATGAAACGCAGATTCTTATGTACGAGAAAATCTTGTGGTGTCCACACCAGACTATTAAAATTAATAAATTGTATCTAATTTAGTAAATAAATTAAACATGACGCACTAAAAATGCATGGTATCTATTTCATAAATTTGTCGATTCTTTAAATAGAGAGCCAAGGCTATTTACATTGCATTTAATAAAGTAAACCATTTCTCTAATACTATATTCATTATCTTATTTTGGGCAAAGACATATAACTTAATATACAAATTAAATGTAGCAACTAAATATGTGTAAATGATGTGTGTATCCTCACCTAAGCACTTCATGTCACAATGAGTAAATTTATACCGGGTTCGTATAAGCTGGCTCCAATACAATTGCTCGCTGTAAATAAGCGCAGTTCTATGTAGGAGGAGACAACATACGTGTGCAGAATACACGTGTTACCTATCAACTAGCAGAACCAGATGCTCTCAAATCGCAAGCTAATAAATAAGTACACAAGACTAGTGTAATTATTATTAAAAGGTAAGAAATGTTTCTAGCAGATTTATAAGCGCAATTTTTTCAAAATGCAATATTTTTATTTACGAAATATATGTGCAGGCTGTAACATGAAATGCGGTCTATAGGCATTTAATACTGGAAAACAATTTTTTCGTGCGTATATTTGACAACAATGAAACAAGTAAATGTTTTAAAACTGAAAATTGTGCATTTAAATCAGTAAATAAAATTAATTTACTATGAGTTGTAGCTGCAGAATTTAAATATTAAAATTTGTAAAATTTCCATTTAATAGTGTTCGTCATAGAATAAAACAAAAATAACAAAAAAATGTATGTTATTTCTTGGTAAATATTTTGATATTATTGAGCGCGTTGCCGAACCACTATTTCAGTTCCAAAATGAGGCAATTTTCTACGTAGTTTTCTTGTAAGTGTGTTTCTTAAATTAAACTATATTGTGCATAAGTAATCTTCAACATATACAATATGCCTTGAATATAATATGGAGTAATAACTGTTTGCTAATTAGTCATAATTAACTTCTATATTACTTTAATTTATACTTCAAGACATAAAAGGCATAAAAAATTATATATATTTACTTTTTAATATAAAATTTGGTAAATTTACTTTAGTTTTCGGAAAAAATGCGTAATTTTATTTTTCATATTCTTCGTGTGTTCCACAGAATTAAGCACATAGTGGTAAATTTCATTAAAATATTGGCATCACTTATTACTGTTAGATAGCATTCAGAAAATTCAAGTATCGCCTGTATTCAGACATGCGGGTGTTACGAGTACTAGCGTTTGTCTACGCGCCTTATATATATATATATATATATATATATATATATATATATATATATATTTATATATATATATATATATATATATAGTCAAATACCCCTTTACCGTTAGGTGTAGGGTTATCCTTGGATTTGTAAAATTTCATATTAAATTTCTGCAGTTGCAGTCCATAGTAAATACTGTTTACGGATATAATTTTAAGCTTTACACCATATATTTAGTGTATATTGGTCTAAAATAATTTAGAAGGCAATGTGTATTTTCCCATGTTAAACGCTTATGGCCAGAATTTTGTGTTATAGCCTGTACTTATATCACATCTATATGCATCGTGAATCATGATACCGTTTATCTATTCCTAAATATGTCAAACGGAATTAATTGAAGTTGGAAAATTAATATTACTTGTAAAAATGCATAGTGAAATCTGTGAAATCAGAGTGCCACATCCAAAATTGATAGATGGCTTGATGATATGTTTATTTATTTAATATTACATCAAACTTTATACATATTTGTAAGTTAATTTACGAAACTACAGTCGTTTTAGTACCAAAACATCGTAATTCAAAAGCACATAAACGTATGTTTGTGTGAGTATGTTATGATAAAGTTTAGTAACCCAACAGAGCACCCTGGGTTCGTACAACAACTACGGCAGCCAGCAGCATCAGAACCAAGTGCTCGGGTCTACCGTCTGCCGGAAATGACGAAACTTGGCGGCTTTGTCCGCTGAACTCTGCCGGACTTGCCACCTGTGCTCACCTCGCGCGACGACCAGCGAGAGAGAGAGAGACACACAATCTGTTGCCCGCTGTCCGAGCTGTGAAGCCGGAGCTGCTGTCAGTAGCGTACTAAAACCGTATCTTATGATACAACAATGCAACATATTGACAAATTGTTGCTAATGTCAACGGATGTTTATAAAGCAAGACGCACATTAAAGAAACTAGAAACGTTAAATATGAAACAAAAAATAAAATAAAATAAGAATTTTTTTATGTAGTGCGATCACTGATTTCTATATAACACTAGATTGGGCATGAGCCGCTACAATGCGTTTCTAATTGAACGCCGACCATGATGGTCAAAATTGAGGTTTGGTGATACTTCAATATTTAAAAATCTATCTCTCTTGTCTATGGGTATGACCATACTTCATGGTATGACCTAAAGAGAGGTTGTGGCGAGCGCAGTATAGAGAGAGTGAAGGCAGATATACAGATTACGCACTTTACTTTACAAAAGTGTCATAAATTGGGAACGCTCTCAGACGGCAGAATGTGGCCTATGCCCAGTCTAGTGTTATATAGAAATCAGTGAGTACGATAAACAAACCACAGATACAAAATTTAAATTCATTTCTGTGACTACCTTCCACCTGCGATTAATGAAATTGAATACTCTGAAATCATTCTGAACTGAGACAAGAATTAGCACAGGATACACCTTATGAAACTTTGAATTTGCTTTATTGTGATAAGTCGCATCTGATATATTTTCAATAAAATGTTTTAAACAAAAATGGCGTGCTTCTATTGTGTACCTAAAATTAAATTAAACTGTTAATTACAGAATATAAACTTAAAATAGTTAAACATGTAGATTTCCTTGGCCATTTTTAATATTTTACACGTTGCAAGCAATGTAGATAGTTAACAAAGATATGTGCAACAGGCCCAAAGTTTTTGGTTTTCAGTAAATTATGGCTTGAAGGATCGCTAACAGTATTATGCCTTTTTGTACTACACTATTCAGTTGAGTTGTCGGAGTTCCGGGCAATTTGGATGACACTAGTGATAAATTATTACTTCTTGAACACAAATAAGACTCTCTATATTTATGAATACGACTTTTTTATTATAACTTTTGTATTTTTGTTTACTAACTACATTGACAGTTATTTATCTTTTTTTTATTCAATTATTTATACTAACTTGATCTGATGTCTCATTTAATTTTATTCAACACTTCCTCCAAATTAAATAAGACATTTAATTAGTAATACCAATTTTATTACGTATTTCTGTAAAACGCTGACGCTCTAGTGGTTTCGTTAAACCATCTGCCAGTTGATTTGTACTGTCCACATGTTCCAAATGGATTTTATTTGACAACAGCATATCACGGATATAAAAATACTTTACTGCTATATGCTTCGTTCTATTGTGAAAGGCAGGATTTTTCGCCAGTTTTATAGCACTTGCACTATCAGAATAAAGTGTTGGTATATCTGATGACATCCCAAGTTCCACTAATAATCTATTGAGCCACACAAGCTCACGTGCACCTGCGTTCGCTGCAATCAGCTCTGCTTCAGTTGTTGATTGAGCGACGACGTCTTGCAAACGACTTTTCCATGTTACAGCTCCTCCAGATACGATGGCAACGACTCCTGTTGTTGATCTTCTGCTTTCGTTGTCTCCTGCGTAATCTGCATCGCTATATACATCAAGTCTATCTCCATCTTTCTTGTAAAGAATTCCATAATTAGCCGTTCCGCGTAGATACTTCAGTATACGTAAAATCTCATTCCAATTTGCATTCGTAGGCTTCTCCATGTGTCGAGCAATGCGTCCTACCGCAAAAGCAATGTCAGGTCGTGTTCCCACCATTAAATACATAAGGCGACCAATGGCTCTTCGATAAAGACTATTATCAACTGTATCTTCTGTTCCACTTTCGGCTCGTTGGCAAGGTGTATGAACTGGATTTGCTTCAGACATTCTAAATTCTTCCAAAATTTTCTTTGCGTATGATGTTTGATTTACGAAAATTGAACCATCATCACGTTGTACAATTTGCATACCTAGATAATTATCTAAAGTTCCAGTTGTAATTTTAAATTCCTTTTTCAAATTTTGCAAGAACTTTTCAATTTCTTCTTTATTAGTAGCGATGACAAGCCCATCGTCTACATAAATTGCTACACATAATAGGTTATTGCCATTTCGACGATAAAATAGACAAGGATCGGCAGAACTTATCTTCATTCCAGTCTTTTTCATGAATGTTTGAAAACGAGCATTCCAGCACCTTGGAGCCTGTTTTAATCCATACAAACTACGACGCAGCTTGCATACACGTCCGGTTCCATCGTTAAAACCTTCTGGTTGCTCCATATAGGTTTCATCTTGTAAATCACCGTATAGGAATGCCGTCTTCACGTCAAACTGGCACATTGACATATTTTTCTTTGCTGCAGTAGCCAATAATATGCGTATAGTATCGAATCGTGCTACAGGACTAAAAGTTTCTTCGAAATCGATACCTTCTTTTTGCGCGCATCCCTTTGCTACCAAACGGGCTTTAAACAATGAATTCCCATCATTATTTGATTTTATTTTCAGTACCCAACGATTCTGGAGTATTTTGACATTGTTCGGACGAGGAACTAAAACCCATGTACCATTTTCATCTTGTGATTGCATCTCTTCTTTCATTGCATTCAGCCACTGTCTTCTACATGGTGATTCTATTGCTTCTTCGTACGAGGCCGGAGTGTCATATGTATAGTGCGTATCTGCTATACACGCCCACTCACCACTTTTCATCCATTTAGGCCTTTCTTGATGACGAATACTTCGACGTACATTTTCTTCGTCTCTTCCTCCGGAACTTGACTGTTCCTTGTTTAATTCAGACAGTTCTTCTTCGACATTACTATCTTTATTTTCATTCAAAGTATATTCTTCATTTGGTTCAATGAATGATTTGTCTTTTAAATCATTGTCAACAGTTGTTTCAATTATAGTTACAGATTTGGACGTTGAACAAGTTTCTTCTGGTTTAAAGATAACATCATGGCTACATATGACTCGATGCTTTGACGGTACCCAAATACGCCCGCCATCTTTGTTATTTACATACCCAATAACATTACCAGCTAAACTCTTGTCGTCGAACTTCTTTCTTAATTGTTTTGGTACATGAACGTAACATTTTGTACCAAAGATTCTTAAATGTTCAAGATTTCTTAGCGTGGTATTATGCCAAACTTCGAATGGTGTTTTGTTTTCTATTGATGTTTTCGACGTACGATTTAACACATATACAGCAGTATTACATGCTTCTGCCCACAGTCCCCTTGGCAAGTCGCTTGAATTCAACATTGACCTTGCTGCTTCGACAATAGTCCGCATTTCTCGTTCAGCAGCACCATTTAGTTCGGGAGTATATGGCGGAGTTACTTCAAGTGTAATACCATGTTTCCTTACAATTTTCTTCACCACATTGTTTACAAATTCTCCACCACCGTCGCAACGGAGAAACTTTATCGTGTGACCAGCTGTCTTTGTTTCATTCAGGAACGTATCCAAACACTCAGACACCAGCGCTTTAGATTTAATTAAAAATATACGACGCCATTTACTGTATTCATCTTTAAATAAAACGAAATATTCAGCACCGCCTATCGACTTTGTATTCGGACCACAGACATCTGCATTGATTCTTTCGCCGACAATTTTAGAACGTTCTGACCGCTCTGATGCAAATGGCATACGATGTGACTTTCCTTTTGCACAACCTTCACAAAATTCGTCGTTATCTTCAAATTCAATACCCATGCGCTTTAATAAGGCTTTCGTTTGCACTTTATTTACATGAGCAAATCTTTCATGATATACTTGTAATGAATTTTTCTGCTTTGCGACATTTATCATCACTGATTTATTCGACTTGATGACATGCATATCCATAACATACTGTCCTCCAAGAAATGATGCTTTCGCACAAATTTGTCCACTTCTGTCATGAATCACTGCTTGATTGTTTTCAAATGTTATTTTATTGCCGTGTTTCGTCGCACTCTTCACAGAAAATAATTGATGACATATGTCTGGCGTATACCAAACATCGTAAAGTATAGCATCATTCGAAATACCATTATAATACATAGAAACTCGAACCCTTCCACTTCCATATGCTAAAATTTTCGAACCATTTGCTAGTTCTACATGTTGAGGCTCATTAAATGGTATATATGTTTCGAAATGTAATTTGTTGCGCGTCATATGAAACGATGCTCCACTATCGCATGTCCAACCATCAATATGGTTACCATCATTAATAAAATTCGCACAGGCTGAAAACGCACCTGTTTTTCGATTTTGTTCCACTCCATTGGATTTTATTTTTCGTGGTTGCGTACATTTAGATGCAGGATGTCCTCTTTGTTGACAGTTGTAACACTTCCATGGGAAATAATCTTTTTCATTACTCTTCGTACTTCTGGTATTTTCTGAATTTGACGTACCTTGACTTTTGTTACCAATTCCATTGGATAGTTTCTTCTTTCCGAAGGTACACCTTGTTTTTGCAGAAAATGCCCCATTTTCTCCAGGCATTGCTGATGATTTGGAACGAAGTTCAATCGTACACAATTTTTCAATCAATAAATTGACATTTTGCTGTTTTACTTCGATTGCTTCCCATACATTTCTAAATTCATTGTAATTTGGACCAAGTGTTGACATAATTCGACCAATTAATAATTTTTCTGACATTACTGATTCGTCATGTTTCTGTAATTCATTGTTGACATCGTGAAATAATGATTGCATCTTCGCAATGTGCATACTAATATCGTCAGATTCACTACGTTTGAAGGTGAAAAATTCTTCCATAAGCATATTCAAACGCTGTGCTGTACTACGTTCAAATCGTGAACATAAACGTTCCCAGATTTCTCTCGCTCTTGTTGATCCTAAAACAAGCTGAACATATTTTTTGCCCAACGCTCTCGCAATTATACTGGCCGCTTTAGAATTCTCAGCCTTATATTTTGCGAGTGCTGCTTCTCGATCTGTTTTTTGAGTTGCATCTTCATTAGTCGATATTACTGGTTCTTCATATTTTCCTAATACAAGATCGTCTAATCCTTCAGCTTCGAGCACTAGCAATACGTGCCATTTCCATTGTGGCCAATCTTCTTCATGTTCTAGCTTATCTATCTCATATTTATGCGTACTCATAATGAATATTTTCTTGAGTTTTACAAATTACAAGCACAAGTTGAACGTATCTGGGCCCATAACCTGATAAATTATTACTTCTTGAACACAAATAAGACTCTCTATATTTATGAATACGACTTTTTTATTATAACTTTTGTATTTTTGTTTACTAACTACATTGACAGTTATTTATCTTTTTTTTATTCAATTATTTATACTAACTTGATCTGATGTCTCATTTAATTTTATTCAACAACTAGTTCTAGTATCACTGAGTGAGTTCAAATATTCTTATACTCGTATAAATGTCAAATTATTCAAACCAATACAGTATAATAATAGTTATTTGTTTAATTAGATATCAAAATACCAGATTTACAGCAAAGGCTATGAATGCTGTCGAAGCTATAAATTTGTGTTTGTTGCCGAGTTGAATACATAATTTAATAGAGCTGTGAAATAAGAAGAAAAAAGGAATTAAAAATTTTAGTATTGCAAGAATATTTGTGAAATATAAGGAGAGGAGATGAAAATAAAAATAAATTGAAATACGACACTGACTATGCGAAAGAGCAGATGAAACAATAAAGCATTTTAAAAAAATGAAGAGAAGTTAGAAGAAAAGTGGAAAGGAGAATGAACTATTGGACGCACCGGCGAAGACTGGATGAACGATGTGTTCGAAAGAAGCTAAATCACATTGACTTGAAGCACTACGTAAATATTATGGTGGATGCTAAGCCTCAGGGAACAAAATAATAATAAAAAGACGTTTACACAATAAGATGGTGTACTTAGGTAAATTTGCATTTCAGTTGGGGACACTGGTTGATTTAATACAGGCTTTGAGATCAATAAGTCATGGTTAACTGTTATTCTTCGTTAATTTTCTGTTTATAATAGTTTTCTTTGATCCATGTTTCCCTGATTTTATGTTGTCAACTTGTATCCTTGACTACATATTTATTTGTTTATAATTTATATTTCACCTGAAGAAGGCAGCACTTTGCTGCCGAAACGTTGTGTTTTTAATAAAAAATATTACAGAACTTAAACCCAGTTATTGTTATTTACATTTTACTATTGTTCGGAATTTGTAATTGCGATTATTTCTCATTATAAAAATAAAGTGACTGTTGAGCTCTGGAATCACAAATAAGTTCATAAGTTTCCCTAAATTTATAATTTCTTTCAGAATATACAGTAGCGATATTTTCTTTTCATTTACAAGAACCATGGGTTTGTTTTAAAAACATTTCATTCGTTTTCGATTGTACAGATCGGTATCTATTTACATATCCCTAAACTTGCCCAATAATTTTTGCAACTACAGTTTGTATATTTTCATCTTAAAAACCTATATTTAAAATTGAACTATCTGCAAACCGCAAACCTAATTTTGGAACTATAATTATAGATTGTCAGAAAATATTACTCATTTTCCAAATTAAAATAAACCAGTTCTCACTTGTAATTAAAATATCAAGCTCGTCCATGAAAAGGTATGGCCTGAATGTCAAATATGTTATGTACGCCCCTGTCTACTGCTACTGAATAATTTCACTGACACCTAAATCTATTTACAAGGGTAAATCATAATGATGGACAGTAGTAAATGCACCAGGTTCACTGAGCACACACTTTTTATTAAGTGATATTCAATTTTTCACGGTATGGTTTGGTTAATTAGTTCTGCGAAGGATAAAATGTTAGCAAATACTAGATTTATTTCTATTTTCAATGATGACATGTGAATGAAATCTAGTTCATGTTTCTAATTCCCAATTTTTGGCAATGGAATTTATTAATTAATTCAGTTTTTGAAATTATTATCTTATACTTCCACAAATTAAGAAATATTTGTAATTTTTAACAATTTACACGACTGTTTGAATATTTTATTCCAATGTTCCACTGAACAACAAATAACATATTATCACGCATTGTGCAAGTTGTTGCCTACTACTTATATCTATTACTGCAATGCAGTGTAATTTATACAAAATGATTTAGTTTTACTGCCAATCTCGGTGGCGTAGTGGCTATGTTACTTGCCTAGCACGCCAGAGGTCGTGGGTTCGAATTCCACTGATGAGCATGGTCGTTTGTGTTGTTCTCATAAACTCATAATCATGAGGTGGCCTATGACCAAAGTAGTTAGTCCGCTTCTCATCTTCGTAATAAAAAAATTGTATTAAAATAAAATTAATACAACATAGTGTTATCATCAATTTTCATAGTCCACTTAGTATAGAAAAAGGCAAAAAGGAAATATTATTTAATTTTATTTTAATAATAATAAGTTTGCAAGTACTTTAAAACACACTGCAGAATAGTTATTTGTATCACTAGACCAGAAATTGCAGTTTTGCGATTGTGAGTTTATTTTGACAGGCCAAGCCGAAGCACTCGCAAAACAGTTTCTGGACGTTAAATTCACATTATTTCATTTGTGACATTAATTTAGTTGATATTCATTTATTGGTTGTGCACTGAAACTGAAAATTTAATTATGTATACTTCAGGGACTTCGGAAGTTATTTTTGACAGAGAGGCCGAACTTGGAAGAAATTTATTGGATAACATAATGTTAAAGCTTTAACTAGGCTAATTTTTTGGGAGTGTATTTGTACACAACAATAATGCACTTTTACTAATCTTGACCTAATATTCGATTAATAATTACAAAAATGAAATATTTCAAAAATAATATCTTTTTCTATCCATTTGTTCAGGATCCATAGGGGGGAGGATCCCCCTCTGATCTTGTACGGATGGAGCGGTCTGCTACCCCTGATCCCGACTTCCGACGCCCCTAATATACTTATATATTTGAGCACAGTTATCAATTTAACTCTAAACTAAAATTGATGGAAATAAAGCACTCAAACACTGACCAAACACACAAAATTGACAGCCAGTTGATACCAACCCCAATCTTACAATAGTCCCTAGTTTTTGCCAGCATAGGCCTGAAACCAAGCAGTTTCAAAACGATTTTGAGATATCTAAAACTAGTGTTTTTGGATGGTGGCATTTTGTCTACGATAATGGGTACTTATCTATCATCTATCTATTATCATGAGTCAAAGAGATGAAAATGCAGTATGTACCACAGGTACAAAGATTATTTGTTAGGTATTTAATCTCTATTGCTGGCTTGAAAAATCGGAGTCAGAAATAAAAAAAAAAAAAACTGATGTGTCCAGCACATAACCTCCCGCCCAATACTACTCTTAAACGGTACAAAATAGTATTTGATGATACAGAAACATACCTTCTTAATTGTTTATTATGTTTATATTTGAGAATTTTAATTTTCTTTTGTATATTTATTTAATTTTATGACAGCTTCACAATCACAATGACATGTGTCACATTTCGTAAAAAATTTAAAATTTTTAAATGTTTTCATGGTGTACTAGGAATGCAAAATTTGTAAAATCTAATTTCTTTATATTTTATTATCTCTAAATCTAATGAAAATTAATAAAATTAGTGTAATCAAAAAACATGTAAAATTAAATATTCTTCAACTTTCAAAATAACATAAATTGTTGAAAAGGAAATTTAACCGTGTTTTTCACGAAAAACTGTTAAGGGCTTCAAGCAAACTGCTACTTCCGGTTGACCAATTTTATCCAAAATCTAATCAGCTCTTCATTTAAATATAAGAAGCAATAATTCACAAAATTGTATTTTTTGGTATTATAGTATTTGAGTTATGCGAGACGAAAAAATTGCCACAGACTACACACACACACATATACATACATACATACATACATACATACATACATACATACATACATACATACAGACATCATCGCGAAAATAGTAAAATCGTATTGTAGGGACCCTAAAACGTGCTTATTCATTGAAAACTCACTACCCAATTTTTTTACCAATAACAATACCTCCCTTACCTAGAGGTAGGCGGGAGGTAAAAAATGGTTTAAGCGCTATACGATTATCTTATACGTACTTATCGTATATGTAAATAAAATACTAAACAACATCGAGAATATTCAGGGGAAATTAAGAAAAGCAGAAGTTTTATGTTTTACTTTAAAATTATTATAACATACATATAATGAAAATTGATATTCGAGATAATTTTATTTTTGGTTGGAAACATTAGTACGTACTTCGTTCATTATTTTTCTCAGAAATGACTAAATCCGGAAATAATGTTAATTAAAACATTAAAACTAAGAGGTATGTGACCGTCTAAGTGTAAATAATAATTTCAAATTTACCTTTCTCAATGAAAGTATCAAGTAACTCAAAATAAAAACTGTATTTAACTCCTTTTTAAGTCTACACAAAGGAAACAGTGGGAAAAAATAAACATTACATTAAACAAACATTAATAAAAATTAAAGTCCTCGTCCTCTCAAGATCATTAAACTGTCGGCGTAAACATAAAAACTCCAAATAAAAAACAATTAACCGAAACATCTTAGTCACAGCCCTATCTACAGATACAGCAAGTGTGCGACGAAATGAAGATCAGCGGCAATGGTAATTACCCGAGGGGGGCTAGGGGAGCAATTGGGTGCTACTGGCTCCCACCAGAAGCAAGGTTGTGATCACGAACAGCGAACAGGTGATACGCTTTATAAAATAGCCAGCGCACACACCGTAGCCTGCACACTTTTCTAGTTCGGTACGCAGACCACGGATCTGCACGCAGCGTGGTTCAGTGTTGTTGCGATTTGTGAGTGTATGGCTTCGTGATTCAGTTTGCTAACATGGGAACGATAAAGGTACGATCCTGTTGTTTTATTCAGTGACCCTAGCTTATTTTATGTTTATGAAAACAAACAATATTTGTAACAATGTATTTCAACAGTGTACGTATTTACACAAATTTTAGCTAATACACTCAAACATCACTTTTTCATTTTCACTTGCTACTAAACATTATTACAAGTTTCTATTTGATTTGCAATATAATTATATTCATTTTTGACGTTTCAATCTAATAATTTTATTATAACCATTTAATAACAATAATCTTTATTGACTATTGATTTAAAGAAAAATTTATGTCATTTTTAAATATTCCTTTACTAAATATAAACATACTACTAATGCTACTACAATTTTGTTTTCATTATAGATATGTTAAAATTTTAACATACTAATTAGAATTGTTTCATCAAAACTGAATAAAATATTATATAAACCATGCGAATTAACTTGTTGTAAGAATAATTATTAATTATGTTACATTATAAACGCAATTATTACATAATTTTACCATTTTAATCATTTATTGGCTACTTCATTATTATTATACAGGCTGTTTCAGTACTTCAAAATAAAAATTAACTATAAAACCAATCAAAATTTTGCAAAATTAGTTTATCGCTTTATTAATATTCTTTCTATAATAAGATAAATAACTTCGCGATAACGCATCAAAATGTGAATTATTTATTATTCTCAGCTCAATCCATATAGCCGCTTTTGAAATATTTTTCCATAAAATAATATCCCGGAGGCCAAGCGCCGCGGAACCTCTATCAATTAGGAGGCGCAGAATACAAAAATAGGAAAAAGATAATCATAAGACAACACAGAAATAAAAATAATCTGAATAATCTAAAAAGTGTATGAAGTTAACTCATAGTTTTCTATAAATCGAGTCTACCGCACCAACAAAATCGACAAAAAGTTTGTGGGATTTTTAATTTCATATTAACTTTTATATTACATTTTTTAGGGCTCTTAAAGGAGGCTCTCAGGTCTACGGCCCTGCCTGGGGCTCCTCCTTTACTAAGTTGTTTGTGACCCATGGCCACACTATACGCGCAAAAATTTATCATATACCACAGTTCGAAATAGAATTCCACATTCCGAAATAGGACGGCATCATAATATAATCATTTCAATTTATATTTATATAATGACAAACTAATTGATTGTCTGTAATGTTAAATTGAAAATGAAACTAGTTTAATTTCGATTATAATTTGTAAATAATAATATCTGTTAAATTTTACGTAAGGTTTAAGTTTAGATATAGGTATAATACCTACATGAATAATTTTTTTATGTCTCATTTCAATCAATATGATAATTTGGTATTGATAGTATTTTTAATAAAATAAACTTATATTAAATTTAAAAATTACAAATTTATTTTAATATTTTCCTATCATCGCTGGAATCTGGAAACAAAAAAAAAAATAGATAAATAATACAAAATAATGAGTTTGTGTATAAAATACAATTAATTTTAGTTGTTAATAAATAAAACAAATTAGTACATAATCACGCTATTTACTCATATTTGAGTATGGCACTCGTATACACCGCTTTAAACGAAGTAAGATTTAACACAGTTTGTATGCACCAAGATTTCGCAAAATCTGTGCATATTAGAATTTGTATCAAGGATCTCATTATTTTGATATACATATAGAACCTAAATTATATTCTTCATTGATATATTTATGGCAAAAAATGGGTATGATAAATATTTATAACACATTTATTTATTATAACGTATTTTTAAAAAAAATTACATTCGCATTATTATATATTTGTAATTATGAAGAATTCTATTTTATTATTATAATAAGTACATGTTAACACATGCTTTGAATAATTATGGGTTACGTGTTGAAAATTAAATTAAATACAGTCAAAAATTATAATTATATTCATAACCATGACGTGTTTCAACGTGGATGCTAAGCAAACAAAAAAAAAACTATTTTTGTTTTATGTTATGCTCTGGAATTACACCGGTTACATTGAAAATTAAAACAGCTTTTGGTCAAATGCAGTATTTTTATTTAAAAGTAGACGTTACTGTATTACATGTGCTCTCGTTTTATAAAATTTTGCAGATAAATAAGCAAAATGAAATACAGTTTGGAAACAAAACAGTAACAATGTTTTTTTTAATTAACGGTACGAGTGAATAGGTACGTTATTTTTTTTTTTTTTAATAGAACGCAATTTGAAGTTTTTAAAGTGAGATATTAGATTTTATCTAGAATGACAGCTTAAATTATTATAAATTGATTAACCTGTTGAGCCCCCAAAATATGTGGGATTAGTTCATTACTGCATTAACCACTTTACTCACAGATATAAACAGATTTATTGAAAGAAACACATAATGACAATAGACAAGTTAGAAATATATGACAGATCGATTACATTGAAACCTTCACCGCTGCCCTCTTATTTCTACTTCCTATCATAGACGTAGACGCCGTCAATCCCCACAACTTAAGTTTTTTTTTTTTATTTACGTTATTCAAATAATTTGAAACTTATTTGTTTTGACTCCGCAAGAGATATAAGAACAAAATAAAAAGATATACATATTTTTTTACTTAACTATGCAAATAAAATAATAAACAAAATATTTATTTAAAAATTTTAATGTTCTCATTAAATTATTATGGTTTAACTAGATGAAAAGTCCTGTGTGCACCACACGACTTTCTTATAATTTGTTTTTTTTTTTCTTCGAAGATGTGAATTGTGAATATATGTGGACATTACAAACGACCATGCTCAACAGTGGGATTCGAACCCACAATCTCTGGTGTACTAGACTAGTGACATAGCCACTACACCACCGAGATCGGCACACTTAATACATCTTTAACATAAATAAAAGATAATTTAGCTATTTGTTGTTCTATTAGCAACTATGACTATTCGAGTATAGACACCATTGAGAAAATTTAGGTTCACTTTTAAAAAACGTACCTATATAATATATACAAGTCTCAAAAAAAAGTATGATATATCGTGTTAGTGTAGAATTGGATAAATGAACTGATACTATATTTTCCCCGTTCAAAAACATTCAATTTTATGCTGAACTTAATTGTACTATGTATTATAAAAACAAATGACGTTCGCTCAAATGTAATGTTTTATGTTTTAGTACAACTCTCTTTTGTGGGACTCTACATCAAATTTGGCATGATTCCTCTAACTATTATATAGAACAATAATTGATGACCGTACAAAATAAATTACTTATACTCGTATAGGTGTTAGTTTATTTCACCTCCCTTAAATACTAAAACCAAATTCGGCAAGATACAAATAACTAGTATTAGAAAAAAACTGACCATCATACAAAATTTATTTTTGACATCTATGTTTACACCTGGTGTCCGTGTGTTCAATGACTTACGAACAAAAAAATATAGAGTAATGAAACTATATTTTTATAAGATTCCAGATAAAATGAACTTTGATTTTTGGAATTTTTTGCAAAAATGGAAGTGGATGTTTATTATACAAAACAACAAGAAACAAATTTGTCTTAAATCTTTTTAACTACTAAATTATACTCGTTTATTTGCTACCAATTTTAAGAAAACCCAAATTATATGTTTAGTAATGTATATTCTTTGTACATATCTAAATAATTGAAATGCTGATATTAATATATTATATGCAGAATGTCCCAGATTTATGCGGCCTAACTTTATCCATAGGTTAAACACCTAAAAATAAGGTGACAAGTTCATTTGAGCAAATGACCGTAAATGCTTTATTCTAGAGATATTCATGTTTTTCTTATTGAGCAGTGCTACTTTAAAAAACTTTATAATGAAATATCCAATATTATCGTATTCAGGTGTTACATAATTATTAAATTGAATTAATAAAAAATTATTTATTACCTAATTTCAAAACATAATTAAGTTTGCTTGCACTGATGTCTGGGAAAAAATGAAAAACTATTAATGAATTTCAAGAAATTTATTGTTTAAAATGAAACTATTTTTTTTATATAATATTTGTTCAAAATGTTCACCTGCAGCACGTAAACATGCTGCATGACATTGCTCGTGAGATATAGTTTAGCAAACTTCAATAATTTTTCTACGTAGTGAGTCTAAATTATTTATTGGTTCTTCGTGGACTTATTCTTTTATGGCACCTTAAAAAAATTTCTTTAAATTCATTGATAGTTTCTCATTTTTTCCTTGACATTAGTGCAAGCAAACTAAATTTTGTATTAAATTAGGTAATAACAAATTTATAATTAATTTAATTACTATGTTTCACCTCAATAAGATAATACTGGATATTTCGTTATGAAGTTGATTTTTTAAAGTAGCGCTACTCAATAAGAAAAACATGAATATCTCTGGAATAAAGCATCTACGGACATTTGCTCAAATGAACTTGTCACCCTAATTTTAGGTCTCTTTCTTAATTTTAAGTTAGGCCGTTTAAATCTGGGACACCTGTATATGTCGTCTCCGATTCAAATTGTTTTCTGTTATTTTAATCATTTATTAGAATCGGATAAAATAAAATTTAATTTCTGTTGAAAATTTATTTGTTAAGATTAACATTTAAGAAGTAACTCCTTGTATGGCTAACTTTATTTATATCCTGCATAAATTTTAATGCGTTCGATAAAATGAATTGCAAATATCCTGCCATCCGTGTGAAAGGTTTTGAAGGTTACATTAAAAGTTTTGCCAAAATAATCTGTCCTAAAATCTGAAAATTTTACCCATAAATTTTCTCATATAATATATAGCAAGAAAACATTCCGGAGTAAAGCAGAATTCGGATCCACGTTTCTTGGAAGCGCGTCGCAGACTGGGAGCGTGAGAACGGTACACATATATCACCATTAATACAAAGCAAATTCCGCCGACACGTTGCCTTTGCTCGGATCGAAATTCGAAGAGTTTCTGATGATTACTCGGTCCCTGCCAGAAACCAATTTATGTCATAAATTACACAAGTTTCTTGAACCAAAAAAGTGATTTCGAGTCGATGCGGAACTTCAAACATTTTTTATATTATTAAAAAAGCATTTTCACCCCGACTGTAAGTTTGCAATATAAAAGTTTTACAGTATTTCTAAATTAAAATAGGTTCTTCATAATATGAATATTGAAAATTTTCAGGAAGTAATAGAAATATTTTTTTATTATTATTAAGCGGTTATATGCCGCCTCGGAACCTCGTTTTCGGTGGTGTAACAACGGCACGCAATATTCGCAGGTATGCGTTTTCGCAAAGCGGTCACCCATCCGACTACTGACCGCGGATATCATTGCTTAACTTGCGTTATCTAGTGATCTGGCTTTAACGCTTTAACTTTTTGCACTGCATTTAAAAGTATTCTCTAGTAAACAAATATATTTTTTTTATTAAAAGAATTGTTACAGTATTATTTTAATTTGTTGTATTTAAAGTACAATATTTATGTATTTTCAAGTTTATAAGATGATTCCGCTTCATATAAAATATGCTAATGTAATTAATAAATTAATCATATTATTTTGGTTGCAAAATCAACTAGTGCCATTAATTTATTAGTTATATGAATAGCCGTTGAAATATATACATTTTACTTACATCTGCGAAAGCAGAGTGCCACACTCAAAATGTTTAAATGCCGTGATGATTTTATATATTATATTAACTTACTAATTATTTTACGAGTATAACAGTAGTACTTATATTAAATAAATGTGTTTATGCAATTTTTTATATTGAAGTAATTTTATAGGTATTTCTGATATTAAAAAAAAAAACTTGTCGAAAATAAAACATCGTATTTTCTTTCAATTATTCTCTTGGCGGCTTTTGCTAAATATTGAAATTCCAAATTGCTCCACAATTGAAATTTATAACTTTTAGTCGGTAAACGAAGTACCGTATTAGGAGACACCGCGATTCGCTACCATATCGCTAATAACATGATGAACATATTTACGTTTAAGTAATTCAAAGGCAGATGTTTACCTAATTAAGACTTTTCGACAATCCCTGAGCAAACCGTTATTGGTACGCCACTGGACTGTCTCTGATAGAACAATTTATTACTCTCATATTGTCAAATAGAATGTAGAAGCGATAAAAGATTCATAATTGTTAGAAATGAAATATCTTTTCCATGTGTAAAATATTTTACTTGTGATCAGTCTTTTTATTTTACTCGCTTGCGGATAGTTTACAAAATCTTTAATTTATTTTATAAGCAGAATCAATGTAATTTACAGACAATACACGCTTCAAAAAAGTAACTAACATCCCTGACGTCATTAACCGGTATATTTATATAGGTTTTAGAATAGAAATACACAAAATAAACTAGTCTTAAAAAAAAATTTGTTTTGTAACAAGTACGAGTAAAAATAAAAACGAATCAAATAACAAAAATATATCAAGCATGAAGCTATGAATGCCAAGTAAATATTTATCCTATAGGTAAACCACGTAAACATATAATATTGTAACCATTGTTATAAAAAAAGTAGATTTTTATTTCTTATTTGATAAATGTATTTTTTTGCACGATTAGACTTTTTATCATCTTACTTTGCCTGTTTGCAAAGCGGTCTGTTGTTATTAATTATATATGCATCACGAACGTTAAGGAATTACCGTTGCAAGACAAAACTGGAGACGTATCGTTCGCGAACAATTTGAACGGGTCACTTCAGTGAACGAAATGAGCCGTATCACTTTTTTGTTCTCGAACGGGTCACTCGTGTTGTATTATATAGTTATTAGACTTTTTCGGTTCGCATCGTAAAATTTATAAAAATATACTTTACTAGTATGCTCATAGAATTAGAATGTAGTCTCGAACGAAATTTACTTCTTGAACAATAGAGATGTAAATTGGCGAACAAAAGGAATTCTGTTTGGTTTATTATTATTGTTTTGCGTTTTGTCAAAAAATATGCATTTACTTGCTATACAGCTTAAAAGGTGAAATAGTAATTTTACAACATTTTATTGCTCAACACAAAGCATAATTCTATCGAACCGAAGTCTTTAATAGACTTACAATCTAGTACTTCTCTTGGCACATACGGTCGCAAAGCTTTACCTGACATTATAGTATTCATTTATGTACATAATAAAAACATTCTTTCCTGTAATGTTTGTATATTCAAATTGAATTTTTTTTGCACTACTAAGGTTTTTCTAACGTTTCCCATACCGCAGAGAAATTCTAAATAACTTCAACTCACCAGGTTACATCGTTCTAATAATACTGTTTAGCGTTCATTTTGAACGGGTTGCCCTGAATGGATCTTTTTGGTGATCCGATTCAAAAGAGTCGGATAAGCTACGCAAACGGGTCTGACCATCTCTACTGAACATTCCAACGATAAACTACCCTTACCGTTCTTCATAATTAATATACTATAATTCACACTGTAGCTGGTAAATAATGAACACCATTATATATTTTTTTTAGTAATTATGTACAATTAAATTATTTTTGACATACATTTTCTTGTTCTTATTATTTTAATACAGTAATAACCCCGCTTAACGCGGGGTAAACGTTCCATCAAAGTAGAGCCTTATACGAAATAGCGGTATACGAGGTTATCTCATCATGTAAATAATAACACAACAACAAATAGTTATTTGTATCACAAGGTTGGAAACTGCTATTTTGAGAGTGCGAGTTTAATTTGATAGGACGAGCCGTAGGCGAGTCCTACAAATACGAGCACTCGCAAAATAGTTTCCAACCGAGGGATACACAAGATTTTTCGCGCCAACATTTATGTAAATTTAATAAATAAATTTAATTTATTACTAATTTTCTTAATGACAGTGAATTTTTTTATGTTACTAACTTCACAATATTTAAATGTCAATTACGTTTATTTTCCAATATCATAACCAAAAATATCTACATATTTTTATTTGTATTTTACACTGCAAATTCAATTGTAATTACTTACAAATATGTTTAAAATACATAAATAGTCTGTTTTCTTGTATTGCAAATTCTCAATTGTAGATATATTGCCATAATATTTTAAAGTCAATGTAATACTTTGACATTTCTAGCGTCAGAAGTTAGCTAAAATTAGTGAAGTGATGCCAACATATAACCATAAAAAGTTAGCAATTTTTGTCGAACTAGTTCGACAAAAACATGATTTCCGACCGCTTTAGAGATATGTAATTGTGTCAATGTCGGACGGCGGAGCGAAAAACTTATTTAAGTTGAAGCAGCTGTCAGAACTCATAGTAAATAAAAAGGTTTTTGGATAAAGTTCTGTAAAATATTTACTGAATACGTTTCAATTTACTACACGTAAATCTTCGTCAGGTTATAAACAAATGAAAAACAAACAATTCATAATAAATCAAAATTTGTATTTACTTAGGTACCGTATTTATTTCCTTATTTGTGTGTTTTCATTTGTTTATAACCTGACGAAGATTTATGTGTAGTAAATCGAAAAGTTGTATTTAATAAATATTTTACAGAACTTTATCCAAAAGCTTTTTAAAAAAATTATTTCTTACAAATATAGAAACAAAAGAAATGGATATACAATATAAAAATAAATAAAATTCTAAGTCACCATTTATGTTTGAGATCATTCAGATTTTTCTGTATTTTTAATTTTCCTTTTATCAAGAAGGTATATAATGAAATTTGTGTTTTTCTTTTGCGCTCTGCAAGAAATTATAGAAAAGTGGATAAATCATCCCCGTCTTGCCTTTAAGCTCCTAGCAAAATTTGTATCATTTTTAATAAATTGGTCTATAATTTCAGTTATAGTGTCTAAACTGGTTTTTAGAAATGAATAGAATAAAACCGCGTTAAAACGTTAAGCGGACCAGCGTTAAGCGGGGTTTTACTGCAAAATAAAGTTTTTCCAATAAGTGATTTGTTGACTACCCGAGGCGAGAATATTAAAAAATCGACAACTACCACTCGTTTGAGAATTTTTTTCACCATTCCAAACTTAGTTATTTTCTTTGTTTTCCCATTTTAGTGTTGTCTGTCTTGTTTCTGCATTTGATTAAATATTGTACAATTTAACATCTTGTTTTAAATCATTGAACCGAAAAAATAAAAAATGTATAAATAAAGGAATTCGATTGGTTTACAGGCGACAAAAAAGATTCTGCTGCCAACCAAATCAGCGAAATTTTGTATCACAAAAGATAAAGTTTAACTAATCATGCTGCCTATACTGTAAACTTACCTGTTAATTTTTATCGCTCTGTTAAAAATTTTAACCAATAAAAATATGTGTCAAATGAAATTTTCAATTTTAATTCAGGGACGTCAGTTATTATTGGTAAAAATTTTTAACAGGCCGTTAAAAATTAACAAATAATTTACAGAATGGAGCCCCATATCAGATATTTTTTATGCTTTATTTATTTTGTGGTACTCTTTTAAGTATATTTTGATTTTCAAATATTTTTTACATGCCATAATGCTCTTATTCTAGTTTTAGAATCAAGCGTTCCAGTTGAAATAAGATTGCAAAAAGTAGTAATTTTAATATCGTGCTAGTAAAAATATACATGTAGGTATTGTTAATTATATATATTGAAAAGATTGCAATATATTGTACAAAAAATAATTATGGTGATATAGAAGTTTCGACATAATATTGGTATTCTGAATCAATAATTCTTTAGAATTTTTGTTTATTATCAAATATTTTTTAATAAATAAATTTGTTCACTTGCAAACTACTTTTAATTAATGTTCTAGTACAAAGAACCAAAACCAATTTTTGATTTCGTGAAAAGATCGTGTAATTTGGCCTTTGTAATTGTTGATTTGTTTGAACACCGCACGAAACTCGTCTTTCTATCATTTTTAAGACAATTGTTGCGATATTCGTAAAAAGTAGCCATTTTCTCGTGTCACGTCTGCACTGTACGTACACTTACAAAATTGAGAGAGAAACCAAACTAGTCACTGTCGGGTGACGCCGCCTGGCAGGATGACTCGGGAGATGTTCCACAACAGCCCTCTGGCGGTGCAACCTGGTACTACAATTACAGGATGCGTAACATTACGATTCCTGTTGTTTCTGGGTCTCGCCTCGTATATCAGAATACAAGTTGCCTACAAAAGGACCTATAAAATTTGATTCAAGAATTCCTGAAGCTCATAACTCATATGGCTGTTATTAAGTATGTTTTAAATAATAAAGGTGGATTATCTTCTCTTTTTGTAATTAGGCACTCTTCTACTCCATTTATCGTAAATGTTAATTCATCAGAGAAAGAAATATTTCTCAAAAAATTTCTTTCTAAATTTGCCTTTTCTATAATCAATTCATGTAATTCCCTTCTATTAATTATATCAATTTCAAAATTATCTTCATGTTTAGAATATTTGTAAGATTAAAATTTTCAATTTTAATATTTTGATATATCAAAAATGTACATTTATTTCCGAAACAATTAGATGAATATTATTATTATGATTTTATGTTTCTGCTAGTAAAACATTCAATTTATTTTCAATGTAAATACGAATTAAATAAATGAGTTCTGGCCTCAACTCATCGAAACTTACTAATATAAACAATCATATGTATTATATAATCATTAACAATTTTGTATAAACAACATAACACGGTACATAAGTAAAGCCCCCTATAATCACCTGTCAATGATCGAAATTATAGAAACATATTGTGATAACTCGGTGTGACAGTGTTTATATCATTTGATAAATTTAATTTAATATTTAAAATAAGATTTAATACATTAGTTTCTTTGCTTTTTGTTCGAGTGGAATCCGCTGATTATTTAATTATAGTAATTAACTACTGCGCACCTTATATTAATTATGGGTATGTTTTTAAAACAATTTTAAATACAATGTTTCTTTGTGTAATTTATATCAATTAGAATTAGTATAAAATAGGTACAGAATATGGAGAAGCAATTACTCCTATTATATTACATAAACTGATATATTTCAATTATTTTATTACGACCTAATAGTTAATCAAGCTGAATTATCTAAAGCTGCTGGAAGCTAGTTAATTACAAATTATTTACTTGATATTTCGTGTAAAGCGATTCTAAATTTAAACGTGTATTAACGTCAGCTAATTATCTATGGATGTACTTACACAAGCACATACGTATATCGATTTATACTTTGTTTCCCTATCTATTCAGTTTGCTTATCGTTACACTCTAGTTAACTAAGTTAATTATTTACTCATAGCAGCTTCTCTGAATAATGGAGTCTGTAACTTTGTGTTGCATTTACTGAACCCAACTCTCCTCTATAATACAGTCGAAAGCCAAGTTATTTCTGGTAAAAACTGGCACTCAACTTTCATCAAAAGCTTAAATAAATGCTGTTTGGTTTTTATGAAAAATATTTTGTAATTAAGATCTAAATTTTGGCAATTGTTAACAAAGGCAATTTAGGAGATACATATTACATTATAAAGATTTAAAATAGGTTTTGTAAAATAAATTATTTAAACACAAGATTTAGAATTAATGTATGTATTCTTCATCAGGAAAACGCGAAGAATTTTATATTTTATAAAATATTTTTAGAACATTATTCAGTGCTAAAATCGAAGCTAAAACAAATCTTTTACGATAGCCAAAAACAGAGCTCGTGGTACCAGTCATACTGTTATAGATTTTTGACAGCCATCTGCAACTTATTTAAACTATGCATATTTTCTTTATGCTCTTGTCTAAATTAAAAACATTGCGTAAAACACTTTTCTTTTCTTTTTCACGACTTTTACGCCATGTTTGTATTCAGCAACATGTGAAGTTGTACTTCCGAATGGAATGCATTCCTGCTTGCTATGATTATTGCTACTGATGTTAAATATAAAGACTTAGTCAATAATAATAATCTTATAATAAGTATTGGTAACAAAAGTATGGAATTTGTAGAAGAGATGAAATATCTCGGCATTATTATAGATAGAAAATTGAAATTTAGTGCGCATGTAAATTACTTATGTAAAAAAAATTTCTAAGAAGATTAACTTTATGTATAGAGTAAGTGAAAACCTCTCGATATGGAGTAAAATGTTAATATATAAGGCAATTATTTTACCTCATTTCACATAATGCTGCACTATCTTATACTTATGTAATCAAACTGATGTAAGTAAATTACAACTTCTCCAAAACAGAGCTATGAGGACTATTTTAAAATGCAGGAAAAGTACGAGGATAACATATATGTTAGAAAACCTAAATTGGATGAATGTAAAACAATTTATAGAATTTAAAACGATGCTTTATATTTTTAAAATGATTAATAAAAAGGTTCCTGAATATCTGTCAAATAAATTGTATTTAACTAAAGAAATTCATAGCTACGAAACCAGGCAAGTAAATAATTTTTATGTAAGAAAGCAGAACAAGAGTGAAACTAGTAACTCCATGTTTTGTAAAGGATTGATTAGATATAACATACTACCATGTGATATAAGAGACACCAAAAATATAAAGGTATTTAAAAGAAAATTAAAAGAATATATAATTAAGCAATAATGTATAGATATTTATTTATTACGTATTTATAAAAGAATGTACTATTAGATAAGTAGTCTTTGTCAAGTTAATTGTAATTTTTGTATTAATTAGCCTACGACTATCTAAATAAAAAATTATTTATTATTTTATTTGATAATATTACTTTTAATGGTTTTGGAATTTTATGACCTTTTTTTGCAACTTTAATTATCTTCTGTGTAAACATGTTTTGATAACAGCTTATACAAATTATTGTACATAATTTTTGAGGCAACTGGCAACTAAATGATTCATCTGAACTAAGGATAGAGTATTCGTCGATGAAAATTTTATTTGTTAAAAAATGATTAGGTTCAATTAAAAAAAAATTACTTTTGAATATAAATTTCATTTATTTTCTTTTTTCAGCATTGTTTTTAAAAATAAAGATAAAGAAGTCGTTTTAATTTTAAACAAAACGTTTTTATTTAAAACGATATCATTTTGATTTAAAATTACTGCTATTCAAAATACTTCGTCCTCATAATGAGTCCCACTTGAATACTTTGATATGTTCCTTCAAAACTAAATTAATTTTCATACAAGTATATTTATTAATAAAGCTACAAAAGTTTTCAATATAAAACAGACGAAAATGATACACGATTAATAATAAAATTATAGTGTTAGTTACCTAATTTTTTAATATATAATTTAGTTAAAAAAAATTAAACTATTAACTAAACATTTTTCTTTTTCTTTCTGCAATTTTAAATGTTTTCTAATGATATACATAGATTTGTGATTTGTGACTTTAGTGATTTTTGTGCGTTAGGTGAGGTTATTGTTGATGTGTTTGGTTAAATTCACTAAATATAACACTAATAACCCCACCTAATTCATACAAATCACTATATTATAATAATAAAATAATAATAGTCGACAATATTCATTAAATGGGTGGAATAGTTAGTTTGGTGGCACTGATTATTTGGTCTTTTGCTGAGATATTATGTCTTTTTAATGTAGTCACATCAATAAACAAAATATCAACAAAATCATTTAAGCATGAAGCTCAATCTAACTTCAATAAGTCCAAAACAGAGGAAAACATTACTTCAACAATCAGATTGATAATTGTATTTAGATAAAATTTACAAATTTTATTAAATAAATTTTTAGCAGAAAAAATAACAAACAAGCATGTTCTAATACAGTCCACAATCATTTCTTGTTGAAGTCGAAATGGTGTATTATTGAATATTAATAAACTGACTGATTCTTTCTAAAACTTTATTCTTTCACACATAATAATATTTTGCAAGAAAAGAAAATACATCGTAATGAACAAACCACATTACAAACATTTGCTATATTTCACAAAATGTATATTTTTGCTATCTAATTAGTTATAAAAGTATCATAACTTTTAATAGTCATCAACTACTCATTTCATTCATGAATACCCAGTACATTATGTCAACGCGACATGATCCAGATAACGACATAGGTAAATGGTTTCAAATTCACTATTGTGATATCATCATTCAATGCTTTAAACATGAAACCGACAGAAATAGTGATCGTGTCACATTGACAAAAAAAAGTAATACTTAATAATTATACTCTCCGTGAATACAAATTTATAGACAATTTTAATTTTCGCGGAAGAAGAGTCCCAAAATTAAACAAAGTATACAGGATGAATAGAAATAAACACAATAAATTTAATCGAGAACAATAATATAAAAATTAATTAGGTATTTACATGTTTTAATAATTATTATTCATATTATATAATTTAATATAAATAGTTAAAAGCTAATGGGCCCAGATCTATATTTTTAAAAAGAAATAAAAAGTTATCTATACCGAATTTACTACAGTTGATTAAAATTAAAAATTTAATTCATTGGCCCTAGAAGAGAAACAGTTAAAGATAATGCTAGAAAACTAAATTGAAGATAATAGAGAACAAGTAGATAAAGATTCCTTCCAATTTAAAGACTCAAAAGCGAACTCAATTATTTTACAATAAGTAACTCATAAGCGTTTATATTTGACCAAATATGTAAAAACTGCAAAAGATATGATGAAAGCACTTGAAGATGTTTTTAAAAAGAAGACCATTTTTAAATGTTGACACTATCTTAGAGCGTTAGAAAATTACAAATTCAATAATAGAAGAAACTGATAAGGTGTATCATCATTTTAAGGTATGATCTGGTGATAACTGTGATTAAAATTTGAAGACTATTAGACGAAAAATTAAATTTGAAAACTAAAGTTGTGAAAAACTTTTTACTTATATACAAGTTAAAATGTGGAAAAGAAGGACACAGGATATCAGAGTGCAATAAGCAAAAAAGTATTGAACAGAGGAAGAAGTTCAAGATTTCGTAGACGTTGATTTAATATGGAAGAAAAAACTAATCACGTCAAAAAACATACTATATCGTTTATAATTCTGAAGTGTGTCATAATGACTCGATAAAATAATTTCATACTTATACTGGTGATAACCTAACTTTAACGTGTCAGTTGTGTTGTCAAAGTGTATTTTATATCCGAGCAAATCGTTTTTAGAAACATGTGAAAAAAATGTGTCTAACACATAAGGAAATCCCTTTTTCTACTCACGCACGAATTGCCTCATTCGCGGCGGGCTTCACTTATGGGAAAAAGAAGCGCTACTTTGACAAATAACTATTACCACACTGTATGCACCTAATGCAATAATTTCAACAATTAGAATCTTGTTAGCTCAAGCTTTACCAATGTATTTAATTGTTAAACAGTATTTTGGATGGACATTTAGAATCAGAGATATAACTTAAATCATACTAGGAAGGACTATGTACAAATAATTTATACTAAATTTACTCTTCGAGTAAAAACAAAAACAAAAATAAACTAATAAAACAAAATGACGATTTTAAGATTCGAAAAGAAATAATGGTTAATTATTTTTCCTGCACAGCATCCTCGAAAGTGAGTGTGTGAGTGCTTACGAACAAGGGTTAATTAATTAATTAATTAAGGAACTCCATGTACTTACCTGAAAACCTCATAATATTGCACTACGAATAAGGATGTAAAGTATCAAACCATTCAAAATTCAAGCTGTGTAGTCAAACCAAATATTTTAACTAGGTGTGTCACTATGTAAATATGAATTAACATGTACGAAAATTATGAGAATATTGTAAATGTTAGGTTAAATATTATAATTTTAAAAAAGAAATTATTAAAATTAGTCTTTATGTTAGTATTATTTATAGTTAAAATGTTTAGTTAAAAAATGAATTGTATTGTATTTTTATAAAATTTACGACTACTTAAATATTTTTATTGTTCAAAAATTGCTGTACACATGATTGAAAACGTCACCGTATAATAAAATAAAGTTAAGTGCAAAATTGTTAATACTTTCAGTAACGAGGAATATGTAAACATAATTATGGTTTATGGAATAAGTTCATTAGTTAATTGTCTGATTTGAAAGAAACATATTTTGATGGAAATAATAATTTCAGAGGTATTTAATTAATGGGCGTTTATTTAAAAGAACTTCAAGTTGCTGTAATTTTTTGATTAATGATTTTTTGTCAAATGTTTATTATGAAAAAAGCATTATTTTGTGAACCCGGAACCCCTAACTATACTTTTAATCTTTTTCGTACGATATGAATCACCCTGTAGAAAAAAATTGTATATTTGAATATTTCTTATATGCAAATAATAAACAAGAATATAATTCATTATATTTATACTAAAGGTTATTAAAATTATTGTTTCAATCAAATTAGTTATTTATGATATAAGTGTTAAAACTGACAATTGACGAGTAAGTGAGAAGTAAAACAACCCCATGAACGAAATAAATAATTTATAACACGTATAGTATACAAAGTTTTATCTACGAGCTTCGTCGTGTTAGTAAATTCTAAAAAATGTAGAATGATATTTTGACTGGGTTATATTTGTTGAATGGGGTAAATAGCTCCGTGCAACGTATCGGACTGTGGATCGTGAGACAGTTACCAATTTAAATTTACCCCTGTGGTTCCCCCTCCATTAACAACTTTGGGGGCTATGACTTGACGGCTGGTAACCGCATTTCATACGCAAAAATATATCACCTACCGAGATCTGCGCAAGCAGAGTGCCACACCCATAATGGGTAAAAGGCGTGATGATATATTTATTTATTTATTTTATTTTATTTTATATTTGTTGATTTATTGATACAAATCGTTAGCAAAGTGTTAAAAGTAACTATAAAATCACTTTTAACACGTTGCTATGTTACGTTTAACACTAGTGTGAGAAAGTAACACTTTTATCTTGCTAAGCAATCATTAAAGAAGCCACATTTAACAACTGTCCTAGATAAATAATTTTCAACAGATCTAAAATATGTTTTAAATAAATATATCTTTACGTTATTTATTCGTTTTGGGTATGACACTCTACTTCTACACATCTTAATAAGTGATGTATTGTTACACGTGAAATTCATTTACTTGTTGGTAAAATGCCGGCTTTGGAATTCGAACTGAGGATCTAATGATTCACAATCCAATGCGTAACCGCGGTGCTATTTACCACATTATTGTGGTTATAGGTAATGTCATAATTGCATCACAGTTTTAGTGAATTACTAAATATATAACTCAAAATTTAATATTTAATCGTATTTACATAATTAAAGAAAACCCAGAATAAATTTAGACAGACCTCATTAATTTATCACTCGTAAAGTCATATTAAGTATTTCGTTAAATTATGTACATATAGCAGAACAAATAAATTTCCTTTCAGCGAAATATCTCATTTACATCTAAGAAATTTATAAATATGTAATTCAGAATTAATGAATGCAAGAAATGTGGTTACTCATCACTCATCACACATCACTTCATGTTCTTCAAGGTTGCATTCCCCTTTATTACCTCAAATATTACCTACTACAGTGCTCAGAAATATATAATTATGACAGTGTCCTCATTCTGCATCCTTTACAAAGGGAACTACACATATTAAATAATGCATAAAGTATGTATTATAGGTATTCCTATTATTGTCTGTTCTGTGTGTGCATTGTATTTTTTGTATAAATAATGTTTTATTGTAATCATTCGTATGATTGTCAAATATACCGTAATTAATTAAATTTTATCTCTTTGGTTTGTGCCTATTTGCTCAAATGCACATTAAATTTATATTAAAATATATTTCGTATATTTATTGCGTGTATTTAATTAGATAAAAATACAATAACTGATAAAACAATTAATTTCATTATACTCGTATTATTTATAACATGAAAATATGAACTACTGTAAAATTTTATTAAAAACTATTTAATCACAATGATAAAATAAATCTGATGAGCAATTCAGTTAACAATGGAATAAATTTAAATATTTTGTGATAGCTTTATTTGTTACTTTTAAAAATTTAGAGGTATTAAATGTTCGAGTGAAATAAAATACATATATGTTGTGGATTGATATTTTTTTTGTGTGAATATTTGATTATTTTGGAGCAATTGTATAAAGCATTGTTAATTAACAACGTGTTAAAAATTGTTTTTTTTTAATTGTTGTTAAAGCGGTGTCAACTGCTCGGTTCCTCGTTTTCGTTAGGCGCGCAATGTTCATTATAGTATGGGTTTTCTGGCTAACAAATAGCTTCAGAGAAAATATAAATACATAGGCTTAAACAGCAACATAATTTTATGAATGGTGAAATAATATTATTAGTGGTATGAGATTACTAGGGTGATTAAAGTTATATTCTCGTTCTCAACTTCATCACCCGAATTAATTAGTTCGTTCTTCTTGCACATTTTACGTAAAAAAATTACTATCGTGCATTTTACACCTGTGGAAATTATCCAACTTGTAAATTAATTATCATATGGTTGCCAACACTGCATTGCTAAAAATTGTAGCATAATGGTTACTTTAATTCCGATTTAGGAGTATATAATGTTACTAGGAGTTAAAACAGGATTTTTTTTGCGTTAAGCTCATATATTTACATCTGAGGCTATGCAAATGGAGCGAAACACAAAAAGAATGTGACATACATATACTATTTTTTCTTCGAGGTAAATTTTTCTCCCATTATAAACAATAAAATAAATATAACGTAATACAATTGTCACTCATTAGAGCAGCGTAGGTGATACTAACAGTAAAAAATGAAACAACTTATTATTCATGAAAAACTATATAGGATGAGTTTTTAAAGCAATCAGTTTTGCCGGCTAACTAATAACTTTAGAGAAAAAATAAATACACAGGATTATACAGCAAGGAGGGGGAGATAAATGTATGGTTGGTAAAATAAGATTGTTAGTGGGAAGTGACGGAGGAAATGAAAGTTATATTTTCTTAAATGAAAAGGAAAACCGGATACTTTTCCTTATTGAAATGAATAGCCCAAAATATTTCATATTTAACGATGTAACATATTAATAAGCCTCAAATTAAAATTAAAGTCACAAAGTCAAAAAATCTAGTTTTGTCATCGCACTACATATAAAACCAACTGAACACGTATGACTTGTTACGTGGAAATTATTTTATTTTGACAATTATTTCTTTTCATTTTAACCATTATTTTATTTTAAAATAGGTAGAGGAAAGGGTGGTAATATGGGCACCCATTTTGTATTTTGCTTATAGCTGCTACCATTTTGATTCAATTAACCTGAAAATTGGAGAAAATATACTTCAATATGTTCTAATTACTTTGTAGTATAATGTATATATGATATTCCTATTTGAATCATCTTTAAAAATATTCTTAACAAATACTGCATTTTTTGAGAAATAGAATTTGTGTCGGTAATATGAGCCCCATGGTGAAAATCAGGAAAAGTGCACTCGCTTAGTACAAAACAATTTTTTTTTTATTACTAAGATTACATTTATAAAATTGTAGTAATTTTATTTACAAAAATCGCATATGTAAGTGTGGCATCTGCAACAAAAAATTCAACAAATTTTGTAGTGCTTGAAATATGGGCCCCTTCAGTGTGAGGGCTCATAATATCAGCACGACAGGTGCCCATATTACCAACCTCGCCATACTTGAATATAAACATTTATCACCGGTTAACCTTAATAATACACTTTAATGTTATTGCAGTAATAAAACCAATGGGACTTGCACAATACACAACAGTAACCATAATTAGAAAATACCTAGTGGTTCTAATAGTAATATTTTAATAAACCCTTCCCTTTAAAAGTTTTTATTAGATCACAATACAAACACACTCCGTATTTCAATAATGACAGCAGCTACTACGCCACCGTGCTCCACAGGTATAATTATGAACTATTGCTACTAGTTTCTTGCGGTTTCGATGGAATGCGCATTCTACTTTATTAGATATTTGGGGTGCCCATATTACCTGCAGGTGCCCATAATACCACCCTTTCCTCTATTAATTGATATCTAGTTTTTAAAACTTTGTAACTAATAATACAAATATATTTGAATCTTTCATTTGAACCTTTTTTACACAGCTGCTCCTATTTTTGAAAAATAATTATTGTTTATAAACTTCCTCTTCCGATTTTTCAATTTTTTTCAAAATCAACTCAGCTCTTCATATTTTCATGAAACTTATAAATTCCTAGTTTCGTTTGCATATCTTGTCTCGTCCATGAGATATTGCGCACACGGACATCCATCCATCCATCCATCCTCACACACAAACATCACTGATAAAATTGGTCTTCGAATTCAGTGGATATCAAAATAAGTGTTTTCGCAAAAATCTCATCAGCGATTTTTTCATGATTCCAATACTTCTTTATACTTCGTATAAGAAAGTAAAAAAACATTAACATCTTTAAGATGGAAAATAGAATTTCAAGTAGGCTGTTTAACAAAACAAGTTATTGTTTTTTTATTAATACTCCTCTTATCAGTATATTAACAATTGTTGTCGATGCAAAGCCATTGTTGACAGGAATATCAATAAAAAATATTTCGTAAATGAGTTAATTTTTCAATATTTTAATTTTATGTCTCAATTCAATTTCATGGCTCAATCGAAAAAGCATTTCATCATCGGTTCACGTTTTTATAAACATGTAAAAAAACTTTCACGGAGAAAAAAGGTTTCCTGCGGCGAATTTAAATAAATGTATGAATAACAATACATATTAAACTATCAGATGTATCTTTACGCTCCACTTAATTGCACGAATTTTAATATTGTCCTCCGCTCAAACAACCAATTCGGCACATTGCGTGTGGGATTACCTCGCTGTTTCGTGTTAGTAGCTCGCCGATTTTAATATGGATGCTGATTGTTATCATCAAGAATAACCTCCATTCCCAAAAATGTGATTTATTTACTTTTAGATATTTTTGTATTTTAGATTGCAATTTAAAAAGAATGATTGCTTTTTAATCGGCAATTTCTAGCTAGGATTCGTCACAAAATAACAAGAAATTTAAATTTTAAACAGGATTTTGACATTGGTATCACAATATAAATGAAAAGCTTTTACAGTGACACAATATTTTTATATCAAAATATGTATACACTTCTGTTGTTTGTGCAGAAACATTAATGTATTACTCTCTTTTGTGGATAATTATGCATGAAAAAAAATTGAAAGTGAATCGAAATATAGCTTGATAGTAGCTATAGACGTAAATTCAAAGTACTATTTTATGTTGTAACTTTAACACAAGTAATAGTGTATTCGTAAATTTTAATAAGGATCAAACTCAAATAATTATTTTTAGTCGTATATCAGCTCATAGAAAAATAAATAGTACCGTTTAAATAATTTTATTGAGTAATTAGTTATTTTGCTCGTAACTGAAGAATTCATTCGTAATTTTCACTGAATATGGTAAATAAATTGACCTATGCTTTATTGTAACTTAAAATAATATCTAGGTTATGTTTTTGAAATAAAACAAATTATAATATTTTATATTTTAATACATAATTAAGCATTCAAACTCGAATAACTGAAATATTTAGTAACCTCAATTTATGTTCTCAATTATACATAGTATACAATTGAATTTTTCAGTAAAATTGGTAGTAATACAAGATTAGCTGAACTACATTTTAATTGAATTTTTCGTGTCGTTTTAACTGACTCGATTGCTCTAAGTGAATGATTTTAATATTAAATGCAAATACTGCTTTTATATTTCAATTGACTTTTTAAAATTATTTATAACGGTATTTACAAGAGATTATAAGAAAATAATGTTTATTAATATCTGCTTTACTATTATCTTTAATAATTGTATTTTTATAGTAATATCAAATAAGCAAAATATAATACAAAACGCAGATTCAATTTCTAAAATAGACAATGAATGTATCTATGTTATAATCAAAATTTGAACAGTATTAATCGATTATATAGGATTACATAGGATTCTCATATCCACAGTTATTAATTTGATAGCAACGTATTAAAATGTATTTTTATAAATGAAATGTAAAGAATAAGTTGAACTGAATTGTTGTATTTAAATGATAGAAAATAACAAATATAAATAAATTAACGACAAAATAATCATTAATAATATAATAAATCTGTTACCTGTTAAAAAATCCTACAAGATTTCCATTATAAAAAAAACTGAATTTGTTGCACACATTGCAACTGACTCTAGATTTTCGGAAAAAAATAATACAATAAATAATTCAATAAAAGTAATATATTTAATTGAAAAATAATACAATGTATCTGCTACACTAGGGTACCCTTGTACCCCAAGTATTTATTATCTCAAAGATGAAAAATGTAACAAGTATCTCATATATTACGTAAGAACTTACATGTCATATGCCGAAACTAAGCACACTATTGCAGCTCTATCTTTTTCCGACCGGTGGGTTTAATAATAAGACCGGAATACTGGTGTACTCAAGTAGCATTCCAAGGTAAGGTGATTTGGAAGTCACTAAAAGCTCGCGGTCCTTGGAAATTGTTAGTTGATCATCAATTTGTTAATACAAGTAAAATATTTATCAATGAAACCGGTGAAATTACGGCCTAATGCTCCTCATTAGTAGAAATAAGACCCAATTATTTGTATTCCATGTTTTTTAAAAAAATATTCAATGAGATTCCCATCTTCAGTATTTTGGACTTTAATTTGTTAAACTGAAACCAGTGGAACACAAGTGTTCTCATGTAAATTGCAGATAATTTTGCGAATTATCCAAAAAAAAATTAGCATTTTTTTTTATTATTAAATAGTACATTCTCCAACAAGTAATGGAATGGTACACACGATCAAAATTTGTTTGCGAGTGTACGATATGCAATTACGTTACCATACTTTCTATAACAAGATTTTAGAAATAATACAACAAATACAAATACAAAACTGTTGAAAATGTCAAACTTAAATAAACAAATAGACGTAACCACTAGTCATTCCGTGTGTAAAATATTGTATCTTTTCTATATTATTTTCTTTACAAATTCATGGCTATCCAAACCAATTAAATGGTTCGAATGTCGTAGAGCCGGAGTGGTGTATAACTCTGACTTCAGTAAACAATACGGTACTTTCGCCAATATTACGAAAATCACATCTAATAATTGACTACTAGACAAATATATTCCTAGTACCTATGCAACAGGTTCATTTAAACATATTTGTGAATTTCGCGGAAATTTTCTGTTCTAACAACTATTTTATATTATCACATTTCAGCAATGGAAGCATCTATCCTTAGCGTGCCTGGTCCTTCTAGCCGTTCAAGCCCACAGCGCCGTTCACGAACTCAGCCAGGTGGACGAGCGACCAACCTTATACCGGCAAGCACGAGATGACCGCTACTACCAGCACCGCTACGGGGCTGCAACAGGGGGCGCTGACCGCGACAGAGACCGCGACCGAGACCGAGACCGTGGGCGACGCACAAGCGTCAAACCAGGCGATCCCCAGCACCCCGAGGCTCGCGGAGAGCGTGAGCCAGACGCGCAGCAAGGGGCTGGTGTCGAGAAGAGGTGCATACGATGCGCTACGTCATACCTAGACCCGTACGAATATAGGGACTATGATAGAGATAATAGATACTACGACCGGTATGATGACAGGAGGTACGATGATAGGTATTATGACCGGTACGACAGATACGATAGGACTTCCTATGATAGGGACCGTTGGTACGAAAGGAGACCTTCTTATTATGATAATGACAGGTATGTAATAAGTAAGTTAATTAGGAGTGTTGAGTGTTGTTCTAACCAATTTTAGTTAACTCGTGCCACACCTGATATAGTACAAACTTCATAGCTTCAAGATTAGTTATTTGCTTCAAGTTCTTTACGTCATATAAGTCCTATCTGTATAATAGCTTTAATTGCATTTTAGCTTACAACATAACGAGAGGTAAACATTCGGTATGGTAGGGGACAAGTTAACATGACTGAATTAACAATTCATATTTAAGAGTGTGAATAAGCTTTATTTGAGCGTATTGTAGAAAACAGTCAATGATTTTAAATAGAGTCGTGGTGTTAAGACGACTGCCTCAAGGTCAATAAATATCAAATATTATATATTATCATTTTAATATTATGGACAAATAATAATAAAATAAGTAGAACATTTAACTTTTGAACAATAGTTATTTACATATCAAGTGGGAAATGACATTTTTCAGCATGAGCACTGATTTGAAGCAAGAGTTAGCTTGCGAGTGCGGCCTTCATTTACGCTATTGCTTGGGTTATGTCCTCTCGAGGTTTGTACAATAACAATGCTTTTTATAACGAACACAATTCTTTTCCGAAATGATACTATAGTACACGATAGCGAAGTTAGCCAAAATAGTAGTTATGTAAATAATTTTGATTATTTTTTGACGTGTCTGCGTTTTAACCAATCCTGCCATTATTATTTTGATTATTTTTTTACGTTTATTTAAACCAATCAAATGCTTTATTGTATGTCACGTGTCTGCGTTTTAACCAATCCTGTCATTATTATTTTGAGAATAATGCTCTTGTGATTATTCCCGGCAATTTTCTCTGTAGCTTTTTTGTTTTTGTTGACAGATGTCAGATGTCAGATAGGTATCATCAACACAAGTAAAAATGAGCAAGAAAGATGGATTTAGTGACGTGCCTGATGATGGAATCAAAAAATAATCTAATTAAATATAACTCGAGAGTTCGATAAATTAGAAAATAATTCTCCAGTATCTTTCTCAAACTTGTCGCCATTTGGCAATAGCCACTCAAGCCCTACGGGCTTTCGTGGCTATTGCCTGGCAACAAGTTTTCGAAAGATCTGTCAAATTATTTTCAATTTATTCTCACCCTCTTGTTATATTATTACTGAGAATAAAGCTCTATTGATTATTCCCGGAAAAAATCTCTGTAGCTTAAATTTTATTATTTTTAAGAGAATATTCCGGTAGTCCGGGGAAAATAAGGTTATTTTTGTATATTTTACCGAATGAAAGCGCAAATTGTATTCCTGGTTGTCAATAGCGTGTGTCAAATGTTGTTTCCGTGGATATGAGTAAAAAAAAACTAATTTCCTGCAATATTCGTTTCGCTCATATAATTAAATTATTAAACATACAATACCGCCTATCACGGTGGCGGGCATAGTGGCTATGTCACTAACCTAGCACATCAGAGGTCGTGGGTTCAAATCCTATTGAAGAGCATGGTCCAGTGTCATATTCGTATAAATTTACAATAATCCACTCATGAGACTGTATATTACCAAAGCAGTTTGTACGCTTCTCATCTTCGCAAAAAAAAGCACAATATTTAAGGGGCCATAACTAGTCACTTGTCAATTTTTGATAGGCTATGTGTTTTTTAATTAAACTGTCGAAAAGAACATGTGAAAATTGCATGACAAAATTCTATACTATACTAAAATTAAAATAAAAAAACGCGGTTTTGAAATTGATACACAGGAATAAAATTATTATAATCCTTTAAAGTTTATCGAACTTGGGTTCATTGATCTTTGGATTTTGATTAATTTTTCGAACAAATAATCGAATAACAAATGTTTTTCATTATCTCTATAAAAGAGCTACGAGTCTGCGTCAACATGAAATATTTAAGTAAATATTTGGAATAATTATTGTTATTTTTATCTCTTTTAATATCTCTCAGTGGTGTGAAAAATTTTGAGAAGTAATAAATAAACACAGACAATTAGCCTTAGAAATCAATGAAACCGATCCATAAAAAATATTTTAGGAAGTAATATATTAACATGTCCTGGTACAGCGAATTGAAAGTATTTATAACATCATTAGTTCATCTTAAGAAAAGCTTTTGGTGGTCAAGAGGCTAAGAGCACTCAACATTACAATCTGTCGAGGTTCGCGTAGAATTATAATTCGTAGCTCTACTAAACAGCCACAAATGGGTCTGAGTGATTCGGAGGTCAATAGAAGCCGGCGGTCCCTTGCAATTGTTTGTTGACAGAATATCAGCAACTTCGCTAATGCAAGTGAAACATCCGGTCATTGAAACCTGTGGAATTCCGGCCTTATGTTCCGCCATAGGAGAAAGGGGTACAAATTATTATTTATATCATTATTAGTTCATCTTAAGAATAGCCTATGATTAAAATTTTTATTTAGAAAGTTGTCCTTAGAAAAGGGACAGATAATGCTAGGACACAAGAATTATGCAATCGTTTGCATAATAATTATGTTAAATATTTAGTATAGATATCATGGTTAACAAATTTTATAGCTGATATATAGTTAAACATAATAGGAACAACACTGAAATGACGTGAATAATTGATGAAATTCATTACTTTATGTTTATGTTACTGCTTTGTTTTATTTCGAAAAATTTCCAATCGAATCCCTATATTTCTGATCACGTGTGCAAAAGTAGCCATTCACATCACAATTAGACTGATAATTTCCAAGGGAAATTATTACTTGTGGCTAAGCAACAGTTGTTAACAGTTGGTTGACAGTTAATTCAATATGAGATATGTTTATTTCAAAATGTCGTTTTCACGGTATGTGAATGAAAAAATATTTCTCACCGAATATCCCTCGACCATTGATAAATTCTCATAATTTTATCACAACTACCTCAAGTGTTTGAAGGTAACATTCCTCCGTGCGGTTACCAAGCAACGCTCCTTCGGTAACTTATAAATTTATTTTGTAATTATCAATGACTTCGGATATTTTAGCTGATAGTTTCAATAGCAAATATCAAATAAACTAGCAGCAAAAGTTATGTTCTCTCTGTACGAAAAGAATATATAAGTGTAGTAATGATTCCTAAGTCGCTACTGTTATTATGTTTATAATATTAATGTTATTGTTTCCGATCTTAATGATAAACTATAAATTAGACTTTATTCACAGATTAGTATATTTCTCTGTCATCGACTGTTTTCCGAATATACGCTAAACATTTACACAGCTTGCACTCCGCACATAATTTTATCTAAAATGTTCTATAAATGGACAACTTATTACATATTTAATCTTTCCTATTAATACGCTAAATGTAAATACTAACAAAATAAGTGTCCAATTATAGAAAATTTTGCCTACGTTGCATAGTTCCAAAGAACCCTTGCGACATTATTTCAACCAAAGCATTTCACGACAATGCACCTGATTTAATCTCGTTAAAGGTCTCATTAACTAACTTGGAACCAAATGTATAACTAGGTGGTACTACGATTATAGAGGGTCGTACGACCGGTATGATAGGGGATACGACCGGTACGACCGCGGCTTCGGCTACGACAACCGAGGCTACGACAACAGGGGCTACGACTCCAGGCGCACGTACGACTACCGTGGCTACCGTCCGTATGACGACACATCGCGAGGAAGCTCTGGATGGGACCAGTACGGCCGAGGGTACTATTCCAACCGACCTGATAACTGGGGCTATGACAGGAACTACGCTTCCAGCTACAACTACGGACGTGGGGATAGTTGGCGAGATCCGTAAGTAGATAACGCATGTGCAGTTTTAGTAAATTCATTGAAATGATGATTCATTTTCAACTCATTATTCATAAACGGGGGTATGGTGTTGTGTAAATTGTACTAACCGAGTCGGACTTTAATTATTTTGTCCAACAATCAAAATACTCTTTTTGTCTTTAATCGCGCCATCAATGTTAACTCGAAAAAAAGTTTAGCCTATTGTAAATGCTATTTCAAGTGTCACATACAAATTAAGGTTTCATAGTACTGGAATAGTACTACCTATATGTTTGGATCCAACAAAAATAAGCTACAATTAAAAAAAAAAACGACTTGATAAGACTTGATTTTAAAATAAGTTATTCTTAGCTTTATGTTATTTTTATTTCAATATTATATGGTTTAAGATGTAGAAAGGTTCCATTTATTGATAATTATCATGTTTTATAGCAAGAATTGCTTACAAAAAATATAAGAAAATTATTACCAAAATAATAGTATATTGTACAACGAGCATGGAATTGTACTCATTTCCTACAAGTATGAAATTGGCATTCCATGCGAGTTGTACACTATACTTTTTCTACGACCACGATATTATTTCCTAATTAATTTAATTTCATAATACATTTTTCCCGCTTTTACTATTACAATATTTGACAATTCTAAATAAGTATCCTAGCAATGGCCCCTGTACTGAAATGAACTGACCTGTATTGAAATACTCACAAAACCAATTCATTTCGCATGATGCTTACAATGTATCTCATATCCCCAGCAACAACAAACATACAATGATCCAGATTTCTAAGTAGAAAAAATTGCTTTTACCAATGCCGGAATTTTGAGGCAATTTATAAGTCGGTTTCATTAATAATGTATACAATTAATCATCAGTTAATGCAGTTCCCTTTCGGGGCCTTGAGGTAGACTCACCTCAAAATATTTTACAAGTAAAAAAGCGGCCCTTTAAACGGTTGCTTAGAAAGTTAAAAGTGTAACTTTCTGTCACTACTGTTAAAAGTATAATAGCAACGTGTTAAAAATGATTTTATTGTTACCTTTACACATAGCTAAAGATTTACTAGGAAGATTGTAGAAAAATTTTTCTATAATATACGTGATAAATAGTTATTTGTCAAACTAGAGGGGAAAGCGCTTCTTTTTCCCGCTCGAGTTCGAAGTTTGCCTCACGAGCGCAGCGAGTGAGGCATTTCGAACGAGAATGGAAGAAGAGCTTTCCTCTCGTGTTAGACACAACATTTTTTTCACGACATGTTTCTAAAAACGATTTGCTTGGACCTAAAATACACTTTGAGAACACAACTCACAAACTGACACGTTAAAAGTTAGGTTATCAGACACAAGGCGGCGTAGCAGTGTTGCCAATGGACCAATCTTAAATATCTTTAATAAGTTGTCAAATTGTGATTTAATAAGAAAAAGAAAAATATAAGACATAATTGTAAGATAATTTAAATTATGTATATCACTAAAATAAGGGTTTTCAATCAAATTAGGAATTTATTTATAATTTTTGTAATATATTTTTTGTAAATAACATTCATATTGGTAACACTTTTATACTTTCCTCTCTAGAGAAGAACAACACATTTTCCTCACTATTTCGGTAGAAGAACGGTGGGGTTTCCTAGCATGTCGTGAAAAAAATGATTTATTTTGTTCGTGCGGTTATTTCACGCGGCTTCGTCTCGCTTCGCAAACTTACCAACTTACTCATAAATTGACATTTTTAACACTTGCATCATAAATAAATATTAAAATTTTCTTTCTATTTTCAAAACATATTTTTAATTATAAAATAATACTTAGCAAACACATATTTAACAAATATCTTGGGGTTCCCATGTCAAATAATTAATTCAAATTTACACTGAACAATTTATTTCTACTAACATCGATTAATGGTACAATTCGTTTTCAGAATGGGCCTTCTTCCAAGGTGCCACAATGTGTCAGTTTTAATGTTCTGTTGAAACATTGTTCGAACTAATTTAATATATACGAGTATAATAACTTAAAAAACAAAAATGAAACCCAACGCAATTGCATCGGCCGCACAGGCGGTAGTTACGCCACTGATTTAATCTCTTTTTCACATATAAAAAACTTATCGATGTCTAGACATTTTCATAAAAATAAATGTGTTGAATGCTGATGGCAAATATGCAGCGTTTGTACCTAAAGATGCAATATGGTATGCATGGGATTCACGATTTCTTTATGATATAGTTATGCAAATATGTTAAAATAATTGTTAAATTATAAAAAGTAGTTATTTTATCAGTAATATTTCCAAAATTACATAGGCGAGCATTTGAATTATAAAAAAGCGTGGGTCATTCGTGAATCACTTGACGCTCAACGTGTTCATAAAAAGTTTAATATAATATGGCTTGAGTATGTTGGACATTATTTGAATGAGCTTAACGAATGGTACTATTAAAGTTCGAACGAAAATAATATAATGTGTTTTACATTTTAATGCAACATTGCTACGAAGTTGTACGGTATATAATTATAACAAAAACACGGATTATTTTGATCTCATGGAATCAGTTTCCATGTTGCGATTTTACTTTATATTAATCGACTATAATAGTTTAACGTCGGGCGTCGAGCGAATTGCTTCCAGCCAGTTTACGATCTCGAAGGAAAACACGGGAAATTCGTTGTTGGAATTTCATGATGTGATCAATTCAGTTGTTTAATTTGCTGGTTCGTATTAGTAAGAGCTTAATATTTGCTTTTGAACTTTTGCAATGTATTTTATAACATTGAGATTCTAGTGTTTATCCAGATTATAAAAGTTTAAATATTTCTATTAAAAATTAAAATAAATACCAATGTGATTTTAAATTAATTAGATAACGCAAACAAATGTGAATCTTAAAATTCTCAATTTTGCCCCCACAACAGAAAACAAAAATTATGTTTTTTTTTTCTCGAAAATGTCCCCATTTCCTGGGGCTCCACCAACTCTTCTACGGGCATGGTTGGATGGATGGTCCCACTTTACGCACAAAAATATATCATATTTTGGGAACTGCTCTAAGTAAGTAGAGTAGGTACCACAACTAGAAGTGGATAATTAATTGTAAATATTTTTTTTTCTGCATATCTATACTTTGTTATAGTAGTATAAAGAAGCATAAGAATTATAAAAAAAAACGATGATAAAATTTTCTGTGTAGTAGATGCATGAATGAAAGATTGTGTCCATATTTTCAATAACTTTAAATAGGTTTCATATTACAGATTTCAAGACAAAATAAAAAAATCTGATGTGCCAGCACATAACCTCCCGCTTAAACAATTTTTAAATGATGCAAAATAGAAAAAAGTTCCAAATAAAAATTGTATCTAATATTTAATATATTTTTTACAATAACGAAATTTATTCGAACCTAATTATTTACTGAGATATACTCAAAATACCGTATCGGCCTTAAAGTAAACTATCACTTTCGGTTGATGGTCAGTCACCAAAATATAACGTCATCGTGAAAATACTAAAATCGTTATCTGAAAACCTAAAACGTGCTTATCCGTTGAAAACTCACTACCGAAAATTTTGATCCGTCACAATACCTCCCTTTCAAACATATATGTACGGGAGGTAAAAAAATTATTTGACCATAATTGCAAAACAGGAAATTTACTGGCTTCATAAACCAATAATTTCAATTTGTTTCAAATATAAAATCGGTTGTGAAAAATGATTCAAATAAAATGTGTTACCTAATATTTATAATAACAATTTTCATTTTTTTTTATATCCGCTTATATTTTTCAGTTAAACTATTTAATGTATTTAACAAAAATATTTCATAGTTACTAAGAGAACAGTCAACAAATTCCGCTACAAATTTATATGTATAAGATAATTTTTTTTTTATTTATAAACAAATGTTTAAATATGTTTTATAAACATTCACCTTATCTTTTGTCTTTGTCGGTATGCTAATGTTTAAATTAATAATTCATTATTGCTACGAATGTATGTAAATTTGATGATATTACTCATTTTTATAAGAAATAAAAAATAATTCATTTGTAAGTGCATCCTGTTATTAGTGTCGCCATAACTGAGCAGTATTTTCGAAACTAATTTCCGGCGAAATAAAATTTATTGTACCTAGTTAATGACCTTAATGTGTCATGTTGAAATACCAATAAGGACATTGCATCAAATGATACTTAAATTTAAAAAATATATATACATAATATTTAAATACATATTTGCATATTGCGTTCTTTCTATTTAAATATAACAATTTACAACAGCAATTTTAAAATAATGTCAATATAATTATATATGTGTTATTGACTTCTGCTGTGATTCACAGTCATTTTTTATTCACTTTTCACAAACTAATAATTTTATTGAAATATATAATTTATATTTATTTGTGAGCCAGGGTTATTAAACTCTGAATAACATTTTGTAATAACTTTAGAATATACAAAAACATTGCAAATAAAAGAGTATTCGAACCTGTATACTGTATTATTAAATGTTAATACAGTAGAGCCTCGATTATCTGAAGTAATTGGGGGACTTCAGTGTTCGGAAAACCGATTTATTGTGAAAACCGTACTGTATACATTTATGTACCAATATACCAATAAAAAACATATTTATAATATCCGTGGTAAGTAGAAATATATGAGTACAGACAGCGAGAACTAGCGGTTCGGTTAAGCGGTCGTTCGGTTAATCGACGTTCGGATAATTGTCGTCTCTAGTACACTTTCTATTCTTCGAACTGTATTTTAATCCATTAGTTTATTACTTATTAGCACTGGTTCGGTGAAGTTGAAACTATAACACAAAAAATTAATTATACTAACATTATTGTAGATGCGATATATCTGCACCAAAGTTCAAATTTTGTACCACAATTATATTACATTTTTAACTAATTATCCAATACTTAAGCTATAACGTCATAACTCTCATACATGTATTATGTTTTAAATTCTTTGTTTATCTCTTATTATTAAGCTGTTAGATTGTCGAAGTGTCAAATGGTTAGCATAGCATCTAATTTGATGATTTTTGTATTTGTTTTGAATTCGTAACCAAATAATAATAATCACATTTGTTTGACACTGATAATGAAATCACGTGGTTAGGTTTACACAACAAAATTAAAGACATGATAAGTAAATAGGTCAGAAAAATTTATCAGGGGTAATATAACATTTTTTTAAAAATAATCTTACAGTTTATTTATGTTTCTCACTGGAATAAATGGTATTTAATCATTTAAAATTTCTAAACTATAACATAGAACATTTATGCGACAATTTTATGCAATCCCTACTGTTTGAGATTCACAATACAACTCTTACATTTTAAAAAATCATTGCGGCGGAATGAATAACAATGAAGACTTTTTAAACTGCAGATAGTTTTCAATTTAGATAAAGTTTGATAAAAAAGAAATATAAAAAATTGTGAAGGACCCCATTTTACTGGGCAAATAGAAAAATACATTCAATTATTTTTAGATTTTAAAAACATAATTTATATTTTTTAAGTACTCCAATTTATAAATCTTTATTTAATTTTTTTGCGTTGGTGTTTCTACTTTTCTATTTGTAATTTAAAACAATAATCATTTTAATTGTATGCGTAGATATAAAAGATAATTTCAACTTCAATACAAATAAATTATTCTTTTAAAATATTGGTGCATCTTCAATGCTTATAAGTTATAACTATGGTTAAAATTGTTACAAGTTTTTTTTTTTTTTAACTAGGCACTCATATCAGAATAATTAGCATCCTAGCAGTAACTACAACTATAAAGTTGTTGAAGACGATCTTGCCACTACTAGCTCAATGGTCCAATAAAAGCAAATATTACTCAGTTAAATAATGCACATTCTCGCCTCCGTTACAGAGAAATTCCGACGACGAGTAGTTGTAAAGTCGGCCGTTAGGGGGTCGAGCGCATTTGACGCGAAACTGCAACTAGTAAATTTGGCGACCACATTAAACTTTTATGATCTAAACGAGCAGCGCTACTTATTGGATTTGCCCTCGGTGGCTGCGGCCGGCGGCTTTAACTGACCACTTATGTGCAGCACTGGTGTTACATTGCCTACTAAATCAGCAACTTCCGCTCTCTAACGAACTTTCTATAACTCGCTCCAAAGCTCGTAAGCTTCTTTCTTGAATATATCATGGGAATGCTTTACGGACCTCTGTGGGCCTTGGACCGAGGGCAGCCTGTTGTTTGTTGCTTTAATCCTTTTAATTTAATCATTATTTTGTCACTTGTTAATCGAATCATGTTTTTACAAAGTGTTTTTGTATCAGATTAATTTGCAGATTACAGGATTGTTATTAGTAACAGCAGGAACATTGAATATTTAAATTAGCGTAATATTACCTTTTTAAAAATTCAAAATTATGTATCTACGAATGAATCTTTCTAACATTAAATCAATTTTTAATGTTGGACAGATATGACTTTGTATGATGTGCTCAATGTTTTATAAAATTTTCAGAAAATTTAAGTTTCCTCACAAACTAATAGTAATAATTCGTTAAAATTCAATCCTAGAAAAACGTTAAATATAATTTGACATATTACTTACCTAAATTACTAGAATTACTACTTCCAATTTTATTGTCACATTTTTTTCTTCGTTTCTCTATACTCGTACAATGTAGCGTTAAAGAATTAAAATTTGCGGGAGGTTATGTGTTCGTATATCTGATTTTTATACCATTTTTAGTTAAAGAATTTAATTTGTCATTTTACAAAAGCAATTTGTTTTTACAGGAAGGCTAGGTTAATATCTCAAATGTAACTAAATTTATATTTTACTTGTTATGTTATTCTTTCTTATATCAATGGCTTGAATAATGTTAAATTTGCATTGGAAGTAAAAACGATTTGACGGAAATCGGCTTATGTACATTCAATATCAATTATTACATATTGAATTCCTGAAACTGTTTCATGCTATTTTATCTCTTCAAAGAGATAATATAATTTCATCTGTAACTGAATGGGTTGAATGCATATTTCTCGATAATACGTATCCTGTTACAGTTATGAGGGATGCGACAAATTTTTTGCATGAAAATCAATTATTCTGTTCGAAACAAGTGAATTATATGTTCAAATACATTTCCATTTCCACAAATTTTAATCCGTTTAATTGGATTTTCCTCGAACCTCGAATCAACATTGAAAAACTGTGATTGGTTTAAAACTGAATGAAGGAAACTTTCCTCACATAAAAATTTATGTTCTACAGATATGTTCGCTTAAAGTTGCAAAAGCTGTTAATCATTCATGATTTATACGAGTACCTTGTTTTTAAATTATATAGATAAGTGTAAACCATTGTAAGCAATTTACGCAATAACTTAACGTCGATGCGCTCCTTTTCGAACTGTTAATTTCATATTAATGATACTTAATGAGCCTTAAGTTCTTTCCGGTTTCGAATCAATGCAGTCAAAAACTCAATCTCTGAAATGTTTGTGTAACTAGGCAGTATTGTAGCATCTGAGTGTGATGACATGCCACTTAAGAATATTGGGATTCTTTAAAATTATAAAAGATGCATAAAAATTTTACAACAGAAGAGGAAAGAATAATACATTTTGCAACATATTCTACAGTACTACGGAAAAAGTATAATTTTCGATCACTTTTTGAGGCAGCTGGAGCCGTATATCGGCAATAGCGCGACACTTCTTGGATTTCATGTCGTCCATCGTCTCTGGTTTATCGGTGTAGACTAGCGACTTCAAATATCGCCGCAGAAAATGATCCGAAGATGTTAATTTACAAGATTATGGAGACCGGGAACGCATGCAACACTCGAAAATTCTAACGCTGCCTTATTCATGCACTGCTTCATGCGTATGTTGCTTTCTTCAATCACTGCTTTGTTCAAACACAGCCTCATTCATACACCGATTTCTTCTAACACCGCTTTATTCACCGTACGAAAGTCCGTCGTCCTAATGCAGCGCAGAAACAAACATAAACCTCTGTATTAAATGAAATCTGTTATTTCAATATTTTATTACTATTGCATATTTAGATGATATTGTATAGTAAATATTATAAAAAAGATTTTAATTTATAATTCATGCCATTTTCCTGTCTCTTAACGTTTTTAACATTGATAGTGCATAAAAGTAATTTCAAATAACCTGTGGATACAGAGATTACGTATCATCCTGTCGCCATTACTGTGCTGCATTAGGACGATTGATTTTCGTACGGTGAATAAAGCGGTGCTAGAAGAAATTGGTGCATGAATGAAGCTGTGTTTGAACAAAGCAGTGATTGAAGAAAGCAACTTATGCACGAAGCAATGCATGAATAAGGCAGCGTTAGAATTTTCGAGTTTTGCAATGTTACTCATGGAGACCAATCCACAGGTTCACTGCGCGATATAACGTTCTCATCGAATATGTCCTGCAATAAATCGATTGAGGCGCAAACTGTGTAACATGTAGCGCCCGCCGTATTGTTTAAACCACTGCTCCTCCTCTTAATACCATTCAATTGGGGAATTAAAAAGTCAGTACTCATGGTTCTATATCGATCTTCATTAACTGTAACCTTCTGGCCGGTGACCGGTATAATTTTTAAAGAAATATAGACCAATGGCAATGATTCCAATAGCCCGTGAAGCACACCAAACAGTTTCATTTTGTTGACATAGTCATTCAATCAAAAATGAGCCTCATCACTGAAATAAATTTGCACAATTTGCTAATGTAATTCTATTTATGGTAAAATGGCAAACCAAACTGAGCACAAAACAGTTGACAAATTGGCTGTCGCTGGAAAAGGTGTTGCCAATTCTAAAAACAAACCTCTAAAATAATAACCGTTATTAGAGTAGAACTACAACTTCTGTCAAATTAGATAAAAGTTGTTGCACTAGTAGACCATTTTTTTTTTCTTATGAAGGTGGGAGGCGAACTAACTACAATGGTCATATGCCGCCTCATGAATGGATGACAATGAAATTATGTGAACAACACAAACGACCATGCTATTCAGTAGGATTCGAACCCCCGACCTCTGGCGTACTAGGCTCGTGACATAACAACTACACCACCGAGATCGGCTAGTAGACCAATTTAATTAGGGTTTTATTTTCTCGAAAAATGCGTACGTCACTAGATATGGACAAAATCCCGTTTTATTTTTCCATTTTGAAATAAATTATAAACTCTCGCATATTGAGAAAAATAACAACATCTTCCTCTACTTTTTACTTTTTTGTCCATATCTGGAGTTATAATACTAGTGTGGCAACTTTTGTTATATAGTTTTTGAGATCACAATTGTGAGCCTGGAAATTGTAACATACTGTATATCAAATGTATGTATAAGAATGTCATTTAAATAAAGTAGAATTTACGTGATTCTATTTGAAGCTCATGGTATATGTACATGAGATATGAGTTATTCAGTTTAACGATCTACTCGTATATGCAATTTGTAACCCTAATGCCCGGTTTCACCAACGATAGTTAAATTTTAAAATTAGTTTAAATAAGTAAAAGCAAATCGAAGTTGCATGTCATATGGAGTATTTGACATTGATACCAAAGATTCGATATTTTTTTATTTATTTAAACCAAGTTTAAAATTTAACTAACGTTGGTGAAACCGGGCATTAATCAGCAGCAGCGCTCTAGTTTTAATCACAATTACCTGATCTAGTATGATATTAAATAATAAGCTATCTCATTTTGTCTTGCGTATATTTTAAATTGCTCTATATGATATTAATAGCTGACTAATCGCTTGCTGAGTTCTATGAACAAACATCGCATCTGCAATTCGGATGACGCTACGGCGCTCGACTCATTATTTATAGATTGTCTGTGATTGACTTGCGAACTAACTGCCACGTTTGTATTAAACTTTAATAATTAAAATAGCTAGAAATCCCAGAGTTGAATTGGCGTAAACCAACAGAACTTTACTGATCAAATTAGTTTTCATAAATAACATAATTCTGCAAAATTACAGTGGAATACGAGTATATTTAATGGACAAATTAATTTACATTCGAAACTGTGTAAATAAATAATTTCCATTTTCCAATGCTCTGAAATTCATATTAATAATTCATTTATTAAAGATTTACCTATTAATCATCTTACTTTAACGTTGTTAGTCGCGGCGACTCAAAAACTAAAGGAAATTGCAAATCAAATTTCCAGAAATTTTATTTAGGTTTAGTTTAACCTAATAAAGATAAAATCTTGCATCTTCGCCTCAAAAAAGAAAAAACGGATCTGTTCAGCATACGATTTTTTTACATATATGGATCTGTATTTGATTATTTATATACTTACGCAGGTTTAACATATAGTTAGAAATTTCAGCTGTTTATTTTTTCTCATAACAACTCTTATGTCATTTGGTTTTTCACAAAATTGGAAGCAGATACAAGAAAATTACAAATTGAATTTTCATACATTTTTGCATCATTTGATACTGTTTTCGAAATAAATTTAATTTATTATCATAGAACATATAATTTTGAAGTCCCGTTATTCTTTCTTGCGCGCTCTTCAGTTATTGAATATACTGCAAACATCGCCACAGACATTATTGAGAAAATGATCTCAGATCATGTTACCGCAAAAATGTAAAAAATAAATTTCATCATTCCTATATTTGCTACGTATAAAATAAAAATAGTAAAAAGTAAATATTATATAAAAAAAAATTAAATTATTATATTATGAATTTCATTTGTTTTATTGTTTGTAAGCAGGCATAATTATTTAATATTCTGTTTACAATTGAATTTGTACTACAGTAATAATTTTTTCATAAGATGTATTAGTAGCTACCAGTTGAATTTATCACCGTACTCTTCCAGATAAAATGCCAGTGGAGACTCGTATGAAGGAAAGTAGATGAAGAGGTATAAGAAATATTCAAACTACTACAGATGCAAATTATATTAATTATTATTGTTCGTACCGAATTAAATTAAACTCCAATCTCTTCACCTACCTCTTTTATGAGTGGTGAAAGAGAATGTGTTGCCATGACAACTCAATATGCACACTGTAGGATGCCCGTGCAATGGTGCAGTGGTAATGGGGTCTTTCACCATTTAAAAAAAAAAATTTATGAAACTTTATCTATATTGAAGACTATCTACACTTTTAAAAAGTCTTAATTGTAATTCATTAAGCCACAATGATTTTTTAAAAAGTGTTGTGACGTCATAGTAGAGGTGTTGCTGAATCTAAAACAGTAGAGATTTAAATAATTTTTGTTACATAAATGTTCAATTTTATTGTAATAATAATAATAATAAAATAAGTAAAAAAATATATGACTTCAATTATTTACAATCTATACTATTTTATATCCAGCAACACCTCTACTATGACGTCACAACACTTTTTAAAAAATCATTGTGGCTTAATGAATAACAATTAAGACTTTTTAAAAGTGTAGATAGTCTTCAATATAGATAGTTACATAACAAAAAAAAAAATGGTGAAAGACCCCATTGTAACTCTTTACTTGATGCGGTTTAAGGTTGCTCAATACATACTCGTGATGCGGGTCGCCGCAGATCAGTGTTTATTTAATTTTTATTTTTAAAACTTTTTTACATGTTTTTAAAAATGAAAAATTTACTGATTCAACAATTCTAATAATGCAAAATATTTACCCTCTACCGTCTCAAAAAGTAGGTGAAGTAGCTTTTCACCTACTTCACCTGACGAGCCGCCTCTGTAAAATGCTAAATAGGATATAATGTTAAATAAAATTGGCATATTGCTTTTAAGATGTATAAAAATGAAGAAAAAATTACCATGGTTACTTGGTACAATTCTGTTTATTGTTGTAGAAATGAGCAAAAATTAAAGGCAACAACAAGGGAACCGACAAAAACATTATTGGCGAAATCCAATGAATCTAAATATTCTGTCAAAAATTCTCTAAAGGAAAGAACTATCAACTAATTATGTACCTAAATTATAAGAAAAATGAAAATCGAGAAAAGTAAAAATTTATTCAAATTTTAAAAACCGATGTTACGATCATGACAATGACCCTCCAGGAAAACTACAAAATAGAGAATTTATCAATTGGGAAAAACAATGTACCGCATGATTTGCTTATATTTAGAGTCTTGGCAGTTACTAAAACTCACTTTATATCTTCATGTTGTTTGAGTTCCTTTTGTGTTCATATAATCTAGTTGTTAATTTAAAGGTCTTTTGGTTTGTCCAGTATAACATTTATCCCAATTTTTAAATGGTATTTTATATATTAAGTTTGGTGATTTTAAATATTTATTTGTTTTATTTTTGAGATAATTAAAATAAATTAGCCTCAAAAAATACTAAAACAAAAATTAGATGTAGAAGTCGCGTTTAAATAACACAAAACTATAAATCCTGTTTCAGTAATTTCAAAGATAGAAAAACTAGAGATTTACAGTAACTTACACAATATAGGAAGTGATTCAGTTAGCTGTGTTGCTATGCCCGTTTTAATGTATTCGTCGAGGTACACTTGTAGCGAGGAAATCGATGGACTATTTAATTATTAATATATGAATGACAGGAAAGTACATAATTTGTATAGTTTTTTTTTAACAACATACATAATTTCCAGTGCTCCTATATTGTAGGAATATTGAATATGTTGGCGCGCGGTGACATATTTAGAGTTGCAATGGAAAATTGTATTGTGGTAATAATTAATAAATATTTATTTATATGATCACAAAAACACAGAACTACGATTTTTGACACATCATACAAGTACGTACTAAAAATTAAATCATAGTGTAAATTTATAATTTATTTTAACAATATTTTATAATAGGAATAAAGAAACTTTAGAAGCGAAACAAAATTATTTTAGTATTTTTCATAAATTTTCATAGATAACGTTAAACCAGAAGTACTTTAATTGGGTTACTGATATTGAACTAATCAAATTTATTTGTTTCGGTAAAGTACGCATGCAAGGAAAGGAAATGTAGTAAAAATGTGTGAGGAACTATTTATTACAAATATGCCAGAGGTCGTGCGTTCAAATCCCAGTAAACAGTATGATGTGTGCTTCACATAAATTTACAATCATCCACTCATTAAGAGGTATATGACCAATAGTAGTGGAATATGGGGATGTCAATGCTATTTTTTTGATATTGCTGTAAATTTTTACCTATTTATTTTACAGTGAAAAGTAAATCTAAAAGTTGTTCAGAATTTTAAAGTGCATGCAATAAGGCCCATTTGGTTACATACATAATAGTATTTAACGATATATCAATCAAATTAAATTCAGTATTAGGAAAATTGTAACACGGCCATAGAAAATTAAACAAAAATGAAATATGTTTTATATTTCATAAAACAGTTTTATGGTTATTTATTTAGAAAGAAATGAACTCTCAAATTCGGCAATATATCATTACAATCTTCTACAGAAAATAATATAACACTGTAATAAGTAAATATCTGATCTCTGAAATTAATTTTTTATTGATTGATATATCATGAAATACTAATATTTAGGTAACGAAATGAGCCTTATTGCATGCATTTTTAAATTCTGACCAGCTTTTTCATTTACATATTTGCTGTAAAGTGAATATGTAAAAATTTACATCCCTGTATTCCAAATTTCAATGCTACATCCGGTATATTAAAAATAAATAAATAAATAAATATATCATCACGCCTTTTACCCATTATGGGTGTGGCACTCTGCTTACGCAGATCTCAGTAAGTGATATATTTTTGCGTATGAAGTGCGGTTACCAGCCGTCAAATCATAGCCCCCAAGGATGTTAGTGGAGGGGGAACCACAGGGGTAAATTTAAATTTGTAACTGTCGGCAGTGGGATTCGAACTGAGGTTTATGTTATCTCTTGGAATCATAAAGCAAAAATACTCTTATTTATTATACGTATGTGTCTGATTAATATGTACCAATCATGTTTCAGGGTACTAATTAAATTTATATAACTAACCGCATGCGCATGCTACTAGCTTCATATGAGAATGGCTTCATAGACGTAGAACTAAAAAGTCAGTCTGAACGACCTAGTTAAAATCGTTCAGCACCTAAATCTCCCATGTGTTCTTGCAGATACCGCCGTGATCCTTACAGCAGCTACGAGGGCTACCGCGGCACCAGCTACCTGTACGAGCGCCAGCCTTCTCCAGCCACGACGGCGCGTCCGCCCCCGCCCAAGGACGGCGAGGCGGGCAACACGGAACGGCCCGGCGCTGACGGCAAACCCGCTGATAGCCCTAGCTCTGGCTGATCGCACACACCGCATCCACCATCCATCATCGGCTTTTATACCGCGTAAAAGTCACAAAAGAGCTGGTTTCCACTTCGCCCATTCCCATCTAGGTCAGTAGGACCCGGTAGTTCAAAATCCAGATTCACATAAGACCTCCCCGTCCAACAATTGTCTCCTTTTTATACGGATATCAGTTTAATTCGTTTATAGGTTTAACATGTGGTTATCGAATTTTTCTAAAATAAATATGTAGTGAGATTTCAAATAATATTTTCCCGGATTTTGACAGCCCTGATAAATTTATTTGTTAGATGAACCAACAATTACTCATCGATATACTAGTTTATATTATAAACGCTGGTATTCATTGACGTTATATTTTTCAGTAACTGTCAACATTTAACGATGTATTCCGACATAAAACAAAATAATCAAGATTAATTAACATAAACATTGTGAATATTTATTCTTTTATTTTTCGTAACTATATTCAAACCTAATTCGTTATTGACGTCATATATTTGCTGTGTATTAAAATGCACCGTTTTTAAACATAAAAGTTTTTACGTGAAAAATAAGCGGACTCAGAAACGCTTTCTAAGCTTTTAAATACAGTTCGTCGCTAAGGTTACCACTTCAACAGTAATCATTCTCAAAAATTCAACTGTTCAAATCACAATAAACTTTTTATAAACCAGAAAGGTATGTCACGAAAATACAGCTTAAGTTACTCAAATTGTGTTTGGGCTATTTACATTTTACAACATATTAACCGAAACCATGGTCCTTAACATTAGAACCCTTTGTGGAAATCAATTCAATAACAATATGGGAATATAGTTATACCATTCTAATTATATTTGAATATATGGTATTTAGACGACCAAACAGTTTCAGGAGGTTTCAAGGTAAAACCGTCCTTTAAAATTTTAGTCTCTTTGTAACTAGTGAAAAAGAATGGCGACATTGCAACAAGTTTTCATATTCTATACTTTTCTGTTTATTTAGTTGGAGAATTTTGACACGGGACGCAATTTTAACTGTGTAGAAATTTGAAATATTCATAAGTATTACCGCAAGAGGTTTAGGTATTATTTGAGAAACGAAATCGTGGTTACTTTGATACATCTGATGAGCAATTGACATGAAAAGATTTTGTTTAACATAACATTGTTTGCGTCGTTTTATCTAAAGCAACTATGTTTGAGTAAACTTTGAACTGATGAAAAACAAACCCTCAACTGGTACTTGGTACAATTAATCTGCGGAATGTAATTAATTTATTAAAAGTGATGAAGGTAAATAAAATGTATCCACTCGCAAATTGACCTTTACTTAAACATATCCGATGAAAACCTTCAAAAGTAATATTTCAACAAAAAGTTTTTATACATGAGGTGAATTATCATTTAATGTATTTATGTAATAACTTGAAAAAATGTGAGCATCTACCGCAAAATGAATATTTTTAAAGATCTGTAATATATTTTTCTAAAGTGTTAATGATTGCATTGAGCAAAATAGAAACAGATATTGTTAGTGGCCGAGATGGAAATGATCGAAATGGAAGCCCGCCGCTCGTTCCCGTTTTCTACTTCAGGTTTATTCTCATTTATTATTTATGCACATGGCTAGAATCAATCACGCTCACTGGAGAATAATCCCAGCACCGCAGTTTATTTTATCTGTGATTTTTAATCCCATTAATTCCGAATCAACAAACAATCTTTTAATATGTATTTTAAATTGAGTTAAGAGGCACTTCTCCTTTAAGTAACGATATGATATTTCGTAACTTTTCCAGGTATATTCGTAACAAAATTTATAATAATGAAATTTTGGTTATGAACAGAACCTAATATTGAAAGTTAGAATGAAGTTATATCATCCCACTTTCCTCATTTTTCTTATGATTTTAGCTAGTTGTATAGTTTTATATACTAATAATGAAGTATGAATAGCATTACAATCAAATTATTAACTTTTACATTGTATTATTTTTAAACCGTTCTTTTTATGGTTAGAAAATGTACAGACTAATTACTAACATGCACGGAATTGAATTGCATAATTAATTGTTTTACACCTCAACTACTAACTTCTAACTACCTATGCATAGTAATTTATTATAAGAATAAGTACAAGTTTGTCAACAAATTATAATATGAATGTTTTGATATAATTTCAAGCATGTTTATATGCAACAGTATTATTACAATAATCTCTTCACTGCCTAATGATATTTCTACTAGGATTCATTTAAGGATTTAACTCTCGTTGAAATAAGTTTTAAATCCCTCTATGAATCAATATCAGGTATTATACGTTTTATATACGAAATATATTCATATTGTACTAGTATGTATGTAATTATAAAATACACATGTTTAATTTCTAAATTCTATTTGTTTCATTTTCTCTACCTTGTATGAATGCATACGGAAGGGTAATAGCTACAAAGTATCTGTATAGTTTTAGTTACTTTTGTGTGTGTATAAATGCTGGAATTTCACTTGTATAATGTAAAACTATTACTTTATAGTTTATAATAACAATTCTCTACACCGGATTTCCTATTCTTTTTGTATCATTTTTAGTTCTTCCAGTCTATCTATGAAACTGATTATATTAATATTTTGAAAACCTTCAAAGTGAATATAGGAAATGAAGTGTAATGTGTAGGTAATATGTAAATTTTTAATAAGCTATCCGGTGATCCTATTGTTCCTGTATGAATTGCTCCATGCATTTATTATAATATTTTTACCCAATGTACCAACAAACGTATTTATGTGATATAAGAGTTTAAATTTGTATCCAATAACAACATTGAGTACCGCATAAAACTCTGATGTGGTTATATATATATATATATATATATATATATATATATATATATATATATATATATATATATATATATATATATACTTCCGCACACTTATAACTTTTACACTGTATAAAATAGAGAAACGTTTCAAATGAATATTGTGGCAAATATTATTGCACATCTTTTTAAGAAACCTGCGTGTCCTTCACGTATACTTCCATTTACCAATATCTTCCATATTATTTTGTAACATATTTCAATATTTCGGGCCATTTAAAATTTCTTTTAATGTATTCATAGCAGCCTATTAATCATAAATATCTATATTATTACTGTTTTATTTCGTTGCAAAACAAAAAATCTCTATTCAATAATACCATGACTCACTAAGATCTCCACGAAAAATAAAATTTGTTAAAATTATGAATCGAATTTTTGGATTATTTTAGCCTATTTTGATATTGCCTTAAATGAGTTTTTCGATACTTTTAAGAAAATTCGCCTATTTTATAGTTTTTTTTTCCTGAATGGTTACTTTTTTAATTTATTTTAGGAATATTTTACTAAAAAAAATCCATAATTAATAAAAATTTTATGAATAATTGTTTCTTGTATAAAATTTAGGTATTATGAAATATGTATCTTTCAAAAATACATGCGCAGTGTATACATTAGCGCATCGCACCCTGACACTCCGTATTTTTCACTTTTAGTACATTTGTTAATCTAAATATTATAATATTAAATATTCCGAAAACAAGTAAAGATTCCTTAAATACGTGGATTGAAAGAAAAAACCATTGCATCAAACAATTTTACAAATAACTTTTTGGTTATATTTATTTATTTTTTGCATTATTTTACAGATTAAATGTAGCAAGACATGTCATGTTGAGCAGCATGCAAATACAGCAGTTCTCAAACTTAGAGCGAAAATCTCCGAAAAACAACACTTACAATCCCAATTACCGTCAAGCACAACCTCAATATTTAATTTGGAACTACGTGAGACATTAATTTCGGCTAATATTCCTTGACTTAAAATCTAAAATCCAAAATAGCACGCATTTTTACAAAATACTATAATCGATAAATTCTTATGAAAGAGCAACAGCCGGGTTAATTAATATTTAAAATGTTAACCAAAATAACAGTGAATATATTATTTTTGTTTATTAATAAATCAATGAACGTGCTTTAGATATAAGGATTTTTTTTCGTATTTTTAAAAATTTGTTGCTTAAAACAAGCAAATAAATGACCTTTTCGCCTACCTATTTTTGTTGTTTTTAGTGCCTAAATATCCGATCTCTTGTTATAATTAATTCATAAATGGTTAGATATAATTTTTTTTATTACTTCTGAAAATTCATAATTAAAAAATGTCTTGAAAAAAAGAAAAAAATAACTAAATTTGTTTTGGCCTATACCTATCTAGTGACCTGTGCATTCAATTGGAAAAATAAATACATTATCAAACTGCTCTACTAATGGGTCAACTTTTGTCTAATTTAACCAACCTCGTGGCTCTTACTGTTCTCGAGATCTTAATGCATTCCTTTTGGTAACTTGACGGTTGCTAACCACACTTCACATCTGAAAATTTAAGTTTAGTAATGATGTGGTCTGTGGGCAAAAATTTCATTCATTTCATTGTTAATACATGGTCAGACATTTAAAATATATAATTATTATATTTTCCTAACACATTAAAAATATCGAGATAGGCTTCATTTGGAAGCACCCTTAAAATCTGAAAATAATAATCAATATTTGTGTCTGTGCTTCATTTCGATAATTAAAATGATGCGTTAAAAACCACCAACATTTTGCTAATAATAAACCTGAATATTTCAAAAGTAGTCTATGTGAATGTGTGGTATACTTTTTTCATTTTCTCTTTAGAAATTTATGTTGTAGTCATTTCAGTTTTTAATAAAAGTTGCAGTTAAACAGAAGAGTTCGGTGGTGTCGGCTTGCGGTGCATGATTGATGTCGGCTGTGCAATGTCGCAGGGGAAGAAATGAACAATCTCGTATTCACCTCGCTTACGTGCTTTATTTTTTTCTTGGGAGAACACAAAGAGAAAGTAACATGCAAATGTTTAACTTTTTCTACTCTACAACACATATATCATACAGATATTATTTATTGCTTGCTTTGTTTACGTGCTTGCAGTACAAAAAAGTGTTATCCTATAGTGTATATAAGATAAATTATTAGATAAGTAATATTAATAATGTGTGAGAATACTATTACGTTCTACTGTTAATAATATCTTCTTTATAAAATACATAATATGGTAAACAGGCGTGAATTGAATTACAAACACCTAAACAAGTTTTTGTAGTTGAATACTTGTTAGTTTCTGTAATAGATGATACACGTACTTTTCTAATAATTATTATAAGCAGCTAATTCAATTGTGATTGTTATTATTATTATCAGTTTCTCTAAACCTTATCAAAAAAGGAAGAAATACGATTTTATTTTATTGCATCATTTATTTTACTGGCGCAAGGACAATAATATTGCATTTACTGAGACAGCTATGAGAAGAGTGCAATACTCAGGAATTGGTAATTTGCGTAATGAAATCATTATTCTTATTATATCAGTTATTTTAAAAATATATCACAAATATATACACTTTGTTAATAAAGCTGGTGTGGGCATCAGGGAATTTTCTTATACCTATTAATCTGTATTAAATTGTTTTTTACATTTGGCAAAATTTTAACATAAAGAATAGATATTTAATTTACTTCTTTGTTCTTATGGAAACATGTTTATTCAAATATGATATTAAATATATAATATAATTTTTCCCAAAATATTTTCTCTACCGCTTTCTGATGTATGTACATTAAATTATATCTGTTATTTTTTAAATGAGCTCTAAATCTTCTCCAGGATTCGATGACATTCCCTGTTCAATACTTAAAAATGCAGCAACATATATAGACCCATATTACTAATGAATCCTTGCTATCTGGAGTCTTTCCTGAGAGATTAAAGACTGCTAAAGTCATTCCTGTTTTTAAGAAAGGCTCAAAACAGAATATCAATAATTACCGGCCTTTCTCTTTGCTGTCTTCTTTTAGCAAAATTTTTGAAAAATTATTCGTGTATATTCAGCGAAACACAAACAGATTCTCCAACTCCGAATGATAAAATAAAATAAATAAATAACTATATCATCACGCCGTTTACCCATTATGGGTATGGCACTCTGAATACGCAGATCTAGGTAAGTGATATATATATATATATATATATATATATATATATATATATATATATATATTTAAGTATGAAGTGCGGTTACCAGCCGTCAAATCCGAATGATATATATTATTTTTTCTTCCAGCGCCCCTAGGTTTAGGGCGGAGCTCTTATGTCAGGCGGAGCCCCTGAACAGGAGCCGTAGCCTCATGGCTCTCTGAGGTTTAAAGAAAAAGGAGCTTTGAAGCCTTTCAAGAAATCAATAGGAAGTCCTACACGACGGAAACTTCACCGCGACGGAAGAAAGGGACACATCATCTCCAGACGCTGTCCTAGTAATGGTTAAATGGAAGAAGACAGAAGACAAGGGAGTTGACGTGTTCACAGAACTCATAAACATCGAAAAAATACAGACAACATCAAACAAGAAACAAGAATCATACGAGTCAGCTTCCGGGACGGTAACCAGGAAAACGTGAAATTCAAGACGGAGTACTATTTGCTTACGAAATACGAGGACAAAATGTTATCCCCACAGGCACTTATCAAAGGCCTAAGGGAATTAAAAGAAATTCTAGTTAAGGACCACCAGGAGACAGTTACCTTGTCCAAGATAGACACTGGGAAAATAAAAACGAACTGGGGATATGTGACACGCATGCTAGAGACAGGCTTTCAAATCTCGCGCATCAAAATTAAGTGTACCAAAAACGAATAAAAAAGCGAAACAGCCCGAACACAAGGGGGAGAAACTTCAGCTATCATTAACTCCAAGCTACCGACTAAAACAGAATGGTAATAAGTAATGGTCAAGAAGAAGACAAACATAAAAAAAACACTATGACAGAAAACGACAAAGGAAAGAACTACAGGGAAGAAAAGGAAAACGAAGAATACGGACGCAATCATCGTCTTCACCAAAGGTATCAACTATTTGGAAATGGTGAAGAAAATCAAGAAAGGCTTAACCCCGAAGAAACAGGGAACACGATCAGAGGCGTCAGGAAAACAAGATTGTAAAGGTAAAAAGAGAAAAGGAAATAACCAAGAAACTCGAGAAACAAATCGAACAGATTGCAGGCAAGAACAGAAACAAAGCCCTTTGCCTAGAGACCAAGAAGATTATAATAGTAATAAGAGGCATAGAAGAAATCAGCACCAAATAAGAACTAGAAATAATCCTCAAGGACATCATAGGACGGGTACAAGGAATGTTCGTGACACAGTTAAAACAAACACCCAGTGGAACACAAGTTGCATTTATCGCTGCAGAGAGTCAAATCTCATCAACCTAATGCTACAGATGTATTCAATACAATCATATAGGCGAGGACTACAAAAAAGAAGATCTAAGCGAACAGTGCATGGAATGTGCAGAACCCGGCTATAAATAGAAGGACTGCAAAGCGGATAACTCGAAATACCTAAGCTTCGTAGAAGCAGGTCACCAGCATGGAGCTGGAACCTGTCAGAACCACAGGAAAGCTATGCTAGAACGACAGGAGAGGGCTGGCTTAAAGATCTAAGAGGGGATGCAGCGACCAAAGTGGTAAATAAGCGGGTTTTAACTATCATGTAGTACAATAGCTGGAACGGTTTTTTCTGGGTAAAGATATATTGTCTACAGCTGAAACTTTTCCCCCAACCGAATACTATAAGAGCACGACATCTTCTTTACGATCTTAGAGAACAAATAATAAACATAGATCTTCTAAGAAATTTTCTACACTTTCAAATGGATGATTTAATCTGTACTATCTTACAATTACTCGAGAACGTTTTATTTTAATAAAGAATTCATCGCAAATTTTTTGAGTTATGGTGAAGATGGCAGGCAGCCCTATCAAGGCGTTAATGCAGTAAAATTAGAGCATTTCTGTTAATTTACCAGTGTGATACTGTCTTTATATTAATGTTTTTTTTTCCTGAAGTTTATTATAAATGGGTGCAAGTTAAGCTGAATAATTAGCAATTAGCATTAGTTGTTGCAGTTGTGTGGAGTTAATGAGCTTTTAGTTTTAATTTCGAATTTGGTATAAAGATTTTACCAAGCTTCTTTGATAGTTAGAACCTTTACCCCTTCCCCCTTTTCTTACACCTTTTACAGGAAAGAAATTGCTGCGCCCACTGAATAACATTCTGTCGGCGTCTATGGTCAGATCTGCTTAAATATTTACTTAAAAAATAAGTTACTTATGCGCGATCGCACCAACGTTGGTTAAATTTTTAACTTGGTTTAAACAAATAAAAGCGTATCTAATTTTTAATATCATTGTCAACTACTCCATATGACGTATACTTCGATTTGATTTTATTTATATAAACTAAGTTTAAAATTTAACTAACGTTGCTGTAACCGATCATTAGATATATTAAGTGAAAAGTGTACAAAAATTTTATTTTGAAACACAAATAATTCGTTTATTTGAAATAATTGTGCATAAACTTAAACTGAATTAACTTATTAAAAACAGAAAAAAATATTCTCTCCAACTGAAATATGAAGATTGAAACGAGAAAATAAAGATGCAAACTAATTCTATCCTATATATTTTAGCGGTTTTCCATAAGTGCGTGTTAATTTGAAAAAAAAAAAATAAGTGTTGTAATTTTTTTGTTTTGCTGTTTTTGTATAATAGTAAGATAAAGACAGTATTTTGGCCACCCAATCTATTCTTTCAATTACATCTATACATTATGATTCATCAGTATAGTCATATTTGTACAGTACAATACTACCTACTAAAGTACTTTAAATTGAAAAAATACCCAATAATGTACAATAACAATACAATAAAAAAATATATATTAAACTTTATCTGCAATTAAAAATGGATCCAAATTTTAAATCAAATGGAAATAATTTAAACTTAATTAAAATTGACAATCACGTTAATTATAAAATTTGATATTTTAAATATCCGAGTTCATAAATGTATAAATTAAAAAGTAGGATTTATTTTATAATACTATTTATAATCCATATTATTTCTAAAAATAACGAACTCTGCTAATGCATTTAATTTCCATGTGCACAATAATGGAAGGATTATTGCAGAAAATAATATTGCGAGTGTTTTGTCCCTTTGGACGAATTTGTACGAATTCATGCCTTTTGACTAGTTTTTTTAACAAAATTGTATTAGTTTTTTTTTAAACAATTAAATCATATTAACATTTATTATGAAATTATTCCTAAGGGTAAATACATAGTACAGTAAAGTAATATATAAAATAATGTTCCTTTGTTAACTAGGGGTCTGTTTTATGCACGTTAATAATAATAATTACAGACATATCAATGACATAATTAAATTATTGATATGGAGATTCAATGAATAATTCTCGGGAACTGCAGTCAATATTTCTTTAATTTTAAAAATCCGACGTTTCGGTCTTGATAATGACCATACTCAGATAACTTAAAATACAGATTTACAAGCTACAGATGATTAGACCACTAACACCTTCATTACATCTAAGTATTGTGGATTTAATTTAATTGTTATTTTACTGTGCTTTTACGTTTTGATTAATGAGACTTAAATTATTAATATCTGTGTGCGCATTTATATTGTTATTGTTGGATTTTATATGTAGCATTTCTATTGGTATTACACTAATATTACACCAAAGACTAACATACCAAATTCTGACAATACTCGTAAATGATAATTTGTTATTTATCGAAACATAGAACAAAATAAGATAACATAGTTAAATTAAAACCACAATACTTAGATGTAATGAAGGTGGTAGTGGTCTAGTTATCTTTGGTTTGCAAGTCTGTATTTGAAGTTATCTGATGATGGTAGTTTAATTTAATTATCATAACCAAAACGATGGATTTTAGAAATTAATAAACTATTGACTGTAATTCCAGAGAATAAATCATTTAATCTCCATATCATAATGGATCATTGATCCTGTCAATAATCTGATAGGCGGTTGTTATTATTATAACATAACTTAAGCCAATGTTAGTGTTCAGTCGTTGTTGTTTAAGTAAAAATTCGTATATTTAATTACTTGTTGTTGTGGAAATATTTGTTTTAATTTGTTTTTAAAATCTTTTACATGTAATAAAATAAAAATAAAAAAAGAAGGTTCTAATTTGAAATAAAAAAGTTGGGTCCCATATTTTGAGAACTACTGGTTAATAAGAAGTTTTGTTATGTTCATTTTAATAGTCATATAATTTAAAACTTGTTTTCTATTTTAACGAACTTCGTATCTCTTATACTTTTCGACATAGCAATAGGGTAGCACTTAAATGGAACAACTTATACAGTGTGTCCCATTGAAGGTACGAATGCATTGGGATCTCGAGAACCGTAAGAGATACGAAGTTGGTTAAATTAGACGAAAGTTGCCTCATTAGAAGGGTAGTCTGAACATTTATTTGTTTTTCCAATTGAATGCATAGGTCACTAGATATTGGCTAAAATGTGAATTTTGCGATTTTTTTTTTGCTGATAACTTTGTTATATGACATAATACAAGATTCTGATTAGCACTTTCTTAAGACACTTTTTAATGTAGAATTTGCAGAAGTACTCAATTTTTTTTATCTTAACATTTACGAGTTGCTGATATCAACTTTTATTTTCATATGGAGGTTATTGTAAGCTATAGCATTTTTGAATAGAGATTTTTTTGCTTTTTAACGATATAAAACAGTAATAATAAATTTTTATAATTACTGAAAAATGAAAAAATTTGTTATTTATAATATACTTGAAATAAAAGTGAGTCCAATTGCGTAATCGCAATAAAAAAAATTATTTCTAAAAAAAATGGTTTTTTTTTAAGAGGGGGAGGCGATAGGCGGTAATTTTGTAGAAGAAAAATGATTAATTTTACTCCTAAATATGTGGTCAGTGGTGCCATGCACTTGGTTTAACGGCACATTTGACTTTCTCATCCTGGGGTACCTTTTATCAGTATTATTATGAGTTTTTATGTAGATTCATTTCATATAAAATAACTCATGTTCGAAGAGGATTTCTCCAACAACTCAAACTTATAATATTTAAAATTTGTGATCACATGATTTAGATCTAGAGCATACTTTCCTCTGATAGATTTAGTAATGATGATTCTTCAATTGTATGGTAGCTCAGCAGAATTTAGCTCACTTGTCGCCATCCCTGCTGTGGACAGGGTTGATGTCACCCATGAAAACAAATTTCATATTAGGTTTAATTTGACACTAAACTTAAAAAAATTACTACTATTCATAATTAATTTTTGATCTTTATTTATATATCTTTTTATAAATCCTCCATGATACCTTTGAAACAAAAATCGACAATATTCAATTTTGTATTATTGTTATTTTAAATTTCTTAATATTTGTTATTCAATATTTACTTCCACTAATGTTTATTATTTTCTCTTGTATACTCGTCTTGCAATTGATATCTTCGTATCCTGTTGGACTCATTAGATTAAATAAATAAATATATAAAATAATCAAGTGAAAATCGTTCAAAATTTTGGATATTTGTATTTTGTATCCTTTCAAGAACGTATATTTTAATTTAAAACTCGATATGCAACTTGTGTACAAACAATTGAAGATAAGCTAATATAAATTAATGACCTTTGAATTCAAGTCTTCTCAATTGGGTTTAATAAATATTTATTGTATATAATTTTTCAAAACACACCTCTAACAAATATATGTATATTTTTTCTTCAAAATAGGAAACAAATACCAGAAAATTATGTTTTGTTACTCTGTTCTTTATTAATTAGTAAAATAATAACTTTGTTCAGAAATTGTTATTTCTTTAGGGGACCTAAAATATACATTTCTCTTAAAATTTCGCAATCGATTTATTTCATATAAGCTGTACTTCTTTATAATACGAATAATAATGTAACTGCATTTTCCTCCTATCCTATTCAACCATTCGAATAATTCTCCTCGCTTCGTATGTACTTTTATTGAGTGTATATTTTATTTTAAAAAGAGAACACTTGCAAATTCCTAGTATTTTAGTAAATAGGATTACACTTCAACAAATCCTTTTTGCAGCGTAAACTGGTATAACAATGGCATTGTTCCCTATTCGCATATGGAACATATTTCACAACGTGAAAAATGCTTATGAAGTTTTAATGCTTTAAATATTCACTAATGCACATTTCATCTCTGTTAGCACCACGTGCGATGCGTAATTTATTTAAGATGCTTTATTTGTATCATTTCAACTGAAATATGAACGTATCTCCAGCATATGCGCCTCATACACATTTGCAAACTCAAAACACTCATGGTATAAATTCTTGTTACTTAGGTGGGGCAAAGATATATATACTTCGTGAATCCTACTTGTTAGTTGCGACTGAGAGCATCAACAGCAATAATATATTATACGTCAGTAAGTTACATAATGTGGATTAGAACGAACAAAACAATTTAATTATACTTCACGTTTATTAAAATACATACATACCTACATACGGCTAGTTTCGGTTGAATCAAGTAACTAGAACTTTAAAGAAAAGCATATGCAGGTTTGAGAGGATTCTGAAATTGAGCTGAACGAAAAGTTCAATATTATAATACACCATTTATGTAGTTGGTGCGTATTGTTTCCCACCAACTATAAGTGGGGTGGGGATTGTTCACGTCCACTATTATTGTAGAAGTGAGGGTTGCAACCCGTGAAAAGAAACGAGAGATCAGTAGTCAGAAAGTGGTTTGACAACAGTGACAGTTTAAAATAAATAATTAAACAAATATTCAAGTATTCTATTTTTACCATTAACAATATCACAAAACAGTAATTATTATACAAAATAGAGTTGGAGCGAACGAATAAATGTATGATACCTATCAAATGAGTCCACTAATCTACTTTACTTCTGTTCTTGTATGAAGAATTAAAGAAATTTTTTTTCACGACCGGAAGAGAAACTAGGTTTTTTATGATACCAAAATCATGACAGAAACAGCCAATTTCATATCTACGGGAGATTGTTGCACTTTCTTTTCTGACGTGAGGAAAAGTGTTCAAATAACGTGAGAAATGAACAAAATTAAACAAATCAAAAGTAACTATCACAAATTATATTACAATTCACATAATTTTCATAATAATATACACCGCAAGAGAGAAGTGTATTTTTTCCCTTGTTGTATTGTAGCCCTCGACTATGGCTCATGCTTCAATTTTCTCCGCGGGAAAAAGTCATATACTTCTCTCCCTTAACATATATATTCTATTATAGTTACTTTAAGAATTAGTTATTTCGTAATATATGTAGGTACGTATAAAATATATCGACTTAGTTACAATAAATAGATTATTTTGCTTAAACTTTTATTATATTATTATTATACGGGTGTATATAATAGGTAATTTTTATTAATTTTGCATAATGTACATACAAAAAATTGAATCATAACTTAATATAATGTTTAAAGAACAGTGTTAACTGTTACGCACACCTGATTTTTGTGATAAATATATCTTAAATTTCAAAAAGATTTATAGGTACCCTAGACAGTGAGATGATATTCGTAGCCCGAATTTCTATCTCATATAATTTTAAATTCCCAAGATAAGTATTTGTGTAATATGACAATCAAACTTTTGAAAAGACGAAACGTCAATTATTCCTGCCTTTTACTTTCTAACTGCTCGGAAAGTTGCCAGTTTCCAAACTTCAAAATTAGTGCATATATGATCCTTTATATTAAAAGGATTGAGTATTTGATTATAGATTAGCCAATCTAGCAAACAAATTTATACAATTTGTACGCAGACGTACAACCTAGACCGTTTGACGGATTCAAATGAAACCTTCACTGGCATTTAGAGTTTGATTAGGAATACGTGCTTTTTATAAATACGCGAAGCAGGTCGGACCGCTAGTAAATAACTAATTTTGAGTTATATAAAAATTTCTATGGAAGTATACGAGGAAGTATATTTTCTGTTATTTCTCAGAAATTTTCTGCTTGCAAATTCGGGTGGAGTACATTCCATTATTTAATTTTTAGAGTCATTTCGGTCTTTCCTTATTTTGACTTTTAAATAATTAAGAGATCTAAAATTAATTGATAAATTATAAATGTTATTTCAAAATTGATACAAAACAAATATAAAATTTACCATCTACGTAAGAAAAATATTTCACCCAAAAATATTATATACTCAGGGTATATTAACCTCGGCGCTTAAGGCTCATATAATTTTGTTGGTTTATTTTTACATGTATTATGTTAATTATTAAAACAGCATATGTAATTTAGTTTGTTTACTTTTACAAGTATTATGTTCAATTATTAAAACATTATATAATTTTGTAGTCACACCGGCATATCTTGATGATTGTTCAAACATCTGAAACCGGACGATTATAAATTCCAGATGTATGGATAAAGACGTACTTCCTTGTTTTCACTTCATTTTGTTTTTAACCATTTTCAATAATTTTTGTTTCATGACAATGAAATGAAACATAATTTTTCAAATGTATGATATTTTAATGATTATATTAAGACTAATCATGTACTGTTTCATTTTACAAATAGCGACGTGTAATAAGTTAATACGTGTTGCAATTTTATAAATATGTACGAAATTATCTCTTCAACTACAAAATATATTAATCAAATTATACTGTAAGCCACTTCTTGTACTTGTTTATTACTATATAAATCGCTACTTACTACTTATATTCCATAGACTATCTAATCTTCTGTAAGTTCTTTAAATATTTAAGAATTGGTTTGTATCTCTACACGCTACTTGAAAACCATTTTATTGCATTAATGCATAATATTTTACAAATATTCACTGGCTATGCGACGAGCTGAACTTCTTTTAACTTTTCATGAAAGTAATAAATTATTATAGATTTTAATAAATGACGTTAATGGCATTAATTTTAAAAGAATAATCGAAAATGATTCATTAAAATAGTACTGCACGAAAACGGTTTTTACTCTACCATAATGACTTATTTACGCTGGATTTAATTTTTTTTTTTTTTAATACGAAGATGAGAGGCGGACTAACTACTATGGTCATATGCCGCCTCATGATTGGATCATTGTGCATTTATGTAAACATCACAAACGACCATGCTCTTCAGTGGGATTCGAACCCACGACCTCTGGCGTGCTAGGCTAGTGACATAGCCACTACGCCACCGAGATCGGCATGGATTTAATTTATAAATTTAGATTTTTAAATTTAATTTATAAAATATAAAATACATAGAAATACCTACATTGGGTCATGCTGGATTTACAAAATTATAGATTTATAATTTACATTTAAAATATCACCATACACTGGCGAGCAAAAAAATCGACTCATACTATTTTGCTTTATTTAACACTGATTCTTGGGTTTTATTTTTAAATAATTGTATTATTTTTTGGCATCATTGGAATGTAAAATTTCTGCTCTTTCCAATAATACCAAAAATATTCATATTGACAAACTTGTTTTACTAATGAAAACGGTTTTACGCGATAGAAACGTTTTTTTACACTCAGGAACGTACTCGCTGTATACTATTCATTCCTGTAAAAACATATGCAACTGCATTTTCCTGTCAGTTCTTTATCGGAACTTGAACCTTTAATATCTTTGCTATACTTAACACTAATTACGTTACTGAAAAATGGATACCACCTCGGAAGAAGCGGCACAAATCATTGCTCTATTACAAGAAGGGCACAGTCAACGTGGAGTCGCTGCGCAACTGCACATGAGCCAGTCAGCTGTCTCCTGAGCCTACAGGCGTTATCTGGTGACTGGTGCCTTCACACAGAGACCAGGCTCAAGAAGAAGGTGTACGTCAGAGCGAGACGAACGCTTCATTGTCAACACTACACTGAAAATCGTCCCTTGAACGGCGATGAGGTCCAGCAGGAGCTCCGATAAGTTCGTTGTCGGGCTGTTAGTTGTTGGACAGTCAGAAGAAGGCTAAAGGAAGCCTGCCTAACTCCGAAGAGACCAGATGACGAACCCAAATTGACAGAAGTCCATCGACAAGCGCGACTTAGATTTCCCGAGAACATGTTAACTGGACCTAAGAGTAATGGTGCTCCGTTTTATTCTCCCGAATGTGCCTACATGGTAATGATGGAAGAAGAAGAATCTATAGGAGGTCTGTGGGCTTTAAAATAAATGACAATATAGAAACATTAGATTCTAAAATCTGTATTAAATTATGCCAAATAGTTTGAGTCGATATTTTTGCTTGCCAGTGGGCCAGTGTAAATTCAAATTTTCAAATCCAACCAACTTGACTGAGAAACAAAAACAAAAAACTGCGACAAAAGAAAATGTGTCAAGATTGTCAATCAAACGGATTTGTAAAATATTGTTGTATCATGGACGCGGATAGAGTGTAATAGTTATTTACGATAAAAGTAAGTAAAACTAGCCTTTAGCCACAAATAGGTCAATTAAAATATAAGCGTAGCGAGTGTTTTAAGACCCCTGATTGACTAAAGACGCTTTACGTATGTGTATCGTACAATATTTTATCTACGATATTATAGAAAAACCCAATAAATATGAACAAAAATATTTTTATTTATGAATTAGGATTATAATATTAAATGAAGTTTGCCATAAAAATTTTTTTGCAAATTTGGTGTATTTAAAAATTTTATTCACTCGTTGCTCGGCAATCTATGATTAATGAAGTCTTGCTATTAACAACCGTTTTGCAAACTTAAAACTTACAACTATACATTAATTTTACACACTATCGTACATAAATAAGGTATTATTTATTATCTTTGATTGAAAAAAAAAATCACATATGACCCATTAAGGTTATTTTTGCGTTGTTTAACACATGTCACAAATCTGATTGGCAGATTACAAATTTAATAAATTAAGTGAGAATCAGGATGTATACATATTTAAATTCAAAATTTTTAAAACTAAATTTGTAAATTAAATTTAAAATTAAAATATTTAAAGTCAATGTTCATATTGGAATGAACATGGCGCCAGGACGTATATGACCTCTCTGTATGTGTGTAGAATGTCTTTTTATGTATTTTGGATACGCCTGAGGAAGCCGTAGCACTTTTACTTGATTTGTGTGTATATTCCAAACTGTCTCTAATCCAAACTTTTCATTGTCAAATTTGGGAGCAACATTGAAAATAACGAACAAACTGAAACAGAAACAAAGCATTGAAATAAATATTTACGCATAATATATTCTTTGTCATATTTCTAATTTTAATCGAAACTGATTACCTACATTTAAAATTATGCAATATTGACTTGGTTGTAATTTTATTTGCATGTAAATTATTTTATTCTCAATCCTGTTTTGCATCACAATTAAAAATTGTTGGATATATATTTACATAAATTTATTATGAACATACTGACTTAATTAATGAAAGCTTTAAATTCATGAATGCGAAATATACAGATGTATGAAAATAATTATTATGTAGCACATTTCATATTTTAATAAATATTACATGCATATGATTTATCTGCAAACTTTCATTAAAAAATATTTTTTCATTTATGATATAAGAATTTTAACATACTTTGTTTTTTTAAAGATGGTAATGCCCGGTTGCACCAACGTTAGTTAAATTTTAAACTTGGTTTAAGTAAATAAGAGCGTATCTAATTTTTGACACCAATGTCAATTACTTCATATGATATATAACTTCGATTTGCTTTTATTTATTTAAAATAAGATTAAAATTTACCTAACGTTGGTGCAACCGGACATAAGTGGACTAACTACTTCCAGTTACATAACGCTTAATGACTATATAATTGTGGATTTATGTGAACAACGCAAACGGCCTTGCCCTTCAGTAAGATTCGAACCCAGTATTTCTTGCGTGCTAAGCTAGCGACATCATGTTGCATGTGTAAGCGTGAAAAGAACTTTACGCGCTACAGTAGGATATTGTTCGAACTTTAGCTGTGTTTCAGAAAAATTGCTAAGTGGAAAGTAGAGCATTGCAGCTAGCCACTGTGTATTCTAGTGAAACAAATTCAAAACACACAGCAAAGTTCCACTATGCACTGTCAGTAGTATAACCTAATATTTTTGTTTTCAATTAATAGTTATTTACGATACAAGTACGTAAAGCGAGTCTTTAGTCACGAATGGGTTAATTAAAAAACATCCATTCGTGACTAAAGACGCTGTACGTATGTGTATCGTACAATATTTAATATTTTATCTACGATATAATGGAAAAACCGAATAAATATAAAAAAAATACTTTTATTTATTAATTAGAATCACAATATTAATTGAGGAGCTTGCCATGATAACAAAATTTTTGCAAATTTGGCGTATTTAAAAATTTTAATCACTCGTTGCTCGGCAACCCGTGTCTAATGATTTCGTATTATTAAACAACCGTTTTACAAACTCAAAACTAACAACTAAACATCAATTTTACACACTATTTAGTACTAGTTCTTTATTATTAACAAATATTGAATAAAAACTTTCCCGTTACGAAAATATACCAAAAAAAAAATGAGTTTTCATAGGCATTATGGATTTGGAAATTTATTTTAGAAATATTCTAGATACTTTAAAATGTAAAATAAAATAAATAAATAAATAAATATATCATCACGCCTTTTACCCATTACGGATGTGGCACTCTGCTTACGCAGATCTCGGTAAGTGATATATTTTTCCGTATGAAGTGCGGTTACCAGCCGTCAAATCATAGCCCCCAAGGATGTTAGTGGAGGAGGAACCACAGGGGTAAATTTAAATTTGTAACTGTCGGCAGTGGGATTCGAACTGAGGATCTCACGATCCACAGTCCGACACGTTACCTCGGAGCTATTTATATCATTAAAAATGTACATAAATATTAATTAAAATGTACTTAAATATCAAGTAAATTAATTTATTTTGACAGGTTGACAATCAGAGATGCTAAACCATTTTCATTCAATGTAACCCTTGTTAATAAAATTATCCCAAATTTAATTCAAATTTACCTGCTAACTGAAATTATTTGAATAATATGAAAAATAATTTAAGGGACTCATGTAGAAATTTCCCGTACACTTTGAGGTCCGTGGACCACTGCTTCAAAACCTTTGCTATAAATTATACTATGGTTACTTTTTGTTTAAATTTAACTGAACAAATGAAATAATATGAAGATTCTAACATAAAAACTAGGAAATAGTTTAACAAGAGTAGTCAGTTCTTCCTTACACAAATGTAGCAAGTTAATTTTAGGCAAAAATACATCAAATAAACGTAGCTAATAAAATTCACTTAGTATTCACTTTTCTTTTGCGTCCTTTTGAAATCCAAATAATTGTTTTAATGAATCCCACAACTGAGAGTTCCCAATTTAAATTTACCCCTGTTGTTCCCCCTTCACTAACTTCTTTGGGAGCTATGATTTGATGGCTGGTAATCGCACTTCATACGCAAAAATATATCACTTATCGAAATCTGCGTACGCAGAATGACATACCCAGAATGGGTAAAAGGCGTGATGATATATTTATTTTTTTTTATTTTATTTTTTCTGAAATTAAGCGGATCGACTGCTACGGTCATTACCGCTGTAAAGAATTAATTAAAGCCAACCAAAATTAAATATATAAATAATAGTGGTAAGAAAAACAAAAGAGAGAAATGAACTATAAAATATCATTTATCAGTCCGGTAGAATGAATAAACTTTAAAAGTTTCTCAACACTATCAGTCTCATTGGAGAGAACTGACGGAAGAGTATTTGCAAAGTTGAGAAGGTTTCTGACGTTGTGATACTTAGCACAATGTAGAAGAAGATGAAAAACAGAAAGGCGAGTATCACATACATCGCACATAGGTAGCTTCCACTTTTGAATGCTAGGTTTAATCGATCTAAGTTTGTCAGTGGAGCGATTCCACTCGTTCTGCCAAGAAGTTAAACAAAATGAAGATATACGTTGAAGCATATCGTCTGGCCTGAGAGCGTGCGTCCTAACATAATCCAGCAGAGCAGCTTCACGTGCAGCATGATCAGCCCTGTGATTACCAGCGATACCGATATGTCCAGGAATCTACAGAAAAGTAACACGGATTTGCCTAGATGAAAGTAGGCAAAGACTATAAAAAAGCATCTGAATAAGAGGGTCAGTTGAAAACCGGTTACATAGACTCGTTATGGCGCTGAGTGAATCCGTACATAAAACGATATGTTGTTCACGTTCGATGACGTGTAAGCAACGTTGCAAAGCAGAATAAATGGCATACAACTCAGCACCAAAAACAGAGGAAGAAGGCGATAAGGTGATAATATGTTCTTCATCTCGAAAGATGAAAGAACATCCGGTTCCGGTGCTATTTTTAGATCCGTCTGTATAGATAAAAATAGAGTCTGTGTACCTTTCTTTAAGGAGACAGAATTCCTGGACGTAAAGGGAAGGCGGTGTAATATCCTTCTTATACTTAGTTAGTAGTAACTCAGTACTTATTTGAGGAAGACACCATGGTGATGTGTCCAAAATACGCTGAGGTAAAATGTCTTCCTTGCCTAGTGGAAGTTTATCAAACTTTTTGACAAGTTGAACAGCCAAAGGACATAGAGAGGTGGAACTGTTAAGGAAGAGATTATGAGCACGCTCGTACTGGAAAAGAGAGTTAAACATAAAATGCCAAGGTTTGGACATGATTCGAGCAGTATATCTCATGCAGTGTCGTGTTCTTCGGATAGATAATGGTGGCAACCCTGACTCACAGTATAAACTGTGAACTGGGGAATTACAAAAGGCACCAACTGACAAACGGATACCCGTATTATGGACAGCATCTAAGCGGTTGAAATGGAGTTGTTTAGCGGAACTGCGTACGATTGCTCCAAATCAAGTTTTGACGTTACAAGAGAATTGTAAAGTCGTAGCAAACAGTCTCTATCAGCACCCCACTTAGTGCTTCCGAGGCATTTTAATGCATTCAGAACACGACGGCAGTCTGCAGCAAGGTCTAAAATATGCGGCTTCCAGGTCAGATACGGATCAAGAGTTAAACCCAAAAATTTAACCCTATCGACGCACTGAATTGGAGAACCATACAAATGAAGAGAAGGATTGTTGTGAGGAGTACGTAAGCGACTGAAATCTATACACTTCGTTTTCTCAACAGAAAAACGAAAACCCCTAGCGGTAGCAGCATTGGAAATGGTGTTAATAGCATCCTGAAGTCGAGATTCGCACTCAGGAATGCTAGATGCTGAAGTGTAAATGACCAAGTCATCGACATAGAGACAATGGCGGACGGTCGGAGGAAGATTTAGTGCAATGCTATTGATAGCAATTAGAAAAAGGATTACACTAATGGTAGAACCTTGCGGAATACCCTTTTTCTAGGGAGTGAGAAGATGAATAGATATCACCTATACGTACTTTGAAAGTACGATTTTTAAAAAAGGAAGATATAAAAAGCGGTAGATTGCCACGAAGTCCCCATTCATGTAGCTACTTGAGAATGCCGGAACGCCAAGTCATATCAAATGCCTTCTCAAGGTCGAAGAAAACAGCAAATAAATGTTTTTGTTCGAGGAAATTACAATGAATGTCATTCGTTAACTGAACATGGAGATCAGTGACAGAATGACATTTTCTAGAGCCACACTGATAAAGATCTAAAAGGCTATTATGCTCCAAATACCAACAAAGCCTGTAGTTTATCATACGTTCGTAAATTTTACCCAGATGACACGTTAGTGATATGGGCCTGTAACTAGTAGAATGTGTGGCATCCTTGCCCGGTTTCAAAATAGGAACGATGGTGGACTTCCGCCAGGCATCCGGGTACGTACCGCTACGCCAAAGAAGGTTGAAAAAATTTAAAACATGGGATTTCATCTCAGAAGGTAGATGTTTTATCATGCAATATGAAATGTTGTCAGGATCGACAGATGTATTTTTTGTTTTGCTAAGTGCAAAATCAAATTCAAAAATTGAAAAAGGAAGGTTATACACTTCATTGCCATCAGAAGAGAAATCAAGAGGGCTTCACTCGTTTCTTTAATATTAAGAAATCTTAATGAGTAGTTTTCGGTACTACTGACAGACTCGAAATGTGTAGCTAAACATTCAGAGATGTCATTAAGATGGGTGCTTAAAATGTTATGGATGTGAAAAAGGTTGACAGAGTGAGATTTTTGATAACCGTGCATGTATTTAATTTTATTCCACAGCTCATTCGACGGACGCTCAGGTGTGACAGAAGAGACATAATTCCGCCAGGTAGCAGATTTAGCTTGTAGAATAACACATCGAGCATGAGCTCGGGCCTTCTTAAATATGATTTGGTTATCAAGAGTTGGTGAACGTCGATAACATTTTAATGCACGTTTCTTTTCACGGATAGCTACATTCGTGTTCCACCAGGGGACCTTTCTTCTAATGAAACGAGAAGATGTTAACGGGATATTATTGTTTGCAGATCGTAAGATACTGCAATTAATATCGCCAAGAGATACATGAATATTTTCTGACATAACTGGGACAGTTATTTCCGCGGAAAAACTGTCCCAATCAGCAGACTCAAATCGCCATCTTTGGAGAAAAGAAGGCTCTGAAGAAGAAGGAAAACAAGAGATCTAAATGGGTAAATGATCACTGAAATGTGCATCATCAAGCACTTTCCAGGAGAAGTCCGGAGCTAAAGAAGGAGAACAAATTGATAAATCAATGGCTGAAAAGGAATTTGAACGTAAATTCAAATAAGTGGCGTCCCCTGTATTCAGGAGCACTGCATCAATGTTATCAAGAAGGTTCTCAATAATACGTCCTCTACCGTCAGACTGATTGGATCCCCATAAAAAAAAACTGTGCGCATTAAAGTCACCAACAAGAAGGAATGGTGGCTCAAGCTGGTTTATAATAATCTCAAGATCATTCATATTCCAATTAAAATTTGGCAAATAAATATTACAGACTGTAAACTTTCTAGGCGAATATAATTGAACTGCAACCGCTTGAAGCTGCGTTTGAAGGTTACATACTGTATATGGTGTAGGAGAAGATAAAAGAATCGCTACACCGCCATGTGCTCGTCCGTCCGGATTAACATCATGACGAATGATGTTAAAGCCGCTTAGAGAAATGAATCTTGAGGTTTGAGATGAGTTTCTTGAATGCAAACACAGCTGGGGCTCTGATCAGCTAATAGCAGTTTAAGCTCTGGAAGATGAGTGACAATACCATTACAGTTCCATTGAAGGAGTTTAAACATTAGAAGTGAGAAAAAAATGAAAGAAAAATGGTGCTATATAATAAGCTGAAGAGCTCAATGGTAGAATACAAGCTCTAAGAACGAGGCTTGCCCTTAGGCCAACCTCTTCTATCAATTTTCTTCTTATTGCGGGCAGAAGAATTCCCGTCGACAGTGGCAGTACTGTCATTGCCGGAATTAGCAGTATCTTCCGAACGAGGAACAATGGGATTGTTCGTCGTAGGAAGACTGACTTGTGGGGTGCTAGCTGTTGATACAACAGGGGAATTGACAAATTTTACACCAGTTGAACTGGGTGCAGGGGCAAGAGACGAAGCGGTTGGTGTTTTGAATTGACTTTGAGAGAAAAATAATTGAACAAATTCCGAAAACACACTTTTTACGATTTTTGCGATTTCTGGCAATAGCAGAGACGCGATGTCGGCAACGTTTAACGGTGAAGGAGAAGTAGGTTTTGCTGCAACCCTAGCATAAGAAGTGGTGAAAGTTGTATTACGCTGCACATGCTGCCTTGCTTCCGGGAAGCTACATTTATGAGTAGTTTTATACTCTAAAACAGCGTATTCCATTTTAAATTTAGGGCAGTTTTTGGAGCTGGCAGGATGGTTGCCTTGGCAATTGATACAATTGACATCACCGCATTCGGTTCCGTCATGTGGTGGTTTTCCCCAGATGCAAATTTTTGGATTTTTGCAGTTATTTGACGAGTGTCCAAATTGTTGACAGTTGAAACAGCGAAGGGGGTTAGGAATATACGGACGGACAGGGAGGCGATACATGGCAGCATATATATATATATATATATATATATATATATATATATATATATATATATATATATTTCAGGACGTCACAACAATTAAAGGTTAGCACAAGGGATGGGGTATTTTCTTCACGACCGTTTTTCCTAGTGATGATCCTTCGCACTTCAACGACACCTTCCTTTTTCAGTCAGTATTTCGTCAGTTGTGCAGTTCAGCAGATCCTTACAGTAAATGACACCCTTAGAAAAGTTAAAGGTGTTATGTAGAGTAATAGAAACAACATAATCCCCTAGAGTATTAGCTGCTAATAATTTTCTTGATTGATCTGCTGATTTAGTTTCAATCAGAAGGCCATCTTTAATTTTACGGATGACTTTTACCTCGCCGGCAATGGATTTCACTAATCTAGATATTAGAAATGGGCTAACTTTACTAAAATCACCGCTTGCCCGTTTCACTAGCAGAAACATTGGTGCGGGTTCCTCGTCGTCGGAATTGATGCGAGCTCGCTTCTCCCTAGGCCCTAGGACCGGGTCAGAAGCCATTTTTAATGTCTGGTGGGCCGAAGCCCCCAGACGAAACCAAAGAAACGAAAAGTAAAAATATGTATTTTTATTTTATCTAAAAAATTTAAATTAAATAAATTGCAGCACTAAATGCCAGAAAAGCAATGAAATAAAACTCAGAAGCCTTTATTTAATTTATTAAAATAAATTAAAAAATAAAAAAGTAAATGAAAACAAAAAAACGCACCACAGGTGGGCGTGGCCAAACAGTGAAAATTTTTTCAAAGTTCAAAAAAGAAGTAATTCAGACCAGATCTTAAAAATTTTTTCACTGCGCTAGTTCACAACACTGAACTTAAGCACCTCACACTAATTTCGTAAAATATTTTACGAAAAAAATCACTTTTTCAAGATGATAACTGCGGACGGCTCGCTGACAGATGTTAATGCTGACAGGTACGTTCGCTAACTGATTTTATTTTATTTATTCTTCTTTTTCATATATTTCTCCAAATTAACTATATTTTATATAATCTTAGATTAACTGGTTTAAATATTCGACCTGGATTAAATTCTTAGAATTGTAATTATAATTTATTTATGAATAAAAATGCTGAATTACTCTGAACCATCTATTTTGTAAAATTATTACAAGGATTATTTTTTGACGTTTCTTTAAACCAATGAAATGCTTTATTGTATGTCACGTGTCTGCGTTTTAACCAATCCTGTCATTATTATACTAAGAATAATGCTCTTGTGATTATTCCCGGCAATTTTCTCTGTAGCTTTTTTGTTTTTGTTGATAGATGTCAGATGTCAGATAGTTATCATCAACACAAGGAAAAATGAGTAAAAAAGATAGATTTTGTGACGTGCCTGATGATGAAATCAAAAAATAATCTAATTAAATTTAACTCGAGAGTTCGATAAATTAGAAAATAATTCTCCAGTATCTTTCTCAAACTTGTCGCCATTTGGCAATAGCCACGAAAGCCCGTAGCCTGGCAACAAGTTTTCGAAAGATCTGTCAAATTATTTTCAATTTATTATTGTTATATTATTACCGAAAATTTTTTGGTTAAAGAAATATCCAATCGAATACCTGTATTTCTGATCACGTGTGCAAAAGTAACCAATCAGGTCATAATTACACTGATAATTTCCCCGGGAAATTATCACCTGTTGCTAAGTAACGGTTGTTGACAGTTAATTCAATATTTGATTTGTTTATTTCAAAATCTTATTTTCACGGTATGAAAATGAAAATAATAATAACAATCGTTAAAAATTTTGTCACCGAATATCCCTGATATAATACTTATAATTTTATCACATACCTCAAGAACGTTGCTTGAAGGTAACAGCTACCAAGCAACGTTCTTTCGGTATGTGATAAATTTTTTTCGAATTATCAATGGTCTAGGGATATTATAGCTTATAATTAAATCATATAAAATTTATAGCGAATTAATAGAGTAATATACTAATGAAAATTTCGAACATGTCTGAATAAATTTGAATAGAGAAATAATCAACCTGAACCTTTGTACTTGTCATTAATTCACGAAAACTAAATACTCTATTAAAATGTGTAAGCAAACAGTGTTTAGGAGTAAACACAACAAATCATGCACGAACTATGAACATAGTCGAAGTTGGTGCTCGTCTGTTCGTGAACCCTGAACAATGATGTTTCAATCTGAAATGTCCAACTCATGTAATGAATTCAACTATGAACACAAATAACATCTTGGCCAGGGTGCTCAACAGCCAGCGGAGCTCCGGGGCGCGGGCCTTATTATCAGATTTGCGGTAAATTAGCATATTGTTTACCTAGCGCGGTGCCTCCAATTAACAAGAACGGAGGCAGACATCCGCTCTCCAGCAGCACCGGGAACAGCACGTTGCCGATAATCGATCCTGTCCGCCCGGTCATCATGCCCAGAGATATGGTCATTGTTCTGCACATACAGACAAACATGTAAAGTAAATATAGGAATACACCACTACAGCACTACACCATATGAGGTACTATTTCTCGCCCACTTCCCACTACATGTTTGTATTTCAACCCGCGTTGTAATTATAGGTAGTCGGGTACTAGTTCACGGTTTCGGGAAATGGGAATTGGAAATTGTTCACGTTTGCTTTAAATAGAGCTACTAAAATTGACATAGTTTACTAATTGATATGGCATCCTATATAGCTATGTGCGGTTTACGTACACGTAGTGTACCTTGGGACGCATGTACCTCGGGACAACATTATGTAATAAGGTGATAAGTCAGAATTCGATATATTGTTTTATCCACAACTGTAAAATAATATAGTCTTAATTCAACCGTTGTTTATCAATTTATGATCTTTGTTACTGTTGCTAATGAAATAATATTAACAGTTCGATGAATTAATATTATTAATTCGTTCTGTCTGATTTTTAAGCAATTTTATCCACATAGAAAGCCAAAGACACTAATTTTCTCATTTTTCTTAGTTTTATTTTTTTAAGCTTAAACTGTAGCGGAATAATTAGTTTTAAGTTTTTCTGCTAAGTGTGAAATCCCTTCAAAATTTTGTTACAACAGTACGTAGCCTATTGATGGTTGTTACAATTTGTCTATGTTGATAAACAACAGATTTTTGTATTAATCAAAGTAAAAATTCTACTAATATTATGATGATTTTAAAACAAATATTTGACGAAATTTTGTGGATAAAGTATAATTTTCTACTTGCATGTAATTTGTAATACTTGTTTAATATGGTTTTCTCATTTTGTTTATTCATTTATCAGACTTCTTTATATTTGATTAAAATATCAATTATAAGTTTGTTCCACCCTTACTTTATTCTTCATCCGCTTGCAGCTACATTCAACGTCAACTGCCAATTTTCTATCAGTATTATTTTAATTATTATTCAGATACTATAAGGTAAAGAATGTTTACCTATCAGTGGGAAAAGCTTTTGAGTGGTAAATAACATATTTTATTATCGTCTATCTATGTGTTGAAGTCTCACAGCCCGATCCATATCACTAAATTAATATTAATTACAAATCGACAGAAAAATAATCTGTTTAATACGGCACCAAACACAGATTTACAGCTACAGCAGCATTTATTGCCTGGGTGTTTAGTTAAACAAAATTATTATTTCAATAAAACTAAACTAAATGGTATTTTGAAATAAGAAGTAAATATGTATATTTTTATAAAATTTCGAATATTTTTAAAAGAAAAATGGAAAAACTTTACGTAAATTACGGTTATAGTCTTGCCTTCTTACAAGTCAATATTTACGAGTCTCATATTTTACGATATAAAATATATTTCAATAGACACATTTGTGAAATACCTACAAAATACATTTGGCACAGTGAACTGTTTATTATTATTTATTGTTATGAATTCTTTCTTGAAATATTTTAACAAATTGTCTCTCGTTAAAGTCGTGAATATAATTTATTTCTACCTTCCGTAAGTCATAACATAAAATATCATGTATTTTATATCATAATACCGAGATATGCTTTCAGTAGAGTGCCACATCCAGAAATGGTGACATGATATATTTATTTATTTTATTTTTATTTTTCCGCACATTTATGTAAGGAACTTATTACGCCGGAATATAAAATTAGTTAGTAAGTATTCGGCAGTTAAGTAAGTTTTGGGGTTCTAGAATCCACAACAACTCAAAATATAATTACGATATCAATTTGGATGATCCAGTTACGACTTACGATTCTGGTAGCAATTTATGAACCGGAAATAGTAGTTTACTTGTGCTTTCAGTTAATAGATGATTTAATGTACCTTTTGTTGAACAAAAAATTCCGTTCTTTCTATATTTTGTACCTTTTAAACATTAAAATTTGCTGAAGGTTATGTGCTATCAATTTTTTATTCATTTTGCTATTAATATTATATTTAAGTTTGTAAATTATTTTTTATTATAATTATACTCCTTTACTATATGTATCGTAACAGTTGCTGAATAAATCCATATTTATTATAATTATACTATCCTTTACTATATGTATCGTACAACAGTTACTGAATAAATATAGCTAAATACAATTAATGAACAAATAATTAAAAAAGTAATGTTTTTTGCGATGACATGGTTATTCAAAGCAGAATGTTCAATGCCAATTTTTTGTCATACTATAATAAATAGGGAAAATGTAGCAGATTACTTTCATTAAAATTTCAACCACATTTGAAATATCAAACTAATCAACCGTGGTCGTCGGTACTTTTCTCATTTTCTGTTGCCAAATTTATCTTTTAGTTTTTGAGTAATTAATAAGAAATGAGTACTATACTCACCGAAGTGTGGTAGGGAATAGATCGACGATGACACTGATCATGGTGCTGGTGCTCACGCTAGAGATGCCACCGTGGATGGACACCAGTATCAGCGTCATGCCAGCACTATTAGACCAATAGTTGCCAATGGCGCTCAAACCGCAAATCGCGTATATCGCCACTACACAAACAGTACAACAAAATATTACATTTGTATACATGCAAGCATTTAATTGCTAGATATGGTTGAGAGTTTATTGTGTGAATGAATTTGTTGTAAATTAAAACAATCCGCGCCTTATATGTTTACATACATATATGTCACCTTTATTCAGTTGAATGTAAATATTTTTAAACTGTGAGAAAGTTTTCCTTATGTAAAAAATAATGTTAAAGTGTACTTGGTCTTTTCGTTTCTCTATACCTGCTCGCAATTCTAGCATAATGATTTATACATTACCAGGTATATTCGTGATCCTGATAAAAGAATTATAGCAGAAAGGAATATTTGGAAGAGATTTAATATAATTAAAATGAGAAAGATTAATATTATATTATAAGTGAGTGAAATTAGGTATTATTCATTAGTGTGGTATACTCACCAATAATTAGTGTCATTTCACTCACGTGTAATATACGGCATTTTATCTTACAGTAAATAGCAGTTGTTTCTGTATGATAATAAGCAGTTTAAATCTACGCTTTCTTTAAATATATGAAAATTACGTTTTCTGAAAAACTACTGGAAATAATCTTGGTTGCTATAAAGTTGACAATTTTGTGTATAATGAAGCATTTTAGTATCTTGTGAATAATAGTTCTTTTTAGTCAAATTAAAAATGTACCCCAATAACTGCTACTGTAAGATAAAACTTTTTTTAATATAAATACTGGTGTGTAGTAGTATATTACCTAGTAATCGTTTCTTTCCAACCTTATTGACAATGGAACTAGCCACAATGAAGCCCATCACATTAGACATGGCCACTACTATGGTATTTATATATACTTGATTATCTACAGCTGTCTACAAAAACAAAAATATAAAATTACAAAGATAAAGCGCAAATTTGTCATTTACAGTTAAGGTCTTTACTCATATTATGTGAGCTACTTAATAAGTTTCATGAATTATAATAGCGATACTTAGTTTCAAAATAATTGTGATCTTAGGGTAAGGTAAACTGATGCCAACATCGTAATCCACGATTCATTTTAAGGTAAAATAATTTTGTTATAAATGTAATTTGACTGCTTGAAATTGTAATGTGTTTAGTATCTTTCCAGAAGAAAAAACAAATTAAACATTGTAAATATTGATATTATTGTATGAAATATGTTTAAATTGAAACCCTTTAACAAATATGTCACGGGAATTACCTATTGATATTTAATAAGATCTTATTCTAGATTTACAAGGGTTATAAGAGTACTTTCAAATAAATAATACTTATTGCTCAAAATGAGACCCAGCATTACATTTTGGGAACGCTACGGGGGATGCAAGCTACTATAAGGAAACGAAGAGAAAATAACAGACGTAAACGTTATGATGAATAGATTTTAACTGATAATAACCAGGCTAATGGCAGCCCATTTATCATTATTCCGGGATCATTTTCTTTTATTAAAATCATTAATTTTTTTTATTATACCTGCATTATAATCCGTGTTTAAAACCCGCTACAGCGTGCACAAACGCAAGATTAAAACACGCCGTGCTAAGCAACAACAAAGATAAGTACTATTAATATCTGTCATGACAAATTGTAAAAAAACGAATCTACATAGTAACGTAAACAATAAATGCAAACCAATATCTATGTAAACGGTATACGTCAAACGTCACATGCGCAATATTAAGAAATCAATAGAAATCCAAATGTTGCTTTCCAGTTTTCTTTTTTCAGAATATGAAGCACTAGCGATGTTAAAAGCACTCCGCTTCGCGTCGTTCTCTTAAACTCGTTGTACGTGCTTTAATAGCTTACTTATACACTTGTATCATATAATACCATTTTGTTGTTCTATTTCTTTCGACAAGTTTGACAAACGTAAATAAAGAATGTATAAAAAAACTTTGGACTCATATTTGTTTTGTATCTACAATTATTGATGATATCTGTTTAGGGAGTTACTACAAGGTGGAAAATTGGATAATTTACGCTTCAAATTCCTGAAGAAGAATAGGAATAAAATACTTACTACTGAACACACTTCTTCAGTGAAATTACTTGTGTTCGTAAAATTAACTGCTGGTTTGGATAATGAAACGTTCAACATTTCACAGAGACTCGCTGTTCTGGAGTAATTGTGGATCTGATTAAATTCGTCTATTTTAGTGAAAAGTTGCGGCAGCCACAATCTTAATGTATTTTCCCTGTAAATAGAAACGATATTATTGAAACAAATTTGATAATTATAATAACAACTTTATGCTTAGCTATAGGAAAACTAAATTTCTAGCCAAGTTGTTAGTTGGCGAGTTCAAACAGTAAACCTTATTGCTAATTCATAGTAGAAATAAACAGGTTCAAATAAATAATATAGAGAAACATATGGTCTAATAATATAAATAAACATATCACCCATATTGGTATTGCACTCTGCTTACGTAGAGCTGAGATCTTGGTAAATAATATATTTTTTATAGGTGTGAACTGCGGTTACTAGCCGTCAAATCAGGGGTGAAGATAAATTACAAATGTCGACTTTGGGATTTTAATTGAGTATTTTACGATCCACAGTGTCCGATACGTTACCATGACACTATTTATCCTACATCATAAAATTTTGTGTTCTGTGTGGACTAACCTATGTCCAACTGAAAGCTTCAAATCTGTGGTTTTTTTAGATACTACATCACTACACTAACAATTTTGGGGGCTATGGCTTGACGGCTGGTAACCGCATTGCATACGTAAAAATATATCACCTACCGAGATCTGCGTAAGCAGAGTGCCACACCCTTAATGGCTAAAATTCGTGATGATATATTTATTTATTTATTTTATAATTGGTAAAAATTTGTTATTATTAGAAAGAGTACTATTATCACAATTTATAAATTTTTTTTGTAATTTGTGGACTAAACTGCTTCCAATATAGGTAAAATTCTCATAGCCAAAGCAAGATGTGAAAAAAAAATTAAATACTGTTTGAGGAATATACAGACAGCCTTAAACTATTATAAATTATTTTACTTATAACAATTTTTATAAATTTTTGTTGTACTATAGCGTATTTGTATATATTTCAATTACTACAATCCATTCACGTTAACGAGAGAACTTGGGGTGAACTTGCAAACTAAGTAATTTTTTTATTGTATGGGATAATTTTTAAGTCAAATAAAATCTGATTGCTATTGTAAGATAATACACTTGGTCAGTCAGTTTATTAGATAGTTCAATAGTGAATATTAAGTGAAATGAAACTATAGAATAAATTTGTAATAGTACAATCTTTGTAAATAGATTTGAATAAATCAATCTATATTGTCGCAATATACAATAAAAATATAAAATTTTATGTTCTCTCGAGTTATTTCCAAATTCTCTCGTTAAAGTGCATGGACTTAGTAGGCCCATTTGAATACTCCTGAAAATGATATCCTTCAAAAAATTTTAGGCATATAAAATATCAGTCATATTACTAATATTAGTTCCGATACTACGAATATAAAAATGCAGAACTCTAAAACAGTACCGTGCAGCACATAAAGTACAATTCTTTGTTACACCCGTATACCGCAAAATAAAGATATGTTCATATAACATACCCCAGCATTCCGAGGAACAAAATAAAAAAAATATGCGTGATTCTCATCAAATACGGCGATGCAAAAATCGGTCGTATTTGCTTCCAGCCCTGGCGGACCGATTGCGTTGAAATTTTTTTTCTTTCCTGCGCGAAAGTTTCTTCAACGAGTCGCTTTATCTGAAAGAAAATCTCAAGTCTTTAACAACGCGTTTGTGAGCCATCGCAAGTTTGATACCATTTCATTGGACTTACCGGGAAGCATTCCGGAGGATTACCTGTGTTCATTGAGTAGACGCGCTGGAACACTTTCATGGCGTCGGCGTTGCGACCCGACGTCATCAAGAACTTGGGGCTCTCAGGGAGATAGAGATATGCGCAACCGCTGATCAGGCTTGGCAGCGAACACACCATCAGGAACACTTGCCATGAGTGGATAACTAAGTCAAGAAAAACTTATATAAATAAATACAATCTATTAATTAATTACCAGGCACAAAATTTACGAGAATTGTAAACAAATCACTGATTATGAAGTTCCAAATAACTTTCAGTTTCTTCCTTAAAATTATTCTCAGCGTCGTTGCATAATTCCAGCATGATTTTGAAGTAGCTTTATTAAGGTTTTAATTATTATATGGTGAAATGCGATAATTGGAAATCGTACTCGAAATTGTAAGATGTAAGGGTACGAGAAAAAGAGTATGTATCAATCTAAGTGAAATCTTATTATTTCAGCTTTATGTCAACAAAAATATGTATAAAATTTATTAAACTAAAATTCTCTTAATATGAATACAATATCAATCGAAATTTAACTAATTTATTATAAAATGTTAGTAATGTTCGATAAGGTAATAAATGTTTACAAAATACGCGATATAATTAAATATTGTGTTGTAAGATGGAGAAGTTACGACTCGGTTATTTATTCACATAAACCACAAAAACTATGTTTTCGTTTTGGGAAATGAAAGTCTTAGAACATACAGAAATATACATTATCCTCAATTAGCATAATCAGATTTACCCTGGATTTGCCACTGTCCAGCTGAATACAATATTTAAAAATAGTAATTTCTGGCATTACCAACCCTATATAGGCTAAAACCTGGAGGCCCTCGTTTCTTGGGGGCGCGATGAAAAAGTTTGGGCCAGCGAACTTTTTCAGTATTAAAAAGTGTAAAAAATCATTTACGTTCGACTCTTCGACAACAATAATTTGCAGCGCTTTCTATACTTTTCTAGTGTTTCACAAGATTCTTGATCTTGTCTTTAAATCAAGACATGATCAAGACAAGACCAAGACAAGAAGTATTTTATATTTCTGAAGACAAGACAAGAAAGTATCATCAAGAATCAAGATTTCTTGTCAAGAAGAAATCTTGATTTCTTGACAAGAAATTTTTCTGTTCCGCAATTATGATTAAAATATAAAAATTTGATACTCATTTGTCAATAAAGTGACTTTGAGGTTCAATCCACATTTCTACATTTTTTTAACACCATCTGGCGGCCTTATTGTGAAACTCTAAATTTTGTAGATATAAAACACAACATTTTATAAAGTCAAGTCAAGATTTATATATAAATTTTATGTCGCAAATATAACAAATGGAATAAATAGCTCCATGGTAACGTATCGGACTGAGGATCGTGAAATCCCGACTTCGAATCCCACTGCCGACAGTTACCAATTTAAATTTACCCCTGTGGTTCCCCCTCCACTAACATCTTTGGGGGCTATGATTTGACGGCTGGTAATCTCACTTCATACGAAAAAATATATCATTTACTGAGATCTGCGTAAGCAGAGTGCCACATCCATTATGAGAAAAAGCTCTGATGATATATTTATTTATTTTTATTTATAATGTAGCAAATATATTAAGTAGATACTTAAAATGTATAATTTTTTATGCATAAATTGAAATTATTTATATATAATTTTTCTTTTTCTCAAAATATATGGTCGAAATCGAAAATTAAAAGAGAGCGGCAAGGGCAGGCGCCAACGCTACACTCTTGAGCGTTCGTATTGGACAAAACGATAGAGAAAGGAGATTCCCCTAAAATGTCAATGACATGAAATACATTGTCAAGAAATGAGCAAGACAAGAAATATTTAATGTCTTGTCTTGAAAATCAAGACCAAGACAAGAAGTGATCATCATCACAAGATTTCTTGTCTTGATGAAACACTATACTGTTCATTGAGAATGGCTTTTTACCAAACTTAGTGTTCGAAAACTTTGTTTAAAGGTTTGCCAAAACCAAAAACAAGAAACTTTGTTTTAATTATAGCCCTGTTTCGATTTTCTCTAATTAAAAACTTGTATCTAAACATTTTTGCTTCTTACCTCCCGTCACATCCTGTAAGGGAGGTATAGGAATCATGCTAAAAATTTGGTAGTTAGTTTTCAGGGAATAAGCGCGTACTAAGGTTCCTTCAATACGATATTTAAAGTTTCCCTGTCTGTCGGTGGATCTCTGGAGTTACCGTTTCTCGAACTAAAAAAATTATATTTTGTTTATATCGGTTGTATCCTCTTGGAAACAGCTGATTAATTTTTAGTCATAATCCAATAACCGGAAGTGGTAGTTTGCTTGAAGCCCTATCAATCCAGTAACCTCTGGGGGTAGGGGGGTTGTAATTTTTACATAATTACATGTCCCCCTTCAAATTATTAAACTTTTACCTGGGACATTTTTCGATTTGAGAAGTAGGTCTACAGATATTCCAGGTGGTAAATTAAAATGAGACAATTGAATGCAGCGCCATCTATCATAGTAATAAAAAACTTTTTTAGATAAAACTTACTTATTTTTTTACACTTCTTCCGAATCTACAATAAAAAATAAGGGTTCCTATTTAATTTTTCAAAGTTACCCCCACCCCAGCCACCCCTGGGGGTAGGGGGGTTGAATTTTTTTCATAATTACCTGTCCCCCTCCAAATTATTAAACTTTTACCTGGGACATTTTTCGTAAGTCTACAGATATTTCAGGTGGTAAATTAAAATGAGACACCCAGTATATATATATATATATACTGGGTGTCTCATTTTAATTTACCACCTGAAATATATATATATATATATATGCGCTTCATATTGTCATTTTTGGACATGTGTCACTCTTAAAAACTAAATTATTTGAAGGGATGAACGTTCTTGATAGTGCAATAGTCCTGTAATAATATTAATAATAATAATAATACGAAGAAATCTATAGCGGGAGGTATTGTATTGACCACAGCAGGAATTTTTTTAAAGAAGACAAATAGAGCGTCAAGCTTATATTAGCTTAAGGGCGGCTGTAACCTAAATCAAGTTCTTATTGCTGGTGAATTGCAGCGTTATAATAATCCTGTCTCCCTATACAACGTTGAGTTGCCGTGGTTACATTTTATGTATAAGTTTGGCAACATTAACGTACATTTTAGCATAAAATATTTTCGTCAGATACTAATTTTTATCCATGACAAAAAAAAAAACAACAGAAATGTGCTGTGAATATGGCTGCCATTCTCGTGTTGGTAAGAATATGGGAATAACTTACTATTTTTTCCAAAAAAGGGTGCAAGTAAAGTGCAAATAATAAACAAATATGGAGAATTTGAATTGGTTGATAACACGAATAAAGCAAATTCGAACTAGAGAACCAGTTATAGTATGACTATCGAATGAAAGGTGATGTTTAATTAAGTTTTGTGTTTGGTTTCATTTGAAAATTTTTCCGTATGATTTGTGTTGAAAGAAAGCAGATCTTTATGTATTATAGAGGATAAGAATTCTACGAAACATTCATTTATGAGATTTTTTGCAAGTTTGAATGGATGGTAAACCCAAGTGTGACTTTAAATAATTGTTGGAAAATGAAGTGAAAGAATTTCAAAGTCTTAATCACACTGTTTTCAATAAAAAATTTATTTAGTTCATTTTGCAAGTACCCATTAAAATACTGGACTAGTGTTTCCCAGAAATACATTAGTATATTTTTTAAAAATAGATGGATAACTAAGCTACCTACACAATAGCAGAATAACAAAACACGGTTGCATTTAATAGTATACGTATTATGATACAAATGTATAAGTAAGCTTTTAAAGCACATACGACGAGTTTAAGAACACGATGCGAAGCGGAGTGCATTTATCGTCGCTACACGTGTGTCATACGTTATTTATTATTATACCTGATCATACTCTATAAAAAATTGAAAAGCAACATTTTGATTTTGGTTCATTTCATAATTTTGCACGTGTGATGTTTAACGTATATCGTTTACATGGAGATTGTTCAACATTTATTGTTTACGTTTACTGTTTTGACAGATATTAACAGTAATTATTTGTGTTGTTGCTTAGCAACCTTCAAAGCACGGCGTGTTTTAATCTTACGTTTGCGATTATGATGCAGGTACCTATAATAAGAAACATTTTTCTTATATTTTTATTATAATAAAATATTTTTTAACTATGCATATTACAATATAAGTATATGTCGGGTGTCTGCTTCAAATTTATTTTATAAGAAATACAGCAAAATAAAAAAATAACATTGTTGCCCCTAAACAACGAAATTGCAATTAACATTGTGTATGAAATTCAGTAAGATGTAATTAAAAATTTATAATCACATCCTGTACCAGCGTGTCTCATTACAAGCAGAGCATAATTCTGTTTTCATTCATACTAATTATATGTATTTAAGTGTTTTGATTGAATACGTTTGTAGGAACGTCTATTGTAAAGCGCTGTTCATAATTCAGTTAGAGAAGTGAAACGTGGAATTGCTTCTACCCATTCGTATGTACGTATGTATAATGGAAAGCGAATTGGTAGAACATTTCCCCCGTTGATAGGTTTTATAAAAAGCAATCGGATTTCAAAGGCTTTCAGATTCATTTATAGTTTTTCGTTGTGTACATTACAGCGTAAAGATTTGCTTAAAACTGTCGTTCCATTTCCGCTTTCCGTGCGCTCCATTCAGGGCCGGATTTAGAAAGAGAGAGAGAGAACCGATATATTGATTATCGTCTGCGATTCTCTTCAATTTATCAATATAAATTAATTTCATTGGAATGTATGAGTTATACACAGAGTTATTGAAAAAAGTTTTAACACATGGGAAAAAAGTTTACTATTGATCTGACAAAAAAATTATATAACAAAAATAGTTTTGCTTCTCTTAAAATCATGAAATCATGCCGTTGAAAAACAATGCATAGGCAATTGCCATCTGAGTAGTTTCTTAAAAGTCCGAGAGCTAGGATCACTGGGTGGGACACTCGGGCGCTACGGCGCCATGATTGTTGCAAACTAGAATTATTTGGTAAATAATTGAATTACAGTAAATTTTGTTATACTAAAAAAATGTAAAATACTATTGGCTTTAATCTCAATTTGGGACTTTTTTCTATTTTATACCGTTTAGAAATTAAAATTCTGGAAATTATGTGGTGGACACATTAGAGTCTAATTACATAATAACCTACTTATAAATTATATTGACAGCTAAATCAATCTGCGGCTTACATTGCAGTATTCGTGTTCGTGTGAAAAAACATAGCTTTGGCTCTAAATATACAAATAGCTGTTTTAAAAATAATTTTAATACATGAAGAATGTTTTCTTTTTAAAACACATGTTTTTCTAGAAAATATTGGAAATAAATATGATAATGCCCAAGTAATTCTTATAAAAAACAATTAACAATAGCTCAGAAGAATTTTTTGACATTTGAGTTTAAGTATCTTTTCTGAGATAGTGTTTAATTAATATTTATTAATATTAAAGATATCTGAAATATATGATTAAATATGTAATTTAAGTCTTCTATAAAATTGAAGTAGAGACGAGAAAAATATTCAAATATATATATTTTTTATTTTAAATATTAATTTTCATAATAAACTTTTTTTCAGCAGATTTGAAATTATGAATAAAGTTAACTCAGTTCTGTGCATTGTCATGGATCTTATACCTAATTATTTAATTACGCCGTTCTACCTGTTTTCGTTCGTGAGTTGTTGAATATACGAAAACACAGCTATACGTTCTTACATATAGACCTTATTGACATGAATTACCGCGAAAAATTCAATATCACCTTGTTTCATGGTACCTATAATTATGAGGAAGCAAATAAAAACATTATAAGCGACCTTATTAAGGGACACATGTAGTTAATTTTTCTTCTACTTCTAATGGTAAATGTGTGTAATAAGTCCCGGTACTCTTTTATAAATGGCAAACCTAATTTTAAGCAAGGCAAGAAACAAAAAAATAGGGTTAAAGGTTAACCGAAATTGGGAACGAAATTTTCTTATGGGTTTTTCAAAAACCGGTTAACTGACTACAAAATTGGTTTTTAAAAACGGTTATGTCAACCGGTTTATTGAAACGATTCAAAAACCAAGTAGGGAAATTATCATAAATAAGTATGGACTGGAGATTGCTGAGTGTTTTACATAAATGTACGCATAGTAACTAGTAGAGGGCAGAAGGCTCGTCTGAAGTATGCATTCAAACCTGACAACACAGGGTTTTATAGCCAAAAAATGAACTCAATTAACCGGTTTTTTGATTAAAGGTTGCCGGTTTTTGAAGAAATATAAATACCGGTTTCGGTTTAAGTTAAAAAATCTCACTTTTGGCCATAAAATATCGAGTAAATTTTATTATTATTAATATTTAAACTGGTGCACTGGTGGTAAAAAGGCTAAGTGCGTTCAGCTTTACAATTTGTAATCTGAATCTCAAATTGTAAACATAATTATAATTTATAGTGCTGACATATGACCTGGTCAGTTACTCGGGGGATCCCTTGCAGTCTGTTGACTGACCATTAGTAACATCACTAATACCAGTAAAAAAATCGGTCAATGAAACCGGAAGAACTCGGACCCTATCCTCCTTGAGAAATAAGAGCAAATCATTTTATTTTTAGCAACAAAACTACCCTGAGTCAGGCCCTGGTTCTTCCTTTTACTCTGTGCGTCGGACGCGAATGTGAGACATAATCGTCAACTCCAACAGTTCCAAAGCCGCTGCCAATTCCATCCCGATACTATTTTCAGAAAGTCAATTCGCGATTTAGAATTATAAACAGCGCGTAATCTGGCAAACGTAAAGGCATCGACTTACCCACGTATTCATTGAAGAGTGAAAAAGAGATGTGCTGAGGAATAATCCACCAGGCGAGGCCCGACAGCGCCACGTTGGCCAAGCAGAAGAAGATGCCGGACAGCAGGAGGATAGGGGCTCGGAAGCGCGCGCCGTGGAACTCCGAGATGTACGACATCAGCACAGCGTACGGGCCGCAAATCCTGCATCAATGCAACGCCACGTTCAATGCACACTGCTTGTGCTTTCCCAAGCAAATTAAAGTATTTCGGATCTTATTCTATTCTCCAACCTTATTCACTGCTGCTTGTGCTATAAACTTGAATAATAATAATGCAGTTAAATTATTTTCATTCTTATTCTTTAGTTAGCTACTTCCTTCACCCCTGACATATGATTTTAATGATTTATACCCATAGTGGCGTAACTACTGCAGGTCCAGCGACTGTAATTGTGTGGGCCCCAGACTCAAGGGCCCCCAACTGTAATCGATCAAATGTTTAATCACATAATGTCCTTGGATAATTGTGTGAAAAATCAAATTTTGAAAATCCAATCCATCAGGGAGTTGGCTAACTTAGTCCTGATTGAGTATTTTGTATTTTTTTTGTTGTAAAATAAATTTAAAGAGGGCCCTACTACGCTCTGACTGTAGGTCCCGGAAGGGATAGTTACACCACTGTCTATACCTAATATTTATAGTTTAAATAAATTAATATACTATTACACTCTATTAAAGCCATCTTAGGAAGAAAATCGTATTAACAAGGTTATTTTAATTCGGCGTGTGCACCAAACGACATTCTTAAACAAATAAACTTAAATTTTATTTTCCACTTGGTACATATTTAAAATATAGAAAAATGATTCATTTATACGTTTGTTCTAATAATAAATATAATTGTTCCAATATAAACTGATACACAGACAAAATGAAAACCAAAAGCCTACAAGTTCGCGTTTCAATTATTCCAGTGTATTTATCGACATTTTGTCAAATTGTGTACTGTCATAACGCTATAGAGCGCTGGAAATAGCTTGATTGTGTTTAAAATGAACACAAAAATTATGACTATGATAACCATTGATAAAGAGCCTATAGAAATAGTTACAATTTTACTTCTTTGTGAAATATATATTCGGATGCTATAAACGGCGGGACCAGTTATTTTTTTTGCCTAATCAAAAAACTTAAATTTCAATGAACATTCATGTTTAATTTTATTTATTGTTATATAACTTATATTTAACTTTTTAATAAATTTCATTTTTCTTTAACTGATAATTTATAGCAACATATGATGGAAAAATAATCAATATCACATAAGATTATAAAAAATAACAAAATTCACACGGGTAAGAATAAAAACCTGACCAACGCTGACCGCTCACGGATGCTGACCGAAGTATAAAGCATGTGCTGGGCACAATTAATATCCATAAACTTATGATGACCAACAAAGAGATATGCTACATTATCCAGATAAACACATTATTATATTATTTTACCAAATTTTAACTCATTTTATTTCTAATAGTTTGCAAAGTTTGCATTAGAGACTATTAGAGTTAAAATTGGTAAAACAATATAATAATGTTCAACTGGATAATATAGAAAATCTCTGTGTTGGTCGTTATAAGTTTATGGATATTAATTGTAATAGTAGGCGAGTGTAAACTTTATACTACGGTCAGCATTCGTCAGCGGTCAGCGTTGGTCAGCTTTTTAATCTTACCCAATTCACACACTATAAATATTTTGCGGTGTTTATTTAATGACACAGGTTGAATTCGTAATTAAAATTTTAAGCTAAATAAAAGTAAATATTTTCATATTTGAAGAAAAAACGATGCTATTTGTACTATCGAGAAAAAATTGTTATGTAAGCCCACGATTTACACCTGAAAAAAAAGCATTTTACTGAATATAGTGCAATTTATAATGAGAACACAAAAGAGTGAGAATAAATTGAAAAATAAATTGCCAAATGGCAACAAGTTTGAGAAAGATACTGGAAAATTATAATTTATCGAATACTCGATTTTTTATTTTATAATCAGGTACGACAGTTAATCTATCTTTTTTTACTTGTGTTGATGATAACCATCTGTTAACACATTTGTAATCAAAATAATTACAAGAGCTTTATTTTCAGTATAATAATGACTGGAACGGTTAAAATGATGTATGTACAATGAGGCATTTCATTGGTTTTAAGAAACGTCAAAAATAATCAATGGTAATACCACTAGAGGTGAATATTTTTTGTGTTTTAGCATATTATTACGTCAAAATTTCACGATTTTAAAATTTCGTGAAAAACACTACTAGACTAGAGTGGTATTTGAGAAATTTTTAATAATTTGCTTGTTGACACAAAAAAAATTTAAAAAAAAATTAACCTCGAGTGGTATTGGATAGATTATTCAACAAGATACACAACATCGAAAACGTAAATTATCACACATTTTGCGATAAAATGACACTAACGTTTAAGTGTAAAGAATTCTTTTATAAAAAAAATTGTCATGGTAACGGGATATACTAGTTGAATCGTGTTATCGCTGAAATACTGTTTTAATTGGTCAAAATAGATGACGCGTAACCACCCTCTTATTAGCTTATGGCGTTGAATAATCTGTAGTTATACAATAGGTTCAAAAATAACCGAATATATAGTTGACCGGGCGAGACCTGGTACCTAAGAAAAAACATCGACACCGCAGGTGAAGTTGTGTTTTGTAGGCAACACATCGAGTCCGCAACTGTATATTCAGATGATTTTCGAAGTTCGAGTTGCATAAGTTAAGACTATATAAAGAGTCAACCAATTATATTAAACAAATTATTTATTGATGTCAAAAATATTAATTGTTTGTTTATATTCATGGATTATGTGATTACATATGATTCATTTGTTTGCGACCGAATCACGACTTTTAAGAAAAACTGAGCTATCTGATTGGTCTATTTTCCTTGATTTATACAGGGTGTTTCAGGACTAGTGTAACAAAATTTAACAGCTTATTCCTTATGTCATTTTGAGCCAAAAATGTCAAATGAACATATATCCTATTCCTTCTAGTTACCGAAATACAAGAGGTTGAAGTTCTACAAATAACACGAAATTTTCTAATTTTTGTAATCAGGGTACTTTCGGAAAACAAGAATTTTATTGAAAAGTCATACCTTATTTGTCTTAGGGCCGGTATTTCCAACCTCAGATAAACTATAGAATAAATTATCAATGGAATAAACAAAAAATATCGCATCAAAAGATGACAGCTGGAATAATATTCATCATTTAAGCTATGATTTTGATACGATATTTTTTGTTTATTCTCTTGATAAATTCATTCTCTAGGTTACTGAGTTTGGAAATACTGGCCCTTAATTAATTTTATTTATTAATGTTAACGAATACAATTTAAAGAACAAAACACACAATGACACAATTAAATAGACAAATAAATAAATTCTAAACACAGAACAACATAACAACAACATTTGAGACAAATAAGGTATGACTTTTCAATAAAACTCTTGTTTTCCGAAAGTACCTTGATTACAAAAATTCGAAAATTTCGTGTTATTTATAGAACTTCAACCTCTTGTATTTTGGTAACTAGAAGGAATAGGACCTATACTCATATGACATATTTGGCTCAAAATGAGCTCAAGAATAAGCTGTTAAAGTTTGTTACACTAGTCCTGAAACACCCTGTATTGCCAATGTTTTTTTGTAAAAGATGAATCTGTCTTTAAGATTTATTTATATGACTAATATGTTGCGTTTGTTCTTAAATGAAGCAAGATCATAGAAAATATGAAATATGGAATTCGTGTCCAAATTTCCAGTGTGAACATTGTTGAAAACATTCCACTAGTATAGTAAACTAGCACTACCGATACTAGTTGTATAAATAACTACTTCAATACTTACAAAAATCCATTGATAAATTTAATTGTCAGCAGCACCCAAAAATTCTGGAATATGGCAGATAAGAATACGAAGAAGAAATCTATAAAATACCCATAAATCATGATATTTCTTCGACCCAAAGTATCTGCTAAGAAGCCCCAAAGGAAAGAACTAACGATAGTACCTACAAATTTCCAACATTTAATAAAAAATAACAACAAAATAGTTTCGTGATCAAGTACCCAGATAAGTAACCGCGTTGAGCATGCCTTTATGAACTAGAGACATATTGAGATCGCATTGTGCAGCGGGAAGAACGTACGACATTGACGTGAAGTCGAACTCCGTGGACCAGGCTGAAGGAAGTGCAATCAGGAACAACATGATATTGAATTTTCCGAAGCTTGTTGCCGTGATGGCAGTCTCGAAGTCTGCCGGCTCATCGACTGATGTTATCGCTCCTGAAAGTGTGTATCGATTCAGTAATAAGTACTTCAAGTTCTTCGATTATAAAAGAGCAATCCGATAAGAGTTACTTGGTGAGTTGCTCTCCATTGTGAAACTTTACAGAGAACAATAAATGGTTTCATTATTGTTTTATTAATAATGAAGATATCTCGTGTTCTCGTAAATGTCACGTAGGGTTCCTCTCATTCGGTCTATTAAAGTCGTTCAGTAAATTTATACTTTTTTATGTTTTTGAACTGCAGTTTTTATTTCTCTTTAAATAATAATTATTTTTTCAATGGGAGTCCTTCACCATTTTTATTTTTTTTAAAATATTTTTGCAGTTTTATAAAGTCTTAATTATTATTCGTTAGGACGAAATAATTTTTTTTAAACACAGTGGGGATTGTAAATAATTGTGTAAAAAATGTAATAAATAAATCTAAATCTGTTTTCTGAAATGTCAAATATTTTTGTTTTATTAAATTTTTCGAGTCCATTTTACAATTTTTCTAATAAATATTAATTTATAATTCGTTTGATATATCATGAAATACTAATATTTAGGTAACTAAATGAGTCTTATTGCATGTATTTCAAAATCTAAACAACTCTTGGGTTTACACTTTTGCTGTAAAGTGAATAGGTAAAAGTTTACGGCAATATAAAAAAAATAACATTGAAAACCCTATATTCTACATTTCAATTCTATACCCGGTATTTCAGTTAATAAAAAATAATATAGGTGGGTAGGTACACTTTATCTGCGATGTGATGACTGGTACGTTAATAGCATACTTTTATACTTAATAATTAAGAGTTATTTATTAAAGAAAAAAAGTTAAATGGTAATTTTTTCATGCTAGTATCATTATAAATTAATTCAACATTGAATACTTATGACAAGGGATTAATTTAATAATTTCAAACAAAGTCTATTGTTTTAGAATCAACGATCTGACATTATTTTGATGTTTGAGTTTGACAGCTCGAGCTCGAGGTGGATCCATAACCATAATATTAAATTCATTTGTGATTTGCGATAGTAGTGTGTTCTTACGATTTCTTTTTTATTATTAATACTTATTATTATTATTACTATTTAACATAAGTTCGCTCGAAATATAACCTAAAGTTAGTACTGAAATGACAGATTGAAGTTTAACATTTCTGTCCGTGAATTGATCATCTATCTTTTTATTTTCAATTAGTGGAAAAGAGATATTGGACACACGTAAAATTAACCAACGATTGAATAAGCGTGTATGTGATCAAAAAGACTCTAGATATAACTGTTAATTATTAGTTCGGAAACTATTGATGTACCGATTAATATGGACACATTACTCTGATCTTGCACCGGGCGCCCAAATGGCTGGCTACGACATTGCTGCCTTAGTACTAATACTAAACATGCGCAATTTGTAAACATTCAAAATAATTTCGTTGCAGTGACAATTTTCTACACTGAAAATAATTTTATTCAACACCTCTCCATAAATGCTCTATAACTGTGGCGATTTTAAACAACGAAAGTAACAGATTACCCACTAGTGGGTATAATTTTGAGGAAAGTCACTAGTGAGTATTTTTTTATTTATAACAACACTAATAACACACAACACTTTGGTAACTACTTCGATTGATATTTTAATTTAAAAATTTAGAGCATATGTCACTGTCAAATAATATTTCTTTAATAATTTTTTTATTTATTAAGAGGTGTTGGATAAAACGTTATACTTCACACGTGGGCAAAGTAAATAACTATTATGAGCTATACGTTTAAAATAATAGTGAATAGTGGTACACGACGGCGATTATTACTTGTTGTGGTAATAATAATTCAAAGTACTACCACTAAAAGAAGAACTCAAAGAAAAATTTAAAACAATTCTCACGGAAATGGTTTCTGACAAGAACCGAGGGTTATGGAATACTGAATTTAATAAAAGAAGAATTGGAAATTCAAGATCCTAATGATTATAAAAAATTTCTAAGGCTAGTTAGTGAACAGTTTAATATGCTATTTACTATATGAGAACCATATATTAAAAAAAGAGGACACCAGTATGCGAGAAAATATTTGTTCGATCATGTTTATTTTATACATTTTCGATTTTACAGCATAAAGACATTCATGATTTCGTTAACCTTCGAACAGAATTTTTAGTTGTATTATTTAGAAGTAGGAAGAAACGGTAGAAATAAGTTAAAAGTCTAAGCTAACAGTTCAACGATTACATGCAAGAAAATAGAACATGTTCTAAATACTTTGTACAAAAAGATAATACAGGTTGACTTCGTCCAAATTATCATATATTTATGTATAAAGGATGTTCATTTTAAGTGGTACACTATTGCTATTTCGAGAACTATAAGAGCTACGAAGTCGATTAAATTAGTAAACAATTTCTTTATTATTAGACAATTAAAATGAGCGAAACAAGATTTTTTAGACCAGTGGTTTTCAAAATACGGGTTGCAACTTATTTTTTTTATATGGCAACCTATATTTTTATTTACTTATTCGATTCGGTATTATTTTCTGAATTCAACGATATTCACATGTAATAACCTAATATTACAAAATGTAGGAGAAAAATGCAAAATTAAAAATGTATAATTTTTATTTAAATATACCAATACACAGATTGCCATGGAGGAAAACAAATAAATCAAACTATTGTTAATATTAGTTTTTTGAAGTGTAATTTTGTATTTCTGGATTGTAACAACAAATTGATAAATATTCCCATAATGAAAAGGTAGACATGTATGAAGTATACATTTTATATAGAAAAAATTCTAATGCAGCTATTCCATTCTATTTTATGCAGAATATTTTAGATGATTAACGAATGGACCTTCTAAGAGATATTCACTTTCAACAAGACGAAACACCTGCACACAATGAATTAAAAAATAATATTGAATTTGTTCTTAATAATTTTGATGGAAGAACACTGCGATTAGTAAGAAATAATTTATCAATAAAATTGGAAATTTGTATTCATGTCAATGAAGAGAATTTTAATTAATTTTTATAAATTATTTGTCTTCATATTGTATCTTGTTTATTAACTTATAATATTCACAAATTAAAGAATATTATTTTTGCAATTATTTCTGCATTTGATTTATTTGTATTCTTCCATGGCAATCTTTATATAGGCATATTTAAATAAAAATTATACATTTTTAATTTTGTATACACGATCCATTATATTTTATATTAAAATTTATTATTAAATTTGGCACTAAATTTTGTATCGGGTCAGACGGGCTTTTAGACATAAAAGTTGAAATATTTATTACAAGAAACTTTAAAAGCATTGTGATGTATTATACAATTTCCTAAATAAAGGAGGTAGGTAAATAAGAATACATAAAATATTATCTCGTTATTTCCCATTTTAGATATAGCACTATTTTTTCATATAATATCAGTAAATTGTACTTTCTTGCATGTAGAATGCGTTTACTAAGCGTCAAATGAGATAAATACAATGAAATAGAAGATTTACAGATTTGCACAAATTTGATATATGAAGTTTTCATAAATAATAACAAAATAGCAGAAAATTGTAATAAATAAAACTTATGTTTTTTTTTTTAAATTTTTATTATCTAGAAACTTTAACTCAAATAAATCAAACAATTGTTAATATTAGTTTTTTGAAGTGTACTTCTGTATTTCTGTATTGTAACAACAAAATAAATAATTATTCTCATAATTACAGTTTTTGAAATTATTTCTGCATTTGATTTATTTGTTTTCTTCCATGGCAAAATTTGTATAGGCATATTTAAATAAAAATGATACATATCTAATTTTGGATTTCTCTAAAATATTTTGTATTATTTGGTCATTACATGTTAATATCATTGAATTCAGAAAAATTACTGAATCGAATAGGCAAATAAAAAAAATAGTTTGCTATTTAAAATAAAAAAGTTGCACCCCGCATTTTGAGAACCACTGGTCTAAAAAAATCTTGTTTCACTCATTTTAATTGTCTTATAATATAGAAATTGTTTACTAGTTTAACCGACCTCGTAGCTCTTATAGTTCTCGTAATAGCAATACCTACCACTTAAAATGAACACGCTGTATATTAAAAATGCTTTGGATAAATTTTTCACAAAAATTCTTTTACTCGTGTATTTATGCATACATTTATCTTTTCAAACATGATCTCGTATTCTTTATGATATGATATTCTCTTGAAAAATTCATTATACGTAGAGCATACATCACCTTTTATATTGTTCTCCTCCTGCTTTTCAGTCATTTTTAAATTTCCTGCTTCTAATTTGTCACTGTTACGTAGATTACCCATTACAGCAAAATATGTTAGTCGGTGGATATAAATATATTCTTGTTTTTATCGGTTTTCATACAACCTATATTTATATTTTATTTTAATAACTGAACATCACGAAATGCTCACTACTTAATATTGTTACATATTATATACCTAGTTCTTTTATAGTATTTATTTGAATAACTTAATTCAGACATTCTCGTAAATAATACAAAACATGGCTAGGGAAAGTTTTAATTAATTTAAAAGATAAAATACTCAATTATTTATTATCCTCAGTGCTGTAATCAGGCAAAATTCTCCAAGTTGTTTCTTACGGTTTCTTTTTATTATAATAAATATTTTTAAAACAAATTATTATAAAAAATATATAATAGTGAGATATATAAATTAATTCAATTTTATTTATACGTGTTTATAGTTTACTTATAAGAATAACAAATAAAGAAACAGGTATAATTTCTTGGTACATTACTGTCACTTGTTTAATTATTTTAGTATGTTATCTTTAACTGTTAGGCGTCATAATGTAAATAATTACCATGAACTTGATAACACTATTGTGATTTGCGTCTAATCAGTTGCTATTTAGATACTTTTTTCAGAAAATTTTAAAAAGATATTTGTTTAATATTACGGAATATTTTTGGAATCTGAATTATAAATAAAACTGCTACTGTAGAAGACACGTAATATTCATGAATTAAATTTTATTTAGTAGATAGTTTAACAAAATGTTTACTATGATTATAAAATGTTTAAATAGAATTAAAATATCAGATCTTTCAAGTAGTTTAGCATTGATCATAGTGAACGACCATGCTTATCATTTTGATAATAAAAAATAATCTGATTATCATAGGTATAGCATAATAATCTTCCTCAAATTTTAAATTATTAAATATATTATCACGCCAATTATGCAATTTGGATATGGCACTGTTCTAAACCAAATGAAATAAAGAGAATAGATTCTACTTATGATTTTTAACTTTTTTTTTATGATCCCATTAGTATTTACAATCCATCTTTGTAGAGATATTCAGTAAATTTTAGTGATTAAAGACTATATGACATGTGAAAGTAACTGCCCATTGGCAGTATTTTACTTACATTTACTTAATTTGCTATAGTTACTATAATTACAGTTGACTAAATTAAATAATATTATGAAAATACTTAATCCTAAGATGAACTTATTTAAATCGGTCCTAAATTTTTAACTTAGGAAACAAATTATTACATATACCAATTATTCTACAATAAAAGTATGTTCCTTTTATAGTGCTCGCCAAAATAAATGGTTATGGGCGCTAGCTGTTAATCGACAGGCTTACCACAATCAGTAGGGAGTCTGGTTACTTGGTAGGCCAGAGTGGGATTATTAAAAATCTTGTATTTCTAAACAACGTTGCACTGATAAAAATTTTTTTTTAGAACAAACCGATTCCTCTTAAATAAAGAGAAAAATTGATTTGAATAGTGCCACTGCGATTTCGTTTTCATTGAAAACCTTTGTAGGTTTAATAAATATTATTGTATGGAAATTAATTTTGTTTTGAAGGAACATATCAAATTATCCAACTGAGACCCATTATGGAGACGAACTGGTTTAAATAGGAAGTTTAAATTCAAAATCAAATCGTTCTAAATAAAAACCTTTTGTTTAAAATTAAAAGGCCTCTCTTTTATTATTTTTAAAAACAAAATTTAAAATACATTCATTTTCATTCAATGCAGAAAAAAGAAAATAAATAAAAATTTATTCAATATTAATATTTTTTTGAATTGGACCTAATCATTTTGTAAGAAATAAAATTTTCTTCAACGTTTGCATACAAAAGGAATACTGAAAATTTTCTTGCAACAAGAAGTTATTTTTATGAGTGATGAATGCAATTTGTATAATTTTATTACGGGAAAAACAAAATTTATAACCTGAGAAGAAGTAACGGTAAATAGTAGTTTTCTAGTATTATATGAAGAATGTACTAAGGAATTTTATATTAGTTACAATTTTTAACGATGACAAATTTTTACTGCTTTCATATACATACATATATTCAACCCCTAAAATCCTCTTACTAGGTACCTGCTGTGAGGGTCTACTAGGAAAGTAATAATTTATTTTGGCGAGCACTATACCTTCCTCACGAATTTTAAGGGAGGAATTATGAAGGGATAAATTTGTTTGCGTGTGTGATATCGTGCGAGCGTGTTTAGTGAGAGAGCGCGTGCGTTTGTGTGCGTGACGATTTTTTTATCCACGATAACTTAAAATTGCATGAAGATATTAAAAAAGTGGATATCTAGAAGTAATATGTACATACAAATAGGGAATTGGTTAGATTTTGGTAGCAATCGATCAACCAGTGCTAGATTACTTGAAAATCTATCAGGTTTTTTTTTGGGAATATCTTATATATTTTATTATATTCCAAAAAATAGTATTAGCTAAAATTTTTAATTGAATTTTTTTTTAATGTTTAAAATTGACAGGAGATTATGCACATCAAGTTATTTATTGTATTTTTTTATATAAGCATCGAATCGAATTGAGGATCATGATATCCTCAGATTGCATCCCAAAATCGGGAGTTGCCACTTAAAAATTACTCCTAATATCTTGGGAGTGACTAATTAACAAACTATTATTTAAATATAAACCTAATTCGAGACTAGTAAAGTGCCAATGTTTCGTAAACATTGTTCTAATTTGTCCTCATTCAATTAGGCACATTTTATATAACAATTATTTTATTTGTATTCAACGTATACTTACATTAAAATTTATATGGTTTATAAAACAGCGCATTATTTTAAAGACCCAGATACATGACGTCTAATTTGTTGTATTATGTCATTGCTTATTAAAGTTTAAGCAGTTGTATAGGTCATAAATACTTGCTGATAATATTTATTGGTAAGTTCTAACTATTTATTTATTTATCATAGCAGAATATAAAGAAATAAACGATAAGATTAGAAAAATTCAGCATTTTCTTATTTAATATTAATAATTATATTAAGAGCTACTTATAATTTTATAGCATTTTCTACTTCAAATAAAATTTATTGCGAGTCGCGCCACGAATGTGACGTTATATTTGAGGGCCAAAGCAAAATTAAAGTAACTCGTAAAACGTAAAAAATTACAACCGATGCATGACATTTAAACATAATATACCAATTTAAATAATTTAGGTTTTATATTTTCTTGCCTGAAAGTATATATTAAGAAATCTAAATTTGATCACAAGCCCCATTAGGAAATATGGTAGATGTATATAGAACAGGGTCGACAATGTATAATTCTGCTTGCTTCTTGTAATTTTTTTGCCCATCTGTTAGCAAATACAAAATGTTTGTTAGTTGGTGTAGCCTTATTAAGCTCGTGTTATACCGGGAACACCATGGTGTTGCCTGGGGCGTAGGAATCGGGGTAGGGGGTAGAGGGAGCAGTTGCCCCGCCGTAAATTTGACTGAGGGGCCAAAGACTGTGTTCCCCCCCCCCAACCATTTCATTTAGTACGATATTTATCTATAGGTTTCATCGAAGAGACCAGTCTTAAAACAATGAGAACTATATGGCAAACGCAGAAAAAAGAATTCTCTCCCATACTTGTACATTTTATGTTACAAGTTTTCGTAAGTGGAATAAGCAATATTTTATATAGGTAAGAAACAGATCATGATTTAAAACTGTTTTTAAGGGCAAAATATGGTACGAAAATATGTACACAATTAGTTATTTTTTTAAATAATTGTCTAGATTAGAATTTGGTAGGCATATGCAAAACTTCGAACAGTTCGCGAAATCATTGAACTGTTCAAAATCACAGGAGTTTTAACATGTTCCGTTCAAGCCTGGTTTATTAGCATGCCTAGAATTTAGACAATTAATAATAAAATACATCTCAACTTTAAACTTTAAAATTTCTTTCTTTTAAATTTAATACCAACCTATATTTTTTCGTTACTTTAACGAACTTCTCAATGTCTTAAGTCATCATCATAATTGATTATACTATTTACTTTCTATTTTGGCATTCATAATTCATTGAAAATATTGAAACCATAAATTTAAAAATGTTTTGCAAATAAAAAATTACTGTTGACATATTTATTTGCTGACAGTAGCATGAATCTGCTAAAAAATACGATTATATTGAAATAACTGTCATATCGGAGATTGTAAAACAGTGATTAGGCGCTTTTTGCACTTGAAAAAGGAAAATCACTTTTTTAAAGCTGTACTACCGCAAAATAACGACAGTTAGTTCAAAATAATCCTATTTTTGCGCAAATTCTCGCTGTGGTCAGTAAATATAAATCTGCACCTTTAATATCGCGTTAACATAACAACTAAAGAGGATGGATAATCTTTGAGAATATAATTCCGAAAAAAAATTTGCCCCTCCAAAAAATTTGGTTCCTACGCCTATGGGTGTAACATTGGATGTTTCTTAGGGTAGTATTAAAAAATTTACATATTTGGCCATTGTTACAAATTAGGAAAAAATAAAGTAGAAAAACATTTCAGTTTGTATCTGTAAAAATTCTACTTTTACAGCAAATTATATACTGTAATAACTTGTATGAAAAAATTTAATCGAATGAGTAAACTTAAATTTAAAACGATAACGTTGTTTATTTTGAAAATTAGAAAAATTGAGTGTATTAATAACAACCATTAAACCATTGAATCGTAACAATCAAAAACGTAAAACTAAATACATTACAAAATTAGGACCTACTTGTTGACTTTTGGAGTAAAAATAAACAACAGTAAATAAATGAATCTCTACGAAAATATCTACTGAGAGGACCATAAGGATAGAATTCCGAATATATAATAATTTCAAATATTCGTTGTTAGGTGTTTGTTCTTGTCATTTCAAGCTGGAGCGGCTTGGAACTATTAATTTTTACCACAACTTCAACAAATGAGTAAAACATAGCTATTTAAAACTTAAGGTGCGACTAATTTAGGTTTTTGTTTAGTTTACCAGCTATATTCATTGCCGGTGTTTTAAACCTGGATTATCTAATATTTTACTTATTTAAAGTAACTAAGCAAGTGAATTGAAAGTGTTTTAAACCATTTCTACATATGAATACTTTTAAAGTTAATATATGAAATACGAGAGCTAGTATTTATAGATGTAAATGATAAAGTATGAAAAGTTACTTTGCAAATAATTCAGCAAATTAGAAATGTAATTATTTGCAGTAAAAATAATACTGAAGGAAGTTTTAAATTTTTTAGGTGATCTTAAAATATGTGAAATTTTGTATGTGTATGTACAATTTAATATATCACTTGATTAATACTGGTATTAGGATTTAGCTGCTGCTATGATTAGATTCCACAACTTTTCTAATTTAGATTTGTGCTATTCATATCCCTAAATGAAAATAATGATTGTACTTGAAATTTTTTCATGAATTATTAATACCTAATTATTCTGTTTTATATTCAAAATATTTGTAAATATGTAAAATTTCTTCTGCTTATATTTGGTAAGATAAAATATAGAAGAATTATTTTCAAATTTTTTATTTTAAACATTATAATTTATACTATTTGATTATTAAATAAATAGATCTTCAGTTCGAATTCCAAAGCTGACAGTTGCCATTTAATTTTACCCCTATGACTTGACGACTGAAAACCGCACTTCATACACAAAAACACATCACTTACCAAGATCTGCGCAAGTAGAGCGCCATATCCATAATGGGTAAAAGCTGTGTGGATATATTTATTTTATGTATTTTATAATTTAAAAATATAATAAACGAACAAACTGTAGAACTGCATGTTAACTTGACTCTAACTATTTAGCCCAGAGAAGCAGAAGAGCAGAACGGGAAAGATATATCTGAGTTAAATATGGTAGAATTTAGCTTTTAATCAGGAAAGTAATTTCGCTTCAGAATAAAGTAAAACCCAAGTGAAAGGAAATAATTACAAGACAGTCAGTTCACATTTCTTGGGGAAATATAAAGACCTAATAAGGTAACCTGAATAGCACGCGAGGGCAGACGCAGAACAGTCGTATTGCAGGGTCGTGGCAGGAGCAGGAGCGGGAGCGGGTGCGACAAGCAAGTGCGGAAACGGAAGGGATCGCATGTAAGTGTCCCAGATACCCGCACTCAATGAAACATTCAAGACATGTCCCTGAACGTGTTTCGTAATACGACATTTTGGTACGAAGCGTTAGGAGGTAAATTTACGATAGAATTAAGTGCAAGGCTCAGCCTCGCTGGCCGGGGCACAAGGAGATTTTAAGAGCACGTGTTCACCCGCCCCGCGCACCACGCCAGCCAGCGATTCTAATGTATTTAGGAACATTTGGCGCGTTGAACGTCCTCGGCGTCGCCGCCGCCGCCACCTCCTGCCATTAGTATTCCGCGCGGCCTCTGCAGATATTGGTCGACAGCTGGATGCCAACAACACGCTGGACCATGCCAGCGATTTAAACTTTTTGTTTTGCGGTAAATTTGAAGAAAGCAGATTGCAGAACAAACACTCCAAACACTGGAATTACAGAATAACTTACACTTTATTAATCTAATCTAATTTGCTTAAACTGTGAAATCACTGTAATTTTCGTGCTATTGTGGTATTTGTGTGGAACAACTCCGTAACAGTGGAACAATAGAATTATATCTTCATAAATATGCAATTGAGAGGCATGTAACAAATATTTAATACGAGTATAAAAAAATGAAACATACTCGTATGTCATCAATCGTACATGATTTTGCTATTATTTTCCGTTCACCATAATTTTTATTTTATATAATAAGTGATGGTAAATGGAATTCTGAATCCGGTAGAATAAGTCATTTCTCCGTCATATGGACTTTAGGGTATTCTAACGCCTAACGAAGATATAATATTCAGCTTATCAAAATCAGACAATATTATTCAGCTTTGTTACCGAAACAAAATATAAAAAAGTATTTTATGTGGCGTGAAAAAAACATGTTCAGAAAATAAATATTTAACGAAAATAAAAAAAAAAAACACTGCAGTATGTGCTCAAATAAGTTCACATTGTTATCAATGCATTTTTGTTCTCTTTGAATTGTACGTATCAAAACTCTCTGCAATAGTCTTGGTCTAACTTTAATTAATAGAAAATTCTGATAGTGACTTGTCTTAGTTTACTTACATTTCCGTAACTTCGGACATACAATTTATTTTTTCTAAATCCCCACAAAAAAACAAATCTCATGGTGTCATGTATGGCGATCTTGCTATCCATGACATTGTACTTCTAATGCCAATCCACTTATTCTTGAATCTTTCATTTAAATATTCTTTTGTGGCAATTGAATTATGTGGTGGTGAAGTATCCTTCTAAGAATCCAGATGTCAGTAATTTCCAGCAAAAGTATGGCATCCAATAATTTCTCCGCATCATTTTGTTGCAGTTGTAAATATCCTTCGCTGTTTAAATTTTGTTGAAATATTAATGGCCCAATAAGTCCACCATACATTGAATCGTACTTGGTGTTTACATTGTTTAGTAAGCTTATTAAATAAGTCATTATACAATTTTGTATTCTTCACTAAAACGTATTTTCGAGGGTAACCAATAAATAATTGCATATTGGTTAATATACCAATATATCACCTGGTCAAAAACATTAGTAATGTATCTTATTACAGACTATAGCCTCTACCTTTTATGAATGTTGCAGTTTCAGAAGGTGCAAAACATATTCAAACTTTTTATTTTAACGAAGATTGATAAAATTTCGTCATTGGATTGGTGCTTATTGTGATGGAGTAAATATTTTAATTTATAATAGCATGCAGTTACATAAGAATGCGGAAATATTTTTAATTAGATTATTCGCTTTTTGTCCGACTATTACTTTTGCGCAAGTTCAACAACAAACAATTTCTTATGGTTGTGGATTATTAACAATTGCATTTTGCATCAGTATTTTGAATAACGGAGATATTGCACCCGAATTCTATAACATTTCTAAACATAGACCTCACGTAGTAAAAATATTTAGAACAAAAAAATTAGTATGTTTCGTACTTTGAATGGCAAAATGCAACTCAGTCAAAATTATATGAAAAAAAAAAAATTGGAAGGAACTGAGAGAAAAAGCAAGATGGTTCAGAACAAAATAAAATAAGAAAATCAAATATATTGCAAATGAAACGTCGATGATAAAAATACCTAAGAAAATTGGAACAATTTTTCAAAATTATATTAAAAATCAAACAACCGAGGTTCGAGAAAAACGATGAGAAACTTTCTCAAAATGATTGAACTTGGGTGTATATTGAAAATGCAATACCAGAAAAAAGAAAAAGAAAACAAGAACGATTAAAGGAAACAAACAAGTGAAAATAAATAACTCATAAATGAAACTATAGCTGAAAAACAAAAGAAGTTAGATGCGAAAAATCTGGCAAATAAACAAAAAGTTACCATTTAAAAAGCTGCAGATAAAAATAAAATTAATAGATATATATTAAAGTTTGAAGGTGAAGAAAGTCGTTTATAGTGCTTCACTTCAAGTGTCCTGTACCCTGTGTTCATATCTTGAGTAAATATACATAATAGAAGTTTAGGGTGATATATTAAGATAAAGCAATATAACCGAAACAAAAAACAAAATAAAATAGGTTAAGGTGACAAGGCAAAAGGTGACAGGGACAGGATTTGTTCGAACTAAAAACAGTGACACATATATATGAGAAGCAAAATAAGTAAAAAAAAAACATGCAAATTAGTACAAATCGAAACCATTAATTACAACTCACAATTAGTTCGAATTCACTAGAAATAAACGGTACCGCAACCAGCCACACTTACCAACGATATAGCTGCATATTCAACAGGCATTGATATTTTCAAATGGGTATAAAGGTCTATGACCATGATGATAGAAATCGGTCCGAGTTCTCGGCTATAGTTCTATATCATAAACAGTGAACCTGTATGACTACAGATGTCAGGTTAGTCGAATTTAAAAAGAGTATAATAGTAAAACTAATAAAATATACTCAAGAAATTATATTTGATTGTACGTGAAATAAATGAAAAATATATTTCATGTTTACAGAAAATTATTGAAAATACTGATTTTAAGCTTTATTGCAACTAGTAGGAAAAAATGAGACAGAACGCGTTTTCACATTATAGTTTTTTATTCGAGTTTCTCGTTCGAGTTGGTAGTGTCCACGATCCGAGTTTTCAATTCGAGAACTACATCGAGATCTCGGACCGATTTCTATCACCGTGGACACAGGTTTTAGCTCAGAAAAACAGAAAGTGTGGGTTATCTAAATCTAAACGAACAAGAAATCTCAAGAAGAAATTTTTAAAGAAGCAAATTAATAGGGAGATCTCCTGTTAAAAAATCGCAAAACTAGCAAAATAGCTCCTCTGAAAACAACGAAGACGATATGGAGTAAATTATGAAATTGTTACGAGAGATGAGAACAGAAAACAATAATAATAAAGAAATGCTCAAAGAAATTCAACAAAACAACAAAATGAAAAAAGCTAGAAGATGAAATGCAACAGAAAGAACAGGAGTGGAAGAAAGAAAAAAAGGAACTATCAAAACATATCGACAAAATAAAAAACAGGGAAGAAGAGAAAGAAAAACACATAAGAAATAACGGAATAGTAATTAAAGGTCTTAAAATAGAAAATTCCGATATATTTTCAAAACTAAAGTTAGAACAAAAAATTAGAGAAACTTACAGAATTAACAGCAGTGAAAATAAATTAATAATACTTAAACTAAAAAACTGAGAAGAAAAACAAACAAATTTGGAAAATAAAAATAAGTTAACCTTCATAAATCATAACCTCACGACGAAAGAAAAAGAAGAAAGTCTTTGAAAGAGAAATTCAGGCAGCTATAAAAATTTAAAGTTGAAAAAAATCCAATTTATTTTTAATAAAATAAAAAATCCGATTTTTTATTTTATCTGATCCACTATTTATTTTATTATATTTTTCAAATTATTATTATTATTATTATTATTATTATGGAGTAAATAGCTCCATGGTAACTGGTATAAAATTAAAATCGTTCCATCTTTTTTTAAAAGTAAAATAGTGGTATGCATTTTCATTAGTGCTGTCAATTCAAAAGACTGAATTAGGATATACGTCGTTATCAGAGAATCAGTTTATGATGAAAGAAATGTTAATAAAAACAAAGGACGGTACCACGAGCTCTGTTTTTGGATGTTTTAAAACAAGTATTTTGGCCTCGGTCTTAGCGCTGTACAATGATGTGAAATTATTTGTAAAAAATTCTTGAATAGATATTACGGAGAATATTTATCTGTACTCACTGACGGACTATAATAGACTCACGGCTTATAACAGACTCAGACACACGGTTTTAAACAGACTTACTGTTTATTACACACTTTCGGTTTATGAAAGACTGTCCACCGTTAGTCCGGCAGCCCCTTTTATACTCCTGTATTGCGGGTTCTGGAATGTTCTTGCAATCTCCCGATACTACGAAAACCGGTAGTAGAACATGACGTCACTCCTACAGGTTTCATCAGGTAAATGGTGCAGTGGAAAGCGAATTATTAAATTTCATTCGTCTAAATGACAAGTCTGCGAATGGAACTTTACAGTTGTTTCATGGATCACATAAATAATCTTGCAGTAGCTGAAAGGGCGACGAGGGCACAATGATTATTTTACCCTTATCATTTCCGAGAGGCAGCCGATTCATGCTACAGATGTGCCAAAATACCATGGAAGTTGTAGATGGATTTGACAAACCTGATTTATTTATTAAGGTGACATATAACCCTAAATGGATCGAGATTGCAGATAACTCAAAGAAAACCAAACAGTATCACACAGGACAAAAATACTTGCACTGGAATTTCAGAAAGACGTTGTACTTGGCATAGTTTTAGCGTACATATGTGTTACATATGGAGTTCCGCAAGGCTCAGTGTTGGGGTCCATTTAATTTGTTTTGTATGTTTAGTATATGATATGTGCAGATTCTTATTTCCAGAGACATGTATTTTATTTGCTGATTATAAAAGTATAATCTTGAGTCTTAATATATTAGAGGAACTTAATAGGCTTATACTGAATGTAACAGAAAATGTTGAACACTAGTTTGCAGCAAATAAATTAAAATTAAATATAGATAAAACACAGTCATTGATAATTTCACACGTCAGAGGTGACTTCGGCGGACTTTGTCATACTTCTTGGGCTGTACATTGACGAAAAAGTTAACTGCTCGACACATGTGGAAAAATTGTGTAGTACTCTATATATCTTTTTAGAAAATTGAAGAAGCTTTGTGACACTTCAATACTAAAAACGGTATATTTTGCGCAATTCAACTATGCTGTTATTCTGAGGAAATTCGTATGTTCTGAAAGTCTTTAAATTACAAAAGAAAAGTTTGAGATTGTTAGCAAATGTTGCATTTATTAAATTTGGAATCATGGCGTTGCCATGTTTATTTATCTATTTTTCTATTAGTTGAAATTCATTCAAATAAAGTTCGGTACAGAAAATATAACGACGTTCACAACTACAATACACGTTTATCTGACCTATTGAGAAAAAGTAAACATAAATCTTTAAAATTAAAAAACTTTTATCAAATTGATCTATACAATGATTTGCCCACTGCAATTAAAGAGTTGAATATTAAACAATTCCAAATTAGAACGAAGTCATATCTATTACAACATTGCTTTTACATCGTGAATGAAAATTTAGATACATCTACTTTGATATTGTAGTTAATAGTAAATTACGTACCGTGAACTGTAAGTGATAGTTTTTAGGTCGAGAATGTAGTTTGGGATGTCGAGACCCGTAGGGTCGAGATTTCTTAAACATTCGAGGCCTAAAAAATCACTTACAGTTCGAGGTTAGTAAGTTATTTTTTGCAATACCTGCGTAAATATAAAAAAAGGAAAAATAGGTATCAAAATTAACAGCTGACAGATTGAGGTTAGAAATAAAATTTGAATGACATATATTTACTTACCGTCCACCTTGCACGGTAAGTTTCACTTACCATCCACCGTGTACGGTAAGTAAATGATGTAACCATGAAAACCAATTGTGCAATAAAAGTTCCACTTACTGTGTTTAAATTTTGTTATTAATGGGTAACTTACAGAACAGGTATTGCAAAAATGTATTTTTTGTGACACAAATGTTAATGTTAAAGTATAGTTATACATTGATTATCATGATAATCCATAATTATACAATGTAAGTATAAAACACGGTCAATAAATATCATTATTATTATTATAGAATTCCAAAAACTGGGACTACTCATGCAGATATTGTTTACACTTGATAAAAAAGACAAAATGGAATAAATAAAATAATTTAAGGATGTATTCAAATTGAACAGATTTTACGTAACTATTGTTTAGTTACATCTTGGCAAGCCTATATAAAATCTTGTTCAGTCAAATGTTATTTACTTTATTAAATAGTAAAATCTTTTCGAATTCAATATTTATTTAATTATGTTATTATCGAAAAAAAAATGGTAATAATATTATAAGTGAGTACATATTAATAAATGATAACTCCCGAGTATAATTATCTCGTGATCTGCAATTGCAGAACAAATGCATTGTTAATAAATTTAATTTTCTAGCTTACCATATCTCTCGATTATTATCATTCACTAAAATCTGCAATTGTAGAACTCTTCAGAAACGCATGACACATATTGATTGACATTGGGATCTTCAATAGCAGAACTCATGATCTCGTCCTAGTTTCATAAGGTGGTGTTAATAAAGCCAGAAATACACACTATATTTTACGAGTAATTATAAGTTTTACAATAAATTGTACCTAATTTTCAATTAGAAATACCTGATAGAGACAAGGAATACGATATGTATCTACTTGAAAAAACACACATACACATGATACACGGACTGTGTGGAATTTTGAATAAAAATTCACCGTGCATGAATGATAATTTGATAATAAATGTTCAAAAAATTACGCAAGACGAAACACACGAAAATATGAATAAATACTCAATTTCTAGAGAACGAAACGATGGTGCTTAAATTTTGTGGAAGAACGACACAATGAAACATACTCGTACAGTATACCGGGTGTTGACCGCGACCCCGGAACATAGGACTTTAACATGTAAAATCATACTTTCATAATTTCCTGCTTAACAAATTATATTAGACAAAAAAGGTTCAAATAAAGATGAGAGATCATGAAATTCTGCATCAGAATTAATAAACAGAATTAAATTTACATGCTCCATAACGCCAGAAATTAAATATGAAAATATTAAAAATTAGCTCAAAAATCGGGTTAGCCTTGGAAATGAAACAAAATTCCTAAAAAAATAGTCAATTATGCAATTTATAATAATAATTAATAAAAAATACAATTTTCATTTCCAATTGAATACAATTTTGTTTCATTTCCAAGGCTAACCCGATTCTTGAGCTAATTTTTAATATTTTCATATTTAATTTCTGGCGTTATAGGGCAAGTAAATGTAATTCTGTTTATTGATTCTGATGTAGAATTTTATGATCTCTCAACTTTATTTGAAACTTTTTTGTCTAATATAATTTGTTAAGCAGGAAATTATGAAAGTATGATTTTACATGTTAAAGTCCTATGTTCCGGGGTCGCGGTCAACACCCTGTATAATAGGTAGATTGCACCATTCAATCCATATTTAAGCAAAATATACAAGGCCCACACAATAATTAGTTCTGTAAGCCCAAAAGACATTGGAAGATTTCATTTATGGTTATTGATAAATTCATGTAACGGGTACAACACATAGACAATATAGTACATAATACATGTCTGTTGAAACCTGTCGAAATGATGTCACATCCATTAAAAACGATTCCTTTTCTCGATGCTTATTGAAAAAGCTTAGAATATTCGAGAAGCCACAACACAGAAGTATAAAGTATGTCCCATTTAAGGTAAGAATGCATTGAGATCTTGAGTACCGTAATAGATACAAGGTTGGTTAAATTAGAAAAAAGTTGCCTCTTTAGTAGGGCAGTTTGAACACATATTTGTTTTTCCAATTGAATGCATATGTCACTAGATATTATCTAAAATGTAAATTTATCGATTAGTGGAATTCTTAGTATACCACACCATACAATGAAACATGGCGAGATTCTATTATTTATTATTAAATTTTTTCCATAGTAGCCTCAATTCACCTTTTTTTATTTCAATTATATTATAAATAACAAATTTCGTTAATTTTTCAATTAATTATAAAAAAATATAAATTAATGGGGTAAATAGCTCCGTGGTAACGTGTCGGACTGTGGATCGTGAGATCCTCAGTTCGAATCCCACTGCCGACAGTTACAAATTTAAATTTACCCCTATGGTTCCCCCTCCACTAACATCTTTGGGGGCTATGATTTGACGGCTGGTAACCGCACTTCATACGTAAAAATATATCACTTACCGAGATCTGCGTAAGCAGAGTGCCACACCCATAATGGGTAAAAGGCGTGATGATATATTTATTTATTTATTTTAAAATTTTATTACTGTTTTATATCGTTTAAAAAAAAATCTGTATTAAAAAATGTCATGGCTTGCTCTGACCTCCATATGAGAAATAAATGTTGATACCAATAACTCGTAAATGTTTAGATATAAAAAATTGAATACTTCTGCAAATTCACCATTGAAAAGTGGCATAAGAAAGTGCAAACCATATTCTCGTATTATGTTATCAGCAAAAAAGAAAATCGTTAAATTTACATTTTGGCCATATCTAGTTTCCTATGCATTCAATTGGAAAAACAAATTCATGTTTAAACTACCCTCCTAAATTCCTAATCAGCCAACTTTCGTCTAATTTCACCAACTTCGTATTTCTTACGGTTCCCGAGATCCCCTTAAATAAAACACACTGTGTAAGGGGTTGTCGAGCGAATGGCAAACAGACTATTATGACCCACAATTAGTGCACAAATTTGGCCCCCAACGTGGGGCAAAGCGAATCATTAAATGTTCCGAATAGGCAGAAATTATTTAGCAGAAGAAAATTGAAAAATGACATTGTCATCATGCTAGTATGAAGTTGGCATGAAATTTATTCATGTGCCCTTATCTCTTAAGTGCATGGATATTTTTAGAAAATTATATGGGCACAAATAGGCACAAATAATTTATATATGTTTCATAATTTGTGCCTCAAGTTATCATGCCAACTTCACGCATCTAAATTTCATACTTACTTTTTTTAATAAAACTTGGTTTAATAATAATTTTTTTTACAATGTATTATTATTCATAAGAATGTAAAATAGTTGGCCTTTATAAATATAATCTCTTCTTTCTGTTAGTGTACATGCATATCGTGCAATTGTCTCGCAAAATGAGTTGATGCGTTACCACACCACTGAGAACAAAGGTATCTATATGTTGAAGATACAGACAATGGCTGGAAGGACAAATTGAATATTCACACTTTGCTGTTTTAAAGAGTCTGCGAATAAAGAACGCCTAAAAATGAATTATCCGTTTAAACACCATTAGATATTTTTTGCTAATCATTGATGATGAAGTACTGGACCTGATATTAAATTACCTATTCCTTCCTTGAAATACTCGTATATACTGGACGACAATCGACATGACTTTTGCCTTTCTAAGATAGTACTTTCAAATTTTTTTGGAATAATGTTATTGTCAGGGTACCATAAGTTACTGCAGATTTAAATGTATTGGTCTACATAAGAAGATAAAGGGATTTAGTTAGTGAAAAATTGCATGAGCAGAAATCGGTATCAAAATAAAATACGAAATTTACATTTGTCAGAGAAAAATAATTTAAATAAAAATGACCAATTTTGGAAAGTTAAAACATTCCTTGAAGTGCTCCATAACAAAAATATACATCTGCACGATAACGGCCTAACGAATTACAGGTGCAACATTATAGAAAAATTGGTGGTGGTCTGTATTTTCAAACTGTCAGGACAGTAGTGTTGTCAATGGTTGGAAATTATTTAATAGAGTAAACAACAAACAAATATCTCTACTTGAATTCAAGTCTTATCTCACATCATAATATCCTACCGTCCCCCCTTCACGATAAGAAAGTAGATTTGATGAAATAGGTCATACAGTAACCTTCAACAGAAAAATTGTGGCAATAGTTGTACACTTTGCCGTAGTCATGTAATTTATTTATATGTGTCAGCGATGCAAAATGTAATTGTTTTGAAGAATGTATAAAAAATATATATTGCATATTTCCAGTGGTGCGTTTTTGCACCAGAAAATATTGTTTTTTTTTTCTTTTTTATGGCAATGAATAGTTTATGCTCTTATATTTAGTTATTCTTAAGATGTTTTTAAGCAAATTTTTTCAATTTCTTTTTCATCGTTTATCCCAGTGGTGAACGCCGCACAATTTTTATTGTTTGTTTAAATGTACGTAATTATTTTTTTTTGAAGGTCATATTTAGTATTTGTAGATATATTTAATAAATGACTTTATTTTAAATTATTTCTACCCTTGGGTATGGGTTAATAATAATTAATTAAATTTTAAAAAAAATTTCTTCGGAATGTAGTCACTAATTTATTTTTAGCTTAATGATGAAGTGGGGCACATAAAAATTACTAGCGGTATCTTTCAGGGAGATGCCCTTAGCCCACTTTGGTTTTGCTTAGCAATAAAACCTTTAACAACTTACCTTAACAAGCAAAACAAAGGGTATAACATATTAGGAAAGCAAATCTCCCACCTTTGGTACATGGATGATTTGAAACTATTTTCCAGTAAAGAAGAACATCTAATAAAACTATTAGATTGTGTGGGCCAGTTCAGCTCGGACATCTCAATGGCATTTGGACTCGATAAGTGCAAAGTTAGTAGTATAGTGAGAGGAAAGTGGAAACAGAACATAGGATATGAAGTAATGAGCCAGGGGGAAGTCAGTGGAATGAAGGAGGACGAAAGCAATAAATATTTGTGATATGCACAGGCACAAGAAGTTGAACAAAAGGAATGCAAAAAGACACTTACAACTACATTTCTCAATAGACTTCGTGCATTACTAAAATCTGGATTATCTGCGAGGAATATTACAAAAGCCATAAATGCATACGCCATGGGTATACTAACATACAGTTTCGGAATAATAAATTGGACAGACAAAGAACTTAAAGACCTGGATAGGAAAACCAGAAAGGAATACTACAAACACAGAGGACATCACCCGCGCAGCGCAGTGGAAAGAATACACCTACCGAGACAACAGGGAGGAAGAGGTTTGCCATCTATTTATGACCAATGTAAGAAGCAAATAGAAAACTTACGAGAATACTTTTATGTAAGAGCACAATAGTCCAACATGCATCATGCACTAGTTAAAGCTGACTCAAAGAAAACTCCACTGCGATTATACGACAAGATTACCACCCGTCTGCTGATGTACTAACAACAACTCAACTTAGAGAACAATGGCGTTCTAAAGCTTTACATGGCCAATACATCTCAAATATAGAACATGAAACCATAGACACAGCAGCATCCAATATGTGGCTACAATCTGGTGCCCTGTTCAATGAAACACAAGGGTTCGCAATTGCAATTCAGTATCAGATAATTTCAACAAAAAGTTACAGATCCCGCATTATAAAAGATACAATCCCCAACATAAAATGCCGCATGTGCAATCAAAAGGAGGAAACCCTAGACCACATTATAGCAGGCTGTTCTGTTATCGCAGCCAAACAGTATTTAGATAGGCATAATAAGGCAGCCGCGATAATCCACCAAGAACTACGAAAAAAATACATGCACCTCAAAGAGCACGTTCCATACTACCTATATGAACCAACTCCAGTGACTGAAGACAACAATGCAAAACTGTATTGGGATAGAAAAATAATTACAGATAAGACGGTAGACAACAACACACCGGACATTGTACTTAGAGAGAATAACATACATTATTGATATAGCTGTTCCATTATGTGCCAATACAGATAAATTGTACACAGAAAAAATTAATAAATACCTACCTCTAGCGGATGAGATTAGAAGATTGTGGAACATGGAGCGCGTTCAAATAATTCCAATAGTTCTGGGATGCAAAGGGGAAATACCAAAAAAACTCCTCAAGAGCTTGGACACATTAAAGCTGAAAAAAAAAACTATATATGCCCACACAACGTGCAATTATTCTACATACATGTAACATCGTTCGAAGGGTTCTGGAAGAGGAGTAGAAACAAATTTTAAATTAAACATTTTCTCTTACTTGCCTTTTGACCGTAAGTTTAAATATAAATACCTGTAAAAATACAGAGAAATATAACAATAATAATAGACTAAAGTCAATGGCGAGGTTCAGCTTAAGCTGTTCTTCCACCTAACCATATAATAATATATAAATATATACACAAAAATTACAGTGAGCCAACAAGCATAAAAAACTTAATCAAGATCAAATACATTACACTATTAGCAGAAGATCAATGAAAAATAAACAAAAGATAACAACAAAGACACAGGTCAGTGGTCAAATAACCAGCCTTAATATATACCACAATATTTATAATACAGAAATAAATACTACTGAGCAAATAAGTGCCTGTTTTTAAAATGAATATAAAGAGACTGTCCGTAAATCAAAAGGAATGCTATTATATAGGATGTCCCATTTTACATTACATCCTTGAATATCTCGAAATGAAAGCATTTTTCCGAAAAGTATGCCGAATCATAATCGTCATGGTTTTGAGGGGGACATCGGATTTTGACAAAATGGCCCCCTAGCCCCCCAAGGGTGCCAGGAGGGGGTAAACTTAAATTTTTTTAATGGGAACCCCTATTTTTATTGCATATTCTGAAAGAGCGTTAACAAATATGTAGGGTTAATTCGGATACTTTTTTTCAATTTCCAACAGGTGGCGCTGTAATCGTAACCTCCCGTGGTGCACGGTAACGCTAATGCCGACAGCACGCAAACTTTTTAACGAAAAACTGAATTTTTGACATTTGGGGTCAAATAGATAACTTTAAGAGGTCAAATTTATCCATTTGACCCCAAATATCAAAAAATTGAAAATTATTGAGCAAAGAAGAGTAAGAAAGGAGTATTCAGTGAAAAAATCGTGAGTGACACCCTAAAGGAACATATTTTAAAATAAAGACAAAAACTTTTAAAATTTTTTTAAAAAAATGTCATGGTTAAAACTTACAAAAAAAAAAATTACGTGTTAACGTCCCTTATTGAGTATTCTTACTAAAATAAATTTTGTTAAAAAATATTTAGTGGAATAGTTCCTATAAAATAAAAACTGAAAAAACGATTTCTTTAATTATGTCGTAACTCTTTGGATTTAAAAGCTGAAATTTTCAAGAAAATTTTTATTTTTAATTAGAAATCGATCAGCCATATGGATTTTTAAAAATCACTGGAGGCAGATTTTATATGCTTATCCGGCTATACCCTTTCTTCGGAATACAGTCACTAATTCATTAAGCTAAAAATAAATTAGTGACTACATTCCGAAGAAATTTGTTTAAAAATTTATTTAATTATTTTGCAGTTGTAATTAACCCATACCCAAGGGTAGAAATAATTTAAAATAAAGTCATTTATTAAATATATCTACAAATATTAAATATGACCTTCAGAAAAAAAATAATTACGTAAATTTAAACAAACAATAAAAATTGTGGTGTGTTCACCACTGGGATAAACGATGAAAAAGAAATTGAAAAATTTGCTTAAAAACATCTTAAGAATAACTAAATACAAGAGCATAAACTATTCATTGCCATAAAATAGAAAAAAAAAAACAATATTTTTTTGGTGCAAAAACGCACCACTGGAAATATGCAATATATATTTTTTATACATTCTTCAAAACAATTACATTTTGCATCGCTGACACATATAAATAAATTACATGACTACGGCAAAGTGTACAACTATTACAACAATTTTTCTGTTGAAGGGTTTTTTTTTTTTTTTTAATTTATTGATATTATCGAGCATCTCAATTACAAGATTATTGATGCTCCGGCTTAGTTGGTTTACATAGTTTTACAGTATATAGTTTATGTTATTACATGTCTAGATAATGTATTGTTTGATTATTGCATCTTAACAGAAGTTCACAGTTTATTAAAAATTTGTATTTTTTGAGGAACGTTAATACTTTATTGCAATTATTTTCTTCGTTTCCCAGGCATTCGGTAATTGTTGGTGGTAGGTTGCATGCTAGACGTTGGTGGATGTAGGTTCTGCATTCGGTCAATAGGTGGGCTACTGTGAGTCTTACATCGCATGTTGTACATCTTGTTGGGTCGGTTCTTTTGAATATGAAATCATGTGTGAGGAGAGTGTGTCCGATTCTCAGTCTTGTTGCTGTTATTCGCGCTCTTCTGTTGCCATTTATTTTCCACGGTGTTATGGTGTCTTTTATTTGTCTCAGGTGGTTATTTCTTGTTTGATTCCACTGGCATTGCCATTTTTCTTTCATTTTGTCTTTAATTACGCTGGTGAGATCTTTTGGTGGTATTGATAGTTGGACAATGTCCGTGTGGGTTGTGGCTTTTTTCGCGAGGTTATCAGCTTCTTCATTTCCTTTAATGCCACAATGAGATGGTACCCAGAGGAAAGTGATGGTTTTGGATTCCATAATACTTTTGTGGAGGTGTTCTTGGATTTGTAAGATTAAAGGATCAATGGAATAGAGATTTATAATACTGAGGATAGTGCTTAGAGAATCTGTGCATATTACATAGTTGTTTTTGGGTGATTCATTTATTAGTTGCGCAGCTTTTAGAACACTATACTCTTCTGCTGTATAGATGGATGTGTGACTTGGAAGGTGAAATTGCTTACTCAGTGTATCAGTGACGAATGCTGCACCAGTTTGAGAATTTATCTTAGATCCGTCCGTATAAATAAATTTGTGATTTTTATATATGCCGTTTTTTAATTTGTAGAATTCGTTTTGTATTATAGGTCCTATTGTGTTTTCTTTATTATATTGTAAAAGTTGCAGGTTAATGTTAGCTTGATGTAATGTCCATGGCGGGTATTTTGTTTCATATAATTCTTGTATATTTGGTATGGTTAAATTGGTGTTTTTTTGTGTTTCATCAATATATTTATGATATTCATTTTCGTTTTTTATTTTAACTGTGTTATTCCTTATTATGAATATTTGACTAAAAGCGGGGTTTTTCTTGTTGGTCGCTAATTTAGTTAAATAGTTGCGCAAAAGTTGATCTCTGCGCATTGTTAAGGGTGGCTCGCCAGTTTCCGCTTGCAGGCTGGCAATAGGACTTGTTTTTAGTGCTCCCGTTAATATTCTCAGTGCATTGTTTTGTATTGTTTCAATTTTATTTAGTAAATATTTCTTTGCTGTTGAATATAGAAAGCATCCATAATCGAGCTTTGATCTAATTATTGATTTATATATTTTCATGAGTGTATCGATGTCCGCACCCCAGTCTTTACTAGCTAATATTTTTAATAAGTTTAGTCTAGAAGTACAGTCTTTTTTTAGTTGTTCTATATGTGTTTTCCATGTTAACTTTCTATCAAGATACATACCTAAAAATCTTATTGAATTTTCGTAAGATATAGAATGATTATTTATTATAAGCGAAGGATGATTATTTTGATGTTTTCTAGTTCTGCAAAAGTGTATAGCTTTTGTTTTGGAAGTACTGAATGTGAATCCTACTTATTTCGCCCATTGGTCTATGTTTGTTATTGCTGTTTGTAATTTAGTTTGGATAGTTTGAGGGTTTTTATTGCTGGTATATATAATTAAATCGTCGGCGAATAGTGAATATTTTATATTGGTCGGAATTTGTTCAGATATGCTGTTTATCGCTAGAATAAATAGTGTCGGGCTTAAGATAGATCCTTGTGGTATTCCGTTATCCTGTGTTTTCATTTCTGACATGCATCGATTTTGTCGTACTCTGAATTTTCTGTCTGACAGAAAGTTTTTAATAAAATGTAGTACATTTCCTTCAATTCCATGTTTCTTTAGTGTTATAAGTATGTTATGCTTCCAAGTAGTATCAAAGGCTTTTTGTAAATCGAATGATACTGCTATGAGATTTTGTTTATTTGCAAAGGCTGTTTGTATGTTGGAAGTTATGGAAATAAGGTGGTCTATTGTTGATCTTTTATTTCGGAATCCATTTTGTTGTGAGGATAAAATATTATTTCTTTCTAGGTACCATAGAAGCCTTTTGTTGATCATTTTTTCCATAATTTTGCAAAGTACGCTTGCAAGTGCGATTGGTCTATAGTTTTGGGGGTTGGTTTTGTCTTTATCTGGTTTTAGAATTGGTATTAAAATTACCTCTTTCCACTTTTTTGGAAAAGCATTTCTGTTCCATATATGGTTGTAGATATTCAGTAGATGTAGGATAGCTTCTTCGGGGAGATGTTTTATTAGTTCTGGAGGGGTGTGGTCCGGTCCTGGGCTGGTGTTTAGTTTCATGTGTTCAATTGCATATTTTATTTTCCTATAAGTGAATGGGTGGTTTATTGGTTCATTGTTGTTTTCTATTAATATTTCATGTTTTTCAGCTTCTTTTTTGATTTGTAGGCTATAATGACTGTCTGATGAGTTACGCTCGAAAGTATTTGCTAGTTCATTGCATATTTCCTGATTTCCTGTAACATACGTTTGGTTTATTTTTAATATTGTTGTTCCATGTGAGACATTAGTTCCTCTGATTTTTCTAATTTGGTCCCATACTTCTTTGGAAGGTGTGTTGACATTATTTATTACCTTTCGTTCTTTATCAAGGATAAGCCTGGTAAGCTACCTTGACTCTTACTCTTGTACCGAGAGAACCCGTTTCCTTTTCAATCTTCCATTTTGTGAAAATGAAGAATAAATGGGCGAAGTTTTATGAATGTAAGTTTGCTGCGTGGAATGTGAGAGGTATAAATGGAAAGAAAAATGAATTGATGTCTGCAATGCGTACGTATAATGTGGATGTTTTATGTGTGAGTGAAACGATGCAGAAAGGTTGTGGTGAGGAAGAGGTGGATGGAATGTTTTGTTTATGGTCGGGTGTGTGTGCGAATGCTAGAGCGAAACATGGTGTGGGTATGGTTGTAAGTGAACGAATGAAAGCATGTATTAGAAATTATGGTTGTATTTCGGAGAGAATTTTATGGTGCAGATTAAAGGTAGGCTTTCATAGAATCTTCGTTGTGTCCGTTTACGGCCCAACTGAATCTGAAAGTGATCTTGCAAAAGATCAATTTTGGAATTTGTTAGATAGCGTGATTGATGCGTGTGATCCTGGCGAGAAAGTGATTGTTTGTGGTGATTTAAATGGTTGGGTGGGTGTAAAGAGTAGTGTGTCTGGTAGCGTGTTAGGTAAATTTGGGGATTCTAGAGTGAATGATAACGGTAGGAAAATAGTCTCTTTTTGTATGGAGCGGAACCTCTTCATTTCCAATTCAATTTTTAAACATAAGTTAGCTCATATATATACATGGGAGAATGTAAGTACGAATAGACGTAGTGTGATTGATTTTGTTTTGTATGATGAGCGCTTGAGGAGTTTGGTTGTTGATACGCGTGTGAAAAGAGGGGCTGAGCTCGGAACGAATGACCATTATTTGGTTGTGTCGCGTATACGTCTAGGTAAGTGTTGGAGAATGAGGGTACAAGGTTCTGGGAGCTTGTTTCGTGTGAAATAAAATGTTTTGCAGAATGAGGATGTTCGAGGGTTATTTGTAGAGAAATTGAACGAATCTTTGCCTGAATGTGAGCCTAATTTTGATTGTTGTATAAATGATGTTTGGGTGAAATTTAAGGGCATTGTCCTTCAATGTGCGAAAGAAATTTGTGGTGAATGTAAGTTAGGCTGTCGTTCGAGGAATGCATGGTGGAATGAAGAAGTGAAAGAAGTGATTGAGGAGAAAAAGAGGGCGTATTTGAAATTTTTGAATGTGAAGGATATACCAGGAACTTTGCGTGATGAATGCCTGATGGAATACAAAGGGAAGAATAAATGTGTTAAGAGAGTCGTAAGAGAAAGTAAGGCACGTTTCGATGAATTGATGAGTGAAAGATTAACGAATGATTTTAGTATGAATAAGAGAATGTTTTGGCAGACTGTAAAGAGATTGAGAGGTGGGACTATAAGACCAGTGAAAGCAATTAAGAGTGCGAATGGTGATTTGTTGTGGAATGAGTCAGATGTTAGGAATAGATGGTGTGAGTATTTTAAGGAATTGTATGGTGGTGTAAATGGAGTGAATAATAGAGGAGGAAATGCAAGAAATGCTAGAAACGTTGAATGGGATATAGATGAAGGTGATGTCAGCTTTGCATTGATGCGTCTAAAGAATGGTAAGGCTCCCGGTTTGGATGGTATAACAAATGAAATGTTGAAATATGGTGGTGAAAGATTATTTGATTGGTTAGTTTATTTGTTCAGATTTTGTTTGAAACGGTGCGTGGCTCCTGATGATTGGAAACGTGCTGTTATTTGTCCTTTATTTAAAGGCAAAGGCAGTTCGAGTGAATGTACAAATTTTCGAGCGATAAGTTTATTGAGTGTGGTAGGGAAGTTGTATGGAAAAATTTTAATTCATAAGGTGCGAGCCTTAACAATTTCTAAGTTAAGTGATATGCAAGGAGGTTTTTTGCCTGAGAGAGGTTGTGTAGATCAATTGTTTTCTCTTCGAATGATTGTTGAGAAGTCACTTGATAAGAACAAAAAGGTGTTCTGTGGCTTTCTCGATTTAAAGAAAGCGTATGACAGTGTTCTTCGAGAGACTATGTGGGATGTACTTGTAGAGTACGGTGTGGATGGTAATTTGTTGCGAGCGATTCGAGCGTTATATGAAGGAAGTGAGGCTGCGGTGAGAGTTGATGGTAGATTGAGTGATTGGTTTCGTATAGATGTTGGTGTGAAACAGGCAGACTGATTGTAATGTTTCAGTGAATGGTGTGAGACTGGAACAAGTGAATGAATTTGTATATTTGGGTAGTATGTTCTCGAGGGATGGACGTATTGACCGGGAGATCGAAAGGCGAGTGTCTGCAGGGTGCAAGGTATTGGGTGCTCTGGGTACATTTGCTCGAAACGTGAATGTATCTAGAGATGCTCGATTGAGTGTTTATAATGGTGTGTTAGTGCCTACATTGATGTATGGTTCTGAATGTTGGGTGTGGATGAAGAAGCATGAACGACGTATAACTGCTGTGGAAATGAGATATTTGAGAGGAGTATGTGGGTATACAAGACGTGATCGTATACGGAATACATTGGTGTATGATGAGTGTGAGATTGAGAGGAGTGTTGTTAAGAAAGTGGGAGTGAGTCAGTTGAGGTGGTTTGGACATGTTGAGCGAATGTCGAATGAAAGGTTGGTGAAACTAATATATGTGGGTGAGATTCAGGCTTATTCACGTGTCAATTGTTACTAAACAAGAAATTGTTAAGTAACAATATTCAATAACAATCTTGTTCGTATTTTGTATACAGCTGTCAAATTGTTATTGAACTGTAATAAAAATTGTTACGTAAAGATTCTTGTTATCATATTGCATGAAGTTATCTACAAGACGCTTGTCATTTTTAAAAGTCGAAGTGTTCCCAACATGGCAGAAATGAACTAATAACAATTTCATTATAAAATAATAAATTTGTAGGTATAATTACTATGAATTTGTGTACTGTATACATATATAAGATAAAAGTAAGTTACAATTGCAACATTAAATTTCAACTGGTGGCAAGCATGCTTTGTATAAACACGTGTTCTTAGTTGTCACAGTTGCTGAAATTACTTATAGGTTATGTGCATGTTCATTTCTCAAAACTTTTTATAAATTGTTAAAAAATAACCAAACAAGCCCTAAAAATATCAACGAATCAATACAAAATGAACGTTAATTTTTGGAAAAAATAAATTACAAAACAGAGGAATGTAGTTTTAATAATTATCACATTTTATTAAATATATAATCTTCTCTTATGTGGTTATTGAGTTTTCGGACATGGGAATTAAAATAAAAGAGTTGTTAAAACCTATAAATAAATATATTTAATACTTTCTTACGCTTGCTTGAATTGTGATTTATAAAACCTTTAATTGATATAGGAAATACCATCAAAACGTTGTAAAATTCTTTAATATATTTAGTTATTTCATCAAATAATTCAATCTTTGTCTGTCACTATTTTCTAAAAACTACACAATTATGTTTTCTGGATAAGAAATCACTGATCACTGACATTTCAAAGCTGACTCGAATTAATTCTTGTCTATAACACTTTCAAAAGTATACAATAACCAAATTCTCTACAGACCATAATTAATCAAAACGGGTTCTTTTCATACAGATTACATATTTGTTTATTAACTTATTAATGCACTATTTTCATAGTTTTCTGTGTGATTTGCAAGAGCATCCACTAGAAGCACAAAGCCGTTCGCCATTTTAGCCTAGCATAACAATCTTGTTGACGTCCAGGCAAGTGCCGCGCAGCTCTTGCCAGATTTCTAACAATAATTTTTGAGTCAACAAGGTGTTATTGACACGTGAATATGAATCTCAACAATTATCTTTAAAATAACAATTTCTTGTAATGTAACAAGACAAACTTCATAACAATGTACACGTGAATAAGCCTGATTGAAGGTGAACGATTGCGTGGGCGTCCGAGGAATAACTGGTTGGGTATGATTGATGGTCTGTTGCGTGAACGAATGATTCCGAGTGTGAAGAATAAACGAGCATATATGAATCGCACTATGAATGTGGACGAGGCGAAAGTGGTGTGTCAGGATAGGAATGTATGGAGGAGATTGATTGTTGGTTGACTGTTTTTCTGGGTTCGTGCTACCCCACTAAGTGGGACATAGCGTGACGTTATGTATGTATGTATGTATGTATGTTGACATTTATATTTGAAACATATTGCCTCCATGATGTTTCTTTTGCTGTTTTAATAGTTCTTCGCGATTGGGCTCGAGCTCGTTTGAGGTTTATTAGATTTTCGATTGTTTTGTGTTTTTTGTACTTATACAATGCTTTTTTGTTTTCTTTGTCTGCATCTGCACATGCTTGGTTCCACCAGGGAGTTGTTTTATTTCTTGCTTTGGTAGATTTGAGTCCAAGTGATTCTGTTGCTGCTTCGTGTATCTTGTTGGTAAATTCGTCAACAATTTGATCAACATCGGAATATGGTGTTATTGGGGAGAAGTTTCTTTTGAAGCAGGTTTTATACAGTTCCCAGTTAGCTTCTTTTAATTTCCACATTTTTGCCTCTTGGCCACTGTTACCATTTTCTGATATGTTCTTTATATAGTTTATTTTTGCTGGAAAGTGATCGCTGCCGAATGTGTCTGGTAATACTTCCCATAATAGGTCTGATGCTAAGTTTTGGGTACTTATGGAGAGATCTATGCAAGAAAATGTGCCATGTGTTGAAAAATGGGTATGTGAACCATCGTTCAAGATAACTTCATCTTCAAAACATTCTTCTATAATTTTCCCTTTTTTATTCGTGGTTTCTGATCCCCAGATTGTGTTGAGGCTATTTAGGTCTCCTACTATTATATATGGTTTTGGTAGTTGTTTCTTTATATTTTCGATATCTTCTTTTTTAAAGCTTTGATCGGGTGGTATGTACATATTGCATATTGTTATTTTGTCTGGTACTAAAATTTTTATTGCAACGGCTTCCATGTTTGTGTTTAAAGTTAGCTCCTCGTAGTGATGTTCGTTTTTTATAAGTAAGGCCACGCCTCCACTAGCATGATTGGTATTTTGTCTGTCTTTGCGATATATATTATAACCTCTGTAATTTACTGACTGAGTTGTTTTAAAATTAGTTTCCTGTAGGCATATGTAGTGTGGTTTAGTGTAGTGTATAAGCCTCTGAAGTTCTGCTAAATGAGAATAGAAGCCGTTACAATTCCATTGTATTATAGTTGAGTTGTTAAAAATATTGGGAGTCATTGCTTTTTTCGCTAAATTGATCATCTGCTTCTTCGTGCGTGGTTTGGCTTGAGTCGCTAAATTCTTCTCCTGCCTCAATACAATGTTGGCGTGTAATTTTTTTAATTATTCGTGTGAACCTGGCCTTCATTGTTTTACTGGTTAAATGCGGGTGTAATTTCTTTAACATTTCTATTAATGCATCTATTTGATCAGTATGCTGTCTAGCAATGGTAAGTTGTTGTTCACTGCCATGCACATTTTCTAGAAAATCCTTTAGTTCACTGTATGTTAGGATGTATTTATTTGGGTCATTTTCTAATATTTCTTTTAGTGGTAGTATTTGTTCTGAAACTTTTGCGTCTATTTGTTGTTCTTGTGATTTTGTTTGGCTAGTTTTAATTTTCTTGGTCTTTGTTGGTGGCAGACTTTTTGAATCAGTTGATCCTGATTCACTTTGTCTTCCCGGCCTGGGTCTTTTGAACACTATTGGATCTTTCGTTGTATTTGTTGTTGTGTCTTGAGTTTCTTGAGTAGTATTTTGGAGTTTTTCTGTTCTTTCTTTGTTTGTTGGATTAGGTATTTTTTCTGAATTTTCGTTTATAATAGTTTTTTCAACTTTGTTTACGTTTTCTGTATTTGTGTCTTTATTTATTTCTTTTGATTTTGGTTGTTCTGCGTCCATTATTTCTTCGTTTTCACATTGGTTTGCTGTGTGGCCTGGTTTTTTGCATAGAAAACATGTCATGTTTTCTTCTGTTGTTATGAACATCCTATGTGTCATATCGTCAAATTCTATAGATATTGTGTTTGGAATAGTGGTGTTTTCATCAGGCGTTATATACACTTGTCGACGAAAACTCCGAACATGGGCATATTGTGTATCTTGCATGCCAACTCTGAGAAAATTTAATGGCGAGACTAATTTTATATTGTGTTCTTTGAGTTTATCTTCTATTAGATAATGAGGTACTATAGGGTTCACATTCGATATTATTATTCTTTTTGCGGGTGTGCTATAATGTCTTATATTCACATTTTTGCTATCTATTTTTATAGTTCCATATTTTTCGACTAATTCGTCTGCTAGTTATTTATTTTTTAGGAAGATACATATTCTTTGTTTTGATATTTTAGAGGCAAATATCACATTTTTAGGTTGAACAATAGAACCTATAGCTTCAATATAATCCTTGATTTTTAGCTCTTCCATTGCTGGCATGATAATTGCTTGGTCTTTTTTTAGGAATTCTGTGTTTCGGGTAACATTTGCGTATGACTGGTTGTGTTTTTGTAGGTGTAGACTGGCGATGTTGGTTGCTTGCATTTTGGTTTATTTGACGACTCCTGTTTCCAGAGGACGTCAGTAGGTTTTTATTTGTTTAAACTGGTGGAGTGTAGATGTTTAAGTAATATGAATTTAGGTTGTTTTAGACATTACGGCTATTGTGCTGTAGATGTCGTACGTGTTGATTATTTTAACGGTTTCCAAAGGTTAGATTTTATCCTAAGTTGTGATAGTTTAAGTTAAGTAGGGTAGAGGAAGGAGGAGTTTAAGGGAGGGTACCGTACCTTCTCTTAAGGCTCTGTCCTCTTCTTTTTTCAGCTTTGGAACACGTGAGTGGCACTATTTAACTGATTTTATTAGACACTAAACTTCTAGGTGTTACTACTTTGACAGTTCAGGGTCAAATCCTGAAGGTTATTGTATGACCTATTTCATCAAATCTACTTTCTTAGCGTGAAGGGGGGACGGCAGGATATTATGATGTGAGATAAGACTTGAATTCAAGTAGAGATATTAGTTTGTTGTTTACTCTATTAAATAATTTCCAACCATTGACAACACTATTGTCCAGACAGTTTGAAAATACAGACCACCACCATTATTCCAAAAAAATTTGAAAGTACTGTCTTAGAAAGGCAAAAGTCATGTCGATTGTCGTCCAGTATATACGAGTATTTCAAGGAAGGAATAGGTAATTAATTATCAGGTCCAGTACTTCATCATCAATGATTAGCAAAAAATATCTAAGGGTGTTTAAACGGATAATTCATTTTTAGGCGTTCTTTATTCGCAGACTCTTTAAAACAGCAAAGTGTGAATATTCAATTTGTCCTTCCAGCCATTGTCTGTATCTTCAACATATAGATACCTTTGTTCTCAGTGGTATGGTAACGCATCAGCTCATTTTTCGAGACAATTGCACGATATGCATGTACACTAACAGAAAGAAGAGATTATATTTATAAAGGCCAACTATTTTACATTCTTATGAATAATAATACATTGTAAAAAATTATTATTAAACCAAATTTTATTAAAAAAAGTAAGTAAAAAATTTAGGTGCGTGAAGTTGGCATGATGACTTGAGGCACAAATTATGAAACATATATAAATTATTTGTGCCTATTTGTGCCCATATACTTTTCTAAAAATATCCATACACTTAAGAGATAAGGGCACATGAATAAATTTCATGCCAACTTCATACTAGCATGATGACAATGTCATTTTTCAATTTTCTTGTGCTAAATAATTTCTGTCTATTTGTGCCCATAAAACTTTTTATCAAACTCTTATTGTGTAGAAGTTATTTACATTTAAAGTTTCATTATGCAAACTCACGCCAGCATGACAAAAATTAAAATTATAAATATTATTTTACAAATATTTTGTTCCTAATTTGTGCCCTATAAACGAATGTAATATTTATAACAATTGAGGAGTTATTTAATTTTTTGTTTTTGAGTGTTTGAAGTTAGCATAATTTTTTTATTCGGCTGGTACTTATACAGAACTGATTGGGCTGTGATTAATTAAATATACAGCTGTCATCACAGCATCCATCCCAATTTTTTTTACTTAAATTGGTATTCAGTAACATACATCTTGCCGTTTTCAACATAGTCCGATTCATTCGTTCAGCTAGACCATTCTGTTGAGGTGTATAGCAAATTGTGAATTCGAACTGAATACCCTGCCTTTAAAAGTGTTTCTTCATTTTATCTGAAATATATTATCTTGCCTTGTCACAACGGAATCTATATATTTTAAAATTAAAATGTGATGTTAGCATGGACTCATAAATTTTAAAATTTTTAAAAACTTCTGTCTTACCTTTTAAAATGTAAGCCGCCGTGAAATGAGTAAAATCATCTATAAATGTCAATACATACTTTCCTCCATCACGTGATTCTGGGACAATAGGTCCAAGAACATCACTGTGGACTAACTGCAAAGGACGCTTGGCTGTATTACGCTGCTTATTGTGTGGCAAGTAAGTTTGTTTTCCTTCTACACAGCTTTCACAGAACTGTAATTTCGCCGATTTTAAATTAATGTCAATTCCTACTGTCAAATTACCTATTTTTCGTAATACATTTTCACCAATGTGACCCAAACGTTGATGCCATAATTCAGGGGTCTTAATTGTCGAACATATATTAGCGTACTCAACGTTTCTGAAACATTTTATTATGTATAATTTTTGCTGACAGAATGTAAGGACACATTTGTCATTTTCAAAAACAATTTTGTGACAAGTTTTGAAATTGACAGCAAATTAAATCTTAATCCTGGTACAAGTAGGACATTTTTTATAGTAATTATGTTCTTCTGACCTTGAATCATTGTAATTATTTTTGTCTCACCGCTATATATTGGTTTCCAAAACCTGTCCAGACTTCGCAACTTCTATTCTTACCAAATTAGGCAACAGCTTCATGTTTGACAGCAATTTTTCATCATTGACAAGATGTTCTATTGCATCAGAATCCATGCAACAATTTACTGCATGTATTTTGTCAACATCTTCAGTTGCTGAAAAACAGAAATATCCTTGTCGTTCGATGATTCTGTTACAAAATTTGCTCCTTCTGTTTTAAAAGGTGATTTCTTCTTATTTTCTCCACAGTTTATTTTCTTGTATCCAAGACGCCCACATTTAGAACATTTTATAAAATATCTGCTTGGTTTTGTATTCGAATAGCGTTCACCATCTTTTTCTACATGTGCTGAAAATGCTATAGGGGTGTCTTTCTTTTCCCTTTCGTAGAATCTCAGACGCTCAGATTCTTCGTTAAGTAACCGACTTTTTATAAAATATAAATTTAATTTTTCTGTCAACGTTTCCAGTGCTGTTACAACTATATTATATTCTGCCGGCAAAGTTAAAAGTAGATGACATACATCTGTTTCTTCTGAAGTTTTAATTCTCGAACCAATTTATCAAATTTTAAGAAATGCGATTCTATATTATCGGAAGATGTATTATATTTCATAGTTAAGAATGCTCTTTTCAAAAGTAACTGATTAGTAATGCCTTTTCTTTTAAAGGTATTCGATAACGTCGACTAAATCGAATATGCCGTTTTCTTATCTTTCACGTACTTAAGATGACTGTTTGCAATACGCTAAGATCTAATAAGAAATTTGTAATATTAAGGTCGTTGAAAATTCTCCTGCACTGATTAAAGTTGGTAATTTTTTCGTAATTTATGTGAATATTTATTAAAATGGTTCTACAACAGAGTTACAGTGAACAATATTCATAAAACAGTGGTCTAAAATATAGAGCCCTCTTGTTGGAACTGTAACTATATTTTTTGTGTTATAAGTAGCTAATATATCAGCGAATGAATTGTATTCAGTAGTATCACTTGTTGGATCAACATTTAAATCTCCGCAGATTATAAAATAATAACCTGTTTTAAAAACAAATTCTAACATGACCGTAGTATACTCGCAGAAAAGTTTGAAGTCCGAACAAGGTGATCTATAAGTAATAATAATATATAACGATTAAATCGAGTTGTACGAGTTGGGTTTCCACAGAATAGCGCAAGGCTCAAAATGTTTATCTACTCGTATACTAAAACCCGAGATATCAATAAATTCGACATTTTTATAAATGCTCATGTGACACCAGACTCCGACAAAGTGTGATCTACAACGGTTAGATATACAAGTAAATTTGTTAAAATGAAACATATCAATATTATTTTTAGAGAACCATGTCTCAGTCAAACATAAAAATTTCAAATGTATACTCTGTAGATTAATAAATGAGACGATTTCTTGACTGGAAGATGTGTAAAGGAGACAATAACGGAGAAGCAGACAATTTATTAAAAATTTTACAACATCAACGTTTCAACTCCAATTGATTCTTCTTCAGGGTGCTAGTTACAAACATATAAAAAACACAATAAATACAAGAAAGTACAAATCAGGTACACGACTTACATAAAATTACATTAGGATGAATAAAAATGAGTAAATGTGAAAAACATTGACTGCTTCTCCGTTATTTGTCTCCTTTATAAAAATTTCAATAGTTAAATTTGTATAAATATTCAGTAAAGATTAAATTTACTTTATCTAAAGTTAACGCTTGACAATTCAATAGAAAGATATCATAAGTGTGGTCAATTATTTTACATTTTTGTGATGGCTTCGCAGGAATAAATACTTGTTAATATGAGTATCACGGAGCCAAAGAGGCGGATCCATGGCTTTTGTACGATTTGAGTCACAAATTTTAAAAGAAGAATAATAATCTGGATACTTAGACTTAAGCTTTTCACATTTCATCTCGGGAAACAATGGCAATAAAAATTTGTGTAATTCTTCTTCATTAGTACTAGGGTGTAATTTATACACGTGAAGAAGAGCAGGTTGAGATGCTGCAGCTTTTAAAGATGTTGGGCTGTTGGTAATAAGATTACCAACCACAGGAGGTACGGAAGTACGTTTCTTTCTTCTAACACTGTCTGCAGGTTTCATTGTTGCATCATTTAGATCATTCGTTACGTCTATTCCTTTAAAATTGTTCACTTTATTTACAATATCATTTGTTCTCAACGATTTCACTTGTGAATAATGTTTACTTCCAATGACAGCCTTTGGTATCGATTGGTCAGTCGCTAAATTAGACACACAATTATCGATAGATTTTGCTTGATTTGTTTTGCCTTTTGTCTTAGCTTTCTCGGTAAATGGAAGACCAACTGTGATCCCGATTTCGCTGTTGACTTTTTGTCAATAAAGTTTATGTCCTATCGCCGGGTAAATATTTCCCATTAATTTAAATAAATAAATCATAACGCTAGTTACCCATTTGTGGAGTGCCACGTTACTAATGCGCGTTACTCTCGGTTACCAAATGTCAAGTCACAGACCGAAAAAAGGACAGAGCTGATTTGCGAACGCCTAATCTTATTTGACATTTATAATTCATCTAATATAATTTTGAATCAATGTTTAAGTTTGATGCCCAACTAAAATATAGATAATAAGAAAATTACTTCACTTTCTATGCAAAGTAGAATTCTCATATTCAACAATATCTTTTCTCCAAATTTTACGTGAAATAGAATTATGCGTCAAGTTGAAACCTGAGTAGAAGTTTACTTTAAATTTACAAATTTAATTGGGTGAATTAGTGGTGAATCCGAGTCTGGGTTACAATTCGTCCGTATGCAAATTTCAAGATTTAATTTGCCTGCCGTGAACCTACTCTAAACCCAACTCATTCATGACACTTTATCAATCATGTTCATAGCTAGAACTCTCCCGTCATGCAATATTTACTTTCAACCTAAATTTCTGCTTTCAACTTTATATAATTTGATGCGATATTATTTAAATATTGATGAGTATCAGTCAGGCTAAATCATATTATATTCATAATGTTGAAAAGTCTGTATTTAAAGGATTCATATTATTAATGTTTTGATATCTGGGTTGAAATATACATCCACAGGCCTTGCTCAAAGCTAGTTATAAATTTAATATTAGACAATTTTTATATACACTAATATGTACTATCGTAGCAAATTCCTCATTTATATTATAAGGGTATAGTCGGATAAGCATACAAAATCTGCCCCAGTGATTTTAAAAAATTCATATGGCTGATCGATTTCTAATAAAAAATAAACATTTTCCTGAAAATTTCAGCTTTTACATCCCAGGAGTTACGACATAATTAAAGATAACGTGTTTTTCACTATTTATTTTATTGCAACTATTCCACTGAATAATTTTTTAGTAAGAATATTCAAAAAGAGACGTAAAAACGTTTTTTTTTTAATTAAAAGTTTTTGTTTAAATATATTCCTGTAGGGTGACACTCACGAATTTTTCACTGCAAAATCCTTTTTTACTTTTCTTTACTCGGTAAATTTTCAACTTTGACCATTTAATGCAACATAGTAAAAAAATAAAATCGATTTTATTATTGCACTACAATATACAGTGCACTACAATATACAGTGTGTGTACTTAAGGTACGAATGCATTGGGATCTCGAGAACCGTAATAGGTACGAAGTTGGTTAAACTAGACGAAAGTTTCCTGATTAGTAGGGTAGTTTGAACATGTATTTATTTTTCCAATTGAATGCATAAATCATTAGATATTGGCTAAAATGTAAATTTTGTGATTTTCTTTTTTTGCTGATAACTTCGTTGTATAACATAATACGAGATTTTGGTTCGCACTTTCTTATGACACTTTTTTAATGGTGAACTTACAGAAGTACTCAATTTTTTTTATATCTAAACATTTACTGGTATCAACTTTTATTTTTCATATTTAATATCAAGTCATGATATTAAATTTTATAGATTAAAAGGCAATGCAAAAAAATAATTTCAACAGAAGACACAAAAAATATTGTCGTATTAGCTCATGTTATTATCCTTGATTGTTTTATTTCTAAAAAGAAAATATTAAATATTGATTCATTTATTTGTTTATATATTTAGACTGAACTTATTCTATGTAAAATAAAAGATTCTTCGGAATGCAGTCAAAATATTTACAGTTTAACAGATATACTAAAAATTCGACGTTTCGGATATATTAGGCCAGCCTCATCTTGACTGAAATGCGAAGAATCTTTTTTTTATTTTTGAAAATGGGATGCTGGCTAACTGCTTGTGAATTTATACAAACGACTATGATCTTTATTGGGATTCGAACTCACGACCTCTGATTTGCTAGGCTAGTGACATAGCCATTATACTACCGAGATCGACTCCGAAGAATATTTCATTACTTATCGTTATCACAGTTGTCCTTCGTTTCTATTAACTGAACTTATTCTGTTCACTATGAAATACGAATTTATAGATATATTTTTTATTTAAATTTAAATCTACTTTAATTTACTAAATTTTTATTGATTCAACTTCACTAAATTACACTTGTTATCTTGTACATATTGTGTCTCATCGCTGTTTCGGAACATAGGGCTAAATTCCTCTGGTTACATTGGCCGAATAATTTACTTACACTAGCGATATTGACGGTCAGTCAACAGACAACTCCAAGGGACTACCGGTTTACCTCTAGTAACTTCTGAATCACTCAGCTCCATCTTTGGCAGATTATTAGAGCTACGAATTATAATTATTTCTATAATTCGAGACGCATCGTGCGAGACGCGAAATTTCATGGAACGGCATTATACCTATATAAATTCAATAAGTTACCAAGAGGGCGAATACTTACCTCTAAAGCAGGGTTGGCATGTTTAAAACAATTATGTTTAAAACTAATGTTTATAACACGTTTTAAACAATAAGTCATGTTTAAAACACTTTTGTTTTAAACATGTTTTAAACAAATGTTTACAACTTGTTTAAAAATGATTTTTAAGGTACAAATTCAAATGATTACACTTGTTCTTTATGTGACTCAAAGTAAATGCTTCATGTGATTTAAACTGTTTATTTGCAAACTATATGTTGATGTACAAAATTATTGACAAACATTGTCTGTTTTTTTTTGTTTATAGTAAACAATGATGCTAACATATTTTCAAAGATATTTCGATTCAAGGAATGTGAAAAATATAAATAATATAATGCATTAACAACACTTTTAGTATAATTACTTAAAATTTTATTTATAAATTGTGTGGAATACAAAAAAAAAACACATATTTTCAGTTTTCTATAACAAAGTTTAATGTAGGAAACGAAACAAACAAAACATAATTAAAAATTACCAATCGTCCTCTTTAATTTTATTTGAGTTGTATGCTCTTATGATGCTAACTAATTTTGCAGCTTTTTCTGTCCCCACCTGTTTCGTAGTTTAATATGTATCAAACCAAAAGACAAGAACAATCTTTCAATTCCTGCGGATGAAGCAACTGCTGTATGAAGCTGTATACATAACTCAAAAATACTATTATTTATGGTACTCTGATTACGAAGAGCACGGCACCATGAAGCTGTAGAAACTTTTTCTGTGTTTTGCAACGAGAATAAATATTCTTTAAATGTAGAAGTTTGTGCTTGATATTTAATAATGAATGGCATGGCTTCAGGATGATACGATGCTGCAAAATCCAGTGGCTCCTCCAAATATTCCGGTTGCAACTTCTGACCTCTAAAACGATGGTCTAATAGATTGTCCAAATAGTGAGCTGGTGTTATTGCCATAAGAAATCGTTTCTTGAAACAACTTATTTAAAATTCTGAATATTCTTCATTAAATTCAATATTGTGCAATAAACTTAACCATATTTCAGTTTCCTCTGCTATACTACATGTTTCACTTTGAACCTTATCCAGAGCAATAGAGTTTTTTTTTTAATTTTTGCAGTAAATTTTGTACTTTGGTTTTTAAGTCGAGATCTTCAATCAGAGTGCATATATTTGTATCGATTGCAACACGATTTTCTGTGCACACTTTTCCCAGAAGGTGCCAATTTTTTAAATATGACTTAAAACGGCTAAGGTATTCCATTGAACATCTATTGGTAAATTAAGGGATGTCCCACCTGCTTGTTTATATTTACTGGCCGGAAAATGAGTGTTTCGGAAATATTTTACAATTGTTTTTTAATATTGTTTTTCAAACCTGGTACATCAATATCCTTTGCCAATAAATTTAAAATGTGCGGAGAACAACCATATGTTAGTATATCGTGCATACCTATATCGTCACATTCCGCGAGTTGGCCTCGCATTTTAACCATATTGCTTGCACGGCATGGCACACGATTTTTCTTGATTTTGTTTTAAATACAAACCCAATCCCAATTCGCATATAAAGATAAGATGGAAATTGAGTTAAATCCAACTAAATATATCATTTATTATTCAATACCACAATTATAATAAATGAGTGTTACATATAATGATTCTTATTAAAACAACCCCATTGAACTCGCGGCGAGTCGGCCCGGTGCTGAGTTGGCCCGGCGACGAGTTGGCTTCGCGGCGAGTTGGATCGGCAGCGAATTGACCCGGCGGCGAGTCGGCCGCGTCGAGTTGTCCTAGACCGTTGCTTGCATTGTCAGTCACAACGGAACAACTAAATTTCTGACAAGTTTTGATTGCTTCAACAGCTAAATTGAATAAATATTCTGCGATATGTCGAGTGTCTACTGTATCAATAGTGTCAATTTAATAAATGCTGCCATCAGCTTCAGCCTATGGTTTTCAAGTAGCTAAGCATAGTTTTGAGTAAACTCCGATAATAAACCTATATATTAGGAATTATCGAGTCTTAGTGCTGAAAAAGTGTAAAATTAAAGTTATAAAAGTGAGAAGAGTGCTGTTAGTTAAAGTTTTCGGTCAAAAACAAATAGTTACAGTGTAAAACGAGTGTCTATCGGGCGCTGTCAGTGAGAAGTAAAGGTAAAAGACAGTCGGAGAGTGTTCGCTCAGCACGGATCTGGCTACTGCGCAGGCGCATCAAATCTGCCAGTGGCGTAGCAATTGGGTCAATGAATAATAATTCTAGTAATCTTAGAGGACGATCCGACTCACTGGAAAAAAGAAAGAGAGAAGAGCAAGAAGAAGAGTATAATAATATATTTAAAAAAGGCAAAACTTTACAAAGATCCCCAGATAAAGGTAAAGTTACGGATATAGAAATGGAGGAATTGAAAAACTGACACAATTAATGGAAAGTATGAATAACAAACTAGAGAATATTCAAGGCCAAATGTCGTCAAACCATAACGAACTGAAAAAGGAAATACAGAAAAACTCTCTGGATATAGAAGAAATAAAAAAAGAACATGAGCTGAAAGAGAAACAGTGGCTAGAAGAAAAAAAACTATTGAAAAGTGAATTACAACTACTTCGAAATAGAGTAGAGGAACAGGATAAAAGAAATAGAGCCAACAATATAGTAATAAGAGGTCTACCAGAGGAACAAGGTAATTCCAAAGATACTGTGAAAAAGTTCCTAGAAGAGAAATTACAAATAAGAGTCGCTGTAAAGTCTACAACTCAAATAAAAATTAAAGGAAAGAAACCATTTATTGTTACGGAACTGGAAAATCAAGAGGAAAAAATCCAAATAATGGAAAAAAAGAACAAACTCAAAGATACCACGATTTATATAGATAATGACTGGACGAAACAAGAGAGATTTATGCATTTGGCGATCAGGAAAAGAGCGAATGAAGAGAAAAAGAATGGAGAAGAGATAAAGATTTTCTACAATAGAATTTTGATTGACGGGAAAAATTTCGTGTGGGATGAAATAAAAGCAGAGCTGGAGGAACAACCACATAAGCCAAAAAACTGAAAGGAGACAACGAACCGGGATTTCTTGACACGACTAGGCAAACGAACCGGATTATTCAAAAGTTGAAAACTAAGCAACTGGCAATAGCGACGTAGAATGTCCAGGGAACTAATATGTGCGGAGCCTTCAAAAATCTCGAACGAGTACTAGAAAGATATAATATCGATATAGCCTGCTTACAGGAAACCAAACAAAAAGGAAATGATATACAAAAGCTAGAAAAGTATGTGTTTTTTAACTGCGGGTGTGGAACAAAATTTTTCGGAACTGGATTTCTGGTCAAAAAAGGTATAAAGCAGACAGTAATTGAGTTCGACGCAATCTCAGAAAAAATATCCAGGCTGAGATTGAGGGGAGCATACAGAAAAATCACTTTAGTGAACGTACACGCCCCGACAAATGTCAAAGACGACGAAACAAAAGATAAGTTTTACGAGGAACTAGCAAGAGTTACAGATCACATACCTAAGTACGACATAAAAATAGTAATAGGAGACTTGAATGCAATGATAGGTAATGAAGAGAAGTTTGGTCAAACAACAGGAAGAAATAGTAAACACGACATATCCAATGATAATGGTATCAGGCTTATTGAATTTGCTATGGAGGCGAGAATGATAATTAAAAGCACATATTTTCAAAGAAAGGAGATACACAAAGGGACATGGTTAGCACCAAATAGGCAGACATGCAATCAGATCGATCATGTCCTGATAGAAAAGAAGGACTCCAAGGTAATAACGGACGTGAAAAGTAGAAGAGGTGCAGCATTTGATACGGATCACTTCATGGTTGTAGCCAAGCTCAAACAGGAATTGCCTAAAAATAACGCTTGTGGTAACTGCAAAAGAGGAAAGTACGACACAGAGCTTTTGCATCAAGACGAAATAAAAGCGCAGTTCACTGAAGATATAAGCAGGGAAGTCGGAAAAATACCATCAGCACAAAATATTGAAGAAAAGTGGGAGTTTTTAGAAAATACAATAGACGAAGTAGCTAAGAAGCTGTTAGGAAAGCCTAGGGTAAAACATGGCAAAAGGTGGTTCGATGAGGAATGCGAAGAGGCGTTAAATAGAAAATTGAAAGCAAGAGAGGCAACATTACAAAATAATAACGAAATGAAGCAAGAAGAATATGCAAACGAAAGAAAGAAATTAAAAAGATTATGTAGAGAGAAAAAAAGAAAGCAGATGGAAAAAAATTTGGAAATGCTTGAAGAAAACTACAGAAACAAATTCGTAAGAAACTTCTATCAAGATGTTAAAAAAGAGAAGCAAGGTTTCTAACAAAAAGTACTCTACTGTAAGGATTCAGACGGTACATTAATAACAGGAGAAGACAAATTGAAGAGATGGAAGGAATATTTCAGTAAGCTACTAAACAATGAGACCCAAATAGAGGAGGCAGAGGCTTCAGATGGTAAGAACGGGGTAAATGACGATTTCGTCGCTCCGCCATCAGAGGAAGAAATTTCTAAAATTCTAAATAGAATGAAGAATCACAAAAGTCCAGGTGCTAATAAGATTGCAACAGAGATATATAAATATGGGGGAGAAAAACTGCAAAGGAAGTTGTACGAAATAATAAAGGATGTTTGGGAAAAAATGCCTAGTAGATGGAATGAAGCAATAATATGCCCAATATTTAAAAAAGGAGAGAGGTATAAATGCGAGAACTACAGAGGCATCGCATTGCTAGACACGGCATATAAGGTCATGGCAACCTGTATCAGAAACAGATTGACAAAAGGCTCTGAACGAATTCTGGGGGAATATCAAGCCGGCTTTCGCTCAAATAGATCCACAATTGATCAGATTTTCTCTTTAAAACAAATTATCGCGAATAGCTACGAACACGGCCTACAGCTGAAGATTTTGTTTATTGACTTTAAACAAGCCTACGATTCGATAAACAAAGCGAAGCTGTACGATATCCTAGACGAATTTAAAATTCCGGGTAAACTAGTTAGGTTGGTTGAAATGACTCAAAAGAAAATGACATGCAAAGTGTTAGGAGACGGGAATTTATCCAACAGTTTCGAAGTTAAACGAGGACTAAGACAAGGAGACCCAGTTTCGATGCTGCTTTTCAATCTAGCTTTAGAGTGGATCATGAGAAGAGGGAAATTATATACAAAGGGGGTCATATACAGACAGAAACACCAAAATCTAGCATATGCAGATGACATTGCCTTAGTGGCTAGAACTACAAAGGAGCTAGAAATCGCATTCAAGAATTTGGAAAATGCTGCAAAAGAAATCGGTCTGCACATAAATATAGAGAAAACTAAGTTAATGTCAATAGCAGGAATTCAAGAAAGATTAGAAGATACCAAAGTATTTCACTCAACGTCGGGAGAAGTTTATAAGTTTGAGGAAGTCTCCTCATTTAATTATTTAGGGGTAACATTAACAAATAATAATGACGAAGGTCCCGAGATTCAGGCGAGGCTAACGAAAGGCAGTCGGTGTGTAGCTGCTTTCTATGAGTTTTTAAGGTCAAAGTCAGTGTCCTGGGGAGCTAAGGTTAGAGTTTATAAATCGGTTATCAGACCTGCGGTTCTTTACGGTTGTGAACTATAGACAATGAAAAAGACAGATCAAAGACGACTAGAGAGCTGGGAAAGAAAGACTCTAAGAAAAATTTACGGTGGCAAAAAACATGGCGCAGTGAGTATTCAACGGACAAACGACGAGGTATTAAGTTTGTATAGTGATCACAGCATAAGTGGAGTGATAAAGTGTCAGAGACTGAGGTAGTTAGGTCACTTATCCCGCATGGAGAAAGAACGCGTACCGAAAATTACTTTCGAGAATGGTATAAAAAAGACTAAAAGACGAGGGCGTCCTAAAGGAAAGTGGTGTGATGCGGTAATGAACGATTTAAAACAGTTAAATGTTAAGAACTGGGAAAGGAAAGCCGCGGACAGGACAGTGTGGAAAGACATTTGCAAACAAGCCATGGGCCTATAGGCCTGCAGTGCTCTTAATTATTATTATTATTATTATAATCCCAATTCGCATATAAAGATAAGACGGAAATTGAGTTAAATCCAACTAAATATATCATTTATTATTCAATATCACAATTATAATAAATGAGTGTTACATATAATGATTCTTATTAAAACAACCCCATTGAACTCGCGGCGAGTCGGCCCGGTGGTGAGTTGGCCCGGCGACGAGTTGGCTTCGCGGCGAGTTGGATCGGCGGCGAATTGACCCGGCGGCGAGTCGGCCGCGTCGAGTTGTCCTAGACCGTTGCTTGCATTGTCAGTCACAACGGAACAACTAAATTTCTGACAAGTTTTGATTGCTTCAACAGCTAAATTGAATATATATTCTGCGATATGTCGAGTGTCTACTGTATCAATAGTGTCAATTTAATAAATGCTGCCATCAGCTTCAGTCTGTGATGCAAATAATTGGTTCAGCATGAGGATTAATCAAACCATCCATTGCCATACAAACTGTCTTTCCTTGAAATTTTTTTCAATATTTTGTTTAACTATGTTATGCACTTGATCTAATGATTTGTTTGCAATTTGATGGCGATTTAGCGGTATATAGCCAGGACGTAAAAGATTAATGATTTTTTTTTTAATTTTTCATGCTCTACGAGCCGAAATGCAGAATTAGTGCTGTATATAAATTTTTCAATTTGCAAATCAAGATTTTTACTATCTGATTTTGTTGTTCTGATAACAGAAGATGATAACACAGATGATGTTGCCGTTGACGAGAATGAAGATGATGTTGATGGAAAAACTGTAACGCTTTAGACGGTATAGAATCTGTAAATGAATAAAACTTTATATATATATATATATATATATATATATATATATATATATATATATATATACTAATACAAATTTTTAACTATTTAATAAATTATCAACATCAAAATAATTAATTTTTTTCGCAGAAATACCAAATTATTATTTTTAGCTATTTAGAATTTAGGTTATGGCGGAGTAATGTGGAAATATATATATATATATATATATATATATATATATATATATATATATATATATATATATATATATTATAGATTCGTATATCAGTAACTAACAAATAAAATCGCAACGAAATTTGTGATTTTATGAAATATTTTCTGTTTATCAGCAAATATTGATGTGATTTTGTTTTCTTGTTCATGAATTACAGACTTACGAATATATAAAATTTAAAGATTTGCTCAGAATTTCACCATTACTGTATATAAAAACAAATTTATGATTAATTAAATTTTAAGTTTATCTAAGGTTATATTTTGTATACTAAAATACTAACGCATTTGATTTTCGATTCCTTCCGTTTCGATTTCATAATCTTCAGTGTCAGCAGATTTTGATATATTGTTTCCCTTTCTAATAAGTTGGGCAGCATTTTACGTTACAGATATGTATATGTTTTTTCATGCGTGCAACTAAAGCATACATTTCTTTGTTGCAGTATTTGCATTTAGCTCTTAAATACTTACCAGTTTCTTTAATTCGTAGGAAATGCTTCCATATATCATTTTGTCGCCTGCCAGTCATTTTGTGTCACAATTCACAGCAGTTCACTCACAACGTTACGAGAAATCGAGAATGAGATTCTAATTTTACACAACTCAGAATCAGAACGTCAGAACTCACAGCTCACAGCACAGCACAAAACAAACACAAGCTTAACAATAACATTGCTGTAACGGGGAATCCCCGACATTATGGTTTCTGCGCTTGCGCGGTCATTTATAAACAAGCAACCGTCAGGAATATAGTCAATAAATGTCACCAGAATATTTTTATTTTGTGTTTAAAACATGTTTTAAACAGTTTCAAATATTTTTTTGAAAATTGTTTAAAACATGTTTAAAACATTATAAACATGTTTAGAACAAAAAAAAAACATGTATTTTGTATATTTAAAAAAAAACATGTTTTATGCCAACCCGGCTTTAAAGTGCGGGGAACCTATTTATTTTTAACAAAAACTGGGTTTAAGTTTTGTTAATATTTATTAATAACACAACGTTTCAACAGCAAAGTGCTGCCTTCTTCAGGTAAAATATAAAATATAAAACAATAAATAAATATGTAGTCAAGGATACAAGTTGACAAAATAAAATAAGGGTAACATGGATCAAAGTAAACAAATTATAAACAGAAAATTAGGGAAGAACAACATTTAACCATGACTTATTAAGCTCAAAGCCTGTATTCAAGTTAAGATTATTTGACGATCTCTTGATTTCAATAGCTTTTCTAATAAGTCTTCTCAACCAGTTATTTTCTCTTACTAGAATCCTTGTTTTTTCAAAATCAATACCATGTAATTCTTGATGGCATGCTCAGCAACTGCAGATTTATCTGGTTGATTTAATCTAATATGTCGTTTGTGTTCTTTTAATCTTGTATCAACAGTTCTACCAGTTTGGCCAATATAAACTTTACCACACTGGCATGGAATCTCATAAATGCCAGAATAATTTAGAGGCACTATATCTTTAAAATTGCCCAGAAGATCACGGATTTTTAAATTTTACTCAAATGACGTTTTGATGTCAAATTTATTAAGAATCCTGCCAATTTTGTCTGTAACATTAGCAATGTAAGGTAAAGTGGCAAATAATTTCTTCTCATTAACAACCTGCGGAACTTGTACAGGTTTATGTTTCAATTTCAGTGCTCCTTTTATCTGCGCTTTGCTGTATCCATTTTTAAAGAAAACATCATCTAAAAAATCAATTTCTTCTTCAAGCTTACTGGGATGACATAAAGTTGAAGCTCTCTTGTATAATGTTTTAATCGTACATGCTTTTTGGGCAGGGTGGTGGTTAGAGGTCTCATGAAACTATTGATTAGTATGCGTTGGCTTCCTATAAACTGAAGAAATATGTTTACCATTATCTTGTTTTTCCAAAAGTACATCAAGATATGGAAGACAATTATGTTCTTCTACTTCAATGGTAAAATTAATGTTCTTGTGTTGCATATTCAGATGATTAAGAAAATTGTTTAATTCATCTCTTCCAAGAGGCCAGATAGCAAAAACATCATCAACATAACGAAGCCAGACGGTGGGTTTCTTACTTGCTGTACTAAGTGCTTTTCCATCAAACTTCTCCATGTAGAAATTAGCAATAGAAGGAGATATCGGAGAGCCCATGGCAACACCATCAACTTGTTTGTAATAATTACCATTGAAAAGGAAAAAAAACAGGATGTCAAACAGTGTTTAAACAGTTTGATAATGTCAGCAGAAAAATGATCTTCTAATAATTTTAATGTGTCAAGAGTAGGAACTTTCGTAAATAAAGATGAAACGTCAAAACTGACAAGTAAATCATTCCTTGTCAAAATCATGTCACCAATCAATTCTACAAAATGTCTAGAATCTTTGACAATCTGTCCAAATATCTTGGCAATTCGTAAGTTGTAGAACCAATAGAATTAACAATAGGTCTTAACGGGACGTCTTTCTTGTGAATTTTTGAAAGACCACAAAACCTTGAAATGACAGGATCTTGGGGAATAATTTTCTTCAAAACTTCTTGTGGTAACGATAATTCCTTCAATAGTTTAGTCGTTTGACATTTAGAAGAACCTAGCGGGTTACTCTTGATTTTCACATAAGCAGGGTCATCTAACAAAGCATTGGCTTTATTAATATAATTTTCTTTGTTCAATAGTACTGTAGCTTTGCACTTGTCTGCTGTTCTTATTGTTCTTTATTTCTTTCAAACTTAAAAATTCTTTTTTTGACATTTTGGGTTTCACTGACGTAGCTCTCTTTAGTATACTTGCGGTTTCATGACGAATCTCTTGGGACTTTTCTGCAGGTAGCGTCTGAATGGCAGCTTCAACACTCGTAACAATTTATTCAGTAGGTATCCGGCTGGGAGTTATTCCAAAACCAATACTTTTACATAAAACAGAACAAGCAGTATCTGACAAAGAATGAGAACTTAAATTAATGACTAGTTTGTTTTTAGGAAATGTAAGATTCTGTGTGTGAGTTTTCTGTTTACTACATAAATTCTCAAATTTAGATTTTTGTGAGCAACTTAACTTTTGTTGATGTTCTATTAAACGAAGTGAAACAATATTATCCAATGTAGACCAATTCTCTTGAACCAAATTAGATGACAAATATAAGTGTAGAAACAAATATTCCTTGTCTAAGCGAGCAATCTCTCTTCTTGTAAATTGGATTCTTTCCCGGAGCAAGTTAGAACTAGCTTTGAGAAATTCCCATGTTTTAGGCTTACAGTATAATGCTATTCAGCTGTGCGGCAGTAACACAATATGTGTTTCTGTATGATTTAAATTCTAATGTTAGAGCATAAGTGAAACCACGACATAAAACCTGAAGCAGAGAGAGAGAGAGAGAGAGAGAGAGAACAAAATAATAAATATTGAAGCAATACAGTGAGTCAATATGACGCTTCACAGATTTTAATACATATATCATACATTGAACAACATTAATACTTTCATAGTCACAATAATGTCATAAGTGTATTCAATATTTAGATTATTTATAGTTAAATTGATGAATCAGTATTTTCTGTTATCGTTGAGATATTTGTATTGTTGCTTATACAAATGTAATTGCATGTACCTTGGTGACTCTGTACAGAGAAATTTGTATTGTTGCCTGTACAAGTGTAATTGCATGTACAGGTGTCTCTTTACAGGGAAGTTTGTTGTCTGCGCAACGCACAGAAAGTCTCTACACAGAGAAGTTTGTTTTGACTTTACATAGAGAAGTTTGTTATTGTGGATGCAGTTACGTGCACAGAATCAACAGTAAACACTCTATCAAAGAATTAGTCAATACTGAATAATTTTATCATTGTGACCGTTTGTCAGTATATCAAAATAATCTTTCCCCATATTGAATTGTTACTTTTGTGAGCAATAACCATTGTTAAAACTGAATCATATCATTTAGTCGAGAGTTCCACAAACAAAAGCATCAAGATGGGTAAATTAATAAAGGATCATCCGTCCCAGGTGTGCCAAGAGCAGCAAGTACCAGGCGGCCCAAGAGTAACTAAATGGGTAATAGGAAAGTGAGAACTCCCAGACTTGCACTAACATGGAGTCAGAGTGGAGACCACGAATGGTCTCCATGTTTGAAGCCGATTGCACATTTTATATAACTTAAGTTTCAAGACTTTTCGATTGGGTTTTTAAAAAATTATTTATTGTTTATAAAAGAGTACGTGTGAATACAACAAGTTCTGAATCTAAACTAAACTAACTTACAATACATTTATCATACTTCATCTACAAACTAGGTATACTATTACAGTTTACTATATCATGGAAAAGTACTAAGAAGTGTCCGACTCAGCACTTTATGGTGGTTGAGTGTTCTGTAACTCCTCCCCTATCAGAATGGCGCTCCTCCTGGAAGCTCGATTGGGGTAGTCCGAGGGGTAGTTCGGGTATTCGATGTATCTTCGTTCGATTGTCCTCTTGATCTCTGCATGTATCTTCTTATTACGAAGTATCCCATGGTTAGGACGATGAGGGAATACAACAGTATTGTCCAAAGGCTTGGGATATGCATTTGGGTATAATCTTCATTTATTGGTACGATTGGATTGAAGGATATATCATTAAGTTTTACAGGATTTAAATTTATGGAATAATTAGAGATCTTATGTGATGGGATATTATAGTTTAATTTGGGTAGGAGTAGTGGTTTTCCTTGCTCAGTGTCTAGGAATATTAATTTTTGTTCCTTGAATCTGATTTCGTGTAATGACATTGTTTAGAAGTATGTTCTTGAAGAATTTCTTTCTCACAAGTTGAGTGGAAGTGACCGTAGTATCTGGTTGAACACTGGTATACTTTTGTTTGAACACACATGTCATTTATGGGAATTATTTCGTTATCGGATTTTAAATAATATTTTGAATTTGGAATAATTGTCACAAATTCTGAATCGTACTTTGTTGGGATTGGATATAGATAATAAAGCTCAAAATTCTTTTCAAAGTTAATGGGTGTAGAAATAAAATATGATATTTGAGTAGGCTCAATTTTACAGCTTACCTTTAATAACGATTCAAATTCAAGTAAATTTTCCAATTTAGGTGTGAATGGCAGTTGTAAATGATAATGGTCTGAGACTTTTAATAATTCGTTCAATAATTCAATTGGCTGTATTATACTTGGATGTAAAGTTTTTAATTTACAAAATGTGATTGAGTTTTCTACATCTTGTAATGTGCTAAAAATTGAATTATATAGTGTAGATATCTTCAATATGTGAATTATTTATGCGGTTGGCAAGTTGTATTATGTGTGATTTTAAAATTTCTTGATTTTTATTAATTTCTGAAATAGTGTTATTAAAATTTTTTATTATTTGATGGTTTACAGTACATGATAATTTTAATTGCTTTTCTAAATTATGCTCATTTTCTTGCAAATGCGTCAGAATTTTGTCATACCTTTTGCCATCTTGGGCATCTAAATTACCAGTAATAGCTTTGAATACTGTTCTTAGTACATCTATCAACCCTCTTTTGTTTCGGCGTTTAGTAGTGTAAAGTCCCATGTGATTGAGCTTTGTGTTTATATTAGTTTGAAGAAATTCTAATACTTTATTGTAATTATGAAGTTCATATGTGAAATGTGTATTATTAGAAATAAATGTTTTAAGATTTGTATGTTTGATATTCAAATTATCATATTGTTCGATGAGTGTACTGAGATTGTGATAGTGAACAAAAGTGTGTGTTGTCTTCTCGAGTTTTGCAAGACCTAAGTTGATAGGAAGGATTCCAAGGTTTTCTGTTATGTTCTCTATTATTGTGCCTTGTCCGATGCCCAGTGCGAGCAACCTGGAAGTGATTTAAACTTATAGGTATTTTTCTTAGGGCGTTTTATATTTGAGAAATGAATGTTGTCGGTGGTATTACCGTGTGTTGGTTTTATTCTTCCGATTTTAAGATGTTTATTAATTTTAATTAATTTTTCGGGTTTATATTTATTTTTAGTCTTTTGTTGTATTTGTTTATTTTTAACAAACACATTTTTAGGGATATTTGGTAGTTCTTCTTTATTTTCATTATATTTACCAATTACTTTTTCTTTATTTTGTCTAATTTTATCATTTATAGTTTCGTATAATAATTTAGTTTTATTTTTATGATTTTCTATATAATTGTTTATTAATTGTTGATTAACGTTAATTTCAAAAGGGGATTTCGTATCAAGGTGGCCAGAAACTATTTCTGATGGTTTTAATTTAGTTACAGAGTGAATTGTATTATTATAAGCCAAAAGCGCGTAATTTACTTTCATTTCTATGGGTTCCTTTTTGTATTGTTCTTGATTGTTAAACAATCTAATATGCTCTATAAGGGTTGAGTGAAAACGTTCTATGATTCCGTTGGATTGAGGATGTTGGAAACTGATGAAATGCATATCTATTTTATGTAATTCTAAAAGTTCTTTTACTACTGAGTTTTTAAACTCAAGTCCGTTGTCCGAGATTATTTGTTCTGGGATTCCGTGATGTGAAAAATATTTTATTAAGTTGTTAACAACTTCTATTCCCTGTCCCGAATTTAATTTATAGGCTTGAGCAAATTTTGAAAATGAATCCACTATAGTTAAAAATTTAGCGTGATCTAAAGTCATACTGTCTACGTGGATGATTTGAAATGGCTTTGTTGCTGTAGGAGTGATGTTCAATTTTAATTTTAGGGGTCTTCTATCATACTTGGTTACTTGGCATATTTCGCAATTGTTAATAAATGTTTGTATTATAGAGTGTCTTAAATTTGGCCAGTAATAATTTCGTTTGACACGAGCTTCTGTGTCATCGATTCCTCTATGATTTGTTTTACTGTGGTGGTAATTTGATATTATTTGGATTATTTCGTCTTCGTCAGTAACATCAGTTAAATATTGTGTACATTTAATCATTTTAATTTGTGAATTTTTAAAGTGGGTTTGAAGTGTTGAACTAAACTTTTCGTATAGTTCATCTTCGAAATAAATATGATATTTAACGTTTGCGACTATGTATTCTCTAATAAATGTTATCATGTCTTTTTCGTTATCATCTTTAGAGAATTCTACTAAAAATCTTTGTTTTTTATTATTAAATAATTTCAATATTTTGGAGGGTTTAGGATTATACTGGACTTCGGATATTATTATCTGGTTTTTTCCGTAATTAACTGGGGATTCTGTTATCGGTATTCCAACGATAGGGTTCTCTTGGTTGGAATGTACTGTTACATCGCTATCATCTTGCGATTCATCACTTTCGCTATCGCGTCTTGGTGCGTTATCTACTTCTACCGCTAGTGAATGATTATAATTTTGTTCGTTGTTAATTTCTTTATTATTTCTTAATTCAGTGTAAAAGTTATCCATGAATTTATTAAGATGTTCAAAATTCTCTGATTCGTTTATATTTAATTCCATGGGGGTAATTTCATCGTCGGGTTTATTAAAAACAGTTATAAGTATATTAGTATCATTAAAAATATATTCTAACATAATTTTGACTTCATCCCAAATCAATTCATCTAATCCACAAGCAATTCTTGGAATACTTAAATTTTTAATTCTATTTTTTATACAAAATTTTCTTAAATTCAATAATGTATAAAATAAATCTTGATATGATGGTCTTTTAAAATATTTTTCTTTCGTTACCAAATATATTAAGTATCTATTGTTATCTTTTAAATATAATACCTGATGAAGTTTAGGATTTTGTGATTCTAACAAGTGAATTCCGTCAAACTTATCTCTGAATTGTAATGCAATACCTTGAGATAATTCTAAGTCTTTACTGATACAGTGCGCTAAACTACTATCAGTTGGAGCGTCAAATAAATCTCCTTTTACTTCAAGTAAATTTTTACAATCAAAATTTTGAGTTTGCTTTTTATCTAAATAGTCTTGGTATAAGGCCAAGGGAGAGTCATTGTCAGAGAATTGTAAGGTGTTTGAAATTTTATCATTATTTTCTTGATGGATTCGGCTTAGAGCGTCAGCATTAGTATTTTGTTTTCCTTTTTTGTAAATTATTTCATAGTCAAATTCTTCTAGCTTTAACCGCCAACGTATTAATTTTTGGCTACATTGTTTAAGGGAAAAAAGCCATTGGAGTGGTCGGTGGTCTGTATATATTTTGAACTTTCTGCCGAATAGGTATGGTCGGAAATACTGAGTTGCCCAGATTATTGCTAACAATTCTTTTTCTATGGTGGAATAGTTTAATTCTGTGTCGTTAAGAGTTCTGCTCGCGTAAGCGACGGGCAGGTCGTTACCCAGGCTGCCTTGAGATAGTACAGCTCCGATGGCGACGTTGCTGGCGTCACACGTTAGGTTGAATTCCTTATCAAAGTTGGGATATTGGAGTAGCGGTTCGTTAGTCAAAAGATTTTTACAAACATTGTCTGTATTCAGGGTTATTAATGTCAATTATTGAATCTTTCTTCAAACACTTTGTAAATGGTTTGGTAATTTTAGCGAAGTCTTTTATAAATTTTCTATAATAGCTTAAAAGTCCTAAAAATCCTTTTATTTGTTTTGTGGTTTTTGGTATAGGATAATTTAGAATTGCCGAAATTTTATCAGGGTTCGGTTTGACACCGTCTGGGGTAATTATGTGTCCAAGATACGCGACTTCTTTCTTTGAAAATTATGATTTGTCAATTTGAATTTTGAAATTTGCATTTTTAAGGCGTTCGAATACAAGTTTTAAATTATTAACATGTTCCTGTAAGCTTGTGCTGAAAACAATTATGTCGTCTAAATAAACTAAACATTTGTCGTTTGTCAGTCCTCGTAAAATATTATCCATTACTCTTTGGAATGTCGCAGGTGCATTTTTTAATCCAAAGGGCATGCGTAAGAATTCGTAGTGTCCGTCTTCGATGTTGAACGCGGTTTTTTGTATGTCAGTCTCGTCCATTTCTATTTGATGAAATCCCGAGTCTAGGTCGAGTGTCGTAAAATATTGGCAACGTCCTAATTTGTCTAGTAAGTCGCTACTATTGGGTAAGGGATATTTGTCTCCGATTGTCTTTTCATTAAGTTTCCTATAGTCAATTACGATTCGCCATTTCTTTTTGCCACTCGCGTCTAATTTTTTTGGTACAACCCAAATAGACGAGGACCATGGTGAATTTGAGGGTCTGATAATATTTTGGTCAAGCATTTTGAGAATTTGAGATCTAACTTCCTGTTTGTGAATGTTTGGATATTTATAAGATTTAGTATAAATTGGTAATTCGTCGCTTGTTTTTATTGTATGCTTAATCTGATTAGTGAAAGATAAATTTTGATCGCCTTCTGAATAAAAAATATCAGAGTATTCATCTAATAATTGTACTATTGCTGCTTTTTCTTCTACATTCATATGATCTAACTTAATTTTTGACATATCAAATTATGACTTTTCAGAATAGTTAAAATTTAAATTAGGACTACTATATGTTTCGTATTGATTCATTTTTTCAACAGTTATAGGATTTTTTTGTGTAAAATTTATTTTTTCTTCAGAAAAATTAATAAGCGTGCATAATGCTTGAAAATTACTTGCGACAGAGACGCATTAAGGTATAATGTGTTTTTAGTTTTTATTCTCGGTATTAAGATTGTTCCGTTTTCAACGTCGACTTTTACTTTTATAACTTTCTCAGTGTTAGGTTCTACTGTATTATTATTATTAAACGTTATATTATTATTATTATTTGAATTTCCAGGGTGATCGTGATATTGAATTTTAATTTTACAATTAGGAGTTATAATTAAATCGTTATGGATGTCTATAATAATTTTTAACAATTTCAAGTTATCTAAACCCAAAAGTAAATCAAACTGATGAACTGATGAAATTTAAATAAATGGTATTTTAATTCTAGATTTGGTTGATCTTTAATATTAAATAATTTTGAAACGGGTACCTTCGTGCTATACAACTCGGTGGACGTGCCGTGAGCTGTTGTAATTTGAAACGGGTCGTTTATGATATGAGTTTTGTAATATTTAAATGCGACGTCAGGTCTGATGAATGATTTCGTACTTCCCGTATCAATCAAAATTTTTAATTTATTCTCTGGTATTACTATAAATGGGAGTTTACTTTGGTAATTAGTTAGATGCATTAGTTCAATGTGTGGGTGATATTTGGTTCCGAGGCATTTATCTCTAAAAAATTATTATCATGATTTGCTTCCTCGAAATCCGTGATAACAGCAACATTTGAATCAGTATTTTGTTCAGATTGGTATTCATTATTAATTTCATCATTTACTGCTTCTGCAACGTTTATGTTATATAATTCTTCCGCGATATATTTCGGAAAGTTAGAAAAATTATTACTGCGATAATTCTGAGTTTGCCGGGATGGTCCGGGGTTTTGTCTAGTTTGATAAGGTGCAGTATTTCGTGTGGAGATACTCATAGGAATTGGTTTAGAAAATCTTTGGTTGACAGTTGGGTTTCTGTTCGTTGTATTTGGAGGGTTAGATTTGGGTAAAATACTAGGTATATTATGAGTTCTCACAGGGATGGAATTAATTGGTTGTTGATAATAATTATTTGGAGTGATATGTTGGAATGGGGTAAATAGCTCCGTGGTAACGTGTCGGGGGCTATGATTTGACGGCTGGTAACCGCACTGCATACGAAAAAATATATCACTTACCGAGATCTGCGTAAGCAGAGTGCCACACCCGTAATGGGTAAAAGGCTTGATGATATATTTATTTATTTATTTATGTTGGAATGGTTTAAATCTATTAAATGTTTGAGTGCTTTGTGTATTTGATTTTTGTATTGGCTTGTGAGTGTTTATAGAGGTGTTTTTAGACGACTTCGAAACATATTCGAATTGGAAGTCATTTGCAAGCATCCCTAGTGCGGAATTTATGTCTGGTGGGTTCTTTGCCCGCATTAATTGGCCTATTGGCTCTTTCAAACCTTTTAATAAAATTCTGAGAGCATAATTCCGAAAATAATCTATCATTATGACGGAAGCTTCAGGGGTTGCATTTGTACTTATATAAGATATTTGTAGGTTTAACAAGTGTTGTAACCTACTATAAAAATCAAATACAGATTCGTTTGGTTCTTGCTTCAATGCGGTTATTTCAATATTAAGAGTAAACCAGTCTCTTTTATCTGCGTACGTGTTTATTAACGCCGCTTTTAAATGGTCCCATGTTTCGATGGTGCAACTAGCAATATTTACAGCTGCTTCACCTTTAATTTTTGACCTAATTGTACTCATCAAATATTCGTTTTGAAAGTCATTAGGGTCAGCTACATTATAAAATTTGGTTACCAATTTTTGTGATATATCTAAAAATCTAGAGAGTAATTCTCTTTCTCCGTGGAAATCTGGGATCATGTCCAAGTACTCTTTTTTTAAAGGGAGAGCCATATTTAACAAGGGGTTTCTTAATAAATTTCGATTATTTAATAAAGATAATGGATTTAAGTTACGATCTTCCGGATCGGAGTCAGATTCAGAATTGGACTCTGATGAGTTTAATAAAGGAATTATTTCCCGAAATGACATAAATGTGTACTCACAAAAGCGTCAGTGTCCACGACATGTGCGTTGAAGATGGTCACTGGCGTTGTAGTCGAACAAGACGGTCCCGTGCTCGCTGATGTCCTCTCAGTGGATGGGAAAACGTTGTGTGCTCGTTCTTCTCGGCAGTTGATGTTCGCTCAGCTGGCGTGAAGATGCAGGATGTCCAATGAAGTTGTCTCGAAGTGTTGACTTTACAACACGTAGAAATTGTTCGATTGTCGAATAAATCACAATGTGAAACAAATTATATTCGGTAATCTGTTTCGACAATCCTACCGACTGCGCCACTTAAGTTTCAAAACTTTTCGATTGGGTTTTTAAAAAATTATTTATTGTACATAAAAGAGTACGTGTGAATACAACAAGTTCTGAATCTAAACTAAACTAACTTACAATACATTTATCATACTTCATCTACAAACTAGGTATACTATTACAGTTTACTATATCATGGAAAAGTACTAAGAAGTGTCCGACTCAGCACTTTATGGTGGTTGAGTGTTCTGTAACTTTTATGAAAATTTCCCTCTCGTTCCGTCAGGACTCTCAAGGCGGAACTACAAAACAACATGCTAGTTTTGATTTAGAAATGTGTGTGTGTGTGTGTGTGTGTGTGTGTGTGTGTTTTTTTTAACGAGGGTAGGTGGAAATCTTCAGAAAGACGCCGTGAAGCCCGTGCTCCACGGTGTGTGGGATTTCTACCCACTAAAACCACCTCCCGTTGCAACCCACCGCTCCACGGGACCGCCGTCAGGCATTACTTCGCAGAGGGTGAACTTGCAATATGCGCCCTGCTGTCTGGCGGTTTATCCTCTTCTTTTAAGCTACAGGTTGGCCTCTTCTCATATTATCAGCATTATCAGATCTCGCACGATTTGCAACAAAAGATCTTGCGCTATTTCGCAGTGGTTAAGATTGAGTTGGATGATTCTCATTTCTTTCTGACAAAGTCTTTACAGCTGCCTGATATGCTGGGCAACTATAACTCCCTGTCGGGTGATTACTCCTGACCTCGCAAAGAATGCAGTTTGGGTCCTTACTCGTACAATACTCGCGCATGTGATCTGCTTCACCACATCGAAGACAGCATTTGGATCTATCAATTCCCTTACAATCGCGTGCCAGGTGTCCAAATGCCCAATACCTGCAGCACTTTTTCAAATCAATCTTCTCCCTGACTCTGCTGATCACCCAACCAATACGCACTCTGCCTTTCTCCAATACCTTCCTGGCTAAATCCGTAGCTAAACGAACAACAGCTGTCTGCGTACTCTTGTACGCTTTCCGAATGGACTTAATGGCCATTAAATCGATGGTTACATCCAACTCTTTCCCAAGTGCTTCGCACATGTCTTGTTTTGTAGTCAGCTCGTCAAGATCTCGTAGTTCAAATGTCATCTCATCCCTTCTAGTTTCTACCTTCGCTGACTCTCCCAACTTCGCAGCGATGGTGGCTGACACCTGAGTAGTTATAGCAGTTTTTTTTAACTCCAGGAGCAGATTACCTGCCGCATTTCTTCTAACCTTCATCACATTCTCACCGACATCTTTCAGAGATGGGTCACCCTTCATTTGACGTAAAATTTCGGCGTATGAAGGACCGCCTTCGTTTGCCTTTACAATTACGACGTCAGGACGTAATGATTTTGGTTTCAGAGGTCTCGATTTCCGCTTTGCAACAACTTGCCAGTTCATCAGCGGTGAATCATTTTTGTTCGGTGACACAATTGCCGAACTCGTCACTGAAATATCTTCAAATGATAGTTCATTCTTTTTCCAAAAAGACCTCATTTTCTTCTCTTCATTCTTTTCTACAGACTCATTAGATTCCGTTGTCATAAATGGAACACTTTGACCACTAGAACTCAAAACTGGCGAGGTCTGCGTGATCGCCACTGCAGTGACAGGATTTTCCACATACATCGGCTCCTCCATGTCAACTATCTGATCAAAGCACGTACGAATGGAGCTCACCATACGTTTAATTTCGCCATGGACATTGTTTGTGTGTGTGTGTGTGTGTGTGTGTGTGTGTGTGTGTGTGTGTGTGTGTGTGTGTGTGTGTGCATTGTCTATATATTATAAAAAGTAATCTTGCCCTCAAGTAAACATATGTATGGGTATTTTTCTTTTCTTATGCAGTTTACATTCATGGCAATCATGTTGTAACATTTGGGAACATTATATACACTTTGTCAATTGCCAATTAAGTCATTCCTGCTAATTTGACCAACATAAACAAAAATTTTAACTGGAAAAAGATAATTACAGAAACTGAGATATAAAATGTAAAATTTGAAGGAAGCAGCTTATTACCTGCTGATATATTACAGCTAAATACACCTTTACAAAATTTCCAAAAAATTTTTTTATCTGATGTTTTCCTAGATGAGGTAGTTTATCAAACAATTTTGTATAGTACGCGAAGACGACCCAATAGACCAAAGTTCTATTGTAAGTTGAATTTGTTCATAATGTTCCCAATAATGAACAAAACTTAATTTTTTTTTTATTTTTGGAAAAAAAATTATATAACACACTTATTTTAAATATTTGAATATTTCTTTTGTAAAAAATTATGTTTTTGAGCCCTTATTTAAAAAAATAATAATTCATGCAATAGAGGGTTAAGTTTAATGTTAAGTATAATGCAAGTGCTAATGCAAATTCATCATAATGTTACATCTTACATAAACCAGCCTTAAGTATGACTGGTTTCCGCGTTGAAGGCCAAATTTTACCGTTTTTAAATAACTATAATTTTTTAAACATCTTTTCTGATTGACAAACATACACTGCTGGACAAAATTGTCGCATCACTTTGAATTCTTGTTTTATTTAATTAAAATAGCTAGTTCTTGATATGGTTATATAATTGATATAATTAGTCTATTATAAGAAATTAAAAGAAACATAGAAAATAACAAAAAAACTTTTTTTTAATGGAAAAACTACAATATTTTAAAAAACGAACAGAAACAGATTTATTTTAAATTAAACAAAATATGAAAATTTCTATTCAGAAATTATTTAATACTTGGTGTTACCACCCCTTGCATTTATCACAGTTTGTGTTCTTCGTCTCATGCTTATTATTAAATTTTGGATAGCAACTTGAGGTATGTTTTCCCACTCTTCCAATGCAACGTGTTCCAGCTCATCTAGAGTCCGTGGGGCGGGTATGCGACGCCTTACTCGTTTTTTCAACATGTCCCACACATGCTCAATTAGATTTAAGTCTGGACTCCTGGGTGGCCAATCCATGCGATTAATTCCTACAAATTCTAAATAAGCATCTACGTCCCTAGCTCTGTGCGGTCTTGCATTATCGTGCATGAACATACAATTTTCCCCAATAAACGGTGCGAAAGGTACAACATGGTCTTGTATGATCTCTTCCAAGTACCTCTATGCATTCATTGATCTTCCACGAAATACGACCAATTCTGTGCGCCTTTCGAAGCAAATGCCTCCCCAAAACATTATGGAACCACCATGAAAAGGTTCTCGTGGAACAATGTTACACTGAGCAAATCGTTCTCCGGGTCTTCTCCAGGTTCTATCTCTTCCATCTGTTGATTTTAAACTAATCCGTGTTTCATCAGTAAATAAAACGCGATTCCAGGGAAGATGTTCTCTCGCAAATTGCAATCGAGTTACTCGGTGAGTTCTGGAAAGACACGGGCCTGTAGCTGAGCATCTACTGGCCAATCCTGCTTCTCCTAATCTTCTTCTTATCGTACGACTAGAAATCGATACACCACGGACTTCAAGAATGTTATTTTTTAATTGTTCACTTGTAATTTGTCGATTTCTGAGCGTTACCATTTGTAAAAATCTGTCATCCCGTTCCGTTGTACATCTCCAACGACCTTGTCCATGTCTCCTGGAGGTAGAACCAGTCTCTTCGAATCTTCTTAAAATTCTTGCTATCGAACTCTGGTTCACTCCAAGCTCCCTGGCCACTTCACGTTGACTATAGCCTTCTCTCGAAAGGACTACTGCCCGAGTGGCGTCAAATTCGTTCAAATATCTACCTCTGTTCATTGTTGTAATCAACAAGACTTTATTTTCAAAGAAAAATGCAAAAAACATACGATTATTCCAAGATAAGGATTATTTAAGTTTGAAAATGATCCACACTTTTTTGCTTATTGTAGGTGTCAAGACAGGTAAACAATTAAATATATGTGTAAACAAGATTTGATTCATTTTTGTTATTATTTTCATTTCTCTAGAACCCTGTACTATTAATTGTAATCAACAAAAAATTCATATATCATTTAGCTTTAAAATAAAACGCCAAAATATAAGTGATGCAACAATTTTGTCCAGCAGTGTAGTTATACCTAGCTTATTTTGTTCGTATGATCTTTTACCATCGATTTATACAAAAAAAGTCAATACCGCGATGACGGCACTTTTGATGTCACCGGCTCCCGGATTATATTTTTTTACATGGAGTATAGATACCAACCATCATATCAGGGCTCCAGCATTTATTGGAAATCTTATTGGTAATTTTTTTTATGAAGATGAGAGGCGGACTAACTACTATGGTCATATGCCGCCTCATGAGTAGATGAATATGAATTTATATGAACACAAACGACCATGCTCTTCAGTGGGATTCGAACCCACGACCTCTGGCGTGCTAGGCTAGCGACATAGCCACTACACCACCGAGATCGGCTTATTGGTAATTATTATGTCAACTGTGGAAATTAAACCCTAAATCCAGTGATCCAGAGTCCGATAAAACAAGCTATTTACCACATAATATTGCTATAATTATAAACTATTTAAGTGACGCATTAGTATATTAGTCAAAAATATATAGATACATACATAATATTACAATTTTTTAACAAACATTATTATTATAAATTAAAAATTATTTCTAATATTTTATTGTTGCATCAGTGAATTTTCATCGGTTTAGATATACCATTCATATTTAAATCCTGAAAAAAGAAAAACAATAATTGGAAAACTAAAATATTGTGATATCTAAAGATATGAGATAAAATATGAATATGAACGAACAGGGGGTGTACTGCCTAGCTTTAACTATCTATAAGCTTTTACAAGTATAATGAGAAAGAAGTAGGTAAGTGAATTGCACCCTACCCTTTTCACGTAATCTGTATTATATAAAGAATAATAACTTCTTAACAAAAAATTGTATCGACGAAAAACTGAAAAGCGAAAAATAAAATAAATCTTTATAGTTTTAAAAACCAAGCTAATGTAATTAATTTTGGTTCGGCGTTCGTTGATTGTTCGGCGCCGACTCCAAATTAGTTACCTATTTACATTAATTTGGGAAACTGGTTACAAAAAATTAAAAAGATTTATTTTATTTTTCGCTTTTCAGTTTTTCGTAGGTTCAAATTTTTATTAAAAAGTTTTTATTTTTCTTTTTTTGGCTAACTATTTTGCTAGTCTTACGGGTAGAATTTATGATTGGAATTTAAATGTGACTAACTTATAGGTATAACCTATCCAATAAAGAAATCATTAAAATAAGACTACTCTGTGAATAGTTACGACTGGGTCAAACATAAAAAATATATATAATAATAATAAATATACGTGTCGACTAAATAACTTCCTCCATTTTTCGTCGGTTACAAAATTAAACAAATGGGAAGTTATTCACATATATGCGATAGTATGCTGCAGTGGATCCTAGATAGAGACAGTTCAGTGAAAATACAAATGGCAGTAGTTTGTGTATTTCTATGCGAGTATTTATATAACATAGGTTTCTAAAAACTATTAAAATTGGATACATCAAGCGTTGCGAAATTATTGGCACACGAAGTCGAAGAAGACAACAAAGATGAAAACTCGGGAGAGGAGGAAATAAATTTACAAGATGTTGATATAAATGAGCCTGGACCATCTAGGCCTATGGCAACGAAACGGAAAAAAAATATCAGTAAATACACTGAGAGAAATGTATATTAAAAAAAATATATTTAAATTAGTTTACTTCTTTTTAGTAGACATATATTTATATCTAAAATATATTGTTTCAAAATAAATACATTGTATATTGAAAAAATACTATAATAGATATTTAACAAATATTTCATTAGAATAAATATATTGTATACTAAAATATTATTATAATATAAAGTATACTTATTTTTAAAAATTTGTATTTCTTAAAGATACAAAAACTTTTGAATATACTATACAGTATATTAAATTTTAATATAATTTTCACTTGTTACAAAGCAACTAAGTTTATATCTTCAAGTAGTATATATTATTAAATTTTACTAACATTATATTAATATGAAGTATAAAATATGTTTGAAATAATGATATTAGTCTACTTAAACGAAACACAGTGTATTGTAGAATTATTTTTGCACGTCATTCCATTAGTATTAGCCGGGTGGTGAACAAGAACAGACAATCTACACATTCGGTGAACTACAAGAAAAATTTAAAAGTACGTAAATTGTTCTAATTAGTTAATTTGTAATTTAAACAGTTTTTTAATTGTAGATGAAGGAATAGACGAAACAGCATTTAAATTACTAGATGATTGTGCTATAAAAGAGTTAATCCCACAAATTGGACTAAGACTAAAATTCTCTTCAAAATTTAAAAGCTATTTCTGTAACAAAGAGGTTATAAATTTATTTAAATATTGGATATTTACGTGTCAAATATTAATTTTTAGAATTATATACATGAAATATGTAAATAATAACAAATGAATGTAAATGCAATTTCTAAGTAAAAAATTAGTTACTGCTTTTGAAGAGGTACCGCAGATGTTAACTAAATATTTACACAACATGTATGAGATAATTTGTATATAAAAAAATATTTTATACGTGAATAATTACTTATGGAACATAATGTATTATATGTATGTACTTAATACTTAATCTTAATATATAGATGTTTGCGTCTAATACATATTTTCAAATAAACTTGTTTTATATTTTTGAATATACGAGTTTGCTTGTCACTTTTTTAAATATATTTTCTCTTTCGATCAAGTGTAATTATGCTTGTTCTACATATACATTTCTCTCAGTGTAGCGAATTGTGGATTAGATCTACTGGGGATACCACATGCCTCTGATTCTACCTCATGGTGGTGCGGAAATGAGTAAAAAACGGTAGTACGTATTATGTAATCGATATTTGCTTAAATTTGGTGAAAAAATATAGCGATTTTGCGAATTGTAGAAATTTTCTGAGTTTCACTTCGCTATAACTCGTGAAATACTCATCTCATTGGAAAATGTTTAAAACAGAAGTTATTGGAAATTTTATGCTCTATAATTTTTGTAATAACTATTTTCAACCTTAGTGGTGCTGGAGAGAAGATATTTTTGAAAAACTTATTTTTGGTACTCTTTTTCCAATATGGCGGCGCAAGCGGCGGTCGCTCAAGGTCGCAAACTCAGAATATTAATTAGGACATCGAACTTTAAAAATCTACAAAAGATGAAAACTCCTTGACCTTTTGTAATGAAAGCCCATTTTTATGTCTTCATTGCCTGGATTAGAAAATAAACCATATGAAATGTACAACTGTTATTAGACGCAACTTTATATATTAAATTTTATTTATGTTGTAATAATAATGCTATTAAATTATAATTATAATAACTATAAACTTTTATAATATTTTAAAAGGAAGCCATAAACAATTAAACTATTTTGTTACTATAAACACGAATATTATTTAAAGGGAAATTTCAAGAAAAAGTTGTTAAATTATCTATCCTAATTAACATCTAAAATTTTGCTTCCTTTTTATAAATTTCAGTTTCGAAACTCTACAATGTCACCTGACAGAAATATGACAAGAAAAAAAATGAAATACGAGTTCACAACATTAATTGGTATATAACTAAATATAATATTTGAACATGAACATCTTTAAATATAATTTTCTTATCTGTTGAAGTTGAATTATATAATTTTCGCGTTAACTTCGCTCATCTAAATGGCGTTATTTTATCGAGCTCCGTCTGTGAAATGTACAGTTTAAAAAAATATTGTTTTAGTACACTCTAAATACGTACTATAAGAAGTAGTCACACTCCCCGGTATATTTGTAACATGAAAATTTGGCCTTGAAGCAGTAAACTCCATCTTCTGGCCGGTTAGTTCAAATATCGGCCAGTTAATTGTCAGTATTACCGCTAACAATTTTTAATTCTACAAAAATATTATAAAGCTATTTATATTTTTTTATTTTAAAATTGACGTTTATTTAAATTCCACCATTTCCTACCAGGAGGCGGAGCATAGATGCGACAAAAATCTGACACATTACCGAACCCTAAAGATACCCACGAGGATGCGACTACTGCTAATAGCAGCTATAGACTGTAGTTTCAGTTTGACAGTGCAGCAGGATGAACATGATGTCAACTGAAAAACATATGTATACTTTTTGTAAAAGTACATATTTTACTATTTAATTTTTTCACTTAATGCAAAGGCGATGCTAGCGGATTCCGAAGCTGCACCTCTAAGTAACTTCAATTAGGACTTAGTCTTTTTGGTTGATTTAAAGTAAATTGAGTTGACAAATTCCAGGGAATTTATTTTTTGGGAAATATTCCCAAGAAAAGGATGGAAATTTTCCGGAAACTTTCCTTCGTGTTTTCAAAGTTATGTCAAGGACATACCACGCTTTTAGTAAAATGTCTGTAATTTTTTGTTTTTGTTTTTCTACTGATGAACAAGAATTACATTTTAAAATATGCTAAACAAGAAATATAGGTTATGTTAAAATGAAAAATTTTGAAAGTTTCTACGAGCAAGGAAATATTCCCGGTAAATTTCCATTTTGGGAATATTTCATTTTGGAAATTTTCCGATTGGCCAACACTAAATAAAAATAAATAATATGACGGTTTTACTTACCTTCTTAGATAATTTCTTGTTGTACGAGTCATGGTAAAATTTTCCAAATAAAACAAGTAATGTAAAAACATACACTAAAAAGAACACATACAAAGGTCTGTATGCTTGCAGAACGGGACACTCTCCAAATATGACAAGTAACAATTGATATAATCCAAATGTAAACTGTACCTAAAAAAAAAAAAATAAAATATTATTTCATTACTAGTTTATTTCCATTTATAAATTATAAATTTACAAGACAAAACAATAATATCAGGGTTTAGCAGTTCATTTCGATATTTACTGCAGAATCAGTAAATTAAAGAGTAAACCTGGATTTATAGTTTACATAGGATAACATAGCATAGCATAGTGAAAATATAAGTACACGCAAGTACGTAAGAGCATTTATAGTTCTCTTATATAACATAACACAGCATAGCATAACATAAGAAATGACCAAATTTTATTTCTTATGCTATGTTATGTTTTCCGGTTATGTTCGGACACTATCGGAAACACTCGGATGCCTAATGACGTTTCGCAGCTGTCATATGTATGTTTGATTTCAAATTGCAGGTTATATCACAAGGTAATGAATGGCACTGTTTATGTGTTTCTGTACATTTATTATATTTTTTAGAAAATAGACCAAGGAAAACTAAAAATGCACATAATAGTGTAGTAGCTACTTTTAAAATATCATCATCCGTTTTAAAACTAAATGTACGATCTCGCAAAAGAACACAATATAACCTACATATGGATAAATCATTGTCAAAACAAAATTAAATATCGCACTCGAACACTCTTAGCATTCTTTGAAACAATCTTCTTCTTTTTATGCTTTGAAAACATAACAAAATCTCATACTATAAAACCTGCCAAATATGTTATGTTATGCTATGCTATGTTATGTTATGTAAACTATAAATCCAGCTTAAGTAATTATTTTAAAAAAGCAAATATATAGAAATGATTTTATCACAATTGGCTCATTTGCTTGTAATAAAAAATCTGGTGCTTCATACATATAAAACCAACTAAACACATATGACTTTATTTTGACAATTATTTGACATTCAATGATGTTATACCTGTTTAGTTTTTCTTCTCATTGTAACTATGATTTTATTTTAAAATAGGTAGGTGCTAATTAATATCTAGTCTTTAAAACTTTCTAACTAATAATACAAATATTGCTTTTATAATATTTCAAACGACACAAAATTTTGACAATTCACAATTATTTGACACGTATAACAAAGATTTTAATAGTTATTTATCTACGATAGTGTGTAAAATTGATGTTTAACTATTAGTTTCAAGTTTGTAAAATGGTTGTTTAGTAACACGATCCCATTAGTCACGGACAGTCATGAGTTGCCAAGCAACGAGTGATTAAAATTTATAAACACGCCAAATTTGCAAAAATTTTGTTATCATGGAAAACTTCTCATTTAATATTGTGATCCTATTTCATAAATAACAAATTTTTTTTGTATTTTTTGGGGTTTTTCATTATATCGTAGATAAAATTTTGTACGATACACATACGTAAAGCGTCTTTAGTCACTCAGGGGTCTTAAAACACTCGCTACGCTCGTGTTTTAATTGACCCATTCGTGACTCAAGACTAGCTTTACGTACTTGTATTGTAAATAACTATTGTATCACTAGGTTGGACACTGCTATTTTGAGAGTACGCGTTTATTTTGATACAAATAGGAGCACTCGCAAAATAGTTTCTAACCGAGGGATACACAAGATTTTTCGCGCCAACATTTATGTAAATTTAATAAATAAATTTAATTTATTACTCATTTCCTTTATGACAGGGAATTTTTTTATGTTGCTAACTTCACAATATTTGAATGTCAATTATGTCTATTTTTCAATATCATAACAAAAATATCTACATATTTTTATTTTTATTTTACACAGCAAATTCAATTATAATTACTCACAAATATGTTTAAAATCCATAAATATTCTGTTTTCTTGTATTGTAAATATTCAATTGTAGATATATTGCCATAACATTTTAAAGTCAATGTAATACTTTGACATTTCTCAGAAGTTTGCTAAAATTAGTGAAGTGATGCCAACATATAACCATAAAAAGTTAGCAATTTTTGTCGAACTAGTTCGACAAAAACATGATTTCCGACCACTTTAGAGATATGTAATTGTATCAATGTCGGACGGCGGCGCGAAAAAATGTTTTACTTTTTCTTTCCAATGTAACGAAGATTATTGAAATATATTAATAAATATACAGGGTGAGTCATCGAAATGCCCGTCTTCGATATCTCCCTTGTCGTTAGAAATACGGCATGAATTTATTAACAAAATTAATTCGACTACTAAAGGAGCATAACGTAAAATTATTTTCACATATACAGGGTGTAACGTAACGGCTAGACGAGAATTGTTTGTCTTTTTTTAAATGGAACACCCTATATATTTTTATATATTTTGAATTGTATTTTATTCACCTATATGGACATATGAATATTGTTTTAGTTATCCGCGGCGTTGTCAAGTTTTTCCGTTTTTTCTCTAAAAAAGGACGAATACACGCATTGTTTGTGAAGGCGTACTGAAGTTATTTTAATAGTAAAATTTAAGAATTTTTTTTTCTGCGCAACTGTAACTATACTCTATGTTTTGACATTCTTTCTTTTAAATGTTATTATACAGGGTGTTCAATAAAGCGAATCAAACTTACTCCACTTCAAATGATTATAACTCGCAATTTTCAAATGGAACACCCTATATTTTATTATTCTGTTGTATGCCATTTTGTATTACCTTCAATTATTATTAAGGGTATCCTATGCCTAAAACCAACAATTTCGGAGATTTTTACCATTTTTCACTAAATTAATTTATTTAATTAAAAATTAAATCTAGTATACCATGGATATGGTTTTTTTAAAAATTTATTGTTTTGTTTTAATTTACAAAATATTTTCAATATAACCGCAATTCTTACGGAAACATATTTGCAGACGGTTTATAAATGAGTAATTTACTCTTCGCTTGCGTCGACAATTCCAAATCAGTTACGAATTTGCATCATACTTTTTTGATAATAATACGAGTATTAACGGACAAAATTATTGTTAATTTTTACAAACTGACGCTCTAAACTATTTAGAAAATTTACCTCTCAATATTATCCGGAGATTGTGTTTCCAACACCATGGTGCACCAGCTCACAACAGTCTTCAGATTAGGCATTATTTAAATGAAGAATTTCTCAAAAGATGGATTAGACAAGGTGGTCCAAGTAATTGGCCCGCAAGATTTTCGGATTTTACAAACTTACATTATTTCTTGTTTATCGGTTTATCAGACAGCACCAAGTACACGAGAAGATATGATGGAGCGAATTTGTAACTCTTTTGAAACTGTCAACGCAAATATACTGCGAAGAGTAAATTACTCATTTAAAAACTGTCTGCAAATATGTTTGCATAAGAGTGGCAATTATATTGGAAATAATTTCCATGGTATACTAGATTTAATTTTTAATTCAATAAATTAATTTAGTGAAAAATGGCAAAAATCTCCGAAATTATTGGTTTTAGGCATAGGATACCCTTAATAATAATTGAAGGTAATACAAAATGGCATATAACAGAATAATAAAATATAGGGTATTCCATTTGAAAATTGCGAGTTATAATCATTTTAATTGGAGTAAGTTTGATTCGCTTTATTGAACACCCTGTATGATTACATTTAAAAGAAAGTATGTCAAAACATAGAGTATAGTTACAGTTGCGCAGAAAAAAAAATCTTAAATTTTACTATTAAAATAACTTCAGTACGCCTTCACAAAGCAATGCGTGTATTCGTCCTTTTTTTGAGAAAAAACGGAAAACTAAAACAAAATTCATATGTCCGTATAGGTGAATAAAATACAATTCAAAATATATAAAAATGTATAGGGTGTTCCATTTAAAAAAAGACAAACAATTCTCGTCTAGCCGTTACGTTACACGCTGTATATGTGAAAATAATTTTACGTTATGCTCCTTTAGTAGTCGAATAAATTTTGTTAATAAATATATGCCGTATTTCTAACGACAAGGGAGATATCGAAGACGGGCACTTCGATGACTCACCCTGTATAATTTAGTTGTTCACAAGAAAAAGTGCAATTCATATTTTATATTCCAAATATTTTTACTAACATCTTTCATTTGAAATTTTTTTCACAGTTGATTCTGTTTTTGAAAAAAACTAGATGTACTTAACATCCCAACAGAAGATATATGGACGATTAGATTTTTCAATTTAATTAATTTCGTGTGGTGTATATTAAATAGTATTTTTCATTTAATAGTGTACTGAATAAACTAAAATTGTAAAAAAAAAATCTGTTGCGGGCACCACAATACCTCCCGCCATAGATTTCCTATCGAACAATGTAGGAACAGGAACCAACACTATCAAGAAACGCTCATCCCTTCAAAAAAATTATGATAAATGTCAAAGAATGACATTTTTTAACCGTTGTTTTGTTTTTTTCAAAAAACAGGTTAGCAGATTTAAACGTAAATATCAAAATGTAATATTTAACGTGTTGTAATTCTTAAATGGTGACAGATAGATGAAAATGTGTTAAACAAAAATTGTAGATAATAATATTTTAAACACTATTCTAATAACAAAATTATTATTAAACCATAATTTACTGAGATATTTTAAAATAGCTTGATAGGGCTTCAACCACTTCCGGTTATTGGGTAATCATATATAATCTATTAAGTGCTAGAAAATCGTATTTTGTTTTAACTGGCAGAACTATTTAAAAAATCAAAATTCAGTTGTAACTATGGCAACAAATTAGAATGTAAATAAACAACGATAGGAAAAATTTTAAATAAAATAAAATAAATAAATTTTAAAAGGTTGCAAATTTAAAACGAAATGTCAACAAATAACATAAACTCTCGTTAATCTGCACAGACCATTTAAGAAATCGACCAAGAACTTGAAGATACTACTCCCCAAAATACTCGAAAGCGTACGTGTGGAAACAATTCCATGAATTTGAGGTTGGAATTCTCTAACAATCTGTCATATTTATCAAATATTAACACAGCTCTCATCTGGTGCTGGATAGATGAGAATTGAGTATTTAATTGTTATTCCATTAATAATTAAATTTCTGGACAGTATTCTTATCCATTACCTTAATCTAGTCAAAGTGATTTCAAAAAATTATGCACTGTGAATTTGAACCAATCAGAAGCATAAGTGAGAATTTTTGACGTATCTACCAATCAAATTTTGATTATACTGGAAATTATGCACCATGCATGACCAATCAAATTTCGATTATACTGGAAATCCTTCTCCTGCATACCAGTAGAAGAATTTCCAATATAATTCAAATTTGATTAGTAAATACGTCAAAAATTATCATTTCTGATTTGTTCAAAAATGTAAAATACGATTTTCTTTCTGTAATTAATTTGAAAAAAAAAAACTGTAGCTCCTGAAGAAGACCAATGTAGGGTAGAAACCGGTAGAGGTTGAAATAAAAAAAATTAAATTGTGACTGCAATTCGGAAATTGTTTTATTTCTTGTTTTATTAGATTAAAAAATTACCACAAGTAAAGGTAAAACTAATACGAATAACAGAAAATCTGTTGTGGGCACCACAATACCTCCCGCCATAGATTTCTTATCGAACACGGACCACCACTATCAAGAAACACTTATCCCTTCAAAAAATTATGACACATTTCAAAAAATTACATTTTTCAACTGATATTTTGTTTTTAAAAAAACAAAGGTTAGCAGATTTAAACGAAAATATCAAAATATATTTTTTCGCATTTTATTTAGTAATGGACTATATTGCTAAACACAAAATCGTTGAGTAAAGTGGTACTTTACTGCATAGCAATGGATTTTACATAAATAAATAGGTAGTCATAGTATGAAAATTATTTATTTTTACTTATTGTATAAAAGTATTATCAGGGGCAACATTTAGAAACTTCGTAACATTTGCCATTGTCAAAATTTTTGATTTTTTGGGTTCATATTTATCATTTTGACGCTTCAAAAAGGCAACTAATTTCTTATATTGGGAAATATCCAATTTTAATGATTTTGTAAGGTACTTTTGATCATAGAGCACATGGACCATAAGCTTGAAGCCTCTAAATTTTTGGCCTAAATAAATAATTTATTAAAAAATTGATTTTACATTAGTTTTATAATTTACCTTTAAAAAAAATAAGCCAACATTACATTTTCGTTGGCTTCTGTTACATTTTTGTTTGTTCTCCATTCACAAAATTGATTATAATATTTGTTATATCGTTCTTTGGACTTATATGGAAGTAAACTGGAGGACGCTTCTTTTGCTGCATTTAAAATGTCATCTCCAATTTTAAAACTATTGCTATTATCTTGGTTTTCCATTTTAAAGAAATCAATTTTTAGGAGTGACACATTGAAAATATTTATTTTTGTTTTTAATGCGATATTGTTGCTAAGACAAGCCGTCTACTTTTTATATATATTTAAATATTTATATTTTTTTAAAGGATATCTACTTCATTTTCAAACATTTATTCAAAATGCAAAAAAAAAGTGTACACAACACGTGTAGAAAAGTGGTTTTACTTCACTCGTATGGCTTTGAGCACTCGCTACGCTCGTTTACTCAAACAGCCATACTCATTCAGTAAACATCACTTTTCTAAACTTGTTGTGTAATATACTATTTTCTTTAACGTGTTGTAGTTCGTAAATGGTAAAGGTAAGAGGAAAATGTTTCAAACAATGATTGTAGATAATAATATTTGAAACATTATTCTAATAACAAAATTTACATTACACCAAAATTTACTGAGATATTTTAAAATAACTTGATAAGGCTTTAAGTAAACTACCACTTCCGGTTATTGGATTATCACCAAAAAACTAATCAGCTCTTTCAAAGGATATACAATTAATATACAGGGTGTTCATTTTAAGTGGTACACTATTGCTATTTCGAGAACTATAAGAGCTACGAGGTCGGTTAAATTAGCAAACAATTTCTATATTATAAGACAATTAAAATGAGCGAAACAAAAATTTTTTTAGAGCAGTGGTTCTCAAAATGCGGGGTACAACTTTCTTATTTTAAATGGCAACCTACTTTTTTTATTTGCTATTCGATTCAATATTTTTTTCTGAATTCAATGATGTTCACATGTAATGACTAAATAATACAAAATATTTGATAAAAATGCAAAATTAAAAATGTATCATTTTTATTTAAATATGCATATGCAAAGTTTGCCATGGAAAAAAACAAGTTATTATTCGATTCAGTATTTTTTTCTGAATTCAATGATATTCACATGTAATGACCAAATAATACAAAATATTTGAGAAAATTGCAAAATTAAAAATATCTTTTTATTTAAATTTGCATATACAAAGTTTGCCATGGAAGAAAACAAATCAATCAAAAATTTTTTAATATTAGTTTTTTTAAGTGTACCTCTGTATTTCTGTATTGTATCAACTAAATTAATAATTATTCTCATAATTACAGTTTTTACCTCCCGCCTACCTCTAGGTAAGGGAGGTATTGTTTTTGGTCAAAAAATTGGGTAGTGAGTTTTCAATGAATAAGCACGTTTTAGGGTCCCTACAATACGATTTTACTATTTTCGCGATGATGTCTGTATGTATGTATGTATGTATGTATGTATGTATGTATGTATGTATGTATGTATGTATGTGTGTGTGTGTGTAGTCTGTGGCAATTTTTTCGTCTCGCATAACTCAAATACCATAATACCAAAAAATACAATTTTGTGAATTATTGCTTCTTATATATAAATGAAGAGCTGATTAGATTTTGGATGAAATTGTTCAACCGGAAGTAGCAGTTTACTTGAAGCCCTTGACAGTTTTTCGTGAAAAACAGGGTTAAATTTCATTTTTCAACAATTTATGTTATTTTGAAAATTGAAGAATATTTAATTTTACATATGTTTTGATTACACAAATTTTATTAATTTTCATTAGATTTAGAGATAATAAAATATAAAGAAATTAGATTTCACAAATTTTGCATTCCTAGTACACCATGGAAACATTTAAAAATTTTCAATTTTTTACGAAATGTGACACATGTCATTGTGATTGTGATGCTGTTTTCTTAGTGAATTATATGTCAAAAAATTAAATAAATATACGAAAGAAAATTAAAATTCTCAAATATAAATAGAAAATAAACAAATAAGAAGGTATGTTTCTGTATCATCAAGTGCTATTTAGTATCGTTTAAGAGTAGTATTGGGCGGGAGGTTATGTGCTGGCCACATCAGATTTTTTTCAATTATTTCTGCATTTGATTTATTTGTTTTCTTCCATGGCAAACTTTGTATATGCATATTTAAATAAAAATGATACATTTTTAATTTTGCATTTTTATCAAATATTTTGTATTATTTGGTCATTACATGTGAATATCATTGAATTCAGAAAAAAATACTGAATGGAATAAGCAAATAAAAAAAGTAGGTTGCCAATTAAAATAAGAAAGTTGCACCCCGCATTTTGAGACCCACTGGTCTAAATAAATTCTTGTTTCGCTCATTTTAATTGTCTTATAATATAGAAATTGTTTGCTAATTTAACCGACCTCGTAGCTCTTATAGTTCTCGAAATAGCAATAGTGTAGCACTTAAAATGAACACCCTGTACACAAAATATCAAAATTTTCAGTTTAGTAGTTTTTGAGAAACTCCAGATATCCACACAGACTAAGAGACTGACAGACTGACAGACTGACAAACTGACAAACTGACAGACTGACAGACTGACAGACTGACAGACTGACAGACTGACAGACTGACAGACTGACAGACTGACAGACTGACAGACTGACAGACTGACAGACTGACAGACTGACAGACTGACAGACTGACAGACTGACAAACTAACAGACTGACAGACTGACAGACTGACAGACTGACAGACTGACAGACTGACAGACTGACAGACTGACAGACTGACAGACTGACAGACTGACAGACTGACAGACTGACAGACTGACAGACTGACAGACTGACAGACTGACAGACTGACAGACTGACAGACTGACAGACTGACAGACTGACAGACTGACAGACTGACAGACTGACAGACTGACAGACTGACAGACTGACAGACTGACAGACTGACAGACTGACAGACTGACAGACTGACAGACTGACAGACTGACAGACTGACAGACTGACAGACTGACAGACTGACAGACTGACAGACTGACAGACTGACAGACTGACAGACTGACAGACTGACAGACTGACAGACTGACAGACTGACAGACTGACAGACTGACAGACTGACAGACTGACAGACTGACAGACTGACAGACTGACAGACTGACAGACTGACAGACTGACAGACTGACAGACTGACAGACTGACAGACTGACAGACTGACAGACTGACAGACTGACAGACTGACAGACTGACAGACTGACAGACTGACAGACTGACAGACTGACAGACTGACAGACTGACAGACTGACAGACTGACAGACTGACAGACTGACAGACTGACAGATTGACAGATAGACAGACAGACACACACACAGACATCATCGCGAAACTATAAAATTATATTCTAGGGCCCCCAAAACGTGCTCATCTACTGAAAACTAACTACACAATTTTTAGCATGATTTATATAATTCCCTACAGGATTTAGCGGGAGGTAAAAATGACGAAAATCGCAAAGACGTGAATTTTAGTTGTTTTCGAAGCTCTAAACAACAAGCTTGATAGTCGATGAGAGCAACTCAAAACGCGTCTTTTTTAAGGACTTAATGTAAGTATAACTACAATTTTTATACTAATGTAATAAAAGTGAAAAAACGGTCAATTTGAGACCTCGGCGCTTGAGTACAATGCATCAAAATGGTTTCACAGGTGCGGAAATCTTCTTATTTTATGAAAATCTAAAGTTCTATGGCGGAAGTGGGCATCGACGATTTGGAAAAATACCCGTTTTTCGATCTATCATAATGAACAATGTATAACTACTTTCGAAATAAGGTGTCTGCAATTCCGAAATATATTGGTGTAAGGTGAGTGACTTATTGAGAAGAATCTTGTTTAAAAAGTCGGAGTGTGTCAATAGAGGTGATTTAGACACCTCGAGTGGATGTCGAATATAAGGTTGGTGAAACTTGAAATTTGAATCTATTATATGCGGGCTAGATTGAAAGAGAACGATTCCGTGAATGTCACGTTAAAAAGTGGTTCCTGATCCTTATTCTCTTTTTTGTTTATGAAAGAAATACCAAGTTTATGAATTAAACATGATTAATCGATTTTTATTTTTAAAAAAATTGAAACAAATGGAACCACAAAACATCTGTATTCCAAACGCTTGGTTATATAATGTATATCTTCACTTTGTCGGTTGCACCGAGTCGCAGAGTGGTATGTTCGCTTGTAGTCACTCATCCAACTTATAATTTCAGTTAAGCGTTTACAACGTTATCACGTTAATCACACTGCCGCACTTCCAGCTCCAAGAACATATAAATAATAATATATGAATAAAAGATCATTTCCGGATTTTGCATACATCACATCCATTATATACAAAAGAATTAAGGAAATAGTAAGATTTGAAATATACCTACCAGTTGAAACGCAGTCAAGTACTTCTTCCACCACAAGTACTTTTGCCAGCGGGGCCCAAGACCGGACAGCAGGTAGTAGGTGTACATTACCACATGCACTAAGGAGTTGGTTAAGACAGCTAAAGACATGGTACCGCCCGGGACCAGTTTAGCCAAGAGCCAGGCGTTAAATGGCATGCTTGCGTGATGAAATAGGTGCAGGAATGAGACCTGCTTGAATTTCTTGCGGAGAACGAAAAATATCTGCCGGAGATAAAAATCATAAGTTTAATCTATTTTACAATAAATAGTAACAATACACAATACACTACACATTACATTCGAAAATAGTGTTTATATTAGAGAAAATTATAACTGTAATATGTGTAAGTCTGTGTATTGATGCTTGTACAACGAACTGAGTCCGCATTACCATCTGCTATAGGATATAATATGATCCTATAGCATGTTCTTTGATTAGCAAAGAATATAGAAATAAAATCTACCAAAATTCAAGGTGATTAGTAAAATATTTTATAGTAAGTATACAATTTAATAATTTGACAATAAAGAATAAAACAAATATAACAAAACAACATATTCTATGGCTACTAGAAATACTGTATGTGCCAATAGTTATTTGTTTAACCAGGCACCAAAGTACCAGATTTACAGTAGAGGCTGCCGAAGCTGTAAATCTATGTATAGTGCTGTGTTGAACAGATAATTTTTTTGCCGGTTTAGAATTAATATTAATTTAGTAATTATTTTTAATACATATTTTAAAGGTTATCGCCATCTGACTATATTGCCTTGCGTTTGTTGAACGGCTGCTATGCATTTATTGACGGTTACTATGAGTTTGTTCAGGGGTTGCTACGTAAAATATTTTTACTGTCTAGGCAATAAAAGTAACACTTTACACACTATTATCAGTCTGTAAAGAGTCTCCTTTAATGTCAATCGGCAAAACAATATTTGAGTAAATTGTATGAAATTATGTAAGTAATTACGAACAGGTTATATTTCAGGGCTTTGGTAGTCATCACGCAATTGGTATTCAACTTATATGAAGCCAAGTACGACGAGGAGCACCTATCAACTTACTCTGAGTACCGCACCGTGCTGTACCGCGAGTGAAGCTACTTGCACGTTTACCATTGTGCACCGGTGTTGACAAATTTTGACCCATTGCGCGGGGAAGAACCAAAGGTGCGGCCGTTGACTTCGCTGTACTGACAGCTGATTAAAGGTATATATTAACGTAAAGTCAACCTGCAGTCTGGAACTGACGATTTCCAGATCTTTAGTTAAAATTCAGGTAGATTTGAAAGAGAACAGACGTGTATTATCGAATATCTGCAGATCTACTCGCCAGTCACCAACTTTAAATTGTTTTGAAGTTTTCATTGTTTCGTCAGTCTTATAAATGTCGGAACATATAAATAATATTGAATACATTATTCTTTTTTACTTGTCATTAAATATCCCTTCCGCAAAGCTTTACAAATATTATCGCAAGTTTCTGGTATAATTTTTCCTAGGGCCTGAGATGAAATAACTGGCAAAAGTTTTAAATCTTCGAAATTGCGTCTAGTTGCTAAATACAGGAGTGTTACAATTAATCGTTCTTAAGCTGTAATAGCTTCTCTCATAACAGTATTTTTCTTTGTTGAATAAGATTTTACCAAAGTTAAAAGTTTATTGAAGTATGAATGTTGTAATTTTATGTAATTGAAAATTATACACGCATTGATTGACGTAAGTATTTATTTCAATTATTATTATAACAACCACTATACTACTTGATTAAGGAATTAATTATAACAATTTTCACCCACTGAATTGATTGCCCCTATAATTTTTCAATATTTATTATTGAAGAATATAATCTCATACATAAGTTAGAGGTTGCTGTAAACGTTCGGATCGTCGAGGCACTGTAGGCTCTGGTGATTGATTGACTAGTGGTTGAAGTTCAAGTTCTTGAGGTAGATGGACTTCATTTTCATATTATAGATTCATTGATGATTCTGGGTGGTTAGTTTTATCTTTATTTAATTTAGTGTCTGATGTAAAAGTTACAGTCTTTCTCGTGACATTTGTAGTTCGCAATTGATCTATATGTTGTTTGTAAATATAACCATCGTCGAGTTTAATGAGATAATGAAAGTTACCAAATTTCCTTATAACAGTTCCAAAACGCTAAATTAATTTCAAATTTGAATAGTACCGTGATTGTACTCTATCACCAATATTAAATGAACGAGTGCCAGGAATGAAGGTCGAACGTTGAGTCTCTTTGTGTGGTTTAATAGCATCAAGTAGAATACGGATGTTTCTTTTCAGATATAACTCTGCTGGTGATTTCCCTTCTGCAAGAGTAGCTCTGTATATCAGCATTATCTTTTGAATTTTATTTTGTAAGGATATTGGTTCATTTTTTATGGCTTTTAAACGGTTCTTTAAGATTTGAACATTGCGCTCTGCGAGACTATTCGTTGCCGGATGACCTGGAGCACTAAACTTCTGTATAATACCATTTGTAGTACAAAATGTTTTAAAATATTCGCTGGTAAAAATCGTAGCATTGTCAAAAACCAATATTCTGAGATATCCATGAGTTGTGAATATATCTTCAAGAAGGAGCTTCGTTTGTGACTTGTACTTCTGTCCATTCTGATCAACTATAATTAGAAGATATTTTCCCTCCAACGAACCTGCATAGTCCATGTGTAGCGATCCCAATTTTCTTGAGGCTCATCCCACGAATGTAACGGTGCTTTAATAGGGTTGGACTTTGTAAGGGTACATGTTTCACAAGATTTTACTATCCCTTCGATGGCACGATCGATACCTGGCCATGTATGTACATACAGTATCTTCGAGCTAATTGTTTCATTTTTGAGACGCCTAAATCTACACTATGAAGTTCTTCAAGAATAGCTGTTTGCAGACTTTGTGGAATATCAACTCGTTGTCCTTTAAATAGAATACCAGAACCAATTGTATATGCACTGTCTGATCTAATATTTATTAATACATTTTTAATTTTTGATAAAATTTGATCCTTATCTGTTTTACAAGCAATGTTTTCAGAAGTCAATTTATTGGAAGAAATTTGAAAAATAGTTGAATTACAGATCTGGTGTACTTCTTGATTGATAAGTACATCCATTATATGTTGTGTCTGATGAATAAAAGCTCTAGAAAGGCAGTCGACATTGGTGTTATCAGAGCCTTTCTTGTATTTGATTTCATAGTCGAAGCCTGACAAAAATGAAGCATATCGCAATAATCGAGCAGAAGTCATAGATGGTAGTTTTGAAGATTGATGAAAAATTCGGGTCAGTGGTTGATTGTCGGTGGCTAATTGAAATAGTCGTCCATACAAGTATATTTAAAAGTGACCTACAGCAAGAATAATCGCTAAAGCTTCCCTATCCAGTTGACTCTAATTTTGTTCAGCAGTTGTTAGAGATCTTGACTCGAATGCTATTGGTCTTTCCTGGCCGTTAATTTCCTGCGACAGTACTCCCGCAATACCAGCAGGACTGGCATTAGAAGTAACTATAAGAGGAAAGTCTGGTTCATAGGGAACATTTTCACTGGCTATTTCATTTTTGAATCGAATGAAGGCGGCTTCACATGAACTTGACCAATAAAATTTAGAAGATTTGCGAAGAAGCTTCCTTAATGAGTACGTCAGTGTTGAACAATTTTGAATAAATCTTTAATAATATGTAACCATCCCAAGAAAACGTCAAAGTATATCGGCGTTTTTCGATCTCGGCATTTCGACAATTGCTTTAATCTTCTCTGAACATTTTGAAATTTGATTATGTCCTAAATATTAAATTTCAGGCTTAAAAAATTAACACTTACTCATTTAAGTGTAAATTGTATTTTTGAAGGCGATTAAGGCATTGTTCGAGATGGAGCTTGCATTCTTCTTTAGAACGTCCATAAATGATTATATCGTCAAAGTATGATAGAGTACCATCTAGTCTTTGTAGAATTTGGTCTAGAATTCGATTAAATTTACTGGGTGCAGTTTTTATTCTAAAAGATAGACGATTCATACGATAAGTACCTCTATGGGTGGAAATGGTTTGAATAGATCGAGATTCTTCGTCCATATTTACATGTAGATATGCTTTGTATAAATCAAGACGGCAATAATACGAAGAGTTACGCAAACTGCTTAGAATTTCATCAATTCGTTTAATCGGGTAATGTGCAGATTTGAGTTGAGGATTAATTGCTACCTTGTAATCTACGCACAATCGTAAATTTCCATCTAGCTTCCACCAATCACTGTGGGTTACTTTCGAAATTATGCCATCTGCTGTTAAAGAATCAATTTCTTTTTTAACTTTTTCTCTAAGAGCGCATGGTACGTCACGTTCACGTATGAAAATAGGTTTAGAATTTTGCCAAAGATGAAGACTGCATATGATGTCTGGTATACAACCGACTCTTTCTTAAAAAATTGAAGCATATTTCTCATAAAGGTCTTGCACTGGATCAACTGTACAAATTTGAAGTATGACGATTTGATTCGAATGATCAAGCTCTTTGAGGTCAATTCCTAAATGTTCTACCTAATAATGGTGTAATATCATCTGGAACGGTATAGATTTATTCTTTTGAAGTAATGTTCTTGTACCGAACTGATACATTGAGTTTTCCTTCGGGTATAAAAACGTTGTTGGTATATGTGCGAAGTGCAATCTCAGATTTTTTCATTTTAACGTCAAGTTCAAGACGTTGATACTGTGAGTGAGGAAGTAGAGTAAATCCTGCGCCTAAGTCGACTTCAAATTTATTAAATTGCCCTTCGATTTCAACTGTAACAAAATATTTTTCTGAATCAACAATATTACATTGCTTTTGTTCGAAAATATCGATAATTTGAATTCCATAACCTTGAGGATTAGCAATATTCTCTATTACGTTATTCGAATTACTCGACTTGTTTTTAGCGGTAAGTAGTGAACGGAGATAAACTCGTTCAAAATGTCCTGATCGTCCACTTGATTTGCAGTGAAGAGATTTTGGATCGGTACGGCAATCGTTAGTTCTATGATTATTTCGGCCACATCGAATACATAAGCCACTGATCCCTAAACGGTTATAATAGATTCGTGATTTGAAACGTGTTCAATATGAATTTAAATGTATCTTCACTAAATGTTAATACATAAAGTATGGAACCGTTGCTTATAGGATCCTCCATTTATTAAGCTTTGATTCTTTTTTATATCTAAATTTCGCACAATCAGACATTATTGCATTTTAAATGTAAAATAAGATACGAACACAATCCACATTTACGCCAGTGCGAAGTGAATCTGATGCGCGAATTATCGCCGAGACGAAAAGGAATAAACAACTGACAACCACGCTTCAGTAAGAAATAAAATGAGACAAATAATAGTTATTTACTTTACAAGTGGGCAAAGTAAGGAATTACCCACGAGAGAAATTTTAGCTCACGAAGCCGAAGGCTGAGTGAGATAATTTTATCGAGTAATTTTTAAATTAAAATGTCAATCGAAGTAGTTACCAAGGTGTTGTGTGTTATTATTATTGTTATAAATAAAAAATTACTCACTAGTGGCTTTCCTCAAAGTTATACCCACTAGTGGATAATCTGTTAATTTGCTTGTTTAAAATCGCCATAGTTATAGAGCATTTATTGAGAGGTGTTGGATAAAAGAATATAACTCACCACACAATAACTGTATCACAAAATGACACAAAAAATCATAAACCTGAAGATATCACGACCATATATAAAATTGGAATAATGTAGAGCGGAATAAACCACTAAAAAATCACTCAGAGCGAAACAATGCACGTTCGCAACACTTGACCGTCCGTCTCTCTTGATTTGCATCCATAGTTGAATAATTTAGTTCCTTTATCTTAGGTAGGTTCTTAGGTAACCGCTAGATTTCAACAGCTAGACTAGCGACCTAGCGAAATAAATTTGCGCTAGATGATCTAGCGATACTTCTAGAACTGTCAACTATAAAAAATTCATTTATAATATCATCAACATTAATCATGTCTGCAGAAAATCTATAAAAATAACTTAAGTATCATGAAGTATTTGATATCTATTGATTACCAATTTTAAGACTGTTTTAGATTTGTATTTGATCAGAATTTGAGGTTAATTCCACCAAACTTGACTGACATAAGATGACAGCATTAGCAAAATTCCGTTCACGTTCATACTACTTTTCATCTGCTAGAATCTAGCACTAGCAAACGCTAGCTAGCCGCTAGATTCGGCTGAACGCGCCCAATGTCTTTCTCTTTTTTCCCTTTCGCAGAATGTTCAATAGAAAAGGCGGCGCTGGGGTAGGTACGATTTTGTGATGTCTGTTCTCAAATCTTTCTCTCCCTTCTTATTTCTACCACATAATTAAGAGAGAGAGGGCAGTAGCCGTTTACCAGAAAAACGGTATACATATACCGTAGGTTCGCGCAAACCGACTAACGTAACGTATCTTGCCACGTAGGTTCGCGGGTGCGAACCTTGATACTGTAAACTTCACCTCATCGCCAATTTGTTGTAATTTTATGTGATTGACAATTATACACGCAGTGATTGACATAAGTATTTATTTCAATTATTATCGTAACAACCACTATACTACTTGATTAAGGAATTAATTTTAACATTGAATTCTCAGATAATTATTGAGGTCATTTTTATTAGATTCTCTTAATTTTCGTACGAATGTTATGCGTGACAATTTGCTTCGTTCCGAAGCCAATCTTTAAACCAAAAACATATTTTAGCTTTGCATATTGACTCTAGTATCAGAAGAATTACAAGAAGAGCCGCTAATTTCGGTTTTCTTGCATTATTATGAAACATGTTTTCACCACCACGTCCATAAAGAACTGTCAATATTTTGTTTGGTGTCAATTCAGATGACTCGTAGTCCTAGGACTTTCGTTTTAGAAACTAAAAGCAAGATGGTCTAGACTAAATGAATCGTGTGTGGTATACAAAAATTTAAATCTTCAGTTCGGACCGTACAATCCTAGGAGTGCATGTTGACTGTACGTGAATATGTACCTTAAAACCTACATAAAAAAAATCTGATGTCGGCAGCACATAACCTTCAAGTAAACTGCTACTTCCGGTTGACCAATTTTATCCAAAATCTAATCAACTCTTCATTTAAATATGAGAAGCAAAAATTCACAAAACACACACAACACACACACACACACACACACACACACACACAACACACACACACAACACACACACACACACACACACACACACACACACACACACACACACACACACACACACACAGACATCATCGCGAAAATAGTAAAATCGTATTGTAGGGACCCTAAAACGTGCTTATTCATTGAAAACTCACTACCCAATTTTTTGACCAAAATCAATACCTCCCTTACCTAGAGGTAGGCGGGAGGTAATACACAATAACATTTGGCTACGACTACACTGTCAACTGTCAGACGGCCGTGGCCTGGTGACCCACACCACGGCTTTAAAATGAACAGGAATAATTGATTTCTGACTGAATGAAAAATGAATCCATAATTCACTGTCGTGAAGTATCATTTTTAAAGAAATATTACATTACTTTATTTACACATTACTTATTTTTTATTGGAACTCTTTTTTGTAGGTCCAAATTCACGGATTTGTTATATTTGCCTAATTTACTGTTGTACACAATGTAAATTGCATGCACAAAATTATTGTATTGCACATCTTAAATACAACGTGTTGGATAGAACCCAGGATTATAGAAAACTTTAAAATTTGTAAATATTACTTACTGTGTCCAGAAATTCGGTAAACTTCACCAGGAAGTAGACATACACTGATTTCATTGCCTGTAATAATATATCTAAGTTAAAAATTACTTACAGAACGAATGTTAGACAGATAATTATTATTTTAATGATAAGTACTAGATATTTAAACCAGTAGACTTGTTTGTACTGAAAAAAAAATTTTTAATCACAAGTGACTAAAATGCTTCATTATACACAGTACTAGCAGTTGACTAATATAGTAATAGCAACCAAACAAATCTTACGTACATAATTTTTTAAAACGTTATATTCACTAATTTAAAGCATAATATACCGGGTGTTGACCGCGACCCCGGAACATAGGACTTTAACATGTAAAATCATAATTTCGTAATTTCCTGCTTAACAAATTATATTAGACAAAAAAGGTTCAAATAAAGATGAGAGATCATAAAATTCTACATCAGAATCAATAAACAGAATTAAATTTACATGCCCCATAACGCCAGAAATTAAATATGAAAATATTAAAAATTAGCTCAAAAATCGGGTTAGCCTTGGAAATGAAACAAAATTCCTAAAAAAAATAGTCAATTAT